>JAQJZQ010000005.1:3940287-5253717 GCA_028828865.1 Penicillium sp. IBT 16267x | reverse complement strand
ATGGTCCTAACATAAAATAATCCTCTTCTTCAGCAATTAACACAACTGTTGCAATTTTCCTCACTCCCGCCCAGCTTCGTCGTCTCTGGCAATCGCCTTACTCCGTCATCTACCGTATCACCATATATCATCGGTTGTTATAGTTCAGCTGCATTTTCATCCTCCGCTTCATGTTGATCAACTTCACAGCTGTCATTGGCTTGGAAGCCTCATCATCCACTTGTCTTCATTCTCATCTTCATTTGCATTGATAATCATGTGCTGTGATTTCTTATTTCTCAGGACTTGTCCCATTTCCTGCTGGCTTGTGCTCACTGCCCTGCACTCCGGACAACTGAGCGGTTGCTGCTGGAAGATCTGTGGATCGTTCACTGACGCTCGGCGCATTTCACCAATCTTCGCTCCTGCGTCCGGCCAGTAAGATACCACCTTTTCGTCGTCATCGAAGTCGCAGCGCAGAAGCGAAGCTGTCTCATTGACGTCAGAACAGTCTGTTGATCTCATCGCAGCGCTGGTGGATCGCCATTTGATGGCATCAGCAAAGCCATCTTAAACGACACAATACAAAACCCCTAGCCGAAAACCAAAATACTCAACGATACAAAAATCAAAAATTGCACGACTTCACGCTTGCTCATCCGCTGGTCTCTGAACACCGCCCCCGCGTTGCAAGCACCGTGGAAGACTGCTCACACTTTTCAGTATCATTGGCCAACTCATAGACATCCATGGCAACAGTGCGTCGAACTTCGTTAGCAATGGAAACAATACGCGGTCTCGCAATCGAGGCAGTTGAAACTCGGCAGCCATCCATTCACGAGCTTCAATCTTTACCTTCACCAATTGCCTTCCACACTGCCATCGGCTATCTGGCTTCTTTTTTGCCAGCTCATCAATAACTGCAGAAAGGGTAACGAATTTTGCCAATGCAGCTAATCAGCTCAAGCACGTTGCCATTGAGGTCCTGACCGCTGTGGTGGAGAGGTGCTCTTCGCACGACTGGCAACTGAACTGGCGTCATTTGCCTTCCGTGAACAGCATTTCACCATAAGATCTCCTTTAGCAATTGGGCCGCTGTCTCTGAGAACGCTGCGATTTGTCATTGCCCGTTCAGCTACGCTTCAGCCGAGCGCGTGAGCGGTGGCCCACATTGTCATCGCCGCTGTCTCGGATCGAGGCAGGATTACTGGAGCGCAGCTTGAAGGCAAACCTGATCGTCAGCGCCATCACACCACCGCCGCTTCAATGTTCGAATTTCTGACAATTGCCGCCATTTTACGCGGTTTCGCGTAACTCCTCGCCGACCATTTCAAAGCCTATAAGTCCTTCACCAACCATTCCCAAACAATCACTGTTCAACTTTCGCTACGAAGTTCCACTTAATACTATGGGTGTCATCGGAACACGTATTCAGCAGCCTCAGCCATGGGTCTTTCCTGCAATAAATTCGCTTGTAGCACGGCCCACATCCATTGGCAGGTGACGATTTTGGATCCTGAAGGCGTTCTTCGTAAACGAAAGTTTTTCACTTCACCATTTTTTCACACACTCCACACGCTATTTGGAGCGAACTCAGAGCTTCGGCGCCTGAGCGCTTGAGCCCCGCCGGAGGCGACCACAACAGGAACGCTGCCTTCAGTTCCCGCTTCCACCAGGCTCCTTCGGCTGGTGAAACCAATAACATCGCCAAATGGAATGACTTGTTACTGGTGCTGACGCTTCACCATTCTAGTTCCAGCGACAGCATCTCACACTGGAACAGGTGACGAATTCTCCCGCGAGCGCTGTGGCTTCATAGTTGGCGACGGCGCTGAGATGCGCGACTTCAATCTCATCAAGAAACTGCCTTTTTGAAGGGGAAGGTTTATTCAACTCATCATTCGATGAAATTCGCGAAGTTCAGCGTCAGTAATCTCTGTCACAGTCACGATACTGTTCTCCACGCGCAACTCATCACTCATGGGTGAAGAAACATCCCGTGACGCTTACGTTTTGGAGAAATGACCATTGCCAATAATAGCAACCATTCATCATAATTCAAACTTCCACTTCACTTACCCCGCGAACTTGCTGCCTTGCTGCAATTTTTTTCGTTCTTCCAAAAAATGAGGAAGACCTATCCGGAAATCATGCAAAACAACAGTATTGTCAACTTTTAATCTCACTCTCTCGCATAACGCATCTGGGTGGTGCCTTTGTGGCTAAATCAATTAGGAACACCATTTAAAGGGATTGAATCATGCGCTGTACCTGCCTACTCTTCCGCCAGGAGCACAATTCAAGGGTGACACAAATCCATTAGCGTTGTTTCAATTGTATACTGACCACTGGTAAGTTGTCACGGTGAGGGTCAGAAGATGACATGTGGTGCGCTCAAGCAAGTTCAATGTCCAAGCCTGCTAGTATGGCGATGGCATAATGTCGCATACAGATTAGAAAGACCAGTTAAAGGAGAAAAGCATTTCAAGAAACCAATGACCATCATCAGCCAGTGTAGCGACCGTGACGAACTCGTCAAGATTAATCGATGATACCCACTAACAGGTAGTTCAGCGGGTGTAGCAGGTGGAGTAGCCACACGCTGCCTCGAGGAATAACAATGGCGCCACTATATGGCGAAATTGGCTTTGCGGAACATGGGCGTACCCATGAATAATGTTGCACAATTGGAAGAGCAACCGAATATTCAAAACATTATTGGCGAACATCATTGGAATAGCAATGAACATTGACCAATGCTCCAACTATCGAGGGCAGCCGAGCAGTGTGCTGGGCAAGTGGGAGTGAGATCATACCTGGCGAGGTGGTGACACATCCTTTCATGTGTATTTGCTGAGGTCAATCAGCACAACCACTCAACAGGGCTCAGGAACTGACTCATCTAGTGAAAGTGGCACTGTGGACCCACAGCAGTGGGACGTGAATTGCAAATCTTCAGTACCATGTAGCCGGGAACAGCCACAGCACATAATACCAGCTGAGTCCACACGAAAGATAAGCCTGGGTCATCATGCGCATGGGACCATATGCCTTGTATTATCACGGCATTTTCCGTTGGCACTCACTTGCCATACTCATCATGCGAACTGCCAGTGATCTGAACGATGCTCATCTTGGTCGTGATCGGTCGCAGCTGCCACAAATATGCAGCAATGCAGTATCCAGACGAACATCGAAGAACGAAGGACTGACCAAAGCTGCCCAAATGAAGTCAAGTAGGACGACCGAGCGAATCGGCGCTCAGCCAGGGATGGGATGCATACGTCGACCAGGAAGTACAGGCTTTAATCCGCGCCATAAGGTGACGTGACGTCCTCCATCCATGGCTTGATGCTTACGGGATTCGGGACCAAATTTCGGGCATCATGCAAGGTAGTACAATGAACTACCAACGTACAGGAATACCTGCAAATGATAGCCTGATGATGGCACATCAAGCTGGTGGCAACAAGGCGTGACACCAGGAATCCTTAGTCAAAAAGTGTACCTGGGTCAAATTCTTGAAAACGTTGTAGCACTGCGCCAGGCGAACAGCCCTCGCTTTAATCATGGGGGAAGCAGCGCTGGCAGAACAAGCTGAGTAACGGACGGCCGGTATTACCACGCTGATACAAACCAGAGTACCACCCTGAAAGCGCGTTGCAACGGAAAACGAAGGTGTCAATCAGCTGGTGCGAGGAAGTTGTAGCCAGCGTCCGCGTTTGACGCAATACCAATGAATGAAACTGGAGCAGGCCCGTAACGCTTCAAGAGTGGTTCATTATTGGAATCGAGGCTCGAATCACGTTACCAGCCAACCAGACGAAGTGGCACGTAACCGGGAACGATACCGCAGGTAGCAATGATTGAATACAATACCTGATACGAAACATTGTACCGCGCCACCTTCAATCGACATAAGCGTGAGTCAAGGCTTCAATGGTCACCTGAAGCGACCATACTGATCACGAATACCGCCAAATCACGCCAGCGTCCTTCGCTTCATCACGAAAGCGTAGGTGCCCAGCCCACGACGACTCACCTTACTCCACTCCCACTCACTTGCTCTGCTCACCACTCACCCACCCCCTCACCACACCTGTTCAGAATGCCCCCACATCCCCCATTGTTACAGCAGCACACTCAAGCTCACTCAAATTTTTACCGAACATTCGCTGAACAAGGAATTACAGTCAGTTGTATAGGAAAGATGGCGATGAACATTGCACTGACCACAATAAGAACAATTAATCCTTCTTGCTGAAACGGTCAGGGTTGCATCTTGAATTTGATTGAATAACGAACTTTGCTTGGAAATGTCACTTCGCCACATTCTCCACAGCGCAGGAGGTGCGATGTAAAACTGGAATAATAGAGATGGAAGGCGCGCATGGAAGAAACGTTGAAGGGCGGCACCGACAGTGGAAAAAGAAGTCCATATGATTCGACGCGAATCTGCATCGCTGTGGCCGATTTATTCATCACAGCAGCAGCTCCACCTCAATGTCAAAGTATCACTGGCAATGCAGGCCACATCCTCACCAAATGCGCCAGGACATCATCGCTGATCCCACCACGGCAGTCGGTATCGGGGGTCCACCATGAAGCTTTTCCAATCACCAGCCGGGCCAGCATCCACAAGGTGAACCGCCTTCGTCGACGAAGACGCCTTCCGACCGCTGAGCCACATCACTGATTCCTTCGACGACCGAACGAGGCTGGTTTGGTAACGACCAAATCCCAACCCATCCTTGAGTGACTTCCATCGTGGAGGGTCGCTTCTGGACGCGAAAAAGAAAATCGGTGGGGTCGCAAATGAAGATGCTAGGAAATAGAAGAAGACGTGTAGCAGTAATGACAGCAATGTGGAAAAAAACGATACGAGGAAAAAGGAAGAAACAAGCTTCCTTTTCAAGAAAGCATCACACAAAATGATGATGAAAATTATCATGTAGCGTCTTAAATAGCATCAAACAATATGGCAGCTCATATAAGGAAGGAACGAAAGTAGTCACACAAGGTTGTAGGCAGGGTCGTTTAATAAAGGTACGGTGGATGTGCCCATGAACATAACTACAAAGTGTATCAAGAGAAGTAAGTGGCAGTGACAAATAAAGAGCACTGAAGAGTTAGAAAATGATAAGTGAATAAATGAGGCTAGGAAATATCATCAAAAACAGGCACACATTTCGTTCCGAGTAAACCATCACTTCGCTTCATCACATTGACTTCAGCTTTAAATATTGAGGGACATGAACAAAAGCAATCAGTTTAGTAGCAAGTCACAAATGCTCGATCCTGTTACGGTTGATTACACCCGTGCTACAAAAATTAGGAACCGAAAGACTATCTACGCCGTTCGTCCTGGTACGTTGGCGTGTGAACTCGTTCTCACACTGACTACAGGGAACGGTCATCAACGCGTGGTAATCGTTGAGACAAGTGAAACACGCTATGAGAGGTGCGAAATAGGCAGGAAGCCTACCGCCACCAGGAATGAGTGTTTTTTCAGTAACAACAACAGCTTTAGGTAAGATAACTCATTTAACATCAATGCTCAGTGCATCACTTTCTCACACTGGCTAAATTGTGAGCAACTGAATTTCACTGGTGAAGTTGACTTCAGGTTAACTTTACTTTTCATTTGCGTTGTAGCTGTTGTTAGACACAATGCTAATGATTGCCGCTGTCACGCACAGCAGTGGGAAGATGATTATCACAAACGACAATTCTTACGCTCAATCCTTCAGTAAACTGCACTTACTGTTCCAACACCACATTCTTAGGGGGAATCACACAATAGAAACCCAGGAGCAAATTGCCCTTAGCTCAGGCATTTAGCAACGCTCTGCAAATTATTTTCAAAGCTGTCATTACAGCGTTTCCCGCAGGCCAGTATACAATTTCATCTCAATAAAAACAGTGGCACAGGCCCAAGGTCATCAAATTCCACCAGGAAATCGCTTATCAAGAAGGAACTTAATTTGACTTAGGACCGCCAAGCGCTCATCTTGTTCACTATATCAGCTTATTCCGCAGCCACTAATTCTGGTGCTTCAATGGACCGCGAACCTCGCAACTACCGCTATCAGGCGCCACACCTCAATCGCTCAAGGGATCATTCCATCTCGCTCCTCAGGAGCGAGCATTTGCAATATGGACTGATCATCTCAACCCATCCCGCAGGGCGTGGTGAAGTTCTGATCATCCGGTCTGCGAAATGAGCGGTCGATTCGAACACCCTCATGAGAAACAAACACCATTTGACATGTTCACCACATTGTTCCGCGAGGTTGATGGCTGCCAGGATGCTCGCGACCACCCCCGTCTCAAATGCGCGAAATAAGCGGATGACCTCCAAGGATATCGCAGAAGCGGAGCGAACTCACGACAAATACACGTCAAAGCGATCGGTGCGGGTATCATTGTAAAGGCTGGCGACTGGTCGGTTAAGGTATTGCAATGAGCTATTACGCACGCTACCAGTACTCGTGGGCAACATGAAACCGTTTGAATCCCGAGAAGCGGGTAGGTCTGTAATGGCATGCGGCCAAAAGGAAGACACTCGAATCTCTGTCACTCCCAAAGTTGGTCACGTATAACTAATTCCTTGAGAAAGCCATTCTGTTGCTATACACACCACCCTCAGTGACCGCTTGAAGTTCTAGGTCATTCTCATTCTCTGCACCTCCACGTACGAGCAACAATCCAGGGCTTGCTCAATTGATTGACATCGCTCGGTTTTGCATTCTCCACAACGCTGCGCTACATCGGCCACCTATCTGGCAGCGAGCTTCAACATCCACACGGAGCGATCTTATCGAGGATGGCTGCGCTGCAGCGCTGGAACTGGTCAACCATTAGATACTGTCCCTTTTCGGATGCAGACCCTAACAAGTTCAGCGAAAATTCTCTGCAACTTAGTTAGTTCCCTTGTGACTTACCGGCTATAAACAACCACAGATAATAACCACCTCTTAGACCCCTGATGCAATAGTCAGCCTTGTGAAGTGCGTCATACTTCATGACTACAATCTCCCTCCTCCATCGGCGAGACGAAAACATTTTAACTGATCAAGGAACATGTCATTTTGGGCAGGAAAGCTTTGCACATCAGGATGGTCACCTTTGGAACGGCCATCGTAAAATCAACAA
The DNA here is from genome assembly GCA_028828865.1 of Penicillium sp. IBT 16267x. NCBI lineage: Eukaryota > Fungi > Ascomycota > Eurotiomycetes > Eurotiales > Aspergillaceae > Penicillium > Penicillium sp. IBT 16267x. The sequence goes on along the minus strand of JAQJZQ010000005.1, from coordinate 5,246,583 downwards.
TAAAGCTTAGACCAGATGCCAAGGGGGCGCAGGCAACTGCAGGAGGCAGAGAAGATGAACGCCACTCAATACACTTCTCGCGCTGGAACGGTTGCATCAAAGTGAGTGTCTTGCGCATAGAATCTGACACGAAACACCAACGATTGCTTATAAGCAGGAGGAAGATTGAGCAGAAAGGCGTTCCGGCAGAACGCGAGGGGTCAACAAATTGTGGGGAATGTTTGGCAATGGTGGAAGAGGCATGAATGAGATCGTTTATCTCTGCGCTTCGTGCTTTAATCCCGCATTCGAAACTTGATGCAGCGTGGGATTTGTCGGCTTTTTCACAGCGGCCTGCCTCGGGGTTGCTACCAGTTGACTTGAACGTAGCACAGTGGCTGGTCAGGACATGGCGATTACAGCGAAACATGCACCGCTGAGGGCAGGAAGACAACATGCACCAATCATCACTCATCTCAGTTTGCTGGCAGCTGTCAGCAAAGCAATAAAGATTGCCAGTAACTGGCGACTTGAACTTCTTCGACTCATAATTTCTCACCATCACTCAATCGAGTAAGTCGAACATATCAGTAACTGGTTAATCAATTGCCGGAATAACGCCACACCTTGACGGCTCCAAAAGGTCCACCATCCCTGCTAACTCTGCCATTGAGATGGTTGTTGGATTAAAAGAGGAGGAACATCATTTTGCAAAAGCTCAAACACGCTGCATCGCCATCTCCTTTGTGAACGCGTGTTGCTGGCGGGCAATTCCCGCACGCTTCTTCCTTTTTCAGCGGCTGCGCGTGGCGACGCCACCATCCTGACCACACAGTGTAGCAATCACGAGCAGATAAAGGTCGCATGCAGTCATCGGAGGTCAGCTGGACCGACGAATGATTTGACCAAAATCGGTAAACTGAAGGCAAGGCGTGTGAGCAGGAAGGCGCCCAGGTCAGGACTGTCGGTGCGACACATGGACATAATCTCCTGGACCTGCATGCTGATGACGAATTGGTTGAGTGCGAATTCAAGTAAGTCATTTTCCAATTATAAGTTCTTAACATCATCATGTTTTCCTTACGTGTGAGGAACAACCCTGCACCACATTGCCAATGTGGAAGTTCATTGTCACTTTTATCCGCATAGCAATAACTGAACCAACATGTTCCTGCAGACATATCACTTTCGTGGCAAGCGTGGCTGAAGCCAATACAACTCGCTCCAATTGCTGTTCGTGTTTGGCGCTGCCTTTTTCTGGTGCGAACCATAGCTGGGTCAATCCAATGTGACCAATCTCCTTCATCAATGAGAAACACACGATCCAGCATTGTGTCAAGAATCTCGGGACTTCGCACAAAACGCTGCCATGTACCAGGTAACAAGTTCACGAAACACGTGCCATTCTCTTCATTCCAGTTTGGACAATAATTCATAATTGCGAACTCTCATCAATTCCTCGGTAAGTGAGGCTGAGGAAGACTTATAGCACTGCGCATATCAGGCCGAGCCTGCGCGGTGTTGACGAGACCTTTGGCCACGATGTAAAGTGAGACCAACGAAATCCGCCATGCGACAAGCCAGCAGTACCAGCAGGGTGTCGGGGTTTTCGTTGTGTAAACAGTAGAACGACATTCCATTCGAATCGTATCCAATTCAATGCACTGGAATCTCATCATCAAGCTCGCCGCCCCATCGAGGTGTTTGGCCTGAGTTGAGAATTTCATACGCTGGCCGGTACATGCAAACTTACCCCCACTGGGTGGGACGCTCAAAACGATGGCACGAAGTTTTCCATTTGAGCTGGCTGCATACATTTCACGAATTTTCCACTTGGGGCGCGCTCAGGAAGTGAGTGCCACTTACGGCGTAGGCCGCCATTGAAAAAGATGACGTGTTCAATGCTGACAATCAGTGCTCACAGTACATGTGTGACGCTGCACGCATGTTTCAATTTTAAAAATTGCCATCACCAAACCACATATTCTCAACAGTGCATTTTAGCCATACAACACAGTATATTCCATCTCATCTTTTTCAAAACAAGCCGCCTTCTTGAGGCTGCATGACCACTCACCCCTGGCAACTCACTGTTGACGATTTTCTTTGCTGACTGAAACGGAACGCGCTGTGCTTCTCCGTATATCAGCTGGTAACGCCTGAATTACCTATCGACCGTTACGACTTACTGCCTGAAGCGACCCTGTCAAGCCTTGCCACGCGCAATCGAACTCTGAATGCTCAGCTAGAAGAGAAATCCGCAAGCCAGGAGTCAGCAGCGCACGCCATAAAAACACGGAGACGTGAACGAAGCCATAAATAGGTAGGCGTCATTTGACCTTCATCATTCATCTCGTTGAACATGAACCCAAACCGTCAGCCAGTAGGAGGCCGCGCATTTGTCGCACCCCTGAAAACTGTCAGCCCCATCAAAAACAAGACGACATATCGCATATCAACGAACATGCTGGGCGCACCTGCGCGCCATTAAGTTCCTGGCTATACCAAGAAAAGCACGACGCCCCGCCGCCAACGCAATCAACTAGTCGAACCGGTACGGAGCAATCAGGATACGCATGCTCAGGCAAGAAGTGGTATCAGAGGTGTTGAGGGGGCTATGACATTAAATTATTTGCTTCTCATATGTACATAGAGCGCTGCGGATAAAGATCGAGGGAATGTCTGACGAGCAAGAGCTGGGAGCGGTCGCTTCAGTGAGATCGAATAATGACAAAGCGATGACAACAACATTTTGTTCATTGTGAGGAAACATTTACCAGCTTTTCACTGAAGGTGGGATATGAAAGTTGGGTCCATTCCGTGGCACAGCTTGTGAATTGCTTTGTTCATCTTCGCAATAGCAAGGATCATGAACTTGACCAGGTGAACTTGCATCATTTGAGAAGGCCGTGTTTTTTTTCCAATGCTCACACTGCTCGCTGGCTTTGCACGAACTGATCTCGGACTTCTGCTCTGAATTTCAGCAAAATCGCCTCCACAGCCCGCAGGCTTGAAGCGCGCTGATAACAAAAGTTTCTCTAAAAACGTTTAACGTTCAAAATCGCTATGATCGTTTTGATCACCAAAGTCTGCCAGAACTCAGCAAATCAATCAAACCAGTGAACTATACACCAACTTCTGCGCTCACTACTATCATTTAACCGGTGAAAGTTGAGTACCGTTTCATCCGTTCCATTTCCCACTGATCTTCATTGAAGCGAATGGGCTTCATAGAAACTCATGCACTGCCGTGAATAATTTCACAGCCGTGAAAGCGCGCTTGCAGCAACCGCGCGCGAAAGTCCTCTGGAGAGGAATCGCGTTCGTCATTCACGACCATCCTTTCAAATGAGGACTCACACGGCGCGCGAAAGCTGCTGACAGCAAGTAGAACACATCATCACACAGGAGGGCTTCATCTCGGTGGTGCTTAACAATTGTCATGCGGAAATTGGAAATCATTCTCAAGATGACGAACGCGCATCCAGGGTTCACGTTCGTGGATGAAACCATTTACTGGGAATAAATTATTCATCATCTTCACTAATGCTCCCACACATATCTTTCAAGGTTCCCTTTAAAAATTACGTTCCACATCTTTTTCTTGAGGAACTGAAATTCCAATCATCAATGATGAAACCCACATTCGCTCAGCGCAATGGCCGCCACCACGACTGCACTGCTGACCACAATCACTTGGCAGTTACCCCTGCCACCAGTGGTCATCATCGCCTGAACGTTCGAAACGAACCATATCATTAACGCCACCCACCAAACCGCTGCGCGTTCCAGTGGCTGATCACCATTGACCGTCGATCAAAGTAGCTGGCGTGGAACGTTTCATCCGACTCGGCCGGCGCGATTCGGATCTTTGGCCGAGTGGCCGCGGCGTCTCATCGCTCATCCACGCGAATCCATCGCATCAAACGGAACTCTGAGCACTGAAACCACAACATTAGCCGGGACTGGCGTGGTGGCAACGTCACGATGCTGTTAACTTTTCTTTCACACATCAGCATTGATGAACCAGGCGCAAGAGCTTTTGTCGCATACACCACTTCAAAGCTTCACATGTGCTCTGTGGAATATTAAATTTACAATCACAGTTGTGCAAAACATGCATAAGGTTTATCTGGGTTTCCATTTAAGTCTTGTAACGGAATTTTAATTACCGTTTACGCAATCCCACAAACATTTCCGTTCCACTCCTTTAATATTGTGCTGTTTGTATAGTTGAATTCAGGTTGTTTCCGTATTTGCATGTGCTTAATCAACAAATCACCATCAGAAAACATGCAAATCGCTGTTCCCATCACACTCTGCTTTTGACAGCCAATATGAATCAATATTTTATTTCAGTATTTCTTGGTGAGAATTACATGTTTCAAAATCAGGATCTCATCAACTGCAAACACAAGCACTCACTTCCAATTCTGTCTTTAACAAATGTGGTTTTATTAACCTCTGACAACTTCTGTCAATGGCTTGAACATTGCCGCTGTCCGCTTCATTTCATTTCTTCATGAACACTTTTTAACTTCGGCTGTAGGTTTGGTGAAGCGGCGAATTCATAATGCTGCTGTGGAATCACGCTCATGAATCGTAGGTAATGCAATGTGTTCGGCTATTCCAATGTCCTCGTTTTCTTTGGTAAGCATCATTAAATCGCGACAAATGGCTGGAGAAAGCGCTCATGCGGCCCTGCCACACATTTTGCATCTCATCATGAGGCAGCTCCAGCGCCATTGGCAAGGCTGTTTTTTTTCTTCTTGCACTTTCTCTCTTTAGAACTAAGAGGATCACAACTGCTTCAAACTCATTTCTCAATAAGAAGGAGAAAGAAAGCCAATCATTCATATGAAAATTTTCCCACATGCCACTATAATCCCATTAAATTGGAATTCATTGTGTTTGCACATGCACGATGAGCTCACCAAAATTATCAGTTCAGCAAGAACCACTTCACTCAAAGCCTGTCTCACCCTTTCAAAGAACGCTTCAATGGAAAGCTGCAAATATTTCTCTTCTTAGAAGGCGCACATGCACCTGGGGGCATCCACATGTGGTACACACAGCTCACCAAAGCTCAGCCTCCATGAAGCTTTTCCATCTCCTCATCATCGCAGCAGTGCTTTCTTATCGAATATATTCAGACATCAAAGTGGGAACGTTCAGCACATATTTGAGCTGCGCTGCGAGCGGCGGCGCGCAAATATATAATGTCAATGTGAATGTCAACTGCAAATGACTTGGAAAACGTTTCTTCGCATTGAAGTTTCTCCTTCATCAATTCATTTCTTCAACAGCATGATATTATTAGGAAAATGGCTTTTGTCAAAAACATGAAAAATGGGGTTGCGATTCTCAAAACGAACACGTCGTCTTGACGAGTGTAGTAACGACCCAGCACCAAGAATTTGCTTGCATACCATGAACCCTTTGTCTTGCTGAGAACAATATTCAGTGTGTTCAATATGAGTAGCATTGGCTGCATCCCAGTAATCAAAAATAATAAAAGTATTCAATAGTGTTTGAAGTGATGATCCTTTCACTAGCGTTCACCCACTGGCTAACTCAGGGTACTCCCATCACATGAAAAAAGTGCGTGAATTGGTTATACCAGTACTGCATATGCAATCCCGCAGCTAAAGAACGAAAATTCATCTGGAGCAGCATTAACAGTTTCTTCACTTATCAATATAATGTCGATGAAATTGGGACATCGTCGACCTTCTTCATTATGGCGTATGATGTACATGAGCTGCAATGGCCATTAAAAACGGCCTTCAAAAACAGCAATTCCCATCGAGCAGAACTGGATACCAATAGCTCTACGTTAATACGCCCCAAAATGAAGCCATCCTCAGCAATATAATGCCATCAACTAGGCAGCAGCAATCATTTAGCATAATGCTCAAAAGATAATGAGGTACATTAGCTTCTATTTCTTTTCTCCCATTCATCATTTGTAAAAATAATCATGCACTTTCTCCTTCTTGGTTTCCACTGCGATAAACCCTGCAACCATCACTCATAGAAGCATTTGAACTTGTACTCAAAGCTTCAATCCTCACAGTCAACATTTATTCGTTCAAGCGTTGAACACTAAAACACTCTGTGTCAAACAATAAGACCAAATCATTTTTTTGATATACGCATGGCTGTTCTCGAAGACCGGGCCATCAGCCCATAATTTTCTCCTGTTCCAATAATTTGTTAAGTTTAAATCGTCTTGCTTCTTCGCCTATTTCAGTCCAACATATAAGGCTTTCAACATAGCGAAGCCCACAAGCCCCCCCACCTAACTGTTCTCACAGCTTGTGGCTGATTTTGCCTCACCTCAGCTCCAGCTGCCCAAACATGTGGGTGGCTAACTCAATCCATTCAGACCACATGGAATCTGGGTTGGTCGTCACCACACCATGCAATAGCGAAATATTGTCAACACACTGAGCCAATTTGCAGTGAGATGCGTGATACAGACGAGGGGCAGGCTACACGAACCCATGTCACTTGTGGTAATCATCACTGACAGTGGCCCTTTCTCATGCAGTGACTTGCATCAGCTGGCGAAAAAGAGGAAGGTTTCACGATACAGAATCACACTTCACGAAATTATCATGGAACTCAGGTGGTGGCAGGAGGGGCTAACTCATCACGCTTGTCCGTTACTGTTGGCAAGGACCCCCTCTCGACTGTTTTCGTTCACGTTTGTCAGTGTTGTTTCCAGACTTTATCACTATTCCGCAATTGGTCTCACTCAATGGCATTTTGCGACGTTTCTTTATATCGCTTATTATTACCTATGGTCATCAACTATCATCATTACGAATGCCGTTAAGGTGGTCGCCTTTCACAGCGAATTTATGTCCGAATTCCAATGATCATTTATTCGTATTGCCAATACATTTAGCAATGATAATCAAATAGCTCCTTATCAATCACAGCTTAAATTGGCAGGCTCATCGCTTACCCTTGCTTCAGCCCCCCATGGAAGCGTTTATTTAGCCATGAGAAGATCATTGACCGCAACCGCCTCATTTTCAGTAGCAGCACCCATCTCAATCGTCATCCTGGTGCGACACGCTCTTATATGTCTGTGTCAATGAGGATCGTTCAATACCAGGAAGAGGCAAATGTACTGCGTTAACCTTTATTGATGTGGATACGCCGCTGGCTTCAATTCCTATTGAAGATCGGCTCGATGACTGTCAAACTTCTACAAAGCTGCATTATCAACATCATCATCGAAGTGGAACAAATTTTGCATAATCCCCCTTCATCCTGCTCGTCATCACATGAAACTTCATTGAATCGTCTTGCCCTTGTTCGCATCAAGAAATCTCATCACTCGAAATGACTTTCGTATTGAAATGAAGACTGGCCATTTGCGCACTGAACTTCAATCACCACATCAACCGTTCGAATAACTTCATCTTGCAGACTATCGATGAACACCACTATCCTGCTGCCTTGAATTTGCTTTGGCTGGTGATTGTTGATCAATCAGGATGGCGAGAAGGCATTTGGCTGCAGGTATTGCTCAAAGACTTCATCCATTTAGTACGAATTGATTCATATTCATTCACTATAATGAACAGCTCCACACAATCACCAAAGGAATTTTATGGGTCCATATGAGTTTTTACCCTCAGCTCCTCACTTCTTCCTCCCTCTCCTTTTTCTTCAAGGCGGTTTGATTAAAGCGCTAACGAACGACTCAGGAATGCGATGGCGCTGATCTCGACCCATTGGCCAACCAATGACCTCATGACTGGCCTCTCTCAACTTGTCCATTACATTTGCCACTTCAGCTATTGACCAGCAACTCTTCAGCCACGATCAGCAGTGACGGAACAGCATTGCTGTTCATGCGACAACAGGCTGTGGCTTATATAAGTGCGCCTCGGAGGTTGGGAACGTTTTCACCAATGAACTTTGCCCATTTTGTGAATCGGTCCTTCAGCATCATCCCTAGTGGCGGAGTCATGCGCTCAGGCTTCGTTTGATCAAGGCTCTGGCGGACGAGGAACGATAAATCGTACGCCCAAGATCTCAATCAATGTATTCCTCATGGGTCAGTGACGGTGGGGTCCACTTCCACTTCTGCAAATGAATCCATGGTTCACTTCAGCGAGCGAGGGCGTCACGATAAGAAGTTTGATAATCTAATGACCATATCTCCTTTTTCTCATATTAAGGGTCAATGTTTGGCTTAGAGATCTTGAACTTTACCCATATGAACTGGTGAGTCATGGCCCTCAACCGGTAGCAACACAGTGCCAAGGAACACCATAAGTCAAATGCACATTATGATAATGATTAAAGTTTCTCAAGTGAAGAAACTATACCAATAGTGGGTTGATAAACAAGAAACATCACCTCCTCAAAGGAGTTCAAAACTAGTAGCAACATTCGTTGGCAAGATGATGTTCCGAACTCTGAATGCAAGTGTGGTGACACAACTGATCTGACTTTTTGACTGTTTGGTTCGTTCACCGGCTTTATCTCACTTGAAACGGCAGGCTGACCATCTTCAATGCACACCTGGCAACAATCGCACCAGCATAACGCCCGTGGTGTAGGACACCGATAAAGCTGGTTTACGTTTTGGCAACTCATTATCTGGCCGATGATCGAGCAATTACTCTGGCCTGTTTGCCTGTCTCCGCATCTGATCGAAATCATCACCATGGTAGCTTCCGCTTCCTTCACCTCCAAATCACCTCTTCACGCTGGTTCGAATCGCCGCTATCATATCACGTCTCTGATCCCTCGCCAAGGGTCAAAGGCCTCTCAGTACCCGCCAATACCACCGGGCTCATCCGCTGCTGGAAGTTGGCTGGTACGTTGATCTGCTCGCCAGGCGTTCGCGGTTGCGGCGTGTTGAATACGCTTCATCAACCACTGAGACTATCCTACTCCGTACGCTGAGGTCCTTTCGCCGCTGACCCTTGCACAGCAAACTGGCGCGCGAAAAACATGGCACTGAGACGACCACCCGGCCGCTGGGCCTGAGGCGCTGGTAAACCCCGCACCAAGCAGAACGAACAGAACAACAACGCGCCCGTTTGGGCTACGGACCTATATCAACTTACTTGTCAACTTCTCAGGAACCAGCGGAGGCATTTCTTTCGCTGGCCTGTGCTGAATCCCAGCGATCGATCGTTCGCCTTCAGCGCGCTGGCGAATTACGCGAAAGTGGCTTTATATATCACTTGTTCCACTTTAGGCATATAAATGGTTTATTGACATTCATCAAGTAACGAAAATAATGTTGCTTGTCTTCGGTAATTTCATTTATCGCTATTATATGAACTCTTTGGCTCAATTTGTATCGGTTTCCATTCTCGGCTACGTCTTGGTCCGCTCATTGGTGTTACCTGCTCTCTATTCCTTTCCCTTCGTTGTGGATTTCGAACTCTTCTCCCGCAGGACTAGTCGCCATCAATGATCCTTCGATCTCAGGAGGTCAAAAGATGGAGGGGAATGAGATGTCTCAAGCTTCAGAGTGCGAACAGCAATCACCAGTGGAGGAGGCGACGAGCCGCATTGGAACGGGCGATGGATCAGGCAGCATGACGGTTGGCGAAGGCTCAGGTCAACACCAGCTCGGAAGGGGAATAATGTTGAAGGGCAAGGTCTTGGCACCGACCTGAACTTCAGCCGTCACGACGAATATTTCAGAGGGTTGCACTTGCAAGATGCTGCGGACTGTTCGTTTCCGTTTACATCCCGCTCCGCGCTACTTCAAAGACCAAACTCGCGCGGCGTTCAAAACCCTCCCGATCGCGCTTCTGCTCGCTCTGTGTTGAAATATGGTGGTCGTTTATTCACGTTTGCTCACTGGTCGCTGCGCTACGCGCAGACCTGCCCCGTCTGGATCATCATCAGTCCTGGCGCATCTCTGCGCGTTTCGCTGCGCCTCGTGGGCTTGATGGAAGTCACTCTGGAAGACAGTAAAAGTGGCCGTAAAGTCGCGTGAGGCTACCATTTCTCGTCGCCTGGTTTCGTTGTCAGACGCCGTGGCTACTGTTTTCGGTACAACAATCCTTTTTGCGCGTACGGAGCTTAAAATGAATACATCGGTCGGTCTATTATCCACTGCCACTCTGTCGGTATGACTGGTGCGTTTTGGCCCACTATTCAGACGATTCTCACTACAAGCCAAACAATCATCGTTTGTATTATATTCGAGACCATCCGCTTTATGGAACTGCAGCCTACATCCCATTCATCAAGAATTGGGGAGTCATTGGTCTGCAAAAATCATGGGAGTCTTCCCGCTTGCAATTGTTCACGGCATTGTGTCAGGAGGTCTCGCTTCCTACTGTCGCTCCTTCTTTGGACAATTGATTCCTCCTGGAAGCGAGGCTGCATTTTTGCGCTGTACGCCGCTACTGACAAAGGCAGCTCATTCATCGGACCGGCGGTGGTAGGAGTGCTTATCGATGCGACTGGTCAGGTTCGGTCTGGTTTCTTCTTTATTGCGATCGTGATTGTGCTCCCTATCCCCTTGGTGTGGATGGTAAATGCCGACAAGGGGCATCGCGACGCGCTACAGCCATGGCTGAGTCCCTAGAGAACTGCACGGCGAATCGGCTGAGGATGCTCAGGAGGCAGAGGGACTTCTCTCCGCGAGCAATAACCTTGTTCAATTCTACAATGATAAAAGTTGGCTTTGGCGCCACAAAGGAACTTAGCCACGGCATGTTTCATATTCTGGCTGGTAGAGAAAGGTTCCATGACTTTATTGAGGCTATGTTCAGAATCACGATCAACAGAATAGGCTTTACTATATATGCATATCCCCGGGAGAATAAATTTTCATTCAAGGCTTGCATATTGATCAGTCTCTTTGCGGAAAATGCTAGATGGATAGCAGTGCAGACTCTCGCAACCTTAAGGAAAAGTCAGCGTCAGACTCTTTAATCTCCACCCACCCCCTGGGCAATTGGTCATCTGGACATCTCGAAGCTCTTACAAACCCTGTGAGTGACTTAAGGATCAATTGATTCCCACTTCACTTGGCAATATTTTCAAACATCAGACTTCACGGGCCGGGAAACGAACTCGGAAAAACAAGGTCTGTGCGTGACTGCATGACTGCAGCTGTCTTATCAACAACCTCGTCCCCCACCGGACCATCATGGCCAAAAGAAAATATCGGCAGGATCAAATCTCCCGATTTCACGGCTAAAAGTTGTTTATTTACCACGTTGGATCTGCAAAATCAGTGCCAGTCATGCGACTCAATCGGTCAAGGCCAACAACCCTGGACCGACATTCGGAACCACAACATCAGCGATCAGAGCACGAATAGAAATTGATGATGCCAAAGCCAACCATGCTAAGATCACAGAATCCATGTGAAGCAGTCTGCGCAGCTCCGTACCCGAAGGGAATAGGGGTGTTTTTGAGGCGTCAGCCATCGAATGCGGGATCCAATCACAGCATCGCTTCCTGATTCATGACCCTCGCTTCCCCAGAAACTAATCAGATTCCGCGGTCAATTTCTGAGCTAGCTTCTAGATTAATGTCCGGTCAATATGATAGGTGCAAAATTATGGTCTTTGTAGATTTCGCATTCCGGCGTGTGGCAAGACACCATATCCCTTGTCATTTTACTGGCTGGACCAGCTCCTCAGCTTGTTCATAACTGCCCTTTGATGTCTATATTAGGCTGAATGCATGATTAGATCCTTTGTTATCGTATCTTTCTTACACATTTTCCCTGGAATCCGTACCGGCGCGTGGTGGACCGTGTCGAACTATGTCGGTCAGAAAGACTTATATGCTTAGTCCCGTCCATCCCTTGTCGGGAGCCCGTTGAGGCTACGGGATCTTTGGAATTTGGTCTTCTGTTGCTGTCTTGCTTTCGCCATGGCAACTACTCAGACTAATCGCGTGGAGAAGACGGCTGCGCACCATGTTGAGGATACTCTGGGTCACGGTGCGATTATCGAAGCGAAGCAGGCGAGTGACGAAGAGCATGCCCAGACACTGTTCCAGGCATTGCGCGCCAACCGCAAAGCTGTCGCGTGGTCAATGCTGATTTCGATGTCGATTATCATGGAGGGATATGATACGATTCTCACTGGAAACTTCTACGCCTATCCCTCCTTTACGAAAATGGAAGCTACTATGCTAAGGGAGATAACTATCAAGTGTCGGCCCCATGGCAATCGGGACTCAGTATGGCTAGTAAGTGGGATGTATCTTTGGTGAGTTCTCCTTGGCTCATATGGCTCATATGAGGGGCAACTGCTGACCAGCCTAGGCGGTGTTATGAACGGATACTTTGCTTCGAAATTCGGATACCGAGGTGTCATGATCGTGGCGCTGGGGTTCCTGACTGCCTTCATTTTTATCACCTTCTTTGCCAACTCAGCTGCCGTCCTCCTTGTTGGCCAGATCCTCTGTGGATTTTCCTGGGGAGTCTTCGCGACTGTTGGACCCGCCTATGCATCCGAGGTCTGCCCACAAATCTACGTGGATACCTCACCATCTACGTGAACATGTGTTGGGCTACCGGTCAACTAATTGCATCTGGCGTGCTATCGGCCTGGTCGGTCGACGGGATCAGTGGTCATACCGTATTCCGTTCGGTCTGCAATGGATCTGGCCCGTGCCATTAATGGTAATCTGCTGGCTTGACCTGAGAGCCCATGGTACCTCGTACGCAAGGACAGACTGGAGGACGCAAGCGCAGCATCTGCCGACTTGGAGGAAACAAGACCGAGGATCAAATCAACGGACAACTGGCAATGATGGTGCACACGACCAAGATCGAAGCCGAGATCGAGGCCGGAACAACATATGCCGAGTGCTTCAAAGGAGTGGATCTGCGCCGCACAGAAATTTGCTGCGTAGCTTTCATGGGCCAAATCATGGCCGGTAGTACGTTCGCCTACACACCTACTTACTTCTTCGAGCAAGCCGGCATGAGCACCAATCGATCCTTCCAGCTCGGAGTTGGGTGTACAGCCGTCAGCTTCGTAGGCACCGCACTATCCTGGTTCCTTATCACAGTTCGGTCGCCGAACCCTCTATGTCTGGGGCCAGGGTATTCTCGCCACTCTCTTGTTCCTGGTCGGAATTATCAGTGCCGCATCATTGAGCACGGTGCCAATGTGGGCCCAGGCAGCACTCTGCATGGTCTGGCTCTTCACCTACTCCTTGACAGTCGGACCAATCGCCTACTCCGTGGTTCGGAGATTTCCTCCGTCCGCCTACGAACCCTGACCGTTTGTCTCGCACGAACAGCCTACCAGCTCATCAACGTCGTCTCGCAAGTGTTGGAGCCTTACTTCATGAACCCAACCGCATGGAACGCGTCTGGTAAAACCGGATTTTTCTGGGGTAGTACCGCTTTGATCGCATTTACATGGGCTTTCTTCCGTCTACCAGAACCCAAGGACCGTACCTACGCTGAGCTGGACATCCTTTTCGCCAGAATGATTCCTGCCCGCAAGTTCTCCTCAACTCACGTTGATGCCTATGCCGCCGTGTCAGCATCTTCGCAGGATGGCCTCGTCCACGATGAGGTGGTTCAGGAGGTCAAAGAGTGAAACGAAGAGCGTTGACTTTCTAACTTGTTACATTTTTGTTTGCCGGTCTAACGGTCACAAGATTGTGTATACCTAATTATTGAGACGTATATCAATCATGCTTCTGGGTCTCCGAGCTTCATTACCTGCATATTTGGACTGCACGTAGCTTCATGTCTGGGTTGCAATCCAATCGACCAAGAAATGTACAAATTCTAATTAGTTGGTTGGAACTTGAGGCCTGAGTCACAACGCAGGAATGTAAACTCACTTGGCGATCATGTGATCTAAAGTGAGCTGGTTGATTATGTCATGTAGTGCGCTGTTGGAGAAGAAAATCATCCTACAGGCCTCATTAATATATACCCCACCCCCACCAATTTCATGAAGCGCTAGTGCCTGAGAAATATATGAATCAGCACCATCTTGGAGCGTCATGGATCTTTACTTCAGAAACATTGGCATCTAAAATCTGATTGCATGATTACTAACAAACTCTCCGTGGGCTCTAGATGTGATTTCTTCCCCAATATATGCTTAGTCAGTTGGGGTAGAAATTACCAAAGTTCAAAATGCATTGGGAGGGTCAGACTGACTCGGGATTTTAATGAGATGATTCGAAAATTTCGAATGGAATGGAAACTATTGGAGTAGCGGATCTCTGATTTTGCAAGAATACTTCACGTCTGGTATTATTATGGTATGCCTCTGGCTATCCCGACCTGGCGCATCATCTACGCTTCCAAGATATTTTCATCAACCAGAAAACCGGAAAGGAAAATTCGAATGGACCTTTTTTTTGTCAGCACTGTAGTGCTGATCACAACCAGAGAGGTAGCGAGTATAGGTATGTGCTAGCTACGAGGTAGGACGGAGGAAGCAAAGGGTAAAACACGACCATAGGTGACGTAGAGCAGAAGAAACAAAAACAGTCTAAAAGTGCTATCTAGTGCGCTGGTAGAGCAGAGTAGTCAAATGACTGGCCCTGACTCGTCGCTTCTGGATCAAACTAATCTGAAAATCTTAAGATAGATTTGTTGTGTTCATTCTGACTAGTGACTTGATAGAAAACTAAGGTATATTTAAGATCTATGTTTGCTAATGTCGTATGAAAATTGTTGGCATTTTGACGAGCGGACTGGAAAATAAAAGATTGGCATTAATACCTCTTAAGATTATTAAATCATTGAGTAATCTAATTAATTTCTCACATCCCCACTGAACCTACTATTCAATGGCAAACTAGCTGGGCTAGCGACAAACATTGCCTCGGGGTAGATTTGTCAGAAGCTGGGGAGATAATCGAGATTTCGGAGACTTTACGCAATTATCGCCCCTTATGGAGAAGGAAGTCGGCATTGCGAGGAAGTCGATGATACCATGACGAACAAACGTAAATTGGATTTGGAGAAGAAATAAAGATGTCCAAGTGCTGCGACATATAAAAGATCCGCATCAACATGGTCTGTAACCATTGACTCCCATACTCAATCAAAATAACCCTTTTCCTACATCACACACCAATATGGCTTCCCAAACCGTTATCCGACCCACTTCTCAAGGCTCCTGGGATAACCTGGCCGAATTCCAGGAACCCCGGCCTTCTGCTGGAAAGCATGAAGTTCTCATCAAGGTGAGAAGCGTTGCCTTGAACTTCCGAGACATCGCCATTGCGACCGGGAAGTATCCCTTCACAGTCAAGGAGAATGTAGTTCCAGGCTCGGATGCAGCCGGTGACATTGTTGAGACTGGCGAGGGGGTCTCTGGGTTCGAAAAGGGCGACAGGGTTGTTGTAAGCTTTGAACCTACGGCACTTTACGGAACAATCAAGTCGTGGGCGAATGCCCTGGGTGGCCCCATCGATGGTGTTTTGAGGCAGTATATCGCTGTCCCCGCCTCGGCAGTTGTCAAGGTCCCTGAGAATTCTGCACTCAGCTATTCCCAGTGGGCAGGCGTTGTCTGCACTGGTACCACGGCGTGGAATGCTTTGTATGGAAATAACCCATTGACGCCAGGACAGACTGTTCTCTTTCAAGGTGAGTGTAAAACATGTATATATTTAGTCTAGGGCAGGAAACTAATGCTCTTATCAAGGAACTGGCGGTGTGTCAATCACTGGTCTCATATTGGCCAAGGCTGCGGGTGCTACGACCATCATCACATCCTCTTCCGATGAGAAGCTCAAGCACGTCAAGGCCAAGCACGGAGTTGACTACACCATCAACTACAATAAGACCCCCAACTGGGCGGCTGAAGCTCAGAAGATTACCAGAGGGCAAGGTGTTGATCACATTTTGGAGAACGGCGGCTCGGGAACTATCAAGCAATCAATCGAAGCAATCGCTTTCGGCGGTGTTATTTCAGTCATCGGCTTCCTCTCATCTGCCTCTCAAGATGAGATGCCTGATGTCGCCTCCCTTGCGCTCTCCAAAGCTGCGGTTGTTCGTGGTATCATTGTTGGGTCGAAGCAGCAATTGGAGGACGCTGTTCGTTTCATCGGTGCGCGGGATCTTCCTATGCCTGTCGAGAAACTTTCAAGTTTGGCCGGGACCAAGTCGTTGAGGCTATGAGCTACCTTGCCAGTGGTCAGCACATTGGCAAAATTTGTATCGATTTCTAGTTGACTTTACCTAGATTTAGGTAGTCTAGGCAGCCTGGTTTAAGAAAGATAAATTTTAAAATTTTCAGTCCCTTTTGACCTAGATGATGGGCCTGATCACTTTATCAAGCAAACTAAGCTTCTGTTTGACTGTTAAGAAATCTGTAATCAGGCCTGCACATCTTCGTTCATAATTGCAGCGAAAAACCCCCCATGGATTCGGAAGTTTCCAAAGCCAAGAGATATGTTTTATTTTGTCGTGGGCGTGCCTAGGCCTAAGATATATATTATGGTCGGGCCATCAAGATCTACCCAGGCTCCACGAGTGGAATATCACCCAGATTTCCCCTCCATTCTCAGAGCATTGGAGGTATGAATTTGAAAGCAGGGAACAAACGGGTCAACTGTCACCTGGCATCTGCCAGTATTCCACTGTTGCTTGAGAGCTCCCTCACCGCGGTGATGGTTAGATGCTATAGTTAGCTCACGTGCCTGCTAATGCCTGAAATTTAGACCGGAAAATCGAAGCACCGTATCGAAGCCCTGGCTGATCATGTCCCTCAATATAGTCCAAATGTCCACGTACCTTCCATGCACTGTAATCTGCCAAACTTTAAAAATTTCCAATGGCTTGATTTTGCGACTTTCTGTGGGGCCTTCACGATTCGATGGGCGGATCAATAATTGGCATCAATTGAGGCAAAAGTACTATTTTCCAGGCTCCAATGCCGATACAAAACTTCTGAGGAGGGACTGTACCAGACTGTGGCATATTGTCCAGATACACTCATACGTACTCTTCTAAATTGACTATATTAAAGCTTACGTAGCCTCAAACCTACGTAGCTTCAATAAGCCTAGTCGAAGGCTGGGCGACGCCATCCGAGGCCCACAACGAATGACCAGACATTTAAAACACGAGATTACCGGAGTACAATGCAATCAGTCATTTCAGATTCACTAATGCCCAGATGTATCACCGTCACCCAACCTACATACTGTAGTGGGGAACCCCAGTGTGATTACTTGACATTACGGAGGAGATCGGAGGAGGGTTTTCCAGGTTATTCCGGGCTGTATTAGGACACTAGTTTCTCCGTAGACTGGTATGCAGTACTCGGGTATATCTAGGTCCTCCGAGATAGTATTGAATAACACACTTCTACACCTCTCTCATCCCGTATAGGGGCAGCAGCCTATAGACCTCATATACAACCTGCGGTGCTGTGTGGTTGTTGTTGTCTTGCTGGATCGACCCGCACATCTCCGAGTGTGCAGCCTTCGAGCGTTCCCCTCTTCAATACGTAACACTCTACTTGCACGGCAGAATATCATTGAGTATTGAGTTCACTAATTGGCGATCAAGCCGGAGGGTCGTTTCCTCTTTAGGCTGGAAAAGGCATAGATCCTGCACTAAAGTACCGATTAAATAAAAATACACTTGTATTTCCCTTGTCGCGACGGCAATTCTACGAAACCAATATATATTAAAGGTCGCCCAAGACCCTACAGTGGGGTAGCGATCGAATTGATCCAGTTGCCGAACCTTGGAACGTGGGGAAATGGAGGATATAGTGGAACAGTCGTTGTGTAGAATCAGTGCTTCGAGTTTCGAGGGTGCTGTACCATCTCGCTTAAAGTACAATAGACCCACTGGCGCCACCGATCGTTTCCAATGCAGGCTGGAACCAGGACCAGGGGATTGTTGTCCCCCTATGAACTCAAAGAAAATTCAATCCCCAAAGTGAATCATTGAAAATATTACATATTGTTTTGTGGTCGTTAATGGTATATAGTACATTAATTATACGTAATAACATTGAGTGGAAAAACTCAATCATCGCGCACGGACACCCGAACAGACCGCTCAACCTTCCACCCAGTACTCAGCGGATTCAGATCCTCTTCGCTACTACTAGTGGGATTTGGACGCGTGCTCCCCATGATCGTAGTCGTAATACCATGGTAGTCATCCTGATCTGTACCAGTCCAAAGATGCCCATCCTCACCATCTTCACCATCGGGCCTCGATCGTGAAGAGCGGTGAAACTTTTGCGCCACAAGGCTAGATAGGGGAAAAGATCCGGGGGGGGGGTGCGATTGTTGCGGCTGCGGGAGCCGGAGGAACCATCGCGGAGGAATCGAACTAAGGGGCGTAGAGTGGTGAGACATCCGGCTGTAATGCCTAGGCCTGCTTCGACGTTTGACCAGATGGAGATTTGGTAGGTATTATCTACATGAAGCGTTGATTGTTAGCCAATGGGTCCAATCAAAGGAACAGGTCGAAAAGGGTATGGGGTCGAGGTATAGGTTTCAAGACGCAACGTACACAGGAATTCGGTGCTTTTGTAGTTTTTAATGAAAGGAATGCGGATGATCACGGCGGCGCTCGCGCTGAAATCTTATTAGTAATGGAATCTGGGGAGAGAAGGTGGTGGCGTGACCTACATGCAGCCGATTCCTAAAATTCCGATAATGGCGATCTTGGTGCGCTGATTCATGCGGAGGTTCCAGAGGAGTGCGACTGGAAGGAGACCGATGGTCAAGTCGGTGACGGCTGCGCCGACACTATACAGATATGCGATGCCGATGAGGAGGTCGGTGCTGATACAGGTGCCGGTTTCGGTTTGTCGGTTCCAGAAATAGTCGACGGGACTGCATTCGAAGATAGTGAAGAAAAGGAAAACTAAGCCAACGGCGGTAGCAAGCGTGATAGCGGCGTAGAGAATGTAGGCATGGACACGATCCACGGTGATGCGCAAAAGAGTGATGATGATGGATACTTTGGCGACGACACAGGTAATGACGTAGAAGATTTGGCCCAGCCACCAACACTATACATTCACATAATTAGCAACCTTGACCATTGCGCCGACAAAAGATTGTTGAGCCATACCAGTAAGGCCTTGTGGAAATCATCTTCCCTCCCGTCGACTTGGAAGTGAACCAACTTCCGTCCCATTCCGTATTTCACTCCGAGGAATCCACAAAGGGCGAAGGCCAAGTTGAGAATCATGGCCAATAACATGAAGACATCATCCTTGCCGAAAGCCTTGACCACGTGAGTCCGAACAAATATTCTGAGGCTGACGGCAAGGAGCGAGATGGCGAGAAAAACCGCTGTGACGATCAGGATAGCCTGACTGCGGCTATCATCGTCGGCTTCAGCTTCCATGGCAATCCGACGGAGAGCCCATTCGCCTGACGGTACAGCAATTCGAGATGAAGGGGGGAGGGGAAGACCAGAAAGATGGGGTGGCACCCTCGTGGTTTTATGTTTTCATGAAGATCTGATCCCCACGCTCGTGCAGCCCGGCTATTTTGACTTTGAAAAGCCGTAGCACTCTAGACTTTTGATTCCGAGTGAAAGTGGATCCCCCCTGCGTCTGTGAATAATGCATCTTGTGGTACAGGTGGAGAGGTATTGTTCTCTAGGGCGAAGTCTAAATCCGGTGGATCGGCACGCGAGA
Organism: Penicillium sp. IBT 16267x; assembly: GCA_028828865.1. Lineage (NCBI taxonomy): Eukaryota > Fungi > Ascomycota > Eurotiomycetes > Eurotiales > Aspergillaceae > Penicillium > Penicillium sp. IBT 16267x. Next base: position 5,226,985 of record JAQJZQ010000005.1, on the reverse strand, counting down.
GGAACCCTAACGATCGCGATAAGTGGAATGCAAGCCGGATTGTAAGCCGTCCTTCCAGTTTTGGTAATTTATGTTCGATATTTGGGACTGCACGGTTCCAGGGTTCATGCTCGGGTATCGATCAGAAACAAGTTTGATCAGGATTACATATTGCAGTGCATACACGACATTTCGCTACAGTATGAAAACGGAATTCCTCCGAAGCCCCGATGATCTGCCGATCAGTTTGGCTATAGCATACGTAGTTGGTTTCACCTGAGCGGGCGAGGAGCCGCATCTATCCTGAAAGCCGGCAAAAGGCCGGTAAAATTTCTGTGATTGGCTTGCTCGTTCGCTGGTAGTAAAATACGAAATAAATATACAAACCATGGTTGCATGCTTCATCGATCTGGTTTCCCAGCCGATGGAACATTCCATTAAATGACGTGTTAGACTTGGCGATTCGAGACAGAAACCGTGGAAGAATAGAATCGAGGCTTGAATGCCACGAGGCTTTTCGCCTTGTAGCCGGAACTACTCCAAAAAAGGGCAGTAATCGCAGCCTGAGACATGAAGTGTTGGTTATTCTTCAACCCAATCGGGGCAAGTGTGGGGGTTCTTGCCCTAATCCAATCTCACCTTCATAAATAGTTTAGTGTTCTCTCCCTACTGTATGTTGAATGTCATGCAGATATCCGCTTCAAACTACGTAATGAACGTTGCTACCTGTGGATCAACTCGTGGCGTCTGGAAAGAATCTTCGATTTAACCTCTGCGCTTTGGGCACCTAGTGTACGCAACTATGGGTCCTACTCCTTGCAAATTACATTATTGCTGTCCGTGCGCGTCTATTGATACACTAGAGTCGGGGACCCTCCTGTCCATGGGTTTACGCGCGCGGGAGAAACGCAAAAAGGCGGCAGGGCTTTGATCGACATTCTTCAATTGTATGCTTAAAATTCAATAAAACGTCCAGATTCCCCACTTGACGAGTTGAGGAACCCTCAAAAAATGAGAAAATAAATATCAAAGTTTCTATACACTAATTCTCTAACCTTATTCATGGTCTATACGGTACAGTAAGGGTTTTGCCTTGTCTACCCCTGAATGACAAGCCTGCTGTCATTATGGGTAACTTCTCGCTTGAAGAAGCCTCCCATGGGTTGATGATGCGCCACGTCTCCACAGTCCGCTAAGCAGAGGCGCTTGGGGAAGCACTTCCAGGAGCGCTGCCAGATGGAGCGGTGCCGATCATACCACTAGGAGCACTGTCTCCGCTGCCTCCACTGAGAGTGCTGTCAGAGTTCTCGTGGCCTCCGTTCGCATCGTGATAGGCGGCGATGCTGTAGTAAGAGTTGTCCGTGTAGTCGGCTGTGGCGTTGATACCAATTTGGATCCAAGCGAAGAGACCGTCATCCAAGTCGTCGCCAAGGTATATGTACTCGGGGAACGGGTTGTAGGCACTGTCGGCCTGCTTCACGGACCACATATCTTCGGCGTTGCTCGTAATCGACTGAGTGTTGGTGCTATAGGGGTATGTGTCCTCCACTGCGGATCGGAGAACCTCATTCCAGAACAATTGTCCGATGTGAGCCACGCTGCCGGTGGCCACTTCCAGGGTTTTGTTCGGGAAAACGGTTGCGTTTATGTGAGTCAACAGATGGGTGTGCGTGGCCCGGTCGTCGTAGTGACCCGGGAAAATCGTCTCGAAGTTCACGACACCATCCTGGTTGGTTTGCTGGATACCACGCAGGTAAGTGCTGTCCCATTCGCCGGCGGCATAGTTGCCAGATTCCGAGATTCCGCTGCTTTGGTCAGTACTTGTGGTGGCTGTTATGTTGCTGATGTTTGCATACCTATAGACACCAGTGGCATTGGCTTGCCAGATATCGACCAGAGCGCCAACAATGGGTCGGCAGGAGTTGATATCAATGTATTGCACCTCAAGAGAGACGTCCACACCGTCGGAGTACAGGTCCTCCTTCACGTTCTCACGGATCACCTCGCCCCAGACGTAGTAAGGGCCATCGGTAACGGTGGGGGTAAGAATGCAGCTGGTGTTGGCGGCAAAAACGACAGACTCGGGAGTGGCAGGGCTATAGTCGAGGATATCGGTCTGGTTGTGGTTGATTGCCTCCCACTTCTCGAGAGCAGCCAGGTCACGACGCCATTTCTGAGGGTCTGGATGAATGTGAATCAGCAATGCATTCATGACGAGGGTAAAACTAACAAAGATTGCATACGGGCAGTCACACCACGCTTCTTGCGCAGGTTCTGGACTTTCTGCGAGCGGCGTGCCACATTGCGCTTGGCCAACTCTCGGGCATGGAGGCTGTTCTCGCAGCCAGCCAGCGAGCGCTTTGCAGCCGCAGCCGCATAGTCCCGGGCGTGGAGCTCACGCTTCACAACATGAGGATCATGCTTCTCGCCGGGGTGAGCGGCGGTAGGGGCAGCCAAGTAAGCGGCTGCGACAGCAATGAATTTGGATAATTGAACCATGATGAAGGAAGAGAATAACAAGAAACTTGTCTGACCACTCAAACAGTATTTCTTTCTCTGGACTGGCTTGATGCCCTGGATTTATACAACTCCAGCAATGCCGTTCTTGTCCCTGGACGCGTCATGCTAGCGACAACAAATGTCTCCACAATCGCAGATCAACAGACTGAAATCCTTCGTCAGTCATTAGCTCTCCTGGTGTTTCCAGTCTAGAAGCGTTGGACTTCCTGGATGCTGTCCTATGTGGTGCCCAAATGACTGCTTGGCGCCGCGTGTCAGCAGAAGGACGCGACAAAGCCCCATGAGCTTACCTCGACAGGGAAAACGATCGTCGCAGGACTGACGAAAAGAGAAATCTCCATTGGCCATAAGCCCCGTTATCCCCAATCCCTCCTCTGGATCCTACCCACATGCTTAAAAAAAGCCGGATTATCGACGGCAATTCAAAGGCTGGATTGGAGTCCGCGTCAGAGATGAGACGGGAGAGGCTTGGCGGGTAGCGGGAGGGTTGCTTATTTTGGTGCCATGGCCTTGGCTTCTTCCAAGCTTGACGGGGGTTTTCCCAGCAACAGTCAAGATGAAAGGAGATTATTGATGATAAGATATCTATCGAAAAGCTCAGGTCCGCGGGTGTCGGGGAGGTAGTCGGGAGGCAATATGTATTTCGAGATTACTTAGACATCTAATCAACCGGCGCTATATAATTATGCCAATCTTCTCAGTATGCCAGTGGATACCCAAACCTCGGCATTTGGATCCTCTATTCATCATGTACAGGTTAGACATGAGTCGTAATCAACAGAATTTTAGTTAGTTCCTTTGTTCTTTTAATATATCCGACGATCACCCGGCCAGATAAAGGGTTTTGTTGCGTGCAAGATACCCTGCGCCGCCACCACACTCAAATATCCGAAACACATACGTCAACACACTAGCCAGATGCATTCGCACGAGAGCAAAGGCAATTTCTAGGACCAATGAAACACTCGTGGTTTGAAGAATACCTACCATCATTTCGAGCCAAATTAATCAACCTTGCTAGGCACCTGCATTGTCAAATTGCGATAAAGAAAACAAACTATAGAGGCAGATGGAAGTATCTTTAGTTCTATGTTGAGGAAGTATACTGGTAGCTCTAATTGGAAGAATTATGACGGAATCTACATCTTTCTGGGCTGCTGACGCTTGGCTAGACTGGACCTCCAAGTCCTGAGTGCCGCGGCCTTTGAGGTTCCACTTTGAAATTCTTCTCTGCAACACGAGGTGGATCTCGCTCTACCACTTACGTATTAGTGGGAAGCTTGGACGGCTTTGATTCAATGCATCACATTTCTGTGGTTTAATAGTAATATTAGACGCTAAGAATGCAGTGACAAAAAGAGACCTATGGCCGTGGTGTTTCTTGAATTGAAAACCTGGCAGTGATAGAGTCATCATGGATGAGGAAGTAGAGTAGTCCCAGCGATGAATGTTCAAATGAGCATTGCGATCGGGGCTTTCTTCTACTCAGTTTGAAATTGACGTATAGCTTTCTGCCATTAAGCCAAGTTTTTAAGGAGTTTAGATTTCCCGATATGGCTTCCCTCTAACCTCGAAATTACCCTTAAAATGATCAACCCTTGTGACTCTGTTGCACTACCAATGATACCTGTCTTATCATTTGGCAATACCATGCTTGGGCTGAGCATATCTCAACCTTGCTTGAATTTTTTTCTGTTAGATTCTGTATCGCGAGTAATTGTACCCGTCGATACGAGAGAGAGAACATGGTTGAAATTCTTATTCGCGATGCAGAGATGCCCCAAGAATGACTTGATATTCTTATGTCTGTGATCATGCGGAAGCTATCCGAAAAAGAAAAAAATTCATAGTGGTGCTTTCAATTGAAGTAGGTCCGACAGTATGGATGACTGCATTGATAATCAGCCCTTTTTTTTTGATGACACGACGGGGGCGATATAAAGAGGTGGATGTGAATGGAACTAGTGCGTTGCGTTTGAGGTCACTTCTCTCGGCTTGTTAACCCTATGCGCCGTCTCCCCAAGCCAACACGGACCCCAGATAAAACATCAAGACAAGAATTTTTGGCCATGAGAAAGTTTCACATGACGATGCAAACCATCAGAGGAGCTTGAAATGACAAAATTGACATGGCATACCTGTATTCCAGCAGAGCTCGCTGGCCGTCATGATATACATTACATGACGTAATCCAAATTGGGATCGATAGTCATGACTCAGCAATTGTAGCTGTTGTTATACACAATCCCTTTTTATCAATTCTTTCTATTTCTTGTAAGGTCGAGCCTTTGCTTGATTCAAGTCACACCATGGAAAGGAACGGTGCTGAAGAGGTCCCTAAGGAGCAACCTCCTGGTGACCCGCCCCCTCAACCTATCCACCGATCATCGACTGTTAGCACGCTCCATCATAACTCATTATTGTCAAGGTAATTGAATTCTACCTACAAATTTGAAGACTATGAATTTGGTACTTACCTCACTCCAGAGTGCGCTCATTTTTCAAGAGAGAACACCACATAGGCCATGTTTCCGGGCACCCATTGAGAGACAAGGAAGATATCGAGATTCACACATGGAATGGTCCTGATGACCCTGAAATCCCTTTCAATTGGAGCAAAACCTATAAATGGGTGTTTACTCTGACAGTCTGCTTCATGTAAGTCAACTTCCTACGTGCTCTCATGTTGCAGAAGCTAATGGTGGGTACAGTTCCATTTTGACAGGCCTCCCCGCGGGATCATACGGCGCAGGAAATAATTACATGGAGCAGCGCTTCCATGTACAAAATACCCCATTCCCCAATCTGACATGGGCCATAACATCTTGGAACATGGGTGCCGCCTTCTGTACACTCGTCTTCCTTCCGTTGACCGAAGCCTCGGGCCGGATGCCAGGGTATTTCGTCGCTTATTTTATCCTTGTCGTGTCTCTGTTCCCGTCAGCATTCGCACAAAACTTCGCAACGCTTGTTGTGGCCAGGTTTTTTAGTGGTGGTGCTTCCTCTGTTAGCATCAATATCGTCGGTGGCAGCATTAGTGATGTCTGGTACGGCGACAAAGCTCGCAGTCTACCAATGTCACTGTTCGGGTTTACAAGTGTCGTTGGAATCGCACTAGGACCTTTTGTCGGTGCTGCTATTCAGACCATCCACAAAAAGGATCCATGGAGATGGTGAGTTGTACAGGCCCTTCTCAAGATGAGCCCTCACTGAGTGGAGTAGGATATCCTACATCCAGATCATCTATAATGCTGCACTGATCCCAGTATTCTGGCTGATCCTTCGCGAAACCCGTGCCGACGTTATTTTGAAAAAGCGAGCTAAAAAGCTTCGAAAGGAGACTGGGAGACCCATTTATGCGGAAGCCGATCTTGACACCACTAGTATATGGAAACTACTTCAGGTTTCCTTTGAGCGATCGACTCGAATGCTTCTCACTGAGCCGGTGGTCACATTCTTCACTCTTTGGGTCAGCTTCGCATGGGGAATTTTGTTCCTCTTCTTCTCAAGCGTTTCGCAAACATTCAGGCACAATTATGGCTGGGGTACATTTACTACCGGGCTTGTCCAGCTCGCTATTTCCGTAGGCGCGGTGATCGGCACAGTCTTCAATCCAATCCAAGACTGGATCTATCTACGTTCTGCGAGGAGAAACCGTGAGCATCCAGGCCGGCCGATCCCGGAGGCTCGTCTCTATACCTCGATACCTGGAAGCTTGCTTTTTGCGGGTGGTCTATTCTGGTATGGATGGGCAAGTGTCGGGGATGGATCTATTCACTGGATCGTGCCGACCCTCGGTATAGGATGCACGGGTGTTGGAATTTATAGCATTTACATGGCTGTTGTGAATTACTTGACTGACGCCTATGAGAAGCATTCTACATCAGCGCTATCTGCGGCTGCGCTGGGGCGGACCACGTTTGGCGCTTTTTTGCCCCTTGCCTCCTACGAGCTTTTTCAGAGACTCGGTTATGGATGGGCTGGCTCGGTGCTGGGATTCGTTGGAGTCGCTCTTTCCGTTGTCCCTGTTGTCTTGGTACTCAAGGGGCCGGATATTAGACGCCATAGTCCGTTCATGCGCGAGTCGATGTTTGACTCAGGAGAGTCTTCTGAGCCGGAGAAGCCTGATATCTGATATCTTGACGCTTCAAGGTGGAGGAGTATTTGTGAACATAAATTCTCTCGGGCTTCTCATAGAAATTCCCCTGTCGGAAGGGTGAAATCAGTGTAGAAACAAGGAAATGGCAAGTCATTTGAGGGTTAGGAAGTATATAGTCATCTGTAAAATTTAGAGCATGCTAAAACTGGAGTCCGCAATGGCATAGATCTGCATAATGAAGCTGGAAATTTGAAACCAAAGTCAGCCCTGGGACTTTTAGTGGGAGGCCAAAAGTGCGGGACATTTGAAATGATGGTTACATTTTTAATTGCGGGGTGTTGGGGTCGGAATGATTGATTCGGGGGGCCTTGCAGACCAGGCTTCACATTCACCAGTAGCTGAGCATTTGTCAGACAATCTATCGATGCCTGCGTGATTGGATCCAATAACAAGGGCACAAATATAGAGGATTATTCAACGGTAATCATCATACCAGTACCCATGGACTGGCGACAAGTTGTGGAGGTATCGCTGGACAGGGCAGATGCATTTTTAGTGAGCCCGGATATGTTTGTATTGTATTCGAAAAACATTCAAGCGCCGGACTGAGACTGATTATGGTGGCTGCTTATTTCAATACGGGCGGACAATGCATGCCCGGCTGAGTTTCATGGCTATGCAGTGTTTATAGCCGATAGGGCACGCCCCGCACGCCTGTATGTTTCACGTAGTTCATGTCGTCAGCTCTAGTTCCTCAACTTCGACCTTTTCTCATTTTTAACTGAGTGCTTTAATCATACCATGGTCAACTTCTTCACTACTTTGTTCGGTCTCCTCAGAGGGCTTATCTCCCTAATCATCACCCTGCTTACTTTAGGTCTATTTACAATTTGGCTTCAAACCCGTGACTTGTTCATTCTGGTAAGTATTCTTCCATTTTTGTATCAACCCAGCCACAGGGTGTATCATAGTCTAACAGGACTTTGCAATCATTTCAGTTAGCGAACCTCTTTTCCCCTAGTCGTCGCGTAGGAAGTGTTGTGGCCCTCGGCAATCCAGGCCATGGCAGCACATGGCCAAAATACATTCCTCCCGTCAAGGGAATAGACAGCCGGTCTCCGTGTCCAGGGTGCGTATTATCAATATCTCTAGTTTACTCTTCACCTTTCATCTTCTGACCTGCATGCTCCACTTTATGTTGTTATCTAGACTGAATACGCTTGCCAATCACGGTAAGTGTAGAAAGCACATCCCCATTCATAACGGAACCTTTGTTAAAGCACATTGTGCAGAAATATTGCCACACGATGGCAGAAACCTTACTTACAAACAAATATCGCGCGCAATCCAGCATGCATATAACCTTTCACCGACCCTTGCAGAACAGCTCACTTCCTCCGCCGTTCTGCTCGACCAAGGGCGGGGTCATATTAACTTACATGACCTTAATGCGTTGAATGTGGGCAGACTCGAGAGAAAAGTGTAGGGTATACGCTGATGATGTCTGATTTCCTAGATTGTCCAGCACGATGCCTCGTTCACGCGTCCCGACATTGCATTTTGTCCGGACCAAAGCTTTCCACACCCACAGATGGTGGAGATGCTGCTCGACCACGCAACGAACAACGAATTCCTCTCCATCAATGACCTTGTGTACTATTCTGGCCTCCGACGTGCTAAATCAAAACGCTCAAACGGCCAATACTCCCTAACATGGAGTTTTCTACACAAGTACTTAGGTTAGTTCTCCATGTTGAGGTTTTCCTTTGGTCTCCCCATTCCACTGATAAACAAATGTCTTGGTACTAGGGTCTGGAAGCTGTGCACTTATATACTCGATATTTGGCGGCGATGTGGAAGATCTGAGGATCTGGCTAAACGAGGAGCGATTTCCGGACGGGTGGGAACCTAGGAACAGAGAAGCACATGGTCTCACTATTGCGGTTCGTTCTATTTCGTCATTCTTATTCTCTCCTCTTTTTTTATTTTCTTTGCAACGTACTGACACTCATGGCGCATACAGCAAGCGTCAGCCATAACTCTCACGATTGAATTCAACATCAATGAGAAGCAAAAGCTCCACCCTACGGATGCGGCATACCTCGAGTCTGATGAACAGTAATTGAGTCAATCTGTGTGGTTTGACTGTTTCAGGAGGGTAGCGTACGCGAATGGGGTTTTAATTATAACAAACGCTACAACTATCTCCCTTTACTTGAGCCAATCTTCAATATTCCAAAATTCGTTTGATGACCCGAAGCTTTATGAAATATTGCCTATATCTTCAAAAAACGTCTTTATTTTTCTGAGAGTCTGCGATGAAAAAGGAAACAGAAAGTACCTTCCAAATGGCATCGAAGATTGGGGACGTAGATAACTAACTGTGCGTCTGTGAAGCACAGTACACAGCATTCCCTCTCATAGGGATATTAATCTTGAATGGAGCCATGGCAATAGGCAGTGAAAATTTCTCGTCCCCCGAGCAATCGGAATTGCTAAATATTTGAAGTATCAGATTAGTGCACAATCCAACTCCAGCCTTACTGAAACCTCTCACCTATATAGCCAACAGCCATTTGTAGCAGCAGTCCACTTTGCATTACCCCTGGTACCAGATAAGCCACAATCGCTATCAAGGAATAGAAAGAAGTACTCACGCGTGATTCAACATCGTGCACTGATTCATGGTGACACTTTGTAGCTCACAATCGTCGAAGGACTCATTGGCGCAGTACTCAACCTATACCCCAATGTCAGGGACTTGGTATTCCATTAAAAAAGATTGAAGATATTACCTACAAGGGAATGATCACTGATCATTGGAGCTGCGAGGGTGCCGCCAAAGTAAAGGAAGGCAAAGGCTGTGGAAATGAAGTTCTTGAAAGTCATAATGGCGAATAATCTTTCAATAGGTCGGAGATTTGACTAATGCAAGTGCCTTCCAAGGTTTAGAGAAAGACAACCAAAAAAGAAATCCAGCAGCTGACTGCGGATATATAGTGATTACGAACCATGAAATGGTGGCAAAGTAGGAAGCATCCCTGAAATCGTAGACTTTGCCCCTGCTTATATTTGAAATCTGTCTGTACTAGGTTGCACTTAATCTCAACGTAAAAGGTACATGAGAGACTAGACACCATTGAAAACTAGACCTGATACCCGGCCATGAAGAGCACTTGACTCCTTGACTCCGGATAATGGCAAGGAACAGATGACCTATCAGCCTCACAAATGGCTTGTGCCTGGAAGTTGGCGACCGAGCTGAAGATTCATTCAATTGTCAAATGTTACATATCGGCAAGATTGAGTTCCCTGGCTGAGCTTCGTATTCGGCATACCCCCGTGCAAACAAGAAAAACGGGCGACCTACATAGGCCTAATCAAAATTTCTCAGTTCACCCTAATGCGAGTGTGCGATGTCTGTGGAACTCTAGCTGCAAGCTCCCGACTAGGGGAATTGAAGAAACCGGAAAATCTGCTGGGTATAGGTGCATATTGCTGAAAATAAAATCTATAGTAACATTTCATAGGTTTCAAGATCTCCAACTACCCGCTGAACTTCATTTCGCATTCGCCTTTCTCATCAGGAATACTTTGTACTTCATCTTAAATCATAGCCAGAACGATGGTCAAATGAAAGGGCTATAGGCTCTACGCTTGATCATATCAAGTGAGAGATCCATACCTGATCGTGTCACGAATTGTTTATCGAGAGCTGGGAGACACGGATTAGAAACTGACCATCAATGCTGAGTCCTGACTAGCACTATCCGTGTCCACCCAGAGGGTATTGCGACGCGATACCTTCGACCATCTGTAATGCCGGCACTGGAACCGATTCTGATAATGGTTACACTTTACATGGGCTTCATTTACGGTTTTCTGTACCTTTGTTTCCAAGCCTATCCTATCGCATCCCAGAGGTTACGTGGGTGGAACAACGGCGTTGGTGCTCTTCCACTTTTGGGAATCTTGTGCGGAGTTGTCCTCGATTGTGTGATTATCATTTCTTTTGCTCTCGTGAGGTATAAAAATATTATAGAGCGCAATGGACATGTTTATCCCGAGGAGCGGCTGCTCCCGATGATGATCAGGGGTATCCTCCCGGTGTGGATGTTCTGGTTCGCATGGACATCCTCTCCGGGTATTCTTTGAGTTCCGGAGGTTATATCCGGGACATTCCTCGGAGCTGGGGTTTTATTAATATTCTTGCAGGTGAATATTCCCGGTCAATTGTCTTTTGTTGGCGAGATGGAGCTAATATGGATATATTAGAGGCCGAACTATATAATTGAGGTCTATAATTTGCAAGTAAACTTGGCCATCGCAGCCAACACTGGTTTCTGATCTTGGCTCGATGCTGGGTTTCCCTTGTTTGCTAATGCCATGGTCAGTTGAGTATGGGCAATTTTAATTTCCACGTGCGAACAGTGATGGCTGACTGTGGTCGTAGAAATATAAATATTGTGGTGCGTGCTTCTATTGCCATTGGGAAGATGAAAAACATAGCAGCAAGTTGTTTCTCTCTATGGTAATATGAGATTTTTTTTGTGCGATGTGATGTACAATGCATTTCCATTTGTTCCTGATGCTAAAATTTAAGCCAGTGATTAGGGAGCTGTGACAACTGTACGAAGCCACCAGGTGAGCAATTGGAGATTTGAACCAATCACTCATTCTTTCCCTTCCATAAAAGCCAAGCCAATATAATGAAACCCTTCAGTATAACAGCCGTCCACAGGGCTCCCATCATTCCAATGGAGCTATGAGCCCACAGTCCACCGAACACGACTCCAACAAGCAGACAAATCACAGCACCCAGTCGACGCATTTCCTCGACGTTGCGAAACACTCTGAAAGACAAAAGATCTTCATGCGAAAAAAGGTCGCAATAAATGCTGGTCAGAACAACGCTGGTCAACCCGTTATATTTCAAGATACGACTCGCAACAGCCTGTCCACTACTCTGGAATGCGACCAGAGCAATAGGGACAAGAACCAACCAGCTTAAGGGCGTGTCACGCGCAGGACGATAAATGGTGACTATTGTAGCAGCCACCGCAATACAAATCATTTGTATAAAGAATGACAGTGTAATGACCCAGCGTAGTCGTGGGGAAAAGAAGCGATGGAATGCGGAGAAAAACAGTGATCCGAGGCAGAATCCGCAGATCGAGACACCAGATTTGATCCATCGATCGTCGTCTGTTCCAACAAGGCCAAGGCCAAAGTAAACGGTGTTTCCAGTTTGCATTGACACAAAACTGCCCCAAATAAAGACCGCCGAGCTGTCGAGGAGTCCGGTGATGATGTAGCAAATGAGCAGAAGCAAATCGCCACGGCGTGTATCAATCTCCTCGCGCAGATATTTTGAAACAGCGCGTCGCGGCGCCGGTGCACCGCCCAGCAAAGGCTCGTGTTCATCCGCCATAAGAAGTAAATTCGATTTTAGACATGAGGGGATTAAGAGGTGCTCGGTTCGTGTTTTGTAGTTCCTGCGTGCGGGGAGGATATAATCTTTCATGAGGCTGCCGTCCCCGCACGAAAAAAGGCGCTGCACGTCATAGGTCCACAATTATGGGGCTTCGATCCATTCAAGGGGGTAAGCTCCCTGATTACGACACGAGAAGCAAATGTAACTTGAGGGAAAAACCAAACCCGTAGGCACCAGCCGGATGAACCGGAGTTTGAAAATGGTTGACGTACACGCTAAACGTACGCTTGATTTGTGTGCGGGGTTGGGACTTTAAAACCGACAGCCTTGCACAACGTCGGTTGTACCGCACATCTCACAATGAACATAATTTCGGTAAAGTGCTTTGTGTTACTGCAACTGCTCTCCGCCGTTGGGCTGGGCATTCCTGCTCCTGATTCGGCTATTCAACGGCTTCTGCAGATCCCTCCTGGACGTAGTCAGGATGTTCTCGGCCTTGGCAACCATCCGTATACTCCGGGGCATCGTGACCAGTTTGACCACAAGGTAGACTCAGTAGGGGATGATCTACAACCTCTACCTTACCGTGGAGGTGATGGAGCCTCGGTTGAGGGGCCCAGGAACAAAGATCGCGAGAAGCAGAATCCCGATCTTGTGCGTCCTCCGAGCACGGATCATGGCAGCATGTCCAATATGCGATGGAGTTTTGCTGATTCGCACATTCGGATTGAGGTAAGGCACTGTCATTTTTTTTTGGATTTTGTAATGTGATTCTTACGTGTTTTAAAGGAGGGAGGATGGACTAGGCAAACAACCATCCGTGAACTACCAACGAGCCGCGAATTGGCCGGTGTGAACATGCGTTTGGATGAGGGCGTCTATCGCGAGCTCCACTGGCATACCGAGGCAGAATGGTAAAATCCTTTTCTCACGTAACCTCTCATTTGACGCAAACTGACTTTTCAAGGGCATATGTACTCGCAGGCAACGTCCGAGTGACTGCACTAGATCCGGACGGCGGTAGTTTTATCGACGACCTTGAAGCAGGTGACCTGTGGTACTTCCCAGCAGGCTTTCCCCACTCTCTTCAAGGCCTGAGTCCGAATGGTACCGAATTTCTCCTGATCTTCGACGATGGGAATTTCTCCGAAGATTCGACATTCGTACTGACGGACTGGCTGGGTAAGTTTACGTGGAAATAGTATAGTCACCACTCCCGCTAATAGGAACATAGCTCATACCCCGAAATCCGTCTTAGCCGAGAACTTCCGCTTAAAACCGGAAAGATTCCTCTCGATCCCTCCATCGGAAAAATATATTTTCAAGGGCACGGTTCCCAACAGCATTGACCGCGAGAAGCCCCCCGGATTTCACAAGAGCAAACTGCAGTTCACCCACCACATGCACGCGCAAGAACCCATCCGAACAAGTGGTGGAGCTGTCCGAATTACAGACTCGACCAATTTCCCGATTTCAAAAACAGTAGCAGCTGCACACCTAGAAATCGCTCCAGGTGCCCTCCGGGAAATGCACTGGCACCCCAATGCGGATGAGTGGACGTATTTTAAAAAGGGTCGTGCTCGCGTGACCGTTTTTGCTGCGGAGGGAAATGCCCGTACATTCAACTACATGGCTGGCGATGTGGGCATTGTTCCCCGAAACATGGGACATTTCATTGAGAACCTGAGCGATGAAGAGCCACTTGAGGTGTTGGAGATTTTCCGCGCGGATAAGTTTCAGGACTTTTCGCTTTTCCAGTGGCTTGGGGAGACCCCGCGCCGGGTGGTTGCGGAACATATCTTTGCTGATAACCCTGAGGCTGCAGAGGAGTTTTTGAAGCAGATTGAGGGAGCTGAGAAGGATCCGATCAGGGATACCCTGACATGAAGCTGATGCTTATGCTTAATCTCCATTTGTGACTTATCACTGTTATGTGGTGAAAATTTATTCAGCACTACCAATATAGGAGCTTTTCTCTATTCACATATGCTACTCGTATTAAGCTACTAAGCACGTACTGACCTTAGCACCTAGGCTTGTATGCAAGTACCATCCTATGAAATACTCCCATAACATCCATCAACTTCAATCATCAACACACCTCTCACTGCCCAGAAAGGTCAATTGTAGGAATCTCCGACATATGCAACTTCGCACTCCCATATGGCCTCAATGTAACATTGAAAGCATCACCTAAACAAACTCTATCCTCCTTCGGAATAGGCGAACCTGGAACAGCCCCAAGGAACATCGGCCAGTCGATCAAACATCCCTTCGCAGTCATATACATAGGCAGCGCACCGTCTTGGAAGGTAGGTTCAGGAAGCGGGCCTGAGCCAGGATCATATTCCAATGTAGTCGGGTCAATAGCGACATTCCACTCTGTCGAGTTAAGGAGGACATGATCCTGTGCTTGAGGCGGGTATGTACCAGCCGGGTAATCGGATTGATTGTTATAAAATTTCGGAGTGCTAGATGAAATGTCAGGTTTGATGTATAGTGCGTATAAGAGTGGTCCTCTGTAGACTGAGACTGTGTCATTGGCCCGAGGGGTCGCTGTCATCTCCATTCCGAGAGTGTACGTGAATTTTGTCGTTCCAGTCGGGATGCTTAAATGCATCAACCCAGTGGTCGGGTCTGTTGATGGTGTATCCAGGCCTTGGATTGATACGTCTGTCGACCAGTTTGGCACGCGGAGGTAGAAGTCAAAGTCGGTGTCACTTTTAATGGTGTAGGAAAGGGTGTTCGCGAACGGATAATCCGTTTCGCAATCAACAGATACTTTCTTGCCACGGATGTTTGTTTGGACTTTGCCCGGGCTGAGGAGGGCGTGTACAAGACCAGTTTTTCCCTTTCTCACATAGGAATAGAGAACGAATTTCGGGTACCCTTGGGGGTGATTCACAGTGCAGCAGGGGTAGTTGGGCTCGAGGCCGAACGTGTTGGCCAGGGAGTTGTCGTCATAAAACGGTGTAGCTGATAGATTCTTGGAGAATGGTTGGTTGGGCTCGGTCATATACTGGTGGCTCCACCAATCTCCCATCAGGGCAGCAGGGAGGGCATTGTATGCAGTTAGCTCGGCACGGTCTGCATAATCCGGGTCGCCGATTGCGAAGTAGTTGTATGCAAGAGAATACATGGTCTCGACGTGTGTGCAGAGTTCCGACCCGTAGTAGGGATTTAATCCGTCGATTCGCTCATCAGCGAGGATTGTACCACTTGGGGCTCCGTGATACTTGAAAGTCCAGTCCACCTGCAAATATTAGTATGGTGCTCAACGAATAGGGCGTCTGTGCCTTACTCCATTCTTGGCAGTCGTCAAAAGACTGTCATTGGAAGTAAAGCGTCTCACGACGGCAGCATACTTCAAACCTTCAATACGTCAATAAAAAGCGGCATAGAGCCAATTCTTGATGAAAAGTCTTACCTTCAGCAATAGTCACTCCATGCAAAAACTGCCACAGATCATCCGTGACAGACTGGGGCAAATCATAAAAGTCCTTCTTGATGTAACTCTCCTCGGTGTACCATCCCTCCCACTTATATCCATATTCATGGAGCATTTCGAGATTCTCCTTCAGGATATGGGCCTCATTCCGAGGATGGTTATCTAAAAGCCACTCCACACTAACCATCATGTCCTCCACACGAGCACGGAGCCACAGAAAATCATCAACAGTAGGTTTATCGCCCTCGTGCCAGATGATTCCCGTCCCATTGTCCTTCATCATGGTATTCATAAGTCCATTGAAGCGAAGCATCGCATCAACAATCGGCGCCTCATAAGTCGAGTTTGCATCGGCAAGATTCATCAACCCAAGGAATCTGCAATATGTTAGCCAACAATACATTCAAATTGATCACATGAGAAGATGGTCCTGACAGTAATGTCCTCGCCCAAATCATCCGTTCCCGACTCTCCAACGTCTCTGGGCCAATCCATCCATCTGGCTGAATCCGACTGAGCACATTATCGACGATATCATGGACTTGTGCTTTCAGGCGTTCATCTTGCGTGGTATACGCAAGTGGGACAAGCGCATTGACCCAATACGGCAGTGCCTCATTCAGATCACTATATTCCTGGTCTCCACCGATCCATGAAGAATTGGCGACGAATCGATAGAAATCATATAAATGACCACCCAGACCTGCAGCAGAGGTTTCAAGTTCGGTCTTTAACCATCCGTTGGCCGTGATACTGCCTAAAGGGAGAGGGTCATATGCGAATGGAACAACTGTGTCAACGTGGTCAATAGAGGGAGATTTTTGAGATAGTAGTCCTGCGTACGAGAAGTGGCATGTGTGGGCGTTATGCAGTTGAATGTCACTGTATATGGCAGAAGCCAAAGCACAGACCATTTTGAAGCCATTTTGGGTTGGAATGTCGTGCCACTTCTTAAGACCTGGGGTCTTCGAATATATACCTAAATGCAGGCACTGACCCTTCCGTAGTATAGAACCGAGCGGGGTTTGTCCTGATAACAGGTTGCTGGACCGGCGGCACAGAGATCCGTCCAAAGAATGAGGAGAAATGCAACCATTGTTGCGGCTCGAGCCGATGCATTTTGGGATGCGGCATGCAGATCTTGGTCTCGGGCGAAGCTTCTCCGTCGGAAATTTGCCCAAACAGACTAAAAATATGTTGATCTTCGTGGGGGATCATCATCTCATCCATGGATGCAGTGACTTGCAACATTATGTCTCGGAAGGATCCTGTGAGGAATATAAACATCATCTTTTTGAAGTTCAATGAAAAGTAATATAAACAAGACATTATCTACATCTCACATCACATGACATAACCTAAACATGAATAACAGTACCGTTCTCCTTGCGAACAAAGTCGAAGAAGTCCTTAAGGTTGTTGTGCTTAGGCTGACCCACAACAAAGACAGCAGGCTTGCCATAGGGAGCAGACACCGTAGCAGTCTGACCACCCTGGTAAGTTTTCCCACTCCAAACATGGGTGTATGTCTCGCTCGAACCAGGGAAGTAAACGCGCACACTCTTGCGACAGGCATCCAAAACGGGAGCAACATACAAATCGGCACCGAGGAAG
The DNA here is from genome assembly GCA_028828865.1 of Penicillium sp. IBT 16267x. Taxonomy (NCBI): domain Eukaryota; kingdom Fungi; phylum Ascomycota; class Eurotiomycetes; order Eurotiales; family Aspergillaceae; genus Penicillium; species Penicillium sp. IBT 16267x. The sequence continues at coordinate 5,209,891 of JAQJZQ010000005.1, read as the reverse complement.
TAGCTCTCGAAGCTAATCTGCTTAGCCTTCTCATCATTGGGGTAGTAGATAACGGGCATGCGGACTAGAGGCCAGCCAAGGTGCTTGCTCTCAGTGTCAAGGATCTGACGACGGTAAGGTCCCAGACTGGCGAACATGCGAGCGTTGTAGGCGTAGTACGCGTATGTGGAGGCGTTGGTGTAGCATTGAGCATTCAGTTCTGGGACGTTACCCTCGTGCGAGCGAAAGACAGCGCTGGAAACGGCTGACAGTTCTCCCCAACGACCGAGGAGTTCAGCGGAGCGGTTGACGATGCCGTTGCTATCCCAAGTGGTTGTGTAGCCACCGATCTCAACATGGCCGTGGGCGTAGCCGGAGAGACCCATGTGCCCCAGGACGGTGACGGCAGACTTGATTCCGTCGTTGACGCCCCAGTCGGTGTTTTGGTCACCGACCCAGTACAGGTTCATCCCCAGATCTGTGCTACCAACTGGCCAACCAACCACTTTACTGTAAGTAAGATTACACCATGCGTACGAATTGTCCGTGGAATTCCATGGAACCCATGGTAGATGCAAATTTGCGAATACCTCGCTCCCCGGAGATCTTCTCGTAGCACCAGGCCTTCGTTTCAGCCGCACGATAGGACACCCAGTCACACCCTCTTTATTGATCACGCAATTGCAGCCGTTACAGTATTCAGCAATGCCAGATCTCCCCTGAACTTTCCCAATACGTCATTTTCGATACATTATATACCACAAATACAAAATACGAATTTGTTGATACTTTCCGTATATCTTGAACCCACATTGTAACTCGTACAGGCCTTGTCGGGATATAATTGCGAAAAGTGATAAGAAAAAACCTTTCCATAGTTCAAGCGAGCTTCTACGACCTAGAACGGCGGAAGAGGGATAGACGGGCTTGATGCAAAAGTGTACATACAGTATTTGTTCCGATACGCTTCTATTGCAGCGACGAGTGTAAGGCAGAGATCTTCCCAGCCCTGGCAGCATTTGACAATCAAAATATCATCCCCTAATAATTCCTTTCTAAATTATTAGTACGAACCCCTTATATTGCTTCACACTGTTCCCTACTGAGAGTTGGTGAAAAGCCCTCTCCTTGCCGTTATAAACTCGAACATAGCAATTCAAATGGAACCGGAGCAAGTCAATACCATCTTGAATTTCTTTGAACTCCAAGACCTTCCCAGCCGCGGCAAAGCGCTCTTGTCCCACTTGAACTGGCGCCTGGAGTAAAAGTGCATCATATCCAGAATCCTCGCCTTCATCCGGGTCGATATGATGATCGAACTGTATTGCCACGACTCCACCAGTGCCATCATTGATAGTCACTCGATAGTTCCTAGGTGAACATCTTTCTTCCCACTCTTTGTCAAGGCGGACACAGTAGTAATCCTTTGCTACCAGCCCCTCGTCTGAAATCACACATTCTCCGTCATACACATTTCTTAAAGCGGTGTCTGAAAGGATTCTAGTCATGAAGGTTCTCGGCGCCCAAGCAAAGCCTTCGATGAGCATTTTAGGTCCTTCGAGAAATAAGATGCCGCTCCATACCTTCATCTGATTGTGTTCCATCAGGAACTTTACCATGCGCTCATCCGGGTCTAAACTGATGTATTCGCTGACGTCGAGCCCAAGTAATCCGGCGATAGCGAGGATCTCGTCTTCTGGTTTGCTCGAGGAACGATGTGCCAAATGCAAGACTAGGTTGACCAGGGGAAGCTTTTGTTGCTCTCCTTTGCTTCTAGCCACTGGAACCCCCAGGAGCTTTTTCACCCATCGGTACAGTTCATGGAACACTGGGATGTGAAGGCGATTTTCCATCTCAAAAAGGCTGAGAACATCCACTATTGCGTCGCTAAGACACAGGAAGAGCTTTCTGGACAGCATGGCTTCTTGGAGTATCCACAGCTTTCGCACCCACTTTGAGAAGTAAAGTGTGAATAACTGCTGCTCCAACGGCATCGATATGGACATATTCAAAAGAGCGCCATTGACCGCAACCACCGCGGTGGCTGAAGCATATGTGTGAGCCATTAGTGAGATGGCCTTTCTGCGCAGGTCCCGCTGCCCGGGAACGCATAATGAATCGATCCAAAACGGAACGCTATCGTCCGGGATTATTATCCCAGACTCATACCCGTCAACACTTTCGGCCTTAATGTACGAATCAGCCAACACAGCGGAATCTTTGATAAACTTAATTTGGCACTCAGGAAGGCCTCTCTCGCATGTACTTCCCATGCCTTCAACGCACACATGCGAGATAGCTATGTAAGGCCGAGAGTCGTGTGGTAGGACCGTTAGTCCTCCTTCCTCAGTGAATGAAATGACAGGAATTTTGCCCTCTTGGAGGAGGACCTTTACTGTTTCCATTTTTGGAAGCAGAGTAACGCAGGGCTTTCCGCCCTTTATGTTGCAGTATTTGATGTTATGTTTGGCCTCGTAGGAGGAAATATCAATGTTCATGACTGCGCACTCTCTCGGCCCACACTTGCAATGATCTTCTCGCAAAGTAGATGGGCATCTGGCAAAAAAAGCCGCATACGAGAACATGGAGGGTGAGTTATGTGGGAAGAGCATGTTCTCAATCGCGCAGCGGCACCATCCACGACGAACTAAATTCTCTGTCGCTTCTGACGATAGTGTCGGCGGCAGAGGGTCTGGTTCCTCTGGACAACCAAGAACAGCACGAGCCCAATGTCGCAGTATCTCAAAGAGGGAAGCCAGAGGGTTGAGAAAGTTGTCGAATCCATCTGGGTAGTGAGGCCTGGAGACTGGAAGAAACAGTCTAAAGAAGCGTCAGCATTCATAGAAGGGCTCCTTCAGCCGAGCTATTGCTTCCAGCTTCCCAGCTTCCTCCAAGCTGGCGCATGGTTCCTGCCATTCTCCCCCATATTCATGAAGCCGACTTGAATTCAGAACCTTGCGTCCTTCAGATACAGTAGTAAAGTCTGCTTCTGGCACATGCACCTGGAAAAATTCTTCTAAAAGCCCAAACGAAAGCCAGTTCTGGACTACAGCCGCCGCCATCGCTGCGCGTATGCATTGGTAGATTGGCTGATAAAATCGAAGATCTTTTCGCTAATAAAGAGTGTGAAGATCGCGTATGGGCTATTTAGGTCTAGGCTAGTAGATAGGTGTAGCCGTGGAGGTTCGGAGGAAGGGATTAAGGGCTTTAGCTGCCGAGAGAGTTCTTCTTTGGTAGGCAATTCGGCAGTAATCTCGTCAAGCGTCCGCTTCTGTGTAGCCGTGGTATATTTCTTTGGAGCCATAGCAGGTTGATTGGCAGGTTGATTGGCAGGTTGATTGGCAGGTTGATTGGCAGGTGGTAGGCGGATTGGTAGGCAGATTGGTAGGCAGATTGGTAGGCAGATTGGTAGGCAGATTGGTAGGCAGATTGGTAGGCAGATTGGTAGGCAGATTGGTAGGCAGATTGGTTGACAGATTGTATGGTAGATTGGTAGGGGGAACGCGCGTAGAAAACACGCGCTGATGACTTATTAGATAGTGGAACCTCTATATCCAATAAGATATCGAGTATTTTAGTCCACTAATCTTTTGGCTAATATAATACGCTAGCTGAAATGCGCTAATTGTCCTTCTTATATTTTTAACAAATTGTAATTTTGTAAATACTAATTTATTAAAACTCGGACGATAAGGGTTTACTGATATTAGCGCAGCCGACCGTACCCTATCAAAAAAGCCCCAAACTTTGAACCCCTGCAACTACTTTTGAAAATACTGCAATGGACTTCAAACTCGGGGAAATTATAGAAATATAGTTAAACTAAAGAGATAAGAAATTTGAACTCGAAAAAAGGATAGGAACCTTAATGCATTCAATTCTAAATTGTACCGCAGTTAATTACTCCGGCAAACCATAAGCCGATGCTGATTATCTAACCCCTGAACTGCAGTCAATTTGACTGCAGTTACCCCTATGGGATAGGGTATCACCCTTCCTATCCCTCACTGTCCCTTATATTGAATCTTCTCTAGCAGGACCATAAACTCCTCGATGCGCAGCAATGCCAAATTCGTGAGCGTATAGCCCCATCCACCACTACCGCTCGCGATTCTCAACGTCGACCGCCACCGCTTCACCAGGTCCAATGCCTCTTGGGCTGAGTCGCTTGAGAGATCAATCAGTTCCACAGAGGTCGACCCAGCACCTCCGACGGTGGCAACGTCACAGACAGTATGATTTAGGTCGACAATACTACAAGAATTACGTAGCAGAAGGTAGACCAAGAACGAGCCGATTATGACAAAGTTACTCTGCGACCACGAGTGCCAGAAAGCGTTCCACGTGCCACCCACCAGAACGATACGCTCGAGAAACTCAACACTGTCGCGAGCCGAGGCCAGAGCGCCGGTGTGAATGGCCGTATAGACACCGTTCGCATCTTCAACTCTGCTGCTTGGTGATGAGTCGCTGGTGAGTGAAGGTTCGTCCACATGTTGAATAGTTCGTAACAAGGCGCGAAACACGAGGGTTGCAGCGACTGAGTAAGCTAGTTCTAGCGATGGATTGGCATTTAGTTGATTGGGACATGGTGAGAGACTCTGAACTGTCGAAGATGCTGGCCGCGGACAATCGACCACAAAGACATACTTCCACTCGGTAAGTCGCGCCCGGAAGGTACGCGCGAGACCGAGCGATACTTGAAGGTTCTTTGAGGTGGTGGCAGTAGCGCGGACAGAGAAGTACGCCTCGTGCAGATCGGAAACGACCGAACTCAGCTTGATCAGATGATAGAAATGCTCGCATCCCGGTGGCGTCCTGCATGGGTTCATATCGTCCGCATGAGTAGCCGCACATGGCTGCAACATCGGTACGTCATGTTCAGACGAGTGGATTATAGGCGGTCGTCTCTGACCGTAGGAGATCCAAATGTCCATGGTAAAAACCGCCCACCAGAGACGGGTGCGCAGACGTCGTTCCCAGACCGGTAAACTGATCCAATTAGAACAGTCTCGCGCCAGCCCAAAGATCTGGGCCAGCGCAACGGTCCAGCCCAGGAAGCTATCTTTGAATGGCGTGGAAGGCAATGTACTACTGGTAGGACCTCGTTGCAGAAGTAGAAGACATGCCTGCAGTGTAGCCAGACACGGCGCATGTAGCTCCTGTGTAATAGCTAACCAGGAAACGCGATACAGTCGGCTCCGATCAGGAACTGCATGTCCGAGAGTAGTCACAAGTAGCTCGTCATGTATGATGAAAGGCAGTGTGGTTGCGTATAAGCAGGATAGGAGAGACAGTGGCAGTGCTCGGATTCGTGATATGATCGAGTCCCCTGGTGCATAGAACCATGATCGTGAGAGGATGGGAAAGTATGGATAGACATAATTGAAGAAGAGTTTCAACAGACGAACACTTTGGTTTTCTGTGAATAGCACGTTTATTTCTTGCTGTAACCGTTCCAGATCGCTGGTCTCTAATCGTGGCTCGGCGGTTTTCAAGACATCACTCTGATATTGCGTGAAAAACACCGGGTTCTTCTCCATAGATCCCGCGCTATTGCTGTCTTGGGTGCCAATTCCTTCATTTCTCATCCGGCGGTACGTGACATATGGCAAAGCATATTTGCCGGCCTCGTCAAATGGAAAGTACTTTAACGACGTCTGTAGAATCTCATCGTCACCGAGAAAGCGCGATGTCAGATAGAGCTCGCTCGCAGATAGACAATCCAAGGGGTAAGAGTCCGAAACTGCATGCTGATCTTGTACCTGCCTAGGGCGTGTTTGTTCATCATCGCACCGTTCATCTGCTGCCGTGCTGCTAGCCGCGTTTGACGAAACCTCTGGAGATATAGAGCTTAGCAAGTTCGTCACGGCGAAGTCCCCGGGCAGTTCCCAAGGTTCTGGAACAAGACCGACGCTCAATTCCGGCAACGTCTGCAATGAGGATCCAGCGGCCGAGAAATTTAGGTCAACAGCATTCAGATTGATCTCGAGGTCGCTAAAAGCTGTAGCTGCAGCGCCGGGACGCTTCCTCTTCCTTGGTCTCTCTACAAACGTACAAGCAACACCTTGAGCCAAACAGAAGGCGCATGGAGGAGCGATGTGGATTCGGCAGGCGACTTTCCTTGCTCGACAAAAGTCACAGGGGCGCTCTCGGCGTGACTTGTACGTACGCGCGCCTCGTGGTTGCGATGGGAAGGTGACGTTTGCCATCTTCGATGGCCGTGTCTATCATATCCCTAGGTAGTACCCCGCACTGGGCAGCGGCCAACCTGTAGAGCGCCTACCCAACCAAAATCCTGACACGGGCAAAAGGAGATTTCCGTAACGGCCACTGTGATCAGAGATATTTGGTAAATTTTTGATACCGGGAATGTGTTAGTATCACGTAGATACCACGGGTTGAGGTTTGCGGGTGCACTGGTTGGCCTGATCTTGGAGTCAGTTTGGGGTAGTTTGAGCGAGAAGTGAATTAGACAAAAAATTAATTGATAAGGCCAAAAAGGCCAATAGGGTGGAGATCCCGAAAAGGGGCAGGTTGAGCTACGTTATGCCTGGGCGGCGTAATGGAGTATTCAAGTGACCTTACCAGTATCGAGTCGTTACCCGCTGAGTACATATAAAATACATAAGAAAAATGAGAAACGGATGAACTAATCTTATGTCACGGACACATCTTTTGATAGCTAAAAAGCATAGATAAGGGAGATCCAATTGTGAAGAATTCATTGGATAAATTAGGCATTATTATCCCTTATGCAATGACCTCCCTATTCACTAGATTTTAATCCAAGTAGGAACATTCAGGACACTTTTCAAGGCCGAAATCTATCTCCGTAGATGAATTGTACTTTGAATTATAGCACGTACTGATGGAGAGTTCCCCTCTGAAATCCCCATAGGAGAACCCCTTGGAGATTTCCAGGGCACAGCCTGGTGTTTGCCTTCAAGGTCTATTTAGGCCTGCTTCTTACACTACTTCTTTTTCTTTCCCTGATAGATCTTGTAGAGCTCAAACTCGATTGATTATTTCCTTTCCTGCTGCCTCTGTGTAGTAGCGCTAATAGCGCCATCACCTACTATATGCACCTTACACCTAGGACACAACAAAACTTGGCGATGGGCAGCTTGGAAGCTAATAATAATGGATAAGAATATCTTAGTAAAGCTATCTAGGACTACTATATATGGTAGGGACTCTACTTAGTATAAGGGGTAATGGAAAATGCCGGGATGGGATATAAAATAATAATGAGGTTAGAATGCGGGAATAGGTATCCATTTCGGGCTATTACATGACAGACATTTTGAAAGTTCTTGATAGTCTTCTGCTTGGTAGAGTGTGTATTGGAATGTGGAGGTTAAACTTTATCAAGCACACTAGGTAGTTATTCCAAGTTTCAGTCTGAATCAGCCTCATTATATGATTGTGTACTCTTGTGAAAGCGAGCCAAATTGGTATAGGCTAGTATGCGTGGGGACGAATGAGAACTACCGGAATCATCAGAAGAAAGATTGATTGATTGAAGAAGAAAGGAAAGACTAGAACGAATGGAAAAGGGGGCAGGTTGAGCTGTCCCATGGCGATGTAACGGAGTATTCGAGTGACAATACCGAAGTCGAGGTGTTACCCGCTCAATACATGCAAACACATAGAAAATGTGGGTTGCTGAAGGACCAATCCCATGTCACTGTAATAAACCTCTCCACTTTTCCACGACAACTCTATATGTACTGGGGTACCCTTCAGAGTTTCGGACCATCTCCTATCTAGAGGGAGTCTAGCCAATCATAATCTGCCAAACGGCCAAGTCACACGCTGACTTCTTGGCCGTCTATGGAGACATTAAGGATCTCCTAATAGTTGAAGTTTGAAGGTTTTTGTTCAGTAATAAATCAATTATTGGATCTTCACAATGTATTCGTCACCTTGATCCCTCCGGAAGATAGAGAATCCATCTATTAAGGTGAACCCGTTCACTGGTTTTGCGCTCGTTCAGCTATATTTGCCTTATCGTAATTTGATCGTTTTATCGACCTATAATGCCATATGTAGTCGTGTACTGCTATGAACGTACCTAACTACTGTAGGTAGAGTAACTATCAATGAACATAATATGCCGCTAATCGTTGCTAATAATTGACTAATTGTTACTAATGTTATCTTTAAACTGATCTGAGATTTAGAAATCATCCTTATTTTTGTTCCTTTTTCTGGGAGATATTCTTGTGGAGGGTATTTTCGAAGTTTTCCATTGACCGTTTTCGACAATATAATAAGGAGACTCGCCTCGTTGAGTAATTACCCTTGCTCTACTAGTTTTTCCCAGCTTACAATCCATCGTCTCTCTTGAATATCAGCATAATGCTCTCTTTCCAATCCGCCATACGATCGCAATCATCCCCCTTATTAGGCACATCCATCACTATCACTACTACCTACGCAACACAGATTGTTGCTCGATGTGGCTTCGACTGGGTTATGATCGACATGGAACACAGCCCCATGTCGGCATTAGACATGACGGCTATAGTGCACAGTACCGTGGCTGCGTCCGCTGGAACCTGCGTACCCCTGGTGCGGGTACCCTCCCATGGGGTTGAATGGATCAAATGGGCCTTGGATAGTGGTGCCAGTGGGATCGTAATCCCCATGGTTAATAGCCGTCGGGAGTGCGAGGAGATTATTTCCCGGGCGCGATATCCGCCTGCCGGTGCCAGAAGTAGTGGGCCGTTCCGGACGGTCTTTGCGAACCTAAATAAAGACGCCACCGTGGAGCGTTACAAGATTGAGACGGCAAAGGAGGTAGCGGTCGTTCCCATGATCGAGTCTGCGGTCGGGGTGCAGGATGCGGAGGGTATCATGAGTGTGCCGGGGGTTGATGGCGTGTTCATCGGCCCTGTTGATTTGAGAGCGTCCTTGGGCTTGGACGGTGTTTTCGGAATGGAGGAAATTTATCTTGAAGCGCTACAGAAGATTGTTGGTTTGGGGAAGAAATTGGGTGTTTTTGTCGGGATTTTGGGAGTCGGGGAAACGGCTCTAACAAGATATACTCAAATGGGCTTTGATTACCTGTTGTTGCCGACGGACGGAGAATTATTTGCAGTGGGAGCTAGAAGCTGCTTGGAGGCTAGTAGGCAATTTGTGCAGAAGGATATTTGAATATTTGAATCGTGCTCAGTAAACTATATTGACCTTCCAATTTTTGCTGAGTGACGGATTAAACAAATGACAATGTTCCTCTTGTTATAACTACCTAATCTCTACTCCGTAGTGAGTTAATATTGAGATCCCTCTCGGCCGTCCCCAACCATCTCGTTCGCCGTGTGATTCAGAAATTCGATTTGCTCGTCCTTCCACGCCATGACAGCATCCCGGATCTCATTAGCCATCATCCGATCGTGTGCATCTAATTTGGCCTTGAAAGCGGTCACCCGCTTGGAGAGGACGTCCAGCCGGTACGACGACCACTGCTTGAAGAGCTTCTCCCAATTGGAGCTACGCTTCACGTTTTTCAGGTTACTTACGTCCCGCAAATTAGGATCGCGCGGACGAAACGAGGTCACCATCGTGATACGCTCCCCGGTGCCGACCGCCCGCAAAGCGATGTGCTCGATGCATCCGCCCTGCATCATAACAGCCCAACCGATACCCGGTCCACGCATCTTCAAGACCGAGCCATCGCCACAACGCAGACCCGTCTCGCCACCGGCCATGTTGGTGGGATCCGAGAGCATGACGACGCACACCCAGGGGTACGAGTCAGTGTGCCAGTTGCGGACGGCCGCCATCTCCTCATCCTCCTCGGACGTGGACTTGAGGGCGGCTGGTCGGTCGTCTAGTGCTGGCGGTATGGCGGACGGCAGCTCGTCGGTGATGGAAAGCTTGTCAGCAATGGCGTCGAACTGCACGTTGAGATGACCAATCTCGTAGTCATACACAACCGACAGATCAACGCCGGCGGCCTTGGAACAAGCATTCAGCACAGCCTTGCTGTGCCAGACGCTGTCGACGAAGGGTGTGTCGTCCGAGTATCCGCGCATCTTGTAGCACCCTTTGACCGTGGCGTAACCGTGCTTCTCCACGACCTCTTTGCGGAAAAGGTCGGCACGCATCTGCGTGACTCCTTCGATTGAGAAGAGCGGAAACGGCTGCGTAATGGCCACGGGTGAGATGGCCTTTTCGTCCGACAGTCCCAATTCCTTCAGAGTGATAAAACCCTCTGGTGGCTGAAAGGAGAGATGTTTCTCAGGGTCAAACAGTGCTTGCGGTACAGCCGAAATAGGTCTGTCGACCTGAACATTGTCAAGGCCATTGGTAATAGGCTCCGGCGCTGGGAGCTGAATATCTGCAGTGGCCATTTTGATGGGCCCGATGTCGTATTCAGTATTCGATGTGCTCAATGAGTAGTATAACCTTGATAAGAGAATCGAGGTGACCGTCTCAGGCACTTCAGTTAATCCCTGTTCGTTGTTATATATTGATCACGATGGCAACCAGTTGAGTCTCCATCTACATTCGACATGGGAAACCCAATTCTCGTGACGTGTTTTTTTTTCTGACCGTTGTCGGCCTGGTAGTGGTATATGGACGGCAAGGGACGGCCAGTTGTCTCACTATCAGACGGCCGTGGATCGCCCTTATCATCCTTATCTCCTTATCTCCTTATCTCCTTATCTCCTTATCAGGGCCACGCCAATCGCAATTCTCCACGACCGCTAGCAAGGGGACTCCAAAATACTTGTTGAGTTATTTCAGCAAAGTTTATACTGGTTGGTAGTTACAGTATTACAGTCTTACCTCTTCATTAGTACGCCAATCGCAAATTACTACCGCGGTCTACGCTATTGTCAAGTTCCAACTTTATCCCTGGGGCTGGGATTTTGTTATCAGACGTCCTGGCCAAGTTCTTATCAACCGAACCCTAAGACCCCTCCAGGTTCAGATGAGTATGCATAAAGCGCTCGCAAGCCGCGAGTTGAAAGCTACGTACAAGTAACAACCCCAACATCATCATCATTTCTACGCACCCAGAACCTTTCGCTCTTTATTTGCTTGCACAGGTCTACGTCTACTAGATATTCGCCGTGAAGACAAATTGAGGTTGGCAGAATCTTCTTACGATGGACGACACAAAGAAAGATATCAACCCGGTAACGACATCCCAGGAAGAAGTTTCCTCAGGAGAGGTCGCTTCCTTGCCTCGGGATGAGCTGGAGACCCTCAACCTTGATGGTGTGGATCCAATCTTCGAAGCTCAGGCTCAGTTAATTAACCATGCGGTCCAGTGCATTGGAATGGGCAGGGTACAGTGTTCCGTTCTCCCGGTGCTGGTGTGATGACGAGGGCTAATTTGTGGATCGTGAAAAAATAGTATCAATGGGCTTTGTTCGGCCTTTGCGGTTATGGCTGGCTTGTCGATCAGCTCTGGCAGACCGCCGTATCGGATGCCCTGGCGCAGGCTTCTCTCGAGTTCAATGAAAAACATTCGGCGTTTTTGTCATTGGCTCTCATCGCTGGTCTCGTGTGCGGGGCAAGCTTCTGGGGGTTGGGATGTGCGTATTCCTTTTCTTCTCACTTGAGTTGCGGTGTGGTTCTGTGAGCTGACAGCCTGTAGCTGACCTGATCGGTCGACGTCTCGCCTTCAACATGACTCTCCTCATCGCAGCCGTGTTCGGCCTAGCATCTGGTGCTGCTCCCAACTTTGCCGCTTTGGGCGTCATGTTTGCTTTTGTCGGATTTGGTGTGGGCGGAAACCGTATGTCTCTCGCCATCTCTGGTCGTGGCGGTCTCTCACATCATCGATAGTCCCGGTGGATAGCGCCGTCTTCTTGGAGTTCCTGCCCGGAACACATCAGTATCTCCTAGAAATCCTGTCGGTGTGGTGGTCTTTTGGTCAAATTATTCCGGCAGGAGTTGCTTGGGGATTCCTGCCTAACTTCTCGTGTTCTTCAGACACGCCGGCTGGCCAATGTCGCCGCTCTGAGAATATGGGATGGCGTTATCTGTTGTTTACAATGGGTGCTGTCACCCTCGTGGCATTCTTGGCACGATTCCTCTTCTTCCGTCTCCACGAGTCACCCAAGTACCTTGTCGGAAAAGCTAGGTATCAAGAAGCAGTCGAAACACTAAATGCGGTGGCCAAGTTTAATGGCACCACCCAGCCCGTCACAGTGGAGGATTTCATTCGCATTGAGACCCGGTTTGGCAACTCTCCCAACGGCCGCGAGTCTATCACGCGCAAGACCTCCCTCCAACGGACGATGGCCAAATTCAGTGTCGAAGATGGCTGGGAGCACGTCAAGGCGCTTTTCTCAACGAAGAAGCAGGCTCTCAGTATGACCCTAATCATTTTGATCTGGGGTATGATTGGCTTGGGATCTCCCTTGTACAACAACTTCCTGCCCGAGTATCTGGCTTTGCACGGCGCGAACAGTGGGTCGAACAGCATCAACATCACGTACCGGAACAACCTCATCATCGTAGCTTGTGGTATTCCTGGTACCATCCTCGGCGGGTGGCTCATTACCTTTCCCATTATTGGTCGCCGCGGAACGCTGGGAATATCGTTGATCCTAACGGCGGTCTTCCTCTTTGCGTTTACCACCGCGCGGACACAGGGCGCAATATTAGCCTTCAACTGCGTCGCGACTTTTGTGCAGTACATGTAAGTCTTCTGTCGGTTTTATTGCATTCAATTATCTATCACTGCTCCCAAACTAACTACACCGTGCCATATCAGTATGTGGGGAGCCCTGTACTGCTACACACCCGAAGTCATTCCCTCAGTGCATCGTGGTACCGGCACAGGACTTGCATCTGCTTTCAACCGCATCTGTGGCCTACAGGCTCCGATAATCGCGACATATGTCGGATACACCAATACCCCCATCTTCGTCTCAGCATCGATGTTTGCTGTGGCCGGCCTGCTGTCATTCTGTTTCCCGTACGAGACCAGAGGAAAGGCCAGTTTGTAGGCTACGTGGGGAAAAGGGAATGGATTGTTCAATAAAAGACGTTATAACTAGTTAACGTTATGCGTACCAAGGGGAGGGGATTTATCTTTAGTAAACAAGTTCTCATTTCTGGTTACGGATCCTTGGTGGCTGCTAGACTGCAGTGGGATTCTGTATCGATGATCTAGGCACGTGACCTTAGTGACGCGCGGGACGCTCCTTACGGAAGGTTTACAGGTCACGTTCACGTGCAAGCTCCGATTGTATTTAATAATGCACCCATTACTAGTTTTACAATACAACACTCTTTACGTCTTACACACACATGAGTTGAAATCCTTAGCGCTTAAGTTTGATAATGGAGATACTACTAAGATCTCTCCACTCTGGTCCTTAGTCGTTTGGCGAGGACCCGCTAGTACGCCGGTCCTAACATTTATAGCCTGTCCGAGACTGTTCGGGGCTTCATTTGAACTCAAAAGCGTGAAAGTATGCTAGGAATGATGCGAATAGCATTTGGAGGTTATTATGTCAAAGAAAAATATATAGAATAGTCTATCTGGAGGCTCAAGAAGATTACTATATGCCTCTCTTTCTATCTTTTTCCTTGGTGCTAGATAGTGCTTGCGTTAGACGAAGGAGCGCCTATCAAGTTACTATCTTTAACGCGGAATGGCAGCAGGGGATGGTTTCCTCCAGAACGTAGGCACAGCCGAGTTGAAGCGATGATTTATTATCGGGGGCCCAATTGGACCAGCGTGGCCGCCAATTTCGGCTGTTTGCCGAATTTTAATCTATATTCCGATTTGCTATACACTCTTCAGGACCGACAGGACGGATGCGTATGTGTAAATGGGGAGAAATAACCTGAATACAGACGTTTTTCTATCAAGGAAGTTCCGAACAAAGCTATAGACTTTCTATTTTAGTCGTCACTTTTAATCGTCACGCACCATGCAAGTCAAGCAGGCGGCCTTTTTCGCCTTTCTAGGCCTTGCCTCGGGGTATGAGTACAGCACCGATTGTGGCTCTATGGATGCCCACATGTTGTCGGCTCTCGGGGCCTTGGGTAAAGCTCCTCTCGATTTGAGGTACCGAAACTCGCTCCCTTACCCCAGTTTGCCCGCCTGAACGGAGCAGATTGAGGAAATTAAGCACGTCGTCTGGCTTACTATGGAAAACCACTCCTGGGAGCACGCCTTCGGACTACTGAAGCGCCGGGAAAACGATGGTTTCCCACTTGACGATTGTGGGAAGCCGATGACCCTGATGCCTCAGCATTATGCCAACGGGTCTACCCAACTGCTCTGTGAAATGCCTATTACCTGTGCTGGAGCTACCAATGGTCCGTCTCAGAACTGGCAGACTTCGGACCAGCAGTACAACAACGGCAGCATGAATGGTTGGGGCCATCGGTGGTAACCAAGACAAGCCGATTGCGATGGGCTAACTCACCAAGAAGCACTTACCGTTCTTCACCAGTTTAGCAGAGAACTTTGCCATTAATAACCGCTTTTTGGTCTCTTGTTTAGGTCAGATCTAGCCTAATCGGACGTTTGCCCTGGGTGCATCGTCGATAGGCATTATCGCAGCTAGACAGTCAGGAGACCTCGTTAACGTTAAGTACTCCAACGGCATAGTTTACGATAACCTCGACCAGAACTATATCATCTAGGCCAACTATTAGTAAGTTCGATATTTAGCTTCTTCCCTAAGAAGCTGCATCGTGGTAATTATTCTTCGTTAGCTAACGATTTGTCTAAGTAATAGTTCTGAGGCGTCTGCTACTCTCCGCTTACCCTAACAACAACAACTTTCAGCAGAGCAAGTTCCGGACCTTCCCTAAGCAGTCCATATCAGATGCCAAAAAGAGGACCCTACCCTAGTTCAGGTAGATAGAATATAACAGCAGTTACAGCACCGCCTCCATAGAATACCCGAAAAGCCAGGTCCTCGGCGACCAGATCATATCTAACGTTGTCAGGGCGCTAATAGCGAGTCATGAATAGAAGAACAGCCTCTTAATCATCAACGCGATAACTGTGACGAACGTGGATGACTGACCCAAGGCTGGTGATGGCAACTGGCAAGTATGGCGTTTGGTTTGGATGCATCATGCGCTGCCGAAAGGGGAAATTTGCTGGACTGATGCCTGAGGCAGCAGGGATATAAAAAGGGCTTGCTTTCCACCCCACATCTTTTCTTCTTCTTCTTCTTTCCCTAGACTTGATACCTTCGTCAGATAGCACCGAATGCAGACAGTTGTTCCTATTTCTATTGGCTCGTAACAATAACCCGACGAATTTTAGCTATTATCAATAGTCCCAGTATTGCAAGACCGGTTTCTGTGTCCCACTTATAATAGTCTCCCCCTATACAAAGAAAGATTATATCAGGCATATAGTCCATAACCACTCGTCAGTTCTGTCATTCCGCAGCACAAATTCAACCTTCCTGCACTGTCGTACCATAACGCTAACGCCAATAACCTATTCGATTTACTGGACTTTAATGCCATCAAGCGTCGCTCTCCAAATTTTCCAGGTCCTAGATCGGTTTATCTACACAACCCTTCAACGATACCCAACTTCTTAAATTGCACAACAGGGAACCATACAGTTATTCCTACCTCTTATAGTAAGAATAGACCTAACTTTTCACCGCAGTGTGAGCTAGATTATGCGCACCTATCCGTATACCTATTTACATTCCACTATAAAGACTATCAGTTCTACGTAGGTCCCGGAGTAATATATATGTTAGGTTTAGTCTCAACACCGTAACCCCATGCTAGGACAATCCACCATGACTTTGGTTATTGAGTAGGTAGAGAAGGTCTGCAGGGAGGGGATACGTATCCCACCTATATACTTATTAGTTTGTGTGTAATAGAGAGAATATTCGAGGAAAAACTTGATATTAAAATCACTATGAAGACCGAGAAAGCATAGTTTCAAATAGATGAAATGGCAAGAAGGGATAAGAAAACATTTTATCGCCCTAATGAAAAAAAAACCCCGCTATGGGCACAACTGAAATTATTCGAGCTCAGCGTAATCAACCGCGGCTAAACGCGGACACTTGATACAATGAAACCTTGATGCTTATGTTCGGGGCATTTGAGCATCGCCACCGCATGCAGTTAGTTGTCTGCTGTTCGATACAACGTAAACTCCCATCTCTGGTTCTTTTGATTTATTTGGCCAGGAAGTATTGAGTCGGCAGGACATCTAGAGATCCACCGATTGGCGGCGGCCTTGCAATTGATGCGGCGATATTCCATATGGGCATACAGGCCGTCAAACTGAACAGTATCGTATTGGATACTGTTCTTTGTACAACTTTTGACCACATATAATGTGACCTAGTTGCGAAATGTATTGGACGAGACTGACCGGTGCCAACAGCTAAGACCGTTTCAGTTTTGGAAAGCATCCCGTCAACCTATTATTCTTTCTATGGAGCAGACCACATTCAAGTCCTTCAGTCCAATAATATTACAATACAGTTTCACGGAATAGGTCTGAAATTCGACTCTCATACCGCGATACTGTAATAGGAGGGTTCTTGCTGCTATCATATTTGTCGCTGATAATATTATTCTTCCACGCTTCTCCATAAAAAAAATCAATTGACCAGATTCAAATCTACTTTTTTTTTATTCAACGTAGTTCCTGGGATAGCCGCGCAGGTATTTGAAAGAGCAAATAATTTTATTTTGTCCATTATCATGCTATTTTTCGTGGACGTATTATTTTATATATGTAACGTATATTTCGTTTAGCGAGAGCAGTTATAACACAAATTTTATTACGTTTTAAGGTTGTAGACATTTCTTAGGTTGGTGTTGCTCTTTTTATAAGCATTATGTACAGAATTTACTTCATATGTTCGATCTGTGTCCTGTTGAACGGGATTTCTTCGAGAAGATTTTCAACTTCCTGTGCGTTCCAGATTTACCCCAGGGGTGCTCCAAGTCTGCTCCAAGTCTGCTCTAAGTATGCTCCGAATGTGCTCCCAGTATGCTCCCAGTATGCTCCCAGTGTGCTCCCAGTGTGCTCCAAGTGTGCTCCAAGTGTGCTCAAGGTCTGGTACAAGTATTTTCTCTGCATCTCCGGAACGATATGCCTCATATCCCGCTATCCACGCGATAAGCACAATCCAAGCTACTAGTATTGTAAGTTTACTTACAGCAAAATACCAAAAAATGATAGGCTTCAGGCGAACGATTTTGTCACCGGCGGTATACGGTAACTTTCATCAAACCACATTTACCCCTGCACTACTCCCTATGTTCCTTCATGGATATGGGAAAACTTCCAGTTAATGTCTCGTTTGTAAAGGTAGATACTAACTTGCACTGTGATAGGTAGGGAATTCAGAGTAGTGGATACAATTGGGTAAGTTGTGTATTATTATCGAGAATCCTGATTGCCTCAACTATTGACTTGCTCTCATTTCTTGTATATGTCGCGCGTTTTTATGACATCTAACCCCCTCCAATTGCATAATTAAGAAACCACATGCGGACATGAGCCCAGATCTAACGCGAACCTTTCCTGATCTCGACCTCGCACAACTGTTCCGTGGGCAGTCTCCGCGTGATTTATGAGGTTGGCTTTCTGTTGGAGCGGCTCCCTCCCACATATATTACACTCAACCCCCTCGGCAGGCCAATCTGGTTTCACATGCTTCTGTAGAAAATGCCTTGTGAGTGAACCAGGTGTTGCGTATTTTCGTACACGGTGCTCCAGCGAGAGATTTGGGTTCCCTATACAGAGAAAGCAGATCGTGGGTCGCTCTTCTCTAAACTTGATCCGCACAGATTCCATCGCTTGGCGGAGAACGGCGTCGACACTATCTTCCATTAGGCGTGATTGCTTTGCGGGAGGACAAGAAGGGTCGTCGTCAGCTGCCGGCCGGCGACGAGACTGGGTCGGTCGAGGAGTGGGTCGCCCTTCTTCCACGCCACAGAACGCAGTCACTGCATTAATCGCATTGATCCGGCGCTGGTACTCCGCTTCGATGGTCGCACCAGGCTTAGTCAATAAGGTGTCAATAACCGTTAGATGCTCTGGAGGCATAAAGCCTCTGTGCTCTAAGGCCCCCATCACCTTAGGATTCACTAGCTTCCCTGCCAACTGCTGTTCAAGATCAATCACAGGCTGTTCATTTTTATACCGCTCCAGTTTCTGCCAGATTCGTCGGTTCCGTTGTCGTTGCTTCTCGTTTTTCAGTTCACGGACGGCTTTATTATATTTCCGTTTCGCTTCCAGTGCATTATCCTGCAAAATTTCTAGCTTCTGCCACTTTTGACGTTGGACTTCAGAGTGCGCTCCTTCTTCGAGGTGACCAAAAGCGGTTTGATATGCTCGGCCAGCGCGGTCGCAATCAGTTTTTCGATCCTCCCATCTCCGCTTGCGTTTGTCGACTGTCCCCTGCCGTGCACGAACTTCCGGGAGCTCATTGAGGGAGCGAGACTCTTCGGTCGAGAGTTTCCAGGGTCGATTAGGGTCAATCGACGCACTTAGCGAACAAGCGAATCGTACCAACGGTGTTTGAGAACCAGTTTTGCGGATAATGCCCTGGACGTCGACATCGACATCTACCTGGTAATGTCGGACGAAGGTTCGGATATCTGAATGCTGTAATATGAGCATTTGAAGTTCATTCGTTACTTCTTCTATTCACGATGTTAGCCAACTAGCCTAGTACATATTAGGGGAATATTCACCGCTATCATTCAAGGCTTTGGCCCCAGCGTATCGAAGAAGGTACGGCTTAGCAACCTGTTCAAAGCCTGTAATCTGACCCCCAAGGCGCATACGAGATCGCACCATAGACGCCGTCCTCTGCGTTTCTAAGGCGATTCGATATCCGGTAGTCTCCCGGACTGCCTGGCAAAATACAAATTTGTCGAGTATTCTGTCCTTCAGTAACAGCTCCTGCTGTCCCTTGCCCTCTAGAACTCCGAGCCGATAGAGATTCTCCGGGAAATCTAGCACTGGGCCGGTCTTAGACATCGCCTTGAAGCCCTTAATGTGGAAGAGCATGCCTAGCAAACAGATATGCGGACTAAGGACCAAAGTTGGATCGACGATGATTTCTGGAATCTTGAACTCATTTCTATTCAGTCCAGTCAGCCGACAGGGTCCCTACGAGCCCTAGAAAGCACCTACGGAGCCTTCTTGCCTAGGAATCTCTTAGTAAAATCTGGGGTCAAGAAAATAAATAGTCGTGGGCGCCCCCCTTCCGGGTCCCGTATGTAGGAGAGCAGTCGGTCGATTTACAGTGATGGCTGCGAGCTGGCAGAAGAGGAGGACTTGGATGCGCTCCCAGCCGCATTCTAATGTCATCTCCGTAGTGGTTAACAGGACGCGCGCAAACTCGGCGACGTCTTCAATGTACATGTTCTTCTTCGGACGCTGCCTGAGGTCCAGGTCCTTCTCCTTGGCCACAAGGGCAACGATCTGCAGGCTTTCAGTGGCCGTTCCTCTTTGACCAGACCAAAAAGGGAATCAATTGCTCACATCATTCACCTTCACCATCGTGTCTTCACTCAGTCCACGCATTGCCTCTTGCTTCAGAATCAAATGCCAGTTTTTCCAGAATGTCTCTAGCGAGCTCTTGGTACGAATACCGGGGCTGTGCCGACCGTTCTTCCCACGGCGTACATCGCACCGCCAGCTAAAAAATCCATACAGAAACTGGACAGTCTCATCCGAGTCTGAGATACACTGCCATTACTGTTTAGGATCAACGCCGATATGCCGGCAGTACCTGTCATAAGACCAACAATTAGCCTCCACAATATATCCCAAGGGTCAAGTCAACAGTGTTGTCTACCTTTCCCAATACGTGCGGACTTCATCTTGTCTTTGTTGGGTGCCATCGGCATACCGCTTCTGTCGAAGGTGAGAGACATCCAGGTTTTGTGCTTGGGCTAAGTAGTGCTCCGGAGGGAGCTGACCTTCATCGTCGAAGGAACCGTTTCCCAGATCATCATCGTCATCCGAATCCTCACTGTCAGGCTCCAAGTCGCTGTTGGATTCACTCTCTGAACCGTTGTCTGAAAAGATCGCGCTTACGTTGGAGCTAGCATCGCTCTCGTTCCACTTCTCGCTTTCATTAGGCCCTGCCGGTTGAGAACAAGTTGCCATGGTCGAGATGGTTCAAGGACAACTGAGAGTGAAGGGCAACCTGGAGTAAGGAAGAGAGGGTACGAAGAGAATGGTCTTTTAGTGGGTGAGAAGAGAGTTATAGGAAATTAAGGGAGATTGGTACGGAATAATAGAGGTAGAAAGGGGACAGTCTGCTATTGGGGAAGACATAATAGTCCAGGGGCGAGCCATTTTTGGCTCCCCTCGGCGATGTGAACTTCGAAGTACATGAAGTTGAACACAGACCAATCAGTTGGACTAGTGTCAGGGACCGAAGATTGCGGGCTGGCGTGGAGGTTAAGCCGACGGCCGTGGTAATTGATTCACGTGATGCCAAGACGGATGTTGGTTAGCAAGACTCGTAATACGGCCGCCGAAGCGGCCTTTTTCGGCCGCCTACTAACCGTCACAACGGTTTGTAGAGTATTAGATAAAAAAAGTACTATTAGCGGACGAGAGGAAGCGGAGGAGAAGATAGGGGTTATATATATAGTAGACGAATCGGCTCTATAGATACTATACTATTCTATATAACGGAGGTAAGACGGTTACGAGCGCCCTTAAAGGTAGTATAAAGAGCTTTTTAATAAGCTCGCTTAGTAGTAGTTCTAGAAGGAGCTAAGATAACGGGATTAGCGTACGCGTTAAGGCGAGCGTCTATCTATTAACCTATTAGTAGGAGACCATAACGGGATCCGAGAGAATATACTCGAAGACACACTGAATTCGAACCTATGTAACGAGTATAGCGAGAACCTGCCGCATTAGGAACGTAGTTGATATACTAACCCGCCGCCGTACCCAGATTAGACCTCGCCATGACCCTCAAACGGGTCCAAGGTCAGGACCCTCCACCCGACCCTCATGAGGGTCGGGTCCAATCTTAGGGACCCTCACCCGACCCTTACCCGCAGAGGGTTACTTATGGCTCACCCGCACTCACCCTCACGCACCCGTTTTTGCATAATTTTTTTTGGCCTTTCCTAATTAAGATGGATAAATTTGATGACTTACGCTAATAGATTACTGTTACTTACAGCAGTTTCTGTATCTATATCTAATTTATCGTCATTATTACTTAATATATTGAAATTTTAGCAAATTCTCAAGTATTACGATCAATTATAACTAGTAATATATCATTGACTAAGATATCGAAGTTCAATTTTCTTAATGGTGTATTTTATAAGGTGATGTTATGAATTAAATCTAAGATACGAAGTGTAGAGGTAGAAATATATATTTCTGGTTGGAATTGATAATCACATTTCTACAGGAATTGTCTGCGGGTAAGTGAGGGTAGCTCGTGGGTGGCCCGCGGGTGGCCTGCGGGTCACCCTCACCGACCCTTAAGATTAAACCAATAGTAGTGTAAGAATAGGTTCCACATAACTTCTAATTGATGTATCAACTCCCCGTCTATCGTTAACTAGGGGTATATGAGACCCCCTCCTGCTATAGCAAATTAATTTTCTACCTTATGAATCCTAGGTTGGTTCTTTCCTTTCTCTTATTTAGAGCTACTTACTATCTTTAATGTCTCAATTCTCTGACTTTGCCTCCTCCTCCCTTATTAAGGGGGGTGAATTTCTCTATGATAAACCTCAATTATTCACCCCTGAGATCTCTGAAAGTCTACGAAGTGCATCTTTAATCCCTGACTCTAACTTCATTCGACCTTAACAGCCTCCCCCTATCCCTGATATTCTTGAGCGCATCGGCCCGGGTCGGACAAAATCATATATTCTTTACTCTGATATGTCAAAAGATGAATTCGTCGCATGGTGGTTACTCACAGACTTCGGAAAGAAGAAGCGAGTTCACTGGGATAGCCGACATCAAGCTAATTGTTGGAAGCAGTTTGAACAAGTTGCTCATGGAAAGACTGGGAAACCTGGGGTGATTTGTGTGAAATGCAATGCAGTCCTTGATCACCCATCGAATGGTCATTATGGAACATCCTCGATGAATAAACACATCAAAGGTGTTAATTGTCAAAGATCTGCTTCAAAAAAGCCAAATATTAAGCAGCTTATGCAGCATATAGTAAGATAACATAACTATACTATACTTATTATTAAGTATTAATCAACCTTTACCTAGGGAGAGAACCAAATTAGTCAATCAACACCATGGTCGCAGGAAGCATGGGAGCATCAACTTCTTAAGCTTCTTACTATATCTCGGCTACCATTCCAACTACTTAAGCACCCTGAGTTTCATAACTTAATTCACCTTGCTCGACATGCCCCATCCCAGCCAGAGATTCCTTCTGCGAAGGCAATTCGACGTCGGCTGTAAACGAATGTGGAGGAACAACAAAAATCTATACTTCAGAAGCTCCCACCGGGCGCAAAGCTATCTATTGCATTAGATTGCTGGACCTCGCCTTTCCGGCAGGCGTTTATGGCTATAACTGGCTATTTTATTGATCAAGATTGGAACTATTGTGAGATTTTACTTGGTTTTGAACCACTACATGGAACTCACTCTAGTATCAACCTTAGTGCTATGGTTCTTGATTTACTCCAGCAGTATCAAATCACAGATAGGGTCCTTGCTATTACTACCGACAATGCTTCAAATAACAATACCTTGATGGCCAGTATCCAGGACTCAGTCCAATCACTGGAACTTAATAATAACACAACTATTATTCGGGTTCCATGTATTGCACATGTCATCCAACTAAGCTTAAATGAGCTTCTTGGCAAAATCAAAGCACGCCCTGAAAATGAAAATGCAGAGACACAGTGGTCAGAAGCTCAGGAACACTCTCGTGTGCGATCACAGAGAAAAGATATCAGCGACACCCTTAATAAGGTAAGCTGTCTTGATTATCTGCTCTTTATTATATTACTAACTAGTAGCGTCTCTAGGTACGACAGCTTGCAGTCTTTATTAATGCAAGCCCACAGCGCCGCGAGTCATTCTTAAGCCTCCAAAGCACTGAGCCAAAGCTTGTTCCAATTCAAGATGTTCGAACACGATGGAACTCTACCTTTTTGATGCTTCGGCGGGCAAAGCGGCTATAATCAACATTTGATCAATACTACGAGACTTATGCCCGGCCGAGTCTAGCCCTTAACCGGGAGGAGTGGCGCCAGATTGAGTATCTTCTTTGGATAACTCAACCATTTTTCAAGTTCACTACACTTCTTTGCAAGTCTAAAGATGCCAGTATTCACCTGGTCTTTAGTATTTACAATAAGCTTTTTGCTCACCTTGAGAAGTCAATCGTGCAACTCCAAAAGAAGAGAGTTCCTTGGAAGCAAATGATGCGGACAGCACTTTCAGCAGCTAAGGAGAAGCTTTCTGAATACTACAGTATGACTGATGAAGTTCATGGTGATCTCTTTGCTATTGGTGCTATTCTATCCCCACAGCAGAAGCTTCAATTCTTCTCTAGCAAGGACTGGGATGATCCAGAGATAAATTGGCGTGAACGCTATCGCAGGAGTCTTGCAGAATATCTTAGACCATATCAAGAACGACAATCTAATAGACAATCCTTAAGTAATCAAGCTCTAGGCACCGCAATTCCAGAGCTTAAGATGATTTGTGCATCTGATAGCTCCCAGTTAAGAACTTCTAGAGAATTTGATGAGCTTACAAAGTATCTTGAGAGTGGTAAGTAATACTTAATATATCTCTTAGACTTTAATACTAACTAGTATTTCCAGCAACTATTCTAGAAACTCCACGCTTATTCTGGAAGAAGCATCAATATCAATTCCCAGCCCTTACTAGCCTTACACGGGATATCCTGTTAGTTCCAGCAACGGGAGCGGGTGTTGAGCGCCTGTTTAACTCTGCTCGTGATGTCTGCCACTACCGTCGAGGATCACTCAAACCGAGCACAATCAAAGATCTCAAGATGTTTATGTTCACATCTAAATTCGAGTTTGAAGATGAGCAACGAACCTTGATTAATGAGTATCTTAGCAATGGGGAGATCCAGATGGCCAACGAAGAAAAGGATACCCATGCGCAGGATGACTTTGATGCTATTAGTGATACTAATGAGGACGATTCGCCTTTGACTCATGAAGAGCCTCTGGCTGTATCTACTACTCCTAGTGAGCGGGCCCTGGGTAAACGTCCAATGAGTATTACATCAGAGCTAGAATATGATTCACAAGAGAAGACCTTTCAGGAAAGGGATGATAGTGATGAGGTGGATCTACCTAGTATGCAACAACGGATATCAGCTAGAGTTCGGAAGCGTTCAAGACTTCTTGATGGTTATGAGATTAGCTAGATAATGAAGTATTTTGAATTTATTATGATCCCGAATTCGTGACCAAGATAATACTAAAGATGTAAGGAAAATACTGTAAAATATAATTAAAAAGTGCATAATCTATGCAATATAGAAGCTTTACTTGTTTGTCTTGTTTGGTCACCCGCGGGTCACCCGTAGGTGACCCTCGGCGGGTGAGTCTAAGACTAGAACCGACCCGCGGGTAGGAGGTCAGGACCCGTAACCCGCAAATTGGAGGGTCGCGGGTCACCCATCGCGGGTCACCCGCGGGTCATGGCGAGGTCTAACCCAGATTCTAGACGCACTATATACACCAGGCTTTAGCAGGATTAGCCGGGTTAACGTTAACGTTTAAAGGAACGACGTATATAGAAGTAGTGAGTTAAGCCATAACGGTGCATGAGCGGATGAGGAGATTAAGATAATAGACGGAGAACCCAAGGAGGTTATATCTGCGACTGGATCAAAGAAATCACCGTATATAACCTACGTTATTGCTTAAAAGACCCAAATTGAATAACAGAATATTCCACAATCTTCAGGTGCTCACTGCCTAGATTCTGCCCCGCCGAATTCTACATTCTACATCCCGAATTCTACCTCACAAGGCTCTGCTCACAAGGCTCTGCTTACTAGACTCTGCAACAGCAGCCTCCGCATCTCCGAAGTCTAACCGCTAGCGCAAGTACGGCCGGGGTGAACCATAACTGGTTATGGCCTATATCTTGCTACCAAATAAATTGTATATCGGCGTACCAAGTACGAGTACGTAAGCGACCAGAACTGATGCCGCAATATGCGGCATCAGTTCTGGTCGCCAATTCGATTATCCGATCATGCTTCGGTGCCGGATTCCCTCTTTTTAACCCAATCATTGCAATTATAGTTCAACCGATGTCGATCAAAACAAAAAAGTGAGCGGCCATCGCTTACCTTTTAACCTTCACAGAAATCCTCTTCGACTTTGCCGAAGAACTCCCCAGATGACAGTTAAAGCGACCCACTCGGAAATTTTGTTACCACTACGTCACAAATAACCCAATCATCGGGATGTTGTCCATGATGCCCCGGTGTTTAATGACGATCAGCTCGTCCGGTCTTGTCAGATGGTGTATGAATGGCTGGTGGCGTCATGAACCCCACAACTGGCGACTCCATCGGGTCGTGTCGAGGTCTCCGCTCGGAAGACTCCCGATTTCCCCTCTTAAACACATTGCCGTCCCCAGATTCGGGAATGAGGGTCCAGATGAAGAATCTGCAGGCCACATTTAATACATGAACTGCGATTTGTCCGGACATTCACCTGTTGATCTGTGAATTAAACTATTTTCATTCGGTCGGTATGCCGACATCCCGAAGAATTGACTTTGTTCTCGCATGACGGGCTGCTGCCACTGATGAGCTGTGGAGCTGGGGACTCCGCATTACCGCCGGTGTTTTGATTTTCCTCTCGTCGTTGGCCGCTGCCAAGCACGCCTTAGACGGCTAAAATGGCATGGGAAATGCCGCACGGAAGAATGTGCCTTTTCGGAGCCCATTCTCGTCTTGGGTCGACCCATCCAGTAGTACTTTATATTCAACACTAGCACCCAAGATGCCGGTTTGCATGACTAAAATGGGGTCGATGTGGAGCAATTTAGAGTCTATAGTACCTGATTCCAAGGTTCTTCGGGTTCCAATAGCCGAGGGGAAAATATGTACAGCGAATGACCTCATTTCTCCCACGCAGGGGTGCTCCCCCAGGAAGTAGGAGTGTCACTCATCTCAAACTCGATTGTTCCGGCATTCACGATGTCAGCATGTGCTAATTTCGGCAGATCCACCTCTTTTCCGGCTATTTTCAAGCTCTTGATGTATGGCTTGTTGAGTGCTCCTGGAGCACTGATGACAAGGATTTTATCTGACTCGTGTGTGGCCTGACCACCGGTAGCAGCTTCAGCTGGCCAGCGGATGACAGTCTTTTCAAAAAATGGGGCGGAGACAACATATTCATCGCTCGCCGAGTTGACTGGATAGAATCCGAGAGCTGAAAAGATATACCAGGTGCTCATCTGACCCAGGTCGTCATTACCACTGAGTCCGCCACTAGTCGCGTTATAGTTCTCCCAAGCGATGCGCGGGATTGTCTCGGCAGCGCGGTCGGGATAGCCGAGAACCGAGTAAAGGTAGGGAACATGGTGGCTTGGTTCATTAGTCTGGTCGTTGTGTCCGTTCTGGAAGTATATATCCAGTCTGTCACGCATAGCTTCCCGACCACCGAAAAGTTCAGACAATCCCTCAACATCATGCATAACATCAAATGTGTAGACCCAGTCATCACCTTCAGTCCAACCCCATGTATTGTTTGCCCAGGTCCCATTTCCATTGCGTGCCTGCATAAACTGTGTTTCGTTGTTCCAGATATTCGCATAATTTCCGCTTCGAACACGGAGAGCATTAATTGTGTCATTATCTGCCCTGGCATGAGCAGCCACGATAGAACACGCGTAATCGTCATATGCATAGTCCAAAGTCCGGCTTCCAGATTCCGACCAGCCATCATTGGATACCCATCCTTGCTTCATATAAGCCGTGAGCCCAGCCCGTACCTCATATGAAGTGTTAGGCTCACGGTCATAGTAAAGCGTCTCCAGGTCACGAACTGGTGGCGTGTACGCATCTTTCTTGACTGCAGCCCAGGCCTTAGCAATATTAAAATCGCGGAATCCGCGCTCCAATGCATTGGCGAGCACAACGTCTGCGTTTGTTGCAACCATGATGTTGGTTTCGATCATGTTAGCCCACATGGGCAGCCAGCCAGTCCAGTCAAAGATCTTCAGCAATGACCGCATCATGCTGTTGACCCGTTCTGGCGCAAGTAATGTGAGTAGAGAGTGCTCGGCTCGATAGGTATCCCAAATAGACCAAGACTGGTAGTAGGAGTCATTGGTGATGTGAACGCTGTCCGTGTACCCGGAATAAAAGGTCCGTAAGTTGCTATCCTTAGAGATCGGCTCAGAGAAGTCACTGGGATACTGCAACGCATGAAACAGCCCGGTATAAAAGATTGTACGCGGATCATGGTCTGAGTCGGTCTTGTTGACACCTTCAATTATCACCCGTCCCAGCTTCTCGAGCCATGCGTTCTTAGTGTTTTCAACGGTATCTTGAAGTGCGGCACTATCGGGGGTCTCGATTTCCAAGTTGCGACGTGCCTGCTCGACACTGACATATGACACGCCCGTTCTAACCTCTACAACCCTGACATTTTCATTGAACTTCACGAAGGCACCAGTGAATCTTCCAGTCCTATCCATTTTACCCTCGAAAGTGGTGTTTCCATCGGTGATACCACTCCTCGTGAATGGCTCCGAAAATCGGGAGACAAAATATCCCTTGAATGACGACGCATCGTCTGGACCAAGCAGATAGTCCTGTCTTTCCGTGTTGTAGCCATAAATCTCTCTTGTGTCAGGATCAATATGAACCTCGCCAGTCCAATTGCGACGAGAAGCTTCAATGAATACCCAAGGCTCCAGCTTCTCCGCCGAATCACTGCAATCCTCAAAATCGAATCGAAGATGCCCTGCGTGAGAATCCGCAGACATAGCGACCCGAATCGACCGCTGATAACTTTCCCGCGTCTCCAAACCAGAAGATATACCCACCTGTCTCTCGCTCCGCTTTCTTGTGCGACCATTCGCACCCTCTTCAACATCTTCAGCCACAGTACCAGCACCGCCAGGAACAGGACCATCATGCGCATACTCAGCCGTAGCATTCCAATCCCGACCCAAAAGTTGCGTAGCATCTAGAATCACCTCATAAACGTAAGGTGTACTTTTCTCATCCTCCTTCCGGAACGCAAGTCCCCGGTTAACGAAAAGCGGCTGCACATCACCCATACCGGGTGTCAAAACAACCTGGCCCGCCTCACCCATCCAGATAGCTGGCTGGTGTGTAGCCTGGAAACCATGAATCAGGCGGTCGCTATCACCGTAAGGACACTGGGAAATGAAGTTTTCTCGCGTCTGTGGTGTCCATCGCGTCATACCAAATGGAGGGGAGACCGAGGGGATCATTCCTCCATTGCTGTTTGGGGAGACGCCGTATGTGCCGATGAGGGGATTGACGTGTTTTAGTACTCCAGCGTCGTCATGGTAGTTGGGCGTGTCACGTCCGTCGCAGGAACTGGGTTGACGCGTTGGCTGGGCGCAGGCGCTCCCAGAGAAACCTAGCAGAAATGCTGAAGCTGTATGTAAGGCCTTCATTTTCTTAATTTATTTTTGAATGGCCTAATATGACCTCGATCAATCTTTTGATCAAAGACGGGGGGGGGGGCATGCGATTTATGTTATTGCCGAAGGCAAGGCGGGCTTGATGCCGAACTTAGCTCTCCACATTCCTCAATGCCGACTCCTCGATTTGTACCAAAGCGTTGGGCTCGGGCTCTCATCGCGTGGGGTGGAAGTAACCTTGTGGCTTTCCAATGCTGATCGCAATCCCGGCCAATTTTGCGGGGTCAGGGTCGCATTGCCGTATGTACTCGGGCGGCTAGTTCCAGCCTGACTGCACGTGATCTTGCTTCCACAGCTCCCCTCCTAGGAATCGGTTGGCCCTCAGTTATTAGACTCAGTCATCAGACTGAGGTGTTGTCAAAGCGGGTCAGTAACAGTTAGAACGGGAGGTAGATCGGTGTGTTTTATCTCACGAACAGACAGTGTGCTTTGAACATTAAAGCAGTTGGCGAGAGAGGTAGTGTGGGTTTGGCACTGCTAGTGGCTGCATCATTGATTCACATGGCGTAACAAGACCACCATTTCCTAAACATTCAATCCAAGGCTCCAAGGTTAACGATAGTTTAAACTTGAAGAGTGGGCGTGTTCCTGAGGCTTGTCAACCCCTGTGACCCGCTCTTTCCACTATAAATAGTAAAGCGGGAAACCCAGCCACACCACGAGCCTATTACGGACGCGGCGCCACACACAACACAAATCGCCAAGATGGCATGCGCGTCCATTCCTGACGCGTCCAACTGAAAAGGCTCCCGACCGCAATATTAAAGAATTTGGAGTCCTCACAATAACTCCAAGTCAGAACCATCTTTCTCCCATTTCGTTATCTAAGGTCCCCACTCCAAAGACTCTTCTCAGCATGCCGGCTCTGTACTCGACCCTGGACGAGCGGGCGGCCCACATGGCCGTGGCCCCGCACCTTGCCCAACGCAGCCTAAGTGTCGACCATACACAGGCAATAACGCTAGGTATCATGGCTGTCTACGTGGTTGTTATCGCATTACTCTGGAACCTACCATACCTTCGCTACTCACTATGGCCCTTTAAGGTAAGCAGGATTTCTGCTCGCGAACTGTTATTCGGGCTAACAACAACAGATGTTGGTCATCGCGTTCCACGAATTCGGACATGCGATCACAGCATGCTGTACCGGAGGAAAAGTTGAATCCATTTCCCTTGATCCCCATGAAGGAGGCGTCACGCATATGCGAGGAGGAATGTCTGCTATTACACTACCAGCGGGATATCTGGGATCATCCATTATTGGCGCTCTTTTGATCTTCGCTGGATTCGACATCGTGGCCAGTAAAGTTGCGAGCTTCGTTCTTGGTGTTTGCTTTCTTCTCACACTCTGGTGGGCCCGGAAGGATTGGTTGACTATTGGCACTATTCTGCTTGCAATCGGCTTGTTGGTTGCGTGCTGGTTCATCGCCCATGCTGAAGCCCTGAGGTGGTTCGTGGTAAGTCGCGCCGACTCTATGCCTTCGTGTTCTCTACTGACCATTACTTTCAGCTCTTCATCGGTGTCATGTCTTCTCTCTACAGTGTCTGGGATATTGTATGTTCTCGCTCCGCTTATTTTCCATTACATCAACTAATCAATTACACAGTGCGACGATCTCATCCTCCGCAAAGTCAACAGTTCTGATGCTAGCGTGTTCGCCAAGAGATATGGAGGATCCTCTCAGTGCTGGGGTGTCATCTGGTCCATCATCTCTCTTGCCTTCATGGCTATCGGAATTATTGGTGGAATTGCTGCATTCCCCGAGTCCTTCAGCCAGCAAGAGAAAGACTCGCAACATTTTATTCCCACCTTCTGATAGCAGATCCCATGAATCTCACGACCAACATTCAATACCCCATTTAAATATAATTTTCAGTTTATTAACATTAGTTCTGAGCCAATGAAATAAATTACTCTTTGTACCAACTAATCTAGTTAACTGGAAAACTGCAGTGATCGGCTCCCGGGAAACAGGGTGAGTTAGCCACCCTGCTGCTCACCGCAATGCTTAGGAAGATCGGTCATTAAATCTCATCTTGCCTCTGCGTTCTTTCATATACTCCGAGAATAAACGCATAGCTGGCTACTCTTGTTCCTGGGAGCGGACTTCAAAAAAGAACGTATTCTTATAAAAAGTCTTATATGTATTGTTGTATATCTTTGTCTCGCCCTCGGAATTTCTTCCAAGAACAATGTGATATTCTCGACTGCCAAGGCGTAAACCCAAAGAAACACCAGGTGCGGCTACCGAGCTCACAGGCCGAGTCTTCCTCATCTCGTTTCTCAGTGAATTCCACTAAGCCGTCCTCCATCTTTCTATCAACAGCCTATGGGTTAGGTCCATTCAGAATCGTGTTATAAGTGGCATTACTCGGAAGATCCTTGAAAACGATCGTGCCATTTCCCTCTCGGTAATCATTTGTAGGGGTTCCCTTAGTTCGATAGCCCCCATGTTGTGTCATCTTTTTCTTTCCGGTGGCAATATCCTTTCTAGAGAGTCCCCTCTCGAAGAATGACAATGCAGCCAAAGGCTGGTAGAATGGAACTTCATGGCCAGATTCATAAATCCGAACAAAAGTGTACAAGTCGCTCTGTCGGACCTGTCCGTGAACGATCCCATCGGAAGTGGTGAGGTTGACAAAGCCTGCCTCTTCGTAGCCAGGAGCATTGATCTCCTTTGCGATGACTTGACCACCAAGCCAGTTGCAGTTATAGTCACTAAATAAGTGTTGATGTTAGCTTGATAACTCTTGGTCATGATTAGCTGAAGCTGGAGATTGGTGCTCATACGCATCGCCGAAATACATAACCACCTGAACACCTGATTCTATCAATTTCTTCACATCTCCGATTGTCCCAGACATACGATCATCATCGCCAGTACTTCCAAAAGCAGTACCAACCGTATTAGACGACTCGGAGAAATTCTGGTATGCACCGATCGCCGCTTGAACCTTCGGGGAATTGAGATAGTCCACATAGAACACGTAAGGGAACGGATCAGAGCTCAGTTCACGCATATCATATTCATCGCGCCCCGAGTAGATGTCGTAAAGCGACTCAACTTTCTCCGCGCAGAAATTGTCCGCTGCGGAGCAGATATCATTCCGACCAGTGGCGTAACATTCCACAGTTTGGTCAACGCAGTTTCCCTTTCTATAGAGGTTGTTGTACCACTCCGCCTTTATGGTTACGTTATATGGATCGTAGTCGTATGTGTTACCAGGGGACACGGAGAAATTATAGTATGCCTGGTACTGGATCAAAGGATCGAACCAGCCATTACCGATGAATACGTTCTCAAGTTCGATTTCGATTGCGCCGGGGATCTTCTTGGCGTTTTGCTCCAGGAAATAGGCTGCTTTAGTTAGCATTCGTCGGTCGCCTGTGATCATGTCAGGAAAACCCACTGTTGAAAACCGGCCCATAGTGACCTCCATAACTCTCAGTAGCGAAATTGAAGCCGTTCTTTGAATACTGTGGAAATGCACCCATGAATCCCTGCAGAGTCTTCCACATGTTTGGAGCAGCACCTTGCGTTGAATTCGGAACCAGCGCAAGATCAGGCTTGGAATATGTGCCGCAGGTCCCGTATTTCTGGGCATATTCTGGGCATGTGGCGTTGGGCAACTGGATTATGTTGCCTTCGTCGTTCTGATAGCCCGGGATGGGGATTGTGTATGAAAAGCCGGTTGTTGTGGGCTGGTCGATGAAAATCTAATGATAGTTGAGCAAAATTCATGATAAAAGATTTGCGTGGCGGAACTGACCATGTTGCTCACGTTGCTCCATGAATGAGGGTTGTTGTATACATTTCCCTCATAGTCAACTCCACATGGGCCTAATTCCTGGAATAATCCGATCATGGAAGATGACCCTGGCCCACCATTGATCCAAACTGTCAGTGGCGCCTAGATAATTGTTAGCTTTTCTACGTACAGTCACTAGCGAAAACAGCTTCCACCCTAGACAAGCACTTTCAATTTCCGGGCCCCACTGCCAAGCCGCTAGTGCTATTGTTAAATTCACCAGACCTATAAACTGTTTGCCTTCTAAAGGTATTGATTGGTATTTGACCGTATAATTACGGTTATAGATTTACAGCGTATAAGCCACGTAGGTTGCCTCTTGGAACGGAGCACGAGCCACGGCTGTCACGTGTGCCTCTTACGATGGAGATCTCCACCTCAACGATGGCCCGTTTTGTCGGGCAATCCTCCCACGCTGGCGACAAGAAATCGTAGATGGGGAATCACAAACGCTGGAAAGAATTCAGTGGTCTGTGTGGACCCGATGATTGAGGGGGTTCGGTACGGCACGCCTCACACTGCTACCACCAATAGGATTTTGTCTCTTAGCGCCCGCTAGTGTTGTGCTTCGTGTCTAGCATGAGGCTGAGCCTTTGGGGCTGAGAGGGTTGTGGATTCTGCTTATCTTGACAGCTTTTTCTCAACCTCAATGTAACTAGTTCAAATTAATCGATTTCTCCTACTCCCTTCGGCGTCTCTCCAAGATTCGATCCTGAGCGCACCAAATCTTTGACATGGTCTGTCCCTCCCGAGAAACATTCCAAATCGGTTGGATATGTGCCCTACCGATCGAGGCTGCCGCAGCCATGGAAATGCTGGATGAAATTTTCGGCCCTCTCGATTCTCAAGACATGTCCGACACAAATACCTACACATTGGGCCGAATCGGGCAACACTTTGTTGTGATCGCCTGCCTCCCTGCAGGGCAATACGGCAACACCTCGGCCACCACGGTCGCAAATAATATGCTGCGCACATTCTCCAAATCACTCCGCGTCGGATTGATGGTTGGTGTGGGAGGCGGCATTCCGTCGACTGCTCATGATATACGACTTGGCGATGTTGTGATCAGTTGCCCGGAAGGCACTTTCGGGGGGGTGGTTCAGTATGACATGGGAAAAGTTGGCTCGGGTGGTAAATTCCATCGAATTGGGTCTTTGAACAACCCTCCTAGGTCACTCCTAACGGCAGTTAGCTCGATGAGGGCCGCTGAGTTAAGAGACGATCCCCGCTTTCCAGAATATATCACCAGTGCGACCGGAAGAACCACACGAACCCGGAAAAGCTTTGGCCAACCTAATGTAAAACAGGATCGACTATTCAAGCCGGAACACGATCACCCGGCGACTGCAAATAGCTGCGATGGTTGTCTGGCAGAATGGGAAGAGACAAGGAGCGAACGCGAGAGTAGCGATCCACAACCACATTACGGTATCATCGCGTCCGGGAATTCTGTCATTAAGCATGCATGGACCCGGGAACAGTTGAGGCAGGACACTGGGGCATTATGCTTTGAGATGGAAGCAGCTGGGCTGATGCTTGACTTTCCTTGCATTGTCATCCGCGGGATTTGTGATTATGCCGATTCACATAAGAACAAACAGTGGCAAGGATATGCAGCTCTCGCAGCGGCATCGTATGCTAAGGAGCTGCTAGGATATATGCCAGTGGGCCGTGTTTCACAAGAGAGCTTAGCGGCGGATGCGTGTAGTAAGTGAACTCGATGTTAGCTTAGTCTCGAACTAAGAATGACTTGCTTATATGGCGGTATATGTCTAGATGAACTAAAGGATGAAGTCAAAGGCACGAATAAACGCCTCGACCGAGCATACAATCAACTAGACCAACAGCATCGTGAGAAGATCGAATTGGCTTTGACGGATCAGCAACGCCGTTGTCATCAAGCTTTAAAAACATCAAAGTATGAGGAACAAAAGAACATCAATCCGCGAAGAGTGGAAGGAACCTGTCAGTGGGCTTTGCAGAGTCCCGAATACATTCGCTGGTGGGAGAGCAACCGTAATGACATTCTATGGGTGTCAGCCGACCCAGGCTGCTGGAAGTCTGTACTGGCCAGATCGATCATCGACGAACACGTGGAGGCTTCAAGTCCCGGAGTGACTATATGTTTCTTTTTCTTCAAAGACAACGACGACCAGAACCGCCTTGATATAGCACTATGTTCGGTACTACATTAACTCTTCAGCCAACGGCCTCATCTCTTGCCCTATGCTGTCCCGTCCTGGGAGAAAAACGGGGAGAGATTGCGACACGAGGTTGATGAGCTTTGGCGGATCCTCACTACTGCCGCATTAGCTGATGTATCACACAAGACAATTTGCATATTCGATGCGCTTGATGAATGCCATGAAAAGGATCAGGGGCGATTGATTGAGAAGCTCCAGTTCTTTTATCAGCAAACCTCTTCATTAACGAAGGATACCTATTTGAAATTCCTTGTTACCAGTCGTCCCTACGATTATATACAGGATAATTTTCGAGCAATCACCGATTCCTTCCCACATGTACATATCAAGGGAGAGGAGGAAAATGACCGAATCCATGGGGAGATTGACCTAGTGGTGAAAGTTCGAGTGAGAGAACTAGCAGAAACTGTGCCACTGTCACCGGATGTTCATCAGAGAGTTGAACAGCAGCTGCTTCAGATGGAACACCGTACTTATCTCTGGCTATATCTAGCGATTGATGATATCCGCACCACCTTTAAACGCAGCCTTCGGCCTACAGAATATTCGATCACACTTATACCGCCTTCTGTGAATGCAGCATACGAAAAGATTCTCTATCGAGTCCCAGCAGATGAAATGTATACAGTCAAAAAGATGTTAGAGATCATCGTGGCGGCACGACGTCCTCTAACAATACGAGAGATGGCTATGGCGCTAGGTATTGCCACCTACCCCGAGGTACGAACAACAAAAGAGGGCGGGCTTGATCCAACTCATTTACAGAGAAAACTTCGACAACTATGCGGCTTGTTTATCTTTACTAACAACTCCAAAATCTATCTCATCCATCAGACTGCTAGAGAGTTTCTGATTCAAAAAAGAAGTTTGGAAAATCCCCATCTTATGTATTATTGGAGCAGCTTGAATGATGCAGAAAATCAGATGGCGGAGATCTGTCTTCGGTACCTTTTGATGGAGGATTTAGAAGAAGACGAAGGCCAACCAAGCTTTAAGATTCGAGAACTGTTGGAATACTCAGCAGTACATTGGGCCGATCACGTACGGAAAATGACGTTGATGTTGGACCAGGAAGTGCAGAATCGACTACATTCAGTATACGACATGCACAGGAAACGGGTTTCCCTGTGGTTTCCTATTTTTTGGAAGGCAGTAATGCCGTACATGGACGTGCCATCAATGAATGCACTCCATCTGGCATCATTTAATGGCCATCAGCAAGAGGTTCAGTTCCTACTGGCTGCTCAGAAACACGATATCAATACGGCAGACGATACAGGAACATATCCATTGATGTGGGCCTCGCGGAACGGACACGACAAAATCGTGCAGATACTGTTAGAGCACGGAGCCGATGTCAACGCGCAGGGTGGACACTACGGAAATGCGCTCTATGCAGCTTCTTGGGAAGGACACGACAAAATCGTGCAAATGCTGTTAGAGCACGGAGCCGATGTCAACGCCCAGGGTGGAGACTTCGGAAATGCGCTCCAGGCAGCTTCTTCTAAAGGACACGACAAAATCGTGCGGATGCTGTTAGAGCACGGAGCCGATGTCAACGCCCAGGGTGGACCCTACGGAAATGCGCTCCAGGCAGCTTCTTTCGGAGGACACGACAAAATCGTGCAAATGCTGTTAGAGCACGGAGCCGATGTCCACGCCCAGGGTGGACCCTACGGAAATGCGCTGCAGGCAGCTTCTTCTGGAGGACACGACAAAATTGTGCAGATGCTGTTAGAGCACGGAGCTGATCAATCTGCACGCTATCGCTCCTCTTTTAAAGATTGAGAAAATCATGACGCTCAGGAAATACACAGTCTTATCAACCCTAATCTAATTTCATTATACTTCCTTCATGTGTAGTCTCTCCGGTACCTCATTAATGGTACAATAATTCCCCCCATTGGTATCTTTTGTTGGAAAGTGGAACATAAACTAATGATTTTGAAAGGATGTGGCCATGGTGCACTTAATTGTTTGTTGTCGAAGCAAAACCATCTTGATATACCGTATCTATTTTACTGTTCTTCTCAGTATTCGCATTCTTTGGCCTATAAGCGAACCTTTTCTGTTATTCCCAAGGCCTAATGTTCATCTTATTTACCTATCTTGTAATTAAAGTGCATAGGCAACGGTATGGTAATATAAGCTGTGTGTATCGTGCTGGCTTAGTATTGTAATTTTCATTTAGTTATAGATGGCCGTAGAATGGAAACTCCTCGCTAATGTCTTGGCAGTGGGGCACTTATAATATTTTTCAGTGTTTAGGGTGGAAGCTGTTTTCGCTAGTGACTGTATCAATGAGGTTGCGTGACTTACTTCTGAAGGATCTCCATTCCTGGTCTCAAAAAACCACCTTTTTCTATCCGTCAGCGTCTTGAACATTGGAAGCAAAGAAAATAAAAGGCGCATGTAAAGCAGAAACTGCCACAGATACGGTATAACCACACCGGGGGTTTTTGCTTACCAAAAAATATGTTCATTTTCCCCAACGTCAGCATACCCCGAGTAGCTTTTTACATCTGGATCCTGCTCACAGATTCCCGCGGGCACTTCTTTATACCGCACATTAATCCCAGCATGACCTTTCTTGGTGATCAAATCGGTCGGCGCCGGAACGAATTGAGCCGCGGTATAGTGTACTACCGCCGCCACTACCGTCAACCGTGAAAATACACCCATTTTGAACGTCAACCACTTTGTTTGAGAGAATTGATCTCAAAATTCCAAAAATCAGGCAACCCCGCTCGGCTAGGACTTAATCATATATAGCTCCTGCAGATCACTAAGATCGATTGGGAAGGTAGGATCCATACATTGTTGAGATCGGGCTTGATTGGTGACCCCTTTATCTCGTCTAGGGAAAAGTGGGTCAGTCGGAAGTCCGGTCTACTGTACGTTGTATCCCTAACACCCTAGTTGCATAGTGCTAATCGATTTCGACTCTTTATTCATTGTCAACACTCTATCTAGACTAGGTCGTCGCATTTGAATGGTCAACTCGTGGATTGAAGATAATGGGTATGTAATTCAGACATTATTAGCGCAAAATATGCAGTATTTTGGGTACATTACGGGGGTAAAACACGAATTTGATTATCAAGCTTTCATCAAGCTTATTGAATTACGTATCATTATCGCCTCATATAACTCATAATGATTAGATTTATACTAGTTCTATTTTACATATTTCAACCCTCTCCCCAAAATGGTGGATTCGCGACCATAGAGACCGTAGAGGTACGGCTGTCCGCCATTGACCTTATAATCAGCATCTAGTTAATACCTTGGTTGTATCCGCTATTTAAGCTGGTCTCTTGATTATAACTGGTCTACCCTCGTTTAAAGCACCTACCATGTTCTGTGTATATATTCTCAATCGGTTGAAATGTCGTGCCTTTGGTTAAGATGGTATACCTGTCTGACTAAACTGTGAGAACATGTTCAGTGCCCTGGCCTCGTCAAAGATGACTTGAAGTAATCAACTTTATCGGAGTACATCTTCCCCCTAAGACCACATGATTACGCTTTATCTTCATTGATTACTCTCTCCAAGAATATTTATCTACAGTTGGAATTGAAGTCCCCTTAAAATGCTATATTAGGCAACAACGCATGTCTGATTGAGTAGACTAGACCCCTGGAGAATATGGTTGTTTTGACGAAAACGTGTGGATCGAGGCGAATAGGATAGTTTTCCCGCTGCCCTCGAGGGTAGATCACCCAAATCATAATGCCATCATTAATAATACCAACGAGGGTGATTATTTAGCCTATAGTACGGATGCTGATAGCCACCTTAAGCTTTTATGCCCGGCTTAAAGCTTTGCTGATATTAATTAGGGGCTTGGGTGTATCACTTTCTATAGTTAAATAATGCTCTTACCTAAGGTGATATTCTGGGATTATCGCAGCGACGAAGTTCAAGTTTAGGGTACCATAGATGAGAACCTTCGTAGGGCATTCTAAGGTTTGTAAAGAATGATGGCGTTAAGAATAATATATGTATATCTTATTTACCGACGATATCTATAAACCGATGTTAGTTACATTTAATGCGTCCGGAAGCCGTGTTATGATGCATTGCGATCCCCTCTAGAAAGCTCTCACGGTGCCAGGGGAGCTTGCTGCTCTTCACGGGAGACGAAAATCATTAGTCGCAAACCCATAGAATGTAGGATTATGACTTGTCGTCTTGCCCTTTTTATTTATTTTGTTTTGAGCTTCGCTATGTATGGGTTGCGTTCATAGCTAGGCTCCAATCAATGTTCACGGTCCCATGCGTGAGATCTCCGCTGTTTACCACATTCCCGGTTAATAAACTCTGCCAGCACCTGCAGACAAGAAGTCAAACCACCAGAAATTAGAGAGCAAGTTACAATATCCCGTCTGTTTGTTCGTGTGTTGAGCGTAGAATTCAAAGCCCATGAGCCCGAGGCTGTGCGCCGGCTAAAAGTTCGACCATGGTTGTTGTTGTTATATTTAACGCCCGGCGGGGCATAGGCGAAGCCTCTGTCCCTAGAGGCCTCCCAGGGGGTATAGGTGCGTGCTAAGCTAGGGATTATAGTGCATAATAGTGCTAACCTCTGAAAGCAGCTCTAGCAAAAACGTGGGCAATTGGCCAGTCGACTATGGTCGTCCCCAACCTACGGGACGTTCCATCAGTGGATAAAGAGGGGGCGGGGAGACCGCGGGGGTTGAGGAGGCAGCGGAGCTAGGGGACTTCAGGTCCGAGGGTAGACGGGGGGATTCAAGGCCAGGGCCAACAAAGGAGAGGGTAGGTAACGAGAGGTAGGGTTATGTAGCTTAGGGGAAGGGTATATAGAGCAATGTGAGGAAAGGTTATAAGGAAGGAAACGTGCCAGCAAGGACCGTAGTATGGTCTACCAGAGGGCAGGATCCTAGGGTGGCCCATCAGCGGGTCCGCACCTAGTGTGTAGATCGGCGGGTGCAGATCTTTGTGTAGAAGCTCGTGATTTCCCGGAGCTAGGCGAATTCGCCCGGTTCCAGAAGCCGTAGGTACTCAATGGCCTCGTGCCGGGAGCTTAGTGCTCGTGGTCCTCGTGGCCAGTGGCGGATGGTCACCTGTGCGCGGGGGCATAGGGCAATGTGCTCGGGAGTCTTCTTATTCCCGCACGGGCAGTCCAGTTTAGCGTCATCGTGCTGGAAGCGGCGGTGGTACCAGTCAAAGTCGCCATAGGAGGACCTCATGGCCAGCCACCGGTGTAGGACAGGCCGGCGGAGGCCGAGCTCCGGTAGTGGTCGCACCTTATACTCTCCCCCTCGGTCAGTGTACCATCTGGAGAGCGAGGGGGATGCCTGGTTCCACCAGGCGAGTTGTGCTGCGTCCCGGAGGTCGCGGTAGATGGACGGAACTAGATGGACGGAACTCCGCTGATCATGGGTTCGGATCGGGGCCGGGGCCGGGGCGGGGGATACTGCTGGCTCTGAGATCCGCCTGAGTTCGACCATGGTGCGTGTCAGATAGATGACTTTCTTCTCAAAATCCTGTGATGTATATATCCATCGTTGATTGTAAATAAAAAAAAGGGACAAAGTTCGACAAAAGATGTGAAGGCGAGAACTTAAGAGGCAAGAGAAAAGAACAGATCCTTAGGTATAAGAGTCTACGAGCTACTAGGTACATGTTCCCTGGCTAGATTGCAAACAAAAAACGGAGGTGTTCAGCCCTGGAGGCAGGTGGTACATCCAATCAGGCTCTCTCGCAATCTCTTTGCCTCTTCCCCACTGTGTCAGGCCCCTATATCGATACACCGAACTCTTTTGTCTTCATTGGCATAATTACAATGAGTAATAAATCCCAATCCAGGTCAATACGGGTATGAGGCTGATCGGGACCATGGAGTCGGGTGGGCGAGGTGGGTCGATTGGGCCGAGGAAGCCGGACCCTTGTGACATCATTGACTGCAAGGCTATATTGCATATTGCCCTCGATTAACTTAACCGAAAAACTTCTTGCAGCACGAGATCATCCACTTCTGCGTCATCAGAAAATTCTGCGTTGGGTTTATCTTCTTGCTTGTGACCATTTCCTCGGTCGCGTCAGCACATACATATTTCTGCACAAGTCAAGCCCGAACTATCGGTGTCGATCTCCCGCCCACCATGTCCACTGAAGCATCGACTACCGAAGGAGCCGAGTCCAGCCAACAAAGGTCGACCCAGTCCGGCGACTGGACTGAAGATACTAGCGACACACTGTCAGAATATGACAATCGGGTGCGATTCATCGCCGATGGACTTAACACAGGGGTTCGGGTGCTAGGTTTGCGATCAAGAAAACCATCGATTTTTGCTTCAACAGTGACTAATCTCGCTATGCTCGAACAGGAGATGGCCGGCTGGATATCCGTATCAAAGAGCACAAACCAAACATTGCCGGACTGCTAAATCGGCTGCAGGCCACCCCCATACCGTCAGAATGTGACCAAATGAAAGAGACAGCCAGCACCTGCAGCCGTGCCAGACGAGATGGCAAAAACTTTCCACTGATCATGAACATCGTCATCCAAGTCATCGGGTCGCGTGGAGACATCCAGCCATTTCTCGCACTCGGTAAAGAGCTTAAAGCACACGGACACCGTGTACGACTGGCAACCCACCTCGCATTTCGAGAGTTCGTCCTTGAAGGCGGACTAGAATTCTTCAATATCGGCGGAGACCCAGCTGAGCTCATGGCCTTCATGGTCAAGAACCCTGGCCTACTGCCGGGACTTAAAACGATTCGGAGTGGTGCGATTCAGAAGCGACGACGGGAAATGAAAGAGATCATCAATGGTTGCTGGAAATCGTGCTTTGAAATGGGTGACGGGACAGATCTGCATCAGATCAAAGATGATCTCTGGGGCGATACGAAAGATTATCGACGACGGCCGTTCGTGGCTGATGCAATTATTGCCAATCCTCCCAGTCTAGCGCATATTCACTGTGCGCAGAGGCTTGGCGTACCACTCCATATTATGTTTACGTACGTTTTGCCTATGTTTCTAGATATATCTGTCCTGCTGGGATTCGGCTAACTTTTGCAGAATGCCATGGTCACCTACACAGTCCTTTCCTCATCCTCTAGCTATCCTCCACCAGCAGAACTGCAAGCCGACCGTTGCAAACTTTGTTTCCTATGCTGTCGTGGATATGATGGTGTGGGAGGGACTTGGTGATCTGGTGAATACGTTTCGAAGGAAATGCTTGGATCTCGATGCGTTGGACCACATCACCGCGCCGAGTATACTCCACAGATTGCAAATACCTTGCTCATACCTTTGGTACGGAGATCAAGAAATTCCAAACTATTGATATATTCAAACTAACAATGATACTTCACAGGTCACCAGCAGTATTACCGAAGCCAGTCGATTGGGGAGAGAATATTGATATCTGTGGATTCAGTTTTCTTCCATCAGAATCCGACTATAAGCCCCCCCCGGAGATTGACGCATTCCTCAAAGCTGGACCAACACCCATATATGTTGGATTCGGCTCCATTGTGGTGGATGACCAGGTCAAATTAACCAGAATGATATTCGAGGCCGTTCAGAAGTCAGGTCAACGGGCACTCATCTCAAAGGGGTGGGGAAATCTCGGCGTTGACGAGGTGGATATTCCAGAAAATATTCTCGTCATCGGTAGCTGTCCCCACGACTGGCTATTTCGACAAGTGTCATGCGTGATTCACCACGGCGGCGCAGGCACGACTGCTGCCGGTCTTGCACTCGGAAGACCCACCATCATCATACCATTCTTCGGAGACCAGGAGTTCTGGGGAAGCATCGTTGCTCGTGCCGGCGCTGGGCCACGTCCAATACCGCACAAACATCTCACGGCTGATAAGCTAAAAGATGCGATCGAGATGGCGTTGAGGGAAGATACCAAAGTCAAGGCACAGGCTATAGCAAATAAGATGAATAACGAATCCGGGGTGCGGGAAGGAGTTCGCAGTTTCCACCGGCAGTTGAATTTGAGGTCATTGCGATGTTGTGTATGCCCTATTCATCCCGCAGTGTGGCACTTGAAACGTACTCAACTGGGGTTCAGCGCATTCGCAGCCGCTGTCTTAGTAGAAACGGGGAGACTACGACCAGAGGATCTGGTGTTGTGAGTATAACGCACACGCGATCAATTACTCGGACCAGGTACTGATTATACTCATAGGAGCCGTGCTATGGAATACGATACTTATCGCGATCCCGTCGGCCCACTGAGCGCATCCGCCCAAGTTCTGTTCGGGGCCATCTCCGGTTTCATCACGGGACTAGCAGATGTACCAGTAGACATAATGCAGGACTTCGTTACAGCTGGTCGAGCGATAGGAAATGCCCATACAAAGGCCAAGCCCAAGAGCAAATTGTACCAAAAACCTCACAACGAAGATGAACTTGCCAGCGATCCATCTTCTTCGGACCATGCAGCGGATGAAGCCCACCAAGAGCAGAACCAGCTTCCTAACTCAAGTCAGCTTCCTAACTCAAGTGATGAAGAGGGGGAAGCGTTAGAGGAGAACGGAGATGTTGAGCTGGATTGGGAAAACCAGTTTGGCGAAGATGCTCTATTTCCTGACACCGAGCTTGAGAGAAATCCTAGCCTGGAGTTGGAGAAGACACAAACCATGGGTGAACAACTCGAAATTGCTCAACAACTCGGAATTGCGCAACCGAACAGTAGTCTTCGTGTGGCTGCGAATCATGGGCGAAGGATGTTTATGAAATTTCTTAACCTCGTTATTTGGCTTCCGACCGATGTGTCACTTAGTCTTTCCAAGGGCTTCCACAATGCGCCGAAGCTGTACAATGATCCGATGATGAGGTCCACGCCAAAGGTCAAGGGAGTTCGCAGTGGCTTGAGGGCAGCTGGGCAGGTTCGTTATACTATTGCCATGTTGACACTTTGCAGGTTTTATTGACATTCGACAGGAATTCCGGGACGAATGGTACGACGGCGTCACAGGGCTAGTCACTCAGCCTCGACATGGTTACAGAGATCAAGGCACCAAAGGAATGTTCAAAGGCGTTGGAAAGGGTATCGGTGGAGTGTTCCTCAAGCCCCCAGCAGGTATGCCTCATAATTGCCTTCTTTCGACATAATTGTCTCTCTGTGGGAATCTAACAACATCGATTAGCTATGTGGGGACTGGCTGGCTACCCTCTGACTGGACTTCGCCGAAAGCTTCTGAAACAACTCGGCAGAACCCAAGAATGTAAGATTATCTTATCTCGCATCGCCCAAGGACGCGAAGATATGCGGGGCTCTACCCCTGAACAAAGGGCCGCCGTGGTCAGGAAGTGGGATTTGATTGAAGAAAGCCTGAAGAAGAATCGGGAATATAGTGCGCGTTGCCCGGCTCGGGTACATTAGTTGTATTACCTTCATGCAATTATCATCCTTTCGTCGGTCTTCTGGAAAAAGTCTATCTTTGTATTGGGTTTATGCATGAGGGGAAGCACACACACTACAAATAACCTGCTCATGCTAGGTACGGGCAACAAGGAACCTATCAGACGTGCATCAGGCTCCCAAAATTGGAGCAAATAGGGGAAAGGGGAGGACAATCACGACGTAAATAACGAAGATCAGCCTTGGAATGCAACTGATAGGTTGCACAGAGTGGACCATGACTCGGACATGTGCCGACTTGGGGTTATAGCCGGATTCACACTTCCACCCCAAGAAACTACCCCACGACTTGTGGGGTATTCAGCTATAACAGGCGGGGAAAGCTCACGTCCACAGTAAAGCTCTTATCCCCAGGGTTGTCAATTGTCACCCGTCCCCAAGGAATCGACAAGATGTCTCCATCAACACAATCCCCGACATTCGCTGGCCTCAAAGGCCAAAACCTCATTTACGCCGTAACATTCACATGTTCGATCGGGTTTCTTCTTTTCGGCTTCGACCTCGGATTCATGGGTGGACTCACCACTTCGCCCGAATTCCTGGGGGTTTTCGGAAACCCCGAAGCATCACTATTAGGATTCCTTGTGTCCTCCTACGAAGTCGGTGCGTTGTTCGGTGCTCTATTCCAATTCTTCATGGGCGATCGGTTCGGACGCAAGCCGAACAATATGGCTGGTGCGGTGATTGTCTCCATCGGAGCGATTCTCCAAGCGACTACATTCAGCCTTCCCCAGTTTCTTGTCGGTCGGGTCGTTGCTGGGTTTGGGCTTGGGATCATGACGACTGTTATTCCTATCTGGTTGTCTGAATGCAGTATGCCTGAATCCCGGGGTCGGATGATGGCTATGCAGTTGTCGAACCTCATTTTCGGGCTTATCCTGGCGAACTGGC
Organism: Penicillium sp. IBT 16267x; assembly: GCA_028828865.1. NCBI lineage: Eukaryota > Fungi > Ascomycota > Eurotiomycetes > Eurotiales > Aspergillaceae > Penicillium > Penicillium sp. IBT 16267x. Next base: position 5,164,936 of record JAQJZQ010000005.1, on the reverse strand, counting down.
TTGACTATGGGATGGAATCTTATTCTGGTTCTGTGCAGTGGCGGTTTGCGTGTGCGTTTCAGATTTTGTTTTGTTGCATTACGCTTGTCTGTATGCCGTTTCTACCGGAGTCGCCGCGTTATCTATGTGCTAAGGGTGATATGGTGAATGGGAGGATTTCTCTCGCAGCACTTCGTGCTGGATTCCCAGATGACCCTGCGGTTGTGGAGGAGTTGAAGGAGATCCAATTTGCGCTTTCGGTTGAAGCGGACGAGCAGGGTTCTTGGAGTGATGTATTCAAGGACAATGGGATTAGCGGGTTTTCGCGAGTGGCGATCGGCTTTGCGGCCAACTTCTTCCAGCAGATGTCGGGGGTCAATGTCATGTCATCGCTTGGTCCATATGTCTTTCAGGACTCCATCGGAATGTCGCGCCACAATGCGATGCTCGTCTCGGGTGGTCTGCAAGTGTGGTATTTTCTCAGCAGCTTGTTTCCGTGGTGGGCGATTGGGCGTTTTGGACGCCGTCCTCTCTTCATGATCGGATCTGCTGGTATGGGCGTTTGCATGACACTTTCTGCTATCTTCATCGGCATCGGCGGGGAGAAACTCGGATACGGTGCCGCGGTGGTATTATACCTCTTCCAAAGCTTTTTCACCCTAGGATGGCAGTCGAATATGTGGATCTATCCCAGTGAGATTCTTCCGCTGAAGCTGAGATTGCGAGGGGGTGCCCTGGCTGTTGTCTCTCAGTGGCTGTTCACATTTCTGGTTGTTGAGATTACTCCTGTCATGATCACCAACATCGGGTACAAGTCCTACGTTGTCTTCGCGATCATAAACTTTGCAACTGTGCCACTTGTCTATTTCACTTTCCCGGAGACCAGCAAGATGCCTCTCGAAGCAGTGGATCTCTTTTTCGCCGACCGGGATGGAAAGCGACCGTCTCTTTGGCGTGTCGTCAGAGACTCGACGAACAAAGATTTCATTGCAGGTATTGAGAGGCAATTGCAGGAGAGAGCAGCATTGCCAGCAGAGAAACAGGAGGGGACATTGAGCTCTGAACATAAAGCCGGGCATTTTGAGGTGGAGGCTGCGTGATGCATGGTTGATGGACTATATTCTTTTTAGTTTAAAAATGTAATTGACAACCTGAAAAGAAGCACTCTTTTCGTTATTAGCAAACTACTTGAATTTACTTTTGTATACTCATTACATCCTAGGTACCAACGAACGAGCCTTCCCAGTTAGAAAGGTACATCCAAGATTCGTAATCAGCTTCGTGTTCATTTGACCCTATACTTGAAACGGACTTAGAAAATTATCAACGGACGGCTAAATCCCCGACTTGAAGATCGACTCGGTGGAAGTCCGATGACCGCTTATCAATCGGTTATGTCAAACTTTCACTTGAAATTGAGAAGTCCCCTTGGCAATGCTTACTTCATATGGCTAGAGCTTGTTTAAATAACATGGACCTCGGTATATGATTTTACACCTGTTTCATCTAAGCACCTCCACCCGCAATGGTCATTCCATTTCCAGTCTGCACAAGCACCACAACGAGAAACCAGACCGTCAATCGTTTCTGCCATTCACCAATAACCATACACATAGACGTCGCCATGACCACATCGTAAAGTCTGGTATTCTTTATATCCGATTCGGGTTGTTTATGCTCAGCCACAAAAGGGTTCTCCCCCACATCCTGACTTGTTCTCAAGGCAGTATTACATGACTGCTCAAGAAGCCTCGAAATCGCAGAATCAAAAACCAATAACTGTCCAAATTTTTTAGACGAGATATCAGACCTGTAGTGAGCCAGAAATACCCTTTCTCTCCCAGGTATCTGTGCAATAAGTTTCAAGTGATTAAGCGGCATCAGTCGTTTAGACCAAACATCACCAGGAAGGTCGCGAGTCCCCTCCCAAAAGAATGTAATACCAGAATGGGTGAAATGATATCGTCGAGCATTTTTGAATTGCGACGTCCATTTTAAATGTACCGTTTCATCTGCCATGGCAGGCTCAAATGGAGTGTTCTCCTCCTTCCCTTCCTCTCGTAGGGCTTTCCTTCGCGCGTTCACACGCCGGTGGTATGCACCTCCTGATTCACCCCAAATCCGCCACGACCGCACCTTATATCCTTTCAACGCGCGATCATCTTTGGTAGTGCTGTTATCCAGTCTGGTACGACGTTCCCATTTAACCACACCGCGGTGATCAATGATATTGTGCAGGTTGGGAACAAACTGAATATTCCAATCTCGCCAGAAGGCTGAGCTGTTAATGATGCAGATTGGTAGCCCGAGCTTATGACTCCCCCTTAGTAATGTGCGTGGTGGATCGTGGAAAGCTAAGACCGGACGATGGATAAAATAGCTGTTTGATTCGTTGCATCGTCGACGACGGGAGGCATAATCGTCTGCTTGTTGTTTGTGGTGCCTTTCGTTGTATCCAAATTCCTTGGTCAAATCTAGGAAGGGGGTTGAGGCAGACATGTTCTTCACCTTCGCGGTATACATGGTACTCTGAGAGAGTGTGTCGGATAGCAGTAGCCTCTTGGAAAGTGGACATTTGTGTTGTGGTTACTTAAACGGTCGCGGATTTGCATTAACAGGCGAATTATCGCGATCTTGGACGAGAGGAAGAATAAATGGTAGAAGGGAAATGTACTTAAGAGTTCCAGTAATCCCCTGTAAGCACTAAGTTCACCTTCCTCGCCCGAAAGTGGAGTCGGATTGCCCGTTATTATGGAGGATCCCTGTTTTCTATTATGGGGCGATTTGACACAGCCTGAATCCCGATGGACCCCTAATCTTGGCGTTCATGTGTCAAGATCGCAAGGCTAAGCAACATCAGAGCTTGAACCTTGCCAACCTTGGAATTAACTGCGTATTACATTCGATTTCTTAATAAATATCTGAGGTAGTCGGAGTCATATGCCCAGAACATTGAAGACATATACCAGCAATGGAAATACTTGGCTTCTGAATAGATTATGCAATTCCGCAGGCCCAAGATTTTCAGCTTTGAAAGTTTTGGTTCAGCAATATTATTTGAGGCGGCTAGCAAGATTTCCTCACAGCTCTAATCGGCGATCGGCAAAGACCTCACCACCCTTAGGAGAAATTTTGTCGAACAAAGTCGCCTTGAGGAAGACCTTTCCTGGAGCTTTCGGGCTTTTAGTAAAAATAGCACTGGCTTCAATTAGTACTTGTTGTATGCAAGGTGACAGTAAACAATGAAATTCCTAAACAATAACCCACCTTCCACAGTTCGAACAAAAGTTGCGCTTCCGAGCAACTGAATTAGTATCCATCTAATTGACGGAAAGACACATAAAAATACCTGGATCACATTTCCACTCGCAGTCTTGGAATCCACGAAAGTCTTCAACGCCTTGTTTGGATCATTGATGTTCAAATCATCCTCAGGGACGAAGTAGTTGACTGAGAATGCTGTAATTCCACGTTAATATCTCAGCTAAAGATAGGTCCCAACGTGAACATACCACCACCGACTCGCTTGCAGTTTGAACTGGATTGAAACATTTACTCTTTACTCACACTGACTGCCTGACCAGAGTTGAAACGAAGAACTCACCAATGACAAACGCCAGTCTTAGGAGGCTGCTCAGGCAGCGTCACGTGGATGCTTTCACAGTTGCAGTGGCCGGTGTAAGACATACTGGGTAATAGCTTTCAATTTCGCCAATCAGATTGCTTTGAACAAAGGACCCTGGGGGAAAAGCAATGCAGAATAGCTTGCTCTTAACTGTCTCTCGGTTCAACCGGGTATGCCATCATGGAATCGCGGAATCGGGAGTTCCGTACGGTATTTGACGTCAGGTCAGTTAGCACTTTTGGACTCATTATACAGTAAGTTGGATACAGAGATTACTAATCGGTTCCATAACTCAGTTGGTTAGAGTGTGGTGCTAATAACGCCAAAGTCGAGGGTTCGACCCCCTCTGGAACCATTTCTTTTTAATTTTTTTTATTAGGATTGATAACTGAACACCTCACTGATCATGTTGTGTCAAGGTTTGAAGCATTCGTGGGAGAGATAGACAACGCAGAATGTGTACATTTTTATTTTTCTTTTCGAAGACCGCCCCGAAATCATATCCACTTGTAAGACGTCCCGAAATCCCTTCTACATGTATGATGTATGACGGACAAATAGACCAGTCACAAATTCAAGAAAAGAAAAGTGCCTCGCGCACAGCATACGGAACCGGTCTCTTCCTCGCAACACACACAACCCTGGGAGTCGTAACTCCAGCACCCTGCTGAGCCTCCGCATATGCCTCCTCAATAAGATCATCAAGATGCTTCGCCTCCTCCTCCCGTCCTTCGGTCTTCATCTGCCCATTAAATTCCTTGATAGTCATCAAATGAATCTCCGTATCATGGCAAATCAAGTCCGGCCGTCCATGATAAGATGTCAACTGGCTCTCCTCAAACCCATGCTTGAGCAAATGCAAGGGCAGATCAAACACCCAGTCATGGCGGCCACCGGAGTGCACAAACTCCCGGATCTTGTCGAGTGCCACAGTGGGAAGCTTGTCATCGGTCTTTTCGACATAGGTGTGTGCGGTGCTCAGATCGTCCCACTGGATCCAGCCCCCAGGCTTAAGCAGCTTGATCACATTCTTGATCACAGGCGCCGGATCGCTGTTCGCGATAGTGAGGAGTAGAAGACGCAGGTGAATCACGTCGTATTCCTCCTCGAGCTCGGACGGGACCTCGTCGAAGATATTCCAGTTGTACAGACGATGGATGTTGCTGGGGCGCCAGGCGGCTGGTGGGAGTCGGGCGGGGTTGATATCGATTCCGTCGAGGATGGCACCGGGGAACTCGTGTGCTGCATCAAGAAGCCAGAGGCCTGTTCCCGCGGTAATGTCGGCAATGCGCGGGTGGTCTCCAACTGCATCTCTGATGGTGGGGTGCAGGCTGTAGTTGAGGCACTGTTTCCAGATAAGGTATTGGTAGTTTAGCCGTTAGCTTCCTGCGTGGCCGGAGTCAAGGAGGTAGCCCTTGCCTTTGCGGAGGCCGAAGCCGGCAGCATGGTCAAAGGGTGAGGTTTCAGATATGTTTAGGGCAACGAGATCGAACGATCTATTGAAAGAGTAGAGAGGATAATAGAAAATGTTTACTGATGAATGCGGATGATACCATCATTTTTTGAAATACTCAAATCCGAGGGGTAATTTAGTATGGCATTCAAAACAGACCATGATGTTATGGTCATTGACAATCAAATTGTCGTCGGAGATGAACGCTAGCTTTTAGCTTGTCTGCAGTACCTGCGTAATGCAGATAAGCTGAACGGACAAGCTTTAGTGTGTAAGCAACACACAATGCGAGGTGCCGCAAATCTTTCTTTTCTGTGGACAGGATGTCGCACAGTCGAGGATGAAGAGACGATCGAGATGGACACATCTGGGGTCCTTAATGTCCCCGGGAAACATTGGACTAAGCGACCGGGCGTCCTAACCTGTGGTTTTGACTAAATCCTTGATCACTTCTTCTGTGATTGGCAGAGTCTCTCCTCTTCGATCGAGGAGGAGCTCCATTATACGATCGCCCTGACTAGTGTTTCCTGCGGCTGCCTTGATCACTTCTTCTGTGATTGGCAGAGTCTCTCCTCCTCGATCAAGTAGGAGATCTATTATTGTAGGTCCCCATGGACCAGTGTTTCCTGCTGCTGTCTTGACCACTTCTTCTGTGATTGGCAGAGTCTCTCCTCTTCGATCGAGTAGGAGCTTCATTATACCATATCCATGACTAGTGTTTCCTGCTGCTCCTTTAACCACTTCTTCTGTGATTGGCAGAGTCTCTCCTCCTTGATCAAGTAGAAACTGTATCATTTCATATCCCTGATTACTGTTTCCTGCGGCTGCCTTGATCATTTCTTCTGTGATTGGCAGATTCACTCCTCTTCGATAGAGTAGGAGTTTCATTGTATCATATCCATGACTAGTATTTGCTGCGGCTGCCTTGATCACTCCTTCTGTGATTAGCAGAGTCTCTCCTCCTTGATCAAGTAGAAACTGTATCATTTCATATCCCTGATTACTGTTTCCTGCGGCTGCCTTGATCATTTCTTCTGTGATTGGCAGATTCACTCCTCTTCGATAGAGTAGGAGCTTCATTGTATCATATCCATGACTAGTGTTTGCTGCGGCTGCCTTGATCACTCCTTCTGTGATTGGCAGAGTCTCTCCTCCTCGATCAAGTAGGAGATCTATTATTGTAGATCCACCTGGACCAGTGTCTCCTGGTGCTGTCTTGACCACTTCTTCTGTGATTGACAGAGTCTCTCCTCCTTGATCAAGTAGAAACCGTAACATTTCATGCGCATAATCATGAGTGTTTTCTGCTGCTGCTTTGATAACCAATTCTGCGATTGGACTGATTGGTCCACTTTGCTTGAGTAGAATTTCCATTGCGAGGTCTCCATCGTCCTCCATTTCCACTACTATCATCATAATATCTTCCACAATGAGTGCCACAACATCTGATCTTTTGCTTTGGTCCAAATCTGTTTCCACGTATTCTGGTGCAACTCTGTTCAAATCTGTTGGGAATTTGGCTCCGTTCCTTTCTGAATTTATCTGAGATGTCTCCCAGTTCCAAATAAGTAGAATCTCGCGTCGGGAGCTGGTTGGATCTATAGCCTTTTGAGACTTGAAAGCCAAGATTTGTCTTTGTCCGGTTTGCTGAAGTGTCACCCTGACCATAATAACAGTAAAATACTCTTTACAGAGTCTGATGATACTTGGCTGTCGAGCTCCATCTAACAGACAGACAATATCACCTTTCTCAATAGGTTTTGAGGAAGCTTGAAGCGTCCACTGTCGCCCCCATTTGCTCTCATGGCCGAGTGACCAGGCTATATCGTTGAAACTGATTTCCACACTTTGTCTGTCATTTCGGAAGCTGTCATCTTCCACCGAGTTTATTCTACCCAAAATGAGGACTCTGGCCTTAATAACCGCCATCTCCCTGTTAGGGAAAGTCTGAACACAAGCTTCTTTTGGAAGAGTGTATTCGACCACCTGCTGGAAGACCACATTCCACGGGAGTCGATAGTTAGGCAACAGAGCAGTTGCGTTAGGATCATCAGAGCACATGCCCAGTAACGCATACACCTTATCATGTTGCTTGGTAGCATTCTGGGCATTATACATGTCAATCAGCTCTCCTATCGAGTGTGCTCCGCGTGCATTTGTTGTATACTCAGACCTAAAGATCGCTCCTTTCATAAGGTAGGCTATAGAGCGGATCTGACTCTGTAGACCTGGATGACCCTTATAAGGAAGCTTCAACCTCTCTAGGCCTGTGACAAAGGCGTATCCGTCCATCTTCACGCGACCACACATAATCCAGATACTTCGTGCCAGACCGACCTCCTGAAGTACCTGCATGGACTGTTTAGTAAATTCTTTTATTTATTATAAAGATTCTCTTACCCAGATCCGCCGGAACCAAGGTCGCTGTAGTAGCGTCATAATCGCGGCTTGGTTTATGTCTCCAGAAATATCCTCTTCTGGAACCTCCTCTTCTGGATCCTCCTCTTCTGGATCCTCTTCTGGAACCTCCTCTGCAACAAGACATAGATTCCGAAGCGCTTCATCGCTACCATCTGCTGCTTTTCCAAGCCAGACAATGACACGGTTCGCTTGGCCATATATCATTCGCATAAATAGAATCTGGCGAGACTTCTCTTCATCATTTGTTTGGTCAATACAAATCGCGTCTATCCACAAGATTCGCTCAAGCTGATGGTCTCGAAGGTGTAATAGCGCTGCATGGAGGTTCTCTGTCACATGCAAGACAGAATCATCTACCAAGATAGTTTCAGGTTTCTCCTCACTGCCCCATACGTAAGATAAGGCTTCGTACAGGTGTTCTCCTCCTCCAGATTTTGATAAATTATAATTGAAGAGCTGACATTTGACTTTTGCAGACTTGTCTTCATTCGGCAGTAGACGAAGCATACGAATGGTATCGGACTCTGTCGGAAGCGGAGAATACTTGTAGTTGGACATTGTTCTCGTGTTATCCAAGAGCTTTTGAGTCTATGTGATATGTTCAGAGAGTTGAGAAAGTAGAGCCTTGATAATATTCAGAATAGATATGTCAGGAAGATGTACCTAACTGTGATCTAGATGCCTAACCCCGCACAGCAAGAACCCCACTTAACCATATGTTATAAGTGATATAATCGCCTAATATTTCCCGCGTTACCTGAATACGAATACATTTCTCCCGCGTTACCCTAGGTCCGAAAGTAGACTTTTGGCCGCTATCAGCCACGGTAGGTGGGAACTAGGCCGAAATGCGGGTCAGCGACCCCGCCACGCGACTCTACACACGGAGAGATATTCCAACTGGGAAAAGATATGCGCATCTGGAAATATGAGGGCATAAAAAGAAGCACCGAGAATATGGTGGAATCACGGAAGTTCTTGCAGGCGAGAAGGGGAGATCATTTCAAGTAAATCCAGCGAGAAAGGCGACCTGGAAGTGTGAGGGAAGAATGTCCTTTTTGCTTCAGAACGAATAGATCTTCAAATATATCAAAAAAATACATCATAGCTGTAGCCCACGGTTACAAACTTTAGGCGGCAATCAATTCCAAATAATCTAGTCTCGGGGATCGTGATATGAGGCGTCGGGTCTGACATATTGCTTGCTACAGTATATGCAAAGGAGGTTAACTGCAGGTCTTCGCCCTGTTAGGCCGACCAGCACCACCATCCTCAAAGTTCTAGGACAATAGTAAAGTCAAGGTTACCCGCTAAAGTAATAGTTCAACGTGTTGAGCTTGTGGTTTATCTCCTGTTAAACATCCAATCGCGCATGAACTGTGATCCCTTCTACAGGGTCAATATCGATCCAGCATAGCTACTGTAATACTGCAATGATAAGATAATCTGCATGATATTCGATCGCGCTAAATAGACGCCGATCTGTGCTACTCAATTTTCAATAGTGTCTGCTTTTTGCTTTGGGATAATGCCGTGTATCTATATCAGACGCGCGGTGACTATGCGTTGACTAATAATATTGCTGAGCAGTACAGCTTGAAATAGTACTGGTTACTCGAAAGTCTCTAGCCAAGGGGTTAATAAGCAAATAAGTCAATAATACCCCGCTCTCGTGAGTATCTGAAAGCCTGGGGATCTGCTGTGCGAAGAACTACAAGCATTGTCAGCGACCGGTTGGCCAAGTTCGTCGACGACTTTCAGCTCTGTGTCACGGCATCTACTGTGGCACAGTAGCTACGTGTACCGTTCCTAATTGAAAGGCCAATGCGCCCGAGTCCCTGGATTGGTTGACCCTTTACATGCCAGAAAGCTCTCGTGCTGGCTTCCTACCTTGCACGTTCTGTAGATAAATAGAGCTAGGTATCCCGCATAAGTTTCTAATAGTCTGATTATTCGTGTTGTAAGGATAGGTTGATTCCACTTCCGTAATAAGATCTTGGTTGAAGAAGAGCTGGCCAACTTGACGAATAGAACCGCCCATTATGGTGTCATTGTTTGGAATTGTGACGTTTTCATATACCAGAACGTGGATATGTGTAGCACGTCCTAAAGTAACTAATGGCCCGGTAAGATAGTCAGGAATAGAGAAACGCAATCTTTGTCTGTGGGCTGGATTCCGCGAGCGAAGGTAGAATTGACATTTTGCGGGTCACTGCCTCCAAAGCCGTTGCCGTCATCAACGATGCCGGAATAGACTCCAGTGGCCAAAAGCATCCGGAACTGGTGTACAGGTGTTCATGTCGATGATTGCACGTCGAGGAAAGATCAACGCCCGATTGACGGTCGCGAAGATCTTTACGGATGAATTCGCCGTCAACGTAATAGGGACCTTAAGTGATCTCAGGCACAAGCAAACACGAGATGTTGTGACCAAACAGTATCTCCGGAGAAATAGCTGGTGTGACACCGGTCAGGTTGGTTTCGTGGCTTTGTTGAGATCAGCGTCAAGGTCGCGTTTCTGCAGTTTTTTTTTTTTTTTTGCGTAAAGTGGTGTGTAGATTTTGCCGGCGGGCAACTGCTCGCTTTGCGAGACTGCTCTCTCGCTGCAGTGAGAGAGACCCATCTTGGCGTTCTCGAAGGAATGACCCATCCGAGCGATCGAGCGATCATGGTCCTCATTGGCACCGTGCCGTGCGCCCATGCAGTGGCCGCAGCGGAGAAAAGAAGAGTCTTGATGATGAAATAAAAGTGAAATCTCGGGTTAGGACTGGTGTTCGAACACGTCAGCCTGCCTCTTTCGATTTGGACCACTACAAGCTCGCACCAAATTTTCAGTCTCTCGTAACAATTGCGAGGACAGATTATATGCGTCACAGGCTCAGGGAAAGTCAATACCGGATGGAAAAGGACGAACATGCAGGTAATATGGGATGTGTATTGAAGAATCTAGCTGCTGAGCTGCATGAATTCATATGAGAGTGAATTCATCGGCCTGCATATGCCTGAGGCCTCGTTCCTCAACCGACCTCTCAGGCATCTCCAGTAGACTGTAATTCGGCTTCAATAACGCCTTTGTTATGCCCCTGAGGCAGCCAGAAGTTCTTGATTGTTAATCCAACTGACTGCAAAAGTTCTGTCCATCTTTGACGAGTTCTTTCAATCCCTGGGCACCATACCATGACAATCATGTCGGTCAAAGTCTCTTTTGGCCCCGCATTCTGGTCAGGAACAATGTAATCCTCGATCAAGACTTTGGAATATCCTCTGTCCATAGCAGCGGTAATGTGTTTCAAAATTGTCCTGCAGTGATCATCGTCCCAGTCATGCATAATATGCTTGAAGTAGTATGCACGTGCGCCTACATTGACAGTTAGAAGATGGGGGAATGAAATAGGATCAGAACATACCTTTGACTGGCTGAGGCGTGAAAATGTCATGTTTGACTCTTTGAATATCGCAGTCCAGTTTTTGAATGTCCTCGATAACAGAAGGCAAATCCTCAAGTACAAGCTTCCCAGCTCCCATGGGGAATCTTTCCTTGAATCCGGCGAGATCATGACCACGACCCCCGGCAACATCAACAAGAAGCGGGCGGTTATCCAACGCTCCATCCAGTAACTGCTCCTGAACAGGAAACCAGTCAGCCCAGTGAGCGATATCATCTCGGCCGCCCTCCATGAACGTGTTAAAGCGATCTAGTGCCTCTGGGTTCTTGGCCAACCAGTCCCAGCAGGTACCAGTTGTGTTAAAGGCGTGCTGAAATGGCCCATTATTGGGATCTCCAGGATTTTTGTATTCAGACTTTTGAAAGAACTCCGGCGTTTTGTTAATGATGGGTAAAAAGTCGATGAAACTAAATTGGTCATGTTAGCTCAGAAATGGCCAGTGATAGCGGAAGTTGAACAACTAAGGGGATGTTACAGTGAGTCCATTGTCCCAATCGTTTCCCTCTCCGTCATTTGTCTTGAATATTCAGTAGGGCCATATTGACCGGGACCCAGTTCACTCGCGAACCCATTGCAAACAAGAACACGCATGATACGCTCTACCAAATCGCGGTCAACATGTGCAGTAAGGTCGATGTGAATACGAACATTACTTACCAACGAGCTGGATGTCTGCGTTCTTCCGTGCAGCCAGCTCTTTGCAAGTGGCGAAAGAAGTCGTTTGAGACAATAGAGTGAAGATCCCCATATCATCGGCGGTCTTAATGGCCATGAGAACAGCAGGCTTTTGGTTCCAAACATTAGTACTAGGAAGCTGAAATGCGGATATATAGGTCGTACCGAAGCGAATAACTTATAAATCGCATCTGAAGGTTCTTCAAGAGCCCTCACGAGTCTTGTAGCAGCTTCAAGAGCATCATGCCGGGCTTTTTCGCTCTTGGCCGATTCGTATGCACCAATTGATGCTACGGCCTTCGCAGTCAGACTGGAAATATTGGAAAATTCCTGGATCGTCATGTTGGATATGACTCATATGATCAAGGAAGCTTCTCAGCTAATTCGTGTTTCTCTCTGTTCCGGTGAAGGTGGAGGGCCCTTCTATTGTTTTTGCAGAGCTGAGCTCTATTTATCACCCTCTATCCACTACCTCTGAGATTTACGCTTCTACACAAAGTCATGTGAGTGCAGATGCAGTGTGAGTATTCTAATACGTGGTAATTAATTATGATTATCAATTCCCTTTCCCCAAAAGTCATCTGCATACGACAGCACTACTCGAAGCGATAGTCGACGTACTACAATATTTAGGGTGATACATAATCTATCCACGAGAGAATCCGTTGTATCACCACGTCAGGTCCCATTCTAGAAAATACACCACACAAAAAGGCAAAAACCCTCCGACCCCGCATGCGCAGTACGTAAAGTTGCCACCATAGGACGCATGATCTCATATGGACCAAGAGGAGAGGGACGGCGATGTCTGTTTGCAAATGGCGGTCTGCAAGAATAAAGTGATGCATCGACTATACATGGAGGGTACATCTTCGCAAGGCGGTGGCTGGCTAGATCAGCATTCGCGGCCCACCTGCGAGGTCCAGATCTAGATGCAGAAGGATTTTGGCTGGACGGGCGCTGGTTGCAGATTTAATGCAGATAAGCTGCATGCAAGTGAGTACACTTCACTTGGTCTCCATTAAGATCCCACTATGGAAGGCCGTTGCACCAAAGTCACTAGTCGCAAAGTTAATGCATGACAAGCCCCATACAAGTCAGTGCACCTCTCCATCAAGACTCCACCATGTGCCCTGGAAATAATCCCTGTTGTATCAAAGCCGATTAGTAAATCGATCGATTAATCAAAGTTCTATTAACCCGCTAGAGTCTGACTGGTTGCGTAATGGCTATTCAGGCGCTTCACTCGTTCAAATCGAGAAATCTGTCCCTCCGCCCTGCGCCAAGGAATCCCAAAAATTCCAAGATGTACAAAAGAAATAGCACAGTTGTCCAAACAGGTAAAATGAAGCCACCCAGTGTCGGCCAGACCCCGCCCGCATTGCTCATAGTATTTAGGTGGGAAATCGGGCCATATCGGAAGTACTGTATCGTAACATGCAGGAGATGTAGAGCCCCGAGATCATATCTCCAACAGGATCGTGAGATCAACATTCTTTACCAATTCAATTGGCCAATCCATCCTCGATAGGTCATGTCAGACAATAGCCAATACGCATATTACTATCTTGGACAATATATAGTAGGCGGTATATTTGAGAAAGGAAGATTGTAATAGTACGATATAAGCCAATAACAACGTGCAGATTGCGGAGCTCCCAACGAGGGCGGATATGCACCCATGTGGAAGCAAGATTCAGCTCATGCCGATGTCCCTGCCGATGTAGTAACGACACCCCCACGCAGGTACGGAGTACATGTATACATGTACTGCCATGGAGCTCGCTGTGACTGGTAGTAAATACAGAACATATTTTTCATGACTCAGTATGCGTGCTCTTCGAAATACAATCGGCGCTACCCATACTGTTTTCTGACGTACGGGAAGTAAAATGACGTGACCAAGACTCGCCGTCACAACCATGTATTTCGAACATGGAATGCGATCAAGGTCGTGGCTGTACATGCATGCTGATCCATATGAGTTGGCACAGCTCAATTATCACTGCGTCTTGCGTGACCATTAGATGATGTCCACGACACACGACTCTTGGGGGAGTGGTCATGGTGGGGACAAATCACCAATAGGCCGAGGGTCAACCATATTCCGCCCGAACTACACAGGTCACGTGGAGTGACACAGAAAGCATGGTAGGCGATATGGAATAATTAGTTTTTGATACAGGTCAGGTAGGATTACTTTAGACAGCCATCTACTTCATTTGGTGGTGCGGGCCTCTTGGGGAAGACTTTAAGCATCCACATTATAACCCCTCCTCCCCCAACCCTCCTACAACGCAGCACCTGGATCTAAACACATTCCGCTCAGCTTTCGCAAATCACGATGTCTCTCAATGGATCAGGCATCCCATTGAAAATAACGGTCATTGGTGCTGGTATGGCCGGTCTCTCGTCAGCAATAGCACTCTCGGACATAAACCCCAACCACCGAATTACAGTACTAGAATCCAATGCCTCTCTCAGCGAGCTTGGTGCTGGACTACAATTATTCCCAAATAGCACCCGCATCCTAGACAAATGGGGCCTAACACCATCCCTGGAAAAGGTCGCCTTCCAATCCTCCCATATCTCTGTTCGCCGCTGGGAAGATAACACCGAACTGTCCTTCAACATGAACAACCCGACCAGCACATGGCTCTACGGCTGGCCCCAATGGCAGGTTTACCGACCAGACCTGCAGCAAGTGCTCTTCGAGCGCGTAAAACAGTTCTCCAACGTGTCCGTTTTGTTTGGCAAATCCGTTATATCCGTGGACCACGAGACTGGCACGGTCCATACGGTAGATGGCGACGCCATCGAGGCGGATCTCACGGTCGCGGCAGATGGTATCTGGTCCAAGGCTAGGCGATGCTTACCAGCGTCGAAGGATGTGGCCCCTACTCCGTATCGGGAACATAACTACCGTGCCGTGATTCCGCGGTCGCGGATGCTCTCGAACCCTATCACTGCACCGTTTATGGCTTCCCCAGAGGCCAAATCGTGGGTGGGGCCCAACGCATTTGTATTGGGATATACAGTTGCATCGGGCGAGCTGTATAATGTTGTCATCGGTGTTCCGCGACCCAGCGAGGGGGTGCCCGTCGGGGCGTGGAATCACACTGCCGATGTTGAAACGATGCGCGGGCTTCTGTCGGAGTGGTGTGAGGAAGTGCGAGCTTTAGCTTCTCTCATTCAACAGGGAGAGTGCATTTCCTGGACCTTAGGTGAGGTCGCTCCTATTGCCAGCTATGTTAGTGCATCTGGAAGAGTAGCGCTGGTTGGGGATGCAGCACATGCTCTTCTTCCTCATGCTGCACAGGGGGCGGGAATGGCGATTGAGGATACGGCGAGTCTGGCAGAGTTTCTGGGTTATTCGAGGTCGAAGGAGGATTTAACGAAGGTGATGAGTGCGTGGAGCCAGTTTAGACAGGCTCGCGTGGAGCATTTACGCAGCATCAGCTGTGGCAATGCCGTTGATATGACTCTTCCAGATGGCGATCGTCAGATTGCGCGAGATGCAAAATGGAATGCTATTCGCGATATGCAGCGGTCGCAGCTGGCTGAACTTGGACTTGAGAAGGTTAGAGAGAAGATAATCAGGGAGAGACCCACCCCTGATCCAGCTTGCAAGAGCACGTTTGAGCCTGGTGGTAGAATGTGGGTCAATGGATTTGATGTGAGTGAGGAGAGTAGGAAGTTCTGTTGCGAGCATCTGGGCCTTGAATTAGTAGCTTAGGCAATAAATATTACTGCATGTCAAGACTTTTTCGAGCTTCCATCTTAGCTCTGTATTATCTTCTGCAAGCCCTTCCCTCCACCGCTAGTCTACTCTATCATCTTGAAATAATAGGAAGTTTCTGACTGCACACTAGGCTTGGGTAGTGTTTTACTAGAAGGCTGGGTGCATCTGATCGCAGAGCTTACAATAAAGCCAAAGATTTCAAGTTACACACCACAGCCTCTCCATTAGACGAAAAGCGAGAAATAAGGTAATACATAGAAAATGCGGAGATATGGCAGAACTCCCAAAAGATTGATATCAAACGAAGCCGAAATAGAGGAGTAGGCCATGAACATCAGGCAAGAGGGGTCCTAGTAGACCAAGAGGGTCCTCGAAATGTTTTCTATTACAGAGCTTTTTCTCACAGTTGGATTTCCTCCCTCCTTCGCCTGACTTGAGCCTTCAGGCCTGGATGGGCCACGTGAGTAGCCCCACGTTGAAACCATGCGCCCTCCTCCGGAATCGTGACCAAAACGTCGTACTTCATGATAACATGGCAGAGAAGTATCTTCTGCATATACGATGCAAAGAATCTCCCAGGGCATGATTGAGATCCGTGACCGAAGCCAAAATGGTCTGGAGATGTTGATGTAAAGTTGAATGATGCCTGCTTTGCAGAAGAATCTGCCTTCTGGCGTAGATTGAAAAATCGGTAGCCATCGAATTTGTCACCATCGGGCCACACGGATGCATCAATCATATGGCAGCCAGAGACCAGAAGTGGAGTTCCTTTGGGTATAATGAGTCCATCGGGCAACACAACTTCCTCCAAAGCGATTCGTTGCAACTGAACTAATATCAAAAGTCAAGTGGGATTTCTGGAGTGAAGGTGGGTGAGACTTACGAACGGACTCGGGATGCATACGCTGAGCCTCCTTCAGGACACTGTCCATGAGCACTAGATTTTGCAAGGTATTCTTGTTGAACCCCTCCTTCCCAACCACATTCACGATCTCAGAACGGAGGTCCCTGATCAGTTGATCGTTCCTCCAAACTGAGTGAAGAACATGAGTAAATAATTCACCTCCTCCATCATATGACACCAAGCAGAGGGCAATCAGCATAGACCCAAGCTCATCTGAATGACCTTCAAGCTTTTGGTGTAAGAAGCTGAGTGGGTTCTTAGGGTCAATTTCCAACTTTTGCCCGTCTAGCTTTTCCTTCAGAGGCCCCAACAGAGCGTTGATATGATCGAAAAGGGACTGAAGTTTCCGACAGCTTGGAAGAAAGGGTGCGGCGAATTTCTTTGCCCATTTTGGGAAGGCTCGAAGTTCATATCCCGCCAAAGCTGACAGTTCGACATACTCCGAGCTCGCATGTACCCACTCCGGATTTCGATAGAAGTCCTTTTCATTGATAAAAGTCCTAGACATTATCTGTCCAAATATCTTCCACACGCAGTCTTTCAACATGACTTCGTGGAATTCTGGTGGACTTGTCAGCTCCAATCTCAATAAAGATTCAATAAAGGAGGTCATGGAGTGGTACCAGGTTCATCAGTCCAGACCTGACGAAGTGCATAGTCAGATTCTTCATTAAGTGGCTGAACAAAGGTCCCTTTATAGAGTTAGATCCGAACCTTTCCCTTTGACAATGCTAGGCATCACTAGTAAAGTAAAGTGAGGTGGAGAAAGACTAACCCAAATGGCGAGTAAGTGAATGCTTCGTTACGGCACGTAATATTCTTTTCTCGCTCGTCATTGATTCCATCGCCTCAAAGCCATGCACACCATTGACAAGTTTCTATTCGTTTTTAGTCTTTTTTCTCCCAGCAGGTCATTTTGCTTACATCTGCGAGCGCCGTGTTGAAATCCAGGCGATTTTCATTGCGGATCATGTCGGCGTAGTTACGAGAAAGAATTAAGCGATACCTAGAATCGGTATAGAGATAAAACGCATCTCCGTACTGCTCAAGGGCAATTTCAACAATTAGATAATAGGAATAAATCAGAATTGGAATATCACTGACCTTCTCCAGGCAGGACCTGACAAGGCCAAGGCAATCGTCTCGGAACCGCTGCCTAGCTTTCCCATTACCCAACTCATACCATCTTCTGCCGATAACTGGCAGCCTAGATGGATTCTTTAGCTCCGTCGACTTCCACCAGTAGCATAAAACAAAGATAAAAAGTCCATAGAAAATATAGGGCGAGCTGAGTTCAAAATGTTGATGTTTTAAAATTTGGTCTTTCAGGTTGAAAGGCATTTTAGCAATCCCTGGCAATCTGGAGTGGATTAATTGTTTACCCTGAGTGCCAGTGATGAAATGGGATTTTTGAGCGCAAGAAAAGACCCTGGGCAAACTATGATTCTCGAGGAGGAGCGTGAAGCGGAAAGTTAACTACACTCCCCGGGCACCTAATAATAACCATTGACGCAGTCATTCACCGTACCTACAGTAGATCTCACTCTAGGCTTGGTTATTTGGTTGCTGCCAAGTCGATGTGTGTTTAAGATACGTAAAATACGGGCGGAGAATATATGCAAGATCCAGCCTCTTAGACTGATGTACTAGTAGGTATTGTGATCTGTATAAATACCTGGGTATTGAAGTATTTAGGACCGACCCTGCGCATTGTACATGTATCCGCTTCATTGCTGTAAGGTCACTGCGCTCGCATAAACTACGCACATATAGGTACTGTGAAACCTTGGCCGTAGTTCTGCAGATTTGGTTGCAGCTCAAAAACTCAATTAGCCGTGAGAGCATGGGAAAATTCATGAAATGAGGTACTCGCACAGCTTAAACGGATCCATAGTTTAGCTAGCCATCCCATATGCAATGCGAAAGTTTAACCTAAAAAGGGTCACGATTGTCCATCTTCGTTTGAAACCCCCTACTTATGCGCTCTGCTAAACACGATCGGTACCTACATGCTCAGAGGAGCCGAGAAAAATAGTCGATCGAAATGATTTATCATATGCTGCAGAATGACGATCCCGTCATGCAAGAACCGAACGAAATGTGATTGGAATACGCAGGACTACCATCAATATATCTAATTACTACGCCCGGGCCAATTTATGACGCAATAAACTACTGTTCCTAGCATCTAAGAAAAATGTATGGAGTCGACAGGTCTGACGCTTACAGCGCTCTATCATATTGCTCCAGAGGCAATCCCCACACCTCTACATGCCTCCACTTCTTTCCAGGCTATCCTGAGGGTTGAATGCGATGTTTCCCAAGTAATCAGGTCTTGTTCTATTTAATCACATGTTCTCGCTGCACAGCAAAACCACTGGATATAAGTGGCGATTATTGCATTAGACCGATTCCTCACTTTATTGACCTGATCCCGTCTGCGACCTTCCCTTAGACATTACTTGTCATTTTCCTCATTCAGCACAGCGCTCCTAGACATCCGCACGAGTGTGGCTCTCTAAATTTACGAGAACTGTCGAGGTTCAATTCGGCATCCTAAGTATGGACATTTCTCAGCTTATTAAGTCCATTGATTTGGTCACTTCTTCCGGCAACGTCGAAGTTGCGGACCCGCAGCAGCTAGCTCAACTCTCTCAAGCTTGCGACCGGTTGAAAAGTCAATGTGAATCTCCTGTTGACAAGACAGTCAGACTCCTTTACACGGTAACTTTGGACCCCCCGAGAATTGAGTCCTCGGACGTGGGCTAGGCTAATGAGCTGCAAGTGCCACCAAGCCATCACAGTTCGTCTCGCTGTAGACCTTAAGCTCTTTGATGCAATCGCCAAGCGCGCCTCTGAAAGTGAAGATGGCAAAGTGCGTGTCGGCCAGCTTTCTGATGATGTCAAAGCGGATCCAAAGCTAGTTGGTAAATATCTGTCTCTTCCCACTACTCAAGTCCCAGTCTGGTATTGATGAGAATCAGGACGAATCATGAAGGCACTTGTACCATTGGATATTCTTAAACAAGATACCTCTGACACCTTTTCAACCACACGATTCACATCGGCCTATGTTTCGGCGTCTTGGATGTCTGCAGCAGTAATATTTTTGTGAATATCCCTGTCTCTGTGCATTGAGAGTCAACATTCAACTAACATGTATTCAGCACTCACTTGGTTCTTTTCGTCGCCCAGCTTCCTGAATATTTCAAAGAGAAAGGATGGAAAAATCCAGATGATATCAAGGACTCCCCGTTTAATTTCGTACTTAGGTCCAAGCGTGGATATTTTGATTACATGTCGTCGAAACCTTATTATCAAAACGCCTTCGATACAGTCATGGCCTCGCCATACCGACGTGACGAGAAGAGTTGGGTCGATTTCTTCCCCGTCGAGGAGAAGCTACAGGTGCAGAGCCCCTCCGATGTTCTTCTCGTGGATGTCGGAGGTGGTCGGGGTAAAGATCTCCTGGCCTTCCGCGACAGGTTCCCTGATTTGCCGGGAAGGCTTGTTCTCCAGGACTTATCTCATGTGACCGAGACTGCAGATATCTCCACTCAAATCGAGACTCAAGTTCACAATTTCTTTGATGAACAGCCTGTCAAAGGCGCAAAGGCGTACTACCTCCGCACTGTTCTCCACGACTGGCCAGACAAGCAGGCCGTGCAGATCCTATCGAGGCTTCGTGAAGCAATGGGTCCCGATTCTTTGCTCTTGATTCATGAGAAGGCTATGCCGGAGACTAATATTCCATGGATGGCTGCGGTTGGTGATATGACTATGATGACTGCTTTCTCGGCAGCGGAACGAACCAAGAATGAATGGGAGATTCTGCTGAACAAGGCTGGACTGAAGCTCAGTGGGTTTTGGAAACCCGAGGGCTCGGATGCACAGCAACAAGCTATTATAGAGGGTGCAGTCCATTCATGTGAATATTGTTAGCCTCAGGGTTTAAAAATATATTGGATTTCGGATATTCAAACATATGTATGGCTGATCTTTTTACCTACAACCCCTAACTTACGGTAGACAAATTTGAAATTTGAGTGGTTGGAATTAGTTCTACGTTGAGAATTGGCCTTGCGATGCGGTGCTGAACCCTTAAACCCCCCGGGTCGAACTGTAAAGTCTCACATTTGATATATCTTGGGGTGTTCAAAACGAAAGGACACTGCCGCGGTAAGTTCTCGAGTGCTGTGCCGATACCCCAGCACTGAGTGCCATTTGAACTCTAATATCCACCTACGGAGTAAACATCGTACTTTCCAGGCTTCAAGGTTACCAACGATCCCGGGCTGATCAACGTGGCAGCAGAGGGGCGAATCGATGCATATGTGTGGAGATAGGTTGCTCGATGCAGAGCATGGCACACCGCTCTTCAAAGCCAGGACGTGCATCGTGTCAAGTTATCCAAGCACAGTAAATGTGTTGCATGCGTATGATATATGTATGCAGGTACCACATCCCAAGTATACCCCTCACCATGTTTGGAGTGGGGCGAGTATATTATTTGGAATCAATACACACATTTACATGTAAATTACATTTGTAACTTACTATTGTAATTTTGAAAGTGAATAATGTCATGAGGAATTGACGTACATTATTGGCTAGGACTGAGTATGCTCAATAGAACCAGTTGATTGAATGACGAAAGTTCCCTGTTGAGAGGGTAAGGAAAAAGCAAACATCAATAGTCGGTCGCGTCGGATTCCCTGAACCTTTTCGGGGCACTTCAAGTTTAATCTCTTGGGACACGGTCTGTCTTGAAATGGTTGGTCTCGACCCTTGGAGGTCCATTAGAAGTGCCTTGTGTCAGTAAACGCAACTCACATGCGAGCTGATCAGCCCTACCTTCCGCCTCACATCCATGATTATGTATCTTGTAGTGGGGGAAACTGGTCAGGCATGTAGGGGTAATCTTAAAGAGGAAATTCTGCCTTGGTTTCTGACGGATGAGTGTTGATATGGATGGCCAAGGGACTGGCAGGATGTGCATCTCGATCTAAACACTATTTCACCATCAACATCTAGAATGAGTTGAGATTGTCACGATCGCATGCAGGTCCGAGGTCTCAAGTCGATCTCTACTATCATTACATCGCTAGCATCACCCTCGTGCTATCGAAGCCTGTGTGATGGTTGGTTTTCTTGCTTCCATCGATACACTGGTTTCACTGGCAGCTCTCCCCTCGTCAATATGTACCTCAGCTGTCACGCGAGAAGCCTGCGAGTTCCTGTAGGTATCCCGATGCGTAACTTCCAAGGTTCATTGATTCCCGGACTGCGGATAGCCTATTCGTTGTGCATCTTAAATTTGACTTGCCTTTCGTCTAGGTTCAAACCCTTCTACCATGTTTAACCTCTTCATGCAACACACCTTCAAATTCTCTCCTCGCAACACTCGCACGTACCCGTAACTATCACCACGACACCATGCAAGCTATTCGTGTCCACCCCGCTCCTTCTGGATCACCTCCATACACACCATCCAACCCCGCCCCATCCACAGCTCTAATTCTCGACCATGATGTCTCCATCCCCATGCCCTCCCAGCCAGGGGATCTTCTCGTCCGCGTCAAAGCCACAACCATCATCCGTGACATGCTGACATGGCCGGAGACCTACGCCCACGAGTACGCCATCCTCGGCAGCGACATTTCTGGAGTTGTGACCGAGGTCTTTTCGCCTACCAGCAAGTTCAAGCCAGGCGATACCATCTTCGGTATGACGGATGTAAACCGCGCAGCTACTTGGGCCGAATACACGCTCGTCAAAGAGGATGAGGTCGCGCTGAAGCCGACCGCCTTGACCTTCGCCCAGGCTGCGGCCATGCCCCTCAGTGCTTCAACCGCGTACGAGGCCCTATTCGAACATGCCTGCATTCCCCGGCCTACTGTGAACGATTTAAGCGCGCGTTCTGCACGGATGAAAGACCGCCGCGTGCTGATCACCGGAGCAGGCGGCGCCCTGGGCCTATATCTCGTGCAGATGGCTGCAGGTGCGGGCGTAACCGTTGTTGCCGCGAGCAGCTCGAGTTCCCGCAATGGTGAGTTCCTGCGAGGCCTAGGGGCAGACGAGGTGGTCGATTATAGCATGCTAGAGGAATATCGCGAAACATTCGACGTTATTATTGATGTGGTTGGCGGGGATTTATTGAAGAAGTCTTGGGGCTACGTAAAGGGGACAGGGGTGCTGATTTCGCTGGATTCTGCCAGCTACGATTTTGTCGAAGAGCATCGGAAGCTTGGGCTTTGTAAGGAAGGAGTTCGTGCGATCTTTTTCGTCGTCAAGGGTAGCTCGGAGGCCTTGCGCTATATTGCTGATGCGGTGAATGTGGGTGCCCTTCGGTCGTTTGTCGTGGACACTTACCCGCTTGCGAGAGCGCGAGAGGCGTATGATCTTGCGAATGGGCGGTACTCAGGACGCGGGAAGTTCGTTCTCACTCTTTGATTAAGTGATTTGGTTACTTTGGAATTTAGGTTCCCTTGCTTCATGGCCATTGCAGCTTGTTGGTACCAGGGACGTGAACCATATCTTCCTGCATGATAATATCGTCATCTCCTGTCAAAGGCTGAATAATCAAATGCCAAGCACTTCATCAACCATAAAGAGGGAAAGAGAGGTTTACTCAAGCATTTTCCCCGGACAAAGCCAACTTTTGGCATCACATATGAGGTTTGGGGCTTCTCCGATGTCCCAATCAGTTCTCCGACATAATGGTGGACCTCAAAACCTTGAATTGGGTAAGATATATGAAGCTGAGTACAATTTCAGCTGCCACCCTTGACCTCGTTCTATTGTATGCTTTCGGTAATACCTGAGACAACTCCGGACTAGGGTAGAGTAGAAAGCTTCACAAGAGACGAAAGACGGGATCCCACTCAGTACGATGCAAAAGCATTTGGTCTAAACAAAGGTACTGCTGCCATATCAGACCACTCCTCTCTAGCGCTGCTTTCGTCGCTGCATAAGCACAGCCAGAGGAACATCGTCCTCATCATAGAATTCCACGTCCTCGTCAACGCCAAAATCACGGAGCCGCTCTCCTTCGGCATTCCGCCAGGACTCCTCACCTGCATCCGAGTCATCGCCATAGACTGGTCCAGGTCCCCGGTCTTCATCACTCTCATATGTTTCCTTTTGGAATCGATTGTGGAATCGCTTGCGTCGTTGAATATCAGAAAATGGCCTGCGACGATTGATATCATCCGCCTGGCGCTGTTTGAATGCCTCAACGGTCTCATGGGCAGATGAATATGATTGCAGTGGCGAGCTACCAGGGTCTGCTCGGCTTACTGGCCAAGGAATACGATCTGGATCAGGCGGTGGCCACGAGGATCCAGGATCTATACATATCCAGTAATTAGCATTGTTCGCGATAAAGAATCGGCTAACATACCCTCAAAGCCATTCGTCTTGAATTCCCACCCAGTGCGACGGTCAGGGGTGGCTGCCAATGGCCAAAACCAGCTGAAGATCTATATGCGGCGTTAGGCAGGTTCTGCAACTTCGAGGGGTTGAACGAACGTTTGCACTTCCTCCCATTCCCTCTCTTATGTTGGTCCAAATTCCAATATCATACGGAAACTCATGCTTCTTGATTCGGACTTTGATTCCACCTGGTCCGTCGAGATGACCGCCAAGAACACGGGCTCGTCGGACGAGTGTTTCGTGTCGCTCTATCTCCCAGGATTCTATGGTGGTCATGTTGAAAATAAGCGAGCGCAAGCTTTGCACAAGGAGGATAAAAAGCGCGAAAACAGTCAAGCTGTTGACGACGAGCAAAACGAATAGATGTCCCAGTTGCACGATTGAGGGACCCATATACTGGAAAGGTTAGTAACCGGGAATGAAAGGCAGGTAGACTGCTTACACTGGGCAGATGTCTATTACTCCAGACAATAGACGCACGGCTCCAGAGAAGGGTCTCGAGGTAAGACATGCCAATTGTTGCATAGAAAATAAAACGCATAAAGTGGGGGAATGTAAAATGTGAGACGCAATTAGAGGTCCACGGGCAGTGGTGATCCATTTTCGGAATACATCTAGATCGATATTAGTACATGCCATGCAAAATTTGAGCCACATAGGCCTGGCGAGATTATGGAACCTTCGACATGTCTTGCAATGATGGGCCCGCAGTGGTTTGTAGGCCTCACATCTACGGCACCATCGCTGCCGACCCGTGGCAGGCTCCTTCTCCTGCTTGTCAGTATTTGCTGATTTCCGATCTGAAGGCAGCCGACCAGGGTCTACATAACAAGCTCGATAGTAGCATATCCAAATGCATAAAGCGAAGATATTGATTTTCCAGACTTCATCTTTTTGGAGTGGTGCATCTTCAAATCGCAGAAAGAAGTACTGTGATGAGTAGGCGAGAAAGCTGATCAGCATGCTGACCGCTGGGATGGCCAGCTGAGATATTGAAAAATCATCGCTGAGCATCTTTGGCTTGACAACTTGCTGTGATCGAGAAGAGGAGGAAGAGTGAAGTTCGTGGACGTGTTGTTTATGGGTGATGACTAAGCGACACTGGATCGCTGACAGTTCTTGCCAATCCCATTGACAAGGACAACGTTTTGGAAGTACTATGTCAATATGGTTTTACAATCAAGTATCGTATATGCAGCCATAAAGTCGTAACTCAACCGGACTACTCGTGGATCTACCTACATTTTGTGGTCAGAGACCATAAACGCTTGGAGGACAAATCCAGCGGGGAAGGTGGCTTGCAGATCACCATTCCAAAAGATCGATTGGGCAGTGGACCAGATGCATCCAATGTGAAATAACTTTTTTTATCCATCTATAGACACATTGTCTTCTTGAGGCAATGCCCCTACAAATCAATTCAACTTGGCCACACGATGGTGAAGAATGACACCAAATGCTGATTGCCACCGCTTTTGCTGACTAAGTTTGCGACTTCGAACTGAATCAAGTCCAATTCTTGTTTTCATCAATTCTCGCGAAATATTTTTTTGGTTTTCCCAGGATGCTTCCTTTTCATGGTGGATCCCATCTCATTTAACAGTTCGATGAGATCAAAGCCATGTATGTTTGATATACAGCGCCCATCATGCCGATTGAGGCCCTCCCCCCGGCCACAGTAAGGGCAATCGGATCTACATCTGTGATCTCCGATCCTTCTTCGGTTGTCAAGGAACTTATCGACAATTCTTTAGATGCTGGGTCAACTTCACTAACGATTGAAATCTCCTCAAATACTGTTGATTTGATACAGCTCAAGGACAACGGACATGGTATCCCAACGGAAGACCACCCGTACGTCTGCAGGCACACATTTACCAGCAAGATTCAAACCCTTGATGATTTGAAAAATGTCGGTGGGACATCCTTTGGCTTTCGTGGTGAGGCATTGGCCAGCGTGGCTGACATGTCTGGCGGCATCACAATCACCACTCGTATTGCTTCAGAAGTTACCGGGTCGTGTCTTAAGTACGGAAGGGACGGCCAGCTATCCCAGTATGTGGAGCTTGGAAGATATGATTGTTTACTTGGGAATTGACATTTCAGAAGGTCCCAGCGGGCGTCTCATCCGGTCGGCACGACTCTCCGTATTGTTCACTTTCTCAAGCACGTTCCTGTCCGCAGACAGTTAGTCTTGAAGAGTGCTGCCAAGATCCTCACGAAAATCAAAAGGCTGATTCAGGCTTATGCCATTGCTCAGCCTTCTAAAAGGTTCTCATTGAAAGTTCTCGAAGCGAAAAATGAAAATCATAACTGGATGTATGCACCGAGTGCTGATGCGACACTCTCCGATGCAGCCATCAAGATTTTTGGCCGAGAGTTATCATCGTGTTGTGTTATCAAGAAACTTACACCTGGATCTTCGGCGTCGCAAAGTGAGCCTAATACAAATGAATATGGTATTGTGGCTTTTCTTCCAAGGGCAGATTCAGGTAATATCCATTGTCGACTGCTCAAGTGAGATGCTGACCTTGGCAGATATTCCCAAAATCAATAATTCAGGGCAGTTCATCAGTGTGGATGGCCGACCATTGTCTGCTGCGACGGGCATTGGTCAAGATATTGCAAAACTCTTCAAATCTTACATCCGTGGTAGTGCATCAAAGCTTGCAGTGACCATGTCGCTCACCGATCCGTTCCTTTGCCTTCAACTTAGCTGTCCGCGGGGTTCATACGACGTCAACATTGAGCCGGGTAAAGATGACGTTCTCTTCGAGGATCGAGACGTTGTGGTATCTTTGGTCGTGGATCTTTTCAATGAACACTACGGACTACTCGGGGATTCTCAGCCAAAAAGTCCAGTGAAAGGCAAAGCTTCCCGTGCCCAAAGGAGTGATGGATTTGACATCATGTTGGCTCGAAGACCAGTGACCGAACTCTCCACGGAATCTACGCAAACAGGGGAGAAGGCCGTTCAGTCTGCAGTCATCCAGGGGACTTCACACTCTGAAGCTCAGTCCCAAACGGCCGCTTGGCCCGTTAGTCAATCCAGTTACGAAGCAGTGACGTGCTCAGCGAAAAGTAGAAGATCTCGTTCTGTTAATCCTTGGTCTGTCACGAGCATGAATGCAACGCTACGTACCCCAGGAAGGGATTTTGCTCCTCAACCCATCAGTCCAGATCTTGTACGGATCGAATCATCGCCGGAGAACATACGACCGACTAATCCCCAGAGACCTGGCCAACATTCACCCCCTGATAGTCCTGAACTCATAAGTCCTCCCATTTCGCGATTCGTATCAACGTCTCCCATCACCCAGCGACGACAGTCCCAACCTCAAGAATCGCAAGGCTCTCCAACTCAGACAAACTCACCTAGTGACTCCAGAAAGGCAGCAAGAAAACGTGACAAAGAACGCTATGGCAATGGGGCGCTCGACACCTGGTTCACCCTGACCACACAAGTCTCCCTCGGCGAAGATTCAGAGGGAGTGACTGCACAAGAAGAAGCAATTACAACCATTTCCCAGCTTGCCCGTGAGAGGTTCGGGACCAAAAGCAAGGATCTCGAACATAAAAATGCGGCTGATAAGGAAAATCTCGGACACGTGGAGAATGTATCAGAAAACCAGTCACCTCCGCCATCTCAACAGGAACAAACCAACGGTGAAGGTGGTTATCAAGGTTCTATGGACAGCGGTCGTGGATTCCCGGTACTGGAGAGATGGGCCGCCAATATTCGAGAAGGCTTCAATCCAGGTACTCCATCCGAAGTGGAAAAGGCTCTTGATTTCGAGAGACGCAAGAAAGAAGCGATTCAAGACTACCGCGCGCGCCATGCCACCAATGATACGCCATCGAGCTCTCAAGCCAGTTCAGTCATTCCTCATGGGCCGCACCACAATCGATTTCTGAAGGCAAAGGCTGCTTTGGCATCCGATCGGCCGTTTGCCCCCGAAAAAGAGTCTTCTAGCTGCTTTCCCCTCAACGACCCAAGAGAGTATCTCATTCGCCAGAATGCGCGAAGCTTGCCTAAAGATGACTCCAAGATCCGACGGATCCCTAGCAGCAAATTGCCCTTTGAACGTATACCCGAGGGGTATGGTATTCATGATCTCGGTCTATCCTTATCGACTGACTTATCGCATGTGAAAAGGGCTTTCAATATGATGACTCTTTTTGATTCTTATACTCACAGCGGTAAGGAAGATCAGCTCTCCGCATCTACAGTGGAATCTCAAGCGCCAGCCTGGAATGTCCGACTTAGTGCCATGATCAAGAAAAAATACGAAGCTAGGAAAGAGCCACAATCCGCTGATTTGAAGATCGATGTTTCTGCATTCATTGATCATCTCAAGCTTTTTGATTCCTGATATTTATTACCCTGAAACTCGCGTCGATTTTCGCAAGGTTATTATATATGTACTGCAATGTGTTTGATGCCTATTCAACATTAAACTCAGCATGTACACTACTGAGGTCGGTATACTCTACTACCTAGATAATTTATCTCAATGATGATATTCTTTCAATTCCGATCGCTGTTATACCTGATAGTGATTTGCGGATAACATCCCGAGACATATTGTTACATAAGATTGACATCACCACATGAGCACCACACTTCACTTTCACCGGCGCCAACTTTCGTGTCAAAGTCATTCTCTCGCTGCGAAACCAATTGGGCACCTGGGAAACATGAATGTAGTATCTACAATCATGGAACATGGACCGAGACCAACCAGTCCCCTCCAACCACCGCCATTCCACACATTCCATCCCGGAGTCCAAGGAACCACCGGCAATTTCGGGATATTGAAATCAACAATCCTCCCCAACTTCAGTCTCTACTCCAGCCTTTCGGTCGCAACCTTTGTAGCGGCCAAAACAACCGACCGCGTCGAGCTAAAAGACTGGCTATGGCCATCAAGCCAAGTCTTCAACGCATGGTGGAGTACCGTCGGACAAGATATGTACAAAAATAAAGTTACATTCGGTACTGCTTGGGGCAAGCTCAGCTGGACAGAGAAGTTGCTTCTTGGATCCGTTACAATTTGGGGTATGAGACTATTTGCCCGTATCGCGCGTCGGTCTTTGGCTCGTGGAAAAGATGATCCGCGGTACGAGGCAGATAAGAAAGACCCCGGGTTTTGGAGAATGGCGCTCTTTAAAATATTTCTTCCGGAGGCTGCTGTCCTGTCGATCATTTCTTTGCCTTTTACGTTGCCATTCAACTGGAGTGGATCTACTGTTTCGCTCGATGTGAAATTTTTAAATACAATTCGCGGCTTCGGTGTTGGACTGTTCAGTGCTGGGTTCGCACTGGAGGTCATGTCCGATACTCAACTCGAGCTTCATCGTGCGGAGCGGACCGATCTATGTCGACACGGAGTGTGGAGTCTAGTCCGACATCCGAAGTAAGCACTTCTCTCTGGCTTCGGTGTCTTTTTATTCTTGTTACTAATCCCGCTAGCTACCTCGGCGATACTCTCGTCCACATCTCATTTGCCGTTCTCCATTTCGCAAATTCCTTCAATCCCGTCGTCCTTCTCGGGCCGCTTGCGAACTATCTATTCCTACGATGTATTGGTGGCGACAAGCAGACCGAGGCTAGTCAAGAAGAGAGGTACCAAGCCACTGACGCAGAAAAGTTGACACAACTCCGGGAATGGCAGCGTGAGAAAAACAGTTTCTGGCCGTCATTTCAAGATTTAGTCAGCCCGTGGGCTTTGGCTGTCTATAGCTGCGGATTTATGGGTGCTTTCGCAGAGGAAGTCGTGAGGACTAGATATAACCTGTCGTAAATTTCAGAAGAAATGCAGTTATATTCTATTGAAAAATGACAAGGAGGTTCCTAATAACCCTTTCCTCTGTATTGATTAATTAAAGGCAACCCCTTCGCCATGCGATCCAAGTTAATTCTAACAATCTGGAGTGAGCGCCAGAAATACTCTCTGCCCGCCCCACTGATGTGTGGACTAATCTGCACATTCGGCGCGTCCCAAAGAGGATGATCTGCAGGCAAGGGTTCAGGGTTTGTAACGTCAAGTGCCGCACCACCCAGCTGCCCAGACTTCAAAGCTTCGATCAACGCATCTTGATCAAGCACCTTTCCACGTGAAATGTTGGTCAGGTATGGCTTGATGCCAGGGTTCTTCGAGTTCTTGGCTAAGAGCGCGTATTCCTCGGGACCCAATAGATGGGTTGTCTGGGGGGTAAGCGGGACAGAAACGACCAGATGATCTAATCCGAGTGAGAGAAATTCATGAATGTCACTCTTATCTGTGCCGTGGTGCCAGGATACGGGGATCATCCCTTCAGGATCTCCAGTTCCCGGGACGATAAACTCATTATCGTGGCGTGACTCGGGTGTTAGGCGTGGAGAAGCTGTGTAGGCGTAGACAGTCATTCTCATTGCTTGAGATACACGGGCAACTGGCAAAAATTAGCGAGTGTGTTTTGCTTTAATTTGAGAATATCGGACATACTCTGTCGGCCAATACTTCCGTATCCAAGGATTCCCACTTTCTTGCCAACTTGGTCGTAATTGGTCTGCATCCATGGTGTGTCTTCATCCCACTTGTGCTCCTTCTGTGCCTCATACATTCTTTTGTAGTTTCGAGCAGAGACAAGCCAGTTCATGATGGTCCATTCGGCAATTGGCGGGCCGTGGATACCAGAGCTGGTAGTGAACGGGACAAGACAACTCTCAGAATAGGATTGTTCATAAGATGGTCCAGACCCGCAGAAAATGTGTGGATAAACTTCAAGCTACGGGCATGTTAAGAGACCGAATAGAAAGATAAAAGGCCGCGGTTACTTACTTTTCGGCATCCTCGGGTTCCGGCAAGTTGGCAAATGTGACAAGGATAGTCGCCTTGCGGAACAGCTCTACACGGTCATTAGACATGGCTAGCGGGTTGCATTTTTTTGAGGTCATGACATACCACGTGGTACCTTTGGGCCCCCAGTCGTAGGAAAGATGGTAACCTCGACATCTGAAAACTTCTGGCGAATAGCTTCCAACAGCGAATCGGACAGCTCATAGTGTAGAATAATGAGCACATGCTCGCTAGGTAGTGGTGCTCCACCCATATTGACAATGCAGCGATGGAACAGGTAGAGATATTAAAGTTGCGAGACGCGCATTCTTAACATGTCAATGGTAGGGCGGGGTGGGGGCCCCGCAGCCGTTTGAAGTTTAGAGTCGGTGATAGGCGAGGCTGCTGCTAAGAAAGAATAATGTGATTCGCTCTCCCGCAGTGGAGAGAAAATGGTCATTGGTGAGTGCGTAATGGTGCTGGATTGCGCCAGGAATAACTGATGCCTGATAAATATGGCATTAAGGAACGAGGCAATGGTCCTACCAAGTAGTATAGAATTAGTTTCACAGGTACTATGAAGGCAATTTCGAATCAGTTTACTCCTTCGAATTGTTCTCGAAACAAGAGTGGGTACGAGAAAATTCGATGGAATCCGAGCCATGGATGAGCTCGGGAATTGTGAATTCGCATTTGTCATTGACCATAACCCGGATATTCCACCAGTTGACCCTACATCCTCTGTGAAGACACAATCTAGGTAAATACCAGGTATTTACTATGTACCCGAACTGGAGTTTGTGGCATGTGCACAAATCTCTCGCTCTGGGAAGGTCATCCACCTGTGCCTCCGCTTTCTCCTTCGATTCCCTCAATCTCCAACGTATGAGGATTGGACCAGTAAAGATTTCACAACCGGGGAGAATCTCAGACCAAAAAGTTGACTTGAAAGCCACGAGTGTCATTTGATGAACATGTATGCATAGTTTGACTGTTCATTTAAAAACGCAGCAAGCATTTCCTTCCGTCTAGATTTCCCTTCACCCCTTATCAACAGCCTCGCCAAGCCAAAAGCTCTTATCCCGGTTCACCACAAAAGACTTGGCAACCAAGACCCGATAACAAGAACCCCTTTCCCTCGTTCGGCCCATTACACTTCTTCAGGACCCACGCAAATTAGTGGGGTTTCGCGTCAGTGAACAACAAAGAATTGAATAATCTACGGAGTATGGTTCACCTCAATACCCGATAAGCCACCCGATCGAGATCAAAGAATCTTGCGATTCTCTGTGCACTGATCCTCAACAGAAACGCACGAACAGGCTAATCGGCTGCGTGCGTGTGGAGCTGACATCCCGTGTGAGTAGCTCCACTCGGTTCGCTCTCATTCCCGAGCTTCTGCAGAATGCCAATCTCAATAATTTTCCGACTGGACCCTGACCATAGATCTTATTGAGGGTGACAAATTATCAAATTATTATGTGAACACGTGGGCCATGATGTTGCATCGAATCGCCGTCGATCTTGATTCAGCACTTCTACCCCTGATGTTCTCCCCTTAATGGCGCCGGCCGAGGCGTTCTCATCGATCGACATCCCTCTGCCGGATCGCCATGGACTGTGACTGCATTATTCTAGACCCCACCGTTCTTGATCTCAAGAGGCATCCCGTGCAGATCTTTCACCGCAATTGACGCCACGACCGAGTTACCAAGCCTTAGACTGCATTTCAAGCCATCCTTGCTCGGCTGGTTCATCCACAAAGTTCAGCCATCGTATGCACAGGTCGTCGCTCGACATCCGATTCCATGGTGCCCGACCTGTCATAATTGAGATCAAGTCTCTGCACCCACCGTCCCACCAGACCCTGCAGCTTTGTCTTCTCTTGCTTGCCACATTCGGTATCAAATCACGCTCATCATGATTCCGTTAGCGTTGAAGTGCATCATCAGACTCCATTTTAGCCGTCAGGTCATTTCGCATATGCACTTAGTGCAATGTCAAATGCACTGCGGGACTAAACTCGGCTGTCACTCGTGACTACAAATGGAGTCCTTCCCCCCTTTTCCTCCGCTGGGACGTGTAGCGATTTGTTATGTCTCTTTTGTTTCCCAGGTCGGAGTGTACGCCTAGTCATGACCCAACCTCAAAAAGACAAGACCCTTTTGCGCCGAGTGATCGAGGCTGCTCTCAATCGCCACGAAGACGCCTACCCACCCATGGCTGCACACGCTACCGCCGCAGCGGCTCGAAAAAATACCGGCTTTGCAAACAATAGCGACGTGGAAGGCCAAAAATGGAATATCGGGACAAGCCAACCCGGATCACTCATCCCAGCCAACGACAAGCTGCTTATCTTCCGCGCCTTAACTGGTATCGACAGTGTCCCTGCTCTTACTCAGGGAGGCCATCTTCTCCGAAGCGCGCCCAACGTCGGTATTTATACGCGTGTCATTCGCAATGAAACCAAAGCCGCGCGGGGGTACCGTCTCTTCAACTACTTGATCAACGTATGTTTGGGTATCCAGATCGTCGTCGCCGCGGCCTTGACAGCCCTCGGCGCTGCGAGTGGCCCACACGCCGCTATCACAGCATTCGGCGCCATCAACACTATTGTGGCTGGTATCCTGACTTACCTGCGCGGTTCTGGTCTTCCAGATCGCCTGAAAGGCTACCAAAACAAGTGGAAGCATATCCGCGAATATATTGAGCAACGCGAACGTGAATTCTGCTTGGTGGGTATTGATCTCGACGTGCAAGAAGAAGTCTTTATCGTGGAGAGCATGTACCAAAGCTTAAAATCGGAAATGGAAACGTCGCGGAGTGCTGGTGATACTCAAACACAGCAGCCTGATGATCCAAGAATTCGTCGGTCTCTTCTTCCCACGCACAATGAGCTTAGCGGTCAACGGCCTTCGGTGACTCCGGCGAAACGGTCTACGGCCTTGCATTCGCACGATGAGGAACCAGTCAGCCCGATCACTATCCCTGAGACGGCATTTGAGAAGACTTAAGCCTTTCGCCCAATGGTTTTCTGGTTTCCATCAATACCCATACTAGGATCATTCGGTTGCCCGTCCTGGGGCCAACCCGATGGCTCGATCAGTGGAGTAGGCTCCCGACCCATTGGCTAGTGAGGAGTTTAGCCCGTTCTTCACGTATTTCTCACCAGTTTCGCTTCTATTTGGAAAGCCCTTGTTAAGTTCTATGTTCTTACGGCTTTGATCACGTACTAGTTGATGCTCATGTCGATACTACCGGGAATTGAGACCTGGACGTGAATCCATCTGGGCAGACCATAGGTCATTACTCTGCCCATGGTCAATCATGTTATAATGTCTAAATTTATACCAAAATCTCATATCACTACAATTTTGCACCCTTCAAAATTGACGGCTGCAACTTGCTATTACATAGCAGGTGTCGCAACGGCTTGACTCAACGTGGGTGCTAGAGCGCAGATCAGAAATCAATCTCTGCAGCCTACAGACTATCCAGCTATGAGACCATAACGAAAAAGGAAAGATGTCTAAGACATTCTACACACGAAAAGCAAGAAAAGAAAGTCACGACCGAAAAACTCCGACCAATTTAAATTTCTAGCGCAAAAGGTAAATTTTCTCCGCGACCCACGCAGAACCCAAATCCGGCGGCCCCCGCGAAAGAATCAACCTAAGAACCATCCCACCAGATATAGCAGCAAAAGGAAATCCACACCCCATAACAAAATTACGAAAACATAAAGAGCAGCGCACAGCTATCAAATCAAAATGCTAGAGCTCCACGATGCAACCCCAACCGATGCCCAGGACCTCACAGAGGTGTTCCTAGCGGCGTTCTCGGATCCTTTCAACAGAACCATGTTCCCACCCACAGCAGAAGTGAAGAGCTGGATAGGTGAAAACTTTCTAAACGGGAACGGACTTGCGTCGGAACACGAGGTCATCCTCAAAGCGACAAACGATAATGGAAAACCCGTCGCATTCGCGAAATGGGTACGCTCATATCACGCAGGTGCAGATCGGGATCTGCAGTCCGATAATGCTGTGCGCGAGTGGCCCGTGGGGAGTGATAAGGATCTTTGCGAAACGTTTTTTGGGACTATGAGTGGTCATCATATTGTATGATTTCTCTCTCTTTCTAGGGTATCTTTTTGCGTTACATTACTGACTGGGGCAGATCTTGAGATTTTGGGTGTACACCCTTCTTACCAGGGACGGGGTCTTGCTTCTAAATTGCTGAAGTGGGGTTTGGCTAGGGCGGATGAGGAGGGTGTTGAGGTTTATCTTTCTAGTTCTCCGGATGGGAAGTTGATGTATTAGAAGAATGGGTTTAAGCCGTACGAGTCATTTTCGCCATTCCCCGGGTATGAGCAGTTAAACCTGATTCGGCCAGCTCGACAATGAAACTTCGCATTTGGGGGTTTGTTTACGACGGTTCTGATGTAATGGATATCTAACGCTGAAACACTATGGTCATTAAATCACTATTAAGGAGGCTATTTCAATAAAGTAACGGTAGAAAACGACTGGCAAGCCCATATACTTCATACTCATATCCCGTTTCATCCATGCAATGCGCGATGCATAGATATCCTCGTCTAAGCAGATGCTTTAGCCTGTGTCTCAGGCAAAGCAACCCAAGCACCAGCCATCACAATCCAAATAGCACCACAGAACCAAACCGGTCCACCACCTAAGACAACGGTACTATCAAATGTAGTGATAATAAACCCAATCATGCTAAAGAGACCCCAGAAGAAACCCACAAATCTAAGTGAGAATCTACGGGTCGGGGTAGGGAAGGCCTCAACGGTGTAAATGGTAACTAGAAGACTCATTCTTGTTTACGCTATTCTCTTAGCTATTATACATTCTTTCTTACTCCAAAGACAAAACGAGGCTTCATATTCATCTGACTTATTATGCCGCCATCGGGTAGCAGGGTTATGAACCAATTCCACGAGGAAAAGGAGTTGAACCATATCGCCAACTTTGAATTGTTCCGATTCGGCAGTATAACGGACTGAAGCTTAATATTGACGTCTTTCTGAAACTCTCACTCTTACTGAAAGTGAGAACAGAAGAATAGAGGCACTCACCCAAGAGTATTGGTTGTGATCACTGATCGCCAAGGCTTAGCACCTGTATACCCGTGTTGATCCATGACAAAAGAGGCATAGTCTCCGCTTCTATGCATCAAGAAATCGAGTGGAATGTACCCTTGAACTTGAAGAGTGTTGTTGATGCAATCTGAGCTTCAACCCCACTGCTTGCTTACAAATTCTTCAATTACTTCATGCGGGGTCGAACATGAAAGACATTCAAGGCATTAGCTACCAAGAATCAATCGCCTTTCAAGTTCACAGGAATTTATAAAGGCTTCAATTTATCAACTTCAGCGGATCCATTAACAACTCTGCCATTCATTCACAACTCGTCCTGACCTCGCCTTTTGACGTCATCTAAAATACAACTACCCAATTTCAGTGACCGACAGCACAACATGACCAAGATCTTCGTGTAAGTTCCATCCTTTGTGCTGTATGCATTATCTGAACCTGGCCACAGCACCGGTGTAACTGGCTATATTGCTGGCGACGCCTTGGCCACTCTGGTTTCAAAGCACGCGAACTTCTCCTACTCTGCACTGGTTCGCAGCACAGAAAAGGCAGAGCAGGTCAAAGCCCAATACCCAACAATCCGTATTGTGCTCGGTGACCTCGACGACTCAGCACTCCTAGAGCGAGAAAGCGCAGCAGCAGATATTGTCCTCCGTAAGTTTTCAGCAAGCCTTATCACACCGAACAAATCATTGATATCAAAGAACAAAAGATGCCGCAGATGCCTCCGACCATGCAGGCGCGGCAAAAGCAATCGCCGCAGGTCTAGTAGCAGGCCACACAAAAGAGAACCCTGGCTATTGGCTACACACAGGTGGAACAGGGATCCTAACCTTCGCAGACAGCGACAGCGGTATCTACGGCAATAAGAGCGAGAAAGTGTACGACGACTGGGACGGGGTAGAGGAACTCCTCACACTCCCTGATCATGCATTCCATCGCAATGTAGACCAGATCGTGCTAGAGGCCGGTGCGAAACATGCAGATGTACTTAAAACCGCGCTAGTCTGCCCGCCGACCATCTACGGTAATCCCTGAAAGCCCTCCCACATCAGCGAGATTAGCGACTAACACACTACTTCAGGTCGAGGCCGTGGGCCATGCTCGCAACGTGGTCGACAGGTATATGTACTAGCGAAAGTAACGCTCCAGTTACAGAAGGGGCCAATCATTGGAGCAGGGCAGTCGATCTGGAATGATGTCCACATCCACGATCTGAGTGATGTTTATTCGCTGCTTGTTGATGCAGCCATCTCAGGTCGGACTGATGACGGGCTCTGGGGTGCTGGCGCTTACTATCTTACCGAGAATGGGGAACATGTCTGGGGAGAACTGGCCCAGCAGACGGCGGACGTAGCCACAAAACTGGGGTACCTGCCAGAGGCGAAAGCCGAGCCAATTGATCTGGAAAGTGCCAAGAAATACGGTGGCTTCGAGTCGCTGAGCTGGGGGATGAATTCGCGTGGCCGTGCCCGACGCGCGCGTGAGCTTCTGGGGTGGAAGCCTTCGCGCCCGAGTCTGGTGGCCCAGCTGCCGGATATCGTTCAGAGTGAGTGGCAGGCTCTGCAATAGGAGCTGTCTTCTCTATACGAGTGACACCAATGTCTAAGTCTGCTATGGGCAGTGTGGCGTTACAGCACGGTGGCCAGTTTCAAAGCTGCATTGACCTCGCGAAGGTGTCGAGGAAAGTGCGGTGTGATCTCGCATGGAGGTTCCCTCAGACCTTATATTTCCTGCTTAAAGCAGACGAAGTCCATGTTAGATTCAGCGGGTCTAGCCCAGTTAATGACCAGTCGGACATTTTGTGCAGGTGAATCGAAGACAAATGTCTCAAACCGCGTAAAATTTCCGATTGCTTTTTCGTAACTCCAGTAAAGTTCAGCCTTGTCGGGAAAAAAAGCCTAATCACGGCAAGACCGTCGCCGGGAATCGGCAAGTTTCAACGCCTCCTCCAACCACGATCGCGACGTGGCCGCAATCTTGCAATGACGCTTACAGGTCTAGGTCAAAGAGACTCACAATCTCACAAAAATAATCCCGGGCCCATTCAAATCTGATCGGACCTCCATGTCAGCATGTCAGTCCGCCAGTCCGCGGGTCCGTTGCGAGGGAGATTACACCGATGGCCGTGTCGGCGGGTCATTAGCCCGATTCTTGGCACATTTTAATCGAAAAGGTCCACTTTACAACACCACTCCACCAGCTATTTGAGACTATCGGAATGAGCTGATCCCGGTCTGGAACTTGCGACGGGTAAAAGATTTCTAAATCCGATAATTTGGTCAGATCTGTGGATCCTGAGTCCCCTTTAACAAGCATTTCATGTGCCCGCTTACGTCCGGTCAAATGTATATAGCCTTTTTGTATCTCACCCTTGCTTTGTTCTATAGTTTGTTTTGCAGGCAGCAAATAATTATCTGAATCTGCGATTATTCAGATTTTCAACAACATGCCTTCTTCTGTTAATTCTTCTCCCAATGGGCTGGAGAAGGCAGGTCCTCTTACGAATAATAGCAAGCCGTCATCTATCACGACAACTGATCCACCGCCGGATGATGGATTCAAGCTTGATCGGCGAGGTGTGCTCGTGTTTTTCACCTTGTCGGTGCTTACCTTAATGGCGGCTTTGGATGGGACTTCTCTTTCGGTGGCTTTACCGGTATGTTATTCGGTTCCAGTATCTGGATTCAAGCTGATGGTTCCAGATTATCTCCCAAAAATTAAATGGAACTGCTATTGAGGCATTTTGGAGTGGAACTTCCTTCTTGTTAAGCTCTACAGGTGCGCTATTCAGCTATTCGTTTGCACCAGGTTCGTCGCTAATACAAGACAGTATTCCAACCGAGCTTCGCATCTCTCTCCAACATATTCGGCCGCCGCCCTATGATCCTGATTGCGATTCTCTTCTTCTGCGTTGGCGCAATCATCTCGGCGATCGCGAAGAACTTCACATATATGCTCGTGGGTAGGACCATCCAAGGAGTAGGCGGTGGAGGAATCATCGCCTTGGGCGAAGTAGTCATCACCGATATCGTGCCACTGCGGTATCGCGGACAATACTTTGGAATCATGAGCGCGATGTGGAGTCTTGGATCAGTCACAGGTCCTATTCTAGGCGGAGGCTTTGCGGAGAATGTGACTTGGGTAAGAGAATACATTCTGCAACGAACAAATTAACCTTAATATATACTAATATTCTGTTCCAGCGCTGGATCTTCTACATCAACTTCCCCTTCATCGGCATCGGAGCGGTCTTCGTCTTGCTTTTCTTGAATCTAAAGGTCCTACCTGGCTCTCTAGTCGAGAAAATCCGCCAAATCGACTACATCGGAACCTTACTTTTCGTCGGCAGTCTATCATCATTTCTTATCCCGATTACCTGGGGCGGTGTCTCTTACGCGTGGGACTCATGGCATACACTCGTCCCATTGATCATCGGTGCAGCAGGTCTCTTCGTCTTCGCATTCTACGAATATCGCTTTGCTTCCGACCCCATCATCCCGCCTATTATCTTCGTGAACCGCACGGCAACGGTTTCTTTCATCGGAAGTGTCCTGCAAGGTCTGATTTTGTGGTGCACGCTCTACTACCTACCGTTATATTAT
This sequence comes from Penicillium sp. IBT 16267x, assembly GCA_028828865.1. Lineage (NCBI taxonomy): Eukaryota > Fungi > Ascomycota > Eurotiomycetes > Eurotiales > Aspergillaceae > Penicillium > Penicillium sp. IBT 16267x. The sequence continues at coordinate 5,125,709 of JAQJZQ010000005.1, read as the reverse complement.
GAAGCTGTCAAAGAATTCAGCCCCATCCTCTCAGGCGTTGCTCTTTTCCCAGAGACGTTCACTGTTGCACCCAGTGCAGTGGTTGTTGGTATCTTGATCACTGTTACGGGACGCTACCGCTGGGCTATCTGGCTCGGCTGGACTGTATCGACTATTGGACTGGGCTTGATGTGTTTGATCAAGGTGGAAACCAGTACATATGGTTGGATCCTGCTGAATCTTGTCCCGGGACTAGGACTGGGAATCTTGTTCCCGTCGCTCGGGTACGCGGTTCAGGCATCCGCTGAACCGGATCACCTGGCTATCGCCGTCGCTATGTTCAGCTTCTTCCGTGCCTTGGGACAGGCGATTGGTGTGGCGATTGGTGGTGTTATCTTCCAGAACCAGATGTTCAAAAATCTGCTGAAGTATCCTGCTCTTGCGCCGATGGCGAGCGCTTATAGTCAGGATGCATCAGGGTTGGTGCAGGTGATCAAGAGTATGGCCGATGGTGCGACGAAGTTGCATTTGAAGGAGGCTTACACCGACAGTCTTCGCATTGTCTGGGTGGTCTGCTGTGCTATCTCCGGGGTGGCCTTGCTATTCAGTTTGTTGACCGAGTCTTATGACCTGGACAAGGCCCTCCAGACTTCCCAGGGTCTACGCGATGGCAAGGATAATCTTGAAAGTGAGAAAGACGTTGAGGCTCGTGCCGAAGCCACGCAGGAGAGCCCGTTGGCCTGGTAGGATAGAAACCGTGGAAAGGGAAGCTTGATGATTAACGACAATACATAGAACATATACCAATTTAGCCCTAATAACTAAATAGGCATCCTCACTCATACATAATGCGATCCATATCTCGAAGTCCCATTTCTCTCTATCGCAAATTCCTCCAGATCATTCGTATACTCAACCCCTCGAATCAGCGTCTTAATCCCTTGCCCACGCGCCGTGGCCTCCCACGCATCTATCACGTTCTCAAAATCAACAATCTTGGTAATGAGCGGCTTCAACTCAATCTTCCTCGTAAAAGCCAACTCCAGCGCCATCTTAAAATCCCCCGGCCCGTACCGATAACATCCCTTAACATTGATCTCATTCTCCGAGACGGTGGCAATCGGGAAAATAACATTCTTCTTCCTAACACCTGTCTGCACGAACGAACCACCAACCCTCAGCGAATGGATAGCCATCTGAATACAAACTCCCATCCCCGTGGCCTCAATCGCAACATCAAAACCAGGTACATCGGGCTCGGTGAAATGGGAATTTCGATGCATCCCTCTCAGACACTGTGCATTCTCTTCGGAAGAAAGCGACTGGTTAGGTATAGTAGTCGAAAAGGATAAACGTCTATTCGGAACAAACGAATACGTAAAATTAAGCTTATCCCGACTGATATCCACCGACATTATAGCCGAAGCGCCAAATTCCCGTGCAACCGCCGCACATAATAATCCTATTATTCCAGCGTCGAACACAACGACCTTATCGCCTGGCTGTATGCAAACTTGGCGGACGGAGTGTACAGCCACAGCGAGCGGCTCAATCAGGACAGCCTGATCAAGACCAAACGAGATGCCCACACTAGGCGGGATTTTGAAGCAGCAATCAGCAGAAATTTTGTAATATTTCGTCAGCGTCCCATGAAAAGGCGGGGACGCGGCAAATTTCATCAACGGGCACAAGTTGTATTTTCCTAGTTTACAGCGACTGCAAAGGCGGCATGGTGCGCCTGGCTCGATAGCAACTGGGTCACCTGGTTGAAGGTTTAAAACTTCAGGACCGACTGCGTGAACAATACCAGAAGCTTCGTGGCCCATTATGAGGGGTTCATCTTCCGAGACGTAATTATATTTGACGCCGCCATGAAGCCAGAAGTGGACCTGGGATTAAGTTTTAGCTTTAGGTTGCTTTGGGGGGGGCCGTGTCATGCATGGGGCGTACGTCACTGCTACAGACACCTATATAGGGGATGCGGATGATCACATCGTGGGTATCTTCTATGGTTGGGAAGGGGTGATCTTCAAAACGAATATCGCCTGGTCCGTGGAGTAGACAAGATGGATTTGGCATGTTGGGCAGTCGAATCTGGGGTTCACGTCGTTGGTTCACTCTTATACTGGATATTGCGGGGGCCCGTCGAATCATACGATCGGAGGTTACTAGACCTATGAGAAGACAGGAAATAGAGTTGCTGTCCAAACGGCTGCAGAGGTGAAGAAGTCGGAGGACAGAAATCCGAGGGGTTGTAGGGTTGCATGGGCTTATATTACCCCTTGGCCCACTGTGGGGTTAATTATAGAGTGACAAGGCTACGAACACTTGAGAATTATAAAATCAAAGGCCATTGTTGGCTATGGGATAACGTCATTGTCGAAAATCAAAGACAATTCAAAGGTCATATCGTCGTGAAATAGCAAAATAAACCACAAATCAACGACCCATGGCCCGTAGTCGTTCCTTCAACATATCCACTTCCTTGTCTACATCCATGGCCGCCCGCTTCTCTGATTTCTCTTTATCACCCTCCTTGAGCACCACCGAGCGATACTCCCCATCGCCATCGGGAGCTCCCACGGTAACCCAGACAAACTTAGTCCCGGCGCTTCCGCTTTGGGACCGTTCTTGAGTACCCTGCCAGAACATCTCTGGGGGCACATCACCTGGAGCTGATCTGGACATCGGGCGACCACCGAGACGCCCATGCTTGATCCAAACTTTCAGAACATCCTTAATGAAGCTGACTTTCTGAAGGAAGGAATTGGCATCCAAGATCTCCCGAATTCGGTCTTCGATAGAGTTGAGGGATTCGCCGTTGACGATGCTCAGGAAGGTGGCCGCTTCATCCGATGCAACAGCACGAGTATCAAATCCAGATGGATGCATCTTCCCCTTAGCAGAGAAGTATCGTGCTGCAGATGGGGAAAGATGGTAGAAGTCGATCCACGGCGAAGAGCTACGGGTCCGACCAGGGGAAATGACCAGCTTGGTATGATCGGGGAAGTTGAATTGAAAAGCGCCATCACCGAATCCCCAGATACCGACATTTCCCAGACGCTGGTAGAACTTGATAAATTGACCACTGGTGTGACTGGAGACATGGTCTGTGCCTTCATCGCCATGACGACCCAAGGACCCAATCATATACTTTCCAAACTGATCAACCAGCTTCACTCGCTTGACCTTCTCCATATCCGATTTATCGGCTTCAGTTCCCGCATTGACGCGTAGTCTCATCGCTCTCGACGTTCTGGCGTCGAACAAAGATGGAGAAATGAATCCACGCCGGATGCCACGGCAACCAAGCAGATCATCATCGCGGTTCTCGTAGAATTCGACAGGACTTCCATTGCGAGGGATCAGGTATTCGGCTTCAGAATACGGAACTCCCTTCTCCTCGCCATTATCGACACTGCGTGCCTTGCGGCGAATGTGCCGTTCGCCGTCTCGTACAATGACACTGGAAGCTGGCTGGCCGTTTTCACCCTTGAAAACACACCCAACACTACCATCATCTAACACATATCCAATACCATAGCGGTTGGTGTAGTCAACCCACTTAATAACATATGCGTGAGGCTGCTTCCGAGGACCAGTCCGCCGGCGAGTGGATTGGCTAACAAGGTTCGACAGCATTAGACGCAGATCTGTGTTGACTTCACTCAAAGAAGTACCAGGCAGGATCTCGCAAATATCTTCCTGGTGGAAGAGAGGACTAATTCCAAGGCTAGAGCGAGCCTTAGTTGAAGAGCTTCTCTTGCTGTTGGTTCGACCTATTCCGTGGGATGTGGACACGGGCTTGGACTGCGTGCTAGATGTGAATACCGATTCGGTGGGGCTGATGATGTTTGGCCGCTCTGCTCTTTCGGGCGCAATCTTCAAATCGGATCTAGATGCTGATCGCAAGGATGTTTGTCGGCTAACTAATCTGCTCTCCTCCGGGCGTGCTAGCCTGGGTTCGAGAGTCGGCATAGAGGGTACTTGACAAGCAGCCTCCAGCTTACGTGATTGAGACCGAGTTTTGCCAATAGTCAGCCCAGATGGCATGCTGGTAGATTTGGCTAACTGCGGTCTTTCAATCTCTCGGATCGCCGCTTGGGAGGCAGATGCCATGCGTCGAGTTCGGATAGGGCGCTCCGCAAGGCCACCTGAAGGTACATCAGGGATGATTGGTGGTGCGGGTTGGGATTCTTTGCCATCCCGGTAAGGCCTCGCTGACTCGCTCTCGCTCATGCCTGGGGCTTTGCGAGGAGAGGTCACGCCATGTCGACCCTGCTGTCGAAGTGTCGCAGCGTGATTCTGAGGCTCCATTCTGCGTTGGTGAGCAGCCGCAAGAGCCGCGTTCGTTCTGGTGGTAGCCGCTGTGTTGGTATGAACCGATACAGCTCGGCGAGACAATATACTACTGTCGGATGCACCGTCCATAGGGGGGATCTTTTTTCGGGATGTTTCCATTAGGCACCAATCGCCCTCCAAGTCGTGAGGCCATTGATAGACGAAATCCATGGGCAGGGGAATCGTAGGACGGAGACCTCTGGCGTCCTCCGTCTCGCACTCAGAGTAGGCCGATTTTGCGCAGTTTCGTCCTACAGACTTGCGAGCGGTTCCATCTGGTTTCCGTCCAACGCCGCAGAGGGAATAAAAGGCTGCCTTGCAGGAGTGGTAGCGTTGGCTCGGGTCGTCCACCTGGTATACATACGCAAGCAACTTCTCGTCGGAGTCTAAACCATAACCGCTAATGATCACGTCGCCTCGCGGAGCCTGTTCCTTTAGCCAAATTGGCTTGTTGAAACGACAAGCGGGATCCAATTGGCGGGGAATGCAGCCATCGTACATGTTGAAGAATGGGTGCTCAACAATGTCATCCGGGTCTGGACGTTCCTCATCGACGAGATTCAAGCAGGCGCTGACCAAGTCCTTGGCCTCTTCCGGAATGTGATTGTTGTTCTCTGAGTCTTTTGGCCACACATAAGCCAAATTGCGAACTTTCTTGTAGATCTCCTCTTGTGTTTTGGATTGAAATGGCGGGTATCCGGTCAACATGGCAAAGCAGATTACACCAAGGGACCAGATGTCCACCTTCTGCGTGTGACCACCCTTGCTCTTGTCCAGCACCTCTGGGGCAATGTAATTTGGTGTTCCGCACAGCGTGTTTCGTCTTTTAGCATCTTTGTCCGAGAGAATCATAGCAGCCAGACCAAAGTCTCCGACCTTGATGTTCATATTGTGGTCGAGAAACAGATTGCCCATCTTCAAATCACGGTGTGCAACAAATCTCTTGTGTAGATACTTCATGGCGGCGCAAAGTTGAATCATGAACCGTCTCACTTCGGGCAATGTTAGGTATCGTCGTTTGCGTACCATATCCATCACTGACCCATTTGGACATAACTCCAGTACCACATATGTACTTTGCTCGAACGCAAAAGCCCGGTAGAATTGAACAACAAATGGGTGGCGCATTTTCGAATGAATTTGTAACTCGGTCCGGAACTACCATATTGTCAGCACACTTGACCCTGATCATCATGAACAACATGCCTACCTTTTCTTCCATTTTCTTTTGCGGCATCTGAGACTTGACGACTTTCATCGCATACACGCGGCCATTCCGCGCTAGTGTTCCTTCGTAACAGACGGCAAATCCTCCTTTTCCTAAGAATGCGCCTATCGCATATCGCTCTCCGCCCTCTGCCGGTTCTGGGACTAATGATGGCGGCGGGTCGGCATGATTTTTGGAGGAGGCCTTCTGACCGGCAGCGGCAGCGGGTTTGTTGGCGATTTTCCGATCCATAACGGCCTTGGGCTTAATCATCTGATTTGTTGATCGTGGTGAGAGAGCGTCCATTATGAATTGTATTCGTTTGATGTCTTCGCAACTGTCGGTATTATAGTTGTCGCAATGGTTTTCAGATTGCGATCGAACTTCAGAATCAAACAGCAAGCATTAAGGTCATGAGAAGTAGCGAATATTAAGCAGGTAGGGCTGATGGGGTATCAAGTTGAGCAAGATTGGTATCCCTGCAACCATCCGAACGGTCAGCTTCAAGACTGCTTATCGAGCTCCACCCGGTCGGCAAACCGAGGAACTTCAGTGAATTTCAAGACAGGGCAAAGAATTGACAGAGCATACCGGAATGCAAAGCGCTAAACAAGCAAAAACTGTACAAATTTCCCACAGAGCCACAGAGCGCAACCCGACCGAGAGTTGGAGTGGGGAAAGATTGAAGCTAAAGTGCAGAAGTCGGACCATAATAGTTTTCCCGATTCGGAAACCGATAAACACTCGACGTGATGAGGTAATCATCACGTGTCGCCCCAGCAGACTTCACTCTCAGCAGTTCAAATGTTTAGCTTTGAATCTTTTTAAATGACGTCGGCATTCACTGTTGGAAGACGATCTTGTACTTATTCAACATCTTATTTCATGGTATTTTTTTTTTTGAGTCGAATTGTTGTATATTCACAGTTCGCTGTCCAGGTGAACTTTTCATCCAATTGCTTAGACCGTTATATATCGTGGATCTAATACCCTCCACTAAAAGTACCATGTGCCATTATAACACTCAAATAGCTGCAAGCATGCTTGCCAGGCTCTCCTTCAAGACCGGACTACCCTAATAAAGACTTTATACAATATATCCACATGCAATTTTCTCGATTTATCTTTGAAGATTTGGAGTTAGGGATTTATGACCTGTAGGTACCAACTGCCTATGGAAGAGTCACATGAGCTCATGTACCTAGCTCTACATCCCAGGTATGTACGCCTACACAGATGGTCCTTGAATTCAACACATTAAAACTACATCAAGGTAAATGAACCTCTTATTGTACAAAATTCTATTTAAATAAAATTCGGGATCCCGTGAAAGATATACTGTAGTCAAGTAGGACCAGTTCAGTAGTCGAGTCCCGAGTCTCTCATTGGCCCGGATCTGGCTACTGAGTCATCAGCTACTACTCCCCTTCAAGACAGTGGGGGCAGCGTACCTGAACAACGTCACGGAGTGAGTCAAGCTCGAGGTCCAGGCTTTGTCTTGGTCACATCTGCACATATTACCACCGCACACAATGTCGCTCACACTAAAACTTTCATCTCTGGCAATTCGCACTCTTTCAAAGCCAATCGCGGTATGTTCCACAACTGTCTCAACTCGTGGACTGCGATAAACTGACAGCCATTCGTAACAGACCCAACTCAAAGCTCAAGCGCGTGAACATGAACGCTTTCGCAAGATCTGTGTGTCGATGGCGCAGGCCCTCCATAAGTTCGACATGCGCCTACGACTAGGCTCAATCCGCGATAACACCGCCCTCCAGCGCCAGGCTGCTGCTGAAGCGGCTGCCAAAAAGCACATCCCCACATCCCCGACGGCGAAAACAGAGGCCGCCACCAAAGCAGAGGAGCATGCACTAGCCAAAGCCAAGGCTGCAGCTGAGGAAGCGGCGAAGCCCCACAATTACCGTATTCGACCTCTGACCGAGGCCAAAGCCATCGAGTCCGGTGCAAATTTTATTAGCGAAAGTTTTCTTTTCCTCGTGGCGGGCGGGTTGATTGTTTTCGAGTCATGGCGATCGCGTCGGAAGGAAAGTACCCGCCGGGAAGGTGTTGAGGAGCGTCTTGCTGAGCTAGAACAATCGGAGAAGACGACAAGGGAGGCTTTGGTTGCTCTGGAGAAAGAGCTGCTAGCACTACGTGCAGAGAAGTCCAAGTCGACCCGTCGTATCTTACCGCGGGCAGTGTGGGAACAAGTGCCGGAGCTGGAGGAGCCCGAGGCAGAGCAGACCTGGTGGTCGAGTGTCACCTCGTATTTCTCGTTTGGCCAGGAATCGAAGACACCAGAGCCAACTCCCCAACCGACCCTCCCGCAGACCCTAGCGACGCAAGACTCAAAAGCGACGGGCTCATCTGCTGAGCAGCCTGCTACGTCTGCCCAGAACAAAACTCTTGATTTGAAGAGTTCGTCGTAAGAAGCACTTTTTTGTTCCATTTTACATATAGAGCGCCTGTCATTGTTGATACCAGCCGGGTGCTGTTGATTAGACCCATTTGCTGTTTGAATGACGCACGTGGTTTTCTGTGTTGGTCTTGATACCCTCTCTACTATCGCATTTCTTATCTCTATAGAACTCTGTACATTACAACTCACGTTTCACCCCCCTCCACAATTCATCCATAATGTCATCTACCAGCCCCCAGCTGCACGGCTATTATTCTCCTTCTTTTCCAGCCCACCCGGCATGGAATATGTTTCGTCCGATTCTCGATGCTTCCTGCATGAGAGAAAGCCTTTCAATCCCATTTGACTTTTACTTTGTTGCTGGTGATTCGAGGAGCTCCCAATCGACCGCGCTTGATGTTCTCCTCTTGACCCCTGGCTGCTTGAAATCGACCCGAGAGGCCACAATTGGCAAGCTTGAGAAATTACTGCAGTCAAGTGGCTCAAGCCCCATCTTCACTGCGATTGTTTTCCTTCTTGTGGGTGATTCTTCGTTACACCAGTGCGACGGGGCCTGGTGGATGAATGAATTGATGGAACTTGAAGCTCTGTGAGTACCACCCCACGAATCATGACAGACGCTGTTCCTAAGTCCGACTGAATGTCAGCATGATTCAATATGCTCCCAAGGCGTGTCCTATCCTACCTATCTCCGACACATCCAAGTTTCTGGATTTCATCCAGAGCTATATGGAACGCAAATTCACGAACTTGGGGAATCTACCAGCTCTCTGCGCTGACGAACCCTTGAAAATACTCACTCGCATGACCAAAAATGGGACTAAAGCGAATGAAGCCTACCCTGATGATATTTTGACTTGCCTTTACTCATCTTTGCGGGACGTAAGCCAGGCAAGGAACTTTGACCAAATCACGGTTCTACTGCAGATGTATTTGGGGGTTGAGTATGATGGACAGAATATTGCCGACTTCTTGCGAGAAGACTCAAAGGTAGATTGATTCATTTCTTTTGAGTAAGTATTCGTGCAATACAATCATTCGGATTACAGTGATCTCAGTGCTGGACTATAGGAGTATCAATGGATTTGCCACCTAAATATGCAACCATGTGTAACGGGAGATGTATTTCTCGACGAGCAATACCGGTGGTGCATGAGGCTTGGGGGCGCTTAAAACTCTGCCATCTGCTAAAAAGCATACCCTGATGCACGCAAGGGCTCGGGCGCTTACGAACGTCGTTGGGGGTGCATGCCCAATGACGTCGGTGTTGCTATTTATTACTCGCGCAAGCCACAACAGCCTCATAAAGACAGTATAGAATCGGGCACACGTAATACAAAAGGTTGATTATAATTGGAACAATTATAGATAGTGGAAATGCGGGTAAATCAAGAGCCAGTCATATTATAGATCTTCATCCGAATTCGCCCCCTAAGGCAGCAGCCGACCCAGACCTTTTGATGTGGCGCAGCTTGTTTGATTGGGTTTGTCTGTGTACGTAAGTCCGCCCTTCACTCCTGGCGATTAGACACCCAACTCTCTCCAACAGTTCCTCGTGAACATATTTTTCTTATTTTGTCTCCCCATTGTCGCCTGGGCGCGAGATCTGGGAGTTTGACACATCATGGTAAGCCGATCATTCGGGGATCCCCCCTTCCCTTTCCCGTTGACACCGAAGTGCCGACACTGACCCCGCGGTTGCGATTACATAGGGTCAATCACGACGCCCGCAAGGCGGGGAAAAGAAGAGTCGATTCGGGCGTTCTAAAGGAGTCGCTGATGTTGGCGATGGCCGACAATCCGGAAAGCCGCAGGTCAAAAAGGCCACCTTTGAGACTTCCAAGAAGAAGGAGATCGGAGTTTCGGACTTGACATTGTTGAGCAAGATCTCTAATGAGGCGATCAACGATAACTTGAAAATGCGATTCGAGCATGGGGAAATTTATGTAAGGGACACTATCGCAGGTGGGGTGATGCGCGCATGAGGAAGGCTGACAGGTGTTCGAACAGACCTATATCGGCCACGTCTTGGTCTCGGTCAATCCGTTCCAAGATCGTAAGTGATCGATTGCAACGCCTTGAACACCCGAGAATTTGGGATGCTAATATGTTGGTCTACAGTGGGTATTTATACCGATAAAGTGCTCGATTCCTACCGCGGCAAGAACCGTCTCGAAGTTCCCCCTCACGTATTCGGAGTTGCGGAATCGGCATACTACAATATGAAGTCCTACAAGGACAACCAGTGTGTTATTATTTCGGGAGAGTCAGGTGCCGGAAAGACCGAGGCCGCTAAGCGCATCATGCAATACATCGCCAGTGTCTCCGGGGGCGGCGACTCGTCAATTCAGCAGACCAAGGACATGGTGCTTGCAACGAACCCTCTGCTGGAGTCGTTCGGCAATGCGAAAACATTGCGCAACAACAATTCGTCTCGGTTCGGTAAATACCTTGAACTTGAGTTCAATGCCAACGGTGAGCCCGTCGGAGCCAATATTACAAACTACCTGTTGGAAAAGTCGCGAGTTGTCGGTCAGATTGCCAACGAACGCAACTTCCACATTTTCTACCAATTCACCAAGGGCGCACCCCAGAAGTACCGCGATAGCTTCGGTATCCAGCAACCGCAATCCTACCTCTACACGAGCCGATCGAAGTGTTTCGATGTTGCCGGAATCGATGATTTGGCCGAATTCAAGGATACATTGGATGCGATGCAGATGATCGGCATGAGTGAGGCGGAGCAGGACAATGTTTTCCGTATGCTGGCGGCAATTCTGTGGATTGGTAATGTTCAGTTCACTGAAGATGACTCCGGCAATGCCTCTATTACGGACCAGTCCGTGGTAGACTTTGTCGCATACCTTATGGAGGTCGATGCCGCGCAGGTGAACAAGGCCTTGACTATTCGTCTGATGGAGACCGCGCGCGGAGGCCGCAGAGGTTCTGTCTACGAAGTCCCACTTAATACCGTACAGGCGGTGGCTGTTCGGGATGCTTTGGCGAAGGCGATTTACTTCAATCTCTTTGACTGGATTGTGGCCCGTGTAAACCAGTCTTTGACTGCTCGCGGGTCTGTGACAAACTCCATTGGTATTCTGGATATTTACGGATTCGAGATTTTCGAGAAGAACTCCTTTGAACAGCTCTGCATTAATTATGTCAATGAGAAGCTGCAGCAGATTTTCATCCAGTTGACCCTGAAAGCAGAGCAAGATGAATATGCTCGTGAAGAGATCAAGTGGACTCCCATCAAGTACTTTGATAATAAGGTGGTGTGCTCTTTGATCGAGGACAAGCGCCCTCCTGGTGTTTTCGCTGCGCTGAACGATGCCTGTGCCACGGCCCACGCCGATTCCGGTGCTGCAGATAACACATTTGTTGGTCGTTTGAACTTCCTTTCTCAAAACCCCAACTTTGAGGGTCGTCAAGGCCAGTTCATTATCAAGCACTATGCTGGTGACGTGAGCTACGCCGTGGAGGGCATGACCGATAAGAACAAGGACCAGTTGCTGAAGGACCTTCTGAATTTGGCTGGATCCAGCAGCAACCAATTTGTCCACGATCTCTTCCCCAACCAAGTGAACCAGGATGACAAGCGTCGCCCTCCCACTGCAGGTGACAAGATCAAGGCCTCGGCCAACGACCTTGTTGCTACGCTGATGAAGGCGCAGCCCTCTTATATCCGAACCATTAAACCGAACGACAATAAGGCCCCTAAGGAGTACAATGTCGGCAACGTGCTGCATCAAATCAAGTATCTTGGTCTCCAGGAGAACGTTCGCATTCGTCGCGCTGGCTTTGCTTACCGTCAGACCTTTGACAAGTTCGTCGAGCGATTCTACCTGCTGTCTCCCAAAACATCATATGCCGGTGATTACACATGGACTGGCGATGCGGAATCCGGTGCGAAGCAGATCTTGAAGGATACCAGTATCCCTGAAGAGGAGTACCAGATGGGTATTTCCAAGGTATTTGTGAAGACACCCGAGACTCTCTTTGCCCTCGAAACCATGCGTGATCGCTACTGGCACAACATGGCCATTCGTATCCAGCGTGCTTGGCGTAATTACCTTCGGTACCGTATCGAGTGCGCCATACGTATCCAGCGGTTCTGGCGCCGTATGACTGGCGGCTTGGAATTCATCAAAGTACGTGACCAGGGACACAAGATTCTCCAAGGCCGCAAGGAGCGCCGAAGAATGAGTCTCCTTGGCTCGCGTCGCTTCCTCGGTGACTACCTTGGCGTGGGTAACAACGGTGGTCCTGGTGAGATGATCCGTAGCGGTGGCAACATCAACAGCTCAGAAGAGGTTCTCTTCTCTTGCCGCGGAGAAGTACTCGTGTCCAAGTTTGGTCGCTCTAGTAAACCAGTTCCTCGGATTCTAGTGTTGACAAACCGACACGTTTACATTGTGGCCCAGGGCATCGTCAACAATCAGCTTGTCATTTCGTCTGAACGTACTGTTCCACTTGGGGCCATTAAAGCGGTCAGCACCTCCAACCTGAAGGATGACTGGTTTTCTTTGGTTATTGGGGCTCAAGAGCCAGACCCATTGGTGCACTGTGTTTTCAAGACTGAGTTCTTCACTCACTTGAGCACAGCTCTGCGCGGATCCTTGAACCTGAAGATCGGAGAGAGCATTGAATACCACAAGAAGCCTGGCAAGCTGGCTTTGGTCAAGACCGTTAAAGATCCAGGGTCTAGCAATATCGACAGCTACAAGAGTAGCACGATCCACACCACTGCCGGTGAACCAGCCAACTCTGTCTCTAAGCCTACCCCTCGGCCAAAGCCTGTTGCTGCTCGGCCAGTCACTAAGGGTAAGCTGCTCCGTCCTGGTGGTCCAGGAGGTGGTCAATCGAAGCTCTCCGCTGCTGCTCGTAGACCTGTACCTGCTGCACAGCCCTTGCCTCAATCAACACCAAGACCTACCCCTGCTGCTGCCCCAGCAGCGCAATCTCGTGTTGTTCCAGTTCCAGTACCTCAGCCCGTTGCTGCGACTCGTGCTTCGCACTCTCACACCTCGTCTACGGGCTCTGCAAGAGCCCCTCCTCCACCCCCTCCAACCGCACCGCCTGCCTCGAGGAAGCCCACTGCGAAGGTCCTGTACGACTTTAGCAGCGACCGTGCGAACGAACTGTCTATCAAGACTGGCGATGTCGTAGAGATTGTATCAAAGGAAGGAAATGGTATGTCCCGTCCATCTTTATACCAGGAAAACAGAAACTAACACTGCCCAGGATGGTGGCTATGCATGGATATGACAAATTCCACTCAAGGCTGGACCCCCGAAGCCTACCTTGAGGAGCAAGTAGCCGCGACTCCCAAACCCGCACCCCCTCCTCCTCCCCCTGTCGCCCCTCGCGCAACCCCCAGCCCCGTCCCTAACGGAGCCGTGACTGCCGCGAAGAGCAAACCCGCTCCACCCGCGCCCCCTGCCAAGCGACCCAACATGGCAGGTCGGAAACCCGCTCCTCCTCCCGCTCCTCGTGACAGTGCCGTGAGCATGAACTCGGGCGACTCATCCGGTGCAAGTGGCCGCGGTACACCGAATAGCACCTCCAACGCCAGTCTGGCTGGTGGTCTCGCCGAGGCACTGCGTGCTCGACAGAATGCTATGCAGGGCAAGCAGGATGATGACGACTGGTAGATCCAAGCGAGATTCGTTTAGTCTAGTCGGTCTCAAGTTTTTCAGAGGTCCTCTTTTTTGCGCTTAGCGTTAGGCCTTTTTGTGTGATTGATTTTGTATTCTGAAAGAACCCCTGGTATATGTGTGCATTCAGGTTTCATGATTGATGGAGGGTCACTCTACTGTTTGTTGGGCATGGCTAGCCGGGTTTTTCTTCTTTTTATGTTTTCCTTTACCCCTTCATTTCTCATCCGTGTTCCCTTCTACCTTTTCTAGGGTTGTTGGTAGTCTCTACAAACTAGAAGCTTAAGTTCAATATATACTGTCCGCGCAAGATTTCACATTTCAACCATGGTTATTTGATCTTCAGTGATGTGTTCATAGATTTCATTATCTGCAACTATCTCAAGTCAGCCATCGTGACTATCAGGTAGTAAGATAGTATCTAATGTAGACCTGCATTGCAGCTAGGCACGTAGGTAAACAAATTCCATCATCCATTCCAGCTAGCTAACGTCAGACAATAGCAATAGCAGAAAGCCTAGAAGAACTTCTCAGCCAAGCTAAGAAGGCCGCTAGCACCACCAGTGCCACCAATACCACCACCCTGGCTCTTCATGTACATCTTCATAGCCATCTCAGCGGCGTTGCTAACAGCAGACTGCTTGTCACCAGACTAGCGGAAACAAATTAGCACAATCCATAATAAACTCTCAGCAATAAGTAACTCACCATGCTAGCACCACCAGACTGCTTCTCATCCCACAGCTTTGAAGCCTGAGACATAGCCATACCAATCAACTTATTCTTATCAAAACCCCCATCACTGGAGCTACCACTGCCACCAGTGAACATCTTCAAAGCCTGCATAGCAGCACCGGCACCAACAGTCGAAGAGTCATGGCTCTGTCCCTCAGAGCTACCACCACTGTACATGGCCTGGTGAGACCGGACAGCATGCTGCTCATCAACCTCGTAATCACCCTGCTGGATCTGGCCCTTACGCTCGTTCAGGTGAGACATGGCATTATCGAACATGGCGCCGTGAGAGCTATCGCCATGGTGCTCGTTAGCGTGACGGGCTGCCGAGGAGAAATCGTCGCCGCCGCTGTAGGAGTCTGGGCCGTTGTAGCGGGTGTCACGGTATTCCTGCTCGCCGCCACGACCGCCGCGGTACTCGTCGTTTCCACCGCGGTATTCTTGCTCGCCGCCACGACCGCCGCGGTACTCTTCGTTTCCACCGCGGTATTCTTGCTCGCCGCCACGACCGCCACGATACTCTTCATTTCCACCACGGTATTCTTGTTCACCACCGCGGTACTCTTGTTCACCACGGCGGCCGTGGCGGGGCTGTTCGCTGAAGTCGGCGTTTTGGTCGTAGTAGTTCTGGCCGGAGGAGCCACCGCCACCGTATTGTTCTCTGTTGTAGGACATTTTGTGTGGATTGGAGGGGAATTTGGATGGTATATGGAGGGGTAAAGAGAGCAGGTGGGAGGGGGCGGGGTGGTTTATTTACGTTGAGCTTGCCCATGCGATGTGGGGCGGGTGGAGCCGATCCAGATCCGTTCAGCTCCGTTCAGCCCGGGGTTAATTACTTATGAATCTGGTTTTGAAGGGCTACTACCATGGGAACTGATTTGGGTGGGTTATGCATATGTACATGTGTACGGAGTATATGCTTGACATCCCAGGCATCCATGAATGTTAGGCATGTTGAGGCGAGTATACTGACATGCCTAACTTGGAAGGGTAAAATCAATAGTCTGATGAGCTGAAAAATGGGAACATGCTACGTGTGCCACCTCCTATAGGTTGATGGAGTGGATACGAAATGATCGCAAATAATAATTGGATAAGACAACTAGCTTGTGTGACGAATCCGATGCGATATGCGGTATACTCTATCTGGAGAGGCAGTGCAGACATCCAACAACACCAAAAAGCCCAGGGTATCAGATGCAAGACAGACCCAAAAAAAAAGAAAAAAAATAGAAAAAAAGAAAAAGGGGAAAGATGCCTCGGTTAAATACAAAATTTGTCGTGCTCCTCATCGGTCAAATTGCGCAGGAATCGCAATTTTCTCTCTTGGGAGCTTAGCATGCATCGGTCATCTCGCTCAAGTTCTGACTCGTGCAGCCACTCATTCGGTAGATCAGCCAGTCCATAGGTGGCGCCCCATTGGCGGCGCTCATACTGCATGAACCCGCCAAAGTGGGGGTCAGTGTTCGCGACCCAAATAGTACTGCCGTTTGGGGAGTAATCCGCGCCACCAATTTCGCCAAAGAAGTCGTGCACCTGGCGGCTCTGGTAAAGTTGGGCATCGATGATGGAGATCCGGTCTGCTGGCTCACAGCAGAGGAGTGTGCGCGGGCCGCCACCCACAGGGGAGTAGCGAAGTGATCGGTAGCCCGCGATGTCGGAGTCTATGGTCTCGAGTACGCGCCAGGTGCGCGCATCCCAAATATTAACGGTTTTGTCTTGGTTGCTAGTGGCGATGTGGCGCATGTCGGGAGACCAGGCGCAGGCGAAGCCGAAGTCACGATGGCCTCGGAGAGGATGGACCGGGCGGCCGGTATCGGCTTCGATGATCCATGCGTCTGGGGAGTCGCCGATTACCACGCGAAGGCGACCATCAGGGGATGTGGCAGTGCAGTTGATCGGACGGGAT
This sequence comes from Penicillium sp. IBT 16267x, assembly GCA_028828865.1. Taxonomy (NCBI): domain Eukaryota; kingdom Fungi; phylum Ascomycota; class Eurotiomycetes; order Eurotiales; family Aspergillaceae; genus Penicillium; species Penicillium sp. IBT 16267x. The sequence continues at coordinate 5,109,459 of JAQJZQ010000005.1, read as the reverse complement.
AGTTCTTGATCCGACAGGAAGATGTTTGTTTCGCAGTCCAGGATACGTAGGTGGCGATCATTCGATGCAAATACGCAGATCGGCGACCGGCCGGTCCGATTGAGAATGATATCCACGTGGTTCGTGATGCCGTCATTGAAGTCCGGCGTCACTAAGCCTCGCACACCGGAACCCGTTCCATCTGACGCCTGTACCGCATACTCACCACAGAACCCGCCTGCGATGGTAAGACCGTGTGCAGACTTCATGCTGGAAATCTTGACTGCGCCAAGGATCCCCACGTCTGGGTCTGGGCGACTTAGATCGATGACACTGCTGTAACTATCCAAGGCCGGAGCCCAAGAGTGAATTTTACCCCGACTGGCAAACTGAACCGTATTGTATGCCGTAACTGACATTAGGTTGCGCAATTGAAAGTGCTCAATAGAAGCCTTGTGCGCCGTGTGCATGGATTTTGATTGGAAGAACGACTCGCTCTGAGGCAGCCGCTGCGCATGGCTGGTGTGTGAATGGTTAACGTTATGGTAGGAAGTGTACCAAGCATCGCGAAGTGATCGAGCATCGGCCCGTTTCACCTTCAAAGTTTCAGTCCACGGAATCTGCTGAAGATCGTAAAAAGCGCGCTTGTTTCTCTGCGGTCGGTAGATATTTCGAGGTGGTCTCCAGTTGATCATTTTTGAAAGTGGGCGAAATTGCGGGGGTATCCGGCCCTCCGAGTGGAATTCCGAGGGTACACTACGGGACTGGACCATCCAACGATGGATGAACTCGTCAATTGTGTGGTTTCGTTCGAAAGCTGGATCCGTCAGGCGTAAATTGACACATGAATATTAGCCAATGACTTACTGGTTGTGTGAATGATTGATGGTGGATGGGTTTCTGTGGCCTCCTGCGCTTCCGCTGTCAAAGGGCCTACCGGGGGAGTAGTATCCCCAGGTGGCTGTGGGACGTCCACTTCAGGGTCATCATAAGTGACATGGTCATAGAATTCGTCCAGGTTTACATCGTGCATGGAAGCCACGGGAGAGCGCGCTTCTTTACGCTGGCGCAAATATGCTTCTTCACCGGGATAGAACTTGAGCAAATCCTCTAGATCATCATCAGACCCAGAAGAAGGTGACGAGGCGCGATCCATAAAGGGAGGCTCGTAGTCCATCACCATGTCCTCCCGCAAATTGGCATGGGCATCCCCATTTTCAATTGTAGCAATGTTTTCCCATGTCGCAGTCCGCTCGATCAGATCATTCACGATGCTGTCCATTTCCATATCATCATCCGAGGGGGGAGACCTGGAGGAGGACTCTGATTCCGACATGCTGTTCCCCGCTCCCAAGTACACTCCCCCCTGGTGATCTGTCTCAGAGCTATCCCAGTCGGTATCCAGCCCCATGGACTGGGGATGATGGAAACCAGGACGAGTACTACTTGTCATTGCGCCAACAACCTCCGAGACTAGAAAAGAATTACTCTCTTCATTCATGGGATGTGGGTATTGTGAGACAGCAGCCAGAGCGGCAATTCCCACATTATGCAACCGCTGGTCATCTTCGGATGGTATCCCCGTCCACGGTGGGACAGGAGAGAGAGCAGGCGAAACGTCCATACTCGAAGAAGCATCACCAAAAGCAGGGCGCCTGCCCGTGGTCGAATCTGACGGTTCGTTGTTCATACCTTGGTGAGCTGGCACTCTGGTGCTATCACATGACCCATCTCGAGGTGTATTCGGGGTGCCTGAATGCACAAGGCCGGATGACGGACGGATAGGTGCAGAGTTGCTGTCACCGAGCATCGCCCGTCATGGGGGAAAAGGCAAGGACCCGTATGGGTTGATCGGAGTGGAAAAGCAAAGAAAAACGAAAAATTGAGAGGAAAAATGAGGAAAATGAAAAAAGCAAATCAGTAAAAGAAAATGTGGCAGGCACGATGCACACGGTCGACCTAAATTGGCCCGTATGTCACGAATGATTGGCAGCGGGGGGGTTGCACGGGCTGAAGTAGAGCTGGCGCAGTAGGACCGGGATCACGGATCAGATCCTGGTTTCCTGAGCACTGATCAATCCGCTGACACTAATGACCCCACTCTGCGTGGCTCAACTCGGCCCAAGCCGATAGATACTGCGATGCAGGTGAGAAAGTAATGCCGCGACGGTTGAAGTCGGCGATCAGATCGCGGATAACGCACGAGGGTGACGGGGTGGTAAGTGCACAAAGTTGAGAGAGGAAGATGAGGGGAACGTGTGGGCCGTTGATTATACGGGATGGGACTGAGCACAGAGGCCTTTTTTTGGGGTTAGCGCGCCGTGTCAGTTCAGAGGAAGGGAAACGTGAAATATGGATCCTCGAGTTGCGAAATGCGGAAATGCAGGTGAAAGATCAGTTGGAAAAACAAAAAAAACCTCCCCTGTTTTCCCACTGCCCCATTAAACCTCGAACCCTCGTGCTTTTGCACGGACAATGGTGCAACGTATCAGAGCGGGGAGAACGACTTACGGTATACTCTGTAGGTGGATCTGATCCCAGGATCAAAAACGAGGCTGATAAGCGGGATGTAAGATGACGAAAGGGGGAGTGGGGGGTGGAGAGGCCGAGGAATGCACGGCCAACGGGGGAAACCCTGGCGCCAGGTGTGCTGCAGATGTCCGAATAAAGTTCTAGGCGACCAGACAACTTCCAGGTCCGAGATGATGTTCATTAATAATTCCCGTTCTCGTGATCTCACTTAGTCAGCATACCAAAGACGCGCCCCCAAGGTTATAACTTATATCACTCTGGATCATATATGTTTCAGTGCAAGTCACGCAGGAATTAAAATAGGGTCATAAGGCAAGGTGGATTTTCAATCCGTCTGTCAAAGGAACCTTGAAGGAATGAAAGCACAAGCAATCCCCTGGTTCAAAGTTCAAACCTCACTGTACTTGGCATGGCAAAAGCAGCTCACATGTAAGATGCAACATGATCCCCACTCAACGCAAATAAGCACTTACCTAGATAAGATGGATAAACCAGGATTCCAAATACAATGCGACAGAAAATTCGGAATGGACATTAGAGGTAGGTGAACTCCATAGGACAAAGTACACCCTTAAAATGCGGTATAACATCCCACATACACTAGACGGTTGAACGACCAGCCGACGACTTGAACTTGGGTCTAGAATATTGTATGCGAAGGTTTTTGCGGGGTAAATCCGGTTTAAGCGCAATCCCCCCTAAACGGTCATAGTAAACCTTGGAAAGCGTTATCTGTCTTTCCTGGGGTCAATAACAAATGATCAAGTCTGACAATCAGCCACCTCACGTGAAGCTAGTAAACATGGGTACTGAATTTCATAGAATCATTGCACGTCTCGATCTGTCGACATCCAGTGAAATGGAAACGCCCCAAATCGTAAATAAATCGTTTGGGTGGGCGGTCATTATCTTTGAACCATGGCTCCTTTATCCAATCTTTTTCATATGTGCCAGTGAAGTCTGGGTACAACCATCTCTGGGGCCAGGAAGGGTGGTGATAGAGCCGATGTCAAGTTCGCTAACCAGGTCGTTTATTGTTGCTGGGTCGAGACTCGGCGGAGAAGACGACGACAGTATATCTGTTATGTTCTGGAAGTGAAAGACCATAAAATGACCGAAGATCAGGAGAAGAAGTAGATAGTAACCATTCTGTGGGGTAAAGAAGATGTGAGACAGTGGGAATGTAAGTCAGTGGGTACAACTAGCGTGGGGCCTGTTGTAAACCTGCGGCTTGGGTCTCCACACCACAATAGAACCATGAGAGAGAAGATTTTCGTTGTGCTTCTTTTCTGTTGACCAGTGTGACTAGTGGCATGGATTGGAGTTGGGGAGGCGTTTGTGGACAGATCCAGTCCCAATTTGTCCTAACACTCAGCTTATGGGTTTGTAATTAAATCGGACCTGAGTGACGCCTGTTCGGCAAGGACTTGAGCAACAAGATGTTTGTATGGCTGGTGCTTCTTCACCACATGCCAGCTGTTGTGAACCTGTGGCTTGTGCCTCCACACCACAATGAGAAGATGTTGTAGATAGCCCAGTCCTTCATTGAATCTGTCCTGACACGAAGCTGTCGTCAAACTGGGTGCTTCTTGTTCAGAGAGGATACAGATTGGCGAGGAGAATTGAAAAGGTGGAAGAATTGCGGAGTGACAAGTGCAGGGATTGCATTCCAAGATGGATAAAGCTTCGGAGGGAAGAGTGGCTTTTCAGCCGACTCGATCGTTGTGGAAGCAGGTTGCGGGGTTTCATCAGGAGGAAGACATCTGGGAGGACTTGCACAGCCTGAATGATCAATGAGGGATTCAAGGAAAACGGAGATTGCAAATATACCTTGTAACTCACCGAGGCAAGTTTGGGGGGGTTGTTGATCAGTGTGATTAGTTTGTTGACAAGATTGTCAAGCAGGAAGATGGACTTGAATTTATGTCAAGATCATTTTGTTGATGGATGCATGATCGAAGTTCAAAGTTCTAAGAGGAAGAAGGGAGGATTGAAGGAAGAAGATAGTTCAAAGTGGAGTTGGAACTTGGATATAGAAGACAGGAGTTCAAAGTTCCAAGTAGAGGAAGGAGAATTGAAGAAGGAAGATTCAAAGTATGAAATCGGAACTTGGAAAAGTTGGAAGAGTGATAAGCAAGGAAGAGGGAGAGAAGAAGAAGAAAAAGAAGAAGATGGGAGTATTTATACCCTTGAGTGGAGAGAGGGTCCCCGAAGATCACATTATATCCTAGGACCACACCTGATATTCAAGATCGATCATTCTGTAAGATTCACAACATCCAATTCGGGATCCTGTCAGACCTAATTGGGCCAGCCTTTTAACTTGCAGCTTCTTGCTGTGCTGACGAAGTGCCCGATAGAACTGAAGCTGGCATCTACAATACCACCAGCCCCAAACACCAACTATACTGGGTTTGATGTTGGTGTATTTATTTTATCCATCCCATTATGATACTTCGGACTGATTGGTGAGATAGTCGTAACATCAGTAGAACGGTCTTTGAGGACCCTAATGGTGCATACAATGAGCATACCTAGTATGTATGCACGAGCAAAGCAATCGGAAAATTGCACATGAATGTAAATACGAAGGAGACATTTATATCACATAAAGGCTCAGCCCAGTTGATTCAAATTCTCACTGTACACAAATAAAACCAATAAAGATAGTCAGGAAAGAAATGTAAACCCAATATCAACCTCCAGTCAAATTGAAGCCCACAATAATAGCACACATGCACATAAGGTATAGCTCGTGGAGTCGTGCAGAACCATACTCCCAGAACTAGGCAAGTCAAGTCAATCCATGGATGAAAGATAAAATGAGAAAGACTCATAACGCCTGCCCCGAAATTCGGTATGTAAAATAGAAGAATAAATCACAGTCGAAATTGACGCCGAGGAATCGAAGGCAAGAAGAAAAGGAAAAAAGGAAAAAAGAGAAAATCGGGAACGGAACGCTCATTAATAGTCTGAATATGTCCCGTGATGTGGGTACCCGCTTGCGGGTAGGTTTGGTTGAGCCCAGACGCTGTTTCGTAGTCGCCGTTCTAACACAACAAAGTTAGTTATGATTCTACCAAGTGGATGAGTAAAAAATTCGAGTTAGGTGGAACGTACCTCTCTCAAAATCACGCCATCGCTTCATCGTGATTTTAGTGCTGTCGAATTCACCCTCAGCATCACCATGTCCCTTGTCCTTCTCGCCAGCAGTCTGCCGGGTATCACCCCAACTGAAATCGTCGAATTTCCAGAAGGCATAGGTAGGAAGAACGAAGTTCCAGATGGGAAGAGAAATGAGGTAAATAAGCATCCAGAGAACGTAGACGAGGCGGTGAGCTGTGACGACGATCAAAACACCAGGCAAACCTAGAATCAAGGAAAGTAGAACAAGAGGAATAATCTGGACGGGTTTTCGGACGATGGACGAAATGATAACGTAGATGGTGAATGAGATGGCGGCGGGAAGAACCAGTGTTCCGACTAGCTCGATGAAGATGACGAATTGCATGCTGAAGCAGAATGTACCGCACAGATCGCGAACGAGGACTAGTTCGAGTAAGTTGTGGACTGTACTGTTGATCCAGCGACGGCGCTGGGAGAGCAGGACCATGAATTTGTCGGGGACAACTGTTTTGCAGACGGCCTGTGGGACGAAGATTTGTTTGCGCTTCGGGAAGGTTCTCAGCATCAGGGTTGTCAGGTAGCGATCCTCACCGAGAAGAAGGAGGTTCTTCTTGTGGAGTGTGTCGACCACGTTCTCAGAGTAGTGCTCCACGATATCCGGGTTGGCTAGAATGGGGACCCAATAGTTCTGGCCACCCTTGGGAGCTTTGATGCGGTACATAGAGAAACATCCAGGGAGACAGGTGACACCACCGAAAACAGACTCGAAGGCTTTGGCCTGGTGGTGGGAGATGAAGTACTCAAAGACCTGGATCATGGTGACCCAGCTGTCAGTCTTGTTGGCAATCTTGGTCTCGCCGCACAGACCCATAATCTCTGGGTCCTTGACCATAGCTGAGACCATGTGCGTCAGGCTGTCAGGGAATACCTTCGTATCGGCATCGACCATGAGAACGACCTCATAGAAGTCTGGGGGAAGGCCGGTGACATTCCACATGCCGTTGAAAATCTCAAACTCAAGCTCAGTCATACGCTCATCAAACATCACCTTCTGCAAGAACGACATGAGGATAATCTGACTGTCTCGCTTGCCACGGTTACCAGGCTTGGCCTGAGTGGACTCGGCAGGGGTACCGCACTTCACAATCACCATCATGGGAACACGCTGCTGCTTCTCCGGGGGGACCATAGAGGTCTCACCATAGTCGTAGAATCCAGTATAAACCTTGGCCATGTTATGTCTCTTGGAGCCCGTAGCTACGGCGACATATGAAAACGGTTGAACCTCATCTGGGGGAACTACATGGTCTTTCACCATGCCAAGTACAATGTCAGGAGTGGAGTAGTCCTCTCCCTTACCCTTTATGAGACCATCACAGATGACAAGAATCGTCTTGTGGCTGTTCGGGTAATCAGTCAGAGCAATGGAGTCCAGAGTACTCCGAATACCCTCTTCGCCTTCCGAGTAACAGGTAACTAAGCAAAGTGCATGCGCCAAGGGGTAGCCAAATGGCTGCCATTCAGGCGGAGGCTGAGGAACGACAGACTCGTGAATGAATCCAGCAGGACCAGGACCATCAAACTCAGGGACAACGGTCGAAAAGCCAGGGTCTTGTGAGCCCGAGCCAACCAAGCTGGTCCTGCTCGCAGCAGGATTCCGGTAATTTTCCGCACTCAAAGAACCGCCACTGCTGTTATGACTCGTCTTGTACATGGTTCCAGTGGTGGTTGAGCTGGGCATGAGCCGGGAAGTCGAGTTCTGGCTAGCCATCGTCACATAGTTCGAACGTTGCTTACCACCAGCACTGGTGGATCCACCCATGACGTATGGGCTGGAGAAACGAGATGTCGTCGGTAGGAAGCTGGCGCGTTTGCTGAGGCGGTCGGGAATTTGAGGATCAGGCATACGAGGTGCAGGTCGGTAGATGTCGTTGGACCAGTCTTCGATCTGTTGGTTACGAGTTCTAGCATCAGAGCTCATGCTCGTCCTATCCGCAGCGTACTTCTTGGCCAAAAACCATTGAAACAACACCGCGAAAGCAAATTTGAGCCCGACAATGGACAGAATGAAGATCAGAGCCACGTAGAGCACAACCTTAGAAGCAATGCATCCCACGGTGTCAGTATCAATACTGCCCACTTTGATGATCTGCGTCAGACACTGTCCGAGCTTCTTCTCATCTCCACCCTGCAAGTAGTAGGTCAGATCAACTCCCCGAACATCCGGATTCGTGCGAAGTTGGTCAAACTTGGCAGGATAAGAAACCTGGCTCGTGTTGAACCATCGCAGAAGATCCAAGTCAAGGACGCTGCCTGAGTAGACAGCCAGGTTCCGGCTCTCGTTCTTCGTGTCCTCCCATGTGAAATACACATCGCCTGATGGACTAAGTTCCCAGAAAGGTTTTCGAGCAGCAGAGCTGGTATGGCACGCCCATCCCTCGTAGTAGTAGTCGTCTGTCATATTTGGCTCGGACGAACCATCCTGATTGAAAGCATTGCAAGGGAAGTACCATCCCAAGTCTCCGTCAGAGTTGGTCGGGACACCGCCACCATCCACGGCAGTGATAAGCCCCTTGCAAGCACCATTAACTTCCTGAAAGAAAAAGCTGCCATCCTGACCACCATACTTATGCGGCAAATCGTATAGAACATTAGTATCCGCGGGAATCCCTGCTGCGGCCGGATGCTCGGAATTCTCCAGGTTGTATGCCTGACCATGGAAAATCATATACCCCTTGTCGACCTCGTTGATCTTCAGTCGCGTTGGAGTGGTTCCACAGACCGTTGCCGTGAATCCGAACGTGAGGAAACCAACAAACGCTGCGACCATCAAAATAAGACTGATGAGGCCAATCTTCTCCCGCCAGGCCGTCCGCTGTTCTCTCTGCGGCATGCCACAGCACTTGAGCAGAAAATCCGGCACCAAACAACTGATCAGTGCGCAGTAAGTCGTCCACAAATCCGGCGGGCGCACCGTTTCCATAGCTTTTTGTCGTTTCCTATCCTCGAGGGTCGGCTTCTTCGAAATTCGGCGCGAAGACTTCTTCTTCTTCTTTTTCGAGTGCTGTCGGCTCGGCCCCCGCTCCATCGGTTTGTTCACATTTCCCGGCCCATACAGCTCCCTCGATTTCATGTCAATGCTCTTGGAGCTATTCGTCTCGCCCTCGCCATCTCGATCCAGTAACGGGTCATCTCCGGTCGTGGACGGGTGTGTATTCATATGATGCGACCGCTGGCGGTAGTGGTAATTTGGGTGGTCGGAGTCGACATGGCGACGTTCGGGTTTGACTAGGCTTTTCTTGCGCCTGACGTCGCCGCCCCGCTCCATGCGATCGTCGTCCGTGTCGGTCGCTCGACGGTGGCCATGTGAGTGTCGGCGACGATGTCGGTGGGAAGTCGGTGTGGAGGTCGGGTTGTCACTGTAGTCACCCGTGCCGATGTCCCTGCGACGCCGCCTTGAGGGATCGCGGAAAGCCCGTACCTCTTCGCGCCGAGGCGAGGCCTTGCCTGGCCTCTGGGGCAAAGACATGGTACTATTTGGGGAGAGTTCAGATTTTCTGGTAATCATTATCGGAAGTCTGGTCGCACTCACTCTTAGGAAGTTCCGGTCATGTACTGCAGGTGAATGGCCTCGGAATGTCCAAAATCTGCTGAGTTGGGTTGGTTGTCTAGAGCATATCCGGTGATCAACAAAGCCTGTCTTCCGAATCCCCGCACGAATGCAACTTCGATGCTGGTGCTTTGTATATGCAGGGAATGCTGCTAAAGAGACAATAATGAGAATACTGAGAGTGTTTGATCGCTCTTTTTCTCCCGTTCCTTCACGGTCGGGTCGATGAGCGTCACTGCGGTCGGCCGGTGCGACGGTGGAGGAATAAACAAAGGTCCACTAAATCTCACGGGGTCGAGAACATCAAATCAAAAACGAGCGGATCGACCCGAAGGGTTCAAGTGAACGACTTTGGTACAGGAAATAATATCAGGAGCAAAATACAGTATGTCCAGATTATTTTTATTTTAAACAGGTCAGTCTTACTTCTGATCTGGTACCGAAGTACCGTTGGTATCGGCGTCTCACTAATTAGTGACTTCCTCCTCGCTTGGAACAATGAGGAGAATTTCCCCCTTAATGCTTTTCCATTAATTTGTCGCTAGGGGCAGCATCCGGGGTGCATCACCAATAAGCACATCATCCAAAACATAGCCAAAACATAGCCAACCACAGTGATTGGTACAAAAACGCTAGTGGGTCAGACCCAAGGTCAGGGACCAACTGGAGCAAATGACCGGCCACGGCGCCTAGCCACTTGGCTTCCCCATTAGGTTTAAACCGAACTTTTTCTTCGTCAATTCTAAGAGCAAAGGGAACTTCTGCCGACGAAGTTTGGTGCTAGTTTCTGCTTACAGTCACGGGGTCATCGACTTTTTATTTTGTGCTATTTTCAGGACGCGCCACTTGTCCGGACCCTGTCTCGCTTGGGTTGCACAGTCGTGAATGGTATTTGCCATACCCACCGATACAAAGCTCCACACAGGGTCAATTCGACGATGGCAACTTTTTACAGAGTGATTCAGCGGTATGTTGCCAAGCTCCATATGTGAGCCACAAAGACCCTGCAGAATACGGACCGTAGAATGCCCAAGCTACATGTGCTTTGTCACATTCAATCGCCACCGCTTCGTCCATAACCAAAAATACGACTCGAGGGGTATTCAATATGTTGACAATTATTACCGCCTTACAGATATTTCTTTTGATGCAATGCCGGTTGAGGCGCCGTCGTGAGATCTATCAATTCAACGTAGTGCAGACTTTGAATCCTGGAGTCGTTGAAAGGGAGTCCCTGTTCTGGGTCAGGGGTCAAAACTGTGCCCAATGCACCATAGATCGACATGGCAGACGATCATAGCGGGTCTACACAAATTCTAACGACTTGACATGGAACTGAATCTATACAAGAACTGGAGGTAATTTTTACTCTATCCCGTCTCTGTCTATCACCCAATTGAGTCTCCAAATCGAGTCCGGACCTGCTAGGAATTACCATCCCTTGTGCGATGGTCGGTCTGGGCAGCGCATGGGAGCCATGCCCACGTTCGTTCGGACTGGAATGTGCATCTGACAGAGATCAGATCGGTGTGCGAGTACATACCTGGCTAGTGGCGCTGGTATGCGCCAGCCGCGAGGGAGACCGGTAAGCTGCCAAAAACCTGTATTTCGTCATCAAGATGTCAATATGAAATTATGTAGCTTTGGCAACGTCTACGTACTGTTCCCACTAGTTCGCCAGCAAGGAGCACAATTGAGCCCATTCATTATCGAACGACGGGCCGTGCAGATAGAAATCAAGAATCAAATCAATTAAATAGTGAAATAAACAAATAAAGTATCCAACCACGGGTGCCTAATCCAAGCCTAGTTCACTATAGGTAAATATAGAAATGGTGTCATCTTTCAATAGGAAATCTCGAGCTGTGATTGTCGGGGTTCCAGTGTAGCGAAAACCGGACTCGTCTGGTAAGCCGAATCGGAGATACCGGTAAAGTGTGGTTCGCCATACCTTTAGTGGGATGCACCCAATTCCCCGTTGGTATCTAGCACAGTCATGCTGCGTGCCCTAGCGTCCCGTCCCCGCCGATATCAAGGTGCGATCATCCGATGGCTCCACTAAGGCATGATGATAGGGCGGGAATGGGTTGCTAGCATGAGAGCTGGAGGCTCAGAAAAAAGAAAAAGGTAAAACCAAGAGCGACAGGTTAAATCGGTTCGTATATGTAGCGCCCAGGTGGCAGGTATTCTCGTGTCAAGGCTTGGGAGCGGCTGAGAATATATGTACCGAATTATGCCCGTGTTAAAGATCAGAATGACTCCGCGTGTTCCATGGTGGAGACAAAGGTGGATCATACAGCGTGGGACAGTGGGATTGGGAACTTTAGCCTTCTCTAGTAATACGAAGGGAGAAATACGGCGCGCGTAAAATCATCCGAAATGAAAAGTATATTAATAGCTCCCCCGCTATATAGAAAATAATGATTCACGTAGAGCGCATAAGAAAGCCATGGGTCTACTGTTGTATAGATAATTATCTCATGAATACCTAATGAATAGCACGTAATTTTAAAGCATGGCAAAAGTCAATAGGTTGACCCTTCAAGGAGTAAACTAGTGATGAAGTGGGGATTCGAACCCTTTTTACCCTTTTTTTCCTCTCTTGGGGGTTCTTAGGATCTTATTCTTTGTCATTGGCTGAAACACCTTTCCCCTCTTAAAACCTTCATTACCATCATGTCCGTCATTTTCATTTTACCTGAGGTCCTTCCCCTTTAACATTAACCTGACTTTCTGGTCCACCTCACTGGGGCTACCCGACTTGTGCTCCACCGCCTCACAGCTCTCTGACTTTATTCAATTCGCCAGGATCGAAATAAAGTGACCTGCGATTCTCATGTCTTTGTAGTATTCACATAACTTACCTGAAATCCGTCCACTCGTTTTGATCGACAAACTCGCTTAATCATGGCATATCCGGTGACAAACGGTCACCCTTTACCCTCACCTCCCCCAGCTTATCTCCGGGATTCTCCCCCTCCGCTATCTTCGCACAACTCCAAAGCCACTCCGCGAACAATCCCAACTCGCCCCCAGAGCTTGAACCTCATTCGACCGCCAGTCTCAATTATTACCGACAGTGATGAGTCCCCAGTGGTCCAAAGCTCACCCCGTTCCCCAGTCAAGATCGACAGTGGAGTCCAACTACCCCAGGCTTCTAGCGTTATCATCGAGAATATTCCCTATGGCCCTGCAACACCACAGATCGAACTTCCGGGGTTCGCTCACATGTCACTCAGAGAGTCTACCCCGCATCAGCACTGGGATACTACATATCCCCAGTCTCATGCATATGGACAACCCGTTAGCAATGGATCATGGTCTGCTGGCGAAACACCGCTGAAAGATGACTCCCAAAGCTCTATCAAAAAGACCGACTCCTCTCGTGGCAGCTGGGAAAGTGTAGCCGTGGTTTCTGATGCCCATGAGCCCCTCACATATCACCACCAGCAGCAACAGGTTACACAAGGGGCGAAGCGCTCGACCTTGGGAATGAATCTGAAAGATCACCCGTCCGGCTCGACTGGAAACCTGGCCGTTCAACGGACGAGAATAGCTCGCCCCCTTTCGGCATATTCGTCTGGATCAGATGGCGTGACTGCTCACCAACGCAATCTCTCGGCCTCGCCTTACATGCATGCCCGGTCATCGTCCAGGAACTCCACCGCGTCCCTTGATAACCGCTCAAGCTCATTCCTCGATTTGCTGAATACATCATATCCTCAACCTGGTCCTAGTGTGGCTCAATTCGACAATTCGCAACTCCGGTCATCGGTCGGGAACCATGCTTCTCTCTTAAGCAACAAGCAGACATTTGAGATGTACCTGGCAAACGTGAAGAAAACCGATTCACCAGGCGTGCAGTACGAATTTGCAGTTTTCATGGTCAACTCTATGCGTGAAATGCCCAATGTGGATCTCGAGGACGCAAACTCCATCACGCGGTCCCGGCTGCTCCGGGAATCGAAGTCCATTCTTCAACGTCTTGCGGACCGCAGCTATCCTTTTGCACAATACTACCTGGGTGACGGGTATGCGTCTGGACTATTTAATAAGGGGAAAGAAGACTACGACCGCGCATTCTCGCTCTTCGTCGCTGCTAGCAAACACGGCCACGTGGAGGCTTGTTACCGTGCAGCTTTGTGTTACGAGTTTGGCTGGGGAACAAGGCCAGATGGTGGTCGGGCAGTCCAATTCTACCGACAGGCTGCATCAAAGAACCACCCCGGAGCAATGTCTCGCATGGCGAAAGCATGTTTGGCAGGTGACATGGGACTAGGCAAGCGCTACCGAGAGGGAATCAAATGGATGAAGCGTGCAACCGAATCATCCGATACGCAATACAACTCAGCTCCATATGAACTCGGCTTACTCCATGAGACGGGTTTCGGAGACGATGTGTTCCAGGATGTTTCCTATGCGGCACAGTTGTTCACCAAGGCTGCAGAGCTGGGTCATGTGGAGGCATCTTACCGACTAGGTGATGCCTACGAGCATGGAAAACTGAACTGTCCCCGTGACCCTGCTCTGAGTATTCATTTCTATACAGCTGCAGCACAGCATGAACACCCACTTGCTATGATGGCCTTGTGTGCGTGGTATATGGTTGGTGCGGAGCCGGTCCTTGAGAAGGATGAGGATGAGGCCTATGAGTGGGCTAAACGGGCAGCCAATCTTGGTAGGTACACGTTCTTTACCAAAGCAAAACAATTTCTTACTTTTGTTCCTACAGGTCTTGTCAAAGCCCAATACGCGGTCGGATACTTTACCGAAATGGGAATGGGCTGCCGACGTGATCCGCTCGAGGCGAATGTCTGGTATGTCAAAGCTGCCGACCAAGGTGACGAGCGTGCCAAGCTACGTATTGCTGCAATCCGAGCCGCCGCCGATGGTGCGAGCGCTGCAATGACAGCTCGAAGTGGAGGTCGTCTCAGGGACAAAAACAACCAAGGGCAAGGTAAGTTATTCCTCATCCACAGCTAGAATAAGAAATCATAACGCTGATAATGTCTAGATGTCACCAAAGCAAAGCAAAAGCGATTCACCATTTTCTGATTAAATACGTTTACCCTGTGAACTGAACCTCCTGGAAGCATTTATGTTACACGATGCATATCTCGATCCTCATCTTTGACATTTTGACTATGATATCCCACACTGCACGCACCGCACCACACTTCCAGCAATAATACATAATCTGCATCTCACGCTCGTCAAACTTCGGGCCTGAAACATTCAACCCCATTATCTCATGTCCCCATTTTCTTGTATGCTGTTACTCTTTTCGTTCACAATCATTCCGAATCAGCGACAAATGTCCATCTATAGCGCCTACCACTCCCTTGAGCTTTCATTTTACGGGCATGACTTCGTATCCCTGTTTCTATGTCATCAATTATTCCATTTCTTGTATTTGAGGCACTCATAATATTCGGTATCTGTTTATTTTCTCCACTATGGCACAATTATCCAACCTTATTCTGCCGTGATTTTTGGATCGACTTTTATGGCCGTACATGTCCTTGTCATATCTTCGGCTTTTCTGCTTTCGAATCTTCTTCGGCGCCTTGATGCGTTTTAGTCTTGGCTGGTTCATTGTAGTAATTAACTTGCGGATGAAGATACAGACTTTTGAATTCGAAATCATTCTCGCCTCTGATCATCCCGAGATCCTGAGCATCCACCAGAGCAGGGAGGGCAGGGGTTCCCCTTCCTCGTCGGATTAAAGATCTACGCCCTAGACCGTCTCTCTCAAGTTTATCAGTCTCTTCAGCACAGCCGATCTCTTCATCCCATTCGATCCCATTCGATTTTGCAGTCGGAATGATGGGGACGTTTGAAACCGGAAGATCTCTAGTGCGGCTGGGAAAGCCAGGTCTTCGGGTGTTTTCTCCATGTTTCTCTGGCCGGTCGATCAAACGTGCATCCTGTCAAGGTGAACAGTGAGTCTCTTTGCGGGTCAGCCATCGCTTGGCTCCGTATCTTGTTCAGTCAGTTTGCATAGAAATTTCGGTTTGATCTTTCATTCAATGGTGGTCTGTTATAATTTAGGAGCATTTGCGCTTTCCAAAATTCCTGCTGAGTTCTTTTCACACTTGCATCCAATCTGGCAATTTAAATTTACCACTTTAAGCTCATTCTCTCATCTCGCTTGCTGATAAGCCTCACTGTACAAAAACATGTTCCAAGAAAACGGAAGATTTGTGGGGATCAACCCCGCAAAACACACAACACTTAGACCTGAAGGAGGCCGGCCAAGGTAAACAAACTCAATCTCATTCTTCCTCGGTAAATATTAAAAATATTATTAGCTGGGATAGCCTTTCGTCGGACCATTCGGTGGAGGCGGTCCAAAGGCCCCCCGTGATTGATGGAAATACCCCGTCTAAACCGCGCTTGTCTCCAGAAGTCCTGACGATTCCAGATATAGGACAACTCCGGCGGGATAGATGCTTGGCCCAATCTACCAACCTCACCTACGAACAACCGCAAATGCGTACATAACATGGCATTCTCCCATCCTGAAGCAATTTTATTTATCCAAACTACCACAGATTGAGATCAATTCAAAAATGAAACTCTCCCATATACTTACATTCGCTGTAACAGCAGCTGCAGCATCCCTGAAGCCCCATACATCCCCATCAGCTTTATCCGACATAACAATCTTCGACCCACCAACAGACTACAACCTGCCCCGAACCCTGTATGCCCGCACAATTGAGCTACCAAACGGCGACCTCCTGTCGACATGGGAAAACTATTCCCCTGAACCACCACTAGTCTACTTCCCAATCTATCGCTCAAAAGACTATGGTAAAACCTGGTCCGCGTACTCAAATGTCACGGACAAAGTAAACGGATATGGACTGCGCTATCAGCCATTCTTATACTATCTCACGGAATCGATTGGCTCTTTCAAAGCGGGAACAATCTTGTTGGCTGGCAATAGTATCCCTGAGGACCTCTCTACCACGCATATTGAGTTGTACGCTTCGCATGATGACGGGTTAACCTGGGAGTTTGTGAGCCATATTGCTAGCGGTGGTGAGGCGGTGCCGGATAACGGGTTGACGCCTGTTTGGGAGCCGTTCCTAATGGCTTAGTGAGTTAACGTCTGAGTATCCAACTGTTAAATTTTACTAATTGCGCGTGTAGTAATGGAAAGCTGATTTGCTACTACTCGGATCAACGGGATAATGCCACATATGGACAGAAGCTTGTTCATCAGGTTTCGTCTGACCTGAAGAAATGGGGACCTGTTATCGATGATGTGTATGAAACTTCCATCCGGCGACTTCTTTTTAATATTTGGCTAATAAGTGCAGTGCCTATCCCACATACACCGATCGCCCCGGAATGCCAACCGTAACAAAAGTACGTACATCACCCACCCACCCCATTTCACCGCAAATTCTAACAGCCACAGCTCCCGAACGAACAATACATTTTCATGTACGAATATGGCTCCTTCTTCGACACACCATCCTACTCATTCCCTGTCTACTACCGTCTATCCTCAAACCCGCTGGACTTCAACTCAGCAGAAGGAATCCAATTAATCGCTACGGACGGCACGAAGCCGACATCCGCGCCATATGTAGTCTGGACAGCCTATGGAGGTAAAAACGGGACTATCATTGCGAATGGGCAGTCTTCTTCTTCTATTTTTGTGAATAAGGCGCTTGGGGAGGGCGAGTGGACGAAGGTTAGTTCGCCGGAGGTTGCCGCTTATTCGCGGTCTTTGAGGGTTTTGGAGGGAGACGGGAACTGGTTGGTTCTTACTGGGGGTGGTGACTCAGCTAGTACGACGGATAATTTGGTGAGTGTTAGTGTTATGAATTTGAAGGGGTTGGTTTGATGTGGTGGTTGGACTAGAGAGGGACATGTATTCCGGGCAGACCTCGGAGTACTCCGGGGTCGGGATGGAGGGAACGATTGAGATTTTTCGGGGTTGAAAATATTGATCCGACCATGGACTCAGTATCGCTAATTATTCATTGAAATGCAAAAACAAGGATCGTTATGCCTCCACCTCCAGGGCTTAGAGTGCATATCTAAAGCTGGGCAAGTCCTCAATAACAACCATCCCTCGATTGGCCCACTTATTCTGCAAGGAGAAATATACAACCAAAAGGGTCGTGACGATGAAAATAATCCCATTGGCCCTGCAAAAAAATCAGTATTCATACTCCAATGCATAACCGAAGAATATAGGAGTGAAACTCACGTCAAACAAGCATAAATCCCAGGAAGATACTTTGGCCCATCTAGCGCATGCCGTGGCCGCAACCCCAGAAAATCCAGAAAATTGAGCCAAGCTGCTTCTTGCTTCTGCGTACGAAGCTCTGGGATTCGGATCAGAGAACGCAACATGGCGTAACTTTTACCTGACCAGTGCCCAAGAGCTTCGAAATAGAGCCAAGGCCGGTATGGTCGCAGGTGGCCGGACACAACTTGCCGAGAAACTGAGTATCGACCAGTGGTTTGAGGTCATGTCTGTGCAATTGGATGGAGATAAGGCGGCAGGGTTATCCTTTGTTATTGATTTTGATGTCACTGACGTGAAAGAAAAGTGGCGGTTGATCTTGAACAATGGTGTTCTCACCCGACGCCAGCTGCTAACTGCGGATCAACTCCAAGATGCAAAGGAGAATGTGGCTGATTTTGCCATGGTAGTTACTCGGATGCAGCTACTAGAGGTTATTCGGGGCAATAAGGTCGATGTTGAGACGACAGGTAGATACCAAGCATTGAAGTAGTTGCTCGATTTGGTTCTGGTACAGGAAGGATCTGCTCGTGGGCCTAGTCAACTATGATGAAGACATAATGTCAATAGAGGTATACACGAATAAAGGTATAAACATCCATGAAATTATAGTGGATATTCGAGTCTGTCATTTCTGTATTCGTAGTCAGATGACATGCAATCTATGGATAAGTGATTAGCCAGCTGACTCGGGAAAGCTTCTGGCTTTCCCGAAAAGGTCAGCCGAGGTTCGGGATTATTGTTTACGTAGGCATTGCATAAGTTAACTGACAGCGTACATGTCAGTGCATAAAGTCACGATCACAGACTGATTCCCTGGTTCCCTTTATAAGTTAGGAGCTGAATGGCAGCATATAGGTGCCCCGGCTTGTTTTTAAGAAACGGTCTTTGATATTCTGAACATTGTACCATCTGCATGAAAGCTTTTATTTATAGGTATTTCAGTTATTTACTATATTTTTGGTAGGTTCTGTCGTAAAACTATATAAAAGGTGATTTTGATCGCAGAGTCGGCACCTAGTTTGTAATGCGGTTTCCCGTTAAGGGCCACCTGCCAGAGATGCCTACTCTGTTAAATGTCGATGTCAAACAGTAGGCTGTAGATAACTAGATCTTCTCTTTTCTTGATCCTTCTTCCTTTCCTCACACTCCACTTACCATATGTACGAGACTTTTCTTCGCTCTTCTTCTCTCCTCTTCTCCCCTCTGTGTATGAATACGTACAGCTTCATTTCTGCAGCTCATCTGACCTCCTGTTATCACTTATCTATACCTGCTACCATACTGGGTACAAAGTACCCACTAGGCTTCCGCAGGACCCAGACCTAGACCCGGGCTGGGTCTGGGTGGAGGTAAGGCAACCCGGACCCTACCTAGGACCTAGACTGGGTACCTATTGGGTACCTAGGAAAACCTAACTTTGTATAAATTTAAGGTCTTAGCGTTTATAAACCTACTAACTAATTAATGTGACGCGGCAAGTCTGTAATGAAAATCATTCAGGATCCTATTCACAAGAGAAAACTAGACAAGAGGGGAAAGAAGGAAAGAACAAGAGAAACCACCATAATCCTCCTTCAAATAGTCCCCAGAGAGATCACATGACTTTTCCATAAGGGAATCTCCGGCAAACGAGCGACAGCAGCAAACGAGCAACATAAACCACATAACGTTTCCTCTAAGCTAACTGGTAACCAGGTTAATCTCATCACATTACCCCCTTCTAAGATGCGCTCAGTCCCTTTGAGTGCATGGTAAGTTATCATCGGCATGATCATCCAGATCCTCGTCATGAAGCATTGCATGGATCCATTCTTGCAGTCGCAGTGGCGGCCCTGGCTTATTCGGGTAACGATCGTGATATTCCTGAATCTTATGTGCGGCATTCTTGAAATTAATCGCAGGATACTAAGTCTTATCTTCGTCATGACCCTGCTAATCAACCTTATACTGTAGCTTTCGGTATCTGACTCGAGAGTCTAAGATGTCCTTCACGGTCCATTCCTCACGGTTATTAATCTTCACTGGAGGCTCCTTATCTTGTATCTGCCCTTGGAGAGGTTCAGAATCTCTCTTATAAGCCAGACGTAGCTTCTCTGGGGCGAAAACTGGGTGAATCATTATGTCGTCAGGGAGCTGTAACTTGAAAGAGTGTCCGACTTTCCGTATTATTCGATATGGTCCCGCGGACTTGTTCGACAGTTTTAAACTAGGTCGTTCTTGCTTTAGGCCCCTTAGCGTTAGGAAGACTTCGTCTCCCACATCGAAATTAACCTCTCGTCGGTGTTTATTAGCCTGTATCTTCTGCCTATCCTGAGCCACTGAAAGTTGCGCCTTGGCTTGCTTCTAGATCGCTTGTAATCCTTCGGTGTAAAGTCGGGCTCTGTCTTCGTTCAGTTTATTTGGTTCGAAGGGAGCCTCGTCCGCCTAATCGAAAGATATGTTGGGTTCGTATCCTCTCTTAACGTAGAATGGTGAGAATCCCGTCGAGGCGGAAGGTACCGACGCTACTGCTAAGTCAATCATAGGCAACTAATCTGACCAGTCGTCTTAGTGATAATTCACGTATGGTCTTAACCTTTATGTAATGTACTGATTCGCTACTTCAGTCTGTCCGTCTGTCTGCGGGTGTCGAGCTATCGACATCTTTCTCGTGATTCTTAGGATCTTGTAAAATTCTTTCTAGTACGAGGAATCGAACTACGGTCCTCGATCTGATATAATCGAATTCGGAATTCCGGTCCATCGGAGCATATGCTATACGAGTAATCTGGCTGTTTCCGCTGCATCCACGTCTTTATAGTAAGGAATTGAGACCTGTCGTTTCGTCAATCGGTCCATAACGACCATCACATTATCAAATCCTTTTCTGTCCTTCGGAAACGAGCAGAAATCCATCGTCATATATTGCTAAGGTTTATCTAGCGTAGGTAACGACTATAATAGTCCGGGTGGTCGGTCCCTCCATACTTTGGTTCGCTTACAGACTAAATAGTGATCGACATATCTTCGTACGTCTGCCATCCATCCTGGCTAATAGTATCTTGCTGAGAGTAGGCGGCTGGTCTTATCCATCCCTGGGTAAGCTACGGAGGGTTGTCGGTGAATCTCATCGAAAAGTCTCGCTCGGAGATCTCCGTCCTCCGGCACCATCATCTTTCCTTCATAAAGTAGCAGACCCTCTTTAAGTGTCCACTCGCTATCCTGTTCTTCCAGAGCCTCTTATCGGAATTCCTCTAGACTCTCGTGTGTACGATTCGCTTATTTGATTCGGTTAATCAGGTTTAGTTCTTTATTCACGGTGACTGGTGCGATTAGGCACTTCGGTTCCTAGTATTACTTCGGCAGTAGCACGAATTCCTCTCGTTACCCTTTCTGTGAAATATCCTTATAGGAAAGCACGTCCGCTAACATATTCTTCTTACCGGATCGGTACTAGATCTTAAACCGGTAATCCTATAGTATTAGACTCTATCGGATCTATCGGGAGTTTAACCTCCTCTTCTCTTAGAACCACTAAAGAGCTTTATGATCGGTAAGCACCTTAATAGCTTCAGTTCGTCTTAGTCTAATGAGTTCTGCTTCCTATTCTTGAAAAGCACGAATGATCGCTAAAAGTTCCTTATCGTAGATTTCGTAAGCCTTCTCCGCCTTATCCATGGTCTTTGAGAAATACGCGACTAGATGCCATGGTTCGTTTTCATCCATTCGTTGAGAAAGTACACCTCCTAGTGCTTCGTCTGACGTATCCGTTTCAACACGAGTCTGAGTATGGGGATCGTAGTGAGCCAACACGGGCGCCTTAGTTAATTTCTTCTTTAGTTCTTCGAACGCTCCTTAATACTTTTCTGTCTAGGACCACGGTACTCCCTTCTTTATAAGTGCGAATAATGGTTTAGCAATCTTGCTATACTCTTCGATGAACCTTCTATAGAAATTACAAAAACCGAGGAATGACTATATACCCCTCACTATGTCCGGGGGTTCCTATTCCTGAATTACTCGAATCTTTCTAGGATCTACGCGGATCCCGTCCACCCCGATAATGAAACCGAGGAACTTCGTTTCCTTCTTATGGAACTCATACTTCGATAAGCTTACTTATAAACCGGCTTTACGTAGCCGCTTCAAGACTTCTTTTATATACTTCTTATGTTCTTCCAGCGTCTCGCTATAGATCAAAATGTCATCGACGGAAGTAGTTACGAATACATCTAATATTCCGGTCAGGACTGAGTTCATGAATCTCTAGAAGGATGCCGGTCTATTCGTGACTCCGAAGGGCATCACTTTATACTTATACGATCTATACCTCGATTAGAACGTCGTTAGGTCTTCTAAGTCTGGGTCTATGCGTATCCTATAGAACCCTTATCGTATATCTAGCTTAGTGAAGTACTCAGCACCGCGCACCCGCTATATCATCTCATTAATTAGTGGTAACGGGTATAGATCCTTCTTCGTAACTAAATTCAACTTCCGGAAGTCCACATAGAACCGGAGTCCTCCGTCGGCCTTCTTCGCCATCAAAATAGGCGAAGTAAAGGGGGCATTGCTCGGCACGATAAAGCCCTTATGTAAGTTCTCGTAGATATACGTCTTCGCCGCTTTAAGTTACTCTATAGACATCTTATATAGCGGGCAATATCCTGGCGTTGCTTTCTCTTCCAGTTCAATCTTATGATCCACGCCTCTTCTATGCGGTGGAAGCGTGTTAGATCTAATCTTCGAGAAAACGTCCGCATACCTATAGTATTTCCGCGGAATGACTCGTCGAATTCCTTCGAGTTCCGTTTCTTTATCCCGCTCTGTAGGTTTAGAGAGTTCCGAGATCACATGCTCGATCTCACTAATGCTAGTGACGAAGATCTCCGATTCCGGCACCCGAGAGATCCTTTTAAATCCTGCTCGGCCAATAGCTATAACCACGATGTTGCTGACCGGTACGTTCTTTATACGAGGAGCTCGAACCTCGTGAACGATCTCTTTCCCCATAAGGGTTCGTTCTATCTTCTTCACGGTATCTTCCTTATAACTATGGTTATAAGACTTCTTAACCACTAGATCCTTAATCGCGTTTAATTCGAAGGCGCGGTCTCTTCTGTCCGCATCCTTTTTCTGGTGTTCCTGATCCTTCTAACCCGTGGGTCTCTTCAAAATCTTCAATAGATATGGCCGCTGAACAGCATAAGCCACTTCTTCTTTCATGATCTCGACTTCTTCTTTCTCTGTCTTTGGTTCTGGCCAAATAAGCCGTAGTCGTTTGCAATCAATCAGAGCATCTCTTTCAGCGCACCAAAGTCGACCAAGAATCATATCATGTCGGCCAATATTGGTGATCAACGCGGTAACTCGTTTCTGTTTCTTTCCTACAACGATCAGCGGTATCCGGACCGTATAGGTAACCGCTTCCGACGGTCGGTTATTAAACGTAGATAAGGTCACTGGTGTCTTTAATCTTCGGGTCTTTAACCTAAGTGGAATCAGCTTCAAAATAACATCCGTATATATTAAGATAGATATATTCGCTCCGCAATCCACGAGCGCATTAATCTAGAAAGGTACGTCGTTTACTATGACCACTGCTGGCACAGAAAAACTTTTCGCAGAAAGTAATTCTTTTAAATCAATACTACTCGTAGTTATGCTAGGAACGCTTAGGGAGGAGACTTACCCTAAGCGTTGACTTTTCCCTAATCGGTATCCGATCCTAAGTCCTCTACGTCGGCGACGGTATACTTTCTATTCTGGTCTACTAGTATAACGGCGGAAGTCTTCCTTAGATAGTCTCGAGTTATATATCCCTTCTCTTTATAAGTGAAGCATCGTCCTTCTTTCATTAGCGCGGCTCGCTTATTAGTATTTATAAGCTTTAGGCGTGTCGTCGGGGATTCATTCTTCATTATCTTAGTCGTGAGCGTGGTCTTAGTCGATGTCTAATTAGAGGGCGTGCTAGTCGCGGCTCGTCGAGTATCTCGATTCTTCTACTATAAGGTAATGTTATAGGCAGTACGTTGGCAAAGGTGCATAAACTTATCGAAATCAATATCTAGATCGTCAACCACTTATATCATCTGGCTCTGTAGCATATTCGGTAACTTATCATAGAGCGTACGCTGTCGGAAATCCTGGGGTTAGCGCGATTCTTCTACCAGTCTAACGAACTCCGCCAGGAAGTCGTTAAAGTCGTCCTTCGGTTTCATTACCAGCGCCTAGTACTTAACATATGCCTCCGTGGCACGATTCGGGTTATCAAAAACAGTCTTCAGGTGATTAATTAGGTCTTCCACATCTCGGTACGGGTTCGATACGTTAATCGTTAATCGTGGGCCAATATATAGACCAGCCTTACCCTTATAGAGGCCTAACATAAAGTAAACTCGACTATTAGGCGTTAGATAGTAGTTAGCATTAATAAGTAGCTTTCGGCGTATAGTAGCCACCTAATGATCAAATCGGGGGTTCTTTCCATCAGTCAATGTCGGAGGATTCGCCAGCTTTGCCGATCGCTACTAGTACTGGTTCGGTGGTCGAGCTATCTATGCCGGACCCATTCTCTAGTTCTGTATCATGTCGTAGGCTTACTGGTTTCGCTTATTCATAGCGATATCTCGGTGTGCGATAGCCTCGTCGCGTTCAATTTCACATTCATTCGTATATTCGGTTAGGGTGTCAAGCGCAAGCCGAAGTCGGTTTACTTCCTGCTCCGCGTCCTTATACATCATTCTCCAGTGGTGTTCCCTCTAGATCAGTTTCTTCTAGGTGCCTTCTAGGTTTTCGGCCATGGCAAGGGCAAATTCATCTCGGGTAAAGAACTCCGTTCGGGTCTGTTCTTCTGCTTTAGGGTCGGCTGCTATGGTTACTTCAAAACTCAGCGTGTTCCGACGGTCATCCTTTAGCGTTTCTTCTTCTTCGAGCGGGTCATTCTGTCGGTGCTCGGGGTTCAGTTCGTCTTCCCCACGGGAAGGGTTCGGGTTCGGGTTCGGTTCATCTCCAGCGCGGGAGGATTCAAGTCCAGAGGCCTTCGCCATCCTGGTTCGTTCGTCTCGAGGGGTCATACTTCGATTCGGTTCGGTTCGGGGTTCTGATTGGTGGGGTTGATCCGTTACCAAGAACTTAGCGGGAAGCTAAGCCAGATAAGTACGAATCAAGAAAAAAGTAAAAGAGTGGTCTAGTTTAATGTGACGCGGCAAGTCTGTAATGAAAATCATTCAGGATCCTATTCACAAGAGAAAACTAGACAAGAGGGGAAAGAAGGAAAGAACAAGAGAAACCACCATAATCCTCCTTCAAATAGTCCCCAGAGAGATCACATGACCTTTCCATAAGGGAATCTCCGGCAAACGAGCGACAGCAGCAAACGAGCAACACAAACCATATGACGTTTCCTCTAAGCTAACTGGTAACCAGGTTAATCTCATCACAATTAATATATAATCTTAGTGTTTTTTGCTATTCTAGTAAAAACTAATATAAATGAACTTCTTAGATAGTAATAATACTTAATTTAAAAAAGATCATAGCGTATATAAATTAATAAGATATCCTTACTAGTTAATTACGTATTAGGATATCTAAATTTTATAGTTATAGTGGTGTTTAAGAAGTTAGGTAAACTAATATACTTAAAGTTATAGAAATATATTTTAAATCTAGCACTAAGTAAATATAACTCTTTAACTCTAAAATCTTATACTACTAGCTAACCTTAACCTAATTAAAATAAATTCTAGGATATTAAGATATTATATTAAATGAATTATTTAACTCTTTATATTTTTATTAATATAAAAGTATTTAATATTACTTAAAGTGCTAGTTTAATAGTTACTAGTTTATCTAGGGGTTATGACACGGCAAGTCTGAAATGGAAACCATTCAGGATCCTATTCACAAGAGAAAACTAGACAAGGGGGAAAAGAAGGAAAGAACAAGAGAAACCACCGCAATCCTCCTTCAAATAGTCCTCAGAGAGATCACATGACCTTTCCATAAGGGGATCTCCGGCAAACGAGCGACAGCAGCCAACGAGCAACATAAACCACATGACGTTTCCTCTAAGCTAACTGGTAACCAGGTCAATCTCATCACAGGGGTGGCCCTCTAATTAGAATTAAGGGCTAGGTTAAAATTTTTTAAGGTCCCTTTTATAAAATTAGGGTAGGAATTAGGTTATTACTAGGTTTTCCTAGGTTTTCCTAGGTTATTACTAGATTTTATTAGGTTTTATTAGGTTTTCCTAGGTCTAGCTAGGTCCTATTAGTAGACATTGACATTGCCTATGGGCGGTCCATGGGCACCCATGGGCAGATCCTTTTTGCCCATGGATGGGCAGACTCTAGCTGCCTATGGGTAGACATTGACATGGGCGGCCCATGGGCAAAAGCGGGCTGCCCATTGCCCATCCATGGGCGGCCCATCATGGGCAAGCTTTTTTTTGCCCATGGGCGCCCATGGGCTGCCCATCGATGCCTTATTTTGCCTGAATTGGCCTGAATTGGCCTGAATTGGCCTGAATTTTTTGCATAACTTGCTGATTCATCTCTGTTTCTTACCTCTGTTTTGGTCCGAACGCTTACATTTATCTCCCTTCTACCCTTCTACTATGTAATTTTACGAAATATTCTTGTTTTTAGGCCTTTTGCTACCTATTTCATTGGTCGCATAAATGAATTAGATAATTTAATTAAAGATAGAAGGGAATAGTTAAGATAAGAGTGATAGAAGTTGAAAATATATATTTCTGTACGTATGTGTCTACCACTACTTTCTACTGTAGATTCTTCTTTTATTTTTTATTCATGTAAACTAGGTTATTAAGCTATTATTTTTTATATATATATTCTTTATACCCTCTTCAACCTATATTTCTCTTTTAAACCCCTATACTTTAGAATTAATCGTGTAGTGAAGGGAAAAGGGTCAAACTGAAGACGGACAGAGAGAAAATTATGTCTGCGGAAGGGGGTAGGGAAGGGTTTAGGCCAATAGAAGAGGGCTAATAGACCCACATCAGAATAGTTCACCTTCTTTTGATCTATCATATTAGGTTTTATCTTAAGCAGAAGGCCTTCCCCCCTTTAATAATTCCTCTTTACCCTCACTTTATCCCTACTTTTACGTCTATCGCGTCCAGTATGCCTTTCCCATCTTCCTCTTTCGAGTAGACAATAGCTTCCTCAATATTGATCATTCAACTACGCATACGTGAGATCCTCACAGACTCAAATGTTCTGGACACCTTCACGACGTAGCTGTCCGTCACTTTAGGACTAGAGGAAATATATGGGAGTACAATTCTTGGATTCTACGTGCTTCTGATACAGGGGGCCATCACAACAGAAATTATCATAGTCTAGGCAAGATCCGAGCGCAATCCCCAGGAATATCACAAATTCCCAGATCGGCTTGGCTGAGCTCGTGGTATGTCAATGAGCCGCAGCTTAGACGGGCCAGGCTTTCGCCGGAGTCACTAGAATTGCAAGTAAAGACCAAGCACCCATGAAAGCGTGTCGGCCAAGTGAAGCTACTTACTGCACACACACCCACAATTGATCAAAGCCCGGCGAGCTCTATATGCCCCAACCATTTCTACAATTAGATATGCAATTCCGCAGGAGGAATTTATGTACAATTGACGTCTCACAATTCGTATTCATGCCGCAAACAGCCAATTGCTACAATTTTCTCTAAACAATTCCTTGGCCGGGGGAAGCTTCTGTGAAGGCGTCTTCCGCCGACAGCTCACACAGCCTTCAATGTCTGCCTCAAGAAACCACTGTCCAGGTCCACCATTGAGTAACGGCCACCCTTGGCATGGCAGCCTCAACGACAGCGGTTCTCTGACAAATAATTTCACCAACTGTCCATGTTCAAGGATAATACTGTCATGTCTTTGGTTTCACGTAGAAACAACGACCAGAAGTTTCCAACAAATTGATAACGATCTGCAGCCCGTCACCAGATCAATGGTCATGCGCAGCTGGCTTTAAGAAAACTCCGTCAGTCCCAAAAAGAATTTTGCATATTTTACATAATCCGAAAATATTAGTGGGGCCTGCAAAAAGCAGGCTGTCTCAACTTTCGTGAAGTGTGGGATATTTGTTGCTCCTCGCCTCTTTTTGAGATAATCAGCAATGATAAAAATATTTTCTTCCGTATTGTGGGCATGCAGGAAAATGACTGACATTTTGGTACTGGACTGAAAGGGCATGTGCTCTTCCAAGTTTTGACCACAAAGACTTAAATGGGCTGGGTTAACCCCTGACAAAGAGTCTTTCTTTGGCCGACAGGATCGTTCTATTTCGGACAAATTTACACTATATCTTTGGAAACCATTCTCCCAAAATCGAACCGCTAAAATGGGAAGAATTCTTAAGAATTCTTAATGCTTTTACAGGATCTCGGAAAAAACAGCGCCCCAAAAAGTTTGAACTCAATCACGTACCATTGTGCACGCCTCAGTCGGCCCTTGACAAGAAGATTTTCTATCCGAACTGGAAGCCCAGGCCAGAGTGGAAACAATATAGAGGCCTTGACTTTGTTGGGAATCCTTGTTGGATTTTCATGAGCCCGGATGACCCAGATCTCCGTCTTGACGAGATGCAACTCAAGCTCTACCGAAATCTTTCCTTCCAACCGGTATTCGAAAATGGCCGAATTGTATACAAGCACGCAAGAGACCCTCCACTTGAATGTATTACGAGCCCAGCTGCTTTGGAAAACGCAAAACCTTATTGCGTTGGGAGCTACTGGTAGTTGACGCACTGCTATGGCACGACGACACAGTGTCTCGCGATAACGTTCTTCTGGAATAGGCATGGCCACGACGAAGAGGGGGACGGATCTTGATGTAATGGGAATTTTGGCGTGTTTAATTTGATTTGATTATTGCATGAAGACGCC
Source organism: Penicillium sp. IBT 16267x (assembly GCA_028828865.1). Lineage (NCBI taxonomy): Eukaryota > Fungi > Ascomycota > Eurotiomycetes > Eurotiales > Aspergillaceae > Penicillium > Penicillium sp. IBT 16267x. The sequence continues at coordinate 5,081,038 of JAQJZQ010000005.1, read as the reverse complement.
ATTCTGATTACTGGGAGACTTTTCTCGTTGAAGCGATTGTTGATGTGTACTAGATATGGAACTACGTGTCCGTGGAAGGGGAGGAGAATCTTGCACGATTTGTCTCATTCGACACCCGCTTCTTCCTGGTGCTCCAGTATTGGTTCCAAGAGAGGCAGTATGCACTAGTACTAAAACAAGCAGATCAGGCCATTGTAACACACCTGAGTTGTGTATTTCTACATAATTTAAATAGCAAAATAAAGGTCATCTTTTAGCTGCTAAATCGACCATCTCCGAGTGTGCTGCCAACGAGCGTTCCCCTCTTCACTACCTACTATAGCGGAGATCTGACTTGGTTTCATGGAAGTCTTGAAATTGGCTATAAATAAATGTACAGCAAGATAGCAAAGGTGATCTTGAATCAGCTTACTCATTTCTATTGTATCGTTCCTCTTGTCTCTGCCAAGCCCTTTGAATGCGGACATCACCAAAAGCTCGGCCAACCATTCGCAGAAAATCAGTCCTTGTTATCCAGCTATTATTATCAGAGCACAGTCCGGAATGCCGGTATGAGATCCCAGTCCATTTGATTTTGACGTAGGTCGTTGGGGCCCGTCTGAAAGACTTCCACGGCGGTCTTTCTGCCACGACTACCCCCACAATTCCTTCGATATTCTCCCGTCCATATCGGCGGTGCGCGTATCCCATCTCGTCAGTGAATGTGATATTTGATATGCGATTCTGCGAGTCGGACACATTTTGGAGGGAATCTGTGTTGCCATACACCCCTTTCTCGAAAATGTACTTGCAGGTCTCCAATGGGCCAATGCGCATGATGGAGAAGCATCCTGTCCCAATATAGCACCAAGCATCAACCCTGCGATGTTCATCACTGATGGTCAAGGCGTCCATCATGCGGAAGATATCATCATCGCGCGCGTCCTTTTCGCCTTCATTAGACAAGTCTCTTTCTGTCAAATCTATCGAGGAATTTCTTGACTGCGGCTCAAAGATACGTGATGTCCGAGACTCTGTCACACTTTCGGATACCAGTAACTCGGAATCTTGTTGCATATGTGTCGAGGACTGAGGATCTGCCGAGTGAATTGGAACAACATCTTCGGAGAGCCCCAGAGATTGAGCATCTGCACCGCACTCTACCAAGACACCCACAAACTCCTTGTCGCTGTTGAATGTATGAAAAAGCGCTCTATTAAGCTGATCTTGGTTGGCTCGTGGCCCTAGACGCTTCAAAAGACTATGCTTTGATTTGCTGTCTCCCATCATAATATTTTCCAGGGCCGATTGGTTGAAGATGTTCGTGGCGGTGACATTGGCGCCGTGGCCAACCAAGCAGTGAATGACTTCATCTCGTCCCAAGTGGCAAGCATTCATGAGTGGTGTAAAACCCAGTTTGTCGTGATTATCAAATTCCGCCCCCGAACGAATGAGTGCATCAATAACAGTAACAGGAGAGATGCTAACCGCGTAGTCCAAAGCAGTATGGCCGAGACCATCGAGTTGATTTACATAACCTACTCGGTCTGGCTCTGCCATATCTCGAAGAATGGCCTCGATTGCTTCAACACATTTTGTGGCACGGAAGAGGATGGAAACATGAAGAACGGTCATTTGAGACTCATTTGTATCCAATATTGCACGTGGGTCTTCTTGCAAGTACAAAAAGGCTCCTTCATGAAATTTACAATGAAGACAGCTGTGTGATATTGGTAATCCCCGATTGGCGCGCGCAGACACAATATCTCGAAGCACGTTCTCAGGCCACTCATTCTTTTTAAACAGCGCCAGGAGAGAATTGAAGCCTCGTAAACTCGACTTTCCAGATTTGGTGGATTTCTGGATGAGATCCCATAGCCATTGCTTAGGCCAGTGTTTGTCTTTGAAAGCTTCCACCAGCGAGTCAAGACTTTGGAGTGCTGGCCCCACTTTATGTGCCAGGAAGCCAACTGAAGCTAGGAAAAAGTCCCATCGACAAAACACGAATGCAATTATATCTTCTACCGGCAAATAATCCAGTATGTCATATATTAACTCAGCTGGAAGGGGAATGATGTCCACTGCCAATTGCCCATTTTCGTTGTCGTCTGGGCTGCGTGCCCGTAATTGTGATGAGATTTACCTAGTTACCAGTTAGCTTAGAGGAAACGTTATGTGGTTTGTGTTGCTCGTTTGCTGCTGTCGCTCGTTTGCCGGAGATCCCCTGATGGAAAGGTCATGTGATCTCTCTGGGGAGTATTTGGAGGATTGCGGTGGTTTCTCTTTCTCTTTCCTTCTTTTCCCCCTCGTCTAGTTTTCTCTTGTGAATAGGATCCTGAATGATTTCCATTACAGACTTGCCGTGTCACACTAGCCTTCTTAGCCCCGCTAATTCTAAACCCCTTTTAGTATATTATTAGTGCTAAATCGAAACTAGGCTTCCGCACGACCCAGTAGAACCCGGACCCAACCCGGACCCGGACCCGGCTGGGTCCGGGTCTGGGTCCAAAATCTTGACCCAGCACTGGGTTCTGGGTTACCTCCTTCTACCCAGACCCAGTGCTGGGTACCCATTGGGTACCCAATTAGTAACAAATAAGACAAACATGCTGGAGATTTTGACTGCATAAATTATACAAATTCTTCTTGTAATTTTAGGTATTCTTATTACATCTTCTCCTTGATTTTCTATGATCTGAGTAGAATTCTAGAGATGAAGTGCTTATTTAAGCCAGCATTGATTAAGGAGAAAAGGCCTTGAATTAGCTATCTAGTGATATTCGAAAGTATCATCCTCTCGCTGTTTACGCTTCCGTCCTGATGCTCGTAGCTGCGTACTACTCTCTGGCAGTTGAGGTTCAGAATCCTCATCCTCGATATCACCTATCACCGTAACCTCCTTTTCTAATCCATCAGGCTCTTCAGTATCACTTATTGGCTCCATCTCAATCTCGTCATGTTTCTCATCTTTCTCCTCTCTTGCTGCTTCAATCTCATCTCGAGTGAAGAATTCTTCAAGGCGCTTCGCATCCTGCTCTTCAAGATCGAATCTTGAAGTACAAAGGAACATCATAAGCTCTTGAATTGTTTCGGACTTCATTCTTCCTCTGCGGTAGTGGCAGACGTCTCGGGCTGTATTAAATAGTCTCTCTACACCAGCACCTGTTGCTGGCACTGAGAGAACGTCTCTTGCAAGAGCTGCAATTGCTGGGAAGCGGTGTTGATTGTCCCTCCAGAAGCTAAGAGGGTGGATATCAACTATATCTATTGACCAGTTAGTAAGAGAAAAAGAACATAATAAGCTTCACTAACCACTATCAAGATATTGTGTTAACTCATCTATGACTCCCGTTGGCTGTTGTTTACCACCATTCAACATCTTATCAAGCTTTGAGCTTGATCTAGGTAGATCCTTTGAAGGTAGTGACTCTTGACTATCGGAAAACTGAGCTTAGTATGGTGCAAGAGCCTTTTGGAAAGACTTTCGATACTGGTCACGCCACTCTTGTTCCCAATCATTAGTAAGAAAGAATTGAAACTTATTAATAGGTGCAAGCATCGTGCAGATCGCAAAGACATGCCCTCGAACATGATCAGTCTGCGCGTAATACTCATCGAGTTTTAATCGACTTGCTATAAGCGCATTAAGCATCTCAGTCTTCCATAAAACACGCTTTCGCCTAAGCTGCTTTGTGGATTGCTCAAGATGCTCAAATAGCTTATTATAGATCTTGAAAGTGTAATATGCAGTAATATCCCGAGTCTTTGAAAGTTATAAAGTATAATCAAAGAATGGCTCCGTGATATGAAGAAGATAGTCGATTTGGCGCCACTCTTCAGTGTCTGGTAATAGATCAAGACGAGCATACTCTTCACAAAAAGGGCCAAAGATAGACTGTAGTCTCTTCGCGCGACGGAGCATAAGAAATGTGGAGTTCCATCGGGTCTTTACGTCTTGGATCGGGGCAAGCTTCACGTTTTGGGTCTGTAGGCCATAGAACGTCTCTCGGCGCTGGGGACTAGCGTTGATGTAAATTGCGAGGTAGCGTATCTTGTTGAGTGTAGAAGAGATCCCTCGCTGCTGTTGTCGTGCATTCTCTTGCGCCATTCTGGATTGCTGGTCAGTCCACTTTGTTTCTGTAGTATCATTTTTTGGAACTGCCTTAATATGCCCAAGAAGCTGGTTAAGGCTAAGCTGAATGACGTGGGCTAGGCAAGGGATTCGAATAATGATAACACCCTCTGATAAAACCTGCTGAAGGCTCTCAACGAGGGTCTTATTGTTTGATGCATTATCTATAGTTAAGCCAAATACCCGGTCTTCAATTCCATGCTCAAGAAGGGTTTCCATTAGGGCGTTACTTAGGTTTGCACCAGAATGCGTCCCATGAATAGGTTTGAAATCCAAGAGTACTTCCCGATATACCCAGTCACGATCAATAAAGTAGCCAGTAATGGCCATAAATGCCTGTGAAAATGGAGACGTCCAGCAATCGAGGGCAATAGAGATCTTTGAGCTGGCTGGAAGTAGCTTAAGCACACGCTTTTGCCGACTAATAACTGAAGTTTGTAGCCGGCGACGAATAGTATCCGCAGAGGGGATAAATAGAGTAGATTGGGAAGTGCGAGCCATCTGAATTAAGCTCTGGAACTTAGGGTGCTCGATAAGATGGAATGGAAGTCGATTAAGAGATAAGAATGATAAAATCTCTTCTTCCCAGGCTTCTTGCGAGAAAGAAGCCATGGTCGTATTGTCATCCTTAAGGAATTCAGCAAGTATAAGTCTTGAAATTCTAGAGAACTTACCACTTTTTTGAGAAACTTAGTTATCTCTGCTTTAGATCCACGCTTGGCCTTTTGACATGCTGCACTCTTAATATGCTTTAACATAGAGGATGTGCCATGATACTGTGCTTTCTGATCGGCTACACGAGTATGGAGAACATAGGGATGCTCAAGAATCTGGCCACAATTCTTACACATAACCTTTGGCGCTCCGTCTATAGCATGTGCAACCTGGTCGAATTTGCTCCAGATCTCAGCCTGGTGGCTTGAATCCCAGTGGATCTTCTTCTTCATTCCAAAATCGGTCTGTAGCCACCAATCTACCCATTCCGTATGAGTCATTTCGTCGTAAAGAACGTACGCCTTTCTCCGATCAGGTCCAACGCGTATAAGGGAGGTAGGGGGTGCTAAGGGAATAACTGGACGAAGGAATTCGGGGTCGATAGAGTTAAGATCGAATATTTGCTGGCTAATAGATGGATCAGGAGTGCCTAGGCGGTTTGAAGGGGTAAGGTAACCAAGATTGCCTATATCTCCATCATAGATAGATGATGTAAGGTTAGATTGCTGACTTTGGGACATGGTAATAGAATGAATGAATAAATGTTTTGATAGAAAGTAAAGGGTAGGAGAGGAAGGCAATACCTACAAAAATTAGAAGATGCAGTAGCTTTATAGCTAGTAGAGAGCTGAACAAACGAGTCAACTTATTAAAAGCAAATATACTACTTTAATATAATTGGTGGGTATAGCGGGTAGAAGTGGGTATAACCCAACGGGACCCAACAGGACCCAGCCGGACCCAGGAAAACCCAATAAAACCCAACAAAACCCAGCAATAACCCAGGAAAACCCAGGAAAACCCAGCAATAACCCAGTAATAACCTAGGAAAACCCAGAAATAACCTAATTCCCACCCTAATTCCATAAAAGGGACCTCAAAAAATTTCAACCTAGCCCTCAATTCTAGTCGGGGGGCCACCCCCAGATGAACTAGCAACCATTAAACCAGCACTTTAAGTAATATTAAATACTTTCATATTAATAAAAATGTAAAGAGTTAAATAATTCATTTAATATGATATCTCAATATCCTAGAATTTCTTTTAATTAGATCAAGGTTAGCTAGTAGTATAAGATTTTAGAGTTAAAGAGTTATATTTACTTAGTGCTGGATTCAAAATATATTTCTACAACTTTAAGCATGTCAGTTCACCTAACTTCTTAAACACCACCATAACTATAAAATTTAGACATCCTAATGCGTAATTAACTAGTAAAGATATCTTATTGATTTATATACGCTATGATATTTTTTAAATTAAGTGTTATTACTATCTAAGAAGTTCATTTATGTTAGTTTTTACTAGAACAGCAAAAAATACTAAAATTACATATTGATTAGTTAGCAGGTTTATGAACGCCAAGACCTTGAATTTATGCAAAGTTGGGTTTTCCTGGGTACCCAATGGGTACCCAGTCTGGGTCCTGGGTAGGGTCCGGGTTGCCTTGCCTCGACCCAGACCCAGCCCGGGTCTGGGTCTGGGTCCAATACTTGGACCCAGACCTGGGTCCTGCGGAAGCCTAATCGAAACTACTATATAGGTAAAGAGCGGCCTAGATAACTTCTATCTTAAAATTATCGTTATCCTAGTTAAAGCTATTATCGCTATTAATAGGAGAGTCCTAAAAACCCTTAACTGTGAAGGGCTACGGCTGAATTAATTCAATTGAACGGTGCCTGCATGCTGTTTATCTAAATCTTAGAGAACTATAAACAAAGGGGCGGTCAACTATAGTATATAGTGTCCCCCAGGGCGGTAAGGCTACCTTGCTTTCGCGGCAGTATCGGGTGCGATGCCTGCACGGGCAGAGCCCGGGCTTTAATGTGGCCTTGGCCCGTTATAATACCCCCCTCCTTAGGTTCGAACTTATAGACGACTAACCCGCGCTATTTCGGCTATTAGCAGGGGCCCATCCGTGGTTGAAGCGGCCCCGAAACGTTCCTCGAACCTGTCTAGTGCGCTGCAATCTCTAATAGATGCTAATGGTTCCTATGTGCACTGTGAATAGCCTGTCCAGCGAACTAACACTTCTCTCCTTGAGCCTCGACCTACTCTCTTTGTACGGGCTGCCAGGATCTCTTCTACCTCGTATTCTAATTCTCCGTCGATATCTAAGGGTGGTGGCTACGAATCGTCCACGATTTACGAGGGAAGCGGGTCTTTAGCTACGGGCCGAACTAGTTCGATATGGAATACTGGATGAATTCTGGTAGGAATATCTAGCCGTACTATATGGGAAGACGGTGCTTCTAGTACTATATAGCGTGCATAAAGCCAATCTAGCTTCTTATACGGCCGTATAGATCTCACGTTTCGTAGGTTTAGCTAGACCTGGGCATACCCGGACCATGGGTATTAACTTGATACCCATGGCCCATACCCAAGTACCCATGGGTATTAGACCAAATACCCATACCCTACCCATGGGTATTTGGGTATACCCATGGGTACCCGTGAAATACCCATTTCAGCATAAACTTCCTAATTAGGATGGATAAAATGCTGATTTATCTAAATAAGTTACTGTTATTTTACTCTGTTTTCGTCTATACTTTAGTACCACTATCCTTTTATCTTAACCCTTAAAGTAATTAAATGAAATTAATCTATATTATAATTTTTAAGTGTTTTTTGATCTTAGTTACTGGGCTTAATTTAGGAAAAAGAGGTAGGTAGGGTAGGTGTAAGTGAAAAATAAAAAATTCTCTATACTTTATGTAGAAATATATATTTAATATAGTCATCTAGTCTTCACTTTCTAACTAAATTTTAATGATTTTTAAATTCTTAGATTTAAGATAAATTTTGCTTTATATCCTAATTCCTACCCTAGAATTTAATTATTTACTAATTTATAAGCCTTAAATCTTAGAAGTGGTGGTGTTTTTTGATAAAAAACTAGTGATTTTGAGATGAAAAGTGGAAAAAAAATTAGGGGGCATTAAGGTCAGCGAATTTTTTGGGTATTTGGGTATACCCATGGGTATTTAGTACTTTTGTCTGACCGCTTTAGTTAACCCCACCCTATATAGCCAATAGGATCTACTAAAACATCTGATAAATATATATATTATATGATATATCGCGTCGCGTCGTCGGCGGGATTTTTTACCATCTATCTTCCTGTATTAAGGTAAGTCCTTTTATCTTAAGTCCTCTTACTTTCCTCTTACTATCCTCTTACTTCACTCTTATTTCTCTAATGTCTCAGTTATCTGATTTCCTTTCCTCCTCTCTTTATGAGAGTGAGGATATCCAGCTTATACCCTCCGAAAGCCAACCATCCGGAAGCCAACCATCCGAAAGCCAACCATCCGAAAGCCAAGACTTATCCTTCTTTCCTCCGAATCTGCCTACCTTAGTCCCATCCTCTCTAAAACGCTCAAGCGATCGGTTAAAAATATGGGTTATCTTTAAAGAGATGAATAAGGCTATTTTTGTTAGTTGGTGGATTGAGACCCAGATTGGGGCCTCTGAGGGTACACTAGAGAAGACAAAATGGGATGGAAAAAAGCAAAATATAGATCTTTGGTCCTATTTCGACCAAGTGGCTCACTACAAGACCGGAGAGCCTAAGGTTATGTGCACGAGATGTGGAAGGACTATAAATCATCCTAACTACACAGGCTATGGAACAAGTGCCCTTCTAAAACATCAAAAAACATGCCAAAAAAAGATCAAACAGGGCAAACAACCAACTATACAGTATATGATGCAGCAGAATACGGTAAATATTAGTTAAAAGCTAAATGAGATAAAAGCTAATAATCCTTGATTTTTAGGGTCGTCGCTTGCCTAATTCATCCCAACCCCCCTTCACCGAGGAACAATGGCAGCAACAGCTTATTACTGCAATTACCACCCTACGTCTGCCGCTCCAGATTGTTGAACAGCCAGCGTTCCAGAACCTTCTTCGATTTGCCCAAACAGCGCCTTCGATCCTAGAATTTCCATCTAGAAGAACCATCCAACGTCGGCTTCAGACAATAACCAAAGATCGGCAGAAAGACATTCTCCAGAAGCTTCCACCGCAGGCAAAGATATCAATTAGTCTAGATTGCTGGACGTCTCCCTTCCAGCAGGCGTTTATGGCAATTACTGGCTATTTTATTGATCTAAACTGGGAATATCGAGAGGTTCTACTTGGTTTTGAACCGATTCATGGCACATACTCTGGTCTGAATTTGAGTGTGGTCGTTTGGGAGGTGCTTCGGAAATATCAGATCGAAGACCGTGTGCTTACGATGACTACAGACAATGCGTCTAATAATAGCACCTTAGTCTTAAATCTCCAAGATTCAGTCCAATCTTTGGGTGTTGATCCTAATGTTGCTAAACCTGCTATTATCCGAGTTCCCTGTATCGCTCATGTGATGCAGCTCGCCCTAAAGCAGCTACTTAGTCAGATGAAAGCAAATCCCCAGAATGAGATAGTTGAGATGGTTTGGTCTAAAGAGCATACCCAGTCAGCTCGCAGGAAGGCAACAAAGCAAGACATCGCAAATACTTTGAATAAGGTTTGATCCTCTCTTTGTTTTTAACCTTAGCTTTCTCTTACCTTTATCTTACCACCCTCTCTCTTTTATCTTACCTCTCTTTATTACTTAATCCAGGGGCGGTCCCTAGATTAAGTACTATTTCTACTAATTATCTTACTCTTTATCTCTGCTAATCTTCTTATTATTTGATTAGGTCCGAAACCTCGCAGTCTTTATTAATGCAAGCCCTCAGCGACGAGAAACCTTTTTGAACCTTCAGACCGAAACCCCTCGTTTAGTCCCAATCCAAGACGTCCGAACACGCTGGAACTCGACATTTTTGATGCTTCGACGTGCAAAACGCCTACAATCCTTTTTTGACCGATTTTGCTCTGAACATGCCTATAATCATATGAAGTTAAATTCAGATGAGTGGCGTCAGATTGACTATCTGCTTTGTATCACACAACCCTTTTTTGATTTTACCGAAGCGCTTTCAACAACTAAAGATGTGACTATTCACCTAGTCTTTAGCATCTATAATCAGCTCTTTGAACACCTCGAGTCATCAATCCAAAAGCTCAAACGCAAGAAGACTGGATGGAAACAGCAGATACTAATAGCTCTTCAATCATCCGAGAGTAAGCTCCGGCACTACTATGGGATGACATACGATAAAGAACTTAGGGATATTTATGCAATTAGGACAATCCTGGCCCCACAGTATAAACTGGAGTTCTTTTCTACAGAGGAATGGATATCAGATCAAATACATTATCCTACTCTCTACCGCCAAAGTCTCGAGGATCGGATAAAAGGCTATCAAGAAAAGCTCTCGGATTCACAGTCATCAAACACTCAGGCCTCTTTATCAGTTCAGTCTAATAAGCTGAATATGCTACTTAAACGAAGCTATTCATCATTACCCACCACACAGAGTGAGGTTACTCGGTATCTCGAAGGATGTAAGTATCTTTTTACCTAATCCTTCGCCTATCTTTTATTTAACTCTCACCTCTATCTCTCTTTTATCTGATATCTAACTAATCTAATCTTTAGCTACGTCACAAATATGCCCTCGACAATTTTGGAAAGATCATCAGACTGAATTCCCTATCCTTGCATCCCTTGCCCGGGATATTCTTTCAGTCCCAGCTACTGGTGCAGGCGTTGAACGTTTATTTAATTCCGCACGTGATATTTGCCATTATCGACGGGGTTCTTTAAATGCGACAACTATCCAGGATCTAATGATGTTTATGTGTGCTACACGATTTGAGATCGAAGAGGGACAGCTTGCTTTTATCCGAGAGCTTGCTACTGAAGATGGGATGGAACTAATATATGAAGACACTGAAAGCCAGCAAGCTGGGATTGACCTAATTAGTGATAACGAGGAAGACGAGCTTCCTTTGGTCTTACCTAACCCTTTGGTTGAGATCAGAAGCCAGCAATCAAAGAGACAGAATAGTGTTTCGTCTGATGATTCTGACACTGAGGGTCTTTTGCCTCCGCCACGTGTTTCTGGAAGGGTTCGGAAGCGATCAAGATTACTAGAGGACTATGAGACGGATATTTAGAAATGTAGTAATTTATCTGATCGTTTTTATCTGATCTTTTAATTTATGCGTTTAATAAATTAATAATCTAGTTTATAGGTAATTAAGATACCTGGTAAATTACTAAAATAACCACTAAAATTGAATAAATTATGCAGGTCACATACGTTACTATTTTTATTCAAATTAGGGTATTTGGGTACCCATGGGTAGGAGGCCCCTACCCGTGGACCATACCCAAATACCCATGGGTATTAGACCCAATACCCTACCCGGACCATGGTCCGGGTATGGGTATGGGTATTCGGGTATACCCATGGGTATGCCCAGGTCTAGGTTTAGCCATACCTTATCGCCCGCTTTATATACTAGTGCGGCTTGGCGTGTTCTGTTCGCTTAAAGCTACTACTAATCCTATACGAACGCGATAGACGCTTACGCCTATTTAGTAGCGGATCGGAGTCGATCTACTAGCGCTTCGCCTACCTCTCCCGGTCCTAATAGCTCTTCTTAGGTTCTTCCGCTCTTAGCCTATATCGGGTCGATATAGTATCCGTGCGTGAAGAAGAATAGAGACACTCTAGTTAACGCTACGTCTCGGTTATTGATCGCTACTGCTACTATTAGAAGAAGCTTCATCTAGTCCTCTTATGTATAGTAAGTGAATGCTCTTAAGATCCTCTCGACCTCTTGGTTCGCTCGCTCGGTTAAACCATCTAACTGCGGGTGGAAAGCGGTAGATAATCGGCGCCGAATCTGTAGCCTTTCGCATACTCTTTTCCAGAATTCGCTCACGAATTGGGTCCCTCGGTCGCTTATAATAGCTATTGGTAGGCCATGGTGTATATAGAAATGCACTAAAAAGACCTCGGCTAACGCGTTAGAGGTAATTAAGTCTATACCGACTAGGATCACGCTCTTCGTTAACCTATTAGTAACGACTAGGCAGTTTCTTATATTGCTCCCTTCTGTAGCTAGGAAACCAGTAATAAAGTCCATTGATATTTCTGCCTAAATACGCTAGGGAACTAGAAGGGGTTTTAATAAACCGTGCTTCGTTTCTCTCCAGATCGTGCTTCTCCCATATACGCCGTAGTTCCGTAGGAACTATCGTATATCCTTTGCCGCTCCGGGCCAGAACCACTACCGAGACAGTATCGTATAGGTGGCGTCTCGTCCTGGGTGACCGGTCGTGTAAGAATCGTGTACTTATTAGAGGATCCTCGTTCTTAGATGCTCGGAGCTAGGAACCCATAAACGACCACGAAACCGTAGTAGTCGACGCTCGTCTAGCTCGCATTCTGCTAAGCTCACTTTCGTGTCTATACCATCAGGTATTCGGCGATGTTCCTTAAATATCGCGGTAGAGAAGGCTCGATAAGTTGCATCGGTCCTTTGGGCATCTTCCTATAACTACTATATCTTAGGATCGTCGAACATTTGTACTGGTGTTTCTAGGTCCAGTTCTTCTTCTTTAGGCTCTCGTTATGCTCTACCGGTCCGGACCGTAACGTCGGCGAATAGGGCCCGAAACCTATATAAAACACGCTCGTCGTTGGCGTCTTACGGGATATCCTATTCCCTTCGCGATAGCGCGTCTAGTCTCACTACTTACTTCCTAGGCCGATATTATAGTTCGAAATCGAACTCGGCTAGCACGTCTACCCATCGCATCTGCCGTTCGGATAACTATCTTAACTTATGGAAGTATCGGAGGTTCTTATGGTCCGTTACGATAGTGAATCGGGGGACCATCTTTAGCTCTGGTCGCCATTCCTTAAGGGCTCGTATAATAGCTAGGAGTTCCTTATCGTGGATCTCGTAGTTTACCTCCGCCGGTGATAGCTTCTAAGAGAGGTACGTATATAGTGCTAGAACTCCGTCGTCTTATACCTAGGATAATACTACGCCTATAGCCTAACCTAATGCGTCCGTTTCTACTATCGTCTCCCGTTCTTCCTCGAAATGCGCTAGAATCGGTGCCGAAACGAAGAGGTTTTTCAATTCCTCGAAATTCCGTTGGCAGTTATCGTCCCATTTAAAGACTTCGCCTTTCTTAGTCAACCTCGTTAGGGGTGTCGTAAGTTCAGCGAACTAGGGTATAAACGGCCGATAGAAGTTAGCGAACCCGAGAAAGCTTCGAATATCCTTCACGGTCTTAGGTGCCTTCTATGACTTAATCGCTTCGACTTTCTCGGGGTCGACATAGAGACCCTCGCCTGCTTTCATAATATAGCCTAGATACTTCATAGCGTGCTGTTCGAACTCTAACTTCTTAATGTCACATTGAAGTCCGGCTGCTTGTAGTTTCGATAGGACTTCGTATACTTTTCGACGGTGATCCGCTATCGAATCGTTAGAGTAGGTAATAATATCATCCACGTATGCTGAGACGAAGTCGTCTAGATACTCTCGTAGTATATGATTAATATACCGTTGGAAGGTAGCTGGGGCGCCTGTTAGGCCGAATGGCATCACGTTCCATTCGTAGAGCCCGTATCGTGTGCGAAACGCGGTCTTATACTCATCGCCTGGCTGTACCCGGATCTTATGGAACGTAGCTATAACGTCAAGCTTTATGAACCACCGTGCCTTCGACATATTCCGTAGCGTTTCACGGATCAAGGGTAATGGGTATCGGTCTTTAACCGTTAATTCGTTTAGACCTCGGTAGTTAATGCAAAACCTGATGCCACCTCCTGGCTTTCGTACTAGGAGCACTGGCGAAGCGGCTGGTGATCGGCTAACGCGAATGAAGTTTTTATCCAATAGATCAGTGAGCGTTTTACGCAGCACTAGTAGTTCTTCTCGGTTCATCCCGTATAATGGTCCGAACGGGGGTGGAACTTCGTTTCCGTTGTCGTCGGTTTTTAGCTTAATTTGATGGTCGGTTCTAGGGCGATTCGGGGACAGTTCGTCCGCTAATCGTTAGCTAAATATATCTAGCTAGGGCTAGTACTACTTAGGTAGCTTCGTTTTAGGGTCTACCGGTTCCTTTAGACGTAGTGCTTTCTTAATATCCGCCATCGAAACCCTACTAATTCGTAACTAGTAATCGTTCGATACGTATTCGTAGATTTACACGCACTCTTAGGCACTCGCCCTCTATACTCGTAGGCGCTTTATATTCTAGGGACTAATCGATAGGTCTCGACGATTCCAGCACCGCGTTTTAGTTCCTTCTTTTAAGAAGATGTCGATATATCCTCTATTCGCGGAACTCTTCCGTTTTATATCCGTTTCCTAGGGTTTTCCTAAGATTAGGTCGTCGACTTACCCTAGAATCACGTACGCGAATACGTCTTTCTATTCATAACCATATATATCGAGGTCAAAGTATGTAACGTGTGTGATTCGGCCCTGTTTTCCTACTACGCCGTCTAGTATTAGGGGCTTTGGAAGTCTGATTCGCGGGAGTTTATAAGAGAGAGAGATTTTTTCATTAATTATAGCGTAGCTATCGTACCCGCTATCGACGAGGCCCTTAACGAATCGCTCGTTATTTAGGCACGCGTTGATATAGAATAGCGGCTTAGTGCTCTTCTCTAATCTCTTAACTCCTTCGAGCTCTTATTCGCGACTAAGAATAAGAGCTACTCTTTTTCCGATCTAGATAATTCAGACGCTATAGTGAATTCGGCTTCACTAGACGATTCTACGACCGTAGTAACTTCCTCGCGCTTTCTGCTTTTCTTAGTCGAAACGGGACCGTTTAGGTGCGTCTTCTCTAACTTATTAGCATTAAGGTGTCTCTCTGCCTCTAGATATCTCGCTAGTTTTAGGGGGTAGGTTACGATACGGCAGTTAGACCGCCCGTAAAGGAAATAGAGTCCCTCTTTAATTCGTCTATTAATCTCCTTTTGTTCGACCCATTTTGCGCGTTTACCGACTAAGTATTGGTCTCTGCCCCGATTCGGGGGCGAATCGTGGGCGACTCGGTTTACTTTTATAGCACTAATAGTCGGCGTCTAATCCATAGGATCGTAGATTTCTTCGACGGTGGCAGTAACTCTTAGGGTACGCTTTAGCTGGTTCTATATTACCTAGAACCCTGATAAATCGGCGCTAATACGGTATAGAATCTAGACCATATTAGTGAAGGTGCTTAGCATACCTCGGTTCACTAAGGCTAAATGCGTCTCTTTATTTAACGCCATGACTAGTGTGTGCATTTTGGAATCATCGGGCCATTAAAGCGCACCGGCATCAGCTAGCTCTCTCTCGAAGCTAGGTAAGAATTTCTCAAACGGCTGGGTCGGCTTTTGCTTTAGTGCATATAAGCGCTGCACGGCTCTCGCTTTAACATTCGGGTCTCCGTAGATCCGTTCTAGATAATGTAATAAGTCGTCTAGCGTTCCGTCCTCGCGTCTCTCTCTTATAAACGTAGAAGTGTTCTTTAACGCTATCTTCTCTAGGCGAGAGTAGATATATATATATTAGTCCGCGGGGGAACCGAGGCACATTCTATCCACTCTTAGTTTATTCTCGATTAGGATTCGCTAGGAAGGCTAATCACTAACTATTCCCGAGAACATCGCTAGGTTCGGCAGCATCGCTCTCGGGCGAGAGGCTACGCTTCGCTCGCTATTATCGCGATTTTCGCTCGCTTAGTCGACGTAAGGACCGGCGCTATTAGTCGTCTTAGGTTTAGGCTGTGCCATAACCCGCAAGAACCCGCACCCGAACCCGCCCCATCCTCCCTATGGGTAGGGAAATGGGTCGGTCTGTTCAACCCGCATGCGGGTTGCGGGTTCTTATGGGAAACCCGCGCGGGTTTATGGGTTACCCAATGGGTCGTCAAACAGGACAAACATAGAAATAGCCCTCTCTGCATAAATTATGTAGTATTTACTTGTATTTTTGAGTATTCCTAGTACAGCTTTGTAGTTTTCGAAACAGAATCTTGATTTATGAATCGTTGAAGTAGATAGAATATAAAGTGAATATATTGAATAAATGGCTAGTCGTACAGGAAATCACTATCTTCACGTCTAACACGCTTACGCACTCTCCCTGATGTGCGTTTTTGAGTATCTACCCCTTCTATCATAGGTAAATCAGGTGAATCATGCTCACTATGGTCTTCAGGTGATTTAGACCTCTGAGTCTCCTCTTGCCCTTGTGTATCCTCCTCCTCCTCATTATCACTGATTGGATCAAGATCAAACTGATCTGGTGAATCATCTCTCTCTTCATTTGCTGCTTCAATCTCATCATGAGAGAAGAAATCCTTTAAGAACTTAAACTGCTCTTCTTGCATATCAAACCTTGAAGTGCAAAGGAACATCATTAATTCTTGGATAGTTGTGGCATTTAGTCTCCCTCTGCGGTAGTGGCAAATATCACGAGCAGTATTGAACAGTCGTTCAACACCAGCACCAGATGCTGGAACTGAAAGGACATCCCGAGCGAGATTTGCAAGTGCTGGAAATCGGTACTGATTCTCTCTCCAAAACGCTAGAGGAGCAACTTCAACGATATCTAAAGAGAATATTAATAATAATCAAGTATAAGAGAGATAAACTTACCACTATCAAGATACTGTGTAACTTCGTCACGCGGTATTGCCTGTTGCCTTTTCCCTTTAAGCATCATATCCAGGCGTGATCCTACCCTAGTAGATGACTGGGAGGGAGTAGAATCATGTCTATTAGCAAGACGGTTTTGGTAGGGGATGAAGTAATCCTTAAAGCTTTGTCGATATCTTTGGCGCCATTCATTAGACCAGTCGTCGGTCATAAAGAACTGAAGCTTATTCTCTGGCGCAATGATAGTGCCAATTGCATAAAGGTCACCTCTGATATTATCTGTCTCAGAGTAATAATCTCGAAGCTTCTGCAGGCCAGCCTGAAGCGCTTCAAGTATCTTCTTTTTCCAAGTAGCCTTCTTTCTTTGGAGTTGGGAAATCGATAGCTCAAGATGTTCAAACAGTTTGTTGTAAATCTTAAAGATATGATGGGCTGTAACATCTTTTGTCTTCGAAAGTTCATTGGTGAACTCAAAGAATGGCTGTGTGATCCAAAGGAGATATTCAATCTGCCGCCACTCCTCGTCGTCTAACATCAAGTCTGTCCGATCGTATTCCTCACAGAACGGGTTAAAGATTTTTTGGAGGCGCTTTGCACGGCGAAGCATAAGGAATGTAGAGTTCCAACGTGTTTTGACATCTTGAATAGGCGTAAGTTTGACTGATTTAGATTGAAGTTTGTAGAATGCTTCCCGGCGTTGAGGACTAGCGTTAATATAGATAGCAAGACTGCGAATCTGATAAGAAAAGTGGGTTAGTAATAGTAATATAATTAGATTAGGTGATATCCCTTACCTTATTTAACGTTCTCACAATTTCTCGTCCATGATGCTTTGCATTCATGCGAGCTGACTGGGACCGCTGCTCAGTCCACCGTACTTCAGTTGTCTCATTCATAGGGTCGGCCTTCATAGACCCAAGAAGCTCATTTAGGCTAAGTTGAATCACATGAGCGATGCAGGGAACCCGAATCAGGGTAATGTCATCGGACATAGATTGCTGAAGGGTATCGACTAAGGTCTTGTTGTTTGATGCATTATCAGTAACAATTGCAAGAACTCGATCTTCAATTTTATGTCGCTGAAGGGTCTTAAGGAGTACGACACTTAGATTCGCACCAGAGTGTGTTCCATAAAGTGGTTCGAATCCAAGAAGGATCTCACGATACTGCCAGTCCTCATCAATAAAATAGCCACTAATAGCCATAAACGCCTGTGAGAATGGAGATGTCCAGCAATCAAGCGCAATTGATATCTTAGACCCAGCAGGTAGCCTTTGTAGTATATCCTCTTGTCTCTCTTTCACTGTAGTATATAGCCGGTGTCGAATACGTTTTTGTGAGGGGATCTCAGGGCATGTTGGGGCGGTTTGGGCCATTCTGATAAGGCTATGAAATTCAGGGTGCTCGACTAGTCGGAATGGAAGTCGTGCGACTGTAAGGAAAGTAAGAAGCTTCTGTTCCCATGCGTCCTGTGTAAATTTCTGATCGGTTGAAGGGTTTCTGCTCTATAGCGTTGAAAGTTAAGCGTTGAGCGTAAATATCAATGAAAAAGTTAAAGAAACATGTTTTTGTGCACAAAAGCACGTCTCTCAATGATCGAAGAAAAAGTTGAAGAAATAGAACAAAAGATAAATAGTTATACTTACAGCTCTTTATATGAACTGGGTAATACCAGATGCTTGCGTCTTGTTTTTGGTATAATTGCGACAATTGATACCCTTTAAATGCTTGTTCGTCGTCGAAGTTCCATGGCGCATACTCGTTCTAGCACATGGAGATTGAGGATGCTCGAGGATTTGCCCGCAACGTTTACACATTACCTTTAGCGCACCATCAGCGGCATTTGCTACCTGATCGAACTGGCTCCAAACTTCAGAATAGTGGTTTGAGTCCCATCGTACCCTACTTTGTTTCCCAAAGTCGGTCTGAAGCCACCAATCCACCCAATCACTATATGTCATTTTCTTATAGAGAACATAGCCCTTTCGACGATCTGGGCCAACGCGTGTTAGAGAGGAAGGGATTATAAGAGGGGCGGATGGTCGAAGAAACTCTTGATCAACGGAATCGATTGTCTGCTGGCTGACTAAGAGTTCGGGTGTATATAAAAGGTGTGAGTCCTCTGGTGGAAGATAAGGAAGATTGTCTATATCACCATCGTAGATAGATGATGAGAAGCCATCAGCATCAGAATATTGGAGTTGAGACATATAGAAAGTAAAGAGGGGTAATAGATGCTTTAGAAGAATATGAGAACTATAGGTACTTACGAGGAATTTTTTAAGACTGTAAATAAGGGAATTCAGGGGGTTTGACCATGCTGCATAGTGAAAAATTGAGTATGTTGATCTATCATAACTTGACTTATAATGTACGATTCCTATTGGATAGAATTCATGGGTTATCGGGTAACCCGCAAGTAACCCGCAAGCAACCCGCAAGAACCCATGAGAAACCCGCAAAAACCCATGAGAAACCCGCGAAAACCCATGAGAAACCCGCGAAAACCCATGAGAAACCCGCAGAAACCCATAAGAAACCCGCAATTACCCATTGAATTTATGGGTTACTATAGGCCTAAGATTTCAGGGGTCAATGATTTCTGCAGAAATGGTTAACTCCTGATTTTTCAGGCTACAAAAGTGTTGCTGATTTCTGCAGAAATGGTTGATCTCCTGATTTTTCAGGCTACAAAAGTGTTGCTGATTTCTGCAGAAATGGCTGACTAGCCTGAAATTTCAGTGGTTAATAACCTATTTACCCTAAATAATCTATAGTTTGATAATAAAACTGTTAAATTAAGCTGATTTAGGTAGGGTGGAGAAGTTCATACGATCTTCCAGAAAATGCACTTAAAGTGTTCTACATGACAGATATATATTTCCACCCTGACCCACCATTTCCTACCTAAACTCTTTTCAATAACCACAACCTACTTTAAATATATTGAATTTTAAAAGTGATCTTATTACCGGACTCGCCTTTTTGATATACAACGTAATTTCTTTTGATTTCATGAGAACTATAATTGAATAACCAGAAATTCAAAAGCGTGACCAAAACATGTGTAAATAACAGTAATTAATTCTATGATTAATCAAATTTATCCATCCTATTTAGGGATAGTGTTCAAATTTTATGCAAAGATGGGCTAGCGTGGGTAACCCGCACCCAACCCGCAACCCGCATGGGGCGGGTTGCGGGTTGACTCGACCTACCCATGGGTTTTGCGGGTTCGGGTTGCGGGTTGACTTGACCTACCCATTTGCGGGTTATGGCACAGACTACTTAGGTTCGGATCGTATATAATCTGGCATCGATTCGCTAGGCGTACGGTTCTGGGACTATATCGCCTCTTCCATCTAATAGAAACGTTGTTCAACGTTTACCATCATCGCTGTCATTATAGCTTCCATTCGGGCTATGGCTTCGTTCGCTGAGTGAGCCTCATAGGCTCCGCTCGTGGGGGTTCTCGCTCGCTCGTTCGACATCGTTTCGGTGTCGAATCGCTGTTGTTTCGCTGGTACTCTGTGGGGAAGAGGAAGATTTAGATATGTGAAGGGCTACGGCTGAATTAATTCAATTAAACGGTGCCTGCATGCTGTTTATCTAAATCTTAGAGAACTGTAAACAAAGGGGCGGTCAACTATAGTATATAGTGTCCCCCAGGGCGGTAAGGCTACCTTGCTTTCGCGGCAGTATCGGGTGCGATGCCTGCACGGGCAGAGCCCGGGCTTTAATGTGGCCTTGGCCCGTTACATTAACCTAGTTAAGGAGGGCCCGAAAATCTATAGCGTCGCTAATTATACCTTTATTAATCTAAATTAAACCTAAAATATTAGCGAAGTACCCCTAAAAGGAAACTAAACTTACGCGTAAGTAAATTATATACTACTCTATATAATAGGCGTAGTGCTCCGCTCGCCGCCGCCCTCGCCCCACCCACCAACGCCACCCACCCATAGCCTGCTGACCTCTCAGGTTTATATTGCAGTATTCTCCTGCTGGTTTATTATGCGAAGTCAATTGGTTTATCATGATAATAATCGGGATTATTAATACTCGACACGATTCGACCCCATCATCTAATCTCTCGCTGACCTCTACGCGTGGTAGCGCGTTTTGGAGATTTGATTGGCTGGACAAAGGATCATGGACTGACAAGCATGCGGCTGGGTCCACCTAAACCTCAACAGCCAAGAATTGATTGGGCGTACTATTCCCATTCGGGGAAAGTGCCTGGCTTATCCCATGGTCCTTACGAGGTTACATTCTTATCATTTGCCTCGCGCGATGATGACTCACTATTTGAGTTTTATGTGAGCGACATTATAATAAACAAAAAACTGCAGATTTTCATCAACACTTCGACGTCGTTATTGAGCGTATCCAGAGAACGGACCTGGCCAAAGAGACTCCATATCTCAAACGACTTACAACCCAATTGCTTCATCTAGACCCCGCGGCACCACCATGACAGAATCCAACTCATTATGCTCCGAAGCAAATCGTTCCCGCTGCACTGAAGGTTTGCGTGACAACAGGGCTCACCAGGAAGGAGATCGAGAAGGCTGGTACCATCGTCAGGCACGCCATCACAAAGGTGATGAGCAAAAAGAAGTAGATTTCTTTCGCTATCTCCTTGAACAGATGACTCTCGCCATCTTCAATGACCGCTCATGCCCCCTACGACTTCTGGCATCCTCTGGTTTTTCCCTATACATCCTACGCCCTAATGTCTCCTTTTCTCGTCTGTATTGTTAAGTTGCTTGTTCATATGCATCTTGCTATTGCTACCTTGTACAGCACTGCCCCCAATCCCTCGCTTTTCTTCTTTTCAGCGGGGTAGTATCATACTTTACCGGTGCATGGCTTTAGATTGTTTAATATTACTTTTTTTTCCAAGGCTGCAGCCTCGTGCTGTGCTGATCTTATCCAAAGATGGCTTCGGGCCTTTCCTCCGATCCCACAATTTAGTGTATAATTGTAGAAAGCTCTCAAATAGTCTCTTTGAGTTGGCGTCTACAGTAGCTCCTTATCTTGTTCCGTGCCCTGAGTCTGATTTGCCAAGATTCCAAGCCCTTGATATTACGGTCTAATCCCTAGCCCAGGGAGAAAGCCCACCGGTCGCTCCCTGGCCTTAAGACTGCCGCCTTAAGAGATAAATTTTCCCTTCGAACACTCTAATCGTGTCTTGTCTACGAGCTAATCGTACAACCCCCTAGTCTCCGGGGAACCAAGCGGAATGAGTCCAGCATTCCACCGACCGGAGATGTTGCTAGGGGCATTCTTCGCCCATCCCACCAGATCTGGCCCATTCGAAAAATCAAGGTCTTTTTGACTGGTCTGGATCCCCCGGAGGGCCAGAAGCAGGGTCCACAGCGACAGGGATCCCTCCAGGGATCCTGATAGAGCGATCCGGCGCCGAGCAGGCTCTCGCACTGAACTCCTTTTCAGTCAACTCCGCATGTAGGGTAGCACTCGCTACTATTCGTCTCAAATTTCATTGAGGCGATGAAACCTAGGCGTAGGCTGCCGCTGAGGGGCGCATAATACCTTATCAGACACGCTTTCTCCATTCCAGTTTTGATGGCACGGAAGACGGGATTAACCAAAGAGCTGGATCGTAGCGACTTGAGGCCTTGCTATGACGAGAAGGACGGTATCGACAGCGTACCACAGACCTCTTGGCAGAAATGAGGCAAGATCTCACGCGGCCGCTGCGTATGCTCTTCCTCTCACGCGTTGTTGCTATCTTCTCCTCTTACATGGCCTTGATCTACGGACTCTTCTACCTGCTTTTAGCCACTGTCACCAGTGTCTACAGCGACACCTTTCACCGGTCCCCTGAGATCACGGGACTGGCATATTTAGGCCCCAGTCTGGGCTTTCTTGCTGGGCTCATGATCATTGCCACGACCAGCGATAAGCTGATCGTCAAGCTGAGCGAGAAAAACCAAGGTGTCTACGAGCCCGAGATGCGGCTGCCTTACATGGTCCTGTTCGGTATCTTGATCCCCATTGCCCTCTTCTGGTACGGATGGGCTGCCAACAAGGCTGTTTTTGGATCGTGCCACTTCTTGGCCTGGTCTCATCCGGCTTTGGTATGCTGGGTATCGTTTTTTCCATCCAGATGTACATGATCGATGCATTCCCTCGGTATGCCGCCTCCGCAATGGCAGCCATCACGGTTTCCAGGTCTCTTCTCGGGGCCCTGTTGCCGCTCGCGGGGCCCCCGTTGTACAATCGTCTTGGTCTGGGTTGGGGGAATTCACTGCTTGGTTTTATCGCCCTTGTCATGGTCCCAGCCCCGTACTATCTCTGGAAGAACGATCGGTCTCTCAAGATAAATCATCCCATTGAACTGTGATTGCAGGAGGAAGAAATCGAGGTTGAGTGGGCTGGATGATTTGTATTTTTAATCTTTTGTAGTAAGTTTAAAATTGCAAAAATTACTTAGAATTGTACCTAGGAGCGTCAAAAATAAGATAAGTCCAATTAGTTGAACAATATTGACTCAGTATATCCTGCTTGCCAAAGAAAGGATCGCTAAAGTCGTGGCAAACCTACGACGCCAACTCTTTGTTGGTCGGATAGAGGATGTTAACTCAAAGGGGAAAAGATATATGGGGTCCGAGCTAGCGTGTCGCGTTTTATTGGACCTGCTTACTTCCTCTCTTGTTGAAAGACTCTGGTACGCGGTAATAGATCTTGGTTTTACTTCTATCTAGTATGATAGTATCTTGGCGAATTTAATAAGTACAGGGTTATATAAACGATAAACAACTTAGGTCAGGTATAACACAATCTCCGAAGCTCCATCTCGTTCTGAGTGTATTTTGCTGATTACGTAATGATCGTTGAGCAGCTGGGGTTGATCAGGCGTGTTCAACTCTACTCAGTGAGCAAGATCGGCAAGGGGGTGAGCACTCGAACGAAGGATATCAAGAGTTGGCATGGTATAGATTTCCTAATGTCTGATATCCAGATTAGGCAGCGACGGGGTGATCTTGTGGGTCCCAAAGTGGAGTTTCCCGCGTTTCTTAGTTCCTTATCATTATGAAGGAGATCATTTAGGGGGATCTCATAGGAGTGTCATAGATTTCTGTTTAAAGAAATAAAAAGAATAATAATAGATAAGAAAAATAACCATATATTCACCTGTATTTCTATGTAGAGTATTTTTATGTAGAGTTGAAATTTAAAACTAGTTGCGTCACTCCCTCTCTAACTTTCATAACCCTGGCGGGCCGGCGGCCATCTCGAAGGGATTTATACGTTTTTCTCTCCAGCATTTCGACGGTGAATTTCCCACCAACCTGGAGATTCGCGGGGTCAGCAATATTTCTCCGCCTGTAGGACTCTTCACAGGCAGACTTTCCTATTGGCATTGATCAACAGGGACATGGCCAAGCTATGCACCGTATTGTGTGCATTGTGAGTCGGTTGAGTGGGGTCTTCTCCCCGCATTTTGCCAAGTGAAGAGCGTGGGGGAGTGGAGAACTTGGGACTTGATCTCTTCACACGTTGGTTAACTGGGACACATTCTACCGTCTTGTCAAGGTTGGTTTCTCCACCAATCAATCACCCTGGATCAGCAAGGGTCTAGTATTTCCGGCTTTACTCGTGGGAATTCTGACCGTCAGACTTATATTCACTATGAGACTGCTGGCACCAGTCACTGACACACCTGCCGAGTTTTCATGCCTCGTGGCTCCCTGGCTATGCAATGCTACGTATATCCAACTTTTTACAGCTTCTTCGCCGCAAGCACCAGGCCAGTGATACAACTGATGTTACCAGACCACCAAGCCACCGATCGAGGTAGCTGAGCGATTTCGTCTCAATGTATGTATAACACAGACTATACGCGACCCGAGACACGGTATACCACACACCGATCGCGTTAATAGTCTCTTTCGGGACACCAGCATAAGCCGCGGTCAAAACTGTGTCATGTCAGAATCGAATTGCAATACTGCTTCATGATCAACCTACTCGCAGCGACAAACAAACTGTATCCCTCAACCGCATTGGCATGGGCCGCCTCCTGACGCTTCAACTTGTTCAGAGTCCGTCGATCAAGCTTTCCAGCCTTAACCGCAGCTTCCCCAAATGTGGTCAGATCCTCACGTGGAGCAGTATTGTTGTCGATGCCATAATACCGCTCGGTGAGTCGGGTACTCATCAGCCCATACGCGAGAACCCAGTTGGCCAATAGCAAAGTCGCGGCATGGTTGGGGACCTGCTCGCCAGGAGCGGCGCGCAGACCAAGGGTTGTCAGAATGGAACTGGGAATATTAGCGGCGTAACCGGGTAGAAGAAATCTCAGGTACATACGACATCATTCACCGGGTGAGAGATTTTGGTTTGGGGAAGATTGCGAGGGGGTCGAGCTTTTGGGACCGAGCGGGCATCTGTGGGGTTTTCAGAAGCCGAGGTGAGATCACTGCTGGTCTTTTCTGGATCATTTATCCAAGAAGATTGCTCTTATTTATATTTTTTTGACGATATTGACGTTGGAGAGTAAGTACAACAGGTGTACTTACGCTATACTTTTATTAATTTAGAGAAGACGCTGACTTCCGAGTGGGGCTTTTACCCTGTGCATGAAGTCTCTATGGCAAAGAGATAAATGAATCTGCCCGGTCACACAATCAATTGCTCATAGCACGCAAGGGATGTAACATCCATGCCGATAACATACCACCTTTAGGAGCAACATTATGATTAAGAAGATAAATAATGATAGAGTCAATTATTTTCCGCGAGATCTGTCTAATAATGAAAGCCCAGGATCGGACTTATCCGCAGAAGAATTATTCTATGTATATCTCGACTTGCTGTCGTAGATTTTCCTAGGACCATCTAGGGATCAAGATGAACCTTTCTATGAAGACAAACATGATTTTTGACCGCTAAATCGAAGCAAAGACTAATCACAGTATTAGAATGCGACTTGCATCGGCGGGCTCCGGCCATTAATAAGCTTCGCCCACAAGGTCGTCTCCGCTTTGTGGGACCGCGGTATGACCGTACCGCCGTCTGCCCCGCATCCCCTCAGAAGCTCTTTCTGCCCGAACTCCATTTGTTTTCCAATAACTTCATTCCATACACCATTGCCCATCATGACTACCCTCCAGTCTGGCGACGCTTTCCCCTCCGATGTGACCTTCAAGTAGGATCTCGAACACGAAACTAAAACAAGCTCATTGCTGATTGTGTGTTGATAGGTACATCCCATGGACCGAAGAGAGCAGCGAGCCCACTTCATGCGGAATCCCAATCGATTACAATGCCTCCAAGGAGTGGGCGGATAAGAAGGTCGTCCTTTTCTCGGTTCCTGGTGCGTTCGACTACCCGATCAGATCGAAGCTCTTATCTAATACATCCAGGTGCATTTACCCCCACTTGCTCCGCCAACCACGTTCCCGGATACATCCAGAACCTCCCCAAGCTGAGGGAGAAGGGTGTGGATATTGTTGCTGTTCTTGCTTTCAACGACCCATTTGTTATGAGCGCTTGGGGCAAGGTGAACGGAGTGCGGGATACCATTGTAAGTGCCAACAGTATTTCTGCTTTTGATCAGCCGCTTACTTTTGTCGAACAGCTGTTCCTTTCCGACCCCTACACTCCCAGCCCACTTCCCAAAAACTTCCTCGCTCCATGACACGGATACATGACCCATTCCCCGGTTAGACTGCTTCTGTGCCGTTTCCTGTCTCAAGAGACGACAGAGCGACCTGGCCCTTCATGGGATCCACAGTTCGTCTACCACCATCACCTTGCCTTATCCAAAAATGCTGGTTTCTTCCTTCCTGCATGGGTTCGAGTCACTCCAACATTGCTTCCAAAGCACATCTTGCCTCGAAGTACAATCTACGACTTCCATTTTGATTAACGTATTCAAACATTGGTTACAGAGGGGCTTTAGAGAGAATCAAACAAAGCGTAATCTACCAAATTTAGGTTGAATTCAGAGGATGTAATAGCAGACGCAGATGCATTATGGAGTGGGTACCTATTTGGCCCCTACTGCACGCCCACTTTCCCTTGGCAGAGCTAGAGCCGCACTGCTTCAAACGTTGATTGGTTTCATTTGTTTTCTCGCACTCGGAGTGCTTCGCCACGCAAGACTCCCAAAGACGACGATAGATTCCGACAAGTCGAGATGCTTGAAAGGCAAGTTTTGGGTCATCATGCTCGAGATCTGCGAGTGCCTCCAATACCGTTTGAAAGGGCTCAGTCGACAAGGCGTCTTTCGGGGTTGCTTCCTGCTATCAGTAGTCAGCCACGGCATTCCTGACTTGCGTTCGTAATTGACTTACCACCGGCGATTCAGGGCTGGGGTTGGACTGTAGAACAACTCCCTCGCTCTGAGGAGGCACTTCACTCGGCTGTGGGTTTTTCTCCTTGTTGTGGTCTTGCATAGGTTCGGGGGCCTCCATTGCGTTCAATTTGCTGGAATTTTTACAAGGGAAGACTTCAATCCGGGACTGGCCTTCTTTATAGTCTGCTCGGTACATCTGGCTAGCAGGTAGCGCTTTCACTGGGTGTTCAAATCGGTCAACGCATTCACTTCATCGAACACCGGTGGTGCCTCGCTTGGCCTGGTGAGGTTCTCTTTTCACACTGATCATGGCTGTAGAAAGTCAAGGATTCTTCAAGGAACTGAGCTCAAGTCAATACGCGTTGACAGGACTTCGAGGAGAAAGATTCAGTGAACGTTGATTCAAACACCGTCAATGTTTCTCAACGATCGTTGAGATACTCTTTCAAGGGATTCAAAATTAATTCCTGAAGGTGTTATGGAGACAAAGCAGATTATGAGTGGTATTCACTGGCAAAATCTCAACATTGAACTAATGAGTGTTTCACCTGCCCAATCATCCACCTACCTATGCCCTATGGGATCTGTCAACTAAACTTGCCAACGCTTTCTCTGGCTCATAAAATAGTAGCGATGATTTCACAGTAGACTGTCAGCTTTGCGACATTTCTTTCCTCCACCTAGCATCCTGTGGTCGTACTCAGACTCAAGAAATGCTTGAGACAACATCTGCTCTTCATCAAAATCGCGGGCTTTGCATGGTTTCAAGGTGTTTCTCTGCGCATATATAACCTTGCAATTCCAAGGCTCCAAAAAGAGAGGGGCTTGCTGTGCTATATGCATGAATTTTACTTCTACAGTACCTTTTCAGCCTGCAATCTATCCGGTGAGATATGCCGCTAGGATGCGCTACACTGTCAGTGAGCTGCAATCAGCCAATCGCATCCTCAGAGATAGACACATGCGAGGACAGTGCTTTATTCTCGAGCGACATAGCCATGCTCTACGGCAGCGGCGAGTCACCCTCTCCCATACGCACTGATTGTACCGAAAATCTAGGCACAGTTCAGATGCAGAATGACCGGGACGGGGGTGGAACCGATGCTCAGGTCCCAATGTATCCAATGCCGAGCACAACGAGCGGGCCTCAAACATGAGGCTACTCATGGTAGCAGAGTTGGGGGAGATGTCATTCTTGCCAAACCCCAGCTTACGCTGTGGGCCGACTTCTGAATGCCTCCCAATGTCGGGCCGTCATCTTTTGGTTCCCATGTGCTTCAAATCCAGAGCTTTTGAAAGTGATTCTGCAAGGGGGATCTGCCGGTTGCTCTGAGCATGCGAATGGCAATGCTAGATGCTGCTTACCAGAAAGCACCGACACCTACTGCCTGCAGTGCCCTAGAGGCTCAGAGCACGTCGATCAAGGCTTCTTTGCCACGACGTCCTGCAAACCATGATCAATGTCCCGGTCCGCCGGACGGCACGCTGAATCCCTCCACATTGAGCCTCCGTGCCCAAACGACCAACATTCTCCAACCACATTTCAAATGCAATTATCTAGCTTGCAAACAGTATTTCAAGCGTCAAATAAATCTCGATCGTCATTTGAAAAACCATCTGGGAGAACGGCTCCACGCCTGCTGGGTTCCTGGATGTCAACGCAGCTTCTCGCGTAGCGACAACCTCAAGGCGCATTATACCACACATGGAAGATATGGAGGACGCAATCACTATGTAGCTACCCTAGACAAGACAAGTTCAGCTTACGATCTTTCCTTCCGTGGGCAGCTGACACCTCAGGGGTGGCCACTCGGCGATGCGGCCTAGGGCAGCGGTGGCCTTGAGTTAGACTGTGCCTTGTACCTGGTTATCATTTTCTCACGAACCTAAAGAAAAGATATCAAAGTCATATTTGCAGAACCCTAATGGACAACTGCATCCACAACGGTTTGGCCCTAGTTAGTTCGGCAGAGAGTATTATAAACTCAGGGAGCTTTCTTTGAAGGACCAACGGCCAGGTTTGATTTATCGCGCTCATGTGCACCGCGCCATACACCCAGTCTTCCAATGCCAATCAGCTTATATATTCACAAGAAATCTTTCACCTGTTTCCATACTCGTATTCTTCCATTCGAAGAGCTTAACGATGTCCGTTCTACTGATTTAACTCTGCTTGTACACGACAAGAATGAGCAACACAGGATTAGCTGCCACTCCTCAGGGAAACATGAAAGACCAAAACATGGGACGCGCCATCTGTGTTGTTTACCACCGTCAGTCTTTCTCCTGCTCAGGGCGGCTGGCGGCTCACCAAGATAGCCACGCCGATATTCTTGCTCGAATGCCTTGACGTGAAACATTTCTGTGACTATAATCCTGTCCGACTTTGACTGCAGAATCGCAGGGACCTTTTTGAAAGCTGCTTCCAAATCCTCCATTGGATATGACTCGTGAAAAGCCCCTGCAAGAAGAGTCGCCAGATCGTTGGTCCTGACCTCAAGCTTCGGCTCCATCGCCAGCGCTGTGGTCAAAATTCTCGGTAGTAGCATCGGGTCCAAGGACAGAAATGCTCGCCGGTAGTATTCCATTCGGTCTGGGTCATTTCCAATGCAGATTGCTTGAGGCTTTGTGGAGGCAACACGGATTTCTTCAAGCTGGAAGGCTCTTCTCTTTGAAGGCTAAGGATAATAGATTGCAGCTGGTACGCTGGAATCTCTGCTGGAAATAGTGGCGAATGCTGGAGCCGGGAGGTCATCGTGGAGAAGAATTCCTGATCACGTATCCAGATCTCCTTGAATTGATATCCTCCAATTTCTGTAGCGTGGATACTCATAAAGGCGTAGCAAATCAGGGTGATGCTCGCTCTTACCCCAAAAGGCCGGTATGGCGGATATGGCCGTTGATATGTGTGAAAAAAGCCCAATGTTGGCGACGCATGCTGTCCCAGGATGAACAGGAGGTACGCGATTTGCAATTCCACATCTTCCAAGGACATGCAATGTAGATCTTCCGCTTGGGTCAAAGCATTACGTGCAGAGACCAGCCACCACAGTTGTCGATCGTATTGCAGAACCAAGCTTTTTTCCCAGTCCCTCTCGCAGCGATGGATAATGCACCATAAAGCCCCATTATCTTCAGGCAACATTGCAGACACGAAGAGGTAATTCAGTACCAACAAGAGTTGGTGAATCGTGTGCGGTCCTTCTTCAACGGCAGCCAGGTTGGAGGCTGGGGGTGGAAGCGTGACGGGCGATGGGAGGTCAGTCTACACAATCGTCAGCGAAAAACGCCTCAAATGTCTTGCCGTCGCTCATCTTTACCGGAAGACTCATTTCAAAGTAGGGTCTCGTCCATTCAGCATCAGACAGGGTCGCGTTGGCAAGTATGGGAAGATGGTCGCTGTCCACTTCTTCTCTAGTAAATTTCAGATGGCATCTGTCCTTTAGTATCGCCTTCGCTTCAGCGCCTCGTGTGTGGAAGACGTTGTATCGACATCAGGGTCTCCCGTATCTGTGCGCTGGATAGCGGGCTGTATTGCTCGGCTGCAATCTTGTTGGGTTTCTGTTTCATCATTGGATAGCTCTTCGGATTGTGTCGATTGGTCATTGCGGCGAAGCCTTCTCCCTTTCCTCTGTCGTCTGAATCGTTGCTGGCTTATCTCTTCGTATAAACACAGTTCGGATCTACCACGTCTGACGCAAGTCTGGCAAGAAGGCACATCACGACTGCATTTTATTCTTGAAATATAACACGGGCGACAGGGCCGGCGACCTGGTCCCATAGTTGATAAACCCCGGGGTGATATTCACAGTGATCGTGGTAAATATTCCTACTGTACTTGCCAAGACTCGAGACAAAAGTTAGTCTGACATACAATAGTGACAACGCCCAAAGTGGAAAAATGTGGTAGAGAATTCCCAGATTTGAAGAGCGTTGTCATGCTTTGGTATTGTGGAAAGATGCAAAAACAAAGGCTTCATGGCATGGTTTATATATCTTGTCGCCGATCTTGTTGCTGCTCCGGTACTATCAAGCGCTGACATTTCAATTCTCGATTATTCCATGGCATCACGAGCCAAGAATGCATCAGCTCATCTTGAAAACAAAACCATGGATCCCAGGAGCACGATAGCTCCCAGGACCAACATGTCCGTTCCTGGAGGCAATAGATTCAGAAGCCAGGAGCAAAAATTATTGTAGACCCAGACTGTTTTCAAAATGTGGCATGAAGGCTGCACGATAAGCGGGAAACACTGACCCGGATATGTATGGGTTGCAATGAGCGCGAGGAAGCGAATGAAGTTCCTGTAGCTACAGTGCCATGTCCAAAAGGAAGACGTGTAAATCTGCCACGACTTATGATGACTAGGAACGCTGTGTTTGGCATGCAAGATTTTCAGTCAAGCAACACCGCTTGGTCGCCCATGCAGCCCAGGGATGAAGAGGCATATTTGCTACAACAGATCGCCGTCTCTGACTACGGATGCCTCCCCTGGTCCTTTCGACAATCTCAGTCGCTGCCTAATTAGACAAGCGACAATGCGACATCTGAGGTTTCGTCTCAGGACGTTCACTGAGTTCAACCGTCAGAAGCATGGTACGATTTCAATCTGCATTATATTCCATTACTCGAGAAGAGCAGAACTGGGGAACTGGGGTTCAACGTTGAATAGTTATTCTACAAGACGCACCTTTTGAAACCGAAATGGTGATTTTATGCTGTCGGTGATCTCCTGCCGAGAACTCAAAGTGGATGATTAGCAATTATCAACCGGTCATCAACCCAGTGAGCCATGATAAAGGGCTTCTAATCTTGCTCACCGGCACCATCATCACAACATGCTTTGGACGGCCCAAACGAAAGCCGTAGGCCATCTTTCAGGCGACCATTTGGAAAACAATACATGTACCCGCGATACCCAGGTATTGCCTCGCCTGAAAGCATGTCTCACCCTGTGTCAAATTTTGCCAAATGGCTTGCCAGGGCTCCCGCCGAAGACAAATTTGGTCTTTGTGGGCTCCTCGCAATGATATGCTGGGTCTTTTATAGCTTCGGCCGCCGATTCGGCCACTTACCCTTCCGGCTGCAACACGCAGTATCTTGGAGACGCTTCTTCCAGGCGCCAACACCAAGCGTAGTCCAGTGGCTGGATATCCCGTCATACTTGCAAGGGGGAGTGCTTACAGCCTTGGTGATCGCCAACATCATTGCAATCAGCCTTCATACCCAGAACTTGGTGGATGTGCAGAAGCGAGCCGGATGCTTAGCAGTTACACATCTTGTTCCCCTCTACTCCGGGTTTAGCTTCAGTCTTCCAGCCCACGTCTACCGTGTCGAACGGGGCACCTTCCAGTGGGCTCATCGCTGGCTGGGCCGCATTTGCGTGCTGCATTGCCTTGTTCATGGGTCTGTCTTGGGCACAGTTGCTCGAAATACAACCCTTAAAGCTCCCCTTGTCATTCCACTCCTGGTACGTGAAGCGGGCCAGAGAACGGCGGCCTTCCCATATTCCCCGCAGTATACCTGACTCGAAGTGGCTCACATTGCACAGGCCGGATGCAGTCTCGTCTCGATCTTACCGTGGACGCTCGCTGCGATTCTTCGACGGTGGCCGCAACTCGGCCTCAAGGTCCACCATATGCTTGCTTCAATTGCAACCGGCGCTCTATTCTATCATTTGATTGACCGAGCGTCTCCTTACCGCTGGGTTCTACTTGGAGGTATTTGCGCCGGATTTGTCTGGGGTGCCGGGACATGTCTGCATACCATGTGGCATCACAGGTCATGGCGCATCACCTCCCGACAAGCTCTCGCGCGGTCTTCGAACCGGCTCTTATGGCTTGATATTGCGGTTCCGGTGGAGTGTGGATTGAAACACAACTTTGCTGGGGAGATCGCCAGTCAGATTTCTAGCCAAATCTGGCCCCTGTTCATGGGATCCATTCGGATGGTGTCAATGGGGACCGGAAAAGTCCCTCCAAATGAACAAATTCCCCATTTTCGCCATATTTTTCGTGACGGGTTTCTTCGCAGAGGTTTTGATGCATGGATGTCTACAATGGATACTGATACCGAGTGGAAGAATTGGAGAAGCAGGTTGGGCGAGTCAGTCAGAGGGGACTGTCACCGCCTTGATGTCTCATTGGGAAATGCGCCGCAGACAATTGACGCGGTGGGGGCCATGGACGATTACCGCGATCTTGTACTCCTCCAGGTTGGGAGTGCGCGGATGGCCCGCGATGCGGCAACAACATTGCTGATCTCTAGGTTCTTTTTGCTGGTTGGCTCGTTACCAGAGCAAACCTCTGTGCCATTTTGGTGCACCGGGTCAGTGCGCTGTAAAGGCCCAGCCAGGAAGGTCATTCTGGCTCTGGATAATCTTTACCCAGAAGGGCTTAGTTTCGTCTCAGACAGCGGGTTAATCGATAGCTTCGGTGGTCTGAACAGTCTCTGTCCTTCATGTGGATGTTACAACCATCCGATCTCGTTCCTGACCCACCACTTGGACTACACAATCAATATCTATATACAGTCACGGACAAAGAAAAAGTGGAGAATATCTGGATTTCCTGGAAGCGTGGCTACCTTTGCTTCGAAGCAAGGTCTTCAATCGTCATTCGGCCGGAGAGATCACGGCCACCCTTGCCGCAAACCGTGTGAGAGCTGTGACCTTGGCAGAGGTGCCACTAGAGGTAAGAGGAGGATGGTCGAATCAAGATGTTCGAGGCAGACTAGTTCTAGGAAACGCACACAAACTTGAGTAACGAATCAAATGCTCCTTGCTAAGTTCCTTGCTAAGTTTTCTCTCCACTTAGATGTTTCAGAAAAACAGATACTGGATAGCCTTCAGGATATAAAACATTGCTAATTCCCACTGTCCCTGCGTAGATCCGTCTCAAACTATAAGTATCTTCCTTCCTCCTTGAAGAGGACAAAACCATATCAATTTTTGCGCTGATTAAGCCCTCTGTTGTGCTATGGGCGGCCCTGACCCTCAGAGGAATCCCCGGCTTACATTCCAAAGACGGAGTAAGACACTCAGGGAAAAAGCTCGCCAGCTTTCGGTTATTTGCGGTGCAAGGGTATACCTCCTCGTCGAACATTTACGAGAAACCTATGTCTATAACACTTCGGATGATGCCTTCTGGCCACCTCCGGATAAAACACTAGTAGGCGTTGTAGAAATCCGGACACTGGAACCCTACTAAGCATCAAACAGGAAATGCACTACCCTAACCTAGACCGAGACCCGTTTGGTAGCGCAAGAGGCTTACAGAGCAGCCCCCCGCACGGCCCAAATATACTTACACCACCTCGTGATCCCAACAAGCTCAAACAGTATTTTGCGGCCAGGTTCGAGGTATTATGTGCTCTTGAGGAGCTTCACAAAGGTGGGGAATCAACCGTTGGTGACGCCGAAAGCGAGACACCGGGCAACAAGCAGGCAGAAAGCCCAAGATAATGGTATTCACTTATTGCTGTGCACGCTGATTGTTGTGGAGATTGTATTTACTTTCAGTGAGGACATGGTATGAATTTTCTTTCATACCGTACAGGTAGAGCCAATGACGTTGACTGAATCAATGCGACCTTATGTCAAGCGTACGTCTAGAAATTGCTCGTGCATATTAGGCAGTTTTCTAGGCAGCAAATATAAAAGCAAGCAAAGTCAGCTGCGATTCTTTTTCACATATCACACAACCTATTATGGCTCCCGGTGTATCTATTCGCGTTGAAGGTCGAAGCAACGAGTTATCATATCAGTCTCTGAGGACCCGCTATGTTCAAATGATTATGGAGGCAGACGAGGTACCGTGGCAACATAACTTGCTTGCCAGTGCAGCCCACTAGGTTTTGCTGGCTGGTTATTTGGTCGTTCCTGGAACATTCACGTCCCTTCAGAAGTCAAACACCGTCCACAATGGCCTGTCGGACAACGAAGCAGGAAGACTTGTCCTCAATACTATCCAGAACCCACCCTTACTTGCATTAGCTTGCATCTTTTTCGTGGTAGGATTGATTGTTACGGGCTGGCTCTACTATGAGTACCGTGGCAATTATATCTGGCTAACAAACCGTATATTCATGTGCATAGCCCACTCTTCTGTTGGAGAATCGTCCACTGACTTTGTTAGACCAACTCTTTTAAATTCATCGGCCGGTCTTCTTACCACCATGATTAGTCTGTATACGGGCCATGGTGGTGACTGGTCAATTATGGCTCTTCTGACTGTTATTGCGTCCGGCCTTTCCTTTGCTTCTTCTTCTACTTTGTTGATATTATACAAGTTTGTGAAGCTGGTAAATGTGAAGCAGGAGCATAACCAGATGATAAGTGCTCACCATCACTTTGTTCATTATCAGGAACTATAGAGGTTGCACAGGTTGACAAACGGTATGCTTGTGTTCATTGCAATCCTAGCAGAGATTTTTGAAGTACCTAGATACACAATATGAATAAGTGCGATGTTTTCATTGGAGGAGGTCTGAGGTGTCGAGAAGTTTGCAAATAACGAGATTTAGTCTTGTATAATTTCTTCCTCTCACTCTGCCATAATACCCCAGTACATAATTGTATCTAAGTAATGAGGAATTAAATACCAGCATCGGTCACCACCACTCACTTGGAGCAAGAAAACGTGCTGAGGTTTGTCAGCTCATGTCAAGATAGCATTCGTAGGGTCCTACCTCGAACAGATATGAATAGGATGCCTGTCCTAGATTTTCAATAAAATGCAATGCATACTTCGATAAGGTTACCTTGTGGGCTTGTTCTCCTGTTTCACTGGAGACATGATTCGTTGGCTGATCAAGTCCCAGCATTAAAGAGGCGAGATTTTCACGGTCGTCAATAAAGCATCTCTCGGTGTCATCTAACATGGCGTCTCCAATGTTGGCTTATGAAATTAGCTCCGATTGGCAGGATGAGAAGGCTCAAGGCTCACCTATTTTGACCGTTCCGTCAGAGGACAAGACAATATTGGAACTATTGATATTTCCATGACCCAGTTTAAGGCGATTGTGCAAATACTCAAGTCCCATCAAAACGGCCCAACAGATGGTCGCAATCTCAGGTTCGTTAAGCTTGACAGTAGGAGTTGCCATAACTTGCAGCAGGCTCACAACATGACCACTATAATTATAGGTCAAGTAGATTAATCCGTCATCATAGAATGCCTCTACCAGACCAATGATGTTCGGGTGGGAAACGGGCTGCAGCATAGGAAAGCCATTCTGCGGCTTCTTGACCTCTCTGATCTTAATCAACGCCGTGGAATATCCGAAGTAGTTGCCAAGACTCAACCATCCTGACCCCGCCTGATTGATTTTCCAATTAAGTGAGTACTTTTCGGAAGGATGTCCAAGATGAGGAAGCCCATGTCTTCTGGATATGAATGATAAGCTTACGTCGCTGCACCTAACCCGAATTGAACATACCTGGTGGGAATACACTCGTTACTGTTGATGCGGCGGCTCATTCTGATAATGTCTTAATGTTTATCCCAATTAGCGGTTTCAACAAAGGTTTAAAGCGAAGTCTAAGAAGAACAGGAACATTAGATATCGTCCGGGAATAACTACAGTAAGTGTGAGCCGGCCTCTTTGTCGGGTCAACTTTGTATCCTGTTGCAGACTACAACTGACCTGTTTTACTAGCACCAGGAAGCCAAATTTCGTACAAAGAGCCAATGATACAGTATGCCGCGGTACTGTATTCTAAAACCTAACAAAGCTCCTACGGTTAAGCAGGTCGCTCTAATTAGAACGGATCTCCGCGACGCTCAAAACGGATCCCTGTAACCAACATGGCCCTGCGACACGCAAAACGGATCCCTGTGAAAACTAGAACGGATCTCTGCGACACGCAAAAACGGATCCCTGTAAAAATCAGGACGCATCTCCGCGACAACAAAATCAGATCACCGCACCACATGGGTTCCTGTGCACTAGGAAGATAACGCGGCCAATATGCCGATCTCGAGAACTGCCCCGCTTGCACGGACCTCCTGTATGTTAGTCCTTAGGTGTCTACCAGTCACGTCATACAATTCTTGCAAGCAATCAGATTTTGCTCCCTAATCCTCAACATTGGTGTTCTTACTAAAACGCATACTTCGTGGTATATCTTCTACAGTACGTCTCGAAACCGGTACAACAAGAATACTCTAAGAGAAACTTTCCGGCCCTACTGCCAAGACCTTAGCGCAGATCATTTATTGAGGTCGCCACCAGACCGAGTTAAAATCCGCCGCAATAGCCCATCAGCTACTACTGGGACTATTAACATTACACGACATCCAAAGAGTAGGATCTATTTTTACGAGAGGAGATAAAATGCCGTACGATATTCATTGTAGAGGTCCTTAACTTAGCGCGTTACCTTAATAAATGATCTGCGCTAAGGTCTTGGCAGTGGGGCCGGAAAGTTTCTCTCTGAGTATTCTTGTTGCACCGGTTTCGAGACGTACTATACATGATTGGGGAGCGGGTCTGTACGAGACTTCCTGTACGAGACTTCGATAGGATAGATCTGGGATCCTGTATCGGTCGTTGATCTGGGTGTGAATAGAGGAAGGACTGTATCACTGTTGGGAGACTGTATCCAATCTAGGCCACGTGGCGACAATACCAACTTCCTGTGTCGATTGTGAGTGATGGCGGGACGGGCCGCGATGCGAACCCCTGAACCGCCCGACCGCGATGAACGCGAGGATTCGCCACCGCGACT
Source organism: Penicillium sp. IBT 16267x (assembly GCA_028828865.1). Taxonomy (NCBI): domain Eukaryota; kingdom Fungi; phylum Ascomycota; class Eurotiomycetes; order Eurotiales; family Aspergillaceae; genus Penicillium; species Penicillium sp. IBT 16267x. The sequence continues at coordinate 5,043,584 of JAQJZQ010000005.1, read as the reverse complement.
GTCAAGACCGAAACGCACCACCAGACCACCGAACAACTATGCTCGAGAGCAAGAGATCGAAAATAAACAGAGGGAGACGCGGTCCCAGCAAAAGAAGAAAACGCCAATTGAACAAGAAGAACGTAACTCGGCAACTTCGGACGACTCCTCGACCGAGAGTGAGGATCTGAGTACCGCCAATCTCGTAAAAGAGCTCGTCAAGCTCAGGAGAGAGATCAGACGGCGAGATGAATTGCACAAGGAAGAACTTCAAAAAGTCAAAGAAGAGTTTAGTGCCGCCCTTGCAGAAGTTCGACACGAGCTACAGACTCTGATAGATAGACCTGCGACACCGTAACCCCACCCCGAGGCATGCTCTCCGAACAACCATGATGAGATTCTCCGCGAGATTCAATCCTTGCGCGAGGAAATCAGCGCTTCCGCTCCCACGAGCTCCCCGTCCTATGCAGATGTCGCCCGTACTCCTCCACTCAGTCAGCCGAGCAACATACGGACTCTTTCAACGTCGAACACAACACCAACTACTTTCCCCGACATGCTATACTGCACGATAGACACCTCGAAGATGACCGAAAGCGAAAGTGAGAAAATATCCGCAGGCTCAATCAGGGCCGCAATCGAGACAGAGATCCGGACGATGGATGATCACACTCACTGGCGCTGTCGCGCGGTCACTGTGGGTCCAAGAAATACCAACCGGATCAGAATCGCGTGTCGCGATGAAGCCGAGCACCAGCTGGTCAAGAAAGTGGCGGAAGCAAAGATCGGTGCGGGAGCCCGGGTGCTTCGGGACGAGCTCTACCCGATTAAGGTCGATAGCGTCAAGAGGGCTGCAGTACTGGATGAAAACCATGACATCCTAACAGGAGCGGCGGCAGCCCTGGGTGAGGAGAACGAACTACTGTCGCCAAAATGACGTGGCTTAGCAGCAAGGAAGCCGCGAAGCCATATGGGTCAATGGTCGTATACCTAACCAAAGGCACTGACGCGCGGAGGCTCCTGGCCGATGGATACTTCCACGTTGGAGGAGAATCTGGGACAACCAGCGTCTTTGAATATCGACCACGACCGGTGCAATGCTACAATTGCCAGGAGATTGGTCACAAGACATTTCAATGCAAGAAGAGCCAGAAGTGCGCAAAATGCGCCACGGAAGGCCATCACCATAGTCGCTGCGATCAAACAGTTCCAAAGTGCGTCCCATGCGGAGGCCCTCATGAATCGTACAGCAAAAACTGTCGGAAGCTCTATCCGCCACGTCATGAATAAGAGTCTCCGAGTAATCCAACTGAATGTGAGGAAACAAGGTGCAGTGCACGAGAGCTTAATGAACGACGAACACACGCAGAACGCGGTGGCGCTAGCGATTCAGGAACCCCAGGCGAGGAGGATTCAAGGCCGGCTCTTGACCACCCCAATGGGACATCACAAATGGACAAAGATGGTGCCCTCCACCTGGAGGGAAGGCAGATGGGCGATCCGAAGCATGCTCTGGATCAATAGAGACATAGAAGCGGAGCAAGTGGCGATAGAATCCCCGGATCTGACTGCGGCGGTTATCCGGCTTCCCGAGCGGTTGATCTTCCTGGCATCAGTTTACGTAGAGGGAGGGAACGCCTCGGCGTTGGACGACGCATGCGACCGCCTAAGAAAGGCAGTCACAAAGGTACGGCAAGACGCGGGCACGGTGGTGGAGACCCTGATTGTGGGAGACTTCAACCGTCATGATCAACTCTGGGGAGGAGATGACGTGTCACTGGGTAGACAAGGTGAAGCGGATCCAATCATCGATCTGATGAATGAATTTGCTCTCAGCAGTCTACTCAGGCGAGGCACAAAGATATGGCACGGGGGAGGACACCGTGGGGACTGCGAGTCCACGATTGACCTCGTCCTGGCGTCGGAAAACCTGGCAGACTCCATGGTTAAGTGTGCAATACATGGGACGGAGCACGGCTCGGACCACCGGGCCATTGAGACTGTATTCGATACCCCGTGGCCGATGCCAAAGCATCCGGAACGGCTTCTACTGAAGAACGCGCCATGGAAAGAGATTAATGCTAGAATCGCGAGCACCCTGGCCGCCACTCCATCGGAAGGCACAGTGCAGCATAAAACCGATCGACTGATGTCTGCCGTCTCAGAAGCGGTGCGCACTTTGACACCAAAGGCAAAACCGTCACCACACGCGAAGCGTTGGTGGACAGTCGACTTAACACAGCTCCGCCAAATATACACTAACTGGCGAAATCACGCCCGCTCGGAGCGACGTGCGGGACGAAAGGTGCCACACCTAGAAAATATGGCCCAAAGCGCGGCGAAACAATACCACGATGCCATCCGAAAACAGAAGAAGAAGCACTGGAATGAGTTTCTTGCAGACAATGACAACATATGGAAAGCCGCCAAATACCTGAAGTTGGGGGAGGATGCGGCGTTTGGAAAGGTCCCACAGCTCCTCAGAGCAGATGGAACTACCACCGCCGATCACAAAGAGCAAGCAGAAGAATTACTGACCAAATTCTTCCCGCCCTTACCTGACAATATTGACGACGAAGGGACTAGGCCACAAAGAGCACCAGTGGAGATGTCAGCTATCACCCTGGAGGAGATAGAACGGCAGCTATTAGCGACGAAGTCTTGGAAGGCGCCCGGCGACGACGGTCTACCGGCGATAGTTTGGAAGATGACGTGGCCCACAGTCAAGCACCGGGCCCTTGAACTATTCCAGGCGTCGCTGGAAGAGGGCACGTTGCCACGACAGTGGAGACACGCGAAGATTATACCGCTCAAAAAACCGAATAAAGAAGACTACACTCTTGCCAAAGCATGGAGGCCGATTTCACTCCTAGCGACACTGGGCAAGATATTGGAATCGGTCATCGCAGAACGGATTTCGCACGCGGTAGAGACTTACGGCCTGCTCCCGACCAGCCACTTTGGAGCCCGAAAGCAGCGGTCCGCGGAGCAAGCACTGTTGCTCTTGCAAGAGCAGATCTACACGGCGTGGCGGGGTCGACGGGTGCTAACCTTGATCAGCTTCGATGTCAAAGGAGCCTACAATGGGGTTTGCAAAGAACGACTGCTTCAGAGGATGAAGGCGCGAGGGATACCGGAGGTGCTGCTCCGGTGGATCGAGGCGTTCTGCTCGGAGCGAACGGCGACCATCCAAATCAACGGGTAAGTCTCGGAGGCCTAGAGCCTTCCGCAGGCTGGCTTACCTCAGGGCTCGCCCCTGTCCCCGATCCTATTCCTCTTTTTCAACGCAGACCTCGTGCAAAGATAAATCGACAGTTAGGGAGGCGCAATTGCTTTTGTGGATGATTTTACCGTATGGGTCACCGGGCCAACTGCGCAGAGTAACCGGGAAGGAATTGAAGCAATTATCAATGAGGCACTTGACTGGGAAAGGAGAAGCGGAGCGACTTTTGAGGCCGAAAAGACAGCTATCATACACTTTGCCCCCAAGACATTGAAATCAAACCATGAGCCATTTACCATTAAGGGACAGACGGTAGTGCCAAAAGACCATGTTAAGATTCTGGGCGTCTTGATGGACACGAGACTTAAGTACAAGGAACATATTGCGAGGGCAGCGTCCAAGGGCCTGGAGGCCGCGATGGAGCTTCGACGACTTCGGGGTCTATCCCCAGCAACAGCGCGACAGCTATTCACATCGACGGTGGCGCCGGTCGTGGACTACGCCTCTAATGTATGGATGCATGCTTTCAAGGATAAAGCCAGCGGTCCAATCAACCGCGTCCAAAGGGTAGGAGCGCAAGCGATTGTAGGGACATTTCTCACAGTTGCGACCAGTGTCGCAGAGGCGGAGGCTCACATTCCCACTACACAACACCGTTTTTGGAGACGGGCCGTGAAGATGTGGACGGACATGCATACCCTACCAGAAACCAAACCTCTCCGCAGAAATACAGATCGGATCAGGAAGTTCAGAAGATACCATCGCTCGCCGTTGTACCAGGTAGCGGATGCGCTGAAACACATCGACATGGAAACACTGGAGACAATCAACCCGTTTACGTTTGCCCCATGGGAGGAACGCGTGCAGACCGATATTGATGAACCGCAAGAGTCCCAGACCGAAGCGGGCGGATGCATGCAGATCGCGGTCAGCAGTTCGGCCCGAAACGAGCTGGTAGGATTTGGAGTAGCGATCGAGAAGCAGCCACCTCGCTATCGTAAAGTGAGACTGGAGACCTTCTCCGTCACACTGGGCACAAGAGCAGAGCAAAACCCATACTCCGGAGAGCTGGCGGCGATGGCGCACGCGTTGAGTACGCTAGTGGTATTGAAACATTACAGGGTCACGCTGCTCACGAGCAACAAAGCGGCGGCTCTCACGCTGAGGAATCCTCGACAACAGTCAAGCCAGGAACACATCTGCAAAATATATAAGTTAATTATGAGACTACGGAGACACGGAAATGAAATCGATATTCGTTGGATCCCTACCAGCGAAGATAACCTACTGTTGGGCCGGGCCAAAGAGCAGGCCCGGGCCGCGACTCAAGAGGATGCTACCCCACAAGCAAAGGTCCCCAGAATGAAGTCAACCACCCTGAACATCGCACAATCCCAAGCAGCCATCGGCAAAGGCTTGCCAGAGAACGTCGGGAGGCATTCCAAACGAGTGGATGCAGCACTCCCAGGGAAACACACGCGGCAGCTATATGATCGATTGTCATGGGAAGAAGCGAGCGTGCTGGCCCAACTCCGGACCGGCATGGCTAGACTCAATGGATATCTCTATCGAATCAACGTCGCGCAGACGGATCAGTGCGTATGTGGACAAGCAAGAGAGACCGTGGAGCACTTCCTCTTTCGATGTCGGAAGTGGACCACACACCGGACGGAGATGCTACGACGTACCAACACCCACCGAGGAAATATATCCTTCTTCCTAGGAGGGGAATCGCCTTCCGATGATCAGAAGTGGACACCGAACTTAGAAGCGGTACGGGCCTCAATACGATTCGCCATCGCCACGGGCCGACTCGAGGCCACTTAACCATGCCGACGAACACCAATCACCCCTTTCCCCGATCTAACCCACCAACCACCTCGTGTTACAGATGGTAGACGCGCTTCAACTGCCGAAGATAGGATGTTGAACACTTGGAGAAGCGCCTTCAAGCCAGCCTACTAACAAAATTACTAACCCGCGAGGATCCGCTACGACACTGCTTGCTGGAAATGACATATATGGCAAGGTTTTATGTATGGGCTCTAATGAGACACAGAATTGTATATATTATGACACGTATAGTAGATCAGCGATAGTTGCCCTTTCGGCTTAGCCGCCGGGCGTTAATGAATTGTGTGTGTGTGTGTATACATGATTGGCCATATTCTGCAACTCACCTGTGGACTCAACAAAAAACTAAGTGATGGACGCACTCGTTACTGATCGGCTCGTTACCAGAGCAAACGTGTGTGCCCTTTTGGAACCAAGCCAATAATGTTCGGGTGGGAAGCAGACCGTAGCATTGTAAAGCTGTTCTCGGACTGCCGGACCTTTCTGACCTTAATTAGGACGGTGTAATAGCCAAAGCAGTGGCAAAGTCTCAGCCAGCCTGGCCCGCCTGGTTGATCTTCCAAATTCAAATGCACTTTTCGGCAGGGTGTCCAAGATGAGGAAGACCATGTCTTCTGGATATTCATGATAAGTTTACGTCCATGCTCCTAAATTCGGATTGAAACATGCCTGGTGGGAGGATATCCGTTACTGTTCAAGATGTTCAGTGGACATCAGTTCCTTCCCGTGTCTTTTATGAGCCGATATAGTGAATAAGCACATAATGAAGTCCAGTCAGTTCGGACACCGAAACGAAATATTTCAGCGTGACTCAATAACACGTGTGCACAGATATTGAAAGACTGATTGTGCGAGTCTTCATCTTCCGATCGTGGAGCATGGCCAAGGTTTTCTAGCAGAAGCGCATAAATACTGGGAAGCTTCGTTGGATGGAAGATATTCCGTTGTAGGGTTGAAGAATCCCATCGCCCCACACATTTTGGGGGATCTATTTTTCGAGCACTTGGTTCCGTAGTAATGGAGTAATCTCCATCGTATACGAACTCAGAACCACGACCCAAAACAACTTCACCAACATCTTTAATCGTTGACGGGAGAAGGACCTTACCCGGGAATGGGCATTCTGAAGCGCTATGAATTAAGAAACGCTTAGACTCTTTTCCAACGAGGAGAAGGAGAAAACCAGATGACGACAATATCCTTTCAAATGGTCAGCGATTAGGACTGTAAGTTTAGTATATGAAAGGCTCACGTATGATAAGCGGGTGGCATTTGAACGACGATATCCAATATATGACGTTGAAAGATAGACCAAGTTATTGCATTTAATACAACGAATTCAGTGTTCAAGTCAAGGATATGACCATACAAGGATATAGTAGGTCTTCTACAACTGGTCATTACAGTCATTCTCGAATTTCGCCTTGACCAGTACACTCTTCAACTATCTTTCTCGGCCCCACCGCCAAGGCCTTAGCGCGGTCCATCTATTGGGCCCACCCTATTAAGTTGCCGTCCGGTGTGATCTCCCCAAGCTTGTGCAATAACGTTCAAAACATAGGGGCCTCAACTTGAGGCGTCTAGTCCAATAGGTAATCAGCGCTAAAGGCTTAGCAGTGGGGCCAAGAAAGTTAGTCAAAGAGTGGACTGGTCAAGGCAATTCCGAGAATGACTGTACACTAGACCGGACTCTTTATAGTAAGTGGCCCGCTCCTAGTTCGATAGTCAAGTACCGTTTAATGTCTACAAAGCACTGTCCCACATTCCGTGGTTTAATAAACGGTCACTACCTTAGTACATACTAGTGCAGATGTGGGGCTCGAATGGACTATAGAGTCGCTCCTCACCAGGGGCTATGTTGCATAGTGTTTTACAGTATAGGGTGGTTCATTTTTTCGAACAATCGAGCCAAGTTCTTGAACTGAGTGTCAGATCATTAGGGCGGCCCACGTTCTTGACAGGCATCAGCGGGGGTCGCTCCTCACGACCACCTGCGACACTAGAATGGATCCCTGCGACCATCAAAACGGATCCCTGCGACCATCAAAACAGATCCCTACGACTCCAAAATGGATCCCTTCGACTATCAAAACGGATCCTTGCCCAGAACTAGTGTTAATGATGGCTAGAGCGGATCGAGGTAGCTATCTGGACGATCCTTATGGCCGCTGAAATGAGCATATCTTCCAATATAAGGACTGGCATCTGATGTAAAGGGAAACTTATCGATCTCAAAATGAATTTTCTTAGAATTACATCACTCCTAACAACACCAGAGGCAATATACGGCTTAGTTGTCAGCTTTGCCATATTATTATTCATATTGTGCAATTTATCATGCATATAGTAACGTTTCTACTATCATCACACGTTCGACCGTTCATTCTGAACCATATAATTTATGCACATTCATATTATCACTTCATAGGCCTTAGGTCTATCTCAAGATCTCGTTTCATTTTGACAACCTTTTATTACATCGGTACTGGCATCTGCAATTGTATCGGAGTCCACACTATTGACGATGCTGGAAAGAGGGCTGCGAGACTCTCCATTGTCAATCTCATTCCATTGTTTTTGGGAGGTGGCTACGAATTTGGAGCTCGGGCTGCTAGGGATCTCCCTTAGATCCTACGGATTTCTTCATCGTTTATTTGCATCTGTAGCGTTTCTAGAAGCCACTGTACATGTCGTCATACAGGCTCAGACAAGAATGATTTCATTGAATGATCAGGCTCAAATTTACGGGATTACGGTAAGCATCAATTACCAAACATTTATTAGCTTCTATTAAACTCGATCCAGGCAGCCAGTACACTTTTGGCTCTAGTTCTCCTCCCACTTATCAAAAAGCGAGTGTACGAGGTATTCCACATTACGCACATAGCCTGTGCAGCAACATTGGTCTATGCAATCTGGCAACACTGCGGCTCCATGAAGGGCAAATTCTGGGCATTCCCACTGGCATATTCAATCACTTTCACTTTCACAGGGATATTGCAGCTGATCCGGATTATATATAGAAATGTACTTATAGGGAGGAGCCACGTTCGATTGAATATACAGCCTTACGTGGGTGATGTCGCATTGATGACACTATCCTTGCCAAAACCCTGGACAGTGTATGCAGGTCAACGGATTCATTTAGCGGTTCCTAAAGTCGGAATCTTTTACGTTTTTCAAACACATCCCTTCGCAATCAGCTGGTGGGAGAATGATCGCAAAGGGCGCGCGGTCTCAATCTCAATATTACTTCGGCCACGCTCAGGCTTCACACGAAGACTATTTAACCATTCCAGGCCAAACAAAAGTTGTGGAGCTTGGATCGACGGGCCTTTTGGCCCCTCATCCGTAGGCTGGAAGTTTAATGGCAAAGTTGGTAACTACGGGCACGTCTTCATGGCCACCACTAGAATTGGCATCTCCGCACAATTACCCTACATCAAAGAACTGTTGGATGGGCATGATAAAGCAGAAGTACCAACACAAAGGATTTCACTGGTTTGGCAGTTGGATCAAATCGGGGATTGGGAGAGTGCACGAGATTTGTTACAAATGCTAATCCGACAAGATAATGGATATGTAAATGCATTGTTCTCTTTTGTTCTCGATCGCCGTTGACTTATTCTTATGCAGATGCTTCGCGTATTCATCTACGATACCTTGCAGTCGCAGGTACATAATGAGGTTCAGCATATCGGGGACAGAGGGTTGATCAGTGTGCATAGCGGTAAGGTGGACTGGGAAGAGCAGCTAGACCGGGAAATGGGAGACAGCGTAGGAAAGTTACTGGTGTCAGGTCGGTCTTTATCATCCACCCCTACCTCAAATACAATCTGGAAATATACTCATTTGATTCAAGTATCTGCTCAGGATGAGGTGCGGCAAAGGATCCGTAGTCTAGTCAGGCCCCGGGTGTACGAAGGAGTGGAGTTATTCGAGACAGAATTTCAACCGTGGGGTCAAACTGGAGGTCTTAGAGCTTTGCTGAAGCCATAAATGTCAAATTCTGTCGGGATATGTCCTTCTCTGAGGCATATCATCCTTGCTTGCGGCATACATTCTTGCGCCAGGCTGCGGCCAGTGTTGTGAGGGGACAGCGTGTGGGATCTAGGGGCGTCTTTCAACCAGACTGCGTATCTACATTTATCTACATGAATCAATTGAATTTTGCTTTGGAAGCACAAACACTGTCCACTTAAGTGTGTACACAGAAGCTAGCTGGTGATACCAACAAGGATAGGGGACTCCCGCCGGGACTCCAGCCAGAGCGAGGACTCCGGCCAGAGAGGGGACTCCAGCCAGAGAGGGGACTCCAGCCAGAAGAGGGGACTCCAGCCAGAGAGGGGACTCCAGCCGGAGCGAGGACTCCAGCCGGAGAGACGACTCCAGGCGGACTGGCGACTCCAGCCGGAGAGACGACTCCAGCCGGACTGGCGACTCCAGCCGGAGAGGGGACTCCAGCTAGAGAGGGGACTCCAGCCAGAGAGGGGACTCCAGCCAGAGAGGGGACTCCAGTCAGAGAGGGTCTCCAGCCGGAGAGGGGACAGGGGACCCCAGAGCAGCACTGAGTCCTGCGCCACTGTTTTGGGGTCCCTGCATTAAGTTAAATACTGCCTACCACGCCCGAGTCCTCATTCGGCTGGGCTCCGACTTACCTAAACATGGATACTTTTGACAACCCATTCGGTCACCTGACGAATGAGCTCGCATCTCGAAGACTTCAGTTCTACCAAGGATGCGCCATCATTGAGTTCCAACATTTGAGATTCGAAGTAAATGCTGTCCTTGGGAGCCGAGAGTTCGACGAACGAAATTCGCAAAGACTTCTTAGGATCTTCGAAATTGAAGGTTGTGGCAACATTGAGCCAGAACATAGAGTCGCTGCGCTCATCGACCAAGAAACATTGTCGAGGGCTCTTACGAAATCTGATCTTACAAGGGAGTCGCTCTTAGACCCGACGAATCAACTGGGGCTGTCATTCGAAGGTGATGTTCGATTGATGTGTGTATATGGGAAACACCGCTTAAAGGCGGCCGAATCCTTTGGAGAAACAAGATGGCTAGTCGATCTCTATCTAGATAGTGAGTAATATTTTCAATTCTGGCGTGGAATAAGTCTGACAGAATTTGAAGCCATTCCTTTGGATGCTCTCACTCAACTTAGAGAAGAATCCGCGAAAAGTCTCGAGTTTACCGATGGCGAGATCTATCGTATGCTTAGAATGTACCAACTTTCAGGGAACAGTGCGCAGGAAAACAAGTGGAGAGCGAGACTGAGTTCTGAGGGTCGACGTGAAGATATACGACGTCTACAACTAAATGAACTGTTTCTCAGTGGCCTGGATAAACTACTGCCTTTTGTAGGGATGTGGAAACCTTTGAAGGCTTCTCAGATTGAGCGGATGCTTGCTTTGAAATCTCCAGAGGTACGGTATCTCTCCAATGTCTATTGCCTCGCTTACAAATTTTACTAGTTAATTTACCGCTATTTGGGGAGAATTCATGAAAGTTGGTCCCGCAGTTTTGAGGGCCAAACTGCATCATGCGTGGACTTCGGTTCTATACAGCTGGTTGAAGGTTTGATGCCTCAGTCATCTCTGGTGGATCGGAAACGTATAGCCGAACTGGTGGACTCAGGTCAAATATTTCCCCTTGTCACTGGGGTTGAAGAAAGGACGGCCTTACGAGACTCTCTGCTATCTACACCAGGAAGAATCATCTCGCTCAACACACTCATCCAAGACACATTATTTCTTGAGGAACCGGCAAAAGCATTACGTCGTCTATGTCCACCGCGGTTTAAGGGAAGCTTTAAACGGACCATGCTTCATCAGTGGAAGATGGTCGGGACTGAAAGATCACTCGAAATGCAGAGATCGGAGCATCACTTTACAACCATACAACGGAACGCAAATTCATTTTCGGTTTGCATGATGCAACTTTGGCTCTTCGCACTCAGGCATTTTATATCTCAAAGAAGGGGCTCGAAGAATAATGGGCGTCATTTTGGATGGACGACAGAAGACTTAAGTTTGCGACGGCTAGCAGTCTTAGCTGAGCGGTTGGGCTTTTAATCGGATCAAATCACATCCCTCCGAAGTGAAAACTTGAATCAAAACATCGCAAAAGGTTTCATGGAGTCTCTCTGCAGGGAGGACTTCTACAGGCTCGAAGAACGCAGAATACAATCAATGTCAAACCAGTTGCGCAACATTCTTCGAAATCTCCCAACATATTCAGAGGAAGATGTTGAGGTGGCTCAATTCACAACAAATAGCCCAGAGGCAGCTGCCAGGCACAGATACAATAGACCAACACAAGAGCAATACGATGAGCAACGAAAATACCTGTTTCTCGAACCGCTGTTTGATCCAGATCAGCCCGTTGCGGAATATCCAACTTCCTTGGGTGTAACAAGGGAAATATTACTTTGTTTTTTTTTGGCGATGACATCCGCGAGATGATCTCTCCTCAACTACAGGATCTGTCGGGAGAACCCATGATGTCAACTATTGCACTCAGCCAGGGCACTGCTTATCAGTATGAAACTCCTACGGAAACGACAGAACCCAGTTCTGATCTTGTGGAAACAAATCAAATGCAAACTGAATCGATACCGGTCGACGACCAGGATTCAAGTCAATATTCTCGAAGTCCTGGAGAACCAACTGTGGAAGGGAATAGTCCGAGTGAACCGGTTGACCTGGAACCTTACCCAAGTGGAACACCCGATCCACCTCCACCCCTGGCCGCGGGGTTTGAAGATCCATCCTGCAATTTTCCACTGGAAAGAAAAAGCTACATCTTTGTACGGCGAAAGGTTCCTGAGATTCTCAAGATATGGTACCAGTCGCAACGAGAGGTGATAGTTGTTTTCCTTTTCGAATCTCGCGTTTATTATAAGTTCAACACGACTGGAGGCTTCAATCTGCGATCGCTCTTACAGGATCTCTCCAGAGAACACATCTTTATAGTCATCAATGACTTTGGCATCGGGACGCCAGATATCAACAGGACTTACGAGGAGGCATTGAAAGAGCGTTTGTTGCTAGTTGGTAAAAGAGATAATCCTGCCCAAGGAAAAAATGAGGTAGGGGTAATCTCATTGGACAGGCTCCAAGAATACGTATTGAACTATGATGTTCATTTGGGAAAGAGAAATGCAGATACGGACGATCGATCTACCAAGCGCCTTGCCGGGCCAAGGAGAGAATCATCCGAAGAGCTATAACCCTATCATCAGAAAATTCGTTATGCTACTTCCCCCATACTTTAAAAAGGGCAATAAATAACCCAGATTGAAAACCTAGAACCCTGCCAACCCTAATCCACCCTAGCACGTGTACTGACGTAGCCGGTTAGCCTGCAGAGATCAGTTGTCAGCCTCGAATCCTACGCCTCATTCAAACTTGCAACCGTTGTGTAGGTTCAACAATTTCTGTATTTAAGGTGATCCTCTTTCACAATGGTGGGATAATATCTAGTCCTGATAACTGGAAGACCTTTTAAGAATGTTCGCCTTCTCCTGTGTCCCTTGCTAGAAGATTTTCATATTGCCAGGTGACAATTCTGCCGAGGTAACCGGAGTATTTTGAGGGCTTTTCGCCGTGGCTAGATTGTGGCCGTGAAATAAACATGGCTGGAAGAGAAGGCGATAGGTGCATGGGTGCTGCCTACACACACAATTTATTAACGCCCGGCGGCTAAGCCGAAAGGGCAACTAAAACTGATCTATCAATACAGATCCTAATATACTTCTGCCGTATCTCCTTCAAGCCCATACATGGATACTTTCAGTATATGTCCTCTCAGCTGGCAATATCATAGGGATCCTTATGGGTTAGTAATTTTGTTAGTAGACTGGCTTGAAGGCGCTTCTTCAAGTGTCCAACATCCTATCTTCGGCAGTTGAAGCGCGTCCACCATCTTTGACACAAGGTGGTAGGTGTAGGTTGGTGACGGGGAGGGTGTCATTGTGTTGGTCGACGTGGTTAGGTGGCGTCGAGTCGGCCCGTGGCGATTGCGAATCGTATTGAGGCTCGCACAGCTTCCAAGTTCGGCGTCCAATGCTGATCATCAGAGGGCCCTTTCCCGCCCAGAAAGAAGGAGAGATTCCCCCGGTGAGTATGGCTGCATTGTAGCAGTGCTATTCGTTGTGTGGTCCACTTCCGACAACGGAAGAGGAAGTGTTCCACGGTCTCTCTTACTTGTCCACATACACACTGGTCTGTCTCTGCAACGTTGATCCGGTAGAGATAGCCATTGAGTCTGGCCATGCCAGTCCTGAGTTAGGCTAGCACGCTCGCTTCCTTCCACGATAATCGATCATATAGCTGTCGAGTGTGTTTTCCCGGCAGTGCTGCATCTATTCTTTTCACGTGTCTTCCTACGTTCTCTGGAAAATTATTGCTGGTAGCTACTTAGGACCGAGCGAGATTCAGTGTTGTCGACTTCATTCTGGGGACCGACCGATTCTTGCGGGGCGGCATCCTTCTGGGTCGCGTTTCTGGCCTGCTCCTTAGCCAGACCTAATAGTTTATTGTCCTTGCTGGTAGGAACCCAAAGAATATTGACGTGGTTTCCGTTTCTCCGCAGTCTTTTCATCAACTTATACGTTTGGCAGATAAACTCCTGGCCCGACTGTTGTCGAGGGTTCCTTATCGTGAGGGCCGCCGCTTTGTTGCTCGTGAGCAGTGTGATCCTGTAGTCTTTCAATCCCACTAGCATGTTTAACGTGTGCGCCATTGCCGCTAGCTCCGCGGAGAATGGATTTTGCTCTGATCTTGCGCCCAGTGTCACGAAAAAGCTCTTCAGTTTCAGCTTTCGATACCGAGGTGGCCGTTTCTCGATCGCCACCCCAAATCCTACGAGCTCGTTCCGTGCCGAGCTACTGACCGCGACTTGTATTGATCCGCCCGGTTCAGTCTGTGAGTCCGGCTTTGCTTCAACATCGGCCTGCATGCGTATCTCCCACGGTGCTAATGTAAACGGATTGATGGTTTCCAGTGTCTCCATCTCAATGCTTTTCAGCGCGTCCGCTACTTGGTATAATGGTGAGCGGTGGTACCTCCTGAATTTCTTGATCCCTGCTGTACTCCTGCGGAGCGGATGGGTTTCTGGCAGGGTGTGAATGTCCGTCCATATATTCACGGCCCGTCTCCAAAAACGGCGTTGTGCAGCGGCAATGTGAGCCTCTGCCTCCGCAACGCTGGTCGCAACCGTGAGAAATGTCCCTATAATTGCTTGCGCTCCTACCCTTTGGACTCGGTTGATCGGTCCGCTGGCCATATCCTTGCAAGCGTGTATCCAGACGCTAGAACCGTAGTCTACCACCGGGGCCACCGTCGATGTGAATAGCTGCCGTGAAGTTGCTGGGGTTAGACCGCGAAGTCGCCGAAGCTCATCGCTGCCTCCAAGCCTTTGGACGCTGCCCTCGCGATATGTTCTTTGTACTTAAGTCTCGTGTCCATGAGAACACCCAAGATCTTGACATGGTCTCTAGGCATAACGGTCTGTCCCTTGATATTGAAAGACCCCTGGTCCGTCTTGTGAACCTTGGGAGCGAAGTGTATGATGGCTGTTTTGTCTGCCTCAAAAGTCGCTCCGCTCCTTTTCTCCCAGTCGAGAGCTTCAGTGATAATTGCTTCAATACCTTCCCGATTACTCTGCGCCGTTGGTCCGGTCACCCACGCGGTAAAATCGTGAATGGCATCGTGGATTCACACCCTCATCTGAAGAGTCAAACGTGGTGCCTTTCGCGAAAGGTAATTTGGCAATTACCTTGTCCCGCCTGTGGTCATTATCAATTTTCTGGACCATATCCCTTGTCTCTTTTACGTCTTTCTCGACTTAACTTTTGGTCAATAAGCAATCATGAACTATTTCAATAGAGACTAACCAGAAGAAAGTACATCACTGATCCTCTTCTCCGCTTCAACCTTATTTGGCGCGATGCAAGAGAGGAGGTCTTTCGCATATGCAGCAGCAGTCATTGCAGTATATCCTTGCCACTCTTTATTCTTATGTGAGTCCGAATATTCACAGATACCTCGTATGACAAGGCACGGGAAGTGATTTATCAGACCAGCGGCTTCCATCTCAAAACATAGAACATCCTTCTCTGCCGCGAGTTTATCCCGAATTAATGCACCTTCATCAATTGGTTTTGCTGAGGCAATCAAGCCATAATGAATAGCCGGATTATCATCTTCATCACTCCGATCACCTCGCGAAACTAACTTCAATTGGTCAACTCCACAACCTGCTTCATCACAAGCTCTTTCGTCGTTGGAAGGATGAACAATATATGACTGGTATAATCGGTCATTCCTTGGGTCGGTTCGTTTGTATTTTTTTCGGAGCTTTGGCCACTTTTCAAGAACCTTATTTCTATGGTCCTTAACCGAAATCCCAGAAACACCCGTGAATGCCATGCCCAGCACCATCCGTCAACCGAATACCAGTTAGCCTACGAGCGCGAGAAGCAACTTGCAGATGATTTTACTTTTATTTCAGCTATAGAGGATGACATGTACAAGGTAATGGCGGATGCAGTGGAAGAAGATCCTGATCGGTGCGGAATGACCATTCAGCTGGCGTCAAACTCTGGTGATCTGGAAATAGTGGAGAACAGTTTTATGAAGATTGCCAAAATTCTAGAGAAGGGGTCCTTTAGGAGTGAATGATAACTCTTCATTCTTTTATTCCAGTTCTAATTTAAAGTGTCTTGGAAGATCGTCCACGGCGATACCCCTTTTGCAGGGATCGCAGCGCCCCATACTCTCAGCTATAAAAAAAGATAAGTATACCATAGACATCAATTCGTGCATAACACGGGGGGGGGAAGTATTGACTATTGGATGTCTCGTGGAATGACACAAGACATAAGTAATGGGAAGCCAGTAGCTATATCATTTTTAATTCTCTGGTATGATAACTAACAATTTCCCATATATATTCATAGTAGTACAAAACCCTTCTGTACAAAAAAAGGATGTCAGGACAAAGGCTGGAACACGGATGTATCCGACAGAGGTTTCAACATAAACAACTGCATAGATGAGACCATGTCACATGCCTGCCTATACACTAATCATGCGCACTGGTCATGTCACATAATATGTTTTATCCGTTTAACCCAAACGGCATGTAAAAGACTGTATTGCCATACCCCCGCTAGAGGCACAGGACGACTCCCAAGGACTACCGTTCAAACTTTGTGAGATAAAATCAGCCCCCTGGCAATTAGGTCCCGAAAAGAACTGGCAAAAGCAACCGGCGGTGGAACAGTCGACAATATTCGCACTCCCAACACCACCGACATAATAGTCGTAACAACCGAAATCACTTTCGAAAGGCCCCCCAAGAGTTAAGGCATAGTCGCTGCAGCCTTCACCCCAGTAGTATTGCACATAGAAGCTTCCACCTCGAGCTTCCAGGTCATTGGCGGTAGTGTTTACCGGCGAGGCAACTATCACCGTGGTTAATATTACTGAGTGAAGACGAAAAAACAGGTTTTCATAGTTATATCTAATCCTCACCCTAGAATATGGAGTTAGATTCGATGTATATAGTGGCAGGCTTCACATAATAATGGTTGAACTTACTGCAGCAGAAGCCCAGAGGCCTCCTAGAAGACCGAAAATGTAGGCAGCATGCATGCTGAAAATGTAATTTTTTAAGACTGTTTCAAAATATAGATCTCTCTTTTTCCTTGATTATTCAAGGGAAGGTTTCAATATCGAAGTGAGCTTGTTTTACTCTACACTTTGGAGGAAATCCGCTGTTACTTATCATAATTGAGGTATTTTTTGACGTCCAACCCTTCTGTTACCCTGATCTTTAGACTTTCCAACACTGGCTAGGCAGACAACACTAGCGTAAGCTTAGAGTGACAGATAGTAATGTGTCATGTTGTAAATAATTCACGCAGAGTCAATAAAAGCCTTAGGAAAATAAAGTCTGTAAATTCCATATAAGCCTACGGTAATTTAATGGATCATAATTGAGGTATTTTTTGACGTCCAACCCTTCTGTTACCCTGATCTTTAGACTTTCTAACACTGGCTAGGCAGACAACACTAGCGCAAGCTTGCAGTGACAGATAGTAATGTGTCATGTTGTAAATAATTCACGCAGAGTCAATAAAAGCCTCAGGAAAATAAAGTCTGTAAATTCCATATAAGCCTGCGGTAATTTAATGGATCATAATTGAGGTATTTTTTGACGTCCAACCCTTCTGTTACCCTGATCTTTAGACTTTCCAACACTGGCTAGGCAGACAACACTAGCGTAAGCTTGGAGTGACAGATAGTAATGTGTCATGTTGTAAATAATTCACGCAGAGTCAATAAAAGCCTCAGGAAAATAAAGTCTGTAAATTCCATATAAGCCTACGGTAATTTAATGGATCATAATTGAGGTATTTTTTGACGCCCAACCCTTCTGTTACCCTGATCTTTAGACTTTCCAACACTGGCTAGGCAGACAACACTAGCGCAAGCTTGCAGTGACAGATATTAATATGTTATGTTGTAAATAATTCACGCAGAGTCAATAAAAGCCTCAGGAAAATAAAGTCTGTAAATTCCATATAAGCCTGCGGTAATTTAATGGAGTGAATCAAACTTATCCACTTTCAGCAACTGGACCACTCAAAATGTCACTCTGCACGCGTGACCCTTGGCAAGCACCTAATAGAACCAATCTGTAGCGTCTTTATCAGACTGATTTTGCAATTACAACCTTGGTGGCAGCAACCTTTTCTTCGCCTGAAGCTCTGGACCCGCTCAGTTGTAAATAGGGAACTAAAAGCTATGTATATTAATTTCTTAGGGGCTCCATAGTTGAGATGGAGGGTTGATGCTGTGAGCGCCCTATCTCGACATCCCAACTAGGAGCTTGGAATTTATGACACCTTATAGACTCGCATATCTTAGAATTAAACCTCCTTCCGGCAGCTCTGGTACATGAATCTGATAACCCTGTACTAATAGCAGGGATAATGAGTCCTGGCATTCAAATAAGTTGTGAATCTAGAATCCCTTAGCACCAGGATAGCGGATTCCAGTTCAGCACGTGGAAGACCAAGCGCCTCATTTCTCAACAAATAAGATACGACAAGTTAGAATAATCGTAGTACTGTAGTGCGTACCTATCTACCTACCAGGTACTGACGGGCTCGCTAGAATGAAGCAGATGAGGCTTGCATAGTGATTTGGTGGAAAGTTGTTAGAAAATAACTCAGTGGGGTTAGACCATCTAGAAGTGGTGATCATGCTTACACTGTCTTAACGATTTTTTTAGCCGCTAATAAAGGTCTATTTTCTACGCTAAATAGATGATTTTAAATCTGGCTATAATTATAAAGTATGACAGTTATCTCTAACTGGCTTTTGTAAGTTAGTTATATAATAGTAATTACTAAGCTGATACGTGATGATCACTTAGTTAGGATCATAATTAGCAGTTGGGATCAAAAGCGCTACTACTAGCGGCTAGAAAATTCATTAAGACTACAGTATATTCTTTCTTATATTTTCTTCTTATATTCTTCTTATATTCTTTCTTAAACGCTTAGAATGGTCAGAGCATTTCTGCCCTGCTGACCTGAAATACTACAGTTGCAAAAAAAATCAGGTGGCAGGAACCAAGGCACTAAGCTATAGAATCATACTAATGAAAATTATGGTCAGAGACTATATAGCCCGATATCATATATCATCATTCTTATGCGAGATCGGACTATAGACTATGCACTAACCCGAGGCAGACTGTCATCAATGAGCCTATTCTTCCTCTGGTCTGACACTAGTAATACAGACTAGATAAGTGCTGTTCTATATAGTAATTGGAGAAAAATAATCCCTCAAATTCTTTTTCTTGAATTGGCAGTCCGAGTTTGTTTAGCCATGACTATTCTCCTTGCCTGCCAGTTCAAAATCAAAAATTCCCTCAGTGACAGGATGTGTTCGATCTGCTGACTAAGCCTGGTAGCCAAATAATATAAATATGAAGTAACAGCACTCTTCTTATGATTCTTCCGTCATTCAGCTTGACAAGGATTCGAGACGCTGCTGACAGACCTTCTTATTGTGAGTTTATCCTCTACTGCCAGGAAATTATGAATGAAAAAAATAGCAACATAAGACTAAGATCTATTCCAGAAGTACTTGGTTTATACAAGCCAGTGACAGTGGATATGAAGTCACTCTATATGCAGACTGGGGCACTTACAGCACTTTTGCTTGCAAGCTGTGCATCCACTACTACTTTCGCAACAACGAATAATGGGACAAACTCAACCCGCCCACAACTCACTGCGACCAGCCAGCCAGGATATAAATTCAATGCATCGTCAATCCCGCCACCCATTAACATTACTGATGCACACCATATCCCCGGCTCAAAATTCGACAAGCACGGCCATGTACTTCCGAAGGCTATTAATGGCACCACTGTGGACCCTGCAATATATATGAACACCACACAGTACCAGATGTGCCTGAACTCTTCAGACTGTGAACCTTATCACCATGCTCGTGGTTGGCGTGCAATGCCATCCGAATCTTGGATTGCCCGCAATGCAACTTTCAACACCAGCAACTCATCCAGCATCCAGGCACGGCAGAGTTGCTCTGCCTATCCCGGCACGCTGCAGCCTACGTATGGTTCAAACACTATGTTCTATGGTAACCAAAACCCAACCACGGCCGCTGCCTATTCATACTACATCTGCTATGAGTACGGCTGCGACAATGTAGCCGCATACTTGGGCAGCCAGTACCTTGGTCAGGTTGCCTGGGTTGGTCAAGTACTTGAGCCCATGACCATTGAAACATATGCATCCGGGTGGTATCAAGGCTACGAAGTACGTGCCGCACTGATAAATGCAATTGAAGGAATGGCAAGCCAGAACCAATACTGGTACCAAGATTGGTACTGGGGAGGCTATTCAGAGGATTCAGTTTGGTTTGGCCAAGGAAATAACTACTGGCAAGTGTGTTTAGTTTCTGATGGGTGCGGTAGTTATTTAGGCTGTCTGGAAGTCTGGACGGCTGCTGAGTACGGTCCAACAGGTGGTAATTGCGGTGACGCTGGAATTATCACTTCTGCCATGTGGGACTTCTTGAACATGCTGGGTCCAATTGGTGGTATTATTGCTGCCATCGCTGGTATAGCCTGTTCGTGATATAACTACCATCCTGTTGTCACATCAACTGCCAAATGTAATAACCAACATCCTGTCCAATCTCGTTGCTAACATGATCCACGCTTACGCGGGCGGCACGGTTACGCGAGCGACCCCACAAAAAATGTAAAAACCATCAATTTTCAAACACATTTAAAACCACAAAAACAACATAAATTTTGCTATTGAACACCTGTAGGGCATTGAGCATACCTGTGACCTTTTATTCCACACCTGGAACAGGTGACCGGCCGCCTAACCACAGGCATAGAAGGTAAAGTGGGTTCAACAACCGGTTTTACAGGCACCTCTGGCAAAGATATATCTTCACTACCATCCTCATCCTTAATAACCACATCGTCCTCACCACCTTCTAGACCCCCAAAAATGCCTTTCCGGGTACTAAACTTGTGTTTGGTTTCTCGCTTTTTGGTCTGTTTCTTATTAGTAGCCTCTAATTGGCTATAGCGATTTTGGAGAAAAATGTGGTGGTGGACCACTTTTATAGTCATGTTGTAGGTCTTCTCAATCTCCCTTTTTGTTGGTGAAGAAAGAAAAGAAGAAGAAGATTCTAGACCTTTTTTGTAAATTATGAGAGTGTCCAGAGAGTATTTAGATCGCTATCGCTGCCAGAAGAGGGTGGTCGCTGGGAGAGGATCTCTAGAGGAGGAAGGGAATCCAGGTGCACAGTTAGCTTGTCCAGGACTTTAGTAGCATTAAATGGTGCTAATCCAGTAGCCAAAAAGCTATTTTGTATTGTAGAAGTTTTGAAAGCACCCTTTCTCGCATCTGCGATCAGTTTAAGGAAATCTTCCTTGTCGATGGAGTTAACTCCGTTCCGCATTAAAGATGACACCGCTCCTCCATAGAGCCTCTTTAAAACCGAGAAACAACCCACATCTAAAGGTTATAAAAGATGAGAAGCATAAGGGGGTATATAAATTGCGATAATTTGATTTTCTTCGCAAAGTTGGTCAAATTCAGGGGTTAAATGACTCCCATGACCATTAAGGACTAGGAGGTAATATTTTCCCACTCTTGTCCTAATATTTGGGATAAAATGATGTTTCAGCCACCATAAACCAATTATATTGGTCGTCCAGCCATTTTCGCTTATGGTCATACGAGCTCCTTTTTGATTTAAAAGGAGGCAGGGGCGTAGATGCTCTGGAAACTTTTTTCCCTTGAAAATGAAGAGCGGAGGCATAACACTTCCCGAAGCTCTAATACACTTAATCGTGGTTACCCACTCACGATTTCCGGCTTGTAAAAGAGCTCTTTTACTATGGTATTCCGCTGAAGTGATAATCTTTTGTGTTGCGCCAATACCCATGGCAAAACCACTCTCATTAAAGTTGAAGATATCATCCGAAACGATACCCCACTTTTTAATTGTCTTTTGACTAACTCAAACTATGGTTTAATGATTCGAGGGTCTTCTAAGAGAGCCCTCTGATAGTCGTATTTACGTGAAAGTCGAGTAGTGAGATTTGGGCGTCGTTTGATAAATTGAGAAGGCTAATTGATACCAATGGTAGAGGGTGTAGTTTTTCGGGCAGAGAGTAGAAGATTGGCCATATCTCGCAACATAGGCAAAGTAAGAGCTGCCCCTCTGGCATCCATATCCAGTAGCCATTTCTCAATCGAATACTCCTCAATTTCAGTGAAAATATAGCGATGGTGTCGCTTTTCAGCAGCCGATTCGCGCCCATTGAGGCGTGCCTTTAAAGTTGACACAGGTATCTCAAATGATCGCGCAGCGGCAGCAGCAGAAGATATTTACCATCTTTTATAGCTTTAATAGCTAAAAGAAGGCGCCCTTCTTGCTGTACCAAATTCTTTTTTTTGTCAGAGCGCTGGGGGGGCATTTTTGATGTGTTTAAAGATGTGGGCTACTACGGAAGGTAATTTTTTGATGGGGTCGCTCGCGTAACCGTGCCGCCCGCGTAAGCGTGGATCACGTTACAATAAGTTTGATGCGAGAACAGAGAGTGGCAAAGTGTGGATACTTCAGCTGGTCATGGTCAAGGTTCAGCTGGCTATGGTCAAATGTTCAGCTGGCTATGGTTAATGTATCGTCACGAAACAACATGAATGTCTCTTATATAGAATACATGCTGCGGAAGCAGGGAAGATAGGTTTCAGTATATTGACATTACCCTACCTTGTATACTGAGCAAAATGGACCTAGTGAACAAGCAGGAGGCCTCATTAGCAAGCGAGCAAGGCACAAGATTCAGGAAGCCAATTTACCAGAAGTATTATGGCCATTCGCAATGAAAGCATCCATACACACAATTAATCGAACTCCCACAAAAGCTCTGAATTGGAAAACCCCATATAAAATGGCTTTTGGGAAGAAACCATATGTTGGCAACCTGTTTGTATTCGGTGCAAAAGCATATGTCAAAATTGAGACCAAGAAAAGCCAAAAGATGGCCTCACGGGCGCAGATTGGATATCTTATTGGATATGAGGCTCACAACATTTGGCTCATATGGGTTGACGGGCCAAAAGGCTTCAAGGTTATAAGAGCGAGAGACGTTATTTTTGACGAGACGAAGCGCTATGATCCAAAGCATCCCTGGGCTAGAGAAATTGTTAATAAAGGCGTGCCAACGTATATTGACAATGCAGATTGGGGAAATATGGAGGAAGCAGACCCTGACAAAGTGTATGGCTCGGTTGACGAGAAGCTAGATCTGCAACCATTTGTTAGCTATGCTCCATAGATCTTGGAAGGTGAGGACACTCACCAAAGCGCTCCAAGCAGCTCAATACCTCAGGCCATGGAAATCGACATGCCTAATCCGCTCGTGGAAATGGAAATTGATGGCCAAAATGAAGCTCAAAAATACACGAGATTTGTAAATCACGACAATATTATGGTGGAGTCAAAACCTGGCTCAGCTAGAGGGGTGGAATCAGATTTGGAGCAAAGTGTGGAGAACAAGGAAAAAGAGGAGCAAGAAAAGCAAGAAAAGCAATATTTGCACAAGAAATGGAAATCGAGCATGAAAATCAAGAATATGAAGCTCAAAAGGACGTAGATATGGCGTATCACGAAGATATTCTGGTGGAACAAGCAGAAATTGAGTCAACTTGGGGGGGGGGGTGGAATTGAATATAGAAGAGGTTGAGCATGAGGATAAAGATGAGGGTGATGATGTTGAACAGAGAGATATCTCTCCCGGACCTGGAACAACTAATATTCCGGATAAGCAGTTGCCCCAATTATTGACTCCCACCAATCAGAAAGCTCAATTTGAGTCAGATAACGAAAATGACGTCAATACTGGCTTACCAACACCTCCAAAAGAGCTTACCCTGTCAACAAACGTCCCAAAAAGGCAAGAAAAGGCTCTAGGCAGCAACAGCGCACCCAGGGCTCAGGATATCAGCGCCGAACTATCCCAAGAAAATATCCTCACCACACCAAGAGTGCGAATAGCTTCAAAAAGGCCTCTTAGCCCGGATATTCAACTTGTGTCAGAGCAAGCTCAGCAGTGTATGAACTAGTATTCGTCAAAGGCCAATAAGATCAAGCGGAACCAACTCAGGCAGAAAAGATTGATTGGTTGAATAGAAAAAGTGCGGTCGAGGGCAGGTTGAAATACCCTCGAGTCCATACATCCAATACGCCGATACTCGGTAGTTACAGCACCAGAGCTGCAGCGTGACGCAATATTGCATATAAGAAATAAAGAAATATGATCTATCAGATGCTCGCGGTAATCTACCGTTTCATGTTCTGACAACTTGTTATGACAAAGAAGCAGAGAAAACAAGCTGGCGCCTTATTTGCTAGAGAAAAGTTACTGCAAGATTCTACGCTGGCATACACCTTTTTGGCCGCTTTGTAAAAAGCTGAAAATTTGGCCTCAACACAAGATTTACCATCAGAACCGAGAAATTGGACATCTTTAAAGCATCATCCTTTTGTCAAAGAATTCACCAACGCTGCAAGAGAGGAATTTGGCATATTCAAAAGGAAAGGCACATTCGAGTTTGTCCCAAGACCTGAAAACACACAGATTTTACCGCTAACATGGGTTTTCAAATACAAATTCGACAAGCATGGCAAGCTTGCCAAATTCAAAGCAAGAATTTGCGTACGCGGTGACCTCCAGGACGCCAACGAACTTTTTACACGAGCAGCGACTTTGGCCTCAAGAAATTTCCGCATGATGATGTCGCTTGCAGCCGTATTTAACCTAGAGATTGTACAATTTGATGCCGTCAACGCCTTCGTCAACAGCGAATTGGATGAGGACGTTTATACATACTTTCCGGATGGCTTCAAAGAAGCAGGCAAAGTCTTGAAGCTAAAGCGAGCTTTATATGGTCTACGAAGAAGCCCTAGGTTATGGCAGTTGGAACTTACAAGAACGTTACTTGGCATAGGATTCACACAAATTCCAGATGAAGAGTGTTTATTCGTGAAGAATGGTGTTCTACTACTATTTTTCGTTGATGACATACTGATGTTTTACGACAAGGCCACAAAACAAGCGGAATTTGAAGGAATCGAGAAAGCACTCAACAACAAGTATGAACTGCGCAAAATGGACAAATTTGAATGGTTTCTCAATATCAGGATTATTCGGGACCGCGCCCAGCGCAAATTTGGCTCTGTCAGGATTCCTATATCACCAAAATTGCAGAGCGCTTCGGGTGCAACACCAAGGAATTCATTCAGACGCCTATATCCGCCAAAATTGAAGCTTCAACTGGAATTGCAAGCAACGCTGAGATTCATGCCTATCAAGAGCTTGTGGGATCTGCGCTATATGCCACTATCATGACCAGACCGGATGTTGCAAAGACGGTCACCGAATTAGCAAAGCATACCAAAAATCCAAGCCCAGTCCATTCCAAGAATTCGGGGATGGACGCCTTTATATGCGCCTCAGATGCTTCGTTTGGTGATCAAGAAGACCGCACTAGCTCCGAGGGATATCTGGTCACGTTATATGGGGGCCCAATTGACTGGAGGGCCACAAAGCAGCGCCTAGTTACCACGTCCACCACCGAGGCTGAGCTTCGTGCAGTGACAGAGGCAGCAAAGCGACTTCACGTTTGGAAGCGCGTATTTAAATCGATTGGATATACGCCGGATAGAGAGCTTTGTATTCAGTGCGACAACATGCAAACCATTTTACTATTGACAGCTGAGGATCTGCAGTTCCGCACCAGTCTCAAGCATGTTGATATCTATCATCACTGGCTTCGACAAGAAGTTAGGTGCCAACGCCTGCGCGTCGAATGGGTGAGCACCAAGAAGATGATTGCAGATGGATTCACAAAAATTTTGTACGGCAAGCCGTTCCTGGATTGGCGTCAACACCAAGGATTGACTGATATAGCCAATTTGGTGCAGGAATAAGAGCCTCATGCCTTCCATTCCTGGGGGGATGTGTTGCAACTAATACGAGCTAATCTAGATTTGGATTAGTTGCTGAAGAGTGAGAATAACATCATACACAACAAATATCGAGAATTTTCTATGAGAATCAACGCCCAGTTGAGCTGCACCCTGGAACATGATAGCCACCCACAGGTTCCTAGCAACGTGTATCCACAATTATTAGAAAATGAAGCCTTTCCACTCTTATCATCTATACGGTGAGAGCTCGTGACTGCCGAGGCGTTACAGGAGCTGAAATCTAATTGAATACCACACTCTCAAATAGTCCATCTTCGGAACTTCATATCAGATTTGCCTTGAGAGGGCGGTCTGTGCTCTCTGTTATTGGCCTAGACCATCATGGCATTTTCTTGAAGATCTTGGTTACAGGTATTCTATTTTATAAAGAGCCAGGTCACTAATGTTCATGCGGTGCTCTTGTGGTCCTGTTTATAAACATGTGGAATACCAAGCTGACAGCAGGCATCTAAAAGCACGCATGCAAATGACAAGAACGGACTCTATCGGTCTTATTATCTGATAGGGAAGTAATGGGATTAATTGAATTAATCCTAGTCCTGCGCAATATACCTATGATCCGCTCTCCTAACAGTGAGCAGTTCCTGGTTCCCTAATTCCATCAACCATGGCATGTTTCTATCTACTACGGTTCCTCGGGCCAATGGTCACTTGACAGCTCCCCTCTCAAGAGGCTTGATGGCCCAATCCGTTCCTGGTTCCTTGACTCCATTGTTTGTCTTTTTTTGAGAGGTACATGCCATAATCAATATGGTTCACCAGTCAATTCCCAGCGCTCTTACCCCACTCAAGATATCCAGTGATCCGAATGGACCAATATAATATTTTCATTCAGTTACCTCACTCAGGAACGTGGCATTGGATATAATTGTTCCTTGAACAAATCGTACTAACACTAACTCGTTGTGACACCAACTCGTACTAGCACCAACACAAACTCGTTCTGGCATTATTGTATACTCGTACCAACTTTAGATAAATATAAAATTTCTGGAAACGATTAATGTAGAGAAAAGTATTGCGGAGTAGGAGAAATACTAAAAGGGCCAAATCTCATTTGAACTCGTATCATACATTCGACGGTCAATATTGAAATTCTTAAGCCACCTATGTTTACAGCTTGGTATATAGATCTGGAAAACCCCAACAAAATAAACCATAGGATAAAACGAAAATTCGCTTAATACAACACCAGCACTCAGAGTGCTCCCAATTTTAACTAGACGTCTTCGTCTCAGCCCGGCTCTGCCTTTCAAAAGGCCAATTTTACTCAGAACAGCAAGTTCGGCCAGTACTCCACCACCTCTCACTCTGCTTTTGGTGAGCCCGAATTGACAAGGCCATGCCTTCTTCTGACGAGCGTAAGCCTGGGGCTTTCCCCCGCGGCGCGGACACAGAAATTGGTGCTCAAGAGGCCAACACTGCGCATCAGATAGAGAGCGGCGTATCTCTAGGTAAGATATATATATATTTGAGAAGCAGCGACAAGACAAACATCGAAAATGGAGCTTAAAAAAGACGGTTTTAATTCATGTTCAAATCATGCTTCTCACTGAACTACGAATGAGTCCAAAAGCAATTTTTCCAACGAGAACACCAGCGACTTACCAAATGGAATGCGGCCAACACGAAATGTATCACATACCAAACCCAAATCTGATCACTGACTGGCACCAAATGAGAGCGGCTGACACTAAAACAAAATAAATCATTCCCATGATATGTGACTTCTAATTTGGATTACATGTCAATACCAAAATCCATGATTATTTAGCGAAACCTTAACAAGAAACACCTTGTGACTTTAAATAGGAACGTAATGAAACCATACGGGACAACTGTACTGACATTAAGTCGTGCTGGCACCAATTCGCACCAACAGTAAGTTTCCGTTTGGAGTCAGTGTGCGCTCTCGTTTAATGTTAGTGATATTCCTATTTAATCTGGGTAACAATCCATTCGTTTAGTGCTGTAAAGAATCCTGTTTGGTGCTATATACTCTGTCTTGTGTGGTAAGAAATCCCGTTTGGTGCCGTATGCACCGTCTTGTGTGGTAAGAAATCCTGTTCGGTGCCGTATGCACTGTCTTGTCCGGTAAGAAATCCCGTTCGGTGCCGTATGCTCCGTCTTGTGCGGTAAGAAATCCCGTTTAGTGCCGTACGAACCGTCTTATGTGGTAAGAAATCCTGTTCGGTGCTATATGCACCGTCTTGTCCGGTAAGAAATCCCGTTTAGTGCTGTATGCTCCGTCTTGTGCTGTAACATCCATCAATAATCTTCTGCTCACAATAACGATCTCGTCTCGTCTTAATGTGTACCCTTTTGGTGTTGGTAGATAAAGCCTATCTACAACTTTTCCAAAAATCCTGAAGAGGTAGCACTTGATAGTGTTTTAGCTAACATGAAGGCACTTCCTGTGATAAGTAAAGAGATAATGCCAAGAGAAATATAGCCCCTAGATACTCTATACTTTCTTATGCTAGTACATCACGTGGCTATATCATGTGATCTAACCCGTAGGAGTCCGCATGGGAGAATTCAGCGGGGGAGGGTCTTTTTTCCACTTTAAGAGTAGTATATATAGTCTTGGTGCTGGGGCGCATATAAGTTTCGACAGTGCACATGCTATGAATAGAAGAGCTGTATAATATTATGGAGGCTTTGGGAGTATCCAAATGGACCTTGATTCGCTTGTTCTTAGTCTAATACGACTTTTTCCAGCTATGACCGTTGAAATCACAAGCCATGCTATAGGCGCATGGTCGCGGAATATAGTTAACTGGATTGTTTGGACATAATAAATAGACTCTCCAAGAAGTGACTTTGTTTTACATGAATAAGACCGGGGAAATTGAATGTCACACTTAGACCTTGTTTCCAAAGACTTAAATGAAATCAATAAATCATCCCCTAGGGTTAGTTAAGGAAGATGCTCTCCACGCTGCTTCTGCAGATTATCGTGATGATGTACAATCATTAATACTAAACAAATAAATAAATGCTGACATTCAAGACTGGTGGATATCTTTGGATTCATATATGTATCTAAAAACTTTACTCGGGAATATAACGATCCGGAGATTGTCGTGACTTTCGTAGGCTATATTGGCAACTGCGAGTTAGATTCTCGATACCTTGCCGGGGTTTGTCTGTAGCAACCTTTGGCTGGCCCGTTCTCTGTTTCCTGCAATCTTTTGTTGGATTCTTATGCTGCTTATTCTTTAATATAGTACAGTATCGAAATTGAAGAGCGATTTTTGTTCTTCCACGAAAGCGTGCCGCAATACCCGACCATGAAAGTTTTTCGACTTCTTTGAGTTGTACCAACATTTTATCTTCTTCGGGACTATACGCATTGCCTTTCGACGATACTGGTACTTTCGTAAGTTGAAAGACTTCGTTGTCATTCAGGAGATTGTCTTCAGCTGGAGTTGGCCATTCTTCATGAAATGATATATTAGCCTATGATATTATGTATCTCTCTTTAAATGAACAGCTCTATGTATACCCACAAGGCTTGAGTTCCCAAGTAAATAAGCCTTCAATATTAATAACTTGAAGGTCAGACATGCTGGTCCACTGATCCCGCTCATTAGCCTGCTTCTGAAATGAGGCCAAACAATTAGACAAGGCAGGGCTAAGGCCGGTCGAGCCTTGATCCTCTGTGAACCAGCAGCAATACTCAGCTCGGCCCAAGGACACTTTACGGAGAAGACGACCATCAATACGGATTGTCTCTAGACCAGTCGAATTCTGTACCATGGATTCCGGACTTGGCTGACTCTGTAACGATGCTGCTGAATGATCTTGTTCCTGCAGTCTTCCTCAACGCTGGCGACAAGGATATGTGCTAGCGTCAGCCCGCTTCTGTCTTTTTGCCAGACAAGGTTCTAACTCGAGGTTTGTTATCTGGTCTTCTGCATGACTGTGCTCACGGTAGTCACTATCCTCTGAATCATCGCTTATGGTACCCTGGGCTGAGAGCGAACAACGTGAGTGCTGACGGACACAAGATGTGTTGTTGGATTGGGGATGTTGACCAGGGACTATAACTGATAGATATTTAGATGTTGCCTTTGCTGAAGTGTACTGCGTTGGTTGTGACTTATTTAGCTGACGCCTTTTTCCTAATGCTGATGTTCGACTATCAGTCTGCTAGGATTGGGTCGGTGCAAAGTCTATCGCTCTATTTCCATCAGTTGGAGAGATTTGATGCACAGTTGGCTGATAATTGTCCTCCAAAATAGTGATAGTCGAATTGGTAAGGCACATTGGGTCAATAACTGGAATAGTGTGGATGAGACTGATTGACACTTGATCAATGGATTCCGCATCAGACCATTGGGCCGGGAAAGTGGATTTATTTGCAGCATCAGGTGGCATTTCCTGTACTAAACTCTCTAGGATGGTGCTACTAGGTTGCTCGCTGTCTGAATGATGAGATGGAACATTGGTGAATCCTGCAGTTGCAAAATATCATCGAAGCCGAACGGCTGATCCCCCTCACTAGGTCGATGCTGAGTGTTTGTCTCTAGCGGGCTGTCGTTCAAGCAAACCTCCATCGGCGGTCGGGGAGGGAGGGGGTGTTGCTCAGATTTATGAGAAGGAGCATTTGGGTTCTCTGAAGCCGAGTTCCTAGCATTGGAGGGAGACGAGGTGGCGGTGATCGAGACGGGACTTGGATATCGACAAATATCGAGAGAATCCCGCAGAGACTGCGCTTTGTCCTGAAAAGGGTTCCACGGCCGGAAAGATTCCAAGCGAAAACTATCGGCTGACATGTTGTGCGATGAAAAGGCAGCCGAGCGATTTCACGGCATATGGGGATTGGAAAAACTCGTAGAAATAGTGAAACTGGAATCGGGGCTTTGGGCAGGGGGCAGTGGGTAGGGGGAAGATGGGAGAACTTGGGAGGGTTAGTTTTGAGGTTTTGCTATTTGGGTGGAATCGTAGTCTCTTTTATAGACCGCGAGGCGCAGTCAGCCTTTTCACCACGCAGAAAATGACCAGCTCCTACAGCCCATGCTGCTGCATGCAAAGTTGCGAGACTACGAGATTCTCGCACCCGCGGATCTAGAATCATCACAAATCTCGCCGATGGCCCCCGGCCAATGATGCACGTTCACGGTCGTCGCCAGCTCTGTCCTCCAATCGCCAGGCTGCGTAATTGTGGGGTCTTGCCCGAGTCCGACCAGGAATCCACCTCATGATGGGGCATTGACCTGGGTCAGGCGAGTGTGCGGGATTTTCGCTATTGGCTCTCACCACCGTAGCATGCTGTCGATTTCCATCGATTGGTTGCGAACAGCCCGGAGAAGCCGATGATGACGACAATTGTGAGGCCAAGACGTTCGAAAGCAAGCGACAGAGCGTAGATCCGCAGCGCCAGGACGCAATGTAACCTTGATGGGGCATCAGATGGGGCGGATGACGGAGGGCACGGATTGTTGAGGGTAGCCACTGGGGATGCCTCGGAACAAGGGAAGTCGGCGACCTTCAACGGAAAGGTTTTGCGAGCGAAAGGCAATCGAGACAGCCTCGTAGCAAGATCCACGGTGATTTCTTTGGAATAGACATAGCACGAAACTTCACACACAGCCACAGGAGGGTGACCACGCGATTGCAAGCTCACAGAAAGGTGGGAATCCTGGATCACCCGAGGTGTTTCTGCTCCGGGATGACTGGACAGAGCGGCATTCTCTGGTGAGACAAAAGGGGGCAGTGCATCGAGCTGGAAGCCAATGCGCAGAGATCGGTGGGGCCGGCAAGGACAGGGGTCGACAAGGGCAGATTGTGGGTGAAAGAGAAAGAAAGTGCGTCGACAAGTCGCGGAGGAGGGCGAGCGGTGTTTTATAGATGGATGGCAGATGACGGGGAAGGTAAAAGCGGCCAGGGCTCGCACTATACCTAAAACGGGACAAGGGAAAGGGCGCCATACCGGAACAGGCAGCGGGATGGCGGAGACCGGTAAGCGGTCGGGGGCGGCACTACGGCGGAGCAATGGGAGCCGTTTCTGGCGCCCCGCTCACCGTGTCATGCAATACTAAAGAGCCTAATAGATTAGAAAAGGAGATTATAGTAATAGGTAATATTAAGGATAAGGATTCTAAACCTTAACTATTAGAGAGTAGTACGTAGCTATAAGTATTAGGATAGAAGCGTAAATAATAAGAGGATAATACTTTTGAATATCACTAGATAGCTAATTTAAGGCCTTTTCTCCTTAACGTAATCAACCACCGAGTGGTCATTACCACCGAGTGGTCAATTTCTCCGCAGCCACTACGTGATTTAATGCGTTTTAACCCAGAAAAAATAATTAAGTTAGACTATCTAGTGGTTGAATAAATAGCTATTTACTAGGACAGCTTCTTACAGTGTGTCCAATAATTCCACAACCACTGCAGCGTTGTGGAGCTCGCTGGCGAGGCCTAGGTGTAGGCTCATCAACCTGCTCATTAAGCTGCGTATCAAGCTGCTGAACCCGATTTTGACCTTCCTGTACAAACAAAATAAGATCATTACCTAGAGTAGTGCGCCTCCTTGCCCTTTTCCTAGTTTTCCGCTCATTCTCAGCCTGTAGAACCTTAATTTGTTGTTGAAGAAGAAGGTTCGTATTCATTGCCATTTGCGCAGCCTTTTTAAGATGTTAAATATGAGATACTGGACTACTAGAAAGCATTCGTTTTCGTAGGCTTCTCTGTAGACTGCGGACCTTCTGATCGAGTTGGCGAGGATTCTGAGGTGTTTGAAAAGCAGACGAGATTGAGCCTTTAACTTCAATAAGAGGTGGTGTTGGCGTCCGAAGCTGAAAAGTCACCTTTTTAAGAACGCGATCTTGATTAAGCGGGTTAAGTCCTGCGCCTGCAAAACCATTGCGTATATTCTCCCTAGTAAACACCTTTTCGCGAGCAGGTGGATAGAGAGACAAGAAATCCTCCTTGTCGATATGATTGTTGCCAGCAGCCATCATCTCTTCTACCAGTTTTCCATATGCGCGCTTCAGTGGGCCAAAAACACCAACATCAAGTGGCTGTAAAAGGTGAGAGGTATGAGGAGGCATACAAAGGCAGATAATAGCATGCTCTTTACAGAATGCATCAAAATCTGCAGTTAAATGACTGCCATGACCGTTAAGAATAAGCAATCGCTTTGCACCAGTAGAGTAGCGTTTCGATTATGGTTTAAATATCTCTTTTAGCCAGTGAAGGCCTATTTCATCTATTGTCCAACCATTCTGGCTTCTTGCGATAGCGTAGCCCTTACTAAAAAGAGCAGATTCTTGATACCAAGCAGCCTAATGTTCTTTTGCTTTCAAGATGATCAATGGCGGAATATAGATCCCTTTCGAGCTCACACATTCGACGATTATGACCCATTCACGATTCCCCTGAATAACTCTCCGAGGTCTTTCACTGCGTTCTACTGCAGTAATAACCTTAGAGGTCGAACAGAGTCCCATAGTAAAGCCAGTTTCGTCAAAGTTCCAGATATCATCCTTATGGATGCCATGTTCCTGAATAACTTCACGTACGGTCGTAAACCACTGTTTTATGACCTTTGGATCCTCCTGCTTTGCACGTTGATATGATATACGTCGGTTATATCGTGTACGTAGTGCTGGATGGCGTTTGATAAACTTGTATGCCCAGTTGACACCAAGGGTTGCAGTCGGATCCTGTACGCGCTCACAAAGTAAATTTTGCGCCATTCCGCGCAGAAATTCAGGCCGAATTGAAAAACCACGTTTATCAGCGTCTAGTAGTTGCTTGGTAAGGGCCTCTTCTTCAGGGACTGTCAATCTATGGCCGTTGGCGCGCGTTTCTATACGTGGTTTCAAGCCGCGAAGCCGATTAAGTAGGGAAGTTCGAGGCACACCAAACATCGCAGCAGCAGCAGTTGGGGATCGAAATTGTTTCTTTTTATAGGCAGAAATAGCCATCTGAATTCGAGATTCTTGAGATAAAGGCATTTTTAATTGTATTGGTGACAAAAAGACGCGTTGAATAATGTGGACGCGGAAATTCTGGTAGATGCGGAGAAATTGACCACCCGGTGGTAATGACCACTCGGTGGTTGATTACGTTAATTAATTCTAGCTTAAATAAGCACTTTATCTCTAGAATTCTACTTAGACTATAGAAAATTAAGGAGAAGATATAATAAGAATACCTAAAATTATAAGAAGTATTTATATAATTTATGTAGTTAAAATCTCTAGCATATTTATCTTATTTATTACTAATTAGGTACCTAATAGGTACCTAGCACTAGATCTAGGTAGAAGGAGGTAACCCAGAACCCAGTACTAGGTTAAGATTTTGGACCTAGACCCGGACCCAGCCGGGTCCGGGTCCGGGTTGGGTCCGGGTTCTACTGGGTCGTGCGGAAGCCTAGTACCCACTGCCATCTTAAGATAACGGTAACTAACTACTACCCACCACACATTACCGTCCTATGACGTTGGATTATCAGTAAGTATGGCTTCCAACATATATCGTTGGCTAGTCTCTCGTTATAATAACATGGGCTTTCAAAGTTCTACGGTATAATTTGCCGCCATTCTTTTTCAAAACGAGTTATGGCATCTATGCGGCACCTTATTGTCGAAGTGAACTTGAACAAATATGTGATTTGAGAGAGATTGAAAAAACTGACATGACTTATCGATCAGTCTTTAAGCTCCAATAAATTGACTTTGGTGGCTTGAATTCGTTTAACTGAATTCCCGCTCAGCTGGTGGCTGGTTTGAAAGTCCCCACTTGTTAGTTAAAGTGTGTGCTGCCTGACACTAACCCAGGCACTGGCAGGCAGCAGCCTCATGGTGCCTCGTTTCTCAGGCCACACGTCAACAGCGTGACTGTCAGCTTCGTTTTAAAGAATCGCTTTCACTAACTTGATTCCATCAGGATTCATCTTTCAACCCTCTTCCCTTTGCTTTCTCCATCTGTCCCAACTTCCAAGGACTTTCCGTTATCCCCGTTCTAGCCGCTTCTTGGCGTTGTTGGTATTCTGACTCTCTCGCTTGAGTCACTTCTCTTTTATCATCTTCTTTTATTTTTTCGTCTACATCTACAAGATGGCGCCTCGATCTTTCAAAAAACTTTCAATTGCAGTCAGTGGTACCATCCCAGGGTACAAACAGGGTAAGTGACCCCTATTATGACCCGGAATATCGGCTCCACACCAATGGACCCCGGCCAATGCTGACGTGCTGAGTTGCAGCCGATATTAAATCGCTGGTTGAAGCCCAAGGTGCTACATTCGCTGCAACAGTGGATGATACCTGCACACATTTGATAACCACTGAGAAGGACGCTGCGAAAAGGGGGATCAAGTGTAAATATGCCCTTTTGTTTAATTCGAGCACAGCTTCAGCGAACGCCTCAATGCTCACTACTAACGGAGGGCAACAGATCAACAAGCATGCAAGGTCAAAGGTTGCAAAATTTTGACTGTGGAATGGCTGGTAGCCTCAAGCGAGGCGAAGAAAGTTCTTCCCGAGAAGGCCTATCTTTTGTCAGATTCAAATGATGGCGACATCAAAGCCGAGGTCTCAATGCTAGATGGCACTACCGATAACACGAGGAAGCGCACCATCAAGCATGAGGATAGCGACCAGGCAGAATCAAACAAAAAGCCAAAGGACTCGCAGCGAACGAGCTTCAAATCCTCCTTGAACGTTCCAATCGATGACGCATTCTTCGCCAATTCTCCCTTCTGCAACAAGAACAGTAATTCTACCTCCCGAAAAGTCCCATTCATTACTGACTATTTTCCTAGATCCCATGGTTTGGATCGAAGATTCTGGGCTGATATGGGATGCTACACTGAACCAGACGGACTCTGGAAAGAACAACAACAAATTTTACCGTGTGCAGCTGATCGTATCGCCAGACAAAAGAGAGTACGTGACATGGACTCGCTGGGGTCGCGTTGGTGAATACGGCCAGTTCTCTGCCTTGGGACACGGCTCCCTTAAATCAGCTCAGGCTGCATTTGAAAGAAAGTTCAAAGACAAATCTGGATTGAAATGGGAAAACCGCCTGGACACTCCGAAGAACGGCAAATACACCTTTATCGAGCGGAACTACGAGGATGATGACTCTGACGATACGGTGGATAAGAAGGAATCTGATGACGTGCGGGTCAAGGTGGAAAGTACCTTGACCAAACCCCTGCAGAATCTTATGTCCTTTATTTTCAACCCTGAACACTTCCAGTCAGCAATGGCGTCCATGTCATATGATGCGCAGAAGTTACCGTTGGGAAAATTGAGTGACCGGACCTTGAAAACAGGCTTTTCGATTCTGAAAGAACTGGCGGAGCTTATTACTGAAACTACGCACGACACAAACTGGCAAACATCCATCGAGAGCCTAAGCAACAGATACTTTACCACGATTCCCCATGTCTTTGGTCGGAGCCGGCCTCCGGTTTTGAACTCAGATCAACTGATCAAAAAGGAAGTCGAATTGCTCGATGCACTGACGGACATGGATGTCGCGAATGAGATCATGAAAGATTCTAAACTCTCGGATGTCAACGAGCTAGATCGCCAGTTCCAGCAACTCGGCATGAAGGAAATGACTCGATGTAGGTCAGTCTCTGTATTCTTTCAAGCAGCTACTAACATTCTCCAGTGGACCACAATACAAGTGAATATAATGAGTTAGCTGCCTACCTCAATAGTTCCCGTGGTGCAACCCACAAGATGAATTACCAAGTGAGCCCGTCCCTGTTCCGCCTTTAATCCCATACTAATCCATTCAGATCATTGATATCTTCCGGATTGAGCGCCAGGGCGAGAACGATCGCTTCACATCCTCTCCATTCTCAAAACTGAAGAAGAGCAACCGCCGCCTACTATGGCACGGCTCGCGCAGCACAAACTTCGGTGGCATTCTCAGCCAGGGCCTCCGCATCGCCCCTCCAGAAGCACCCGTTAACGGATACATGTTTGGTAAAGGCGTTTATCTCGCAGACACATCCAGCAAGTCTGCGAATTACTGCTGCCCATACAACAGTGCAAACATGGGTTTACTATTGCTATGCGACGCAGAGCTCGGCGATCCAATGTTGGAGCTGATCCACAGCGATTATAATGCCGGAGAGAACGCGAGAAATCAAGGAAAAATTGCCACTCTCGGTAAAGGCGAATGCATCCCTGGCGGATGGAAGGATGCCTCCTGTTTGACTCCGCAGCTGAAGGGAGTCACTATGCCCGATGTGGCTGTCAATCAGGCCAGGAATGACAATGCCTCGCTGCACTACAATGAGTACATCGTGTATGATGTAGCTCAAATTAGACAGCGATATCTCTTTTACGTTCACATGCGCTGAGCATTGTGACTTTTGATCTTGATCTTGGTCTTGGCCTGGGTCGGTGTTATGGTGTTATGGTTCATGGCTTATTTTGCACGGCGAGGAGTATATCCAGGGCTGCTTACACCCATATCAGCTGCATTATTTGAGCATTTTTATCTTCATTTTTATTTTCATTGTATTTTGGAATCCCTTTATCTGGGAGTTTTATGACATCCAATGCAATCAGCTTATATCTTCATTTTCAAAATTCTGACATAACTGTTGGCTGAGCGGACTCGCACGTACGGCCGAAAGCTCATAGACTCGACATCTAGACATGGTGAATACAATAACTTAGTTCCTAATCCAAGCAACCATTTCAAATTGAAGCCATCTAAAAAGAACCGCTCAACCAGAATCATCATGTCGAGAT
This sequence comes from Penicillium sp. IBT 16267x, assembly GCA_028828865.1. Taxonomy (NCBI): domain Eukaryota; kingdom Fungi; phylum Ascomycota; class Eurotiomycetes; order Eurotiales; family Aspergillaceae; genus Penicillium; species Penicillium sp. IBT 16267x. The sequence continues at coordinate 5,006,149 of JAQJZQ010000005.1, read as the reverse complement.
TTAGCTTACGTGTTCCATTATAGGTTAGCGCGATGCAAACATGCTCCACATTAAGCGAGTAACAACCAGTCTAACCCAATTAGGACATGCATAGGCTACACTAACCCAATCGGGAGCCCATAGATGGACAAACAGAAGCTGAAGAACAACCTTCGAAAAAAGATATATCAAGCAAAGTCTATATCGTCCCTTTCAATTATCTATCATCGTTCCTCATTCCACAACTTTGGAACCAACAAACCCATCCAGCCCTCAAAATGACCACCAGAATCATCCAACCTCAACCCAACATCGCCATAATCGGCTCCTTAAACGTCGACTTCGTAACAACCACACCCCGCTGCCCCCGAGCAGGCGAAACTCTAACAGCAACATCCCTCGCCATAGCCGCCGGTGGAAAAGGTGGCAACCAAGCCGTCCCAGCCGGTCGCGCCTCATTCATCTCCCAAAACAAACAAGACGGATGTATCCGCATGATCGGTGCTGTAGGAGCGAACGATCCGAACTACAGGTCACTCCTGGAACCTACACTTCTAAAATCCGGCGTACTCACAAACGACGTTGCGCTATTATCCGATGCTCAGACTGGGTCAGCGAGCATCATTGTTGAAGAAAACAATGGCGAGAATCGGATCCTTGTCGTTCCCGGTGCAAATCACAGTGGTATGATGGATGTTGAGCAGATTATTAGATCTGTCATGAAGGGGAAAACTACTCCGCCCCATGTTGTTATTTTGCAGGGTGAGATTCCGCGAACGACTACGTTGGGACTTCTGGAGTATTTTAATGGCGGCGATGAGCGTCCTCGTGTGGTGTTCAATCCTGCGCCTGTTTTTCCCGAGGGGATTCCATTGGAGGCTATTTTGGGCACTCAGGTGCTTATTATGAATGAGACTGAGGCTATGCAGATGTCGAGGTCTATTGCTGGCTTACCGGTTTCCGGTTCTGCTGAGAGTGATGGGTTGCGACCGGAGGAGTTAGCTCTGAGGTTTCACGAGCTTGGGCGCGTGCAAGTCGTGATTATTACGCTTGGGGCTAAGGGTGTTTATTTCTCCACTAGGAGTGGCCGTTCTGGTTCTGTGAAGGGAGTGAAGGTTGCTAAGGTGGTTGACACTACTGCTGCTGGTGATACTTTTGTTGGATACTTTTCAACGGCCTTGGCGCGGTTCCTTGCTAGTGGGGCTGCTTTGGAGGCTTTTGATGATGAGATTGAAATGGTGGTGAAAAAGGCAAATGCGGCTGCTGCAATTTGTGTGCAGCGTAAAGGCGCGATGCAGAGTATTCCGTTTGCGTATGAACTGGAATGACGTGTTGGATGTCATTTTATAGTCAAATAGATTGGCATATAGATAAAGGCCAGGCGTTGTTAAACTATTCTCATGTTCACCCGTCCTCCTCTTCTAGCTCTTCATCATATCTCGCAACTCTCCATCTCGATTTCAGCGAGTCGGTCTCATGCTCCAAATTAATCCCCGTAGTAGCCGTAATCCTTCTCAACCGCTCCAGCAAAACAGCTTGCTGAGACTCATGGGTCATATCTCTCGCAATAAATAACAGACTGGCGATCAGTACAGGGTCCCACTGGTCAGGCGACTCGTTACTGGCTGCGATACCGGCGATTGCCTGCGCATGCCATATATGTGAAGTAAAGCACCGCGGGCCGGGAAGTGACTTGAGAAGCCGTGGCTTGTGTGTCAGGAGCAGGAGGGATGTTATGTGGTAAACAGCATTGGCGACCAGCGCCATAGGTGTAGTAAAGATCAGAATCGGGAACGATGAGTCGTGGTCCGAGTCGATCTGATCTGCTTCACCTCCACGGACATCCAAAATTTGTTGTGCATCGATTGGACGCTCGTTATACCATTTTTGACAATCTGACCAGACGAATGTCCATTGTGAGAGGAAGTGGGATTGTCGAAGGGATGGGAATGCTGCTAATCCTGGAGATCCGGTCTGTAGGGAAGAGACGGGGTCTCCATATATCAAGGCAAGGCAGTGTCCTAGGAGACACAAAGCATGATGGTAAAATCTGGTGATATTTGATTGCATTGCAGATTGAGATGTATGGATTGGAGATCCATTCCGTTGGAGGAAGGACTGGAATGATATAATTGGTGCTTTGGATGTAGAGATCGAAGCTGCCAGGTCTAAGAGATAGTTAGATCTATTCCATTCTTGGTGACTCAGTGTAACATACCAAGTCGAAAATAGAGCCAAAATAGCGATTCGCCCAGCTCTTGAGCCAGGTCAAGTGGCGACATGAATCCACGCGGATGCTCAATTTGAGGTAAAATAAGAGTCCGCCATTGTTGAAGTCCAGATGGTAAGAGCTCCTGCGTCAGCAGCAAGACTTCACCAACACGCCTTTCCAACTCAGGTTGTAGTGCCATGCCTTCTTCAGCTTCCTTGCGGAATCGCAGCATATATACAATATCGTCGCTGTGAGTTAAGGAGAGAAGGGATCTCTGACCTGCCGATAATGCAAGGATGGCGCACTGTATGGGCCTGTTTGATCGAGAAAGAAGAAGAATTTGAACACCGAGGGCACAGTTAGAATCGCCAGTGTCCATCCATGGACCGACCTGATAACGGAAATGTCGAAATAAGTCTGTTTCATAACTGATGTTTACCTTGGTTGGCCTGCGCACTAATCGTTGATAGTTCGCGGCAAAACCAAGGTGTCCGTGATAGGAAACAGAGGTTAGCGGCTCTTCCCCAAGGTCCATTTCAGTACCCGCGTGCAATTCAGGCTCTGAACATATAATCGGCACATCAGGAGCAGGAATTTTCACCCCGACGGGCCGGATTTCTTGATCTTGAAATGAGATCTCTTCTTGGTGATCAAGGCTATCTTGTCCATTGCTCTGACTTGACGCAGATTGCTGTCTTGATCTCCCTTTGTTGGAGGAAGCAGGTGATTCATCCACAAACTATACCTGCCATCAGCGCATGTGAAGACGTTCGCTCTCGCCACCATTTACCTTGATCGCCTTGTAGGCCTGTCCCGTTCCACCAGGTACCTGCCCAGATCGCGGCGTCATAAAAGCCAAATCAGACCCATATTTGCAAGTGAATCCCTTCACTTCACAGTTCGCACATCGTGGTTTTTGCTCATCGCCTGCGGGTGTCAGAACCAGCTCAGTCCGACTGGAAGTCCCACCTACATTTTCTTCGCCTCTTGCGACATGTCAGACAACCCGTCCTCACCCTCTGCTTATCTGTAGGTGTAGGCTTGCGAGGCATGATTGAAGTATGTCGTGCATGACGGACTGCTGGAAGACGCCAAAAGAGGTTCAGCGGAGCCTCTGCGGACCTGAGATGAGGGAGATGAGGTCGTACCGCATTATTGTGGGGCGGGACAGAAGGCGGGCTGAACCGCGGTTTTCAATCGATTTGGTAATGGAGGCGTCCGGACGCCACAGAGAGATATTGACTTTACCGATAGATCTCCAACCACGTTCGGATGTGGGGAAGCGTTCTTCATGCGATTACAACAGTATGGGGTTTCATCAAAGCTTCATTCGCCAAGCTCAGATCTTAAACTAACGAACTAATTAGGAAACTCATGCCGTTTACGCACTCTCAATATACTGAGGATCATCCTTCTCCATATCCCTTCCCGTAGCAGCACCCATACGCTCCAGGAAATCAGTCAAACCAACATCGCGCTGCGCCTCCCGCATCATTTCAGCATCCCGCTCGCCAGTGTTGCTCTTGAACACGCGATCCATCTCTTCTAGAGAAGTGCCCTTGGTCTCGGGCAAATAGAAGTAAACCCAAGCAATACCGACCGCCAGGAACCCCGCAAAGAAAATGTATGTACCCCACTCCCAAGCCTTCAACATCGGTGGAACGAAGAATGCAATGGCAAAGTTGTTGATCCAGTTACTTGAGGCTCCGATCGAGGCACCTTTGGCTCGGATCGAGAGGGGGAAGATCTCCGAGACCAGGGTCCAGGAGACGGGACCCCAAGTGGCGCCAAAGCCTGCGATATAGAGCCAGATGAGGGCTAGGGATATATTAGCTTTGCGATCGTTTGGAAGGTTTATGCGTTGCCACTTACCAACCGCGGTCCAACCAGCTGCCACGTGGCCTGGCCAATCGTGTTGGAATTTCGCCACAATCACTCCGACGATAACCATGCTGCAGAACATCACGGTGGATCCAACGAGAAGCATGGGCCTACGGCCGATTTTGTCGATCACGAGCTAGGCGTTATTAGACGAGGTATTCAGGGTGTGCGGTGATTGAACATACCATTCCAGGGATAGTGCTGACGATGAACACAACGCCAGTCACACCAGTTGCGAGAAGGGCAATGGTACCACCAGTCAAACCAAGACTTTTAAAGATATTGGAAGCGTAGTAAATGACTATTCGCTGATTAGTATCAACTCAATATTCGCACAGATTGAGTACTCACTGGCATCGATACCACTCCACTGCTGGAAAAACATGATTAACCACGCAGTAGCCACCCGCTTCACGTTATCCATGGTCCGGAAACAATTGGCATACTGCGCAATCTGATTCATGAAAACACTCTTGCGCTCACGCTCCGCCAATTTCGGGAACGCCTGGGCAAAAGCGCGCTCCTCGAAGGCGGCCTCGGCCTTGATCTCCAAATACTCAACCTGAACCATCTCGTGCTCCACAGGTACCTTTCTCATCCAGGCCAGCGTAGCTTGCGCTTCTTCATCGCGGCCCTTCTTCACCAGCCAGCGAGGGGAGAATGGCATAAACCAGATTCCACATGCGAGACACACGGCGGGAATACCCTGGATAATGGAAGGAAGACGCCAGGCCAGATCGGACTGAGTCGCGCCCGTACCACCGATGTTGTTACTTCCGTAACCAACCCAGAAGGAGATCATGATTCCCAAGATCGTGGCGAATTGGTAGAAAGAGACCAAAAGCCCACGCATCTCCGGAGCTGCAAGCTCGGCATTGTACAGGGGCCCGACACCACTGAACAAGCCCACGCCAAGGCCAGTGAAGAAACGACCAGCATACAGAAGCGATGGGTTGCCCGCCGTAGCGCCGATGTAAAGATAACTTCCCAGAATAACCCAGCAACACGCGAAAAACATGGTGTATTTTCGGGAGAAGATCTCGCCCAGGATACCCGCTGAGAGGGATCCGACAATACCTCCCAGCTGCAGGACGGAGGTCAGCCAACCCGTTGCCGTGGATGATGCGACAACAGTTGGGAAGTTTTCAACAAAGCGGGTCATGACCAGAGATTGGCCGAGGACACCTTGTTGGTATCCATACTCGAAACCACCGAACCTGACAAAGTTAGATTGGGATGAAGACCTGCACGATGGAGGAAACTAACGAGGCAAAAAATGCGATGAAGAGCACTTTAGGATTATCAAAAATAGACTGCCACATAGTTTTTTTCACAATCTGAAAGCGTGGAGCAACCTCCACATCAACAGATGATCGATCTGTCATGGCGACGAAAACCTGATAAAATCTTCGAGGAACAATGGACCTTAGGAAAAGACAAGACTGAAGAAAGAAATCATCAAAAAGCCAAGGACGCAGACCCCATATATACACAAATCCCCCTCATCCCCTGTACCTAAATCGTACCACTAAAACTTAAAAATTTCCCCAGTCTCGGCCTCCCGAGTCACGCCCCCGAAAAAACATGGAGAACAAAAGTGCGGAGAATGAGCCACTAAGCTCGAAATAGAAGAGTGTAGCCTACGGTACCCATTTTGAGAGAAAGGGTGGGTCCACTCGGACAACTGAGGGAGAAAAGCGGGAATTTTTACCCAATGATTTTCATGATTGCGCCAAGAGTAAGTTGAAACTAGTGTGCTGTGGATTGTGGTCGAACCATAATTTCCTGATTGGGATGCAGAGGCAGAGACTTTCTCTTTTGGTAAAGTTGATGCGGGGAGACTTAACATCAACTGTGGAGATTATGGGGTTGATTGTTTTTATTGACGTAAATGACTTCTATGAAAGCTTGGATGTTGTTGTTGACGTAAATGTCTTCTATGAAAGCTGGGATGTTGTCGGAGGATAGTCGGTGGCCGTAAAGTGGATTGAGGTAGCAATAGATATTCCCAATCGATATAGATATAAGATGTGTTTCGCGAGGAGAGAGGGATCGACGCCTTCTTCATGATTGATCTTTGATTTTATCCTGGCTTGAGTTGTTGAATTGGACATGCATTTTCATATACCCTTGTCGCTGCTTTGCGGCTCCCTGTTACCCTTCGTAACAGGGACCCATGCTCTACCCAAAGCCACTCGTGCAGAAAAGCACTATGCAATCATGGACAACGATTGGTACACGGCAGGTTTCGTACCGTACCTAATTGCCCTCGACGGAGATATAGAAATCCTCGGTCTGACCTCAGGTAACTTCGATCCAAAAACCCCAAACATAACTCAGTCCTAACATCTCCCAGACACCGCAAACAGCTGGCAACCCCAAGTAGCCCTCCACGCCGTAGCGACTCTAGAAGCCGGAAACCTCAGCTGCATCCCCGTCTACCCCGGTGCGACATACCCACTCATCAACACCCCAGAAGGATTCCAGGCATGGGAGACCATCCACGGAAAACTGCCATGGGAAGGCGCCTTCGCGCCAGAGAACAAGACGGCCGAGGCGGCGGGTAGCGATCCTACCTCTGGAAACCCGGATCGTATTGTCGAAGCTGCGTTCAAGGAAGGATTTCCTAAGGGATGGCCGGAGAACTCGACCTCTGCTGCGAACTTTATGGCTGAGATGGTCCACAAGTACCCCGGTCAGGTATCTATATACTCCGCTGGAGCATTGACTAATGTTGCACTGGCCGTTCGTATGGATCCTGCGTTTGCGTCGCTGGCTAAGGATCTGGTTATTATGGGTGGGTATGTGGATTTGAACATGTTGATGGCCACGGGCAGTATCCTGCTCGCTGATTTGCAGTCCGATGTGAGTGTATTTTTGTCTATCAGTGTTTGTTGTACATTGTGCTGATTGATTCTAGATCAACCTCATGATCGACCCTGAAGCATCAAAGATCGCGTTGACGGCCGATTTCCCCAATATCACTATTGCTGGCAATGTCGCGAACCAATTCTTTCCTAGTCAGGAGTTCGCAGACGAGGTCTACTCCGTTCCGAACCCGTATAGCAAGCTTTTTCATGATTATTATGATCTTTCGTTTCCATTCTGGGATGAAACTGCTGCGGCGCTTATGGTTGATCCGTCGCTTGCTACCAATCAGACTTCAGGTAGGTTTTCAATACCCAGTGGATGATAAGTACTGATGGTTTTAGTCTATTTGGATGTCGACATTTCGTACGGCAGTCCCAGTTATGGTAACATTCACGTGTACCAGAAGGCTCTTGCCCCTCACGGAATTAGGGTGGTCAATTATGTTTTCCAGGTTGATGCGGATAGACTGAAGCTGCGCATTAAGCATGCTCTGCAATATCCGAAGTCATGTGCGGATCTGGAATAGATGATGTTCGGACACTTTGTACATAATTTCAGGCTTTCCAAGTTGTTCTCTTCCCCCCAGGACATACATTCCATAAATACAATTGATACACAGCCCGAAGCTTTTGCGCAGAAAATTTGGAAGTTGGAATAAAACTCAAAAATCGTAAAATTGGTATCAAATCGCTGACAATATCTCACCGGGCTCATACCCCCATGCCCGCTCCAAGTCCTTGAGTCTCCAAAGCGCACCCCAACCAGTCGTCTCCTCAACAATTTTAAAAAGCCTGGCCACCTCAACATGTTCACTGTGATGACTAAGAAGTTTGCCCGCAATATACAGCGGCTGAATAGCGTTGATCAAATTGCCACTGTGCGGGTTCGTAAGCGAAATCCCACAGACCCTGCGCGCATGCCAGATAGATGAGTATTGCGGTCTAGATGGAGGAATAATATGTTCCGGAGGTTTCATATCAAGCATAATAATGCAAGCAGCATGGTACAACTGGTTGCCGGAAATAGCAGCCCAGTGCGCGAAGAGAATCTCGGGGAAAATCTGTCCGCCTCCTATCCCCGTCGTCTTGACGGGCAACATGGCCGGAGGTCGTTGTTCAAGCCAGAATTGCAGTTCGTTCCATAGACAGCTCCATCGTTCAGTGAATGAACGCGGGTCGTCAACCATTTCACCTAGCTCGACGTATCTGGTCTGTCGACAGGAGAGATCACACGTTTTCGCGCATAGATACACGGCCCAATTAGCGTGCATGTCTGGAGATATAACACCCTTTTCGCAAAAGGAATCTCGAATCATGTTATCTCGTTCCGTGGGTGTGGCAGTTTCAGGCATAGAAGGCACCCATTTTTCCAAAGGGAGCACAGTACTTTCTGCGCCATTGGAGATTATCGCTCCACATAATTCCATACGCGCGTAACACCAGAATACAGCTTGTAGGTGGCCCCCTGACAGTCCGTTCACATTGAAAGAGTCGAAAAGTGCAGCACAGCCCTCGACATGGCGGCGCCAGTCGCGCGGGCTGACGGACATTAGTTCCATGACAGCGAGGATGCACACAGTAGCCAATACATTCGGGTCCTTGGCTTGGAGACATGGACCGAGGAGACGGATAGATTCCTGATATAGCTCCAGACTATCATACGCCTTATCGAGACATGCCTTCCGCTCAGTCTGGCGGGCGGAAAAAGCCAAAATAGCATAGAATAGCGCAGGCGACCGTTGCGCCAGAATGGGAATGTGAACGCCGAAATGACGCGACTCGTCAAATTTGTCGAGGTATGGTGCACACTCGGTGATCCAATTTTTGAGATAGTAGATCAGACGAATTTTCGGAATGGATACCCGGGTAAAGTCTAGGCTTTGATGCGATGTCCTCGCTGTCCCTGTCGCCCCTTCTAATGGCTCAGAAGGAGGGGATGTGTAGCTGCTTGGATCGAGGCTGGCTACTGCGCTGAAAAGTACGCAGCGCAGTTCTTCTTGTAGTTCTAGGAATCGCGGGTTTGCGGCGTACTCGTCCGCACTGGAGAATGTTCCTGGCGATAGGAAGGCTTCTTCTTCGAAGACTGGAGCAATGAAGGATTCCCCGAGTCGCCCATCGGGTAGTATTGATGGGACATCGTCCATGGCAGCTGGGCATTGGTGAGTGCAGAATCTGGGGTAGCAAGAAAGGTTTCAAGGCTCGGGTGGAGCAAATACTTAGTCACGGACAAAATCGATCCATGGAACGTCTAGTCTCAACACAGTAAGTCCAACAGGCTTGGCTTGTGTCGCTCCATGCTAAACTCGAAGGCTCGGCCGGGGTTGACGACATATCAAGTGTTGTAGATTTTATTCACCAACCTTCTTTTTCTAACCTGCAGGCCATCGGTCCAAGTCCTGTTGGCCGGAGTGCCAGTGAGAATAGATCAAACGATTTATTTTATCTCATCTGGTGATCGTTGACTTTATTTGCCCATGGGGTCATAACTTTGGTGATTTGATCTGAAATTCGTTCAGAGACAGAATCCCTTGAGGCTTCACGCGCCAATGAAAATCATATCGTGGCGGCCTCCAGACTGCCCAATTATCTGATCATGATTCATAATAGCCATAGCCGACCACAAGAATAGGCGCGCCGTTTGTTTAAGTGACGAAATAGTTGTGGTGTGAATTACAAAAAAGACAATCTCTCAATCTTCACTGAGAGGGAGCCACCGCACTGCTGCCTCACAAAGCTGGCTCTCATCGGCAACATCACAAATTCGCAATCTACGTACGTCACTATCCACCCCTTTTCTACATCGTACTCCGCTACAAACCACAACTGTAGAAGATCCCGGGATCGACCCACACAAACCTTAGATCCCTCCCTAACAAGGCAACCCAGCGAAGCAGCCTGGCAAGCCCCGCCTCCTGCCAAACCCCCCACCACCTGCATTTGAAGCCCCTCGCAGGACGAACCAATGATGCCAAGCACCACCAGCCTGGTTTAGCTCGCATCTAGAGACTAGGGGTGTTCTGCCTTGTTTGCATTGGAATATCGAGATTATCTCTTCCACTCGTTATGGCGATATGATAGAGATGCCCCACCTTAAACGGCCCTGAACACTCGCTTAAAGTAGTTCGCTCTTACTCGTTCTAAAAATACTTAGCGTTGCAATAGGGGAGTATCGAACAGCGACCGTTATGATTGACCACCTTTGATTTGACCAGATATTAAGAAAATGCAGGAAGATATTGGATTCGCCACATAATACAGCACGTAGTACAAGTAACCAAGATAAATCAAGAATATCAATTCCCTAGTGACAGATAGATCAAGAATGCAATCATAAGCCAGCCTTCACCAACCACACCAACGACTCAAAATCAACCCAGCACACCCCTGTCGATCCCTTGGCTCGTCTCACAGTCATGGATCAGCACTGTCTCCACGGGAGCGTGGCAGCCTCATATATTTCAGGCACGGGATATGTGGAATGTTATAAGACGTCGTTCCCAGTGACCTGACATTTCTGAATTCTGGATATACTTCTCCGTACGTCTGTCGCTCATTCAAAGGTATGTTGCTACAAACCCAAGTTTCTCTGGATAAATTTTGTTTCTGGGTTTCACCGTGATACTTGCTCTGAATCTTCAATAAACGAGCTCAAAATATCTATCAGCCTATCCTGTTCCATTTTACAGCCCCATCGACCAATCTCTGCGCTACTACTGAGTCATCAGCTAACAAACTCATTTAACTAGAACAAAAATCATCACTCCTTAACTCTTTTTCTCTCGACCATCAAAATGCAAGCCTCCGTCTTCATCCTCGGCCTCATTGCCTGCATCACCTCGCAATCCCAACCCCCGAGACCCAATCTACATGCCTGAATGTACGTGACCCTAAATCACAACCCGCCGTCTACAATAACACCGATAACACACAAAAATGCACTCGGTCTAACATCATTTAGGAATTCGAAGTTTGCCGTGTCAGCGCTCCGATGGGTGATCCCCACCAGTGCTGCATCAGCAACATGATCTGCCAGCCATTTGGGGGCCACAGCAACAGCACTATGGGTGTAAGTTATCGCAAGCAATCCAGGCTTGGATATCAACCCCCACTGCTGGTGAATTGTGTGAGGTTCTATGCTAATTTTTTGATAGGTCTGTATCAAGGAGAACGATGAGTCTAAGCTGCCGCAGTAATTTATCTTTGCATACATCACGCAAAGGTCTAAGATTACTTTTGAGCTCCTTGTTTGGAAGGAGATTGCACATAGGCAATGGTTGAGTCTGATGCATTGGCATATGTGAGGCATAAGATTTGATAGATGACATCATGTAATTAAGTTCAATGGTACATATAAGCATTTGATCATCTTCATTGCTTGATTCATATTTTATAATCACTTTCTTTCAAATGTCGGGGACTCTGCGGTACTAGTTGAAGGCGTTTAACTTCGCAGTGGCATGCATGGCTAGTTCAAAGGCTTGGTGCAGCATAGATAGTGAAAAGCGTGCAGTGTGGATCGATCGCATGATAAGATCTGATCACCAAGTTCTTCAATTCTCATGTAGATCTAGTACACCGCTAGATGATATCTACTTCCAATGTTAGATAGATCTGTATTCTCCTCGCTTCCAGAGGTCCACGATATGCACCGCGTACTTACCCAGGTATTCGAGACTGAAACAGTGTTTCTCATACGTGTGGCTGGGCAAGGGATCGGTGATTGGAGTAGGATGGCTGGTTATGATGGACTACACATATCGATACCTAGATGCAAACCTTAGAATCTCGTTTGGAAAGGCGTTAGTTCATACCAGTATGGCCTAGTACCGAATCCGTGCTGCAGTAGACTGGGACATGTAGAGTCATGGACTGTTTGCAGCGTCACTCCGATAAGGCCCTGGAGGCGACAGTCCCCAGGATTCGTTACTTATTACATTGCAATCATAGCCAATGACACGGATGGTTGCATAGCAATTTCAGATATCAATCACAACTAAGTCATACAGTTACGGTACTACCAGGATTGCCGGTTCATAAAAGGCATGTAATAAATAACATATACACAACGCAAAAAGCATGGAAATAAAACAAAGGAATCAGGTGGATGCAACCAGGGTCAGTAGACAACGTCAAATAAAAAGGTATATCTACCACAGAACACGTCCAAGATAATAGACAATAGAAGCCAAAAAAAAAGGAGACAAGTCAGACTACATCAGAATGCGGGTCCAGCATGCTTAAGAATGTAAATGGTAAGAACTCCTGATCCTCCTGTACAAGTTTTGAAAGGACTGCATGGCATCACGGTTGATGAGCTTAGAAGACGCGAGCGCATCCCCAGTGCTGCTCGACGTTGAACTCACCAGGGGCCTTCCAGGTGTCATCAGCGTAGGAGAAGAAGATGGACTTGGAGCCGATGGTGCTTGCAATTCCCTTGACGGCAGCCTCCTGCTCGGAGACACCGGGGACAGCCTTGCCATTGGCGTCACCGGCGTTGGGCCAGCCAGTCTCGAGGTTGACGACGTCCTTGCCACAGATCTTCTCAAGGAGGTTGTACTCGCTCAGGGCAAAGGCACCGGCCTCAGCGGCGGTGGTGTCGGCGTTGAAGAAGGGGTGGATGTTGGCACCGACAATGTCAACGGGCGAGCACAGGTTGGAGGTACCATACTCCTGCCAGATGTCAATGGGCTCGGTGGTGGTGACCCGGCCAGTGTAACCGGCAGACTGGAAGGTAGACTTGGAGGAGGAGATGAAGCTGGCGAGCTCGGGGGCGGTGACGTAATTACTGGAGATGGCCTCGTTACCGACGACGATCAGCTCAACCATGGTCCACTCAGCCCACTTGGCGATGGCGTCGACCTGCTCCTGGGCAACTGAGGTGCCGGTGGACTCGATGTAGACTCCGAGGATAATGTTCAGGTTGTACTCCTTAGCGGCCGCGCCGATGTACTCCAGACCGTTGCAGTCAGTGGAGTAGATACGGATGAGGTTGAAACCCTTGTCGGCAATGACCTTGATGTTCTTGGTAACCTCCTCCTGGGTCATGCAGTCACCGCGGTCGGTGTAGGGAGAGAAGGTCATACCGTACTTGCCGGCACCGGTGAAGCTGGAGGTGCTGCTGGCAGTGGCAGCGGCGCTGGTGGTGGCAGCAGCAGCGACGGTGGTAGTAGCGGCAGCAGGGGTGGGAACGGCAGCGGTGGAGGCCAGGCCAGTGCTAGTGGCGTAGGGGCAGTAGTAGGTGGTATCGGTCTCAGTCACGGTGATGGTGGTCTCGGGCTGGGTGTAGGTGCCGGGGGTAATGGTGGAGGCGGTAGGGACCACAACGGTGGTGTCGCTGGGAACGACAGTGGTGGTACCGGTGACAACGGTGTAGGTACCGGCCACGGGGCAAGTGTAGGTGGTGTACTCAATGACGCTGGTCACAGTGGTGCCAGTGGGCTTGACGGTGGCGTAGGGGCAGGTCACGACCGTGCCGGTGGAGACAACGGTGGTGACTTCACCAACGGTGTTGGTACCGCTGGTAAGGGCGCTGGTAGTGGCACCGCAAGCAACGGTGGTTTCGGTGACGGTCATGGTGGTGGCCGGGATGGTGTAGGTACCAGTGGAAGAGAAGCTGGTGACACCGTTGGTGGGCAGAGTCACGTAGACGGTGGGAACCGCGGGAGTGTAAGCCGGGGTGGCCGAGGTAGTCGGGACCACAGCGGTGGTAGCAGCCACGGAGGGAGTCACAGTCACAGTGCTAGTGAGGGTGCTGGTCGAGTGGAGAGTGCTGGTGAGAGTGCTGGTGGACTCAGTGGTGGAGGTCTCGAGAACGGGGACCAGAGTTGCCGAGCCATAGTAGGTGATGACCTTGGTGATGCAGCCACAGGTCTCCTCAGCGGGGATCAGAGGAACAGCAGTCGAGGCGGAGGGCGACGCGGAGGGCGAGGCCGAGGCCGAAGCAGAGCCAGAGACGGCGACGGCGACGGCGCGCTTCTGGTGAAGAGCGTCATGACGACGGTGGAGGTTACCGTTAGCCAGAGCAGAGCCCACAATGGCGGCGGCGGCGAAAATAGAGCCCTTCATTTTGAATGAGGAGTCTTGCGTGCCAAAGAATGAATGCCCGCTGAACGAGTGAAGCGGTGGTCAATGGTATCAAGGAACGTGGGTAGAGAGAGAAAGGAGAGGAAGTGGGCACGCAAGGCCTTTTGTTCGAGGGCTTTAGTTTGGGGGGGAGAAGTGGAGGAGGTTAGGGGGAAAATAGAAAAAGGGGAGGGAAAGGAAAAGGGCCTTTAGCCCCATTAGTGAATACATACAGGTACCAGGCTCCACAGATCGTGAATTCGACTTACCCTGCAGTACCTCTGGGTGGTTCGTTCATACGGGGTCTAACCCAGCCGTTCAGGTACGCTGGATATCCTATTGGTCAATCGTTGCAGGCCCAATCAAACGCTGCTTATGGTTGGCCCGCACGGGTCGGGCAAGAGTGGGGATCAGTTTACACAGGTTATGATTACAGGGGAAAAGTACAGCTCAGGTATCAAAATTCCATAATACGCCGCCGTTGACTTCTGCAAATATGGAGTTTATGTCTCACTTAGGGGCCGAGCTCGAGGGTTTTGTCTTAGCCCCTTACTGCGAGGCTCAGGGTACAGGGACCCTGAGAACCTTCATGTTCATTCGACGTGGAGGGTAATATGAGGAGTTGAGCTAAAGATTAAGATGACGCCTCATGTATATACAATCTTCCTAGGGACCACCCATGGCTCCTCGACAGAGTGTAGCAGTACATGAAAAGAACAGGAAAAAAACAGGAAATTCCCCTGAGCCATGTGGGTCTCACATGTTTACGATCTAATCTCGAAGAAGTCAAGTGGTAGCTTCATGTGGAGATTTAGATAATTAATGATCGATTGTGATTGGCTTACGCACAGACTCTAATTTCCGTCCTGCCGATCTTCAGTCATATTTTGGGATCGTACTCTCGAATTGACCAGCTCCCAATGTATTGTTTTGTTTATTGTTTTTACTTCCCTGGCCTCGTTGGCCGTTGTGTTCCTGAGCGTAGTGGCGAATGTAAGGCACGGCTCCAATTTGATTAAGTGCGGAGTATATCTACAACGCACCCACATCTTAATTTTAGGGATCCTCTTTTCCTCTTCCGCGCACTCCCTAGCTCAGCCCCAACTCATTCTTCTCCATACACCCGTCAGCTCCTGTGATTGCCGATCATCCGACGTGCACGGGAACCTGATATTCGCAGACCATCCCGTCTACAGCTATACTTGATATACTGAGGAATTAGTTCGTACGGACGCGCGTTCCCGTGTCGACGATCACGGTGGGACAAGCTGCTGATCCTTAATGCCATGAGGGCCTAGATCTTGTTCTGTGAATGACGAATCTGTGACTTCAGTAGAAATGCATCGAAACGTTTGCTACTCCGTACTCGGGTACAGGCGGCAATGTGGAGGATTCAATATCTACGACCTAGGATTCTGGAGTAAAACCCACTGTGGAGGAATCTGTTCCCAGGCAACGGCATTCACCCCTGAGGCTTCCCTGTGGCTTCGCTAGTTTCGGATAAGTCACATCCGACCATCTAATCATTTCCCGTGGGGCCCATTATTGGTTCAACCCAGTTCCAAGCTGGACTAAACTTTGCATACGTACTCGACCAGGCTTTGCGTATGGGGTAAATATTGGAAAAAAGGGGAAGGGAAGGAAAAAATACTCTAGAAAAATACTGCAGAGAAAGAATAAAAAACCACTCCGATCGGTGTGTATTGAACTCTCTTCTCCACACAATGGTCTCGACCGCCCAAATCCCCAAGATCTGAAGACGCTATCCAACGCTAAGCAGGATAGTCGATCTGGGCACCGGGTGTCGTACGTTATGGAGTCGGGTTTAGTCTGAAGGCTTGGCAAGACCCTTTTTCTGAGGTTATTCAGGGGTCAGCCCAGGGGTTGGATAGGTCGATGGACATGGACCACGGGTAATTTTCATTTCGTGACAATTCTGGCCATTCTCGGTGCTCTGGGCCAAGGGCTGGTGGGGCGTTGACATGGCGCTTTTCCGCTTGGCTGGTGCGTTTCATTTGCCGGCAAGTCCTTACTGTCTACGTACTTGACCAGTCAAAATATGTGGAGAGGATGCTGGGCACTTTAGATGTCTCGGTGGCATTTCCTTTGTCAGATAGATGTCTTGGCCACGCAAATATAGAATGTTCCATTCTTCATTTGAATTTCCTCAGGGGCCGACCGATCTGCTGACTAATAAACAACAACTTATTTGGCCTCAGGCCTCCAGGCCACAATTATCTTGATGCGTACATGTACTTCCTCTGTACTTGCGTAGCCCTGGAGGACAAATATACAGTTTTCCCCGTTCCGGATGTCTATCGAAAGGATTCAATCCACCTCAGTCTTCGCCCAGGACCTCGGAGGCTGGGTTCCTCTCATTAGTGTTTGTCCCGGGCTTCCCCTGGTGCGCGGAATATATATCCTATACTCGTACACCGCGTGAAATATCCAAAGGTGCTGACCCAAGGACGTAAGAGTCAGCGATTCGGCCCCAACGACTAGTGCACAGACTGCTCAAGTGCCTGAATCAACTTCTCGATAGGAGAATTTAATATGTTACATATACTCCGGTCGGTCCATTTCCTGCCTGCACCGAACCCGATGTCCATGCTAATCCCTTCAGACCATTCCTAATCCAGGCAAGAACACTAAAAACAAATTTGGAAAATACTGCGAACAACGAAGCATACTTTAGTCCATATGTCAATATTATATTTTCCATAATTAAATCGTAGACCGTCAAGAGAACCATCAGAATTGCAGGTATGATGTTCAACCTCGGAGATACAAAACGAAAGGTCCTTCGAATCCGTGCACAGAACCCCCTCGTTTTCACTCCCCAACCTCACGATCGTTATCCCAGTTGATGAACTGGACAACCCTCCATTTCATGGAAGCAAGACGCATCTGTTTACCCCAGATATACATTGGGATCGAGAATAACAGACATCCTCCGGAAATGGCGGCCATCTCGCCGTAAGCAATTGCGTAACCCTTTTCAACCCAGACATTCGTGTAGAAGGAGAGCAGAAAGCCGAAGCAAGCTGTGAATGAATATGGATCAGTATGGATATCTTGCTGCTCGGGTCACGTCTCTGGAGGTAGAAATAAAACAACTTACACTTGAAAGCAAGTTGGGTGACAGTGACTTCACCAGCGATGGGACGATAAGCATCAATGCAGTATGTGAAGGAGACATAAGTCCCTTGAACGACAGCAAAGGCGTCTGGAGAGTTTTAATTAGTCAAAGAAACTTAAGGAGTATCCTAGAGGAATGATACATTCTGAAAAAGAGACCAAGAGTAGGAACAATCCAGTGCATCTTGTTCTGAATTCCCACACCGTAGAGCACAAGAGACAGTGGCGATGCAATGATAGTCAGGGCGATTGCGGGAAGACGCATCTCAGGCTCACGAATACCGTTGTTCTTCTTGGTATAATAATCGGCAACCCAATCTGAAAATGGTCCGCCAAGGACGATACCAAAGATACATCCAATCATATTTCCAATAAAGCATAGACCAATCTGCCATGGTTCGAAACCATAAGCGGCATTGAAAGCGCTGCCGATGTTGGAAGAGATGGCGACCAAAAATCCAATGGTGACAGACATGACAATAGTAGCCCAAAACACCGGGGGAAGGATGATCAGGCCAAGAGGTCGGATCACCATCTTCCACAAAGGCTCGTCTGTATACGTGCGTCCATTCCAAGGCTTAATATCCTGCATATAAGTGCGCTTCGCAGGAATATCTACCTCTGGGACCTCAGACTGAGTAGCATTGTCCGACTTGGCCCCTCTGGCCTGGCCAGAAGCAATGACAAGAGGGTTGTGGTACCTCTCATAGGCAGTCTCTGGGAAGGCGAATATAACGAACAAAAGTGTCGCTCCGACCAATGCGGCACCAACCCAGTAGATTGTTCGCCAGCCGTGAGCTATGACGATCAATCCAGAGATGACTGATCCGAACGCAACACCAGCGGAGAGAGCCGCGTTATACATGGCCATGTACAGTCCACGCTCGTGCAAGAAGAAGATATCGGTGATGGTCAAGGGGGCAAGACATTCACCCGCACCACCAGCGAATCCTAAGAACAATCTTGTCACAATCTCCGCGCCGTATGACTTCGAGACACCTGATCCGATGATCATAAAGAAGTAGATGAGAAAGCTGGCGATATAAACAGGCCGCCGTCCGTACCTCAGCATGACTGGAACCCAAAACAGGTTTCCGACACCTTGCGCCAGAGCACTATTGTTGAAGAAATAGGCCGCGTGGGAAGGTGCGGTGTTGAACGACTTGGCGACGTCTAGCATGGCGACTGTTGGACCGGCGGCCATGAAGTTGCACATGACCATAGCAATGGTCACTAATAATGCAATCGCAATCTTGTACCACTGCTTCCTACATGATGAAACCAAATTGGTAAGCCGCTGACCTTGGCGATAGACAGCATAGTCGAATTTGCTTACCAGAGAAGGGGATCGTTAGGATCGAGCGACGGAGCGGGTGTCAGAATAATCTCCTTGGTATAGGCGTCGCGAAGCCTAACATGTCCTAGGGTATGGTAGTGCTCCTCATCGTAGAAGTGATCAATGTGCGCGGCGGATATCCCCTCCCTCCACCTTAGGCTCAACCTTCGCTGGAGGTTCGACCATTTTGTCGTTTTCGCTTGCAGTCTTGCAGTGTTGCTAATAGAAAGAATGTACAAGGTAGAGGTGCTTCAGAATATAGGGACTATTGATCGCATATCTCTACATATCAAGAACAATTTTCCAGTAACAGAAAACCCCACTTCCTGGTGAGTCCGCTTGGTACATGTGGAGCCGAAATGGATCCATAGAGTTGAGCTTATTGCCATGTTCGATAATAGATTAGTTCCCGCGACGACTCCTGATATTTTTGGTCGGAAGTTAGCAGTAGTCGGCCCAGGTTTAATGTCGGTTCGTCTGGCAATAATGATATGCTTGACCCATCATTCGATCTACAAAAATGTTTCTTGCCCCTGGGGCTGGGGATAGGTATAGTGGGGGAGGGATCGTGAGAGTAAGCCCTGTGATCACCTTCCTTACGCACGCAACGTGGAGAAAGGAGCTTTCCTTTATTTTCCTTCACCAATCATGACCTTTCAATTCCCTTTCTTGAAAGCTTAATCTGCCGCACTTTAGACGGCGTCACAGTGTTCTCTAAAGGAGCCTGGGGATTCCCTGAAGTTTGAACTCTACATATAACCAGCTTAAAACACAACGAGATAGCTAACTCGTGTTTTTGTATAAGGCCAAATAAAGTGTCTCAAGCTCTTATTTTCTGAGTAACGAGGTATGAAACCAAGAATAAGCTTGTACTGCAGCACAGTTCTTGGATCTGTCCGACTCCACATGATCTATCTTCCTACAGAGAGGACCTCCCCCGGGTTTTCCCCCACATCCCTTGGGGAGCGGGGATTCCAGAAAGCTTAGATTCGTTTCAAAATTAGCTACCGTGAAAGCGCTTGCAAATCTAGTAAAAATTGTTGAACTGTAATTTGTTCGATGTGGACGCATTGCCCCCTTCTTACGGCATCGTGCATGAGCTACATGTTAACTTTGATTCTAGCCTATGACTACCGAGCAAGTATCAATGCCAAGATTATATGATTGGACAAGCGTAGGATTATCACCGTAGGAGGTCTTAGGCCAATACCTCGCCAGCTCAAAATCAGCTCGAACGTATTATTTCGCGAACGCCACAGAAATGTGTTTTCACGAAGCGATCGAGGGAATGCGTAAACACGAGTTGTAAAGGTGGCCCGAAACGACCAATTCCGATGTCCTCGCGTCATCCTGCAGCCGATTTAGTTAAGTTGAAAGAAAAGAGGTTCTAGATGGACATAGCCTAGTCAAAAGGGGTCACCTTTTGGGTGTGAGCCAATTAAATGGTCTCGAGAATTAGCGGGGTATGGGGTATATGAGAATGAGCGGGGTATATGAGAAAGAAGGACCCTAGGGGTGGTGTTTTGAAGCAAGAAGATTTTGGATTGCAATGTTGCCCAGCAAGCACAGCAAGTCTATACATAATACCTACTGTATTTCCTGAAGATTTGCACGGGAAATACCCTGTTTTGTGGGGCACTTCCTCATTACTTCCATGTTCATCGAAACAGGCATTTCTCGTGGTTTTCTGTGGCTGGGCATAGTATTTGTTAAAAGCGATCAGTTTATATGGCATCAGCTCAGCATTCAAATAAAATGATGCGCAATGACTATTTTTTAAAATATTGTCACTGCAGAAACAATTCATCCCAAGTAAGACGTCCTTTTCATCTCACCTTGATATACTGCTGATGTGGCAATCATGACATATCTAAGAAAGACCTCTTCTCTCTCGCTTTCTTTCTTTTTTCCGGCTATACACTGTTTAGAAAATCTATTCTTTTATTTTGAAGGAGTCAGTTGATGCTCTTTAACTGGATCATTTGATTTTACTCCTTGAAAAAAAATCAGGATTCTTCTACAGGTCGCCTAATACGCTGCCAATCACCAGTAAGGAACAGAACAGAGGGTGTAATTCCGGCGATTTTCCATTCCCCCTCTACCTTCACAAAACGATGCTCCATCCAGCTCCTGCCATCACTTGTCTCACTGATTTTACCCGGACCACCATTTATCTGATCCTCTCGACGCCCTTGGCTCACCAGCTGCTGCCACTGGACAATGATTTCATCTTCCTTTACGCTCTTGAAGTATGGTAAAGCGAGTAAATGTTGCATTACGAGAGCCGGGTGCCCTAAATGTTCCGCGGACAGCCACTCCGTCGCAAAATCAGAGGACGTGTAGTGTTTTTCACCCTAGACAGGGTTTACCAAAGTATAATCGACAGCGACATTTGGTGCGAGGGTTGAAAACAGGCGTGCATAATCCTAAAAATTCTCATCTTAAAACATCTCCGGACAGAATGTGGTCTTCTTGCTCTCGTACCTTGCTGTCATAACCATCTGCCCACACACGGCTGATTTTGGTTATAGCGATATAATCCTGGAAAGAGAGGTTTTTGGGGATGTATATTCCGAATTCGGACATTATGAAAGTGAGAAAATATGATTCTATTTGAGGGTCAGGTTACTGAATAAATATTTTAAAGCCGAAGGCAAAGTGGTGTTTAAATACTTGTGAGAAGCCGAAGGTGGACCGTGTCCGCATCCTTAGTAGACTTCCGCAAAGCCCAACCCGGACCCAACGCTGGGCGCCTAATAAAACCCAATGTTTACATAAAAACCAGTATGTAAAAAAAAATGAAGTGTCGTCTACCGGCCGCCCTAGCCCGGGTTGGGCCTGGGTTGAGTTGGGTTCTACGGAGGTCTATTCCTTAGGAGTCTGCTCACCCAAATAAACACCTACATCCAATCATAATAGTGACTAGGATTCTAGGCATCTCAATTCTTTCACTTGCAAAACATTTTCAGCTCCAATTCCGCCACAGTGGAAAAGATAACACCCGGGGATAGGCTTTAGTGGCGTGGGCTAGAATGGATTGAAAGAATGACACTAGTTGATTTCTCGCGTCAGCTGAAAGATACCTGTTGATGTCCTGATTGGGACTAGTGCCTTACATCCCACCACTTAGGCTTCACCTCTCGTAGATCCTCTTCTTCTCCTGGTCGCTACCCAATATTACACTACGTACCATATTGTATTGCTTCCATTTCTCTCGCATAATACCGAACCCACCTTGGAATAGTTCAAAGAATCGAGCAATTTAGCCCTATGTGGGCGAAGATCAATTCTAGTCCACAACTCTTCAAAAAGCCGCGGTGTTAGATGTAGTATCAATTTATATATACGAATAAAGCGATGTATGACACGTGGGGAATGCCGTCGGCTCAGTAATTTCAAGAATTTGTCATTTAACAAGACTAACACGCGGAATTTCAATCTCCGCAGCTTACACAGAACAGTTAACCGAAGCCTCACACACCAGCCGTGCGTAGCCGATATTCTTTGATGGCCTCTGACTTAAAAAGCTCATATAGATGGTTTGACTCTGTTCCATCTGCTTTCACGATATCGAGGAGACCCAAAGCGCCCTGCTTTAAGTTTGGCATCAGTCCATTAAAGCCACCCCTTTGAAAATGATCTACATCAAAGGGATTATCGGATCGCAACATCTTCCTCGCCCTGATATTATCTAGCACGTGTAGCTCCTCTCTGATAGACTGCTTCAGCTTCCTCCACTGGCTCGTAGCTTTCGCAAGACATCTCCTCGTTTTTCGGAACTGACTGGAGAAAACGCTTAAGGCAAAAGTCCACCGTCTCGAAGGCTTCGGATTGCGTAAGTCTCCCCCGGACATCCGCATCGGCAATTCCTTGAATAACTGCAATACCCGATTGGAATTAGTAAATAACCAACGCCCAAGTCCAGAGCAATCTCAGCCCATCAATCCATGCGCACAGATTGCCAACAGAGTCTACCGCACCCCTACGATTTTCCATGGAACCGAGGACGACTTCGTCCCGTTTACGCAAAGCGAAAAGACCTGCAGGGCATGCCTCGACAGGGGCATTCCATCAGAGCTGTACAGACTAGAAGGTGCAGATCACCTTTTCGACCTTTTTCGGGATAGCTCTGAACAAGATGGTCAGATGCTATTAGAGCAGGTATGACTGGTTGGCACTTTATGTCTAAATTTACTATACAAGAGATCTTTTTTTTTGTTGAATGAGAATTGATTCGTAATGACATTTGAAATCCCATGCCCATAACTCCGGAGCCTTAGCTCATAGAACAATAAAATAAATACAATCGTTGAATCTTAAACCATCAAGAAAACCCAAAATATGGCATTCAAGTGCCCAGGTGTCTACCGAAGTATATCATGTTGGATCAATCAGTCGGCGGGAGGTAAGTTCCACCAACAAACCTACAGACAACCAAAGTCAGCTCCGAGCCCACGAATCTTATCACAAGATTTTATGAAAGGCAATGATTAGAAAGAGAAACCTACCGATTCCAGAAAGATCCAAACAAGCCAGTCTGCACATCCCCGGACTTTCGTCGTGCCCATCCACTGTCCACATTGTAGCTCTTCACGTCCTGAAGACCAGCGAAGAGGCCACGTCCAGCGGTAGCGTGCTATAAAACAGATACTATTAGTCCAAAGTATTCATCATAATAGAACTATAGAATAGAACGTACACGATGTTCTTGCTTGTTGCGAATCCAATAATCAGCTCCAAAGTCATTCTGGAGACGGGCGTGCTCCGACTCGGCTTTGGACTTTTGTGAGGTGGTCATTGTTGTTAGCCAAGTAGAGTAGAGTTGAGAGTATAGTAAAGTATCGTAGATATGAGATCGTACAGTGAATCCTGATGAACAAAAGGATCCCTAAATGCGACAGCTCAACCACCTTATATACCCCGGGCACCAGTCTATACAAACACAAACCCAACAAAAGCATGGCCACACCGACCTAACCTACAACCATTGAAAATTAACGCCCATTGCCTGATACCCGCGACGGCCAAACCCGAATCAATCTACCTTAACCGCCATCACTGTACTTTGGTTCAAAGAATGTCGGGCCCGAGCTATAATCCTGGATTCTCGGACCAGTCACGAGTCGATGATTTGATTTAGTCCGTGTGGATAAATTATTAAAACCCCCTACCACAAGGCTATGTGTAAGTGTAGCATGACCCAAATCCGGGGGTGGGGCTCAAGTCGTGACGTCGAAGTGGTGTGGTGTGTGGTACGGCCGAAGACCCACGTCGGACGCTAATTCTCCGAGTTTTCATACGATATGAGTGAGATTGGGTTTTAGTTATCCTAGATTTTGATTGGCTTTTAGGTTTCGGATTTGCCGAGTTATGGAATGGTGTGGCTGCGAAGGATTCGGGATGGTCAGATGTTATAGGGTGTTTTCGGGTGTGGCATGATCGGTATGAACGGTGAGCGGATGGGCTCAGGCTTTGGTTTTTGATTTTTCAGGGTTCTCTAGACTTGTTTTTGCATTTACGATTGAATCGGAATTGACCGAACGTGTTCATCACGAAATATTGTTCGGGTTTATTGTTCCGAGGTTGTATCGATGTATG
The DNA here is from genome assembly GCA_028828865.1 of Penicillium sp. IBT 16267x. NCBI lineage: Eukaryota > Fungi > Ascomycota > Eurotiomycetes > Eurotiales > Aspergillaceae > Penicillium > Penicillium sp. IBT 16267x. Next base: position 4,982,073 of record JAQJZQ010000005.1, on the reverse strand, counting down.
CTTCAGAGTCTTCGAAAGCGACACGAATATCAAGGAGAGTCGTTGAAGGTCCTGGAACCTTAATAAAGCTCCAGAAAAAATTAAATATGTCAGAAACTCATTTTGCTAAATACAGAGGTTTGAATATCGAATTTGCTTGTTAAAGTGCGGTACACTGCGGTCTGGATAGTAGTGCGCCCATAAGCTCCCGGGTGAACTTAGCCAAGCGACAACATGTTATGCTCTGAGGGCCCTTGTACTAAGACTGCGTTATGAACCCATTCAAGTTATATAACTTCACGCTTGCGACGTCTGGAGAATAAATCCGTTCAAATATTTGGAGCACAAAGTCCATTGCCCCCCGTTTCTCTTCTCTCCTTTCTTTCTTCCGCTTTCCTCTCTCTTCATTTTCCCGTCCATTTTTCAGTCAACCTTGGCATCTGACAAGAAGGCTCGCCACACCATGCCAAATGTGGAGGTCATCAGATTGAAATTGTGTGGCAGATAACAGTTACAGAATCAATGCCTGAGCGGTAAGCTAATCGTCTCTATCCGAATGTACAATTTCCCACCTTACATCCTTCAAATTTTGGCACGCAGGGCCATTAACCTCAATCGCTATAGCATGATGGTATGGAAACAAACCGGGGGTCTCGATGTCCATTCATGACCTCGGCTAGCCTAATTTAATGGGGCATCAAGAAGGCCAAAAAGAGCCAAAAGTAGGCATCCGACCTCTCGGCGAGATTCCGTCGCCGTCCCTCGGCGTACAGAAGTTAGCCGTGCGGAGAATCCCTCCAAGCCTCCTTTGTTTATAACCCATCACAACTCCTAAATTCGCTATCGCTTTTGACTCTTTTTATCTCTTTAATTATTTCCACCTCCTACACATCATGCCGCCAATTTGCAAAATAGCTGTAATACAGCTCTATGTGAAGGTATGATTATATCCTCAATTGTCCAGCAATGAGCAATGTACCTCAGGGAGAAGCACATGACAATCACAGCCCCACATCATCATTTCAGTGCCTGATGCAGCCCCTCTAGCCCCTCAAGCCCGAGGACAACTTCGCCCGCGCCGTGAAATTCATTCGCGAAGCCGCAGCACAGGGATGCCAACTAGCTGTGCTGCCCGAATTCCATTTGACAAACTGGATCCCGACAGACCCCCGCTTCGCCTCAATTTGTAAGACTGGGAGATCTATCTACAGCGATATCAATCCGTCGCCAAAGAATGTAACATCTGCATCGTTCCCGGATCAATCATCCGACCCATAATTACATCGTCAACGTCCACAACGAACAAACCCGACCAGAAACCCGCAAAACCAGCACTAGAAAACGTCACCTTCTTCATCTCAAATACTGGCGAAATTCTAGGAACGTATATAAAAAACCTCTGGGCCGGAACAGAGCGGGCCTACCTCCGCTCCTCCTCAGCTCCCCACCAAGTAATACAAACGCCCCTAGGACCGGGCGGTCTCCTCATCTGCTGGGACCTAGCCTTCCCCGAAGCATGGCGCGAACTCACATCCGCCGGCGCGAAAATTATCATCGTGCCTACAATGTGGATGCGCAATGGTGCTTCTGAGGCGGGCCAAGCTCAGAACCCGTCTGCCCCGTCCCTGTTTGTGGATAGTATACTGACGGCATGCACATTCGAGAATACCTGTGCTGTGGTGTTCGCCAATGCGGGTGGACCACCTGGCAAGTCTTATTGTGGTCTTTCGCAGATTAATATTCCGTATGCGGGGCCGTTGGTGAGGTTGGGTACTTCCACCGAAGGGATGGGGGTTGCGACGCTTGATATGGCGGTGATGGAGGATGCGGAGAAGAATTATGGGATAAGAGCTGATATGGCGGATCCTGATTGGTGTTATAGACATACGCTTAGAGATACTGGTGATGTTGCTAAGGGGAAGTTGTAGATAAAGGTCAGTCGGCTTTGGATACAGCCGTTTCAATATTTTGGACCTAGTTACCTAGATAAGCTTCATTCTTTGCTATAGACTTCTTTCTTCATTACTTTTTCTATGGACAATTTCATGGTTTCATAAATGTGGGCTTAGTTGAAGATCTGTCCTAAGACCTGGCCAATCAAACGGAAGGTTTGTAAAGCGTCATCTAGTCTCTGAGTGGGCCGGCAACATAATAGATCTACAGAGCTAAACTCGACATCAAACCTACTCTCAACCAATCCATATAGAGAACAAAATCTTAATAAAATCAAATCCATATATTGATGAAGGGAAAAAACGCTAATATATACAATGAACTGAAATGGATGTTTTCTAACACGAGACCAAGTCCTAAAACCCAGCCCTCTACTCCCAAGAATCAATCTTCATAGTACCCTTCTCCTGGAGGTTCTGGTGCATCTTGAAAGCCTGGAAAAGCATATGCGGCTCATGGCCCATACCCTTCCGCAAGCACTCAAACTCCGCACGATCGAGATAATCAGTGAGAATGGGTTGGTAATCAGGATGCGAGCACTTCTTAATGATAACACGGGCACGCTCACGCGGCGAAAGACCACGCACATCGGCAAGACCCTGCTCAGTAACGATGACGTCGAGATCATGCTCTGTCTGATCGATGTGTGTAGCGAAGGGGACGATACAGCTCACACCGGTAGGGTCGGTCTTGCTAGGCCGGGTAGACGGGGTGTGCATAATCGAGTATTTTGAGTTACGCAGGAAATCGGCAGAACCGCCGAGGCCGTTAAGCATGCGGGAACCCATGACGCAGGTGGAGTTTGCGTGGGCGTAGATGTCAACTTCAACTGGGGTGTTCATTCCGATGCAGCCAAGACGACGGATGATCTCGGGATTGTTGGAGACCTGCTGGGAGCGGAGGAGGAGCTTATCGTAGTAGCGCTCCCAGTTATCGTAGAAGCGCTTGAAGCCGTCTGGGGAGAAGCGGATGGAGGTAGCAGTAGCGAAGTCGAGGTTTCCGCTGTCGAAGAGGTCGAGGAAGGAGTCTTGGAGAACCTCAGTCCAAACCTTTAGGTTTTTGAAGTCGGCGCCGCCCTTGGCGAGGCCTCCGACGACGGCGTTGGCGATATTACCGATGCCGGACTGGATGGGGAGGAGATTCTTGGGGAGGCGACCGTGGGCTACCTCATGCTTGAGGAACTCGATCAGGTTGGCGGCGATGGCTTGGGAGCCTTCGTCTTCCGGGGCATTGGGCTGGGTCTGGTCGGGGTAATTTGATTCCACGACGGCAACGACCTTCTCGGGGTCAACGGGGATGTACGAGGTTCCAATGCGGTCCTCCGGAGCCATGATGAGGTATGGCTTGCGGTTTGGAGGCAGATCAGAGCCGACGATATCGTGCAAGCCCTCGAAGGAAGGCATAGCGGTGTTAAGCTCAATAATGACCTTATCGGCCATCTGGATCAACTCAGGCGAGGCACCGACCGAGGCACCGGGAATAATACCACCATTTTCTGTGATGGCCGAAGCCTCGATAACGGCGACATCGATCTTGTTGGACGGCTTGTTCAGAGTGTAGTAGCCCTGCGGGAAGCGTTAGCGGCCGATGGCGATCGTCCAATCTGTCCGCGGCGGGGAATCCCGAGCCGCTACAGCTGCAGGATCCAGTCAACTTACATAGGTCAAATCCTGGGGAAACATGCTCAGATGTTTGTCGAAGAATTTAATCTGTCCATTGTTGATTCCCTTGGCAATCTCCTTTCCGACTTGGTGGGGACTGCGGCGCTCAATCATGTTCAGATTTGCCCAGCGGTTCTCAGTCTCTGCGCCGGAGGAAGCTCCGACAAACAGAGTGTACTTCGATTGGCCTTGGAGGTTGTTCTTCTCGACGTGATCGGCAAGTGCGGTGGGAACCATCCTGTCAACTTGTTAGATACATTGATCATCAATGCCTGCATCACATCAACCACGTACTTGGGATATCCCACACCGGTGAAACCGGACCAGCCGATGTACGAGCCATTGGGAAATAGATGAAGAAGATCCTCGGGCTTAGCAAGCTTGTTCAAGTAAGAGGGACGCCGAATACGGCTCTTCAAAAGGGCAGATGCCGCCATTTTGACTATGGGTGGGAGGAGAGGAGAGTGTTCAGAGGAGAGATGAAGAAAAGGAAAGGATTAAAAAAGAAGGAAATCGCCTGACTGAAATAACCCCACGGGCAATGGTTCCACCCATTAGTTACCATACCAACTCGGGAGAATGGAACAGGTCTGGATTGCTAGTTCCTCTTCGTGGGTGTATTCTCTTCCGCTCCCTAGATTTTGACATTCCCCGCATATTCTGTGGGTATATGATCGAATGATAGCTGAAGCTCCTTCTATCTTCTCGATATACTATAGACTATAATGGCCTCCTCTTTCCATCTCGTCGTCATTTTCCACTTCGAATCTATGACACTCAGCTCCCGAATGCGGCCTAGCGTGACCAATCATATTGACATCATCGCGGCATCCACTCGGTATCTTTCGGGATTTTCTCGCTCAAATCTTAATTTACAACCTGCACCCCAGTCCTGATACCCCATAATACCCCATAATACGCCGGTCAACACCTCCATGCTGAATAGGATGGTGCTTAAATGTATTCAAATGGAGAAATATAGAAAATCGTGTTTTGAAAGGCCATAAAAAACCACATTGCAATCATCACAAGAGCCCCAAAATCCAAATACTGTACCCAAAATAATAAGATACCGGCCAGGAGGATCCGTCCGGCCCGAACAAGGCTCCTCAGTCGTCTCGGGACTGTATCGGCTAAACTGATTCGGCCACAAGGAGCCCGTTCTGCACACCGAGGACCCGTGAGCAACACCATTTGAAATATGGCGCCACAGAAATTCATTAGGCGCGCGGGTCGTGATCCTTTATCGGTGATCGACAGGTTCGTTTCTATATTCCGGGTGATTTGATGGAGCTGGAAAGGGGCTACTATACTAGTATGCATAAACTTTAGATCGAACTATACTTCTTCCCTGAGTGTACAACTTATTAGTCCATGGTTATGTGGATGCAGATTGAATTCGCCCTGTAGATTACATACTATACAATACATAAACGTTTGGAAAGAGACAGGGTAAATGAGGAAATAAAAAATATCATCCAACATAGATTATTCATTCATCTGGCTTGATCCACTTGCTATTCATCATGAAGATTATCTCGGATGAGGCTGAGCCGGACAAAGTACTTCACGGGAAGGATTCATGGAGCACTGGCACCTTGGAAACCTGGACTGTATCCGGTGTCCACAAAAAGCAGCTGGAAATGGACAAAACACCGCAGTGTCGTTTGTGCATTGGGGAAACGATGATAAACAGACCGGGTAACTAGATCGCTAAGGATACAGGCTCCTAATACAGGTTGCGAGATCATAAAAAGAAAAAGAGGAGAAGAAAATTTGGAGAGAAACAAAAGAACAGAAAAAGGTGGAAAAGGTGAATAAATAGAAATAGGAAAACCCCATAGAACTCATCGTCGCAATTTCCTCATGTGATATGACGCCGTTTCCTTCTCGCAAGCAGCAAATGCATTTCGTCTCCTCCAAGACAAACAAACGTCCTCTCCTTCCACGCAGTCCGCAGGAACAGAACAGAAACTAGAAAATAACGGGACTATTACACTGCAGGCTCAACATCGGCCATCTCGACATCGGCCTTCTCGGCGTTTGTGGGCTCCGGCATGGCCTTCTCGGTCTCAGGCTCAGTCTGCTCCTCTTTCGCGGTGGAGGCTGTAGCATTGACCTCCTCGGCGGGAACCGGTGATACCTTGACAGCGTCTCCATTATCTCCGTTCTCCAGTGTCCCGTTCATCCAGGAGCGGAAGCGTTGGTTCGACTCATCGACCTTGTCTTTGCTCAGACCACGCGCCCAGTTGGGGTTATTGACAAATTTCTCGACAAAACGGTCGTGACGCTTTTCTTTAAGCGCGGCCCTCTCCTTGGCACGCTCCTCTTCCAATGCCTTGATGGCGTCGGCGTCGGCGTCCTTCGGCGCTGGCGCGTTGGAACGCCAAAACCAGTCATGGCTGGGGGGTTGGTAGAGGATGGTGTAGTTGTTTGCACAGATGCGGATGATCAGACCGTCATGATGCTGCAGGCGGCGGTAGAAGCGGTCATATTCTTCGTCCTCGTCTAACTTGCTCGGTAGGTTGCGCTTCATGAATGGAATGCGCATCTCGGAGATGTGGACACCTTCGGTGGGATCGCGCATTGAGTAGGCTGTCACATAGTAGGACCAGCGGGCTTCGGAGCTCAGGTCCTCGTGGTCGAGGGTGGCGTCCTCCGTGGTCATCACTTGCACGGTTATGCGGCGATCAGAGGGGAACTGTGAAATGGTTAGACGTGTAAAAGCTGACTGCGAACAGGGTACTCACGTAAGTGACACGGTAAATATCGCCCTCCTTGACCAGTCTCTCAACTTGCTTACGATATTGAATCTCCTGGTGGTGGGTGGTCTCTTCCTTCTCGCGCTCCTTGAAGAACAGGTTCGCAATATCCGAGCTGCGATCGCGCGAATCTCCAGTAAAGATAGACGCGACGAACTTAGTAATGGAAGAGAAGATCCTCTCCAGGTTGTACAAAAGGTATCCACCCTGCATGTAGAAGCGACGGAGGGTTTCCTCCAGGTGAATCTGGTCAATGTCACCTCGGATCACCTCCTCACACATGCGCACAATCTGCTTGTAAAGATTGGCCTTCGGTTCGACATCATAGAAAAAATCGCTCGGGAACCGATCAATGAGACAAAGCTCATGGGCAGCCTTGGGTAGAAGACCCCTGCGAACTTGCTCGCGGGCACTCTCTTCCTGTTGCTTGATGCGCAGCAGACGCGAGTAAAGAATTTCGAATGTGCGCAAGAAGCAGAGGATGTTCAGGTTGCAGTACATGTGGTGCTCGGTCTTCTTGTACTTTTCGTTCAAAGTGTACTCGTGCTCCACATTGAAGTTTCCTTGGCCAGGGTGCTCCATCCACTTCAGCTCAGCGACGTCAAAGGCCTCTTCGACCTCGGACACGGCCGCAGAAAGAGCCCGCCCAATCTCGGGAGTCGGCTGCTGCTGCTGCTGCTCCGAAGGCTGGTGTTCGGCAACCCCATTCGACTTCTCCTGGTTGCCTTTCTCCACCCGGCGCTCCAAAACCTCACGCAAGAGATCCAGCTTCTGCGTGTTAGGTGCCTTACGACTGGCAGCCGATTCCTCCTCTGTGGCGAAGTTGTCTTCCAGTTCTTCAGGGGGAGTAGCAGCCAGCATAAGTTCGTCCATATAATCGTGGAAGGTTTCACGGTCCAGCCCAAAGAAGATGGGAATGAAGTCTTTGACGAAGTTGATCAGACGCTGGGGCTCAGCACCGAAACCAGAGGTGCTCCGGTCAATGTACATGCAGAGCAGATGAGTAGTATCCAATAGAACATCCATATCCTCCAGCTTCATCTCAGCTTGGTAATTGGCTGCCTTCAAGCCAGCCTTGCGACGGTTCTGGGTCTCTTCAAACTTGCCTTGCAGATCCTGCTGGATATTCTTTGCAATAAAGAGCTTCTTGTCGGTCTGACGAGTAGCAATGGCTTGGTGATCAAGACTGCGCCAGTATGCGCGCTGCATCTGCTCACGCCAAACCTTATCCCACTCGCGCTGGCACGCCTTCCATTCCTCCAGCTTTTGCTTCAAGCGGTAGAGAACAATGGGAAGGACTTGGCAGGGCCGCTCAAACATGTCACGAATAATCTTCTCGCCACGCTGACGGTCGTACACCTTCTTGATAACGCGCTGATAGATCGCCTCACTCTGGCCACCAAGGCCAGGCGGCAACTTGAAGTTGGCTCGCTCGCTCTCAGACATGTGCAGAAACTGCTGGCAGATAGGCTCAATGAGCTGGATGGTACGAGTACAAGCCTCGATATGGTGGTCATAATCGTGGCGGTCTTCTTCAATCCGGTGAAGAGCATCTTCATACTGGTTCTTCCGGTGTGCAACGAACCCAGAATCTTCAGACGCCCAGGTCGGGTGGGAGGCCCACTCATCGTTCAACACCTCGTAGCAAAGCTGATCACGACCACTGCATGCCTTCTGGCGCTCTCGCTTAGGCAATAGACGGTAGCTGGGTCCCAATGATCGGCAGTGCGCAAGGTTAACGATGCCAACCTCTGTCTGAGGCTTGGGGTCGATGGTCTTGTCTTCAGGTTCTTCGACATTCATGAAGCGCTTGAACCAGTTCATCAACTCGGCGTTGGAGCCGATGAAGCCCTCCGCACGCTTGACAAGAATAAAGCGATCGATGAGATCGTTCGTGTACAGGTTACACAGTTTCAAGAAGTCACTAAAGGTCTGCTTGTTCGCAATGAACTTCTTGACACGATCGAAGAACGCAATCTCTTCCTGGCTGGGCGTTGTCAATACAGAGGGTGGGATTGGCTCTGGCAATGCTGGAATTAAAGTAGGAGAGACGTTAGGGATGTCAGCACCAGAAGGCTTTCCGTGGAAATACTTGGGTCTCTGTCAATGTTGTTAGTAGAAAAACAAAAGAAAAGTGAGGCAGAGGAAAGAGAATAATTGCGATATCAACGAGAGACAGGGGTATAAACGAACCTTGTTTGCATTGCCAAACTGTGCTGGCTGACCACGCATCTGAGATTCAGGCAATCTGGCGCTATCGATACCAGAAGGTCCTGACATAGAGGACCCAGCAACACCCGGGCCTGCGCCTCTCCGCTTCTTGTTCTCCTTTCCTGAATCCTTGACATTGAAGTTGCCCAGTGGTGGCATATTCTTCATATCGCGGTTTGAGGACTGAGAAGGAAGGCCCATAGAGTCCCCACGCATGTTACTGACAGGAATAGACTCCTCCGCAAGGCGAGCTGCGGCTTGCTGCTTAGCATGGGCTGCAGACTCTGGCAAAAATTGCTTAAAGTCCTCCAACAGATCCGGGGCACTGTTAAACAGCGTGGTAACCTGGGCGTACACATCTTGGATGGGTTTTGACTCCCGCTGATATGTCTGTAGAATTTCCAGGAATTGCTTGTAGATATCAGGAGCTTGTGAAAAGCGGTTCTTTATCTTGTTCACATAGCTGATGGCGTGGTTGAACTCCACGGGCCCACGCTTGTTGAGATCAGGGTGGCCGCCCTGGAGCATGCCACCAACACCAGCCAAGCTGCTCATGGGCTGGGTGAGGCTGGCATTCGGTCCAGCGCCTGAAACTTGCATCAAGCCAGGTCTTCCCATACCAGAAGCAGCCGATGCTGCACCTTGCAGCTGTGCAACTCCACGGTGATCCTGTTGGTGAGACAGGCTTGCGGCTCCCTGGGCCTCCTGGCTTTGGTAACCATAGTGATGATCATGAGCAGCGCCTTGGCCATCCTGGTACATACCAGGACCCATCATTCGGGACCCTGGAGAGTAAGATCCAGGTGGGCCCTGCTGCTGAGTCTGCTGTTGTTGGGTCTGTTGCCAACCGGGGCGGGACTGATCATAGTAATCAGGGCGACCAGGCGGGCCGAGGCTACTGGAAGAGACCTGATCGTTGATGTTTTCCAATGGTCGTCCTGCGCGAGGCATACTCAAGGTGTTCGTTCCGGAAGGGGTCGTCACACGGATCGCATCGGGGTTGTCTTCAGTACCGCACTCAATACGATATCCGGGGGGGAGGAACGTGTTGAAGCCCTGGATCAGCGCCGGGTGGCCATTGAACAAGGTGGAGACCCGTTGGATCACGCCGGGGGTATCAATTCTGTCAAAGTCAGCTAGGATCAGATTAAATTGATAGACAAACTTACGCTTGGCTTTTGAAGTCTTTCATTATATCCAAAAAGCGATTGTAGACATCGGGCTGATCAACAAATCGAACCTTGACTTGATCCAAATAACTGAGGGCATCCTGTATAACGAAGGGCTCTGTTAGAGTCTGGGAATTAGGGCGATAGGCGCATTGAGGGCGGAACTTGCATTCAAAATAGGCTGTTGGCCTTGTGCGAGGGCCGCAACATTTCCGGGGATCTGCTGGCCCGCTGCGTTGTATCCTCCCATTATCGGGGGTCCACCAGGATGCTGCATGTATGAACGAGGGGTACCTTCACCATGCGGCATCTGAGGGCCAAAAAGACTAGCGGGTCCACCGGAAGACTGTACGCTACCCTGGGGGCCATTGTTCGGGTTTGCGCCAAGATTCGAGAGGAGGCCATTGGGACCGTGGATCGAGTTCTGGACCTTTGACGCCACAGGCTGGTGGAGGGGAATTGAACCCGGGTGGCTCTGGACGGGGTGGTGTTCGCGTTGTTCGCGTTGACGCTCCATCTGCTGACGTTCCATCTGCTCGCGCTCGCGCTGTTCGCGCTCTCGGTGGGCCATCTCTTCCTGGCGTTGGCGCTCAATAAGGTCCCGCTCTCTGGAGTCCCGCTCACGTTCGCGGTTCAGAGATTGCGGAGACGCATGCTGCATCGCCTGCCCAATTCCAGGCAGAGAGTGACCCGATCCATGGGATGGACCAGGGCCATGTTGTCCATATGCTGAAGGCTGGTGTGGAGTGCCATGGGTCTGGCTCAACTCCGCGAGGCCTGGGAGGGAATGACCGCCGGACTGACCAGCGGGATGGTAAGGTCCTTAATTAAAGCGGCGCACAAAGGTCAGTTCGTATATCACACAATATCACTCTGGTAATAGCAGAGAGGGCATATTCAGTTGTATGAAGGAGCGGGAAAAAATGCTAACCGGCAGGAGGAGGAAGGACGGGTCCGGAGGACTGCGAAGCCGGGCCCTGCTGGGGGACATTTTGCCTATCAGAGGAAACAAACACATTAGCTTTGTCAGTTTAGCAATTTCGAGTAGCAGCGATCATGCATACCCAAATGACCCCAAGGGTCGAGGCTGTTGATTCATCTGATCCATGCCAGGGTGCGACGGTGGCCCACCAGCGGAGGAGTGCCAGCTATCGTTCCCAGAGTTCATGATCTGGTCATGAACTCCAACAGAGTGAGGTAATAGGTCTCAAACGTAACAGAAAATGAGGCTGAGTTGTGAAGAGGGTGCACTGAGGCCCAGGTGAGCTCCAGCTGGGAATGTGTTTGCCGGTTGTATTTTCGGTAGGGAGATGAGGAATCCACGACACTCAGATCGCGGGCATGTCAAAGCATGACCGGCCTGAGAAATTAAAGCAGTTGAAGATATCAAAGACTTTGTAAAAGATGACGAGTGACAAGGTGGATAAGGGACAGGATTGTGATTGCGCGCGACCGATCGCGGGCTCTCTCCAGTGGAGGGTTTCCTGACCGACTCCCGCTAACCCCATTGCGGTTTAGCTGATGCTGTCACGGGCCGTGGTTATTCCGGGTTTGCAAAACAGCATTGTACCGATCATCCGAGGCGAGCCCCGCTATTCACTGCGGCACTCTCTTAATTTACAGTATTGTTCTGTAACTTGGACGCGAATCTTTCATCCCGCCTTCGTCATCGCCCGCAACCGCCGGCAGAAAAATCCGGAGCAAAACTGCTGTACTGTTGCGTATGCACAGTGATAAAAGGGGTAGGATGTAAAGGATCCCAGTCAAAGAAGCAAACATTCCAAGTTTGGGCGGGAAATAACTGTAGCACTAGTTAGGTGGTAGGCCTCGTAGGACTCGTACGCCTTGCAGGGGTTGCATGGCAGAATCGACTTCTCTCATACAAATACTGGCAAATACAAAAGCATGGATATATGCCCCAAATAGGCTTAACATTCTCTATCATGAAGCGCCTCCGCACAACGCCTTCAAGGTACTAATAAAAAGCTGCATACAACCCAGATGAGAAAACGGGAGTGTCTCAACGGAAAACAGGAACCAGGAAGTTCGCAGTCGGGTATGCTGATTCCTAGGGAAAGGCGTGAACAGAACTGAGATTATGGAACCTGTGGCTTGCTGCTATGGCCATGATTTTGTTCATTTTGTTGTGTCCTCTCTCTCTCTCTCTTTCTTCCCTTTTCAGATCGTCAACCTTTCCACCAGCTACCCGACCCAATTCCCAAGATGCGCCTGTCCGTGGAAGAAAATGCGTATGGTCCTGTTGCCGAGAGCACTTACAGGGCAGAAAAGACGAAAAGCTATAGAAAGTTAGTTTAGATTCAAGAACAGAAAACTCGGAAACCCGGGGTCGGGGTCGGGATCGGGTCTTACATTGTTTGTAGCGGCAATGGCGATGCTGTCCTCGAAGGGGTGCCAGCTCATATGCAGGATCTTCTTGTTGAAGTCGATCTGGTCTGCATCGGTCTCCTTCTTCATGCGGCTGCCGGGACCGGCAGGGCTTCCCGATCGCGAACCAGCCTTCTTTCCACTGCCCTTGTTCATTGGTGTGGGCACGCCAACCTTCTTCGCCTTGAAGGCTGACTTGTCCGCCTGGAGGACGATCTCCGTATCCTTCTGCTCCTCCGTCGGATAGATCATGAAGTTGTTGTTATAACTACCGGTCATCACGTTCTCTGCATCGCCCGAGAAGACCACCTCGAACTTGTCGAAGATGCTGTCGTTTTCGTACGTATCGCAGAGACGGGGCCGCAGATGCTCGTGGATAGGAATGGTCTTGACAGGTTGGCGTTCCATGTTCACATCCCAAATCTTCACGGTCAGGTAGTCCCTCGACACGATGTACCGGCCGTCATGTGAGAATCGAACGTCGGAAATGGAGGAAATGATCTCGGAGAAGAAAGAACGCGACGAAGCATCCTCTTCCTGTTCAAACACTAGAAAGTAGCAATTCGTTAGTATCAAAAATAGAGGCTTCCGGGTGATTCCGAACATACGCTTAGAGTGTTCGTCGCAAAGGGCCCGCTGCCGCATATCGGCAAGCTTGATGGTGCCCTTCGAGCTAGCATACATGAACCAGTTACAGCTGACGGGGTGGAACTCAGCCGCTGTGATAACCTCGGTCAGTTCCTCCATGTTCGCCGGTTTGATATCCACGATGTTGAAGCTCTGGTCCTGGATGTTGAGATTCCACAAGTTGACCCGGAGGTCGTCACTGCTGATAAAGGTCTCGCCATCACTGTTCACGGAGATGCTATTTATATGGTACGCATGGGCGTTAGCGTATGTTCTCCGAGGCACAGCCGCCACGACGGTATCATGGTGTGTCAAGCGGGGCAGCTTCAGCGCAGAGGCATTCTTAAACGTGCCCCGGGGTGCTCGAGGCAAACCACCCGCCGGGGCGGGCGGAGTCATCTCATTCGATAGGTTGTTCTCAGCTACCACTTTCAAGGACTTGTCAAACACCTTCCATAGCTTTATGGTCTTGTCGTTGGTCGAGAGGAGGAAGTGTGAAGCATTCTGGCGCCGACACCATTTTATCTTGTTGATCTTCTCTTCAATCTCTAACGATTTGAGGTAATCAAATTCCGGCTCGTGCGACTGAAATTCGGTGTGGAACTTATATTCGCAGGTTTTTTTCTGTGGATGGTTTTGCATGAGATAGCCCGCCCGGGAAAAAAAAAAAAAGGATTGCGAAAGCAGGACTCACCGTTTCGTTACGTTCAAACAGAACTACTCGTCCACCCTTATCTCCCGTAGCCAAATAATTTCCGGTGTGATCGAATTCGACGGTCGAGATGATGTCCGCTGGAAGGGAATATAAATCAGCCAATGAGCTTTCTGATAACTCGAATTCAGGCGCAGGTACCTTCTGTGATATCTTCTACATCACCTTTATCACCAAAGCATCTTTTGACATATATTAGCCATTGTGCTACATTCCCGGGGGAATCGAGGGAAGATGGAAGTCTCGCCGGGCTTGTGGCCTGGCGGTATGTCCCTTATTCCCATGGACCAGACTCACTGTGTGAACTTCCAGGTGGGTGTACCTGGATCTCTGTCTACCATCTTTTCGTTCTAGGATCGCCCTTGATCGCAGATCTGGGACGAAGGGTTCGGATGCAGGACGGTGAAAAAGCAGGTAAAACGTTGGGCTCCGGGAGCTCTATTGTGGATGCAAATTAATCACTCTGTTCGGTGCGATATCGACAACAAAGCGGAAGTGGTCGGACCAAGTACTATCACAACGACCGGGGCAGCGAGCGAGGAGTGGCGAAAGCAATGGTCTCCACGCTTCGATCGGAGCAAGTGCAGGCGAGGGGCCCGATGACGAGCGCGGGAGAGGGGAAGAGGGGAGGGTAATAGTCGGGGTACGGTCAAAGACTGGAAAGACCGTGAATCTCCTCACCAAGTTTGACGGCAAAAGGAGAAAGTGGTGGGAGTTGCGGGATGGAGGAGGGGAAGAAGTTGGATGGGTTTGGGTTTGGAGGGGAGCAAACGAGCCGGTGGTTGTTATGAGTGGGCCCGCAGAGCTTGAGAGGGGATCATTGAAGACCTGAGCTTAACTCGGATATTAGGAAAATAGAATTTTGCATTATACTGGAAGGAAAAGATTTTCATACGAGATTTTTTTTATTTTAATTCTGTTCACCTTCGGAGGAAACAAATGAACGGTCGAAAGGGTGTAAAGGAAGAAAGAGATGAGGCGTGAGGCGGTGGTGGGGAGAGTTAACGATGCGAACGTACTGTACCGCTACAACCGGATCACTTGGGATTTACACTCCGACTTGGATATCTGATCCAGATCTATATGCTTATTCTACGATCTGAAGAATCCACCGTTGGACCAAAATGAAGGGGGGAAAATCTTAACTTATTCGATACCCAAATGCTGACATCAACACTACCCAGCGACTGTAACATTGCCCGAAGCAGGCACGAAGGTCCCTGGCAAAGATTCGGGCGCACAATTGACAGCTGCTACCAATCAATTGCCCTGGTGATCGGAACCTTCTGCAATTCATACGGTTTTCATGCTTTTGAAGGCCTGCCATCCTGGAAGCTGCAGCGCCTGTGTCCCGCCTCTGTCGTCATCCTGTCGGGGCCAAAAGCAATATCCATGGAAAGCTCGTGCACTCGTATCTGCTCAAAACAAGTCCATAATCATGTTAAAATTATGTGAGATATAGTGAACAATTCGAATTTTACTCGGCTATTGTCCATTTTTTTTTTTTTTTTGATGTAGGAGATATTGGAACGCCATGATATATATCGGGGTCTACTCCACTGTTCATCGACACGCGAGAATGATATATAACCATGCAATGCCTCTATCCAAACAGATTCTGACATAACCTGTCAATGAATAGGGTATGTTCAGCCCAATATCCAAGGTCCATGATGAACCTTATAATCCTTGCTAGGTATAATTTATATCTAACTGGCTTAGGGCTATATAAAGAACCTTGAAGCCATAGATGCATTACCACAAGCACAAGACCCCCTCCAACTCAAGAAACATCAAAGTATTATTTCATAATATTTACAATTATACGCAGATTGTTCACATAGCAATATATGAAGCTCAACCGCATAAACTTGGAAATAATGAGATCTCGAATTAAAATGATGCCCAAAACCTCAGCATTCACATGCCTCCCTTCCTACTTTGTCCGGCACGATCCCACCGAGCCCCGAGATCAATCCGCACCAACCCATGAACAATGAATAATGCCCCAACTCCCAGATATACCCTGATGTAATACCTTTCGTCAATCTGGGCATCTAAACCCAACAAAATCCGATTGACCTGCCTTCTTCTCATTACCTCCCAGCCTCACCCTCCATTATGCCTGACACCCCGGAGAACATGCGGGGTACCCGCGCGACACATACCCGCGACACCGACACAACCAACAATACCAACACTACCGCCCAAACACAAGCCAATGCCAACACACCAGCAAACCAGTCCTCCACTCAATCCACATCCCCCCCAAACGACCAAACCCAGCCCTCTCTCGCGCGCCGTGTCCAAAACTCCGCAACGGGACTCGCCCGCAGCGCATTCCAAGGCGCGAGTAGCAATGCCGCGCAGACACTGTCTAGCGCGACGAATGGAAAGAGCGGATCATTCCCATCTGCCCCGAGTGCCGGGTATGCCAGTCATGTGCTGGGGTCTGGGGCGCTGAGCGTGTCACCGGGACAGAGCGCGCGAGGATCTGGCGCCAGGGAGGCGTTTCGCGGTGGACAGGATACAAGTGGATTGTCGCAGGCACAGGGTGGATTTGAGATTCCAGCTCTCAGTGGGGAGGAGTTCCAGCATATGTATGGATCTGGTGCATTGGGACCCGAACAGGACCTTGAAGATGTTTCAGCATCAACAGGTGTCAATACCCAATCCAGTCGCGAAGGTCTTCAATCCTCCACGACAGGGAACTGGAAGGGAAAGCAGCGCGCCCAAGATCTCATACAGATGGAATATACAACAGCATGGGAGCGTGCGAAAAACACGAATGCACACCCCGAACAAACAGAAGCTGCACTACATATGAATCCAGCGGACGGCGCAGCGGTAGTATCACTTCTGTCCGATACTTCGTTCGATGCGAATTTCGGTGGCGCATACGGCGACCAAGACACATACCTAGGGGCAGATCTAGATCCCGATGCAGCCCCTCCACCTCTAACAGCAGAAGAAATCAAGATGCTCGAATCGTTCCGAAGACAAATCGCACAGGAAGAGGGTGGGACACAACTGTCACAAGCACCGCTGTCGTCCTTCAGCCTGGTCCCGGATATTGATACATTCCTACGAGAAAATGATTCCGCTGCATATGCACCTGCCCCAACACAAACGGATCTTGGTAGGTCAACGTCGACACATCTTCGTGATGCCGTGCTCTCTCAGCTTCCTGGTGCGGAAGACTGGGTTAGCGTGCATGAGCGATACCATGATGAGGTTTGGGGATATTTGCGGCCTGCGCTGGAAGCTGCCCAGAAGGAGATTGAAGAGAAAACTGAGATAGGAGACGACGGTGATGGACCTGCTGTTAGGCGATTGAAGATGATCTTGAAACATATGAAGGTTTAATTACACTTAGCATTTGGTATAGCGATGGGGCGATTATACAAAATTATTTACTCAAAGAGTGAAATTGCATCAAAAAGCGTATTTAGGATTCTACGGAGTAGCTTCAATCATATTAATTATTTAAATTCGAGAGCTGAGTTTAGTTTTGACGCGGAGAGCCAAATATGGTGAAGGTTATGTATTGTAAGATGACTGAACATTCCATAACACCGCGTGTTTGGCCGAGCGGTTAAGGCGCTGGAGTATGTACAAAATTTCGACACGAGTTCGAACCTCATCACTAACAAATCAATAGTTCAAGCAAAGCTTAGCACCGTTAAACGGAGCTGGAAATCCCAGTAACGAAAGTTGCGCAGGTTCGAGTCCTGCAGCACGCATTATCTTTTTTTTTATTTCCTTTTATCTCTGATTTAGTTATATCTGACAATTACCTAATAGTAGGCTTGGCCTACTAACGTGACTTTTTAGTGCGAGACTAAGGAATAGCTTATATACTCATATATGATGTCTTTGTTATGGACCCGCAGGAACAGGGAGCAACGAGTCCCAAGCAGTTCCCCGCGACAACGCTCAAGCAATGTGCATGGTACGATATCCAGGGATCAGAACCATGGTCTCGAACGATACTGGATAAACCAAGGATACAAAGGAAACACCAAGTGGTCAGATGAACCTAGCGCTCAGAAAAGACGACAATCAGTTGACCAGACCATAGCGGTCTGCAGGGACTCAAGGATGTATAACCTCCAGGCTTAGACATTCATTAACGCACATCTATTTACCAAGTTCATCAAGTTTTAATCATACTCATATTTGGAGCCTACTCGCTCAGAGATACATAGTACATTATTCTCATTTCACCTGGGCAATTTCGTACAAGACACTGGAAGAAGGGGGATAATTATGTAGCCTGACTTGCGCACTATCTGGCACATCCAACAAGTCTATTCTTAAGACAAGAGCCCATATAAGGCCATACAGTGTACTAGTAACGGTAAGAATGCCAATCGCCGACTTGAGACGCATGTGTAACCCGGATACAGCAATACTCACTGCGGCGATTCATTTCTGTTCAATAATCACATCCTGTCCCAACTTTTTACACCACTGCGTGTTTGGCCGAGCGGTTAAGGCGCTGGAGTATGTTTTACCCACGACACCAGTTCGAAACTCAGTACTAACCAATCAATAGTTCAAGCAAAGCTTAAGCACCGTTCAACGGAGTTTGGAAATCCCAGTAACGAAAGTTGCGCAGGTTCGAGTCCTGCAGCACGCATTATCTTTTTTCTTTTTTTAAGTATCTTTTTCTGGTAAACAATTGACGACAGAGAGACTTTGCAAGCCCTTGCCCTTTTGATTTTTAGCACAGATTAGACGACTGAGAGAAAAGAACAGATCAGATTCGAATGATGGCAAGACAGCCCACGATGTCTCCCACTTACGTCGCTCACATTCTATTTTGGATTGTCCCAGACCAGACCTTCCCCATACGTTTGATTATATATGCATACATGCATTAAGTTCTTAGAGTTTTCAAAGACTGGCTTATTTTATCAGATTGCCTCTTCGCATCTCCGTTTTGAACCCTACGCCCTTATTCATGACTATCATTACAATCGCCCTCCGAAGGCCTCCAGCCATTCCTTCTTGGCTCATATTGTGGCTATATTCAGGAAAGACACAACAGGTGAAACACTAGCTATGTAGGGTTCATCCTGCGCCTGTTCAATTCCAAAGCATGAATAAAACAGTCTACAGACACTTGGAGAGTGAGCAACCAGGCCTCGCTGATGTTCAATCCATCAATTCCTAACTTTCTCAAGAAAGCTTCGATTTAAAAACGCCTAGAAATCTCTAATGCCAAGCGCCACACCTATGGTTGGCAGAGATCACAAGCGGTCCTCAATATGGCCAAAGGTCAGAGAAAGGCTTGCCGGGCACCCAGGAAGTACAACTCTTGGGGGTCTAGACTTGACGCTTTATTCAGGACCAAACAGGTGCGCGATAGATTGGCAGCTGGGCCAACCGAGCTACCACTGTATCAGCGTCACTCGCGAGAGAGGCTGATAAATCTTCGTGAAGACCCAAACAGCAGAATGAAATCGTATTTCAAAGCTCACGTCATTTGGTGGAGTAAAAGTTATCCGAAAGGGCTCCGTTATAGCGGCGACGGATGCCCTGCACCAGATGACTTTCCATATGATGAACAAGAACACCCCGCTGTCAAGCTGCATGGATGTTGGAAAAAAGAGGAA
Organism: Penicillium sp. IBT 16267x; assembly: GCA_028828865.1. NCBI lineage: Eukaryota > Fungi > Ascomycota > Eurotiomycetes > Eurotiales > Aspergillaceae > Penicillium > Penicillium sp. IBT 16267x. The sequence goes on along the minus strand of JAQJZQ010000005.1, from coordinate 4,962,993 downwards.
AGAGCAATTTTCGAGCACTAAGGCCTACATATCTCTTGTTGCAAGTTTTTATTTACTTCTTACCTATTTCTTGTTGATCAGGCGAGAGAAAAGGGAGAATTACAGGCCTAAGAGGTTGTTTTCTTTGAGAGCTAGTCAGACAAACTCTGTTCATACTGTTCTCTCCCCATGTTGACCGCAGGAAAGCCTCACGTGGGAGATACCCATAACGGACTTAGTCAAGGTCTCACGACAGACCCTTGATGACCTCGGGAGTTCTACAACACTGATCACACGGACCCAATTTGACATAAATCACTCTAGTGAAGTAGATTCCAAGAATATGATATGTTACACGAAGACCATTGAAGACTCAGCAACACCCAAGTCCAGATCTGGTAATGTAAACCAGATCGATATATCATGTTAATAAATAGCAAAGACGCACGCAAACAATCAAGAAAAACGACGTGGGTATGTGGGTCGTAGAAGCGGAAACGTTTTCAGTCAAGGTTTGTTAACCAGCCTACAGCTCCAGGCTAGGAGTCTGGCCCTTGACACGACCGATAACGGTCTGAGCCGCATACTTGGGGATGACCTCGTCGTCGTGGAGCATAGCGAATTCCTCAGTAGCGTCACGACCCATGAAGTTGAAGAGAGCATTAGCACCACCGGGGTGCTCATCCAGCCAGTTCGTCACGTCCAGGACGATGCCCTTGACGGCGATCCAGAGGTCGTCTTTCTTGTTGTGCTTAGCAATCTCATCCATGGAGAACTCTTTATCTGGGATCTGGAAGTTGGCAGGATCGGACTTGGCGGGCTTGGCTTCCTCAGTGGGAGCAGCGGCAGTAGTAGCGGCAGCGGCAGGGGCAGCTGCCACGGTGGAAAGGCTGCCACCGGCGGCGGCACCGCCCCACTCGACGGAGATCTTGCCTGGGGTGGAGGGGTCAATGTGCAGGGAGATCTGGCCCAGACGCTGGCTGGCGGAGGAGGAGGTACCACTGCTGAGCAGCTTCTGGAAGAGATGCTGGGTGGCGGAGTCACCGGCCACACGGCCGTAGACTACGCAGCCCAACAGGGAGGAACCACCCAGACGATTGGCACCGTGGACACCACCGGCCAGCTCACCGCAGGCGTAGAGACCCTCGAAAGCCTTCTTCTCGCCATTGAGGACCTGGGCGTGTTCGTTGATCTCGATACCACCCATGGTAAAGTGGAGAACGGGCTCCATCACAGCAACGTGGAATTCGTCGTCGACCTTGAAGGGCATGTTGTGGAAGAACTTCTTGTTCCAGGGGTCCTTCTTCTTGCCGTCGGCAATGAGGTTGTACTCATCGAAGGTCTTCTGGAGAGAAGCCTCGCCGCAACCGATCTCCTTGGCCAGCTCCTTACCGGACATCTTCTTCATCAGGCCACGGCCAGAATAGTGGCGAGTGTGGAAGTCAAGGACCTTGGAGGCCTTGCTGTTGAGCACAAGTCGAATGGGCCACTTGCCCTTCTCCTTCTCCTTCCACATCTGGCCGGAGACGTAGTCACGGTGACCCAGCTCATCAGAGAAACGGGCACCATCGGAGTTGAGCAGAAGACCGCCCTCACCACGGAGAGCCTCAGCAGCCAAGAACTTGAACTTGGCACCGGGGTCCTTGGGGTCCACGAGACCAGTGGGGTGAACCTGGACCTTGTCCATGTCGATACCGTTGGCGCCAATCGCCATCAGCATCTTCTGGCCGTCACCAGTGGCGTGAGTGCCGTTGGTGGAAGAGAGATTGTAAGTGTCGGGACGGTGCTTCTGGAGCAGCGAGGTTTCGCTGAAATCAGCGGCGTAGCCACCGGTCGCCAAGATGACGACACCGTCGATAGACTTGGACTCGCCATTGAGAGTGTATGTGACACCAGTAACGTGGTTACCGGACTTGTTAACCTGTGTAACGTGGGCCTTCTTCACGATCTGAACACGGTTGGGCTCGGCATCGGCAAGCTCCTCCAGGCGCTGCATGAGGGCGTAGGTAATGGCCATACCAGGGAACTTGGCGTCGTGACCACGGTGAGTACGGGGGTGGGTGTGGCCACCCAGCCGAGAGACGAGGGTGAGATCAAGGTTGAAGACATCCTGCAACCACTCGACAGCAGCGGCGGACTTGTAGGTGAGGACCTTGATCAGGTCGGGACGGGCCTTATCACGGGCGGACTTGAGGGTGTCCTCGTAGAAGGCCTTGACGCTGTCTTGGATGCCGAGGTCGACCTGGGTGCGGGTAAGCGCACCGTTAATGCCGGAGGTGGCCTTGGTAGAGTTGCCACCGAAGAAAGCTGGAGGTGGCAATGTCAGCGTGGGTCTTTCAACCCCAGGAATGTTCGATCGTACCTTGCTTGTCCAGAACCACGACGTTACCACCGTTCAGGTAGACGGTGTGGGCAGCACTGAGGCCAGACACTGGAGAAAGGTCAGCGAACATGATGACAGGATGCGGGGAAGGGCCACATACGACCACCGCCGACCACAATGACTTGGGGAGCTGCCATGTTGGTAGTGATGTGTGGGAGAAAAGGGGAAAATCAAAAAGCATAAAGGTGGGAAGAGAAAAGAAGAAAGCGAAAGGGGAATGATAAAATGATTTAAAAGGAATCCGGGGGCAGTAAACTCAGAAGCCGACGAGCTTTCTATCGGCCGAGGCACAAAGCGTGGGGGAAAAGAAATGGAGACTATGGGTCTGCTGTGGATACCGGGGGAACAAGTCCAGTAATTGCAATAAGCTGGTTTGTTCCAAGATCATACAAAATCCGGGGCAACAGATTATCACATGCCGTTATACGTGAGGATTTACTTTGTAGATGCTAATGTACTGTAGCCAGACATCTTCACATGCATCTGCGTCATATATTCAGTCTTGTGATCTGGTGCAGAACAAAGGGCTATAACAGTATCCATGACTGAAAGATCTAGACTGGAGTCTTATGGATACAAGCATCTGGGCATAGAAGAATATTCTGTATTTATTCCCCTAGACCACCCGTTTTACTCATACCGGAGCTCTCGGTTTGATACCGCCGAGGTTGTGAGCCTCGGAACCAAAAAACACTGTAACGCCAAAAGGCCGAGAATGTGGCCCGCGGAGGTGGCATGACAACCGCAGACACTAAACTCAGCTGGACTATATAAACCACCAAGACAGGAACAAACATTACAATGAAACTCATAGGGATGTGGATTACATCTATATTGATATGGATCTAATATTCAGCCAAATAACCGTGATCCATCGTGATACAATTCTGGTAAAAGCAATTGCCGACCGCTGAACTATGGACCACCTCTGATTGGTGGAAGATCCACCAAATCCGGGGATGAGACTTGCTATATGTGGGCCCTGTGACATCATCCACCCTGGTCGAGGGTCGGGGTTCAATTGCCGACGGAATTCATTTGTCAGAAAGCCGATTCAAAGTGTACAAATAGAGCCCATCCCCACTCGTATGTTGGTTGACCGCATGCTGCGGGTGTGGAATACTTCTCGGGGGCTGGAAGGCCGAGTCTCGGGTCAATCTTGTCCGAAGGGTCTCGCCCGAGAAATCAGATCACCTGACGGTGTAAACCGCGAGATCGGGATATTGATGTGCGACTAGAAGTATGGACAGTCGGTTTGAATGGATCTCATATGTTTCGTTAATAGTTAAAAAGAATTGTTCATACAATACGCTGCAATCGACTCGTCTAGATCTTTGCCGAACTATATACTCGGCTTAGCCAGGGGCAGATCGATTAATCCATCCAGGTAACACTCTTCGTCACCAGAAACTCATTCAGGCCCTCTGCAGCGTTGAATCGACCCCATCCACTGTTCTTAACTCCGCCATGCGGTATCACGGGCTCATCGTGGATTGTCATGCTATTGATATGCACCGCCCTAGAAGCCATTCAGTTTAATTCGCAAACCATAGATGAGCGAAGGTTAGATTAAGACTTACCCAGACTGGATCCGCTTAGCCATCGCCAAGCCTTTACGTAGATCCTCCGTAAACACCGACGCTGACAGTCCATACCCGCTATCATTGGCTAGTCGGATCGCCTCGTCTTCACTCTCGAACACCATGCACGCGGCCACGGAGGCAAATGACTCTTCCTGCCACAGGGACATATCTTCCTTAACACCGCCCAGAATACAGGGCGCCATACGAACACCAGAGTCCGAAGGAACCTTATTCTCAGTAGACCCAGAAATGAAGTGTGCACCAGCTGCCACAGCGCTGGAAAGAAGGGCTTCCACGCGGGCCTTGGAAGCTGTATTCACCAATGTCGGTGGAAGGGAGTCAGCACCAGCACCAGCCGCCAAAGCCGTTTTCAAGGCATCGATAAAAGCAGGTGCGATAGAAGAGTGGATAAGGATCCGATCAGTAGCCATACAAATCTGACCAGACTATACCACGACAGAAGAATTAGACTCCACACCCGAAGAAAATCTTAGAGAACTTACATTGAGGAAGGAACCTGCAAGTACACCCTGAACAGCAACCTGCATATCAGCATCAGCACACACAATGGAGCTGTTCTTCCCGCCCAACTCCATGAGACACGGCTTCAAGTTCTGTCCACACATGCGCGCAATCTTGCGGCCCACAGCTGTACTACCAGTGAAATTGATTTTGCGTACAGCGGGGTGCTCAATCATGGCGTTCACCACCTCGGGCGCATCCTGCGGGCGACAGGAGAGGACATTCAAACATCCAGCCGGGAGACCTGCGTCTTGGAATGCGCGGCCAATAGCCCAGTAGCACCTTGGTGTGAGCTCAGAGGGTTTAAGGATCGTAGTATTTCCAGCTGCCAGTGCACATGCAGCAGAGCGGATACCAAAGACGTAGGGGGCGTTCCTGATATATCCATCCATCAGTAATTTCCCCACTAGGCAAATCCATATAAATCTCCAAGTGGTATACTCACCACGGCACAATCCCGAGAATAACACCCATCGCTTCCTTGAACACAATCGCACTTTGTCCCTCCGTCTCAACAACCGGCACACTTCCACAAATAGAGGTAATGCGACTCGCAATATCGCGTAGCATCCGAATCGCTAATGGAATCACGAACCCCTCCGACGCGCCTACGTCGGCTCCCATCTCTGTACGCATGTACTCCGCATTGGTTGCAAGTCGCTGCTCCAGTAAATCGGCTGTCTTGAACAGAATATCTCGTCTCACGGTAGGTTTTGTCTGCGACCAAGCTGGGAAAGCTGCATCTGCGGCTTCGACGGCGCGGATCGCATCTTGCGGGGTGGCGGCTGCGGCGGTCCAGCAGGTTTGGTTGGTGTAGGGGCTTATTACGTCGAAGGTTGCTGGGAGAAATTCTTCTTTGCCGTTGATTAGCAGGGGAACTGAGACGGTAGCCATTGTGCCGTTTTGGGGAGGGCGTTTAGGTATGTTGAGGGGGAGGTGCGAGGGGTTAGCTACGTGTGTTGATGCGATTATCTGGTTGAGGCTTGGCTGAGTCCTAGCCCCACCAAGGTGTTTACATGTGGACTGCATTGTGAATGAAGTTGGAGTTGAGTGTTGATCGTTGCCCGGAATTGCATGGACAATGCTGATTCATTGATTCCACCAACTAGTTATTGCTAACCATGAATGGATTGATCCGGACCCATAGAAGGATTTACCTTGTGCGTACTCCGTACATACTGAGCTGAGTAGGCATGTGGCTGCGTACCTTTCATATTCCCGGAATATAAAAGGCCGATGTTACCTCAAACAACTCTGGTGGCGTCCGAGTTAATAATAATAAATAGATATAACCAGGGATCGAGTTCCTGTGTGAAGAGTTTGACAGTGTAAGTGACGGCCCCACTGGATCCACACTCTGAGAATGATTTATCTGAAGCACGAGATTCCACGAGACTCGGTAGGACGAGTCACACATAATACATTGTGCTCTAGCCGTTATCTATTCTTACTTCCTGGCATTATATTATGTTTCAATTTGTAGATGATGTGATGTGCATGTTTTGATATTCTATTAAGCTTCCATGCGGGATTTGGCCCAGCTAGTGCATGTTGGATCGTGCATATCGCGCCAAGATCGATAGTTTTTACTGGACCCGGGCTGGATTGAACTATTGGTGATCTGCGTGGCTGATCAGCCACTGACGAGGGAGTGGACTAGCTATGTATATTGCACAGAGCACGAGATGTTGGAAGCCCCAGGCACCCATACACGCCTTCGCATTTGGCATGCGAGCACGGCATATAAATATTTAAAACATGGCCGTCGGAATATATCCGACTACTTTTTTTGTCTTTTCGAAAAGTTTCTACCGTACCTCCCGAGTCCCCTGAGCATATTGGTTGGAATGTCATATCAGATGGCGATCGGAGCGGCGTCCTTCCGACCAGACCCACAATGCTCCATAAACCCCATCTCACTAACTCCAAGCGGTATTATGGATCCCCTCAGACGGGTCTCAACAAGAAAGTGTGTGTCACTGCAATCCACACCGCTGCAGCCTTCCCTTCTTGGTCATGATAGACAGCGCTAACCTGGCGAACCAAAGAAAGACAATGTCATCCCAGCCAGAGCTTAATCGCTTAGACCAGGAAATGGGGACATCCACTTTGTACGCGAAAGCGCGCAAATCCCGCCTTGGTTGCTTACGCCCAGTCTGCCAATGATCGCCGATGTACACCATGGAACTCATCTTATTCGCAGATTTCCAGGTTTCTCAGGCGGCGTTGGGCTGATCTGGTGTGACCATAGCTATATTTGTGGAGGGTCCCGACATTGAGACTCCCCAGGAGATTCAATCATTCTTATTGACCCCTCACCTTCAATTTTTGGCTCGTTCACCATGGCTGCTAGTGCGAGAGGTGTGCAGATGATCGAGATCGTTTCGGTCTTGGTCGCTCTTTGTGTTATTTGTGTGGTGTTGCGCGTGGTGGCGCGTTTACGCCGGAGGGTTGGCTTTGGTGTCGATGACTATCTGAGCATCTTGTCAATGGTGTTGATGCTTGCTATGCTGGTTGAGTTGGTTTTATGTGAGTTCTATAGTTTGTTTCGACCCGAGTTTTTTGCTGATGTCTACCAGGGTGTACAATTGGAGGTAATGGCGCTCATGTCAACACGCTGGACAAAGAGACAATTCAGAGCTTTTACAAGGTTTGTATACCTCCTCTGCCAGCAAGATATTATCTGACACAGCCAGATCTTCCTCGCCAACCAATTCACATATTTCGTGCTATGCCCCGCAATCAAGATCTCCATTATCTGCTTCTACCGCCGAGTATTCACCACGCCCAAATTCCAACAATTTACCCTCGGCCTGAACTGCCTCATCGCCGCCTGGGGAACCGGTATTTTCCTTGCTTGCGCCGGACAATGCCGCCCCCTAAACGCATACTGGGACCAAAGTATCGACGGCCATTGCTTCAACGCCGAACTCTTCTTCATCGTCAACCAAGCTTTCAACGTCCTAATGGACTTCATCATCCTCGTCCTCCCCGTCCCAATGATCTGGGGCCTCCACCGAGCCTGGCAAGACAAACTCGCCCTAAACGGCGTCTTCGCAATAGGAGCCTTCGTCTGCTTCGCCAGTATCTACCGCATCGTGGTCTTATTCTGGATTAGCCCCATCGACCCCACATACACAGTCTACCAAGCAACTTTGTGGACGCACATCGAGCCTTCTGTTGGACTGATCTGTTCTTGTCTACCAATCATCCGTGGCTTGTTCCCAGCGTTCAATTTGAAGAACCGGTCGAATCGCAGCAATGCTCCGTACTATATTAATACGGGTATCAGCAATTCGCATATCCTGTCTAAGTCAAGTCCTCTTTCGCCGGATCCGGAGTATTTGAAGATGCAGTCTGCTATCTATAGTGGGAGTCAGCCTGCGAAGAGGGATTGGTTGGGTGATGAGCTTGGGATTAAGGTCCAGACTGATATTGCTATTACCCCTGATAACGACTCGACTACGGCGCTGAAGCCGCATAATTGAGTTCAGCGGTTCTTGTTTTGTTGAAACGACGTGATGATCTTTTTATTCTTTTTGTGAGATGGTCTTTTCAGCCTTGCATGGTGTATGTGCATGGGGAGGATTTTATTGAGTGTTGCACAGGATCCACTAGTGTTCTCGGAATGGTGTGCTTGTTAAACACATCAATCGCAATGGTTGAAATGCCTCTCAACGGCCATATGGCACGAGCTTACAGTCATTAAATATTATCTTATTGGAACATGTAGGGTCTTCATCGCTGTTTCCATCATTCTTGTACACCTTAGGGCATGAGCATGCGTATTTCACAGCATTTCCTATCAAGCCCAAAACATCAGGACGAACTGCTTGCTGGTCTACATGGTCTAATTATCGCATACCAACAAAACAATGTATACCGGAATTTTCTATTTCTGTTCTCCACCAATGTGTTTGCAACTGAGGAGCAAAAAGGAAACGTAGAACGTGGCAATGAACTGAGTTATCTTGAAGAGACACACAAACATCTAAAAGAAAATGAGAGCACACCCAAGGCAGAAAGACTGAATCGTAAGGCAGGAATGCATGGTTAACAAAGGGAATGAGGCATTGAAATCCAGGATACCAACAAAAGTTGCTTTGGGGTCTTCCATCAGAATCTTGATTTGATGCACATAAAGTTCTTCACAGGGACTCAAGGGATTCTGAGACGCACGAGAACTGGATTCGAAGATCCAAGGTAAACAAATACCCACAGATCCCAAAGTCCAGCTCCCAGGACGAGCCCATCCAACCTGAAAGTCTAAAACCCGTTCTTTGCGGCAGATTTCATCATTCGGGAGTGTTCAAGCAAGGAATCCTGTCAGACTTTTTGATTTGCACGCGCAAGCTGCAACTAGCGACCCATGTTCATCATCGGGACCCGGGATTCCACAAGGGGGTGGCAGGAGGAGACATTCACTGAGGGACAAAAGGTGTCAATCTCTGAAAGTCCTCACCCAATTCCCGGACGCCTAGAAACGGTCTATGCGGCGGATGTCATCATTCAGAACAAAGCCCCCAGAGGATAAAAAGGGACGAGGGCAAGAACAAGAACAGGAACAAGAGGGCAAGGGGGCAAGGGGGCAAGAGGGCAAGAGGGTAAGAATAAAAGCAAAGGGGCAACAGGGTAATTATATAAGCAAAAGGGCAAAGGGGCAAGAGGGCAAGAGGGTAAGAGGTATGGAAGAAGAAGAGAAAGAAGAGGAAGAAAAGAAAAAGAAGGAGGTATTTATGGTGGTGGGTGGAGTACGACTCATTCATTCACTGTCACTCATCTTGCCCGATTGGGAAATGTCATAACAAGAATGCACACGCAAACCAATGAATCCAAGTGAATGATTCAGTCACTTAACGAGGCTGCCTTTTTTTGTCATGACAGTATCTTGTTGATGTTTTCCTTTTTTCCTTCACGTCCTTCCTGTCCCCACGTGGAGTAACGGCCACAAGTATAATCCCGGCCCGAGTGATCCACACCCGGATCTTGCCGCAACTTTAATTTTTATCTTCATGAACAACCATATACAATACCTTATCTCGGACAGGCTTTGAATATCGCAAGATTTTGAAGGAGATCATATTACCCTCTTACTTTCAAGTTCGAACGGCGGCGTCTGGCATCGCTGAATACCCAAGTATGCAAACTCCTCGACTCAACCTAGTCCGTCTCAGACCAGACCACCTACACGGCTACCACGTCATCTGGTCTGACCCCGTCGCCACACGCTGGATTCCGCACGGAGTGTGCAAAACACTCGAAGAAAGTGCAGAACGGATGTCCGGATTACTCCCCAGAACCTAATCGGTGAGAATTATGCCGTTTTTCTACGCGATGATATCGACATCAACATTCTTCGCCAGAGCAAGGAATATTCAACAAAATCTAACTCAGGATCGAATCAGTCGATCTTCGAACCTTGTTTTCTACTTGGTGTAGTAGGAATTTATAGCCCAGGTTCTATCCAGGAAGTCGGATTCATCTATCATCGCCTGGCATGGGGATACGGGTTCGGGACTGAAGTGCTGGCTGGGTATCTCGACATATGGTGGAAGAGGCCGCAGTCTGTTATCGCCGAGGCGTACTGTGATTCGGAGAATGTGGCTTCAGCGAATGTTTTGAGGAAACGTGGGTTTGAGTTGGTTGGGATATTGACCGGGGACTATGAGATGCCGTGGAGGAAGCCTGCTTCGCGCGACAGCTTAAGGTTCTGAGTTACGAGGCCGTGGTGCTGAGAATTGATGAAATAAAATCGATTATATCAGTCTATGTGCATGAAATATCAACCACCAATCCATTCCAAGTTATGAATTAAACAAACGAGTCCTCGGGTTTGAACATAGGAGGAACGAGCGCCTGCGGTGGCCATCCAACCTGACTATCAAACTTTGTCTCAAAAATATACCGTCCAGACCCAATCCACTTCTCACCCTCCTCACCAGGAAGCACGACCTTCGCCCTAGAATTTGGCGGAACAACAAGCAGTAACTTGAAGCACTGCTCAACCAAAGCCCACGAACACTCCAACCTTCCATAAGCCGTCTCATAAACGGCCTCAGCAGAGGTAACAGTGCCCCCGGGAACAGGCTTGACAAGAACCTTTCTCCACCCAGACTCAAGCGGACTAACACCCGCAACAGTGCCATGCAACCAATTAATAATTGACCCGAGCGCATAATGATTGAAACTCGTCATTTCACCCGGATTGATACTCCCGTCCGGACGCATACTATCCCACCGCTCCCAGATTGTCGTCGCACCCATGGTGATGGGATACATCCACGATGGACAGGATTTCTCCTGGAGCATCCTGTATGCTAGCTGAGGATATCCCGCCTTTGTAAGTGCGTGCGTGATAATAGGTGTACCTGCGAAACCGGTCGAGACTTGGAATCTGGATTTCCGCACCAAACGTGCGAGACGGGCCCCGGTCGTTGTGAGCTGAGCAGGGTCATCGACCAGGTCGAAGACGATAGCGAGTGCGAGGGCAGTTTGGGTATCGCCGACGAGGAGACCGGTGGAGGAGACGTATTTAGCCTGGAAGCGGGATTTAAGTGTCTGGTAATCCGCTTCGTAGCGTTCAGCGTCGGATGCTTCGTCGATGATTTTGCTGATTGATGCTAGGATGCGTGTGACATGGACGAGATATGCGTCTGCGACGAAGGTCCCGTCTGTACGCGAGTTGCCCGGATTATCGGGGGGTGCGGTGGGGTCGAGCCAGTCTGCTAGTTGGAAGAGGGTATCTTCCCAGAGATTGTCGGGGCCACGGAGGATACCGACATCGACCCAAGCTTTCATGCTGGGGTATTGGCGGCGAAGTATTTCGGTGTCTCCGTAGGTTTGGTAGAGGGTCCATGGAAGGAGGACTGTGACGTCGTCCCAGACGGCTTGGGGGAATGTGGGCCAGAGGGCTTCTGGGATGACGTTTGGGATAACGAAGGGTGGGATTCCGTGGTTATGGGCTAGTTGTTCTGCTGAGAGGTCTTTGAGCCAGTCGCCGAGCATGCCGGCTGTATTGTATAGAAAGCTGGCGGAGGGCCCGAAGACTTGGATATCGCCTGTCCAGCCTAGACGCTCGTCACGCTGGGGACAGTCAGTGGGAAGGGACAGGAAGTTTCCGCGCATGCTCCAGGTGGCATTTTCATGGAGTTTGTTAATCATTTCGTGTGAGCAGTTAAACCATCCCGTTCGGTGAAGATCGGTGTGCATGACCTCCGCGACGAGGTTGTCGAGAGTGGGACTCCAGCCGTCGATCTGGACGTAGCGGAAGCCGTGGAAGGTGAAGCGTGGTGCCCAGTCAATGATCTCGCTACCATCAGAGATGATAGTATCGGTGCACTTAGCAATGCGAAGTGGACGAATGCCGAGTTCTTGGTTCTCGAGGACTTCGGCATGGATAAGAGTCACGGCGTGGCCGGTGGGGCTAAAAAGAGAAGGAATGCAGACCCTGCCCACGAGGTTCTGACCGAAGTCGACAATCATCTTTCCAGAGGGTGTTGTGATAATCTCTATAGGCTTCACGGTCTGCGTAACTCTCACCGGGGGCGCATTGGGTGCCACAAGTTCCGTTTTGGGGAATTCAGTCTCGCGAACGGCATCCCAAGACGTTTCCTGATCAAATGACAGGCCATTCCATCCCTTCTGATCTTCCCGAGCATCATAGACCTCTCCATCATAAATCTCACTGGTGATTAGTGCTGATGCGTGGCACTTCCAAGACGCATCAGAGACAACAGATACCTTGTCCTGCTCAGAATTGATCTCCAGCTGGGCAATCAATGCCATTTCATCACCGTAAATAAACCGCTGACCACCAAGGAATCCCAATCTTGTAGCATACCATCCTTCAGCAAGTTCGACTGCGATAACGTTCTCTTCATTCGCCCGCAACAGCGATGCTACATCAAAGACCTCATAATTCAGTCGGTGGTGGTAGCTTGTCCACCCCGGTGCCATACAATGATCGCCAACCGGGACGCCATTGATATAAGCTTGAAAGACACCCAGGCTAGTAATATAGAGACGAGCATCCTGCAAAGTAGATGCAGAAAGTTTGAATGTCCTCCGCAGGCGAAGCGGGCGTAAAGGTCCCCCGGCCTGTTCGGCAGGACTAGTAATTGCGCGCGCGGTCCAGTCCTGGGGATCCAGCAAGCCGCACTCCACATTTGCCCATGCTGACCATTCTGTTCGCCCATTGCTTGGACCACCGTATGATCGAACGCGGACTTGGGCTGACTCGCGAGACACGAGAGGTTGGCTTGGCCAGGGCACTAGAAGGGAGTCTGATGCATTCACGTGGTAAGATTCGGGCTTTGGACTATCACGCTGAAGCTCGATGTCATATGCTTTCTGTTCCCAATTGGGAAATGTTTTCTCGGTGGCGGCGAATTTCCACGAAATGCGGGGGTTGGGGGTTCCGATGCCTAGTCCTGTGGCATGTTGTTCAAAGGATACCGACGTGATTGTTGGATGTGCGGACATGATGACGGCTGCTTGGGTTAGCAAGAAGGCAATTACTTACTTCCATCGTCCCCACTGCGAATATAACGGCCCGGATGTGACGTGTGGGGTGGGCTGGCTCGGGGTAAATGATGCCGACCCCGGCAGTTGCCAGCCCCGCACTATTGATGGCGTCCCGTTGCCGAAGTTTACCCGGGGCCAGACCATTTTCTGGAACAGGGCTAAGCTTGGCTTAATTAATCTATCACTACTAGCGATTGGTCTATTCAAGTATGGAAATCTTGGAACCCACACCACGCTATGTGATGGAATGTCAAAATTAGCCACGGTAGCCGATGGGCTGAAAGTTGTGCACGTTCTATCTCAACTTGTCTTCATTGAACTTAAGGAGTAGAAGTATAGAGTTATATCAAGAACCGATAGATGCTCATACGTTTCCAAGGCTAACATGCCTGTGAATACATTGGAATGATACAATGGGGATTAGACAGGCCCTGCGTAGGCGGTCTAACACTAAACCCTGGATTATAACCTGGAATATACGCACGTCCGTATATTAGAATTCTATAAGGACTAGCAACAAAGTTTTTAAAGTTTATAAAGTTTATAGTCGCGATAATGTTATGTCGAATCACGCAAACATGCTCTCGTAATTCTGACATTTCCCTTTTCAGTATGAAGAGTTGTCGAAATCTGAGACCTTTGAGTGGACTACAATTCTGCGCTCGATATCTAAATATACATGAAACAAATTCAATAAACAAAGAGCAAATTTCTGCTATTATGGCGGTCTATCAACCTGGAAACAGATTATTCTGCCTGATACGTAGCTCACAACTAATTCAGATGAGCCCGACTTGTCCGAACTTATATTTTGAAGTATGCTCACCTGAGGGTACCCCAATGAGCTTAAAGTATCCTACTTTGAAAGAATGTGGCTGATAAGCAGTGCTTAAAATTGCCTTCTCAGTGGGAAAACCTCGGGGAGGGGAAGATTGCCCGATGTGATCACCCGCATTTTGACCGACAACCCCCAACCCCAGACTACGCACCCCGGATTTGAGGTACAGGTGGGGATGATTGGCATGGACCGACAGTGATCTACAGACATGAACATTGCAAGTAAATAGTCTATTCATTTTCTGACTTGAGTTCACAAATTCGCTGTATTGTATATCCATCGGGATGAGTCCGGGGTAAAAGGCATGGGGTAAAATCGTGGGGAAGGTACCAGCAATTGGCTTTTCCCGTCAATTCCCGGATTTCGCTCTTTGTTAATTACCTCCGCAATTTTGGGTTCTTCTAGCCGCTGGGCTTGCCTCTGCAAGAATGCGCTGGTAGGAGCTTGCTCAGCTGATGTTCTGCAGGTGATGGCACATCCCTGAAAACCAGGGATACTTAAACGCCTTCCCTTCCCTCCAATAATCGATCATTCCTGTGACTATCGACTTGGTTTACCATTTTTATTATATCTCATTGGGTCAATATATACTTCAAAGATTGTCCAAAATGGAGAAACCCACTACAGAGGTCATTGAGCATACAGACACCCACCAACTCAGTCACATAGCCAACCGGGAAGATCATGAACTAAGCAAATGGCAAAGCGTCAAGAAATACCCCTGGACTTTTCTGTGGTGCATCTACGCCGTGTGGTGCATCCTGCTTGTCAGCTTCGAGAACCAAGCGTCCGGCAACGTCACCAGCATCCCGGAATTCCGCAAGGACTTTGGCTTCTACTACGAAGGGAGTTATGTACTCGATGCCAAGTGGCAGTCAGCCTTCAGTGGAGCACCTGTCGCTTCCGCTGTCATTGGAGCCCTCTGCTCAGGACAGATTGCTGATACCATCGGCCGAAGAATCACGATCGGATGCGCGCTTTTGATCTCCGTTGCAGGTATCACACTGGAGTTTGTGGCGACGACGAATCAGATGTTCTTCGGCGGAAAGTTTCTGAACGGATTTGCATTAGGAGCATTGGCTTCTGTGCCTGTAACTTATGTGGGCGAGGTATGTTTCCCGTCTCACCGTAGTTTAACTATCCTTTGAATTCTGACCATCATGTTCATATAGATCGCCCCCCTCGCTCTCCGTGGTATACTCACCTGCGTCACAGCTCTAGCCTACGTGGTCGGCCCTCTTGTAGTAGCCCTAATAACCAACACAACGGGCAACTACACCAACCGCTGGGCCTACCGCGCTGTCTTCGCAGCCCAGTACGGCTTTGCCGCAATCGCCATCGCTTTAATTGCGTTCATGCCCGAGTCCCCCTGGTGGCTTATCTCCCAGAACCGCGGAGAAAAAGCAGAAGATTCCCTCCGCAGACTGGGATACAGCGAAACCGAGCGTCTTAAGAAAATCGCCATCATGAAAGTCACCCTCGAAGAAGTACGCACCGAGACAGAAGGAGCTACATACCTCGAATGTTTCCGACGCTCAAATCTACGGCGAACGTTTATCTCAATTGCCCCGTTGAGTATCCAAGCGCTCTCAGGTGTCGTCTTCACGGCAGGCTATTCGACATATTATATGGAATTAGCAGGATACAGCACGCAAATGAGTTTCAGACTCCAAATCGCACAGCAAATGCTCTCGCTTACCGGCAACGTCATGTCTTACTTCGTCATCGATCGCCTCGGTCGCCGGAACCTCATGATCTATGGCCTAGCCGTGCTAACAGTCATCCTAATGCTAACGGGTGGCCTTGCCGTTGTGGCTTCTCAAAAGGATAACCCCAACGCACCAAGTGCAGTGAAGGGAACCGTCGCTATGATCCTCGTCTATTGCTGGTGGTACAATATGACAATCGGGGCAGCAGGATATACCATCCTGACGGAAGTTTCCACATCACGACTGCGAATTAAGACGATTGCTATAGGGTTGGCGTTGCAGAATGCGTTGTATACCATGTGGTCGTTTGTGTTGCCGTACCTCTTTAATCCCAATGAGGCGAATTTGGGCGCGAAGGTGGCGTTTATTTTTGGGGGTTTGAGTGTGATTTGTTTGATTTATTTGTGGTATTTCCAGCCTGAGACCGCGGGACGGACTTATAGGGAGTTGGATGAGATGTTTATCAAGAAAGTTCCTTCGCGGAAGTTTAAGAGTTACAAGACTGATTCTGAAGCTATGGGGATTGCTGTGAAGGGGAGTGCTGAGAGCGGTGTTTGACCTGCATGGCTTATGAGCTTGGATGTGGGATATTTTGTCAGAATTTATACGATTAATTTCATGGTCTACTGGGGTTCAAATTTAGCTTGCAATGCTGGCTCTAAAAATAATGATTCAAGACGCCTCAATGGCAGGTAGCTATCGGAGGGTATTCTAAGCTTGGCTAGAGTGGTGTAAACCACGGACATACAGTAGACATCAATTCGTAGAAAATTCATCAGATAGTCATAGAGCTATCAGTGTACCATTTGACTGGCAGCAAACTCCTAGAAAGGGTTAGTGAAAGGAGATGATGTAGCCTTGGAATGATCGACCACATACCGGGAATTGTTCTGAAATTCTACTCGCCACCTGTTCTACGTCCTCTGCGAGGCTCTGCACCCCGAGATCCCATTGGCGAAGGCTCTTGCGAAAAGTGGGATCATCACTTTCACCAGTTTCGAATGAAATGATGCCATCTATCTGGTCGATGCGACCACGTAGACGCCCTTGTTCCACCATCCGGGCAGCGTAGGCCTCTGCCTTCTCACCGGCGGACAAGTCACCAGAAGCCTGAAGACCTAAGATAGATCCCAAAGCATCAGCTGTGATGTTTTCGTAGAGCTTGCTTGCCGCAACGAGGTTATGTTCAATAACAGCCTTGGCGAGAACAGTGGCACCATCAGCAGTAACAGCAAGTTGGTGGGGTGCCAGTTTCTTCGCAAAAGCAGCAACCTCCTCCGCAGTGAGAAGGCGATCGAGGAACATCTTCTCCAGAATAGAAAACTCGTCCACGGAAGAAGCTCGGTCATCCTTGTATAGCCGGGAAAGGGTGCTCCAGCGTTGTGGGCCCGCTGGCGCTAAAACCGCACACCGGATAGCAGCCGACAGTGCTGTGAGTCGATCGCCCTCATCCACACCCTCAGCTAAGCTTACGTTGAAGTATTCCTGTGAGGCATCCAGGAACCGGCGACGGGCATCGAGAATGCGAGCCTGGGAAAGTTGGAAGTACAGCTTGGCATCATGGTCCTGGATCTTGCTGGGCAAATTCTTGATACGGTTCAAGAATGTTTCTGCACTGGTAGTATCTTCGTCTTCGAGGTAGTAGCGCACGATCCTGATCCAGAGCTTTGCTTTGTCTTCATCGGAGACCAGGCGCTGCGAGCTATCAATGGTGATTCCCTGTAGTGCCCGTGCTGCGGCGGTATATTCCTCCTGCGACTCGTAGGCTTCCGCTAGAATCTCACGGATCTGTGAGTCCTGCTCTTCGACGGATGTCGTGCGGGACTGTAAGAGCGTGACGGCGTGCTGTCCGACCTTGATCTTGACTTCTGGGTCGAACTTGCGAAGGACTTTGATGAAGGAATCGAGGAGAGGGCGGGCGGCAACAATGCTGATCGACTCACTTAGAATAGAATCTAGGTAGTAGACTATGTCTTGAGCGAGCTCATCGCCAGATGAGCTGGTTACGATATCATTGAGGAGGGTGTTGTATTCTTGAAGCTTCGTGGATTGGTGGGGTGTGGATTCGATCGCCGCCAGCGCTGTTGTGACCCTTTGGGATGCCATAATAATAGACAGAGACCAGGAAGTGAGCTGAAACAAGGTTAAGTTGCCCGTCTGTTATTGAAGGTGTTGTGGAGGATGCTTTGTGGTTGAGGATCGAGAGGTGCAAGCTTATCGATAAGAAAGGCGGAGAAGATATGTGTATAGCTTAAGTTTGCGTGGAGGAGAGTTCGAACTAAATATTGAATCCCATTGGGGTATTCTTTTTTCACCCGGCTATTATTTTGAGTTTGACAGTAAAGCAGGCTACATCTTGCAAACCCTTACTATGATTTTCAAGCAATTAAACATGGCATTGGTGGGGTTCAAAGCTCGCGTGTAACCTCTTATAAACATGGGATTAGCACAATTAGAAAACCAAAATCCGTCCTGTATTGCTCACTCAGATCTCATAAACATTTGCATAATCTCTGTCTCTTCGCAAAACATAAACCTTTGTCTGGGAACTTTTAGCTCTGCATGCATGATAGACCTTCGGAGCTAAAGTGAAGTCATCATTGCCAGCTTTCACCGCCTTGGCCAGTTGGTCTAGGCAGCTCCGCTCAGTAGCGCCTCCGCTCGATCTTTGTTCTTCAAATTTCATCGACGCATATCACGCCTATCACCCTCGTGTTCCTCTCTTGTTTGGACAGTCGCATACCCAAAATATTCACTTATCCTCGATTCCGAAGTCTCCTCTTCACAAGCCACCATGGCGCAGGTCAAACAAGACCCCGATGCCATGTACATCAAACCCGATCCTGATAACAAGGACTTGGTCCTTGCCGATATGGACGATGACGACCTTTACGAAGACGCCGGAGATCTGGATTTTACAGCCGCCAATCAGCATGTGTGGTTATCCCGCCTTCCTCGGCAGCTGTGGGAGAACTGGGCGCAAATCGATGATGACGAGGAGATTGAGATTGGAACAATGAGGATAGAGGGGGACTCATCAGACCTCAAGCGGGTATGTGTGGCGATTCATCTTCATCTATGTGTCTGATTTCTCTGGAAACTAACAATCTAACGTGCAGGTCAGCTTGCGACTCCACGAACGGCCCGATAATAAAGACATTCCCAAAGACTACACTCTGCAACGCCAAACAGTCACTTCCACAAATGCCTCACATATGACACAAAATACCTACGTATTTACTGAGAAGGATGTGCCCGGTGCTGAAAATCGCTTGGCGTCGTTTGGAGAGACACGATCTGCCTTGTACGAGGCCATGAAGCGCGAGGCCCGGAGGAGGGAGCAAGGCAAGAAATGGGAGCCTTATGTGCGGAAGACAGTACCAAGTATGCTTGCGCAAGAACTGTTGGATGTATATCTACTCACGTCTTCTAGAACAAACGGCGCTCATCGGACGAGTCAGCGAGGAATTCAATTGTTTACCAGTCGAGAACGAGGAATTCCGGAAGATTTCAGAGGCTCGGGCTCTGGAGGCTTTGAAGCCAAAGGCGGGAGTTAATTTTGTGGAGAAAATCCCGGCTCACCTCCTCCGGGCGCGCCATGCTCTGCCCGTGGACAAGGGCACTTTCGTGGTATGTGTTCAGCCTTGTTTCCGCTGCCGTATGATTTACTCACATCAATTCAGCAAGCTACGAAGCCCCTCAAATCCAAGTCACAGGAAAACAAAACTACACGTATCGCACAAAACGAGCTGCTGGACAAGATTTTCCAGTGCTTCCGCCAATACCAGTACTGGCCGTTTAGGTCTCTCAAACACCATCTACAACAGCCTGAGGCTTATCTGAAGCAAACTTTGGAGATGGTGGCACATCTGATCAAATCCGGAGATCATTCAATGACATGGCAGCTGAAGCCAGAAGCACAGGAAGCCAACTACGCACAGCAAGCATTATCGTTTGACGATGCTAAGGCTGAGTTGGCTCCCGAGCCCGAGAA
This sequence comes from Penicillium sp. IBT 16267x, assembly GCA_028828865.1. Classification (NCBI taxonomy): domain Eukaryota; kingdom Fungi; phylum Ascomycota; class Eurotiomycetes; order Eurotiales; family Aspergillaceae; genus Penicillium; species Penicillium sp. IBT 16267x. The sequence continues at coordinate 4,943,462 of JAQJZQ010000005.1, read as the reverse complement.
CTATGATGATGGCTCGGAAGAGGACCCAACTGCTTCTGGCGTTGATGAAATGCAATTTTAAGATTTTGAAAAGCCTAGGCCTAGATGAGATATATCTTTATAATATATACGTTGTAACAGCAATAATAGCATATGTAGAATATAGATAATATTGTAGTATCACATTATACTCCCCGCATAATTTATTAATTGAACCCTTGTTGTGATCTATACGCGCTGCCAAGCTGTCACATGACCTAACCGCGCCACCGGCGTCAAGGTTTGGATCGCGACTCGTCATTCCCATCTTTCTCCCCACGAGCTATCTCTCATTTGCAAATTACTTTCAAGCTACCTTTTGTAACACGGAGATCCTCGGAACTCTCTTCATATTATTTAACTAATCATACATAACCTCACAGCTTCCAAGCAGCCCCTCATGACTGAAAACGAGGATCTGTTGACCAGGATTGGTCAACTGGCAGGTAAGAAAGCCACTCAGTATCCTCTCAGGCAAGCAGTGATCTCATATGTACAGGTCAAATCAATCGGCATAAGAACCAATCAACCCAGCATACTCAGTCCGCTCACCAGTCACAGTATGTGTCTCGCCACGCGCCTTCTCATTCAGGATGGGCACCGTATTCTCGAGGCAGAGGCCGACCTGCGGGTCCGCATCGACATCGCACACTGGTTTTGAATAATGGAGGTGCTCAATCCACGACACGTTCCACCTCTTCTCCTGGCCCTGCGAGCGACAAAGATGGCGAGTCGCGCCTTGCGCCCACCTCGAACGGGTGGGTCGCCAGGCATGACCGCCATATGCAACTTATCAACTCCGCTGTCTACGACAAGGAAAAACAGGCTAGAGCCAAGGCTATGGAGGAGACTCGCAAACTTAAAGAGCAACGACGCGCCGACCGTGAACAATCCAAGGTCCTCCGGTATGCTCAGGGCCCTGCAGGTGCATCTGTGGCTACTTCTTCGCAACAGATTATTGTCAATGATGTCCCTTTCAAGGTTGTTCGCGGAGGTAGCAAGTTGGTTCGGGTATCAAGTATGTCACTTCTAAAACCTTTAGTACTGTCCGGGACTGGCTCACCTGTTTTAGATGATCCAAATACCGCCAATACCACACCAAAGCGTGTCACCGTTGCTGGCGTGGCTTTTGTCCGAAGCAAGAACGGCAACCTGCACCGTCTTGGTGCTGTGGCCTCGAAGAAGTATGTTCCCTTGTCAGTATTGAGGGCCTTGTACTAACTCACCGTAGACAACCAGGTGCCGCTAAAAAGCGGGACGAACTCTGCAAAAGATTCACTACGACCGGTATTTTGTTTTCCGGCGGACCATTTAGCCCCGCCATATTCCTTATGACTCGGAAACTAACACTCTTACTTTGATACTTCAGGTACATGCTACAAAGGACCATCCTGTCCTTTTACTCACGACCCAATCAAAGTTGCCATCTGCAAAGACTTCCTCCAGACAGGCAAGTGCAGCGCAGGTATTAGCTGTGATCTTTCCCATGAGCCATCGCCCCACCGTTCCCCCACCTGTTTGCACTTCATGAAGGGACGGTGCTCCAATGATAACTGTCGTTATGCCCATATCCGCACGACACCTGGTGCCCCCGTCTGCCGGGAATTTGCGACTTTAGGTTACTGTGAGAAAGGTGCCCAATGCGAAGAACGTCATGTGCACGAGTGCCCTGATTACGCCAATTCTGGAATTTGCCAAAAGAAGCGCTGCCAGTTGCCCCATGTTGACCGTGCCGGTCAGATTCGGAAGGCTGCCGCCGCCGCCGCCAGTAAAGCCGAGGCTGGAGAGGATGAGTCCGACCAGTCTAGTGAAGAGGAGGAATACGATGCGATTGATTCGGATGATGTCGACTCTGATGAGTTTGATGACATGCCTGAAGAACTGATCGCAGGTGAGGATACTGGTGAGATGCATCAGCAGCAAGACTTCATCCGCTTCTAAAAGCAGTCTTGAAACTTGTCAATAGGAAATAATCATCTTGCTGGGAGCACGTAAATATTGAGCGCATTTGAATTTGACTTTTCTGTTTCTTTCGTTGATAGTCATGTGGTTTTGGCTTAGCCAGAATCAGTGATACCCCTGAACATGTTGAGATTCATAGCATTTCTATGAAAAAAAAAATTGTTGAATACATTAATTGTTTCCCGAATCTCCATTAGCCTAGGCATTCTTAAGTTTTCGTATTGGCCGCGGAGACTGCAGAAATATCTGAATTAAGTGTCGCGATACTGTACAAGATGACATATTTAGGAAACGGGATGCCCAATGTATAGTTAAGAATTAGAAAGGATATGCGAGAACTACCTGGGCATTTTTCTCCATTTATGTATTTGTCTATATAGTGAAAAACTCAAGAAAATCCATTTTTAAGACCACCTTCTCCAGCCCATCCAGCCAAACTCAACTTAACACAATACTTCAGGTTAGGTTGGCTGACTCCATTTCCATTTCCATGACAGTAAACTGTAAACCAAACAGGACTCACCGCACTCCACATTCTCATTCATCTAGTCCGGAATGTCGGCAGTATTTGCTACAGTTGGTCCAAATGGCGGGCGCGAAAACCATGTTCGATGAAGCTAGGGCGATGCCATAGCCATAACGAGAAATGAATGCGGCACCGTATTCTCAGTTCGAACTGTATATTATCTGTACTGTACCTCGTTGCCAATCCTGTGGTAGTATCTCCACGTTGGGCTCGTCGATAGGGTTGCGTTGTCTCTGGGGCTCTATAGCACCGAAGGTACCGGATACTTGGGATACGTTCGTGCGCTAGGTATTAGGCTTATGAGGGAACGCTGACTTGGTTCTCGAGAGCCTGGACTACACTGCAACTTTTAGCGATACCGGTTAACCCATCGAGATTCGGAGCCATACCGTTAGGTAGATGATTAGACTGATGGGTAGAGCCCACGGAAAAACCCACAGTTCGTTTCATAGTCAATCTAGATATCACAGTTTGAGAATTTTCTCATGACTGTATTGGATAAGTTGGTATATAACTGGGTATTGTGAAGGGCGATAGTGCTTGCACAGCCCTCCCCAACTTTGTCGTAAGAAGGGCATGGGCAGATGGGTGGAAGTTAACCGGAGAAATGGTACCGTGTATCTACCTTAGGCTTCGGAATACAAGATATTTAGTTAGAAGGGGGTGGATATTTCAGAACTAGAGAAAGGAACGCAATAACCATTGCCATTATCAATATACTTCTTATTAAATTCTGTATGTGCATAGGCTTAGATTTCCGATACGTGATTGATTGTGAAGCTGGCATTATCAAGTAGCTAAGAAATCGACGGCTCCAAGATGAAGGGGAGTATCCTAGAACCTAGAATAACAAAACACATAGGGAACTGTCAAGTCCAATATGAGTGCGCAAAGAAACATATCTATCGGGGCAACAACCTGACCGCATTGTTTCGAGAATCCTTGGACCGAAGAAAGTCTACGCAATGACTCATTTGGCCAGAATCTTAAGATTATCAACCATAATATCAAGCAATCATATGAACGAAGAAACAACAGCCTACTAAAGCCGCTACATCATCCAACATAAACATCATTTCCTCTCAAGGTACTAGCAAGAACCACGACTAGCCGTCAAAGTGGAAATATTCCCTCGAATAGGAACTCACCCGTCAGCTCCTACCAATCCTACCACCAGTTGCCCCCAGGCTCCATCTCATGTGCCCAATGCTCGGAATGCAGCACGAAGATCAGGCAGGGAGCGCACACGGACCAAAGTGAGGCTACTGTAGAACTGGGCTTGGCTGGATAACGTTTCAAGGATGTTGGGCAACGACAATACTCAGAGCGTGGCTGGCCCCACGGTTTCCCTTTTTATATTGGGGCTCGTCATTCGACGGCATGTCAGTGGATCTACTAGATGTTGGGGGCATTTCCTTGTAGATCATGAATGAGTCATTCCAGCCGATTTTTCTATGGGTTGGTTCAAGGAATTACTAGCACAGGATGTGCGCTATTCCCACGCTATAGGGTGAATACACTACATATGAACAAGGACATTCATAGAAGGAATTGAAATCTCACTCACCGTCTAGTCGTCATCACAAACTAAAAACCCCTCGGAACGCGTTACGATTGTCTAAGCACCACCACGAGAATTGAGCTCATCACTTTCTAGGCTCCATTGCCATTTGTATTTCCCCCCGATGACTTAGGTGTCATCCCATTACTAAGGCGGAACCAGGTCCTCATCTCGATCTACGATTGGATAGACATGGGCTTTTCACCGCCAGATTATAATCGACCGGGGCCTTTTCGCACGGGGTCGCCGTTTCCGAGGACCTATCACGGAACGTGGGTTATGATGCCGCGTCCTATAGCCAAACAGACTCAGGGGTCCCATGCAGCCCCGTGGGTTCGACCTCCCAGTAGAATACTATCAGAAGACAGGAACCAACATGATTCTGCGCTCTGGCGGGTAGTGTTAACGTACGCAGTGTAGAATATGCTACCGCCGGGGATGGGGTGGTTCCACATGTAGAAGATCAGAACGAAAAAAGGGCAAAAAAGTAAAAACAATAATAGAAACGGCGGACCGTCACTGGTTCGCAAATATTGCAAATCTGAAACGGAAAGGATTTAGCCATAGAGATTGTTTAGAGCCCATTTTTGGGTTTGTCTTGGGTTCATCACGATGGCATCATCGTGTGGTTCTTTTTTTCCATCCTTACCACCGAAGAGACGCGAGTCAAGTGTGGGTGGTGACCCTGGCCAAAAATGGATACAAGGATTTGGATTTGGGCGTTTTGGCCAGAAGATGTACCCGTCAGATTGGTCTGGGGTGGGAGCTGAAGGGCGTCATCTGGAGGGGACGAGTGATCAGTGCAGAACATCCGTGCATCGTGCATCCGCCCTGCTTTCCCGAGGTGTGCAAGGCCTCGGGATTTTCCAAGGGAGAACCATGGAATGGGTGGTGGATCCTACGGGCCGGACCCGTTGATACTACGAGCCAGGTATATCCACCTACACAAGCAAAGAATCTTAGGAAATGAAGGTCACACCGAGAGCGAAATGATTGGAGAGGAGAGAATATTGAATCTCGGGCAGCACAGATCTTTTGTCTCAGCGGGCCGACAAGGTTGATCGATAGGCTATCGTCTATCGATAAGCAACATTCCCCGCTAAAACGTGATGGGATTTTCACTACTTTCGTCTATGAGAGGTACTTCTTTGAGGAGTTCATTTCTTCTAGTAAGGGGAATATTATTTTTATTTTTGGTTTGGGCTTTCGTCGATCAGGTAATGCCCGATCAGGTAGGGGAAAGGGGAAAAAGTAATACTATGCGCTCCAGGGCCTGCACGTCTGCCCAAGATGAGCGAAGCAGCCAATGACGGAGTAAGAGGCACACTCCAGTCCCGCGCAGACCGCTAATCGTACTGTCTACTTTGACTCATTATCAATTGTCTATGTTAGATTTAAGTATTCGTGACTCGTGAGATTTCAGGTCAACCGCCCACGCTTGCGCCTGCTACAATTACCCGGCGTCTTCCCCCTCTATTTGCATATACTTCGTCAAGAGATCTTGATCCTATTCATCTTGCATTTTCGATTTTCATCGATTTGTCTTTTTTTTATTTACTTTCTCTTTCCACCTGACTACATTCCCATACTTCTTTTTCAACTTGTGTTGCCCCGCCCCGCCCCTCTTTTTCTTCCCTTCACACACTATATCCACCCACACACCGCCTCTTCCGCGATGGCACGGTATTCTCAGTTTGACTTCTACCAGCAAAATCCATCACCATTAGATGTTACGCCATCAGAAGAGGAGGAGATGAACGTGTTAGACGACAAGATTCTGGATACCACCTCACCCGGACTTGCTGATCCGCGACGTGCCTCATACGACGAGGCCTACTCACATCGGAATTCGGTCTGGTCCAACTACTCAGCCGGCTCTGATCAGTCTCGTCCAACCTCGCATCTGGGTCAGGCTGTTTTGGATTCCGGCGTTCCCTTTATGTCCGTCGATGGGGCCCACTACGCTCAACCATGGTCTCTTTCCCGGAACGCTTCCGGCTCATGTACTCCGACGGCTTACGATCAGTATCCATCAGAAGCTGAGAGCAATTCCGCACCCTTCCAGGGGGGTGCGGTAGGGCGCGTCGGCTCCATGTCCATGGGTGCGGTTTCATATCGTGGTGCCATGGGCTTCCAGCCGCCGGGTGGGGTCGCTATGTCCCCGCAGTCTAGCCAGGGTTGGATGCCAGCGCCTATGGATTTGTCCGATGCGAACCCGTCCAAAAGTCTATACCGCAATGGATCACCCTTGACGATTCGACGTGATGGGATTCGTAAGAAGAACGCTCGCTTCGAGATTCCTGCCGAACGGACGTTGAGTAACATCGACCAACTGATTAATCAGTCGACAAATGAGGAGGAGATCAAAGAGCTCAAGCAGCAGAAGCGGTTACTGCGTAATCGGCAGGCAGCGTAAGTAGTCTTCGAGATGACCGAGTGTTGTCGTTGCTGACCTTCTTTTACTTACAGATTGGACTCACGTCAACGCAAGAAGCTTCACACCGAGAAGCTGGAGGAAGAAAAGAAGCAGTATGCTCTTGCGATGACCCAGATGGAGGAAGCCGTCGCAAGACTTCAAAAACGAGAGGCAGAATTGCTGCGCGAGCAAGCCGACTGGATGACTCAACAGCAGCAGGTTACTCAGTACCTGGAAAGCTTGCATATTGAGAAAGACGAGATGATCCGTGTACACACCCTGGAGACGGCTGAGCTTCGAAAGAAGAACAACATCCTGATGGAGACGGTCGAGAAGTTGGAGCGTGGAGTCAAACCCGGCATGGAATCCCATGGCGACTTCGGTTTCGAGAATATGTCGATGGAGGACCATTCATGGGACGATTTCTCCATGGCCAATGGACTTCCCATGCAAGACCAGATGTCTGCTCCTGGCCCAGTTCAATCCCACGCTCTGTCCCAGGTAAACGAAAGAGCAGAAAAGCCCTCGAACTCGGAGTACCCGTTCAGCTGGAATGCCTTCTACATGTGTCTGCTCTTTGGTGCATTCATCGCTTCCAACAAAACCTCTCTACCCGGCCGAAACCTTCCTCAGCTGTCGGAAGAGTATCGCGCCGAGTCGGCTAATGTGCTGAAAGCGGTGCTAGCCTCATCCCCATCGGATTCCGCCCACCCAACTAGCGCAGTGGCAACAGCTGCTAGCGCTGGCGTCGGTGCAGCCGGCTTGGCCGGCATGGAAATGACCCAAATGGGCCCTGCCATGAGCGGGGCGTCCACGCTAGACGAACTGCACGATACGCTGGTCATTCCGACCGAAGAGCAAGAGCGCGCACAGGTCTTTGCCATGAATGCGGATCAGTATAATTCCCTGACCACTTTCGAAGGGGATGGCAGCTTTAAACCTCAGCCGCCGTCGGACTTACAACAGGCACTGGCTGCTATGCGTCACAACGCGGCTCAGCATTCCCGGATGCATGATGCCACTTCCAATGTGTACACTAGGTCGCTCATGTGGGAGCGAGTCCCACAGAAAGTGATTCACGATTTCCGTCGCATGGTTCAGGAGTTTGGGGCTGCTCCGCTTGACGTGAAGGTTCCACTCTGACCACGACTGTTGGCTTAGGCTAAGCCTTTACGACTTTCCCTACATTTTGATTCAAAACAGATTTTGGTTCTGAGCGAATCAGAATGACATGGACCGGCAACGGTTCTCCACTGCGTGCCTTGATAGACCACGCAATTTCCTTGTAATGACTTCTTGTTTCTATTCTTCAGTGTCCCCTCTTTTTCCTTCTTTCTTCATTTTATCTTTCTGTCATATTGGATTTCGGGATATTGATCTGTTAGCGATTGTTTTGGAGCGACTTTTATGTTTTCTGGTGGGAGGAGGGATTTTACTATCATGGAATGATGTACATGGGACGTGGGATTTTGATAACTGGATACGATACGAATTATGAGATCCACTGGGTATTGTGCTTTTGTTTTCCTAGCGTTGGTATAAGCTGAGACAGCATTCGGGATGGGTCGTTTCCTTTTGGCCGGTTTATGGATTACCTTCTGTGTCTCAGTGATCTTCTGCCTTTGGGAGGCTGTTTCCCCCAAGGTTGATTCTTGATTCTTTTTCCTGTTCGAGCGTTAACTAAACCCTGGATTGGCGGCGACGCCCTGGATGACTGTTATGACCGATACGATGCAATTGGAATGATTTCCGACAGTGACATTGATTTCTCTTTTAATTGGGTCGCATGGCGCGGTTATGGCCGATCTTCGACATGGGACTTTTGGTCTGACCTCACCTCTACCGAACGAACTACATCAAATACCATTCTTTCTGTGATCATATTTACTTTTCTCCATTTTCCTATTTGACTCAGACCGGACTTATTTACTCTTCTCTAGGCCTTCCTTTCTCGGCAACCTTTATGGAGAAAATTATATTTTCCTTGGGTTCTGTCCACATAGTCTCATTAGCCGAAGGACCTTGGGAGCAAGACACCTCATCGCAGCACCCAATCACTTCGCCTGAATTATCTCCGATTGCTGGCCCACTGTGAGGTACTGGTGCCAAGCCCAGACCTTGCTCCACGAGCCGTCCGAGTGCCAAGGCCCTGTGGATTCGATCTTGCATATTGTGGGTCGAGCTTGTGTCGCGGAGGCGTGGCTTATACGACGCCAGAACGAACATCCACCACGGTACCCAACCACACGACCACAAACGTATACTAGAACGAATTATAACTTGTAGGATACAATTAATTATACTTTGCAGCCATCACTAATCCGTGTTGCCGCCCTAACCAAATCAGACCATCTAGACCATCTGACGGGGGCCAAAAAGTCGTGACCAAGGGTCGCAAACTCCCAAGGTACTCATCCCAGCGGAGACGCAGATGGCGAGTTTTTTTCCTTATTTATAAAATGGCAGGGAAGATCCTACCTTTTGCAGACTGTTTATTTTCTCCCTTCATTCCTTTTTTTCTTCTTTTCAAAAAAGAAACCTTAGATTGATATCAGATCAATCTCTCGGTCATATCAATCTCAGAACGGTCCGGTTCTGTAGCCCGTTCCCGCACCAACCACCCAAAATGGCCTTCGATCCTCACAATGTCGACCTCGACACTGCCGACCCAACAGAGATAGTCTGCTACATCAACGCCTCAAGCAATGACTACAATGGCATGCTCGGCGCGCGTATCTCCGCCATCTTCGTCATCGGTATCTTCTCCTCAATTGCAACATTCTTCCCCGTGGTGGCTCAACGAGCCCCACGTCTCCGCATTCCACTCTACGTCTACCTCTTCGCCAGGTACTTTGGTGCAGGTGTTATCGTCGCAACAGCTTTCATCCACCTACTCGACCCCGCCTATTCTGAAATCGGCCCACAGACCTGCGTAGGCATGACAGGCCATTGGGCCGATTACTCCTGGTGCCCGGCCATCGTCTTAACCTCGCTGATGCTCGTCTTCCTCTTGGACTTCGGTGCTGAGCGCTATGTCGAGAAGAAGTATGGCCTCTGCCGTGATGATCCCGAGACTATGTTGACCTCCGGTGTGGGGGTTCAAGTAGATGCGCCGCGCCGACAGTCTGCCACCCGCCAGTCTGGCGAGGGTCCCAGTTCGGACAATAAGCAGATGAAGGAGCTAGAAGCGCAATCTGTTGATATTCAGGAATCGGCCATGGAGCGCTCCTTCAGACAGCAGATCGCCGCTTTCCTGATCCTGGAGTTCGGTGTCATTTTCCACTCGGTTATCATTGGCTTGAACCTTGGTGTTGTTGGTGCCGAGTTCGTAACTCTTTACCCCGTCCTCATCTTTCACCAGACATTTGAGGGTCTTGGTATCGGTTCGAGAATGTCTGCTATCCCATTCAAGAAGGGTAGCTGGCTACCCTGGATCCTGTGCTCAGCCTACGGCCTTACCACACCCCTCTCTATCGCCATCGGTCTCGGTGTGCGTACAACTTACAACCCTGGCTCGTTCACCGCGAACGTGGTCTCTGGAGTGTTGGATGCCACTTCGGCTGGTATCCTGATCTACACTGGTCTCGTTGAGCTACTTGCTCGCGACTTCTTCTTCGATCCTCACCGTACCCAGGATGATAAGCGTCTTATCTTCATGATTTGCTCTCTGCTTCTCGGTGTGGGTATCATGGCTTTGCTTGGAAAGTGGGCCTAAGTCCCACCTTTTCTAAGTTCCTGTCTTGCTTGCTGGGCTTCACTTGTTCAGATTGAGAAAACAAAGATATGACCCGGTTGTGATGCAACACCTAGCGTGTTTGTTGTCATACCATAATTTCTGTAGCTTAAATGATAGATTGTTAGGATATGGTGAAAATAATCAGATTTTGTTTAAGAGGTCGCTTGGTTTCTTGTGTCTTGTGCGACGGATGTACTTAGGGCTTGCAAGTACATAATAGCCGGAATTGAGCTAGGCCCGTTTTTTCTTCTTACACTCGTTTACTCTACTTGACAATTGAACCACTGAATTAAACTGTGCACAATACTTTGAATATGTTCAGTCACATAGTATTTCTCGTCAGGAACACAAAAATCAACATTGTTGCTGTCAAGACCTGAGTGGGGGGCAATGGCAATTCCTGCTACAAAATATTGATGCAATTTCAGCTCCAAAAATGACAGCAATCTACCTCGACAGACTGAGATGGCTTGCATCGCATATGCAGATATCCACACTGTACGATCAAAGTATAATTGTAATAAAAGATAAAAGGAATAAATCCACCAGTTAGAGTACTAGTTTCAGACCCCACATTCCTCTACGCACATGGGTTTACCAAGTAATAATCGCTTCCCGAAGTCTAATTGAGATTCAAATGTTTAATAAAATATGATATATCACATTTACTTTTGATAAAACTACCTCAACATCCCCCATATCGTCCCATATCATCTAGTAAACAGGAAGCTTGTACGCATTAAGATCATAAGTGAACGAATCCACCGAATCCTGATCATAAATACACTGGAACTTCTTGGCATTATCAGTCCACAACGGACGCATGGGCCAGCGGCACATTGTGGAGTCAATATCAGCAGAGCCAGCCAGGGTGGCAGGAGCCTTGCCCTCCTCAACCCACTCAATGACACTCTGCAAAGTATACTGCGGCCATGGCGCATTAGGCTCGTAGTCATTTGTCGCGCAGTGACCGACACCCGGGATAAGGAAGAGACGATAGAAATCATCCAGAGCGGTAGCACCCTCGCGGTAGCCCTTCTCGGGGAACATGACGGAGCGAACGGAGTCCCAATAGCGGACCGAGGAGGCGGTAGGGATGGAGTAGTCCTGTTCACCGTGGACATGGATGACCTTTCCGCCGGCGGCTTGGAAGTCCGTTAGATCGGGATAGGTGGTTTGTAAGATATCGTCGTATTTCTTTTGAGAGTAGATCATCCACTCTTTAAGTGTGTCATAGGTAACACCATCAAGACTATCAATGTTCTCGGCATCCTTGATGAAGTCGATAAATTGTGCGATCCAGATACCGCCCAGACCGCTGATATCCAGTTCATAGCTCTCCGTCTCAGAATTGTACTGAGTTTCGAGATCGGTGGTGGCACCTGGCTGGTAGCTGAAGTAAACCCGCTTGCCGTCTGAGTCATAGAGACCTTTCCAGTAGGCCTTGACGAGCTCGATAGCCTTGGCCGAGACGGTACCCGAAGCAGCGGGGGTAGTGGAGCCGTAGCTGGAGGAAGCGGCGCAATTGTAGGATGATCCTTCAATCTTGTCCCAGTTCAGGTGGTCCAGGCAGAGGTCAGAGCGAGCGACGACGCCGTCAGTCTTGCCGTCGAGGGGATCACAGCTCGCGATTGTCATGTTCATGATCTTCTCGAGCTCGCAGTTCGAGGGATAGTAGCCCAGGGTCTTCTGCATGACGTTACCGGTCAGGTGGTTAGTTTGCTGCTGTGCCCAGCGGAAGGCAGGGGCCCCGGCAACGACACCGTCAAATTGGTCTGGGAATCGCTGGACCTGACTCCAACCCTCGCGACCTCCCTCAGAGCATCCCTGGTAGTAGGAGTAGATCTTCTCGCTAGAAGCGACGTTATAGATGTTGCGGGTCAGCTCCTTGCCGAAAATGGCCAGCTCGTGGTGGGCTTGGTAACCTGTCACAATTCATAAAAGTCAGCATTGTCCTGAAGATAGAGGGTATATGGGTCTTACCAAACATGTAAGTCGCCTGCCAGTTCACAGTTCCATTGGCCAGTAGAGCGGCCGAGCTGAACTGAGTATCGAAGTTTCCGAATCCACCATCAGTCAAACCACCAACACTTGAAAAGGATCAGTGCAAACTCAAAAAGAAGTGAATGTGAAGTTACTCACCCTCCAGCAACAAGACCGGTGGGAATCGACATACTGCCCGAGTTGATAGCCCAACCACCACCACCGGTAGAAACATAACGGTTCTTGAACTTTGATGGCTCAGGTAACCAGTACTGCACATGGACCACATCCCCATCAATGCCATCGTGGGAGTACGCAAATGTCAAATTGCAGTAGTTGAAGGTATCAGTAGGGAAAAAGATAGAAGTAGCCGTATAATTGGTGACAACGCTGGTCGAAACCGAAGACGAGTCATAGTAATACCATCAATGGCACCAATAGGCAATGCCTTCTTCGCATACGCATCCGTGCAAATGCTGCTAAGAGAGGTGGCGGAGGCCGCAGTTGCAAAGACGAGGGCAGCCGCAGGAGACGGGGAACAACGCATACTGGCGAATTGGTAGAAATGGATATCTACGCCAAATCAAGATCCAAGAGGCAGAGAAAGGTATATTTATTGCTGGAGAATTGAGCAGGGACCATGACTTGCATAGCATTTATAGTTCTGGGATGCTACCCACGGGTCTGAATCCGGGGTAAACCCCGGAGTTTGCGTTTTGGGGTTAAATGTTGTGCCGGTCTCCACAACATTTGGTGTCTAGACTGTGGGGACCCCGGGCCCAGGGAGAGTCTAATCTCTTTTTTGGACTGGCTGTCGTCCCTGTTTGGCTACCTGGGAGTGTTCATAGTATTGAATAAAGTGTATAACTTGGATTAATTGCGCTGCACTGGTGCGTCTTTTTTCTGCCACTGTTGTCCTCACCCTTTCCTATCTGTGGACGCGCACCTAGATCCATTCTTTCGGTAGCGAAATTACTCGATTACCCCGCGGGAATTGTAAGTATAGAGTGGAATCCCGGGTGCTTGGACCTGCCGTGATCGGTCCATGTGCTTTTCATGGATATTGTTGGGATTGTCGGCCTCGGAGATAGCTCACCCAAAGTAGGTAGGATGGATGATCATCATCATCATTTCTCCTCGCATATCGCGGTATTTACAGAAAATTGTTCTATTCAAATATCGTATGCTGAGCCTAGATATTCATTTCAAGCCTGAATGGAATTTAGGACTCCGGGATACCCCAGAACCCCAGATTATACGGGATATCTCCCCCAGATATTCGGTGCAGCGTACTAACTTAGAGCCCCATAAGAACAAACAAATGATCAGTGCAAATTCTCCATAAATAAGCCGATACCTCATTTAATTATCCGAACAGAGTTTCGAACGTCCGCCACAGACCTTGTCTCCACAGAAGAATATGGTCATCGGGCCCGATTACTCCATTTAGAGAGGTGACCCGACGGACGTGTGGGGATCAACAACGCCTTCTCCCATGAGATAATTACTCGTTGGATTGAGCTTATACCCGTCTTTCTATCATGAGCTCCGGAGGTATCGATTTACATCATGCAGTAGGCATTTTTTATCCTATTAGAGGTAAATTTGTGGCTGGGAAGGCTTGCATAGAACTTAGATTGAGTATGCGTAGTATCTGGATAGTTCGTCTTCTTGTCCTTGGTACTTAGAGAGACAAATATAGCCGTCGGGAACTTCTCGCACTATTTATCACGAGGTCTAGTTCAATTCAAGTTCCTAGGGTCAGAGCGTTTGCCATATGTTACATCGGAACTTTGAGAGACCTCGGATGAGATATTGCGCTTTGAATCAACCTTGGCAAATTCAAATTTTCCTTGGAAAATTCAAATGCACTGTTTCCATTCTCACACGAGGGTACACTGCTCATTTAGCTCTCAAGGTTTTACATCCCTGCTATCTTCAATCGACCGCCTCGAGCCCTTCGTTGAAGCTTGGGACAGTATAATGACATCTAGAAATTTCCAAGAGAGTTATCGGTCCTATGCTCGAGACATCACCACATACACAGATTGAAGAGAAGCGACAGATATGTAGATCATAGGGATCAACATCAATGATCCGCATTCGATGCCCGGCAGATCTTTTCTTAGCCCTTTCAAAGGTTATCCGAACCTTGACCAATTATAATTTTCGAGTCCTATATAACCCAGCTCTTCAGATCAATATGGTCTGCTATATAAATAATCCGGATTAATAGATTTTCTCATGTACCGGCTAGAAACTATCCCAATGGCAGAAGAACGATTCAATGACCCACGGATCCTCCTAACAAGATGGGCGAGGTATGGACCATGTAGTTGTATATTTTCCCCTTGCCGCCTTGCGTGGAGCTGTCTTGCAACTACCTTGGTGATATCGTCCCTGTCGGTTGTGACTCCAGTTGTTATGAGGTGTATATACTCCCAGTAGCGAAAAGAAGAGGATTTTATGAAAGCAGAGCCGCTTCATAAGAGCGCTGCTGCCTGGTAGGTAAAAATGAAAGTAACATATGGACGGGGATATTTATATAAATGACAAATGACGACCTTCATGACAGTCTTGAGACTAAAGCCACCCCGACATCCCTTGATTTCTTTTGTGCATACCAGTCACTATGAGTTCAACGAAATGAGGTATTGCCGCAGTATTCCTGCCCCAGTACTCATTTTGAATGCCTCGCTCCTACCATGTCGCTTCTAGGTGCAATTAACGCAAACAAAAATCTGTGATGACCTCGGGAGACCTATGCCACCTCGTCAGCTCATTTAGGAAACGCCTACACCGCCAGCCATGGTCAATACCCTCATCGGCAATGTCCTGCGAGGCAAGCCCGGCTTGGAAATCAAGTTCCATCTCGTCAATCCTGAGAAAAAGGTCTGTCTTTCTCGTTAGAAGACTGAGACTTGCGGTCAGGAGGTCTATACTTGGAAGCAGTGGAAGCTGGATATGTAAGCTAGTTCATTCCAGGTATTCACAGGTAATTTGAATATTCGAAAACAAATATTTACATCCAGGATTGCGGCGTTGATATCGTCCAAGAACTCGTAATTCATACAAGGTAAATAATACACATTGATGTGATGTAATATGTCAAGAAATTCATCAGTCATGCAGGTGGTAGCACATAGCGGAGGCTAAGATCAACTTGAAAGGGGAACTCCTTATTGGGGGTTATATTTCTCTTTCCAGATCCTATTGAGCAGGTGAGCACGGCCATCTAGGCAAATCGTCCGGGGTATCAAATATCTCGTACCATGAATTTCCAACTGTAGGACAACCACTCTCCTCGGCAAGTCGATAATACTTAGCTGCCTTGAACTACAATGTCACATTAGTATGAACCCGGGAAATCAATTTTTATGGCTTACCTTTTCCTTCTTCCCGCCGAATCCCTCAAGATAACACCAAGCAACCTCATTCATAGCATCGGTATCACCCAGGTTCGCCGCGGTCTCATAATACTGCCTCGCAGCAGCGGGATCTTTCGCTACGCCCCAGCCATTCCGGAAGCAGTTGGCTAACTCAAAAATAGCCAGCACAAGCTCTCCCTTAGCGGCGCCACCTTTTTTGATTCCGGCACGTAGCGCCTCGGCTTCAACGGCCGCTGAGTTGGAGGCGGCAGCGGAGAGATAAGTTACAGCCTGGGCCTCATCTTTGATACAACCCCAGCCGTGTCTAGAGTATACATTAGCTTTGAAAGTAAACGGTATCGCCGAACCTAATTGTACGTACCGAAGAGCGAGTCCATATAGAACTTGACTAAGGGGGTTATTTGCACCATTAGGATTGGCAAGTTGACCGAACATCTCGGTGGATTTTTCTAGATCTATATAACGTATTAGTCAACAGCCACGTTGAAGCGCAAACATAAACTTACCACCGGACTCATGCAATCGAATTGCTTCCTGAATATTTGTCTAAAGAAACAAATTAGCAAGCGACCTAAATCGTTGATGAATATAGAGGCATCCACATACATCGTCCTGTAACTCTTCAGCTCGACTCCGACTCGAGCTCCTAGACTGCCCACCCCACTCCGTTACATCAAACTCAGACTGCAGGGGCGACCCAGCGCCCCCAAACTGCGGATGATGCTGCGCAAGCACAGTAGCTCTCTTCTCCCACGCCGCCTCGCGCTCCTGCTTATCACCCACAGCATCATCATCAATCTGGGGTAAATCCTGCGGGATATTCACCGATGAATCGCGCGAACCACTGCGACTGCGCCGATTGTCGCGGTGTAGTAGGTTTGAAAGCCGGCGCTCGCGGCGGGGTGAAGAGGGACTGGAAAGCGATTCTGCGCGGGAGGCTCGGTTGCGCGAGAAGAGTTGAAAGCTGCGGCGGGATGTGCTTGAGGAGGCGCGGGGGGAGTCGAAGGAGTCTGTGGGGGACCGGAGGCTTGCTGGTGAGAACGGGGGGTCGTCTATGTGTGTTGGTGGTGTTATGACTTCTTGGCCGAATGTGTCTGAGCGGAGGAATGTGATTTCTGGGGGCGAGGTAGAGGTTGGGGTTGTTATTGTTATGGGTGGTGGGCGAGGGTGAGATATTTCGCCTGCGATGTCTTCGCGTTTATGCAAGATATTGTGGAGAGATGGCATTGTGGTTGTTGTATGCTGTTTGCTGTATGTTGATCTGCGATTTGCGATTTGCGATATGTGATATGCGATGCGGATATTGCGGGGACGGGCTTGGGTGTTAAAGGAGGAAAAGTATTCTGTAGATGTAAAGAGAGAATATACAGAGAGGAGAATAAATTCAATCTGAAAGTAGAAAAGAGTTCAGCGCGTAAGAATAGAAACAGGCATAGTGGCTGTGTGCCTGCAGCTGATGGCCTCGGGCGTTCCTTGGTTCTGTTCGGCGGCTAAACCAAATGAAGTACAATATATATGATACGGCCAAGAGTGAAGCGAATGCCCAACCAGAATTAGTTAGTGGGTACTCAAAAAGCGTCTAGTATTTACCTGGTCGGAGAGTTCAAACCAACTGGATTTATCTGATAGAAGAAAGAGTTCCACACGTGGCTGTCCCATGCCGTTTAGCGGGTCTGATGTCAACCAGCCCTACGACCCAACTACCCTACCCTTCCAAGGTTATGGTCGACACAAGTTGATGAGAACCATGTATGTGCAAATTTGTTGAAAGTCTTAGGCAGAAAGCATGTTCCTTTCAATTTCACCGTCATCGGAGTTTTTTTCCGAGCTACAATACGAGAGACATACGAGGTCGATTGAAAAAAGGGACCATAAGTCAGGGACCATGAACCCGAGCAGCAGGTGTCAACGCTGCTCTCACAAATTCAGATAGGGTGACAGAAAAAATGGTATTGCAATTCTAACTCAGCAGATGCAAATAGCCGCTATAGTTTTGTACACATGGCAACTGCCGGCGGAGCCACAGTTGTCCCATTTAGGCCTTGGTGGTCATGATGCCTAGTAAATGTTAGTAGATGCTAGACATAACAGATATGAAGAAGACTCACGCTCCACATCGGCAACGCTCTGCTGGAGGATCTGCTGCAGAACCTTGGGGTTCTCAAGCTCCTTCTGGATCTTGGCAATGACGGACTCGGCAAGCTCACGCTGCTGGCGCTGCTTAACCTGGTTCTCGTAGCGAACCCAAGAGTCAAGGACCTGCTTGGCCTCAGTGGCCAGAGCAGTGCGCTGCTCGAGCTCGTAGGCCTGGGCCTCAAGCTGGGCGGTCTCCTACTCAAGAAGTTAACATCCATCCCTATAAGTCTTGAAATTATGCCCTTTGACAGATGACAACCTACCTTAGAGACAGCGAACAGAGCCTTGGTGACGTCAACAACACCGGACATCTCCTGGACGTTGTCAATGCGGGTCTGGACGGCGTTGGTGTGGTCGGCACGGGCAGCGTTCAGGATGTCCTTGTGCTTCTGGACCTGACCCTCAGCCCACTCGCGGTAAGCAGGGCCACCGTACTTGGCAACGGCAGTAAAGACGGAAAGCAGACAGAAGGCGGCAACGGTCTCCTCGTTCATCACGTACAGCTCGTTGCTGATGGCGGCAATGGACAGACCGGCGGCGGCGGACAGAGCGGCAGTCTTGGAGACGAGGGAGTTTCCGGGAACAGCGTCCAAGATAGACTGAGCCTTCTTGGAGGGGTCCTCGGCGGGGACGTTGGATGCCGCGCGGATCGCAGTGATGGCAGGGACGACAGGAGCGCGGATGGAAACGGTCGGCCGCAGCCGGGCGGCGCCTGGAGAACGGAGCGAGTCAGTACCTCTGGAAATCGGATCGGATGAAGTATAGTTAGTCGAGACGTACCAATGGCGCTCTTAGCGAGACGGGCAGCCATTGTTGCAGATGATTTAAAGATCCTGAACAGGGTGGGTGAACGGAGAGGAGGTTTGAGGTCGGGACGGGTAGGACGGGCTTGCAAACGCTAGCCTCTTTGGGAACTAGGATGGTGCGCGCGGAAAAACCCGCTTCCGAGATCCCAAAATTCCATACTTTTTTTGCTGATCCGAGATCACGCCAGTGAGAGACGTTGCAGTTGAACTACGGCAGAAAGAAATCCAACATCATGCCCGCCGCAGTCGACGCTTCCAAGAAGCGCAAAAGCAGCAAAAATGCTGGAGCTCCCTCCAAACGCCGTGCAGTCGCAGAGGACGATTTCGCCGACACCCTGTCTACTATCGAGAAGCTCGAAAATGAGATTGCGGAGTCACGAAAGCATTACAACAACATTGCGACCTTGATTTCGATGCTCAACGTTGATAAATCAGTCAAGAACCCGGACCTTGCAGTTGCAGTGTCTTTATGCCGAGTATTCAGCCGATTGATGGCAGCAGGCACCTTTGCCGAGTCGAGTCGTGCCGCCGAGAACGAAAAGATCGTCACCGCATGGCTGAAGGAGAGGTGCCTGGAGTACCAGCGGGCCCTGTTGGTTATCATGCGCGAAGCCGATACTACATCCCAAATCACTGCTTTGACGCTGAGCATGCGCATCATCAAGGAGCGCATCACACATATCCCGGGAGCCGACAACAACGTGTGGTCTACAAATTTCAAGGATATCGTGGAAGCCGTGATCGAGGCTCAGGATGGTCAGGACCTGCAGACAGAGTTCATTACAAAATTTATGAAGGAATTTGAAGACGTGAGATACCACGCTTTTGGGCAGATCTCGTATGTACCTCTAATACCTTGACCGATTGTTTCTTGCTAATGGTGACTAGTGATTACGCTTCCATCCGACGGAGCTCCGATGTCCTTGACTCCCTCACAACCATCCTATCTGCATGCGACGACGTGCCCGCCGAAGGCCACAAGTTCAAAAACTTCTTTGCGACCCCGACAGCAACAAACAAGCGAATCACCTCGGTGAACTCCCACAAGAAGCGCGCGCAGGAGGCATGGCTGGCTATTCTTCGCAACGACCTTTCGCAGGCGCAGCGAAAGAATCTTCTGCGGATTATGGTGCACCACATTGAGCCTTGGTTCAGCCGACCCGAGCTTCTCATGGACTTCCTGACGGATTCCTACAACGCTGGTGGTGCCACTTCGCTCCTCGCCCTGTCTGGTCTTTTCTACCTCATCCAGGAAAAGAATCTGGACTACCCGCAATTCTACACCAAACTGTACTCGCTTCTCGACGCGGACCTGCTGCACTCCAAGCACCGATCACGATTCTTCCGTCTGATGAACACTTTCCTCGCCTCGACCCATCTTCCGGCTTCGTTGATGGCTAGTTTCATTAAGAAACTTGCCCGCCTGGCCCTCAATGCCCCGCCCTCGGCTATTGTGGTTATCGTTCCTTTCATGTACAATATTTTCAAGAGCCACCCCACATGTTCCTACATGATGCACCGGGTCATCAACGACAAGGAGCTTGCAGCTGAAATCGAGGCAGAGGGCATGGATGACCCCTTTGACCCCACAGAGAAGGACCCCACCCGTACCCGTGCCATCGAGAGCAGTCTGTGGGAGATTGAGACCCTTCAGTCTCACTACCACCCCAATGTTGCTTCGATCGCTCGCATCATTTCCGAGCAATTCACCAAGCAACACTATAACCTGGAAGATTTCTTGGACCACACTTATCAGGGAATGGTGACACAAGAATTGGGAACTGGAGAGAGGCCATTGAAAAAGACTCCCGTCGTGGAGTACCAGATCCCCAAGCGTATCTTCACCGATCGTATGCTCGAGGAGGATGGTGGTGTTGATTCGGGTCCTGGAAGCTTCATGCGTGGCCTGTGGGAGTTTCCCTAAATGTAACCTTTTAGCATATAACCATCAGCTGGCGTTTGGAGGATAAAATTGTTGATATCATGCCCGATTTCAGTCTTGCATAGAAGAAGTGTCTTATTTCAATGTTGATACAGTCACGCGATCAATATACAAACCGAGTTTAATAAACCTTAGTCCAAAGAGGAGACCAAAGAGAAATTGCCGCAGTTGTATACTCTGCTTGTCCAAGTCTGGCCCTTGCAGATTATATGATCGACAGTACATACAGTACAGTAAGCTTTTGCCCCCCTTGGTATGGAATTGAAACTATAGGTCTCAGAGAACAATGTCCTCCAAGTCTTGAAATACTTGGCTCGACATTATGAATTACGGGAACGGGTCATCGGAAGCCCTATGCCTTGGTCGTCAACACTTCGGGAAGGGATAACATTCCTCACTGGCCCCGCTACCAGCCATGGTCTGTGCATTGTTTATTCTGAATCTAACCTGTCAAGAAGCAGTTGGAGGTATGATTAAAGCAGCTCAATCTTGTGGACTCAGTATGCCTGTCACCACTGAGCCTTGACCAGCTTGCAGTATGCCTTCACCATGCGCCCAGCACAAATAAAACTCTAGATTTCCAACCACTGGGGACGTTCTGTGGAGAATTCCAAGCATTTACTGGATGAATTCTCCAGCCAACGGGGTTACATGCTTGTCTAGTAAGATGAAGATGAGTGTTTAAACCACCCCAGGAATGCGACATTCTCCCAGGGCGTGGATATCAACAATCAATACCAGCACACTGGACCTATGCCTGCTTTGCAAGGGCTGGGACTTTCGTTCAGGAGGATAAGAACCTTCGAGCGCCACCGGCGTCCTGGCTTTTTTGGATATCCTATATTCTTCGACAAAAATAGGATTGTAATCCGGTATACTTTCCTTAATATTCCGTTTCTAATCGTCATTCATTATATTCCGCATAATGCATTTCGCTACTATTCTCGCCGTGTCCGCTTCTCTCATCACCCTGGGCTACGCTGCAGACCCCCTCTCCTTCACCAGCTGGCCGGCAGATATCGCCGCTGGCAAGCCCGTCACTCTCACATGGACCGGTGGCAACACCAACGGGGTATGTTGATCACCCTTCTTTATACAAATCATTGTGGATGCTTGCTGACTTGTTTCAGCCTGTCACTCTTACTCTCCGAAAGGGTCCTTCCGGAAACCTGCAGGACGTGGAGATCATTACCGACCAGGCCAAGGATGGCACTTTTACCTGGACCCCCGGCTCTAACATCAAGGAAGGCGAGACCTATGCCTTCCAGGTCACCCAGGATGGCGAGCGCAACTACTCTGCTTTGCTGACAGCCGCTGCCCCTGCCAACGGAACCACTGCCAACCCCACTGCAACCACGAGCATGTCCAGTGGTGAGATGACTGGCACTAGCAGCAGGGCTTTGATCAGCTCTTCAGCCTCCGGAACTCCATCCAGCACCCCTACCTCTACTTCTGTCACCACCACCAGCTCCATGTCTGCCGAGGCTCCCTTTGGTACCGATAATGCAGTCTTGAATGGAAAGGCGGCATCTAAGACTGCAAGTGTTCAGAGCTCTGCGTCTGTTTCGCGATACTCTGTGGGGCTAGCAGCAGGTGCTATGGCTATTCTTTTCTATATTGGATTTTAATTTCACATTTTTATCGTGGTTCTATTTGGGTTTGGGCGATGCAATGTCACTCGTTTCATATCTCCACGTTTGGGCTGGGGCTACCTTCCTGTATATACATCCCAATACCCCTTCATATCATTGATAGGCGTACTTTAGTGGAGGTAATTGATTCAATTTCAGGTTGCCTTATTTTCTTTTTTACCTTTCCACAATCCAAAATGATCTCATTGTGTTGACATCAATGTATTCATGGTTCGCCAATCCTTCCCTTAGCGTCCGGCTCTAGTGAAATGGCGTACGTGACGGAATGAAACCCAACTGGATGAAACTCCCCTTTTTCATTTCCACTTCAATTCCTTTCGTGTTTGATTGGAGTGTTTCCTTTTTCCCTTCTCTTTCTGTTCTTTGTTTCTATTAATTCCTCTGTTTTGATCTTCTGGCCACTATTGATTTCAGGGTCTCCACAACGCGCGAACGACCCACATTAGAATGTCCCGTTAATTCCAGATTCGATGATCAGACGACATAAAACCACCACTCACCTCGCCAAACTCGATTTCAAAACTGGTACGTGTGACACCCTCCAGGTACAGTGTATTCCGGGACACAATTGCGACTGCCATTGCCCATTCTATTCTGGAAGGAGAGAACGGCCCCCCTCGCATCGTGCAGGAAATCGGGTCTGTCATGCAGACACGCACACTTCACGCCTGGCCCCAATTCTCAGCGCCCCTAAACGTCATTCAGTATGGCTCACCTGGGGCGCGTTATGCGACGGCTTGAGTCCTTTCGAAAGCTCGATACCATTCATACTGACTCCTCGTCTACCACGACAGAAGCGCCACAGGTAAATCTCCCACATGTGGACACACAGCTAAACATGCACCAATGCAACGGCTTTTTCGGAGATGAGGCTGGTGACGGGCTTGGGTTGATGGGGGATGAAAATGGCATTGATACTAGTCTTACGGGTTAGATTACCTTCCTCTCATCTCTTACCTAACCCAGACCTAGCTCTGTATACTGACAATCCGCCGGTTACCGCAGACTCCAACAACTCCCCGTCCCAACCCTCTAATTCATCCGAAAGCCCAAACTTAAACACTGGCGAAGCCCCCACAGAATGGTCTGCCGTCGGCCATGCTGCAACCGGCAAATCCGGACGTGTCATCCATAACCTACAAGAAGAGATTGCGCGCCTCACACGTGAATGCAGCTTGTACCGATCACGCGCCGAGGAAACACAGCGTTCGAACGAAGCCCTGAAGATCCAAGCGCAGAATATGAACGAGCGGCTTCGGAATCTAGAACAGGTCAACGAGACCAATTTGAACTCCATAGCTCGCAAAGACCGGAAAATTGAAGAACTCCGCGCCGAGCGTGCGGGTGAGCGGAGTAAACGCCAGGATGCGGAGGCGGCCGCGAGCAGGACGAACGAGACTATGCGTGAAGAGCGCGAGAATCATCATCGGGAGCAGGCACAAACACAGGAGATTGCCAAGTACCATGAAACCCAGTATGAGGTTTTATCCAGTACGACAAAGCGCGAGAAAGCCGAGCTGAGTCGTCGGGTAAAGGCGCTGTGGGTGGAATTACAGTTGATGGCAGAGGCACAAAAGACACAGGTGGTGTGTACAGAGCGGCTCGATGTCATCGCCGAACAAAAGAACAGGGAGGTGGAGGGGTTAAAGGAAGCCCATGAGAAGCTTTTGGAGAATCATGCAGAGTACAAGAAGACGAAGGATGAAGAGCTTCGGGGAACGATTGAGCGGGCCCATGCCAATAATGCCATGATCGATGCTGCTATTGTGTCCTTGAAGGAGACTGAAGCAGAGATGAAGTGGGCGATCCAGTTGAACAAGAACCAGGTTCGAGATTGATGTACGGATTTCCCCTGGACATGGAGTTTTACAGTTGCTGACGATGATTTAGAACCCTAACACCCTTTCCATACCTCCATCTGCCGTTTCAAATTCCTCGCTTATTGCACAGCCACCTTGGGTTATTTATGGCCTCTTCTACATTGTCCATTCTTATTTTGAATATGGTGCATGGCGTTTTCGGGTAGCACAGATACCCAATGGCAGCTTTCTGTTGACCTAGATATTGTTAGATCTCATGTATGACGACCGCTATGACGATGGGACTTCGACCTTCGAAGGCTTGTTTATTTTTTGTTATCTATGTTCAGCACAGTTAATAGAGTATATTTTGCATCAAAACCTAATGAAATGGACCTTTCTCAGAGGCTTGTGGTGTGAAGCGATACACTCAGTGAGGGCCAATGAGCTTTTTGCGCGGGTCGTCATTTCGATGTTGACCCAGAAGAGCTTCAGATCAGCTGTTATGTCCTCTTAGTCCTTCCGTCACATACCGACCAGGACTGAAGGCACTTTGCACGTGTTTTCTATTGAATGATCCGTTACTTCCAAGTTACTTCAACGCACAGGCGAAAGAGCCCTTTTTCTTCCTTCTTTCCATCTCTCCACGCTTCGCCTGTGGTTTCATTGGAACGGTCTCAACATGAGGGCTGCGAGGACGGCTCAGGTGCGCACGAGTACTCCGAATTGCATCATATCGATTGCTTCTTTCTGCCTTCAGCTCATCGAAAGTGTCCTCAATCGCGCGGGTATTCTTGAGATGACGTCTGTAGCTGATTAGTTCATGTTTGGAAATTCGGAACAGGACTTTACTCGTTCAGGTTCAGATAGACATAGACTGCATAAGTGCCCATCGTCGCCACACAGCACACCAGCAGCAGCAGAAACAACCAGCAAAGGAACTCGGCTTTCGCTTGCCAACTTGTTTGAGTCATTAGCAGGTCAAGAGAAATGAGTCACTTTATTGATTCATGCCCTCGACCTAAGACAATCTCTCGAACGTGAGTGATTCTTTCCTGAGGGTAATCAGCTAATCTTGGGAATTTGAGCTAGGCATGTAGGTGACGAGTCGTACTACTGAACATCTCAACTGCTGCTCGGCCAATTCCCGCTTGCATGGCTTCTGAAAGGTGCGACACTCTGCCCTCACCCGAGAATGCTTCAGCTCGCAACCTCCCGGGCTTTTCGGACAATTCTGGGATTTTGAAAGCAAATTCTTTGAGATAGGGGGCTTTCACATGAGCTCAGATGGCTTCTTGTTCTCTAATATCTATAAAGTGTATGGAAGTCGTGGTTTAAACTAGTCAGGGGATGTTTAAACCCGGGTGCACCGGGGGGGAACTGAGTTCCAATCCTCCAATCTCATGGGTAGCCAAAGTCATGGTCTTGTTTTTCAATGATCATCACAATCTCATTTTTAATAAGCATCGATCATTTGATGACCCAGTTATTACGTGTTACAGCACAGTAGTTCAGCGGTATGCTAAAGCCAGAATCATATAGAACGGATCGGAAGCTTTTCTTTTCTAGTGTAAATGCACCTAAAAACTATGTACTTCGAGTGAACCTTTGTACCTACATATCATCAAATCAATCATATCCTCAATCATCCTCCTCCGGTACATCATCTACATTCCGGAACCAAGCACTGCTCGCATCAACAGCCGCCTTCCGCACATCACGCTTCGGATCATCCAAAACAGCCCGCAAAGAACGCAAGACCTGTGCTTTTTCGGGAAGAAGCGGGGAGATGGCAGGTGGGATCTTGGCATTGGGACCTGACTCGCCAGAAGTCTGTCTTGTAGCGAGTAGGTAGAGACATTTTAGTGAATCAACCCGGAGACGGGGAGAGTTCACGACACCGGAGCCAGGCCTGGCTACTGTTGTCTTTAGAAGTCTCTGGACGAGGCTATGGACGTGGCCGGACTTGTCAATTGGGGTGACACCGTTTTCGCGGATAATAACCGCGAGGGTATCGAGAGTTGCGGCGCGGACAGCAACAGAGTCGGATGTCTGGAGATCGAGGGATTGGAGGAGGAGTGGAAGTAAGGTGGGAAGTTCGGGCATGACAAGGGCCGTGGAAATTGTAGAGAGGATACCCGCGAGGGCGGTCAAGTGGGCTGGTTTGATGTGGTCTGATAATGTAGTGGGAGTGGACTCGTCATTGCCAGCGATGTTGACATCGCGAATGCGGGATGAAATCAGCGGAATGACAGTGGTGAAGACGCGCTGCTTGGATAGCAGGCGGATGGTGGCACCGTTGGTTGCGGAAAGAACATCATCATCGCCTAGGAGAATGGAAAATCCGCGAGCAGTGGAGTGGCTAGTTTGCGGGTCGGGAGATGAAAGGAGACCCATTAACGAGGTCAGGATGTGTGTAGTGGATGGAGAAAGGCGAAGAACGAGAGCCTTTGATAGCCAGAAGATGGTACGAATCGTAGCAGGGCTAAAAGTCTGCCCTTCGGGTGAGACAAGAGAATCGAAGAGCTTCTCGGCAATTTTCAAATCCTGTTTGGATAAGAACTTGTTGACGAGCAGTGCCAGATGATGTAGGAATGCAATATGCGTGGCTGGTTCTGCGTTGTCGGATACAGCTCGCATAACCAAATCCGAAAGCAGGCCTGACATATCAGGGGAGGTATTGGGAATGAGATTGACGTAGTCCTTTGATAGGCCCGCGAGAAGATATGTCGAAATGATAATCGTACGTTCCTGATCAGCACTAGCATCTTCAGAGAAAGGAACAGATACAAAGCCTCCTTTCGAGAAGAGACTGTAGACGTTCTGGGCGGCTTGTTCTTGCTTTTGAACTGACACAGCTCGTAGGAGAAGATTGCAAAGCCGACCTAGAGTATCAAGAATTGTAGGATCATTGAGAAGCCGGTTTTTCCCCTGTCCTGAGGCTGACTCTGCAACGCTCTGGCAAAGACCAACGACAATCTTATCAAAGTACAAGTCCACATTTGGATCAGCATCCATCTGCCTCTGCTGCATCACATAGAGCAATGTCACAAGGATAGCTCGAGGGTAAGCCGCAGATCCAGGCTGCTCCTTTTGAAGTAGGATAGACAGCTTGCTGAAGAGACGCCGGAACAGGGTTTCGAAGATGTCTCTCTCAACGCTGATCTGGGCCAGTGTATCCAAGGTTGACAAGTAAGTTGAGTTTGTGCCATCATCTTCATCGGGAAGTGTGGCCACAAATGCCGGGAAAGTGATATCCATGATCAGTCGAGGCTTGTGCTTGGAAATTTCGGCCAATGCTGCAATTGCCTCCTTCTTCAGGTCATCCCAACCAACGGACTCCTCCGTGAGGAGGATTTCATCCAGGTATTGGACGAATAGCCCGATTTCATTTTCCTGGAAGAAACCACGCAGAGTTGAAAGCCGCAGGAAACCCTTCAAGGCAGTGACACGGAAAGAGACCTCATCCTTGGCAGAACCCATCAGGGCCTGTCCCAAGACATCTGAAAACTGATCTTTGAATTCAACCAAGGGGTTGGCTTGGGTAACTTCGCCTCCACGAGTGGTCCATTGTCCAAAGATCTGAATTGCAGATTGGAACAAGACAGCCAGCGTTTCAAGGAGAGCCCGTTGCTTAACAATTCCATCCGCCTCTTGGTAGACAGTAAATATGGGAGCAACGACAGTCTGCACAATGAGTGTAAATGCTACAACAGAAGACGACGATAGCGAGCCAAGGATCTGTTGAGCAGGCTTTGCCTGCTTTTGCTGAGGCTCTTGCAATTGCTCGTTACACTCCTGTGTGATAGGGCGAAGATATTGTGCAAGAGGCAGATTTGATGAAGCTTCGGTGACTCCTTCAGAGAGTCGCTGTGCGATTCCTGAAAGGGCCTCCAGAGATGACTCTGACAAGAACTCCTCTTGAGCATTGAGAATTTCGAACTTGAGAACCTCCCAGATGGTGATTGAGTATCGAGATACGGTGTCCGGGTCGTATGAATGAATACACGCAATCAATGCGTTCAGAGCATCCTTCTGGGTGGATATTAGTATATGCATAAAGAATTTCATAAAATAGACCTACCTTAACATTCGCGGACGTAGAGTCCAGCTTGTCCAGCAATGAAGGTATAGCATGCGGAGCAAAGTGTCTCGATGCCGAAATACATTCCTGCAATCGGCCTTTCAAATCTTGCGCGGTGATGCCATATGGATCGTTTGGCGGAGGTCGGAAGGTGATAGGGAAATAATTGTACACGGAGTCGAAAAGGAGCTAGTGGAATTAGCTGCTGTGCTACTTTGGCTGGCTGCAAAATTCTAACCTCGGCATGGTTTGTTATATCCCATTCCATCATAACAACCTTCAGAATGGAGAAAACCATCATCAGGTTACGTGGATCCTTCTCTCCGGTCATGAGATCCACAATTCCCATAAGGGAATCATCGCCCATATCACGTAAAGCCTCGCGGTGCCTCGACATCAATTCATTCAACAACTGATAGACTTGAAACCGCTGTGTCTGGGAACGAGACTGGAGGTCCTGGAAATTGCCGAACAAGCTATAATGCCATTAGTATTCCACCGACCACAAGACAGAGTATAGACTCACGCCTGAGCAGTCTCGATAGCCAATTCCTTGTTAAACCGCTCCAATCTCAACAATATGTCCAGTCCCGCAACTGCACCGCCATCCTCAATTCGGTCACCAAAGAACGTCGTCAGAACCTGTATCTGTTGTCTCGATAGGAAGCGGGGCGGCAGTGCCTTGATCACAGCAGTGAGGAAGGAAATCGCCTTTCCCCGTAGAATTGGGTCTTCATCATTGATATATTCGCCAAGCTGCCGAACAATATCGATCAAAGTAGTCTTCTTACTTTCCACATCTGCATTTACAACTCGGTTAGAGTCATATCACTAATGCGAGTGCGGGGTGGCATGATTGGACAGTATTTACCTTGAGCCACAGAGGCAGCGATGCTATTTGCTTCATCTTTGTCGTTGTCGACGACCAGCATGAAGGTCTGCAGAGCCGACATGATGTGAAAAGGGAGCGGCCGCACCACAAATCAGTGAAATGTAAGGTCAATAGCAGGGGCACACCTTCCCCTCCGGTGACGGCCATTGCCATTTTCTGTCTTATCGATAACAGTCACGTGATAAATTTACTTATTCATATCACGTGCTCCTTGCGTCATGGGCTGAAACTGTTACGCAGAATGTACATCCCACTTCCCAGCTCAGCCAAGATGAGACACTTCACTCAAATCACATCCTTTCTTCTGCTGTGGATTTCTCTGAGCTCTTCAGCTGCAGTTTTAGGACTTTCTATTCCCAACGCTCCCCGACAAGCCCCGCTAGGTCTATTGCAAAATCAACATCCTATCATGGATAAATTCATCCCAGGCTTTACCAAGCCGCAGCCTGCTGGCCCCGAAACAGGACCAGATGCAGATGCCCCTATGGTTTCTGATGTTCTTCCCAAAACCAAGGGAATCAATATTTTCGCTCAGCTGACCCGCGACTTTGACCCCATCGCCTCTCGTTTGAATGATGCCTCGGGGAATATCACCGTGTTGGCACCACGGAATAGTGCTGTCCAGGCATTGCCTCGGAAACCGTGGGAAGACCCAGAGGATTATGCGAAGTTTGGGGATGTGAATGCTTATGAAGGGCAAGATGGACAGGAGCGGGCGAAGCGAAATCTGGAACGATTTGTCGAAGCCCATCTCATTCCTGTTAGCCCATGGAACGAAGGAGAGGAGGTAGAGACGCTGAGAGGAGAGAAGCTCAAGTGGACGAGGGACGGAGATAAGATATTTGTGAGTTTAGGTGCTCTGTCT
This sequence comes from Penicillium sp. IBT 16267x, assembly GCA_028828865.1. Taxonomy (NCBI): domain Eukaryota; kingdom Fungi; phylum Ascomycota; class Eurotiomycetes; order Eurotiales; family Aspergillaceae; genus Penicillium; species Penicillium sp. IBT 16267x. Next base: position 4,913,695 of record JAQJZQ010000005.1, on the reverse strand, counting down.
CTACTTTAAATCGTTTCGTGACTGACTGGTACTAGATACAACCTGGCAATGTTGAGGTGGACAGTATTGCGGAGAAAGTGGCCAACGGAGAGGTTTGGGTGTTGAACAGCGTGATCAATTATCGTTGATTTTCAACGGGATAACGACATAATGAAATGCTTAGATGTTTAATGATAATGGAAATCCCCATGGATAAGCTTCGGTTAAGTCAAGATATACACACTCGTAACTGCCCTTTGTAGACTTCTGTAAATTTTGTGAACGTGGTCTATTCAGAGCCAACTGCCCTTTTGTATATACCATACATGGACACCTATCTCCCTCCTATTAATCCAATCTAATTCACTTCGGGGGCAAAGTTCTGCAAGACTCGCTCCTCCACTCCATTCAAAATGGAGAAGTACTCCATAACCTCCAGGTTCTCAGCCTCGCTCAAGAACAGCTTATCAGGGTCCTGGCCAGGCTGCATCGGGTTCATCATGGCAGCAGGGTTAGCCATGCCCATCTGTTGAGCCATCTGGTTGGCAGCTATAAAACACATTAGTCACTATCTCATTTCCAGGCAAAGCCAGCGTCACTTACCATTATCACTGCCCAAAATAAATCCAAAGACAGACTGAAGACCCATTAGGTTGAGGAAGTACCATGACAGACTAGATACCCATTGCACATCGAGGTCGCGCGTCATAACACCAGACTGGAGCATCGACTTGAAGCGAATAGTCAAGGGGAAAGGCAATTTCACTGTTCAAGACCGTTAATGATGCACAATTATCCATATCCTCGCTGAACACGTACAGATCACAAATCCAGAAAAGAACGCATTGATCCAGCTCATGATCAGCGTCTGGGGAATCATCATCATCATATTTCCCTTCAGCATGCCCATCATCTGCTCCATGCCGGCTGGGTCGGTCATAGGGTTCGCAGGAGGCTGGCCCCGGTTGTTAGGGTCCTTGAGGAACGAGCCGTTGCGGAACCCGGTGATCAGGTAGTTCTTGCGCATCTCGAAGGATTCACGGTCCAGAACAGCGCAAGCATAGTTGCGCAGGTTAACACCACGGAGGAGAGCATGGCGCTCGCGCGATGCGGCAAGGGTGGCGGGGGCTTTCGGGGGGGTGTTCATCAGAACCGTTGCGTAGTGGCGCAGGATTCCGGTGAGGATCTATTCGTGCGATGGGTCAGAATGAAATGTGTATAGCGAATTGTGTTACCCATACCATAACCACCGAAATCGGGAACAAAATCCAATAACTATTGAGACAACCATTAGTTTGGGTATCTCCGCGTCCATCGGAATGGCTTCTCACAAAAGCGCCGGATCCCGAAGGATGGTCTGCTCAACCCCTTGGAAGGCCATGATGAACAGATTCAAAGGCCAGAGCTATCAAAGTCGAGAGTGCTGCACAAATAGCTCCCAGCGAGAATTCCCGTGGCGGTTGATTTGCTGGTGTGGGGGAGATGAAGGGGATGTTGGACTGAAGTGGTCGAGGTTCTGGCGGCGGCTATCATTGGCTCGCGCGAGCTCCAGCTCTCTCCAACCCGCAACTGTGTCCTTGCGATAAACACCGGTCATCAACGCCACGAAACAACTTTAGTGCAACATTTCTGGCTAGGACTTTAACAGATACGACTGTGCCATCTGTAATTCTCTCTGAATCGCAGCCATGGCGACTACCAAGGTGCCTATTTACTCAACAAACGGTTCGTCTCCCAAGATCTACCTACCCCAACTTGCGTGCTACATGACCCTTGTTTGCTCGAGACAAGATATATCTGCATTCTTTTGGGATCAACTAACATATATTTGCTTCCAGATCTCAAATCAACTAGTGATGACGCCCTAGTACCCTACTTGACCAACCTCCCCGCGCCCTACACCTTCACCCCGGACCATACCAAGACCAACGTCCGCTTCGCGCTGGGCTACAGCGCCGTCGCGATCTCAGCGTTCACTTTCTATGCAGACCGCAAGCTAGGCTGGGAGGCCGCCACATCGACATGGGTTATTGTCGCCGTATGCTCGTACTTTATCCTTAACACCGCCCTAACATATTGGGTTTGGGCTGTTGAGGCTGGGGAGGTATTTCGCGGGAAGCGGAAGACTGGAGAGACGGTAAGTGAAGAAAAACTTGAGCATTGCTCTCCTAGATATGTATGCTTGAAATTAACAATATCAATGTCAGATATCTATCTCCTCGTCTGTCACCAAAAATTCCGTTCCCTACAAACTCCACGTCCAATACAAGTCCCCTGCTGGCAAGGTCCTACAGGACAAGCGCATCGAAGCTCCCTTCACAACATGGTTCTCAACTGACGGCGTGTTTCACCCGGAGCCGTACCGACGCTGGTTGGCGAGTGAGGTTGATGTACTAAGACTTGCGGCGAAGGAGAGCGAGAAGAAGAACGGTGGTGATTCAGGACGATAGAGCTTGCTCTGGATGATGTTCAAAAAGAAACATTAAGAGCAATGTTTCGTATTCGGTGTAAAATGATGGCTTGTCGTCGGGATCTTGTGGTAGGGTGCATTGAGCATATTTTGGGTTCGCATGTTACCAATATATTGGATATTACGATCATCTAGTCATCTTGCATTGGTTGACAGTAATCTTGCAATAGTATCAATGCTCGGGATGGTGCATCTTAAGAAACTGTATCGAATTGAATAACCTTGAAATCGATCTGGAAAGTACGGTAAGAACATACATATATTCATTCGGCTAAAACAAATCTATATCAAGATATTCAACATATGGCGGGTAATCATCCATCATTTTTGGGAGCAAATCAGTTGCTAGTTCTACGGAGTGGCCTCAGCCTCAAGAGTACCAGGGCGCTCGGTGGCAGCAGCAGGCTTGACATCATCTACCCGGCGGTTCTGGATGAGTCTCTGTGGCAGAAGTTAATAGACATTTCCTAGAGAATTTCTTCGATCTCAGCAAGTTAGGGATTGAACTCACCAGCAGGTTGCGCAGCAGGACGACAATGGTCACCTTGCCAATGGAGGGAACGAAGAGGGAGGCCTTCTCCTTAACATCAGGGCCGAAATTCTATACAAAGATCATGTTAGTCAAAAAAAAAAACTCAACTCCCAAGACTGAAATTATAACTCACCTTCTCACTGGAAAAGTTGACACAAACAGCACCTTCACGGAGCAAGCTGGTGTCGAACTTGAACTTCTCACCCGGAACACCAGAGATAACAACATCACACAGGGGAACGACGTCCTTCATTGTCGCACCCTCAAGCTCAACAATCTCATGTCTGTGCTTCTGCAATCCCGAGCCACGAGTGAACTTCTGCACACCAGTGATATCAATACTGTACACACAAGCTCCATCGTTGGCCAACAACGCAGCAAGAGGACGTCCCACGACCTCGGACCGGTTCACAACGCAGATGGTGTGGCCGAACAGTCTGTTTCCGTAGGGCAGGATAGTGTTGTAGATGTTCAGGTACTCGAGGATCTTAATGTTGGCCAACGGCGTGCAGGGCAGGATGCACTTCTGGCGCTTGGTTTCCGGGTCCAGGAAGCGGATGTTCTGGTACATGTTGAAGATGTAGCGGTGGCTGAGACCCTCGACATCTTTGGAGACATCGACTATCTGCTGCAGGTATTGGTCCTGGCGGTTGTTGAAGATGGGGTAGTAGACAATGATGCCGTCGACGTCGGAGTCGGTGTTGGCATCGATAATTTGTTCCTCGATGTCGTCGCGGCTGACTTCGCGGAGGGTGTACTTGAATCCACTGTGCCAAGTTAGTATATTATATTATTTAAATTGATTTGATAGCCAAGTTCGTCATTGGCTTTTTTGTTTGGGGAGTATAGTGCTTCCATCTCTGCGCGACGAGGGGCAAGTATGAATCATACCCGCCAACCCCACCAACAAACCGAAGCCACTGAATACGCCACGGAAATGCAAGTCACCAGAGAATTGAACTCACTTCTCTTCACAGGTCTTCTGCGTCCATTGCGCATACATCAGCGCCGCGGGGTCATTGTTGGCCAGGAATCCGACCAGGTGCGGCGGCTTCTCAAGAGTCTTGACGCCTTCCTGGACCTCGCTGAGCAAGCGATTGGCCACGTGCTTGGAAAGCATAACCTTACACGGGGCAGGCGCAGAGTTTGTAGGAGCCGACATGACGAGAATTGACACTCTGAGCAAGAGCAAGAGAATTGGGATATATAGAACACGCGGGGGACTCGACTTCGAGGGAAAAAGATTGTTCGCTTATCGATAAGAGATCGGGTGCCGTTTTCGGTCTCACTTGCCGAGATCGCTTATGCCGAGACTTGAAGTTCTGGCTAATAGGCTTAGTAGATTATTATGAAGAATGTTACGGCCAATAGGTGGGTGTAATGGTGGGTATTGTGTTGCTGGAAAGACAGCAAGTTCATGAGAAAAGAACATTTGCTAGCACAACTTTTTATACCTGCCACATCCAACAGATGCACAGATCTGCTACCCGGATCGGGAACCACTGAATAGCAGAATAGATGTACAGCTTACGAGAAATTTACTGCAATAGGTAGAACAAAAGAAAATGAATTGCGGATCCAACATGGAGAGACACATGGAGACCAGACGGAAGTTAATTTGGTGTCCTCCCATCACGCGCCCCCCGATGCGCGGAAAAAATCTAAACGTACAGGATATAATCACATTTTGGAAGGTCAAAGATCAGGCTGCCCCAGTCAGCCCAAGTGTCTCACGGCGAAACATGACTCCTACCCCGGACCAGTAGAGCCAGTAGAGACAGAAGAAGACAGTCTTACATTGCTACATCCAGGGCTTGAAATCGAAATTCGCCGTGGGACGTCAAGGACCGAGAGGAACAAAACGAAATTATGGCCTCAAAATTGTACAAGCTATCTTGTCTATACACATAGAAAGAGTCAGGAAAACAGAACGATCACCATGGACCCCTCAAAGTTGTTTTCTTAGCTCACCTATGCGCTGAAAGACTTGTTGAAGGCACCGATGACCTCCTTGAGCTTAGCCTCAAGCTCCTTGGAAACCTGGCCCTCCTTGTCGATGGTCTGCTGGATCTCGGGGTGGGTGCTCTTGAGGTGAGCAAGGATGTCGCTCTCCCACTGGAGGATCTTGCCGACGGGGATCTGGTCAAGGTAACCGTTGACACCGGCGAAGATAAGGGGAACCATGTCGGAAACGGCCATGGGGGAGTACTGCTTCTGCTTGAGCAGCTCAGTGAGACGCTCACCACGGGCAAGGGTCTGCTTGGTGGAGGCATCCAGATCGGAACCGAACTGGGCGAAGGCAGCGACCTCACGGTACTGAGCAAGGAAAAGCTTCAGGGAACCGGCGACCTGCTTCATGGCCTTGACCTGGGCAGCGGAACCGACACGGGAGACGGACAGACCGACGTTAATGGCGGGACGGATACCCTTGTAGAACAGCTCAGCCTCCAAGAAGATCTGGCCGTCAGTAATGGAAATGACGTTGGTGGGAATGTAAGCAGAAACGTCACCACCCTGGGTCTCAATGATGGGCAGGGCAGTCAAGGAACCACCACCGTGGGACTTGTTCATCTTGGCGGCACGCTCGAGCAGACGAGAGTGCAGGTAGAAAACGTCACCGGGGTAGGCCTCACGTCCAGGGGGACGACGCAGAAGCAGGGACATCTGACGGTAGGCGACGGCCTGCTTGGACAGATCGTCGAAGATGATGACAGCGTGGCGGCCGTTGTCACGGAACCACTCACCCATGGCACAGCCAGTGAAGGGAGCGATGTACTGCAGGGGGGCGGCCTCGGAGGCGGTGGCAGCAACAACAACGGAGTACTTCATGGCGTCGTTCTCCTCAAGGGTCTTGACGAGCTGAGCGACGGTGGAACGCTTCTGACCAACGGCAACGTAGATACAGTAGAGCTTGTCGGACTCGGAGCCGGCGTCGTTCCAACGCTTCTGGTTGAGCATGGTGTCGAGAGCGACGGCAGTCTTACCGGTCTGACGGTCACCAATGATCAACTCACGCTGACCACGGCCAATGGGCACCATGGCATCGACACACTTCAGACCAGTCTGGACGGGCTGGTTGACGGACTGACGGGGAAGAATACCGGGGGCCTTGAGCTGAGCACGGCGCTTCTCAGAGGCGTTGATGGGACCCTTGCCGTCAATGGGGTTACCAAGAGCGTCGACGACACGGCCGAGCAGCTCGGGACCGGCGGGAACGTCGACCTGGGATATATGTTAGGAAGGGGTGGAAAGAAAAAGGAGGCTGAAGATCCAATATCAAAATTAGACCCAAGGGAGGACAACTCACAATCTCACCGGTACGCTTGACAGTCTCACCCTCCTTCACGAGACGGTCGGAACCGAAAAGCACGACACCGACCTGACCGGCCTCCAAGTTCATGCACATACCCTTGACACCGGAGGCGAACCTAGAGAATTTGTTAGTTTTTGAAACTTGATAATGCCAAGACTTTTCGGGTAACAGGGGGTCACATACTCAACCAGCTCCTCAGCCTGGACGTTGGTCATACCGTGAATACGGGCGATACCATCACTATTTGATACATGGTCAGTTTCTACATCGGTTCGGGTTGTTTTGGTGGTAGGTGTGGGCGCGTTTGGCGAAGTTGTATCCGGTGACCGAATTTTTCTCCCTCGCGACCCTTCACCCGCCCTGGGCGGAATTGACGTACCCGACCGACAGAACACGACCGGTCTCGGCGAGACCAGCCTCCTCCTGAACACCACGGATGCGCTGCTCCAAAATGGAAGAGACCTCGGTAGGGGTGGCCTTGGCCTCAGAGGCGTAAGAGCGGACCTGCTTAGAGGCACCGGCAATGGGGCCGGGGACAGCCGCGCGAACCTATAACATGGCGAAAACTTTGTTAACGACGAGCTCGGGGATGCTAGAGTGATCGAAGTATCTTCAATGGATGGGCGCAGAGGAGGATAGGGATCCGAGGACCAATCGAGCTCGAATTCGAGATGGAAAAGGTCGGACAAGGCGATGGACGAGGATGGCCAGGACGGGATGGACTCACCGAGGCGATGCGGCCAGTGGCCTGGACGGCCGCAACCGAGCGGCTGGACTGCCGCAGAGCGTTCCTGAACATTATGAAAGGGGTTCAGAGGGTGTGAGGATAAATTCTCTGAGAGGGAGGATGTAATTGGGGAGAGGAGTTCGGAGAGGAGAGAAGAGGTTGTGGACGGGTGGGAAGGGAGAGCTTTGTCGGGAGGATTGGATTCTCAGGTCTCGCGCTAGACCGGTTTAGGGGGCTTGGTCCCTCCGATGTGGCCCTAGTGTACCTCCACGCTGTTCTTTCCACTGAAATCATGGCTTGGATATGAACTATAGCTTCCCATTTTTTTACTTTTAATTCCAAAAGATTTTCTATTTCCTTCCCTTTCATACGACTCTAAATTTCCCCATCAAAAATCGACCATAATGGTACTGTGCGAGGTGCTCCGAGAACGGGCCAGCCGCTTCCCGTTTTTTTCTCTTCGGGTCGCCGGAATCCTTGGTCAGGTGTGTGGCTTAGGTAATGGGTTTCGTCACGGCAACCGGTTAGTAAATAACTTAGTATGGGGTGCAAACTCTCTATATACACTACAGCTACATATCCAGTATAAATGTGCACTATATATATGCATTGTCACCCAAAGCTGAGACGATTTCCATCGTCATAAAGATACGTCTATATGGGGAGTTATCACCTCTTCCACCTGGGCCTAGGTAACATCATCAACCCCTTCCGAAATGACATCAACCTTCCCCAACTTCCATTTATATGCAAGCATAAGATATCCAGATGTCATCGGATTTGCATAATGCGTAGTGTACGATGACACTCCTTATGGGCATGGTTTCCCAATGAAAAATAGTCCCGAAACCAATCAAATATCACAACCAACTGCTTCCCAAGCAAGCCATACGATCCATGATCTTACTTCGCTTCCTTGCCCTTCTTCTGCTCTTTCTCCTTACGAAACTTCTCAAGCTCAATTTCCACATCCTTGTCCATCCGCTGCTTCAGCTCTCGACGATACCCAAAGAAGAACAGAATCTCCATCCACACAAACAGCGGTGCCAGCAAAAGCGCCTGGACTAAGTTATCCAGCAACGCCGGAGCACGTCCCTCGAACTTATCATGTCCCACAAACTGTGCCAGCCATGACACGATATGAATACCCACCGCGTAGTAGTTCACTGTCATTCCGTAGCTTCCGAGGAGGTAGTTCCCGCACGCCGCGGACCCGATCACTAGCGGTGCGATCAGGCCGCCTGCGACCGGTTCGAGAAGTACATAGAATATAGCGTAAATGAAGGCAGCGATTGTGCCAAGATTCGGAGGGAGGTATTCGACACTCAGGAAATCTGGGACATTGAAAAGCGGTGGGCTGTTGCAACCCTGTTGAAACGGAGGGTATGGTATTAGTTCGTGTCCGCGTGGAAGGGATATTGCAGAGGGGGGAAACGCGTACCAGAGCAATACCTGTGAATAGCAGGATCGGAACACAGGTGATGTGAATTGCCACGTTCACCTAGAAATCTATAAGCCCACGCATTCGGTTGTCCAAGAGTAAGAATACCATACTGGGTTGCTGTGGTAAGCTCCATACTGAGAAAGTCGGTCAGTATCATGATAAATAATATTTCTCAACCGAGTGGACTCACGAAGAGTAACTGCTTCTCCAAGTTCAGCGCCATTCTTGGGTGGTCACCAGGTTGCTCGAAGGCGGCGTGCTGGGAACGAAATGTTGGGGGAGCTCCTTCATCAGCTAAACGTTGACTCTGAGTGGTGCCATGTGCTTGAGCCGAGGATGCGCCCCAACTTGAGAATTAGAGTTGTTCTGTACTGTTTCTGTACGGTATCGTTAAGGTTTAAATGCAAATTCAAGTGGTAACTTTCAGTATTGTTTTGAAATCACCGTTACACACACTATACGACAGATATATGTGATGATTTATAACTTAATCTCAATTATATAAGATGCTAAAGTTCTGGAATTGCTAGGGTTTCTTGGGAATAATGCATTATAATGCCAATCCGTATGATTAGGTGTTGACTTCTAGATCAATACCTATGCACCTTAGCTAGATGAAGAAAGATAATACATACACCTAGCTAATACAATTTAACTATAGAAATATAGGCATGCATGCATATTTGTGCAAGAGACTTGTTGGGGGGCATGTTGATCTTACCCATGAACAATTGATATATAATCGTAGTGTCAACATTACTTGAGATCTACGTAACCTTGGAAGTACCAAGGTATGCAGGTAGGTCTAAAAGATGAAATAAATATTGCCTAATCAACTAGGCATACCTATGGATATACTGTATCGACCTGTATGGCTTTTTGGCCACCTGGAATGTTGTTGTATGATCGAGTTTTTACATTATGTATTGGCATGCTGGCCGCTAATCTTCTTGATATATTTCTTCAAATGTTGGAACCCAGTACATTAGGAACAGACCACACATCTCAATTATAACGTCTCCTCGACAATTCAGATGATGAAGCAAATAAAAGTCAAGCCACGTACTCAGATTCAAAAAAATTCCAATTGATAACCATATGTGGTTTCGCATGTTTGGAGGAAGTGGATGGACTAAATCTACAGGTCACATGACCCAACTCCCATTTGGAACTGGACCTGCCCGCCATGAACCCCGAGACAATCGTCAGCAGCTCCAGCGTGCCCGCAGTATTGCGATCTGCCTTCATATTCCAGGCAGACCCAGCATCTGCTCATATCTATCCGCCCACTCCTTTAATCGCATCCTGTTTCCTACATTTACGCTATCTTCAGGCCATGGTAGCAGATTCGTTGACCTTTCAACAATTGAGAGCATCGCATTGTGTCGCGCAAAGTCACAGCACTTTTTCAACCCGCCCCCTCATAATCTGTTTGTGAGCTTGAACTTAAACCACCGACAGGCTTGTCACAGCCACTGCCTGAGATCCACAATCACGAAGCGTCGAATCCCCCACTACCTCGACCACAAATTGAGCTTGCTTCGTTAGCTTCCGCCAACATGTTCTTCCTCAAAGAAGAGGCCAAGGTCATTACCTTGCACCCTTCTTACTTCGGACCCAACATGCGCGAGTATCTTATCACTCGACTCAATGAGGAGGAGGAAGGTCGGTGTACGGGAGACCACTTCGTGATCTGTGTGATGGATATGGTCGATATTGGCGAGGGCCGAGTCATACCTTCCAGCGGCCACGCTGAATATACAATCAAGTATCGCGCAATTATCTGGAAGCCGTTCCGGGGAGAGACTGTATGTGCACAAGGTTGAGACCCGGACCAGTCTAGACTTGAGTCTAGCCCTGGCTTTACGATTTCAATCTTTCGCTGACATAACACAATCAGGTTGACGCTATTGTCACCTCAGTGAAGCCTACGGGCATCTTCACACTGGCCGGTCCTTTATCTGTCTTCATTGCACGAAAAGTATGGACTTATTCATGCCTTGAAGACCATGACTAACCTGCATTTTAGAACATTCCCTCCGACATCAAGTGGGAGCCGAACACCGTTCCTCCACAATACACTGACCACGCAGACCAGGTGATCGAGAAAGGTACTAGTTTGCGACTCAAGATTCTTGGTGTGAAGCCAGATGTGGCTGCGATCAATGCGATTGGCACTATTAAGGAGGACTATCTTGGGTAAGTGGGCTCACTTTTGCTTGAATCATTCACATGCTTACACATTCTCTATTACAGGCCCCTGTAATGAGATACGAGCCGTGCCACATACATACCCACTACCTATCAACCATTTTTACATCATGACTATACATGAGATGGCGTTTATCCCTATCACAGAACCAAAGAGAGACCTGGCGAATAGGCGCTTGAATGTTTTGATGTTTTGAATGTTCAATGCATTGCAACTATGCCATTTTGTGCATGTAGGTTGAATTTAACCTAGCGAGTGACGGGCCCATAAGAAAACAACCTAAAAAGACTCTTTGAGCACGGCGCCTGCAGGCACCAGCTGAAGATTCTCTCCACCATCTTCAGCTGAACCGAGCAAAGGCCACCGAGGAACGGAGCTTTGGAATACAACATCATTTCCCAAATGACTAGAGATATGTACAATACTGAAGAATACGAACAGAATACTGGAATTTCGTGTGAACTCTATATCAGGCATGAGTTGCCGGAGAGACGCCGGCCTAAAACCGTGGCTCCGACTGGGGCTCTCCCGCGGCCAGATGAAACACCGGCGTGTTTTTCCTTGGTTCCCCGTGCGCGTGTTTTTATTTACTGGATAATTTGGATCAGCCAGGTACCATATACTAGTCAATACTACGTGGTTCCTATGATTTTGTAGGTACCTAGTACCATGTACATCTAGCTATTCGGACGCGTACATCGCAGATGCTGAACAAACAATGGCTCGCTATCCCGGTGGATCGGTCCCTTGCAGTGTAATTGTTTCTTCAGTCCTCAGTCCTTTAGTCTCGGCCCTTTACATAGCCCGCAGCAATCTCCCAGGCCCCCTCGGCTGGTCTCAATTTCCCCCTGATACCCTCCCCCGTCCTTCCTTTGATTCTCTTTCCATCACAGTTTCCCTTGCGTCGTGAAAAACCACCTGGGTACTACTCGTTGAAAATGAGTTATTTTCACACTGAGTACAGCAAGTTCCTCGCGAATCCTAGATCCGCTCAGGTCGCCGCGAATATCTCGTTGATCTATGTCACTTCAACCACCAAATTCGAGGGCAGTGATTCGGTACTGACCCATCTGTCGCGCCAATCATCCATTGTGAAGAAAAAGGCAGAAAATATCATCAATGCGATTGAGTCTTCTGACTCATTGGTGTTGGACATCGAAACAACACTGGAGTTCCTTGAGAGCGGCGGGGCTTATCTCCCCTCTTTGGGTGAGGACCACCTGGCCGACCGCGTCGTGACCATCCCCACGGTAAATTCCCCGAGATCCCCATAACTTGCAGCAGTGCTAATGCAGCTCCCTGCAGCTCCACATCGTCCGCTGGAACGCCCAACATGAGATTCAACAGGTCCGCATCTACTGGGACCAGGGCTCGCTCTTGAAGGAGGTGGAAATGATCGGCGCGCGCAGTCGAAACTGGCCCATTCGCAGCGGCCTGGAGCATATCCGTTTGCTACGATCGGCTGCAAATGCGCAATCTGCTCCGCCCTTGGCTCCATCCCAGGAAGAATTCAAGGAACTCCCCGCGCGACCTGGCTCCCCCGGCAAGCGACACATCAGGGACCCCTACGGTGCCGGCTCCCTTGCCAACCTCCTCTCGCCCGGTAAGGACATGGAAGAAAATGAACGCCCTCCGCGACCATCCTCCCCCGGCAAGAGACACACCAGAGATCCTTATGGGGCTGGCTCCTTGTCCGAGCTTCTGTCGCCCAGCAAGGCCCCCGCTGCCCGCGTCCTCCCTTATGCGCCGTCATCTGCGAAGCCCCCAGCGCGCAACTTGTCCGATATCTTTATCGACGAGGAGGCTCCCCCCACACCCTCGAAGGCTGAGAGAGTGATTGCGCCTAAGGGCGGTGCTCGCAAACTCCGAGATGAAGACAATCTGGACCAAGACCGCGCCCCATACAGGAGCAACCCTAAGCGGTTCAGCCACTTTGAGATTGGTGGTGACAACGCTGATCTAGAGGTTCCCGAGAGAGCGCCCAAGGGTGGTCTTGGCAAACCCCAGGAGACCCGAGATGAACTCAATCTGGACCAAACCCGTGCCCCATACAAGAGCAACCCTAAGAGGTTCAGCCACTTCGAGATTGGTGCCGATGACGCCGGTCTGGAGAAGACCGAGGAGCCCAAGCGTGGAAAGTCGCGTAACCAGTCCCAGTGGGATTTTGGTGACGTTGCCACTCCCCAGAAGGCCGCTCCAGTCTTTGTCGGCCTCAGCGAGCAGGACCGTAACTTTGGCTGCAGTGACGAGGCACCGACACCCCCCGTCCGCCAACACGTGAACAAGCCTCGTCGTGACGCGGATGTGCACTTCCAGATGAACGAGGACACCGAAGAAGATGATGGTCGCATTATCAGCTCCTTCCAGGGCCGCGGCCAGGGTCTGTACGAAAACCGCCTATTCGACGAAGGCGAGCAGGAGCCTAAGGGCTCGGCGCCCTTGTCGCAGCTGAGCAACAACTCCAACCGACAGAAGAGCTCCGACGTGCACTGGGCGATGGGTGATATCTCCCCTGCTGTCTCCAAGAAAGACAACAAGAACTCCAAGCCCGTTCCCGAGGACCGTCTGAAGTCTGTGAAAATGATGGAGTCTTCATGGGATAATTATGATCAATCTCCTGAGCCCATTCGCACCGCGACGTCACTGCGTAACCCCAACCGTCACAACCAGCCGTCCTGGACTCTTGGTGCTGACGAGTAAACAATTAGCCACGCGCCGAGGATGACTAGGGGTTGATTCGCTCAAAAGCCCTTCATCTCTCCAGACCGCACGAGACTAACGTCCATGTTCTTTTAAATTCAGCTGTATGATCACACACGGCCGATTATCTTAATCACGAGCTATGTGTACCGATACCCACTAAAACAAGCAAAAAAAATCGAGGCCGAGGACACTACAAGCTAGCTACGGCCTACTACCCTTGATTCTGTTAGTGGGAGTAGCACTGCAGCCCGTGGTTTGTTGGTGTTGGAGGCTCTTGTCCTGTCCTGGCCTTGATACCTCCCTTGTCTTTTTCTTTTTACCTTTTCTTCTTTTTCACCCTTTATTTCTCTAGGTTCCGCCGGGCGTATCCCTTTATCTTTGTCTTATTTTCTGTGTACCTTGCTTTTGCTTTTCTCTTTACTGTACAAGATTACCACTATGCGCGGGAGGTTTCGCTGATCGTGCAATTGATAAATTGACCACGATATGCTATATGTGGTAGCCGGGAAATCTTTAAACTAGGTCAAGCTTCAATGAGTAGAGTATGATCTGGTGAGTCACTTTCCTTGTATTAATTCAATCGCTGTAAAGATTTCATACAGTATACGTACATTGTATTTGCTCCAAAAACCCCTTACTAAACCTTGGAATTAATGCGTGTACTGCCGTAAGGCTTTATATACTTCCAAGGGTTCCAAGATTGTCACTGACGTCCAGGTTGATCATGCTCGCGAGCCTGAGCTGCTTTTTGTTTTCATGCAGTCCAGGAAAAGAATCCATGATATACTGAATCATAGGGCCAAAGTGGGAAGAATCTGCCTCCAGCCAAGGATGAATTCAACATGTCTGTACTCGGTTCGCCACTCCAATGCCGAAGTCCTCGCGGCGACATTTCATATTATGTCGATCGAACTGATCGTGAGACTGGTTAGCCTTGCTGGAATCGGGAACTCCGGACTGACTCTTGGTGCGATGGTCCGCTTCCTCTTGCCTCTGCTGCCGCCAGGTCATATCCGAGCTCTTCACATCTCCGGTGGGCGACGACTCATCGGCCATATCACAATCTTCTATTTTGTCCACTGCCTCCAGCGACCCAACGGACCGTGAGCTGACTGAATCCGCATCGTGCATCGATGACACGCCAAAGTTGCTATCCTTTGTTGCATTGTCATCGTAGTCTCTCTGGTTCTGACATTGAAGTTCAAGTTAGATGCCGCGTGATTGTATGGGGATGCGAAAAAATTCGGAGGTTCTTACCAGCAAAGCATGGATTCGCTTAGATATGCGTTCGGGAACAATGTTTTCCACTTCTCTCAGCAAGGATTCATATTCTCGCAGTCTTTGCGACAAACCGCGGATCTGTCTATAGAAGAAGGTATTCAGTATCTGCGTTTATTGTTGGCAAGGGTCAAACCAAGGACTGATCTACCACACAACAAACGAACAGTGCAAAGAGTGCTTACTGCATTGTCCTCTCACGAAATGCAAGTGGATATACACAAGTGGCTTTCAACTCATGACATTGCCTGCAAACTGGATTATCTCCACTGCATTTTGTTTTTCGTATGCGACATGATTCGCATGCCCGAAGGACTCGTCCAGGATTTCTAGGCACAACGCCAGTCCGATGTCGAGGAATTGCGACTTTCGGCTTCTCGATATGTCTCGGCTGTTCTACCGCGATGTTTTCGAGTATTTCGGAACCCGATGATCCTCTATTGATCGGTATGTAAGGGCCCTTGGAAGACATAGAGGAGGTTCTTCGAAAGCCTGACTCTGAAGGACCTTCCGATGATTGTGGGAACCGGGGGGCCATTGTAAATTGCTTGTATAACGATCTTATTGCAGCTGTAAATGTAGGGACAGCGAAGTTGATTGATGAAGCTGAAGTTCCAAGGTTGCTGATTTCGGAAATGCCAAGAGAAAGCAAGGAAGCGGACGAGGAATATATTGTTTCGTCACATATGCATTTGGTATTGAAGAGGTATGCTCTGCATCAGGTTTCGATGATTAAATATATGAGTAATTTTAAGTTCAAGGTCAAAAACCTAGCTTGACCAGGTTCTGCAAAGAAAATTGACTTCATAGGTGGTTGGTCATCCGCAACAATCAGGTTTCGTGCATGTACGATACCTGCACCATGGGCTGTGTAATGACGCGAACGTGATTGAAAATTTTTAGTTAATGCTTCATGCTGTTCCTGGACTTGTAATTTGCTGAGATGAATTGATTGATTATTTTGTCGCGAAATTCGGCGGTTGATTCAAGAACAAGATCGACTGCTCCGCGTTAGGGTGATACGAGATCATTGCTCGGCATCACAAATCCGCAGATAAATGCCAAGATTAATGGAATGCTAGCGAAGGCAGGGCTGTCAGGTATAGAAAGTTGAATAAATTCAGGTAGATCATAATCTGCAAGCGCAATGGATGTGATCAATATACCACGAGCTCGTCCCAAGGCCATGATATTCGATACTCATGCGGCACCGTTTCTTATAAGGCCTCGGGAAAATCATGAACTACTGCCCCCAGATGTTCTAGCTGCTTTTTACCCTCTTCAGTTGGCATACCTAATCAAGTGCGACTGAACCAGCAGAATTTTGACTTTTATAGCCTCTTTTGATGTGCCTGAGATAATGGAGACAGATCTTCAGGCTGCATCTACGACCCTGATAACGGGATCATTGCCATATTGGCAGAGCATTTGGCCACGCAATTGATTGAATTTGCAGAAAGAATATGATGAAGTTAAGTACTGATGCGGAGAGAAAAGCCCTCTGACTGGTGCGAATACTTAGAGCTATAACTCCCTATTTTATCGCTTCATGCTGCCAATAGAACAAGGTACACGGAGTACACAGAAGCCGTTCCAGATCTATTCTCCTATAGGTCCATAAATTCAGTAGGGTTGCCGAAGGTATGCCGGCTTCAGACGCGTCGTATCCCCAATATGTAGCCGACAGGCTACGCTCGTAATATATGAACCTGAAGGTCTAGACGGGTTCTGCTGAGATGACTCAGAGAGTTATCTGAGCTGGACCAATCATAATCCCGGGATTTTGGATAGGAACCTTAACAGTCGTAAGAAGAGGGGTTGCCTCAATGATCTTACGAGAAAAGTCCCACAAAGTCTTATTAAATGATTCTAAGTAGGGGAAAAGACTCACTAGCGTCTATAATGTAATCCAGGCCAAGCATTGTAGGAAAAATGCACCCATCCCGTTGAAGGGCCGATCGCATCCCGCTGCGATCATCATGGCGATAAGAGCCAGGCGCCGGAGATAACTTTGCGACCGATTAATCATCCTCCCATTTGCGTTTCTTTGGCATTTCCCTTAACTCTCTGCTCTCTGCTCTTTCGCAGACCCTCAAGGGGAATAGCAGCTATCTTGCGCCATCCCAGCCAACCTCCTATCGGCCTTCCTATAGCCTTATTGGCCCCCAACACCTAGGTCCTACCCGAGTCGAGACTCGTCACCACACCCCTCTTGACCAGACCCAGAGCTTCGGGCACCGCCCTTTTACACAACCGACGCAATACTCAAGATCGGTACCAGCAAATAACTCCTACCGGTCTTTTGCGCATCCATTTGATCAGCATTAGCCGCCTTTGTGCGCCTTTCCAGCCAACCAACGGGGTCAGCCCACCCGTGGCGCGACACTGCGTAGTCGCAACAGTTAGGGGGCAGAAAGGGTGCTTTCAGCTACCCCGCCAAGCTTATCGATCTAACAAGGATCGCGCATAGCTTCGACGGTCATCCGAGATAGCCCCATAAGAATACCCTGGGCGCTGCAGACTCGACTCCTTCAAAGAGGAAGCCCTCGCAGCTGTATCCGAGCGGACGTCAAATACCCAAGCAAGAGACCGTGGCTCGTGATTTAAACATTCGAAACACCATACACTCCACCACCCGAACCAAACACCCTCAAAATCGCAACATGTCACCTACGCCGCCCTCTACAACCCCGTCGAGCGGAAGCGCTCACTCGCCTGACTTTAGAGTCATCCGCAAACGCAACCGAGTCCCGCTTTCATGCGCGCCTTGCCGCCACAGGAAGTAAGCAGCCGGAAAATTGGCATTTAATGGCCTTGTACCCGAAATCCAGTTCTGTGCTAATCAATGCTTTACTGCTAGGTTAAAATGCAATCGCTCTAACCCGTGCGAAAACTGCGTCAAACGTGGAGATGCGCATTCCTGCTCATACGCACAAGTGAGCACCCGGAAGAAGAACCTTCAACAACAGACAACGCCGACTTCGCCAGATGATATGCAAAACCGTATTGACCGACTGGAGGGCCTAGTTCTATCGTTGATGACGAATGGTGCGCATTCAGCGGGCCCCGCGGCCGCCATGGCTACGATCTCTGGCGATAGTAGTGGAGGCTCTACGGGACTCTCTCATGAGCTGGACCTTGATGACGATATTCATGGCGCGGAGGAGAGTGATACGGAGCAGGTAACGAAGTCATTTGGTGTGATGAAAATGGACAATAACAAGTCCTACTACATCAGCGACGCACACTGGGCCTCTGTATTAAATGATGTAAGTCCTGCTTGGTCTCTAGAGAAGGGTTTCATGTCTGATAATTTGTTGGGGTAGATCACCGAGGTGCGGAACTTCTATACGACACATAAAAAACAGTTTGAGGAGCAGGCAGAAAAGGTCAAGGCATCTCGTCCAGAGACGGATGTTCCTGGGTCAATACTGCTGTTCGGGGTGATGAAACCTCTCAGCCGACCAGAGATTCTGTCTTCTTTGCCCTCCAAATACATGACCGACCTTCTCGTTGCTCGTTACTTCAACAGCTACGATCCTGCTACACATATCCTTCATGGCCCAACATTCCAAGCACAATACAATAGGCACTGGGAGGACCCCTCTCGAACTGAAATTGTGTGGATAGCTATGCTGTTTGCCATGATGAGATTGGCTATGCTATCATATCACCGAGAAGGCGACGAGCCTCCCGAGTTCAGGGGCAAGGCCATGGACATGGCCAGCTCCTTCCGAAACTCAGTTGCAGAGTGTCTGACTTTGGCGGATTACACAAAACCACACCCGTATCTAATTGAGGCTCTGGTTTTCCATATACATGGTGATGTCTCGCAGAGCCGTGAAACAGATGTGTCTGTGTGGGTTTTAACAGGTGTGGTTGCCCGTTTGGCGATGCGAATGGGATACCACCGAGATTCAAAAGCGTTCCCTAATATCACACCATTCCAGGGTGAGATGCGACGGCGGGTGTGGTCGTTTGTCCGGGTAGCAGATGTGCTATTTTCATTCCAAGTTGGCATGCCAAGTATGCTCCGGGCTGCTGACAGCGATACGGATCTACCCCAGAATTTGTATGATGATGACTTTGACGAAGACTCCAAAGAACTGCCACAACCTCGTCAGCTGAGCGAACCAACACCTATTTCGTACCTGAGAACCAAGGCTCGTCTGGTCTTTGCATTTGGCCGTGTCAATGAGCACGCTTCGTCCATTTCCAATGCTTCCTATGACAAAACCATGGAGCTTGATGCCGATCTTCGGCAGGCTAGAGACTTAATCCCTGACCACCTACGTCTTCGTCCGTTGGAGGACTGTCAGTTGGATCCGGTGCAACTGATCATGTCTCGCTATTCAGTGAACATGGTCTACCACAAGGCACAGATTGTGCTGCATAGACCATATCTCGTCCGTGCACGGGAGAACCCCCGCTTCACCTACTCTCGACGAACGTGTATCGACTCAGCCATGGAGATACTTGGAGTTCAGTCAATTCTTCACACAGAATCACGCAATGGACGTTTACGCGGCCGCCAGAACCTCCTCTCGTCCATTAGCTCAACAGACTTCCTCTTGGCTGCGTCAATTGTCAGTCTTGATCTGTATCATGGATACACACTCCAGGCATCGGGCCGACCATCCGGTGACACGTATACCTGGGGCCATGAACGACGCGACGAGATGACCGCAGCAATCCAAAGATCGAAAGATATTTGGGATGAGACGCGGGACAACAGCATGGAGGCCTTCAAAGCCAGTAGCATCCTTGGGGTGATGCTTGGCAAGCTGCATAACAACCTCCCAGGACTTGAGAATAGCACCGGAAACAATATGTTCGAGCCTCAAGATGAGAAGCAGAATGCTGCTATGACGCTGGGTCTGTTGAGTAGTGGGATGAGTCCCATGAACCCGGGCCTCTCTCCATTCCCGGATCCAGCCATGAGAATGACTGATTCGCCCGTACCTGCAGGCGTGGGCCTGGGAGCGGGCGCCTCAGCTGAAATGCTAAGTGGACCTCTTTCACCTTTCAGTACCATGTTCAGCCAGATGCCGGACATGCAGGCCAACCTTGACTGGGTAAGTTCAGCTAATTATACTGACATGAAATGCACTGTTTTGAATTATATTCGCTAACATTCAGTTGCAGGAGGCTTGGGATACCTACATCCAGAATCCTAACTTTGGCGCCTCGAATCAGTTCTGGCCTATGATGGATCCCTCAGGACAAACAGTGCAACCTGCTGGATTGACACAGCCTCAGGTACCAAGTTCGCTTGGAACATCACGAGTATCCAATGGTATATCGACTACGCAGAACGACATTGGCGCTGGCCGCGTACCAAATATGTTCTCGCCACCAAACAGCGAGAACAACGGCTCTTCTGCTACGGGGTTCACACCCATGTCCCAGCCAGGTAGTTCTGACCGGAGCCAAGGATCAATTTAGTTGATCTAAACGGTCTTCTTTTCTTCTTTCGGATTCAAATTGAGTTTCTTTTTAATCTCCCCTCTTGCTGGTTTCCTCGTTTGTACCTGAGATTCTTTGGTGTAAGAATGGGCTAGACTCGGCTGGATCTCTAATTTTCGTCTCTTTTGATACCGCGGGAACATTAAACCGGATGGAGGAATTGGTTCTGAAAAGTCTTTAGTAGTATATTTAGTAGTATATGCGGAGCACCGAGGTAATATTTCTTTTTTTTTAAGGAGTGGTGCAAGGTGCATGTTGACTTCCCTGTATGATAATTGGGATTTTGCTATATTGGACTCCACTCTTCTAATATTTCTCCATGCCAACCGATTCTGTTTTCTTTAATTTATCTAGAATTATGGCCAAACTACACTCTTCTCTCCTCTCTTGACTCTATGAGGTCACCAATAAAGCGTAGCATAGTCGAGTCCAACAGATAGTTTAATGGAGCGAAACCCGCCATAAGGACAAAAAAGCATTGATACATGATTTAAGTCTCAGTGAGCTCCAGATACTGACCAACTAGGGTCTTGACTTGAGTTTCGAAGCCAGAGAGGCGAATGCCAAAGGTTCTCTCAGTCTTCCCAGCGTTGATACGAACAGGAACAGTTAACTTTTTCCAAAGCGCCCATCGTTCACAGCATGTAGGAAATATCTTTTCACGATATAAATGGAATCTTTCAACTTAGCTCCATTTAGGCCGTCAGAAGTCACAGTGAAAGATTGGTTACCCTCAACCTTAGGGCTAAGGGCACTAACATGCACATGAGCGACGTCATCAACGAAACAAAAGTTTCCCAACATAAGGCTGGCTCATCGGACTGGGAACCCTTGAGCAAGCCCAAGAGAACGGAGTTGCTAGATCCAGTTTCAAGGTCACCGGCTGAAGTGCATAGCTTATCACGACCGAAGACCCGTCCTGGAAAAACGCTGATCAAGTCAAAGGTGGGCCTATTCCTCTTCATCCAGTCCTCTGACGCGTTCAAAGTGGAATTCGACCTCGTACGGAGCTGGTTTAAGAGCAATGCGGTTTTCGGCATGAAAATCTTTGCCATCACCCTGGCCGACACAATATCTCAACGGGACATTGCCAACGATAGAACCAGTCATAACAACTCGCTTCACCGTTCCGGCCTTTCGAGTGCTCTCTAAGAGATCGACAGTAGCTCTGCGGGAGGTTTGGACGAAGATTTCGTTGTACATTTCCGGAGTAAGAGACATATCACCGAAGCTGGCGGTAAGTTAGGGGACGCACAATGAATGACATAAGTGGCCCCCCCCCCCAACGGCATCATCGTAAGCGTTAGGTTGGGCTATGTCCGGGACAACACAATAGGAAAGGCTCCCGTCAACCTTCTAATAGGAGAGGATTCAAGAAGCTTCTGCTACTTCATAGCGGAGCGAACCACGACGCGAACTTGATATCCAGCCTCTAGGGCCACGAGGAGTGTCTTGAACCCCACAAAGCCTATAGCACCGGTAAGAATCAGAAGTCGGCTAGCGTCCATATTGTTTGAGGATTGTAGGAGAGGATGAAGAAAGGCAAAACTCGGATCAAAACATGCCATAATACGCGGATTCATAGGCTTAAAGTTCTGATTCCAAGCTCATGACACTGAGTATGGCGAATTCTTATAACCTACCTAATATCCCTCCTCCTCTCCAAAGCTTCGGTTTCTCCCGGGGTATACCCCAACACACCGTTCGCATTGAGCGATTTCTTTTGGTACTAGATTAATAATATTAAAATCTACTTCGATTCCAAAACCTTCTACATGAGGGCTGTAGATTTTGAGATTATCTGATTTGATCAGCCAAAATACCAGGGCCGATCGTCGGTGCTCCACCGTGGCTTGACTTACTTCCCAACTAGGAAATTTTCGTTTTTGTGGGGCTTCACACTAAGTGGGTCATCCGACATTATGGAACGTGTCTCATCACGGCCCATACTGAGGGACGATTCGTTATGAACAAATTCCCGTTCCCCTCATTGAAATCTTAGAAATCGTTGCGCAAGCTGACAATTAAAACGTTCGCATGACCTGCGGCCTGTAAATGCTTAATAATCTGCTGACTTAACGACCAAGTAATAATGTACTTGCCTTTTGTTGCAGGCGCCTATAGAGCTTGGTCTATAAAGCACATCACAGCCCCGAGAAAATCCTACGTTACATCTAGCATAAGATTCTACTATATAACACCCTCTTCATAAACTTGTGATCGGCTGTGACTGTGTGCAAGTTTGACTTACTTTTCAAATACAAGATGGTGTTCAAGCTTATTGGAGCTCCTACCTCTTGGAATTCTCTGCGTGCGCGTCACATTCTGTTTGAAAAAGGGCTTGAGGATGAAGTTGAGCTAGTTGATTTGAGTGTGGCCAACGGCGATCAAAAGGTTTGTATTATTACTTATTATACAGAGGAAAGAGGTTTTTCTGACTCCTAGTGCTTTAGAAACCGGATCATCTGGCTAAAAACCCATTCGGGAAAGTTCCAGTTCTGATTGATGGAGATTTCACCTTGTTTGGTATGTACTATGGACATCCATCTTATAATAATTCATGCGCAAGGCGATTATCTTCTAACCTCGATTCCAGAATCCCGCGCCATAGCTATCTATCTCGCGGCAAAATATCGAGATCGCGGTGTGCCACTCATCCCTGTCTCGCCCAGTCCTAATGAGTTGGGATTATTTGCGCAATCTGCGTCGATCGAATTGACTCAATTCGATAGTCTTGCGGAGCCATTTGTCCTTACACACGTCATTGCTAAGTGAGTAGTCATTTGTCTTCTTCTTTCGACAGCGTTAAGATATTGTTTATTCTAACAAGATGAAATTTCAGATTCCAAAAGAAAATCGTTCCCGAGAAGGATACATTCGACGCCGTGGCAGCGATAAAACCGAAGCTTGACACGCTAGATGGTATCCTTTCTAGACAGAGCTACATGGCGGGCGAACAGTTCTCCCTACCGGATGCGTTCTATATGCCCCTCATCCATCTTATTATCAAATTAGGCTTCCAGGGCCTGATATTCGAGAGACCAAACTTGGCTAGATGGTGGGATGTGGTTAGTCAGCGTGAGGCCTGGAAGAGAAGCGTCGAACCTTTCGACAAGGTGTATGGGTTCTAGGGTTGTGTGTCTGGTCGTTCAAAGTGCCTATAACTTGGCGGACCTAGCCTTCTTGTCTGCAATGTAGTCTGTGACACTTCTCGCTTGGCTCTATCACTTGTGTTGTCCTATGTCAAATGCTCCTCATTCGACCGGATGTTCAACCCCGGTTACGTAATGACGATGAAGGTTCATGCAATAAGAATAGCTTCTGGTTAGTTCCTGATCATTTCGGAGTCCAAACGTATTCTGTCTTTTGCCAAATTTATTTGTCTGATTGTAAGCTATGAATTTTCGAGTTCTTCAATACCGCCCATAAGATTCCGTTTTTTAAGTCCGATTAGGCAAGACGAAAACAACAGAGGCCACCTAATGAGACCAAAGCTTGGTCAGTGAGGAACACGGCTCAATTCGCTCTTTCTTGTTCTAGATTTTTTCTTTGCACGCGGCCAAAATGCAGAAAATCATACTCTAATATCAGATAGGAAGAAATTTCTGCGCACTGTGGTAAAAGTTTTGTCCTATGCATTAGTATTTACTGACTTCCTATATATCTAGATCATTGAAATTGAAATCCTTAGATAGTTCCGTCTTCCGGATACTTTCGATTACGGATCCCTAAATTAAAAATCCGGTTTCCGAGGTTCGAGAGTGATAACAAATTGTATATACTTTATTCTACTTCGAGTAATTTTAGAGTGGAGCACCTGAGTCAGCATTAGGCTTCCGCAGGACCCAGACCCCAGACCCAGCCTGGGTCTGGGTTGAGGTTAGGCAACCCGGACCCGAACCCGGACCTAGACTGGGTACTCATTGGGGCCCTAGGAAAACCCAACTTTGCATAAATTCAAGGTCTTGGCGTTTATAATCCTGCTAACTAATCAATATGTAATCTTGGTATTTTTTGCTGTTTTGGTGAGAACTAATATAAATGAACTTCTTAGATAGTAATATCACTTATTTTATACGAAATAATAGCTTATATTAATTATTGATATATTCCTCTTTATAAATGATAACTTAGAATATATGATTTTTATAAAGTTATGGTGGTGCTCTAGTAGTTAGGTAGACTAATATACTTAAAGTTATGGAAATATATTTTGAATATAGCATAAAGTAAGTATAACTCTCTTATCTACTCTTCAGTTTTATACTACTGGCCACCATTAGTAATCGAATATGTCGATTTAGAGATATCTTAACGTAATGCACGGGAGTGGCGCACCCGAACACACCGTAATTGAAGAGAAAATTGCTGTCTCCACCCACCTAGTTTAGGAAACGGTTGACGTAAAGTTAGAAAAAGTTACCAAATCCGGAAGTTAGTCAGGTCATTTGTGGATACGCAGAACTAGGTAATTATTGAAAGTTTACAAGAATCGGGCCGTTCCCCAGACTTATATGCTTATGAATCGAAGGAGGACGGATTTCAAAGCACGGAATGAAGGAAGTAAGTACTCGATAGAAGAAAAGAGATATAAATACATGTTGCAGTTTGGCTTGGAACAGATTATTTATTCTCACGGCATTCTACCTCTTTCAGAACAGCCCCCTGTGAACTTCTCTATCATCGGCTTTGAACATCCGGAAACAAGAGGAAGAGTATGGATACCAACAACCTGATCGTCCTCACTGGTGCCACCGGCTTCTTAGGGTTCAAGACCCTGACTGTCGCGTTGGAAGCCGGTTATAGCGTCCGCATTGTTGTCCGATCGGCCGGGAAAGTCGACAAAGTCTTCAGTTCACCTTCTATCAAAGCTCTAAATCCCAGCAGTGGGAAACTCTCTTATGTCGTTGTCCCCGACATCGCAGTTGCTGGCGCTTATGACGAGGCTGTCAAAGGGGCTACCTACGTGATCCACTGTGCCTCTCCGATCCCCAGCTTTGGCGGCGAGACACCCACTGCAGACCAGTTTGAGGAGCGTTTCGTTCAGACATCACGCAGGGCGACAATCGGAATGCTTGAGAGTATCAGGAAGGCCGGAACTGTCAAACGGGCTATCTTCACCAGCTCAGTTGTTGGTAACATCCCATTCAAGGAATTCCTTGGCCAAGGGGATAACAATGTTTTCAATGCTGAGAGCCGTACCCCCGTCGACCCTGGCCCTTATTCCTCGAGTTTCAGGCCTACAGTGCTAGCAAGGCTGCTGCCCTCAACGACTCGGAAACCTGGGTTAAAGAGAACAGGCCCGACTTCGATCTGATCAGCATCCTACCTGGATTCATATTTGGACGTGACGAACTCTGCACGACCACAGACGACTTCAAGTCTGGTTCCACAAACTCAGTCCTCTTGGGCCTTCTGCAAGGCGCCCAATCCAGCAGCCCTTTATCCAGTAACGCGGTATTGGTGGACGACATCGCCCGGCTGCATGTGAGCGCCCTTGACCCAAAGATCGAAGGCAACCAGGCTTTCGTTGCCACCGCTGATGGTGTTGATGGTATGGTGTGGGAGGACGCCATTGGAATAGTCAAAAAGCAATTTCCCCATGCTGTCGCCGACGGGCGCCTGAGGACCACCGGGAAACAGTCGACGGTCGTCGTTCGTGTTGACGGCAGGAAGACTGAGGAGACTTTCGGTATCAAGCTGTCTGGGTTTGAGCATCAAGTCAAGAGCCTGGTTACTCAGTACCTTCAGGTTACCGAGGCGTAAATTGATTAACGAGGATTCACTTTGCTGTTTTACTATATTTTTTTTTTGCCTTGATAGCTGTCTCTGAACCGGGGGATATTTTGTATTACTAACCGGACACTAGAAATGCAGATAGCTATCAAAAATAAATCACCATTTCTTTAGCACTGGTAGCCATTCATTGGTATCCAACAAGGTGATTAAAGTAAACCTTTTCATTCGGCAGTATTGAGCTAGAGGACGACATGCTTACTGGATTATATTACTTCTTGTTCCTGGTGTGTGCGTATAACTCGGGAATTAGATGCTTTTTTTTTCAGAGGCGCAGGGCCAGAGTGGCATTACGGCCGATAACTGATAGCCATTCATAACCATCCTCGGCAGCTCCAAGTTGACAAGGAGTCAAGGGAAACGCCATCCGCGCTGTTTTATAAGCGTATCTTTCCTAGCTTCCAATAAGATACAGTCATATTTCATTAGGATTTGCACCCTAGTACTTCGGTAGGCCAGACCCACATAGTTTCTGCCTATAGAACTTCTATTTCTAATAACTAGTATGCCATCCTTCATACTGAATAACTTCCTCTATACGACGAGGCATAGTCTCAGCTAGATTGATAAAGTGCCTAATCGTAAGCTGTTCCCAAACAGCCTGTGCTGCATCTACTAGCTCTGCCCAAGTAGCTTCATTATTAGGCATTTCACGCAGCCACGGCCGCAGCTTCAATATATCAGCCTTTAATAACCACCAGAGGTTCTGACACACGACTCGGAGAAGGCGTGTCCTCCTAATAACTTTCATATATCATCTTCAAACGGATCGAGAGCTGGTTATTTCCATCATCGTGTCGACCCTATAATGTGCGTGGGCCAGACAGTGCATAAGATATTTGAGGAAGGGGACGGAAGAGGGCGAAACGAGGTTGCCACACAGCCCCACGAGCCACGTCTTGCCGCTAGTGGCTTGCGCTAATGGTCCCGCGACGCTCAAGCGGCTCTGATGCCCAATAAGACCCGAAGCCGCTACATGGTGATACTATAAGCAATGGTGGAGGTCATGAAACACATTTTACTATCGAGCCTTACCTATCAACTAGGCCCGAGAATATTACATAGAGTAGCACCAGACCTTCTATAGTGAAGTAGCTAAGAGAGTAAAATACACTGTAGCCATTCATATTTATCATTTCAATGCTTATTGTCGTCTATGGACCAGTTGCCGACCGTTATCGGCACGTGATGATATCGCCACCCGAAACTTTTCGATACGCTCAACTCCGCCCGAAACCCCGATCTCTCCAGAACCCAGAACCAAATCTCGGTCTTGGCTACATTTGTGCCAGAACTCCGGCGCTAGACCGGTAATCTCATAATGTACGTTAATCTCAATTTCGGTTCCGTGCCCTTATCACAGCCCTGGACTAACATGATCACTCCCAGGCATTCATTTCGCCAAGCCTCGTCACGGATCCTTCCCCCCTCAGTATCTTCTTCTTCGGCCACATTATATCGATCAAGATGCGCAATTCCATTCCGATACAACCCCAATGTCTCCTCGTCTCAACGCCCATATCTCTCCGCTTATGTGCGCTCGAATTCTACAAATACAGATCAATCCTCCGGCTTGTCAGGAAAAGATGCTCCAAGACGACCTGGAGGAAATCTTTCTAGGCTCGCCAAGAAACACGGTGCCCCTCTTACACCAGATGAAGAAGCTTATACGAAAGGAGACACACTAGAATATGACATCGATTACGATGACTTGTATGCGAGGTCTAAAGCTGCAGACCTGGAAGCACAAAAGGGGAATGAACAAGAGAAAAGGAAGTCGCGCCATAAGTTGCTTGATGAAGAGATGAAGCAAGGTGACTCGGCCTCGGGTTCAAGAAAACCAACCAAGAACTACGAGATTAGCCCGCCAAGCGAGACAATTTATGTGGGCAATTTGTTCTTCGACCTTGCAGCCGAGGATCTGAGGGCGCATTTCGAGCAATTTGGAACCGTGTTGAATACAACTATTGTGCATGATAACCGGGGGATAAGTAAGGGGTAAGCTATTTTTGCAGTATACAAGAGCGCTTCTGGTACTGACACACCTCGAGATTCGGCTATGTCCAGTTCGATACCATAGAAGAAGCAAAACTCGCGGTCGAAAAACAACACATGAAAGTTCTCGGTGGTCGTCCAGTTGTCCTACAGTACGCCCGCAGCGTTATCCAACAGAAACCAATCGAACACGAGCCCACCAACACACTCTTCATCGGCGGCATTCCCTACGAACTCACAGACCGTGATATCCAGGATCTGTTCAGTGATGTGCATAATACCGTCGATATCCGGGTTCCAGTGGACCGGCGCTCGGGTGTCCCGCGTGGCTTTGCGCATGCGGAGTTCATTGATGTTCAATCCGCGATGTGGGGCAAAGAAGTGCTAGCTCGGAAGGCTCCGTACGGGCGGAAGTTGAAAGTGGAGTTCACCAACCGGAAGAAGGTTGGTATGATGCACTCAGAACGATTGCCGGGGTTGTGGTCGAAGAAGGCGAGGGAGAAAGAATCAATGGCTGAATCAGTTGAAAACGCCGTGGATAATTCCAAGGAAACGGATGCTCCTGAAGCTGCTGATTGGGAGCATGCCAAGGACCCGAAGCTTGAGTAGTGTGATGCTCAAATATGTACTATAGTAGAATGTATATAATACCACTCTGATTGTATAATGGTTTATTCAAGATCTCGGGATAGCTGTGCTAAATAGAGGAAGACTGCTCCAAGGCCCTCGATGCTTTATGTGTATCCATAGTACGGTGGAGACAGAGTGGAGAAACATGTCAGCCGTGGACGTCAGCCTCGTATGGATCTCGGGTCTAAACTATAACCCAAATCCAACGCGACACCATCACACCCCAACCCTCTACCCATTCCCGTACAAAAACAACACATGATGCCATACTTCCTTAGTCTGGTACACGCAAACCCCAACGAATTCCCAGCTGTAATAGCCGCAGAGCGATATGCCTTCGAAAACCCCCTCCAACCAATCTTCCGTCTCTACTGCCCGCTACTCAATAACAGCCTCGAAGAAACCATATCCGCAACCGCAGAAGAAGCACGAAAGAAAAATCTAGAAAATATACCCTCAACCCCGACCTCAACCTGGCTCCAAGTAACCCGCTCAAGAGAAAACCCCCACCAACCAAGCGAACCAATCCTCGGCGGCGCAGAATGGATCTTCATACCAGAAAACACCTCCACCCCGCGAACGCTCGAATCAGAAATCCAGTCCCTATCAACCCGCCACCCAGCAGGCGGAGCCCGCATCTTCGCCGAACAAGCCTTCCGCACCCTCCGCACAGCCGAGTTCGAAACACGAGAACGCTACTCCGGCAAAAAAGCTTACATGACCCTCGGTAGCTGTTTTACCGTCCCAGAATACCGCAGGAAGGGCATTGCCTATATGCTTATGGAGTGGGGGTTGGAGAGGGCGGACGAGGGCGGGCTTGATGTTTGGATTGAAGCTGCGCCAGATGCGGTACCGTTTTATGAGAGGTGTGGGTTTGAGAAGAGGGTGACTGTTTTTTTAGACTTTAGGTGTCCGGATGGATTGACGGATGTTGAAAAAAAGGATTGGGAGGCTGCTAGGGGGTCTATCTTACCGATTACTGCTGTTATTATGGGGCGGATGTGTAGATGTGGAGGGATAGAGGAGTTTGATAGGTAGGGCATGTCTTAGTGGGAAATTTATATTAATCAGATTGGGTGCTGTTGTTGATATATATCTATTGGTTTCAATATTCTGCATATAATGTACATATGTGCTGTATAAATTCTTTTTGGTTGAATACCCATACCAGTAATGCTTAGTTCACGCCGAGGTCTAGGGTGCGTACTGTACCGTCTGTACGCACTGTTTCCCCAGTTATTGGCGTAACAAATGAGCCATTGTTATTACATCGCGATGCTCCATGGTAGCTAATGCGCTACTACTGATTGAGGGTACCCAAAAGGAGTCTCCCAGCATGGCTCCAGGGCTCCCTACTTCACAGCTCAAATCGACCCGGGATACAGTATAAAAGAAAGACAGTATTTTGCCACATACCATATTCTTACATCAAGTTAGCTAGATACGGCAAGTTGATTGATCGTTGATAGTCGACATTTTCGGACTCTTTAGTTCATCAAATTTCATGATGCATTTGGATTCGGTGTCCAACAAACCATAGGAACGGCACCTGGCCAATTCTGTGCAATGTGATAAGTAGCCGGGTGCTCATGTGCTTCTCTTTTTCTCTAAATTTTCTGGTACGACAAGCCTATTTAACTAGACCGCACCATGCCCAGGCCCACGCTCCTACTAGTCACACTTTCGCTTCCAAGAACGGGCCGGTTCCGGCCCGCTATCGCTTTCATGTTTTCAGCATAAAAAGCAGAAAACAATTTGGACAGAAAATCCAACCTTCCACCCCTTTTGAGGTCTCATCCTGCGTTTCTTGCACCTTTTAAACCATCAATACAGTAGGATGTCAAGCGACGGTTACTCAGCTTCTATGCTGCAGACGTACTCTGTTCGTACTGCAGCGAATACGTCTGCCTATTTCATCTCACGAATCAAGCCAAACATGAAAATCCTCGATATTGGGTGTGGACCTGGCTCCATCACTCTGGATTTGGCCGCTCTCGTTCCACAGGGAAATATTGTCGGCATTGATTGCAGCGAAACCGCAATCAATTCCGCCAAAGAGCTCGTTCACAAACGAAAAATTGAAAATGCGACTTTCGAGGTCGCCAACGTCTTGGATCTTCCGTATGAAGACGAGACTTTTGATATTGTCTGCGCACATCAAGTTCTCATTCATCTTCCCGACGAATCTTCTAAAATCGGAGCAGTGGAAGGTTTGAAGGAGATGAAACGCGTTTGCAAAACTGGAGGCATAATTTGTGCTAGAGAATGCGATTGGAGGAGCGCTGTTATCCATCCCTCTATTCCCGGTGTGTTGGACAGTATGAAATTGATCGAAGATTTGACTGCTTTGAAACGGACCTCGCCATATGGTGGAATGGCTCGGTTCTGGGCTCAGAAAGCAGGGTTCAGATCTGCAGAGATTGATACCTCTGCCTCTGTGGTTTACTATTCAAGTCCCGAAGAAGTGAGGTGGTGGGGTGAGACTTTGGCTCAGCGTCTGGAACAAGGCTCTTCTCTCGATACAGGTATAAGGGAAGGTTTGATTTCTGAAATTCAAAAAGAAACACTTCCTTTGGGATGGAGGGCGTGGTCTGCACAACTCGATGCCTTCTTCTCCATGACTGATGTTCAATTTATTGGCAAGAAATAGACTGATATGTGCTTGATTGTGATAAACGGTATTGCGCGTACTGCCGTAATTCTGGTATTTTAAGGGTCTGTTTAAGATGTGCATGCAGCCATACTGCTTGAATTCTATTGAATTTGTCACTTATCACCCCCACGTCGTAAATCTAATAAACAAACAGCATATTTAGCGCTGCATAGAATTCATCACGTGATCACCGGGGAACCTCGGCTGACGGAAAGCGTCCCACCGTTTTCGATGGCTGAGCGATCAACCCCACGCCATTATCCGGGGCATTGCTTTTTCCTTCATTCTCTCCGTCCTCGGATATCGGTGTGCACTCACTATTATTGTACCGATAATTCGTTTGATCTTTTAATATCTGCATTTACACTATCACAAATTCCTCGCATACATATAAACTATGTCGTTCCTCGGTGGCGCGGAATGCTCCACGGCGGGAAACCCCCTCACACAGTTCACCAAGCATGTCCAAGATGACAAGTCTCTACAGCGTGACCGCCTGGTTGGTCGGGGACCAGGCATGCAAGAAGGCATGCGATCCCATGGTATGATGAGCGCACAAGACCAGGTGCGTGTGCAAAGCAGTCGTCGTTTCCCGAAGGGTATATCCTCCAATGACCAAGTCGACTAACATGCTTTCTCCCCGGCTCAATAGATGAATGATTTCATGCAACAGTCCGGACAACAATTAAATGGACCCTCGCCTCAACCATTCGCGATGGAGCACATGCGCCGGGAGCTGGATAATTTCCAGACTGCCTCACCTCGCACCGGGTCACCCGGGTGGGCGGCCGAGTTCGATACCGGCGAGCAAGCCCGCATGGAGGCTGCTTTCCCTGGTGCACAGATGAGCAATGCGTCTGGATTTGCACCGGCGGAGTTTGCCCGATTCCAGCAACAGAGTCGGATGGGCATGCCGCAGACTTCTAGCCCCGCTACCACTGCCACCCCGCCTATGATGTCGGGATATCAACGGCCGATGGGTGCTATGGGTGGCATGTATGGTGGTATGGGCGGTATGGGAATGATGCGGCCTATGGGTGGTATGGGTGGACCGATGATGCAGCAGCCTATGGAAGGAACCACGCAGGATAAGGGCAAGGGACGAATGGTGGAGCTCGACGACCAGAACTGGGAGGCACAGTTTGCTGAGATGGAGACGGCGGGTAACCAGGAGCAGACAGATGAGGAGGCCAATGCGGCTATGGAGGCGGAATTGAATGAGCTGGACAGGTCAGTGCCCACCAATGATGCCTTTGAGTCCGTGTGGGAGCGAGTTCAGGCTGAGACGGCGACGAGCAGAAAACTGGCGGAAGATAACGATTTCGACATTACTGATAGTGTGCATGTTGGGGATTTGGCCGACTGGGAGGGCTTTGATAGTCTGAACACACGCTTCCGCGACCCCCAGCTCGGTGACTACATGTTTGAGGAAGATAATGTGTACCAGTCCGTGAATAACCCATTTGAGGAAGGTGTGAAGATTATGCAAGAGGGTGGTAACCTGTCTCTGGCGGCGCTTGCCTTCGAGGCAGCGGTTCAGAAGGATCCACAGCATGTGCAGGCTTGGACAATGTTGGGATCGGCACAGGCTCAGAATGAGAAGGAGCTGCCCGCAATCCGGGCTCTGGAGCAGGCACTCAAGCTGGATCCCGGTAATCTGGATGCGTTGATGGGCCTGGCTGTTTCGTACACCAACGAAGGCTACGACTCGACAGCCTACCGGACTCTGGAGCGCTGGTTGTCTAACAAATACCCGTCGATCATCAACCCGAACGAAATATCCGGCGATGCAGACCTCGGCTTCACAGACCGTCAACTCCTGCACGAACGTGTCACAGAGCTTTTCATCCAAGCAGCTCAACTTTCCCCCTCCGGCGCCCAGATGGACCCTGACGTCCAAGT
Organism: Penicillium sp. IBT 16267x; assembly: GCA_028828865.1. Taxonomy (NCBI): domain Eukaryota; kingdom Fungi; phylum Ascomycota; class Eurotiomycetes; order Eurotiales; family Aspergillaceae; genus Penicillium; species Penicillium sp. IBT 16267x. The sequence goes on along the minus strand of JAQJZQ010000005.1, from coordinate 4,880,595 downwards.
CGGTCTGGGTGTACTGTTCTACTGTGCCGAGGAATACGAAAAGGCCGTCGACTGCTTCTCTGCTGCTCTGGCCTCCACTGAATCCGGCACCACCAACCAGCGTGAGCAGCTCCACCTGCTCTGGAACCGTCTCGGTGCCACACTCGCCAACTCCGGCCGCTCCGAGGAAGCCATTGAAGCCTATGAGCAGGCCCTCAACATCAACCCCAACTTCGTGCGCGCCCGCTACAACCTCGGCGTGTCCTGCATTAACATTGGCTGCTACCCCGAGGCCGCGCAGCACCTTCTCGGCGCTCTGTCCATGCATCGCGTGGTCGAACAAGAGGGCCGCGAGCGTGCCCGTGAGATTATCGGCGGCGGTGGGGCACCCGATGGCCTGGATGATGAACGCCTTGAGCGCATGCTTCATATTAGTCAGAACCAGAGCACAAACCTCTACGATACGCTGCGCCGTGTCTTCAGTCAGATGGGACGTCGGGATCTGGCTGACCAGGTTGTCGCCGGCATGGACGTGAACGTTTTCCGTAAGGAGTTTGAATTTTAGTTTTATTCCCCCCTCAGATGGATCATATGAATGATGTTGGGTCATTTTCGTTTTATTCTTGCCTATGCTTGGAAATGAAAGCCGGCAGGGCCCGGCTGCATTTGTTTGTGATTGATAGCTAAATGATGTATGATGTGAGGATGGATCTCCAGAATAGAGAATCTCATGACCAATGTACTACTGTGAGCTACCTTTAGATCATCCACTCACTCTGGATCTCAACTAGACGGATGAAATGGAGCCGAGTTCATCAATCCATCCACCACCTTCGCCGCAGCAATAGCCATCTCCTCCCCAAATCTACCACCAACAATCTACACACAAACAGGCATTCCGTGCACAAGCTCAATATCATCTGCGTATATGATTTCCCACGGGCTTAGGCCAATTATAACCCTAACCCTTACCCTAACTACCCTGACTAGGGAAAGGGTTAGCTCCGTTCCTCACCCTTAAAAGAGTATTATGGGAGGTTTACTATAGCGATCTACACTAGGCTAATCCAGCAAATGCAGAACTTAAGGGAGGGAGGGAGGAAGGGGAAGGAACTGAAACGGTATTGCACGCTAGGGCTCATGCTGTTTCTTTTGCGGGTCCACAATGTATCTCACAACCTGCGACACCATTTTCTGTCGGCGGGCTCATTCTGGGGGATACGAGTAGCTGCCGAACATGGAATAGTTCAAGCGAGGCTGACTCGGCGGGTGCGTCTTAGCCAACTCGTCACCATGCTTCCTCCGTTGACTGGGTCAGTCATCCGAATTGAAACGAACGACTGCACCTGAAACGGTTCGCTTAGCCTAAAGGGGAGTCAGTGATATACAAAAGTTGATCTCTACTCACCATTGAGAACTGATTGGCTGTTGCCTTTTCCGCCAGGGTAAGTGGTCAAAGCACGCAGGTCAATTCGTTCAGTCTCATTCTCACCTCGGCTCACCTTCAACTCACCCTCAACTCACCCTGTGCCGCTCTTTTGCTATCCTCATCCAGAGCACCAATATGAATTCCAATGTTCGGAGCATCGCCGTAAAGCAAGAACAGAAAGTACAGGCCATGCTTTGCGATTATTTATCATCATCATCTGAAAAACCACCATCTTCCGACCTCAAGCCAAATCCCAGTCCCCAGCCAAATAGATCCGCTCCTTTCCCACATTCGGATCCAAGTGGCAAGGTCATCAGATGTCCACCACGAGCCTTGGCTCTTCAAGGGAACAGCCGTACTGGCTCGGATTTTTTAATGTACTCGCTGTTTGCGACATAAGCAAAAACCTTATCCACTGAGCCCGTAAACACTTTCTATCTCTTGACTCAATCCCATTGAATGCACTTGTCTCTTCGTTGTTCGCGATCGCTTTGAGGTCGGCCGCCACTTCAATGTAGAGGTGAAGGTCGATGATAAACGCGACTCACGGAATAACCCTAGATATGGATGTGCGGAACCCCCAGTGGCTTCGAGTTGAATGATTAGTCAGCTTTCTAGAATCGCATAACGATCTCTTTCTTTCGACAGCACCTTTCTCACGCCGCGCTGCCACTGCAGGCAAAGACTCTGTAGAATTTCCTTTCTTGACGCATACTTGATCACAAATGCTTGTGTATCCATTCGTCCTCCCCTAGCTCCTTGGCGGAGCTACGCTTGCCGGGCTCCCACTGCAGCATTTTTCGCATTAGGCGTAAAAAAGCCTCTCCTCTTCTCCCTCGAGAGTAGTCTCCCGCTCCTCAAGCGGAACCTGATCCTTTAATAAATTTTTAGTGCGGAAATCACCTAGAGAGTCGTATATAGTTAGCGGATTTGGATACCAGAATTCACCAGATAGTAAGATAACAAGAAGCTTGACTTGCCTTCACCTGAGAAGAATTTGTCTCTTAGCTCCCCTTGGGCAAGAAGACTAGGCGGCGGGTGACCAAGAAGATTTATCATGTCAGCGAGGTGGGCTCGACTTCGGTACTTCTGAAATTCGGGGTCTTGCCCGGTGAACAAGGAACCGCCTTCGTAAATGTCCCAAATCTATGACTTAGCTTTTAGCAATTTTCGCACCGTAATAATCAGGCTGTTTATCATACCATGCATCCCACGTTCCATATATCGACGCTATACGTCCATGGAACTCCTAGAATCACTTCCGGTGCTCGATAGATATTAGGTTGAATGAATTCCGTGTGGTATTGGTTGCCGAGCATGGCCGAACCAAAATCGCATAGGACTGGGGCACCCAAATCATTAGGCATTCTGAGATCCCGGGACATGTAGATTGTTCTCCCGTCCATGTCCACCTCCTTCCTCGGAACAGGGCGTTGAAGCTCCTTCTCCTCGAAGTCGCTAAAGACCGAATCATCGTTGATACCGAGCATGATATTATCGGCCTTTATATCTAATAGAAAAAGGAGTAAGTAAGTTATAGAAGTAGGGGAGGACAGATCGGGCCACAAACCAGTATGTATGATCTGGCACTCCGTATGTAGATAATCCAACGCCAAAAAAAGGCGCCGAAGAACGAACGCTACGACCGCTGAAGGCAGCCTCTCTACCGGGTTGCGGCGTAAGAAAGTCAAAACACTCTCCCATAATGGGGGATGCACAAGGCATCGGTGCTTGTCTTCAGGCCCATCGATGTAAAAAGTATCAAGTAACGTTCTGACGGCGTCACGACCGGGATGGCCTTTTGGGGATTGCTCCATGCGTCTATACATCTTGAGCTCGTCATCCACTTGCTGACCCATAGACGAAGCCTGGACGAAGATTTTGAGCATAACATAATGACAGCCACTGTCATTGTAGTTCATAAGAATACTGGATCCGAGTAGTTATAAATCAAGAGAGATCTCACTTCATGTCCCGTGCAAGCCACGCAGTTGTAGATCCAAATCCCAATTTGCCTACAACTTGATATCGCTCCTTGATGACTTCTCCTATTCGAGTAGAATAATACCGGGAAGCAATATAGTCTGGGAGGGTCTCTTCTTCAATTTTATGGTGTTCAGGTATCTGAATGAAGTTCGGGTTGGAGAAATTAAGGGGCTTCCATCTCCGTCCGAGCTTGGGCAAAGACCGCAGAAGCGATGACAACATGGTATGAGGGAAGGAAGGCAGCTTTATCGTGTGAGAATCTGTTGGATGGAAGAGATAGCAAAATAAATCTGTTTCATGTTGACTCGGGGGTGTTGAAGATGATGTGATCGCTAAAAGACTAGCGAAGGATGTCGAAGATCACCAAGTCAGGAGATCGCGACCATTGACTGCAAGGCGCTTATACATACATATATGCAAGCGCTTGGCGTTACTAAATGTTTTAGACTGCGCGCGCAGTTAAGACCAATAAAAGTACCTAGACAAAATGTTGGAAGTCGATCAGCGAGTGAGACTTCGGTACCTATTGAAGCGGGGTACTGTCTGCGAACTAAACCCACTCTTAAGATCTAGTTCGGCCACGGGAGGTAGTGGGAGATAAGAAAGGAGACCTAGAGGTGGCTTATAGAAGGAAAGATGGTCTGAGTTGCTTATCCCTGCGCTGAAGCGCTTATAGTTATACATCACATCTGCTTAGTCACCATACACCGCTTCGTCCCACTACACTAACGTATTTCACAAGCGAGCGGGCCACTTGAGCCAGCGGGCCACCGCAAAACACATAGTAAATATGGTATAGTACTGTATAACTTGATATCTCAACGAGACAATTTAACTTCATCGATTTTCTCTTACTATTTTTCTAGGATAAATTTAGCCTAAATTAGAGGTTCAGTGTAGTTTACTGCAGGGTTTTACAATATTACCATAAAATACACTATAATTTTACCATTTAAGCTCCAAATATACATATATCTTCGACTCAACCACTTTTAGAAATTAATCAAATACGAGGAGTGTACTATGGATAGTATGAAGAATAAATATGTACAAGGAAATTTTAGAAGAAGCTATGATTGTTCTTATATGAAGTTGAAAATTTATCAAATTTACTATGTATTTTGAGGTGGCTGGGCCGCTTGGGTGGCCGGCTCGCTTGTGAAATACGTTAGCCGTTGTTGAAAATATTGGGGACTACGAGAGCCTCATCTAAGATGCGAAAGAAGACCTAGCAGCTCGACTTAAGAGTATTGATAGGAAGTTAGAAGAGCTATGTTACGGACCCGCTTTGACCACACCTCAATCCCAGTTTCTAGGAGAGAAACTGCAGGATCAGGATCAGGTGCGACCAGGCTAAAACCAGTCGCCTAAGCACTGATGCCAATTTTGCCCTAAGGAACAGGTGATTACGGGTAAAAGTAGGCGGCTCTTGTGGCCTCCGGCTTACCGGCATAACGAATACCAATATATCTTTTCCTGCACGGGCTGAATCTTCAGGTGAAGAATATTCAGGCTGGTGAGTGTCTTCCCGGACTACCCTGAAGAAGGCTTAATAAAGCGGCGAGCCGCCCACGCCCCGAAGCGTGGGCGCTAGGTAACCACAACCTTACACTAACTGTTGTATGTTTTTGTTTTCCTTCGAGGAAACTCCCCTTGCCACCGTATCCTTCAGACGAGGTAATGCTGATGTCGGCTGAAATCATGGGTCAACTAAAATTCATGACCCGGGTCATGAACTTACAATGAGCAATCCCATGGCACTCGTCCTGTCGTCGGGAAAATAGAATAGAGTCCCTGTAACGCAGAAGGCACTCGAATTGAGCCACCGGTATTAGTGCCGATACCTAGGATGCTGCCTCCGCAATTGCTATTGGATGTGGCATGGAAGAGATGGGAACTGACCATCAGAGATTGAGGAATATTCGTCTTGACATACATGATTGCCCCCATCGACTCGAGTAGCTGTACAATCTCACTAGAGGATTTTGCCGGTTTACCGATGAGGCCAATCCAACCCGGACAAAGATGTTTCAACGTCAGATACGATATGGAAAATAATGGTTCATTTTTAGATTCATACCAACTGTAGTATCAGATCCCTCAATCTCAAACCGATCCTTAATAGACACAGGAATCCCATGCAAATGTCCAACCACCTCACCCGTACACTCAAGATGCTCATCCAAAAAAGTAGCAACGCATATATGGAAAATTCTTATTTCGGTACTCATGAAGACGCATTAATTTCTATTCATTTACCTGGAAATACACTCTATATTCGCTAAATCTTAACGTTTAGCAAAATCACTAGATTGGGCACCAACAGGAATTTCCCGAGGCTATTGCCTCTTCTACTAGAGGTTAACCCCTAAAGTGTCACAAATTATTTGTTGACGCAAATAGATATTATGTATATTTTAACATTTCTCCCACGCAAGTACTGTACAGTGAGCTGTGGATATCTACACAGTCATCAACATACTGGCATTCTTGTACCAGCTCAGCAGTGGGTTCTCCCCATTCCGAGTTTCAGTATCCTCGATATAGGCCCAGCGGCGCATAAAGTCTTCATGGCTCATAACCTGGGTCAATTTTCCAGTTACGGCACGATACATGTCTTCAACGACATTGAAGTCGGTGGGGAAGAAGATATCGAAGTACCCTTGGTGAACCTGTATTCGTAGTTAGCACTGTTCATAGTGAGTAGGTTATGGCACGTACAAATGGTGTTGTCACCGGCACCGTCTGTCTCTGGTATCGTGTCTGGACAACTGGAGCATTCAATCCAGGCACCGCATCTGGCAAGGAACTGAAATCACTAGCCACAAGACGGTGCGCAGGGAAGTACTGGTTTAGTACATCGAAGAACTGCATGAGTCGCGTTGGGATGTATTCGGGGAGAGAATGGCTCTTGCGGAAGAGCGGAGTAGACCGCAGACCACGGAGGAGGCGAGGGCCGAGGGGGGTAGGGAAAGGACGCCTGGCGGCAGCTTGACGCACGCGCAGGAAGCGAGCTGCAACGGGATCCAACTGGGTATTGTAGAACTCGTGGAACTCGCCGTCACTATCAATCAGCACACCACCCTGCTGGGGCATCTCGGTAGCGCAGTCGTAACGAATAGTGTCATGACCAAAGTTGTCGAAAACCTCGAGACCAAGGAAGAAGCATGGTGAGTGTACATACGTATCCCAGTCAAAGATTGACCGGTTGATAATCTCAACGCGGTCTCGATGTCCCCGGGAATCGAGGGCGTCGGTCAGGTTCTTGAACTGAAGATCGGCTAGCGCGGGCGAAATCTCAATTATCTTGAACTTGGTGCGCTGGTAGACCTCGTAGTCGGTATCACGGATGAAATCCAGGATGTTCAACATCATTGTACCGTTACCGGCACCCATTTCGTAGATGATCAAGTCGTGGTAGGGGTATAGGGTGAGCTTGTAGTTTGAAACAAGGTACCGCGCGATGGTCTCGCCATAATACGGCTTGAACAGCTCTGTTGGGGTATGCCAAAGCTGGCGCGCAATATCCGGCTTGATCTCATCGAGCCGGTTCTCGAATTCCGTGTATCGCTGGCCCACCAGTGCGTGGAAAGCTGGTCCATCATCGATATTGTTGAAGTCGAATGGCTCGCCGGGTGTGAAGATAGTTGCATGCTTCGAGAAATAGCCATAATAAGGGTTATAGAGACTGTCTGTAGAGACAATGTCAGCTTTTGGACTTCCACTTGACTTATCGGGAGTTCCGAAACCTACCGTCAATGAACTCGCGCGTCAACATTTTTACCTGCCGCGGCCGCTCTCGTCGATTGCGCAGCTCCTTTGCGGTGACGGTGGGATAAGTTTGGTACTCCTCATCAATGTTCTTGGTAATGTCTCCTCGTTTTGTCCAGAGCATGCCTCCATCTTGCGGCTTGCGTTTGGCGGCGGGAGTGCGCCGCGTGAGGAATGAACGAGTCTGCCCCCTCGATAATGAGATAGGTGACTGTCGCAGAGATTGGCAGGCAGGATGCCTGAATAGCTGACGAAGCAACTGGTTGAGGACGGGGGAGTCCATGATGCGTGACGCTCGGAGGTTCGTTTTGCGGAGAAAGCACAATCGGATTTGGTATGCATAATTGTGGCCTCAGGCACCAAGGCACGTGTCGAAGTAGGAAAGACGATGCTACTTTTCGAGCTCAAGGGGAAGAGGACATCTAGTCAATTTAGCTGTTAATCGGAGGAAACTGACTGCTTTTCTTGAGGTGCATATGAGGAAATCGAAAAGAGAAATGTACTCATTTTCATTCATGCATCAATGACTACAGCACTAAGCGGCAGAGCACGTGCCGTCATGTGTTCCAAATCCATCCCAAGTCTAACATTTTCCTAGATCTTTCTGTCCTAACGTATATTCGTGATAGACCGAAATTGCTATTGACACAATATCTATCATCTCCGGTCAATTAGCCTCACCTCAGTATATACCCAGAATTGGCCGAGGTGGTCCGAGCGCCTATCACGACCTCTCCAACTGGATGAAACCATTAACCTCGAAATAAGGATAAAGAAGACAGCAGCCAAAAAGCGATAATGCCAGAGCGCTCTGCTGTGTATATAGGCACCGCATTCGTTGCTGGTGTCTGTCTGGCATTAGTATGCAAAGACAAGCTAGATTCGCGTCGCCGCGAAAAATCAGCACTCCCCCAAGCACAATCAGATGCTCTCGTTGCTCGTTCAGGGCCCCCTGCTATCGTGGAGGGAATTGAGGGATGTATTGGAAACACACCACTTTTCCGAATTAAATCACTATCTGACGCAACGGGGTGCGAGATCCTGGCCAAGGCAGAAGTAAGCAACCACACTGCGATATAAAGACACTTCTCTGACTATGTCTACAGTTTCTGAATGGTGCCGGTCAAAGCTCGAAGGACCGCGTTGCATTAAGTATGATTGAATTGGTACGCTTGACCCGTCATCGTTTGACATCGCAATACTGATTCCATGACAGGCAGAAGAACAGGGTATTTTAATACCCCATTCAGGCGATACAATCTATGAAGGTACATCAGGTTCAACTGGTATCTCACTGGCATCTCTAGCCCGAGCAAAGGGGTACTTGGCACACATGTAAGGCCATCTGACACTACCCCATTTCAGCTCAATAGCACTAACATTGAACAGCTGCATGCCCTCAGATCAGGCAATTGAAAAATCCGATCTTCTGCTAAAGCTAGGTGCAATCGTCGACCGCGTGCCCCCAGCGCCGATCGTTGAAAAAGAGAACTTCGTCAATCGTGCCAGAGCACTAGCAACCGCTCATACGGCCTCAACTTCTGTGACCGTCCCTAATACAGAGGGCGATCTGGTCGAGCCATCAGATCGCATGGCCCGCGGCCGCGGGTTTTTCGCCGATCAATTCGAGAACGAAGCGAACTGGCGCGCTCACTATGGCGGCAGTGGACCAGAGATCTACGTCCAGTGCAATGGCAAAATCGATGCCTTTGTGGCAGGCGCTGGCACGGGCGGGACCATCTCTGGCGTGGCGCGGTATCTGAAACCCCTGCTACCCAACATCACGGTTGTACTCGCGGATCCGCAGGGCAGCGGATTGTATAACCGGGTGCGGTATGGAGTGATGTTTGACGTGAAGGAGCGAGAAGGGACCCGTCGTCGACGTCAGGTTGATACCATTGTTGAGGGAATTGGGATTAACCGTGTTACTGCCAATTTCGAGGCTGGCAAGGAGCTTGTCGACGATGCAGTTCGTGTGACTGATGCACAAGCACTGGCAATGGCCAAATGGCTTGTTGAGAAAGATGGAATATTCATTGGGAGCAGCAGCGCCGTCAACTGCTTTGCAGCCGTGAAGACGGCTCAGAAGCTGGGTCCTGGTCATCGGATTGTGACTATGATGTCGGACTCGGGGTCACGGCATCTGTCTCGATTCTGGAAGAAGGCCGGTGATGTTGGTGGAGCAGTTGATACCAAGCTTACTGATGTCTTGAATGCACGGGATGAGGATTTCCAATAGATTTAGTCAAAGGTGTGATTGATTGAGAGCTAATTACTAGAGCTTTATTTAATGTCATCTCTGACGAAGTCCATGTCTCTAGAAGTCGTATCAGATTGTGAACTTCAACTGCTTGACTGGGGACGCTCTCTTCGGTGTCCTAGATCCCCGCCGGCTGGCAGTTGGACTATCAAGGTAGATGGCAGACAGCTTGGAAGGCGATGATGCGTTACTGAGGTTGTCAATAAAGCCATCATCGTCATCAACGAGGTCTTCAAATACCCGTGGATGTTCATTTTCGACAAAAGAGTCCGACTCGGAAGGTCCGAGGGACGATGTCTCCACAGGAGCCTTGGGGTCGGCCTCCTCAACAGACGCAACAATCTGCTCTGTCTCATGTACTTCCTCAACCTGACCGATTTCCCGGTTTTGCTCAACTCCCCGCTCGGGCACTCTGTCCACATGGCCATGCCATGCATCTTCTCCAACCCAAAGCCTGAGCATCTCAAACTCTATTTCCGCTTTGGTACGATGTGGCATTTTATTTGTAATATCCAGCCATGTAAGACCGGAATCATCTTTTAGATGTTCCAAAGTTTTAAGCTCGGACCGGGTCCACGGAGCAGAAAGTTGAGGGGGATTTGCGCGGCGTTCTGTCCAATGAAATAAATTCCATTGATAAATCTGAGACCGATTCCGATGCGGTAAAAGCTCGTGAATTTCATTCCATTTCTTTTTTTGGATGTGCCGCAGGCGGACCACTAGCTTGGCGTCGTCGGGCGTGATGCCTCGCTTTGATTTGACAGATTTTTCCGACGCCATGGTGGAAGAAAAAACGTGGGACTGGGACTGTGCGTAAGAATCATCTTGCAACTTGGAGGCACCAAATGCCACATGGCTTTCTGCACCTTTTCTCGCGTGGTTTTGAAGTTTATTATCATCTTTAGCTTCCGTAGCCGATTGGCCAGGCGGGGATTGGCGAGGCGGGAGTCGTGCATCGGGAGATGGTAGGCGAGCTATACGAGCCGACGCCTGCATATGTTTCCCGCGTATATACGTCGCCACACCTTTTGATAAAGAAGGCGAAGGTTGGAATTCTTGAAGCGGGTCGTCTGATTCATCTCCATCTGGCGTGGCTGCGAATGACCAGTCGTGCGCCACAGGGCTGGAATGATAATTCCGTCTCGCCTGGAGCCGGTTTTCACTCGGCGTTTTTTTGGGTTTGGCTTCTGTACGTGGACGCCCTCGTCGAGGCACGCTCCATAAAGATCCAGAACCTGGTGGAGATGCTTCCCTTTCGAGATGTGGAAGTTTCGGACCCCCTTTCCGCCTTGTTTCGGCGGTGGGCGTGGAGAAGAAAGCGGGCAATTCGGGGGCTTGCCAAACAGGGTCTTTTGGCCGGTCGTGTTCGTAAAGGTCTGGAGCATTTTGTGATTTGCTAACGGCTTTGTTGTCAATCTCGCCAAATTGATGATGCGTTGTTGAAGCCCATTCTGGATTGGCGGTCTGATCATCGGCGCCGGAAGTGCATGGTACTTCGTCTTGCGAGTGGCTTCGCATAGAAGGTTCCTGGCGCTCATGTATGTCATGCTCCTCTGCATATTCCTCGGACAAATCATCCTCATAGAGCCATGGCCGTGCCCGTTCGTCTCCAATATCGACCTCTTCGCGCATCCCCGATAGGTGGCCATTATCGACCACAATCTTCCCGGTTTGTAGGTCAATCTCATCGCCGACATCCGTAAAATCCTTGCCGTATTTCGAGAATATTCCTTCGAAAATCGATTTTAGTCGCATGTCATTCTGGGCGCGTGCGGCCTGGAGGTCCCACTCCTCAGTCACGTCCATTTCTGGGGAGCCAGGTGGTAAAGAGAGGCGCTGCCGTTTCGCAGGGCGCTCCATAGTGTCGCTCGTCGATGCAGCTATATTGTCGTTCATCATGTAAAATTGCTGCGCCGCAGGGGGGCGCGTAGGTCGGCGCGGTCGGATTTCACGCGCACTTCAAGCTCCAAGCAACATAATTTCCGCGTCAAGCAGGAAGACTCGTCCAGGTCGTTAGGATGCAGTATTGAGGGGTAGTAGAGAATGAAAATATATTGATAGCAAGGAAATAAGAATATTTTGAAGCGCGCAACTGGGACGCGCGAAAGTTCAAAAACAGACGGACAAACGAATATGACGTTCCCGCAGCTCCCAACTTGAACCTCCCCACATCCATCTCCCCAAGAATGAACTGATTCCCCCCACACCATGTATTGCCAGAAGTGCCGGACGTCATTAAAGCTGGATGGCTCACTCGAGTCGCTGAACCCAGCAGCGTTTGAGCTACTAGTCAGTAAGCTTTACCCTCATGCCGCGGAGCTACGTGTTGATTCTAACCAAGCTCCGAACAGACTCCACAGGCAGAACACTATCGGTTCATGGCGCTGCATCATCCGCAAATCGAACCTCCTACCCCTCAGAGCGACGGGAGCTCTACGATCGAACCACAAAGAATGCTATGCCGCCAGTTTACAGGAGGTCTATTCCTGGTCCGCGGTCGGGAGGTCCGAGTAACCCTCCAGGGTTGCCTCGCGGTGATAGCGGCAACATGTCATTTGTGATGCTTACGGAGTCGCAAATTGTACCCCCGGCTGTCGAGAACCTACCAACTCGCCCCAAGCGCAAAAGTACTGGACAGAGCCAGAGCCATGTCCAGGAGGAAGGGTCATTCTCCAACCAAGTGGAACGAGCCACCCGCCTCTTTGAGATTGTGTCAGCACGCTCGGATATTGACCATCCGATATGTGTAGAGTGTACCGAGATGTTGGTGGAAGGACTACAGAAACGTCTGACCGGGGCCACAAAGGAGCGCGACGCCTACATCTCATTCCTTCGAAGCTTGCACGCCTCGGTCCCGACCGCGGACGAGCTAGCGTCCGCTGAGAAATCCCTGAAAGAAAGCCTTGAAGCCGAGAAAGCGGCCTTTGCGGAGCTAGAAGATTTGGAACGAGAAAAAGCTCAACTTGACAAAGAAATTGCGGGCCTTGAAGAAGAGTCACAGCAACTAGACGCGGACGAAGAAACATTCTGGCGGGCCCGAAACGCCTTTGCCTTAACACTGGCAGAGTTTCAAACCGAGCGGGATGCGCTCAATATGCGTTACGACCACGACTCGCAGCAGCTAGAGCGACTGCAACGGACAAATGTCTACAATGACGCGTTTTGCATCGGTCATGATGGATATTTTGGAACTATTAATGGCCTGCGTCTAGGCCGTCTTGCTAACCCCTCGGTTGAGTGGCCCGAGATCAATGCCGCTTGGGGCCAGACCTGCCTACTATTGTCCACGATCGCAGAGCGCCTCGGATTTCAATTCCAGGGCTATCGGTTGAAACCGCTGGGGTCCACCTCTCGGATCGACAAGATTGAGTATCCAGGGCATCCAACCGGGCCAGCTGCCACTGATCGAGTTGCGCCCAAGATTACCCAACTAGACCTATTTTCATCCGGGGATCTTCCTCTCAATCTCCCTTGGCTGCATCGACGATTTGACGCAGGCATGGTGGCGTTTCTCGAGTGTCTCCGCCAGCTGGGGCAATTCGTCGAATCGACGCCCGCCGCAGTGACATCTCCTCGTCGTGGACAGACTGGCGCCACCGCCCCCGGGCTGCGACTGCCCTATGAAATCCAGCGAGATCGTATCGGGGATGCCAGCATCAAGCTCGGATTTAATCAGAATGACGAGACCTGGACTCGCGCCTGTAAATATACATTGACGTGCTGCAAATTCTTGCTAGCGCATGCGAGCAACGTTGCCAGCGCAGGATCTAACAACTCTGCTGTCGCGGCTGCAGCAGTGGCAGCTGCTGAGACTCGACCAACCCCCGCCAAGAGCCGACCCTGAACGAGGCTGGAAATTTAGATTACCGGGATCATGCGGTGAAAATTTTCACGCAGCCTCACTTTTCCCCCCTCCCCCCTCCCTTCCTTCTAAGCGACATGTCATGGGAATGCACGATCCCCAGTGCCACAAATCCCGCCACAAATCCCGAGTCCCCCCTGGGCGGTGGTACTTTTGATAAACGTGGGTGCGTGCCCTAGTACAGCATGGACCTCACCAACGGTTGAAGTTTTATTGGTCCCCCGATTGATTGACAAGGCTGGAATCATCAGTGTCCTGTCATCCGCCGGTTGGACACAGCCGCTCCCCCAGGCCATAAGGGGCACTCATGGACCGGAACGCCGTTCCATTGCTATCTGGCCTGGACTCGACTGGGGAAGGGGGCAAGACCAGCCCTTCCGATACGCTCCTGGGCTGTATGGTCTTTTGCGAGGATTCACTCGTTTACCCGGTCTACACGCTACATCCTAGTACCTGCAGGCGATCCGAGCCGGTGAACGGTGGCCCGTGGGGCCTATGATGATGAGCGCGGTTGAATTCTCCGCCTACTGTAGTTCGACGCTCAATGTGGACCCTGCTCCACGCGGGAAATGCTCCTCCTGCCGTTTTCTGCCATCTCAGGAGTCCACCGTTTCACCAGCCGTGAGAGCTCGGGCGCGAGAAAGGGAAAAAATAACATAAACCCAAAAATAAAACAAAAGGCCAAACAACAACACATCCATATCCACATACACGACGGCGGCCCCGCGGCCCCGCATTTTAGGCACCGCACCCTCCGATCCATACCCATTCGAGACCTAGTCCCCGGAGCATGCACGCAGTAGGGACGATGCCCGATGGTGTCTCCCCCTATACTTTGGTACTTGTGCTTCATTCTTACCACCAAAAGTAGAAGGAGTCTCAAAGTACGAAGAACTGATGTGCCCGTACCTTTCTCTTTGTAGCCCGGGAACTAGGGCCATCCCCCGAGCACTGAGCTCACTGAGCGCGTCGATCACTGCAGCGATGCCTGGCCACCTAACTCATCCGTGCGTTCTAGGCGTTGTGATTCGGACTAGTGCCGGACTCTAGGTACTTTGACCCTATCATGAATCATTCTCATGGACCTTGTACACGCGAGTGTTACAGAATATACCTCACCTAGCTTAGCTTGGGTAGCTTAGATGGTCGAGGCTTTTTTATTCTTTTTTTTTGATCTTTTTTTTAGTCGATAATTTCAATTTCATCTTGGCCAACCATAATAAGCTATAATTTATGATTTATGACGTTATAAAAAATGGGATGATTTTATTTGGTCGTAATCTCTCACAGCTGACCGATGATGATCGAAAAGTTTCGGCCGGCACAGATAGGGACCAAAGCGCAGAATGTACAGTACGAATACTTCGGGGAGCATACCTGTATATGGAGACTCTAAAGTGCTCACATCGATTTCTTTTCTTTTTCTTTTCTTTTTTTTCTCTTTTTTTTTTTCCTTTTATGGGACCGATCTACCTGTCGCATGTCTTTCCCCCCTGATTCCCTGACATTCTGGGGATGACACTTGTCTCAACTGTTCTAACGGCTTTACCCCCACCCTTGCGTCCGGTACGGAGCACGAGGGATAGAAATCCAAAACTGACAAAATGCGCTAGAGTATCAAGTTGACGGGAAGAATAAAATCCGAAAATCAATACGAAACTAAAATCCACGGTGAGATTGGGAACGGAAAATAAAATCCCTATGTCAGCACAGGCACTGGGACGGTGGCTGTTACAGAACCATCATGTTGGGATTGTTAGTGTCGGGGAGTTAGAAGCTGAAAAACAAAGATGTCAAGGGAGGTTTCGGGCCGCTCCCGGGTCCATTGATACGTATGGATACCAATTGCCCACGAGCTAGAGGAATCGAGCCATCGACTTTTGGTGAATCATACGATTAAATGATTACATGACCATGATTACCTACAGAAGATTGGTTATTACGTCGATGAGAAAGGGACAAATAGGAATCCAGGATAGTAAGCCGCACCCCAAATAAAAAACAAAAAGGCAGCGGAAAATGCATCTAATTTGCGGCCAGTGCACTGCATGTAATAGTTCGGTTAGACTGTACAGTAGCCCCGAGCCAAAGTACGCGATGTCCAGCTCCACTGGGACAATTCTTTTTTTTTTTTTTTTTTTGATTATTTTCTGGTGATGTCTCTCCCGCTCCTATAGGATTTGGGTTTTTTCTAATTCCTTCGCGCCCTCTGACCCTTTATGATTTGTAATTCCATCCCCCCGGAGACCTTCTCCTTATAGTATGATTGGCAACCCTATTCGCCGTTGACGATCATGTCACTCACTGCACCTGAATGGAGCCCACGCCATAGCTGCAGCGGTCAACCTGATTTGGCCGGGGAAGCAGGGGGTCGTGCGTCCGCGCTGCTGCGGCGCGCCGCAAAGAGTAGTCAAGAGATTCCTTGGCCCCGGCCCTGATCTGAGAAGTTGCCTGATGATCGCATTCTTCTGATATTCTATATTCGTTTTTTTTTTTAATTCTTTTTTCTTTTTTTTACCTCATCTTGGTATATTATATTGACTTTCATTTCCTCCAATCCCCACGTACTTCTTTTCCCCTCGCCTTTCCCTACTGATTTCATTATATACGGGAATGAGCACGGAACTCTCGTTATGGACCCTTATCCTCCCTCCACGCTCTCCCCCCAATCGCCCCCCGGACCACCTAACACTCTCTTCCGGCCCCGCCGATCCGATGACTGGCTCGAATACCGCGAAACCATCGAACAACTCTACCGCAGTGACCAACTTAAATTACGAGATGTGAAACGCATCATGGAGAGGGAATATAAATTTGTCGCCTCGTATCACACCACTTTTTTTTTTCTCTCTTCTGTTCTTTTCCCTCAAACCAATTTGATTCCATTTTGATGTTCTTGTTTCTTTGTTTCTCATAATCACAACCCCGGTCAATAACAGCCCGCCTAACTCCATCCTCGCTTCAGAGAAAAACAATACAAAGATCGACTCGCCGCGTGGAACGTTCGAAAGAATATTAAAGCAGCCGAAGTACAAGTCATGATTCGCAAAAAGCAGAAGCGCGCCGCCCGGGGCAAGCAAACCGCCTTTCGAAGAGCAGGGCAAGATGTCGACCCTAAAAAATTCACTCGCTTCGTTCGTCGCTATGGAGCGCAGTGGGTGAAGAATCGGGATAAAGATACCGAACTACAGAGTCCCGAACCGAGTAGGTGATCTTCCTCCCTCGAGATTGAGTCAAAACGGTCATGCTTATACTACTAGCAACAGAAACCCCGTCCGATATGTCATGCTATACGCCCGAGCGAGAGGAGGAACCCGCTACTCCAATCTCACCAGACGTGCAATCTCCAACGAGGGAAACCCCTCCTTACCCCATGAACTACGGTAATCAACACCCGGACCTAGCTCACAGCGATATCAAACACATCAGCAAAGTCCTAATCTCATCTAGATCCCAACAATTTGGCAACAATGCCTGACCTAGTCATCGCCGGCGATGACGAACCATACGCAATGAACTTGCATCACTCGCATTCACACTCCCACTCGCACTCCCAGCATTCACACTCGCATTCCAACCCCCCTCGCCGCCCATATCATCCATCAGAACTAGCCCGTCCACAAACTCACCACCCATCCGTCCACTCAATGCTCCATCCACCAACAGGACACACATTGAACCCTATTCATCCTGTCCATACGCCCGTCACAACTATTCCGCCAATATCTATTCCGGCTTCGACTTCATCTGTCTCTGCGTCTGCATCCGCACCTGTACCTGTCACCGTCCCTGCTCACCCTCAGATCTCGCACCATCGGGATGACATCGATGCACCCGGCGAGGTCGTTTCTAATTTCCAGGGCTGGACTCCGCTGGATATCTTCCAGAATCGTCTGGAGGGGTTGCAGTATGAGTTGGATCGGTCCATGTCCAAGTGGTCTCGGGAACAGGATCCTAACCAAGAGATTTCTGGTCATCATGAGGGTCTTGGACAGTGATTGGTATTTTCCTTAGATCCATCCTAGATGAGGTTCTTTTCGCTTTCTTTTCTTTTACAGTTTCTTCTCTTTTTGGCGATTTCTTTCCCGTTCACTCATGTACATGATCCCTTCTATGCCCATTGTTTCCGTTTCTATCATCTGGAGCGTGTTTCGTTCTCGACTTTACTTTCTTACTCTTCATCTCTTCTCTTCTCAACCAGTACGCAGCATTCATCAGACAGGAGACAGGAGACCGAGGAAAATATCATATATCATAGCATGGGGCGTTTTTAGGTTGGGATCTGGTTGTGGTCTTGCTGTTTTATGTTATTTTACCTTGACTTGAATGACTTAGATTATGGAGTTGAGTTCATGATGTGGCTGGGTTGCCTTTGCAGTCATGCATTGCGTTTGTTCTATCTCCGCTACTATCTTTGTTTATATTATACCTATCCGCTCTATATATTTCTTGTTGGGTTTCATAGTGATAGGTGTAGGATAATCTTTCCCAGGCAGGCTGCTAGACGGGGATTCTATTCTATATCCCGTTCAACCTCCGATTACATATATAGTGCCCAGATGATAATAGACTCTTGAAATATATACTTTCAGATTACCTTCGTTAACTTGACGTTCCTACTAACGAACCAAACACAGCTGAGCGCCAATAATGTACTCCATTTCACACAATGCAAACACGACCCGGAGGCAAAAATAAAAAGTCCCAATCCTCGACTACATCTACAAAGAAGTTTTAAATACCACACTCGAAATTCCAGAATCCACCATCCGCAAAGCGGTTAATGCATTCTGTAAATATCAACATCAACCCAACCAGCCTTCCAAGACCATCACCAGATACAAATAAAGATAGATCTGGGATTTTCCTGTGTATTGAGAAATTAGTCGCGAATGCTTGGAACTCTGCTAAGGCTGGAAACTGAACAGTCGCCTCTTCAAGTCATATTCCAACATTACAGTGTACACATGCAACCGACAGCTATGATAAATATGTAACCTTGCAATTTTAGAAAATAAATTGAAAATGACGGCCTGAAGCAGCCCTATCGCCTAGAGCCCCAAACTTAGTATCCGAGATTTTTATATCATCATCAGGCCGTCACCATGATGGTGTCTATAGTTGAGAAGTAACAGAGCAAGAAGAAGGATGGAAGCGAGGAGGATTTTGATGGATTGGGCTATACAGGAGAGAGATTTATCAGCATGAAGGGGCACGCCTGGGGTATAATCATAATCCATAAAATAGGCCTGTCTCTACTAAGACGGACCTCTGGAAGGTCTGCCATTTATTTATAATCTCAGAGATGAAGTGGCGTGGCTATCCAGGTTGAATGACAGGGAAGTACCCGCCAGTGATATGTCCAAATTTACATTTGGCGGTTAGAGTACCCGATGATTTCAAGATGCTTGGGAGAGCTCATGTAAATGGCAAATACTCATTTTGTCCAGATATAGCAAAAGTAGACGTGAAACATGGAGAACCTCCATAAAATGCATTTCGCCAGTAAGATACATGAAATCCTAGAAAGTACCGTCGCTCAACCAGGCCCATTCCGGAACACGATAAATAATGATAAAAAGGAAACCAAATAGTGGTAAATAAGTTCAAATAAGTTGAAAAGACCGACCCCGATAAAAGCAAGGTGAGGAGAAGATGGATATGAATATTTAGGGTGAGAAATGAGACGTCATCAATGAAGCCATTGGCTGCTCGGATCGAAATCCAGGCCAAGCGGATCCAGAAGTTGCTCATTAATGTTGTGGGGAATATGTAGATCGTAGATGGTCGGTTGCTTTTGACTGGTCCGTAGAAGCAGAAGCATGAGATGAAATAGCCGCGGTCGTCACAGTGAAAGCTCTAAAAGGCCCGGAGCGTCGGGCAAAGTCTTTATTTCTCACGAGTAGAAGGTGCTCTTCTGGAAGCTCTCGGGCGAGATATCGCCCATCTTGCCCTTTAGCTCAGGTGGCTGATCGCCCGAGAGCTTGGAGAGTGCTGACAGGCTTTGTGTGCGATCGGGGTTGGTAAGAGTGGCCATCTCGCTACCAGAGGTGATGGCTGCTTGGGAGGGTCTTCGCTGGATAGTTTCCAGGTATGGGCCGGGTAGGTAGCCAACACGTCCGTCACGGGCACGGCATCGCCACCACTCCGAGGCATTGCCTGTAGGATCAGATTTACTGAGAACAGCAACAATGTCGCCCTTCTTCACGGCCAAATCGATACCGTTGCTCTCTTGGGTCTCGGGCGAGTAGTCGTAGAGGACACGGCAGAAGTCCAACTTGGTAGGATCGAGCGAGGCGGACATTGGCTCGCCGTTGGGGCCAACGAGTTGCTGTCGGCGCTTCGCCTCTGCTTCTTGCGACCGGGCAAGAGCCTTGATGAGCTTGCTCATGAGGTAGGGGAGTCCGAACACAGCAACGAGGAACATGAAAAATGGCTTCTTTGATGGCTTCGCAGGAGCCGGTGAGCCATCAGGGAGAGTAGCGGGCGCAGATCGCCCGCCCAGGAACGCAGCGAAAGCCGCAGGAGTCAGTGAAGTGGCGTCCGCTGGGGGAGGGCGGCCGGTGAGTTTGGCGATCAATGTGCGGAACCATCGAACGATTGCGAAAATCCCCAGCGCCGAGCCGAGGGTGTTTCGCAATGTTCCGAGCTGCTCTGCGACCGAAATCATTGCTACCACAACGTTAGACCCTACTCTCTTCGTTCGCAATTTCATAAAATTCAAAGAGAGATCTTACCGAAGAATGAACTGTGAGTAGCCATGTAAGTGCTTTCCAGCATCTGGGCAAAGCCCCCAAATGCTCCGACAATGCTTTCAATCATCTGGAACGTGGCCTGGGTGCTCTGACTAAACGAGTTGGTCAAACTGTTGGGGTCATTCGGGTCCTGCCCCGGCATGCCACCATACATGCCTCCCATACCACCCATGCCGCCGTACATACCCCCCATACCACCATACCCACCATAGCCGCCTCCGTACATGGAGCCCATGGTGCCGAAGCGGGAGTAGGGTGAGGAGTATCCGCCCATGCCGCCAAGTCCCCCATAAGGACTGGTACCTAAGCGGGATGCGCCATATGGAGAGTAGTTGGCGGCGTTATTATTAACGACGGAGTTGAGAGTGCTGGGGCGGGAGGGTAGATCGGGGGCAGTGGAGGTGGTTGCGGGGTTGCCCGCAGAGAGGGTAGTAGTAGTCATCGCAGTTGAAGCAACGGGACTACCGGCAGTGGGCACAGATGATAATGCGTTGCCTGTACATTGTCAATACTGTGTAATTAGAGAAATTGCGATGGGAACGCGATCAAGAAGGCCTCGATACGCCTCGGTTCACCGCTTTGAGGGCGTTGGTCCGTGTTCTGGGGAAGGAGAAAGAACTCACCAGTAGCAGCACCTGACATTTCCCACGGTTTTGGTGGCGACACCGATGCCATGATGAGCAATCTAGCGCATCGGGTCAAGAAGATGGGGAAGGGAAAATGGAGTGGAGCGCGATGACGGGGAAAGGGAGTGGGAAAAGGCAAAGTCTCCAGGGCGCATGTGGCCGAGAGTGGAGAAGCCGAGGATGTCGGCGATTGCCGAACACGCCTAGGCTATAAACTTGGCCAAGTCGCCACAAGTTGAGATTACGAGAATGCACATTACGGAAGGTTATTCCATATCGCTCTAATATTCTATTATTCTCATTGATCAACTTTCACTTCACAAGTCTGGTACAGTAGTGCGGGTTGAAATGTCTGTGGTGGCAAATCGGTGTAAGTACCGATACTCTTCTAATGTACCCAAACTAGTATGCATTTCCGAGGAAACTATATCTGAGCCAAAGCCATGGAATTTATACATTAATCACTCATCTCAAACCAACTTTATATAAGTGTAGACAATGAGACTTTATCTATAGCCAAAAGCCAATATAAAAGCAGTGAAACCACTGATGCAAGTATCCAATCATCCCAAACCCCAAATCATACCGATCTTCTCAACGCCAAATACAAAATGGTCGCTATATACAATAAATGCGTATGCTATCACGAAATCGATCAAAGCTCTTTATAATCGACTGAATTACGCATGGGATCGTCTGATCCGGGAGCCTTGAGTTTCCACTGGCGAGGAGGAACAGGCAGACCCAACCAGAAAGCCCAGAGTCGCTCAGCTTCTGATCTCAAAATGCCATAACTATTCCCCAAGTCAGTATTTTTAATATCAATCTAGACAGGGGAATACACCTACCAGGTCTGAGGGATTCCTATCCAGCTCTTCACGACATACAAAGTTGTGTCGCGGATAACGGTCCACTCAGTCACCAAGTCATCGAATGGGGTGGTCATCTCGGGCCGAGCAGGGTACTCCCAGGGCTTGCGTCCCTCAATCTTCTGACCTCCGTGATACCATTCGCTGTCATCAGTCTCCTCGTAGTACAGGTTACCGGCACCATCGTGGAATACACGTCTGGGGTGGTTCTTGTCCGGCGTCACTTCGGCATTCTTGGGGGCCAGAGGAGCGTAGTGGTGGAGGGGGAACGCGTGCTCTTGGCCCGCCTCATAGGCTTCGTGGAAGCTACGCGCGGCAGCAAGACTGTGAGAGATACGCCCGAGGGTGTTGATCAGAGCGACGAGTTCGGTGCGGCGCAGAGGCGGGTTCTCGCCATTCTTGGTCTCGTCGTACTCGAATAGAACCTTCAATGCGGTTCCGTACCCGTTGACTTGCAGCTTTCCCCAAAGGCGGCACTTGTCACAGCCAACACAGTCCATCAGGCGGCTGACGTTGCGGAACCGGTTTCGGAAGTCGTCTTTTAGACCGTGGGCGATGGGATCTTGGAACATGAGCTCCTCGTCAAAAATGCGAGGGGGACGCGCCAGAATTTCCGCGAGCTCGTTGACTCGCTGCTTGGTGTCAAAATCCTGGACGGGGTCGCTGGTACAGAAAGTGTAGTTTTGCAGGTGCTTGCGCAGCTTAGCCACGGCGCGTGATACCAGAGCGTAGTTGAAGTACATGTTGGAGACACGCTCGGGGTGGTCGTGCAATCGCTCCTTGTAGCACTGCATATTGGGTTGCCACTGGCCGGTGGTCTGATTCAAGTAATCCCAGCAGAGGTGGGTTGAAATAGAAGCGTGCATACCGCTAATGAGACGGTGAAAGACTCGCTTCTCCAAGCACTCGTTATCCAATTCCAACTCTAGACCGTCCAAGCGCTGTGATTCCTTCTGGAGCACGTTCCGGAAATCAGACGCTGCCTGAAGTCCGCCGAGGGGCATATTATGAGACTGCTCCTCCAGTACCTCCTCGGTAGGCTTCATGAAACAGTTTTCGCGGTAGATGGCGTCCCATACTTGGTGCGCACCAGGTCCAGAATATCCGGTGAATCGTTCCGGGTTGTCCACCAAGCTCACGTAGTCGCCTTTGCCCGCCGAGCCCTCGTCCTCGGGGATACAGTAGTCCCGGTCATCACATTCGTCGTCATACTCCATCACACAACTTTCACCGACACCCTCCCCGAGCATACCCTGGAGGGGTCGCTCCTTGGGACGTTCCGCCCGCACCCTGCGTGGCGGATGGTTGGCTTTCGGCCCCTCCAGCTTGCTCAGCTCCTCCGAGCGCCAAGTGGGCGGGATATCCTCCTCGGCCTCGATCGTGTTCACAGAGCATGCGATGTTGCCACACATGCTATTGGCATCAGACCAAAATGGGCATTCCTTGTTAAACAGGTTCAATCGGTAATATGAGAAGAAATCGGTTTCGGTAGTAAGGGATTGAAGAAGTGAGTAGACATGGTCGTTGAGTTTGTTGATAGTGCCGTACGAAACACACGCGTCTGTAACCATAGCCGAGGGATCAAACTATAGCAATCATGGGAAATGTCAGCTATCCCAATTCACGCCTATGTGGTTTTTTGCCTCCGGGCTTCCGAGATTGACTTACAGCGCATTTCGCAGTGTCGAGTTCTTTCGAGACATGACTAGCATCAGCGACAGTCACAAAGGCGAAAACAGCCGTGTAAAACAGCTTTGCCGCGGAACGCATCTTATGGACCATCAGTGGAAGAGTTGTATGAAGAAAACAGAACGCGGAGAATGCGGCGACTGTTACGCAATGTGGCGCAAAACGAAAATCTCCGTGTGCAAAATCAAGTCGCGGGGGCGTCGCGGAGGTCGGATAGTAATCACAGACTCTAATCCATGCCACGGAAGGGATGTTGAGCTTATAAAGAAATAAAGTTAAAAATAAAGGAAGTGGACAATCTGGCCTTCGCGCAGTGGCGGATTGCTTTATCATCGGTCCGATCGACGCCAAGACGTGATCTGATGTACGCTGATTGGCTGCAGCCCACGACCCCAACTTATTTAAATAGTTTTGTCGGTCAATGAATGGCTTCATGTCGTATGACTGGTGACCAGTTGAGTATGTTCTGTTGGGAAAATCACAGCTATTGACGTTATTAGTATCGTTTGACGAAAAAGTGGAATAAGCAAGTCGTACGACATTGAATCTAGTAAATGACATAGTATGCAAGGAGCTAAAGATCAGATTATTGAGCAAATAACCTCCATACCTAGGCATCAATAAGCAGCTCAGTGACATAATTATAGAAATATCTATGGATGTCTACATACTACACGTGCCTTGTTACCTTCTTATTTCCGATCCTTTCACTACAGCGATCAGTTAAGAGGCCACCGAATACATTCTGGCCAAGTACAGCTCAGGCAGCGACCCCATTCAACAACGGTGTAACCCTGAAAAGTGTCTCAGATCTCAAGTAGGCATCTTTTTCACTCGGCGGATAGAAATACTGGAGCTCTCATTTCGCCCAGTGGTATTGGCCGCCTTTTCGTCTTATAACCATGTATAACCCAGCATATATATGTAGTTTCAAAGCTGGAATACTTAACATTCAATCTAAAAGGTACTTGACATAGAGATAAAACCAGAGAAAATGTATTTATACGATCGTGTTTCATGTCTAGAATACATGATTACCAAAAGAAAGACCTCTAAACAGCTTTGTATCACAAGCTCTTTTGGCTAATGAGTCACTATATATAGATGAACCTGCCGTGCTGAAATCTCAAACGAGGCTGAGCGATTACTGTAGGCCTTTCATTCTGGTTTGAAATACAAAAAGCCGTTAGATGGTTATTTTGCTTGAATTACATATACTATGCTAGACCTAATAAGGTTAGTGAGGCGTCCACGAGCTTGTTTACTGTGGGCCCAAGGGCGGTGGCAGATTCCAACGTCCATTTGCTCCACAATTTCAAAACATACAATCACGTGTATTGGATCTCGTCAACTCACTTCATCGCTGCGATTTTATGCCCGATATGTTTGATCACAACAAAGAGTGGGACAGAATAAGGAACCCAATGATGAATTATCAGGAGGCCGATGTATTTCTGGTAAAAGGTCGAATAGGCCAGTCCGACTTAAATTACCATATCTTAAAAAAAGTGCCTAAAGTCGCCAAAGACAAAATCTGGGACAAACCAGTCATGTGCGTAGTGTTGCCTAAGCTAACATATGCTAAGAGGCAGAACCTTCAATACAACCAATATGGGTTTAAAGCAATTAACGGGCGTTCTCCAGTTAGGTATGAGCCAGAACGCTCACTGATTATCACTGATAAATCGACAAAGGCTCAGACAAAGTCAAACGGTGATGACAGGAGAAGCAAAGGAGAGACTTGGCTGAATCAAGGAGTATAGAGGATGGGTTAATATTCAACCCAGCTTTTAGTGAACTCCAGCGCCTCCAGAGCCGCCAGCAACACCGGAGCCACCAGAGCCAGAATCAGAGCCAGAACCAGATCCCGAGCCGGAGCCAGAGCTCGAAGAACTGCTGACAGCTTAGCCACCAGAAGATGTATACTCAAAGCTATAGGTCGGGGTATACTCGGCCGTGGTGTCAACCGCAATAGTGATCCAGCCAAAGATTCCATCGGAAACATCATCGACAATGTACACATATTCGAAGACGGGGTCTGAGGTGCTATCCTCGGTCTCAGCGGCAAACACACGATCCTCAGCATTGGTGGTCAACTCAATTGTGTTAGTGCTGTACGGGGAAGTGGCCTCAACAATCGAAATCAAGCTCTGGTCCCAGAACAGCTGGCCAATGTGGGGGACTGTGCCACCGGTCAACGTGCCGTTGGAGAGGACGGTAGCATCCAGATGCAGGACCACGTGGTGATGAGTCGCACGACCGGAATAGTGACCGGGGAAGATGGACTCGAAAGTGGCGACACCATCTGAGTCGGTCTCCTGGATACCGCGGAAGATTTTGTCCAAGTTGCTAGTATCGGCGGTGTTACCATTACCAGTGGAAACTACACCAGAGTAGACCTAATATGGCCGCTTAGCACGAGCCGGAAGATCCCGGGGTTGAGTGAACATACTCCAGTCGAGTTGCAATTCCAGATATCCCAATAAGCGCCCTCAATAGGCTCGCAGGTACTGACATCCAGGAACTGAGCCTCCAAAACCACAGGCACTCCCTCCTCGTCATCGCGCACATCCTCACGAATTAACTCACCCTTCACATAGGAGGGACCGACCTCGCCCTCGGGATTGAGCACACACGTCCCACTGTCGGAAAACACTACACTATCTTCACTGTCGACGGTGATATCGGTTCCCGTATACAAGTGCGAGGTATCTAGAACAGTCGTGGTGTCCCTCTTGGACTTCAGCTGGCGACGATACTTGTCCAGGGTAGCCTTGCGGCGAGCTTCCGCACGTGCATTAAGACCAGAGGTCTCACGCTTTTCGGCACAATTTGCCAGGTCTCGACGAACTCGCGCCTTGAATTGCTGAACGCCCAAGTCACGACGTTCGCCCTCGTTGTGACCTGGATGAGCGAGGGCTACTGCAGCTAGACCGACAGTAGCCAGGACGATAACGGATTGCAAATGCATGATGGATGAGCACGAAATCTGATAATAATGAAGAGAAAATCTTTGAAATTGGAAGCTGAGACTCAACCTTGTTGTCCTGAGGAAGAAAAGTACGGTGTCAGGACCAGGCCTTTTATATTTCTCATCTTCGCAGTCTGTTTTCCATCATTATTCTCATTCGTGGCTTTAAACTAATATGGTATTCCGCTTTCAAACAAGCACGTCGATCAAATTCCCCGCAGGAAAGAAATGGCACAAATGATACTGCCTGAGATTACAGCGTGGTGCTTTCCAACGTCCCTGCCGGAGGTGAATTGCGTATGCCTTCTCTTGGCCCTTCAATCCCCCGTCTCGTCCTAGCTATTTCTGATCATCTTACAGGGGACGGAGCTTCAAATGATAGGATGGAGCAATATAATCTCCATGACAGACCCAAGCCCCGGACAAACCTCCGGCGATCTCGTGGCAGCCAGGAAATATACATGTGCCCAGATCATTGCACCCTTTATGGATGCCATGTTTGCAATTCGAACACTGTCCATTTCCCAGATCTCCTTGCCTACACGGATAGGTACGAATTAGTTAAAAGGACCGAGCAGAAAATTGAACGAAACGCCACAGTTGGGCATTTCCAAGATCTTCGTCAAAACTTCACCCTAAAGGACCCCGCGCGCCAAGAATCTCGAGATTGCCTACATTGGGCTACTTACGGCACCTGGACTTCGATTGATTAAATCCCCTCAGAGGTTACATTTCTGTAAACGGAAACAGCAGGCTGCGAGGTTAACTTCATTGCTGCGTACATAAGAGCGCAGTCTAATCTACAAGGAGAGTTGGTATATAGCCCAAACAACCAACAATATTGACGGGGAGCTAAGCATCCAGAACAGTCGAAACTGGTCTCTTGATATTATTGATATTGCCAAGAAATTATGGGGCAAGTAAGCGAAATTATGCTTCTTCTTGGCTTCGGCAACAAATCCCCACATCCTCAGACCAATTACCTGCAAAATATTTACAATGTTCAGCTGTCATATGCACGTGTGAAGAAGAGTGCATGGGGGACGCGTCAGCCTCCCCTGGTCCGAAGATGCCAAGAAGCTGAGGGGGCGCCCCATTGACGGCTTCACCCTCCGTGCCAAGTATATCACTGTTTCGATGAAGAAAATCAATAAATCACTTCGTGTTGATCCTTTCTCCGTTTCAAAAATTGTGGTCCGGGCGATCCTACTCTATCCCCCTGCCCCCTCCGGCGGGCTCCCCTTCTTGGCACGGGGAGTAGGAGCAATTGACCTGAAGTAATGACATATCGACTTGGCAAAGATTATCCGATATTTTACGATACACGGCCTCGAAACGGGTGGGGTTCCGGAAAGCGTCAGTTAGTTTCCCATCTCGGGATCGTCCTCGCCAATATTCGCCTTACAAGCCTCCATCCCCTGCACCCGGAACTGCTCAGCAGCCTCTTATTAGGCCTTTTTCCAATATGTCGAACTTAGCTTGATTATTTCTGTATCGTTTTCGTGTATTCTGTTTTTCTGCTCTGATTCGATTCGTATGATAGGCCTTGAAACCTGACAGTATACTTATCTGTCTAGGGAAGGATATCTCTTTTTAATCATCATTCAATTGAATCTTCAGATCTCGGTTATCTCGCACGGTCAGGTACAAAGAGTATCTACCTAGGCGGCCATGCCTTCAGTGAGGGCGCTCACCCACTGGCTCACTAAGATGATGTCTATGACTCCTGAATCCTACCCCTGAAAGCTCAGTGGGAAAAATCACTTTAACTAGTGGTGGGTGGCTGAAGCTGTGTACATTCCCCCCGCCACCCCCATGGGATATGACAGTCACAGCTCAACAGTCCTCTTTTCACTGTTGCTCTTTCTGATGGCTTCTATAACCTCTTGAACGGCCAAGGCATGGTCAAAATCCGGCCAGCTGTCCTGATCACCTTTCAAGAAAGCATCCCATAATCGATGAACTGCCGGCTGACCTTGTTTGTCCTCCTGTATGGTTTCCTCTGTAACACCATTCTTATCTTGGATCTTTATCTTCCAAGGGACAGGCAGATTGATGTTAAGAGCAAGAAACAACCCGGAGATTTCGATTTCGCCGGTCTCTCCCAATATACGCCATTGGGTGCCTCCTCCGACGCTTTTCCCTCCATGTACGTGGATACTCATGACGGCTCCCTCGACGAGCTCGCTATTAACGACGACCTGATCCGGCGCTGTTTTTGCAAAATTTCCTTTCGACTACCACACCGGTAGTCGGATCGTCGATAATATCAGTTGTTGGGCGCATCGTCCGGATTAAGCCATTCACACTTTTCAGCGGTCCAAGCACGTGGATAAGACACTCCAGGAAATGACCCAAGAAGATATCCAAAATGGTCGCGCCCGAACCTTCGTTAAGGCTGTATTTCGCTCCCAGGCGCTCCGGGTCAGCGCCGCCCGTTGAAACGCCCCCTATCACAGACGTGCTGAGGACACGGCCAATACGGCCACTGTTCACGATCTGCGCAACTCGTCTTACAATGGTCGTGAAGCGGCCTTGTATATCGACAGCGGTTCGGAGTCCTTTGGCGCGAGCGAGTTCCACGATCTCCCGGGATGCGTCGTACGAAACATCCACCGGCCATTGGACAAATAGATGCTTCCCCGCCGCGAGACTAGGCATGATGACATTGCGATGCCACGGTGCTGGAACGCTGACAATCACCATATCCACAGATTGATCTTGGGCTAGCTCTTCGGGAGAGCCATATGCGCGTACCGAGGATGGGAGTGAGTTTGCGGCGATGGCGGCCTCGGCGGATGCTTTGGAGCGCCCTAGCACGGCCGTGATTTGGATGTCTGGGCGATCTCGCAGATATGGCAGGTGGATGTAATTAAGCCAGCCGTATCCTGTTGGTTTGGCACTCAGACCAACGAGGGCTACTCGAAGAGGTTTAGTGGTCATCTTCTTTATCTTTTCTGTTGATAGTACCCGGAGGAAGGAGAACTCTAACAAGGTGAATTGAAATGAATTTCATAACCATTTAGAATTAATGCTACCTGTGAGGCTCCTTACGCCTTGAGGGATCCAGCACTTCTCATCCAGATTACTATGGCAAACTGTGTTCTGCCCCTGCCCCTAAATCCGAATCCTATCTTGATCTGGAGATGATCCACCAAGGTGACGCGTCCGAAGGCCGTGGTGAGACTGACTCCAGGCATCAGTTGCTGCGGCTCTGATCTTCAGTCACCAACCCAGCCCCCGCCCCCACTTTGGGGTTAATTTTTCCTGGACCCACAAGAGACAACTTCTCCTTTAGGAAAAGTCTTCTTCTTCCTGATCATCCCTCGGCTACTTGCGGTGCGTCATTCCCGACTTCCCCATTGCCTCCCGCCTCTAGACTTTCTTTGATCTTGAACATTTTCTATGCCATTTTCTAGAACAGGCCTGCGTCTGTGGTTTTCTATCGGATAGGATAGGTACAGGGTGACAGGGTCTGCTTCGTCAAATACGTTTATTTCCACGTGAGGACTAAGATTGCCTATACTCCGCGTGCTATGATTAGATCTTCGATAGCGGCGGCTATATAGTAGTGAGATAACGGCAGTATCTACACCTGGTAGAACCTCACTAGGCCTTTCCGCCCTTCCTCGCACTTCTAGGGTATAGTATGGCCGAGGCCTAATGGTTCTAGGTTCTACTGAACCTAGGTCCTATCAAACCTAAAACCTCCCTAGATACTATATAGCGAACCTATAGGGTTCCTCCTAGATAGTATGCAATCCTACTAGTATCATAGTAGACTCTGTATTGAAATTGTCACCACCGAACAATGCCGAATACGAGTTAGTGTGTGTTTCGCCGGGGGGTCTGGCAGAAACTTTAGGGACATGTTTCTCACTTAACTTTTCGTTTATGTATATAGTTTTGGTATCAGTAGATTCAGCTCAGAAAGATGCAGAATGACCGTCGCCCGATTTTTAAATATTCGCATTGGTGTGCGAGAAATTGAAGATTCTCCAAGTAGTGAACAAAGCAAAATTCCCGACCAATTGTACGTAGCCACCAAATTCCCGCCTCAGACGGCTCCCCAAAAAAGCTGTGTCAGCATCGCTGGAACAGCAGGTGGTGGATATCCAAATTCACCCGCCTTTTTTCGGGGCCGGCTGAGGATACTGAGGTAAACGACAGTCTAATTACAAATCAAGCAGAACTGGCAAAATTTCAGCGGAGATATTACTTATTAGTCTGAATAAATTACTATTATTTCCCTCTATTTTCGTCTTGAAGTGCAGGGTAGGGCGGAAAAGGCCCGTAGGATAGCGGAAATATAGAAGCATTGCTGAAACATACGGCGGGAAATATCACAGCACTGCAGGTGGCAACGACATCATCTACATTGATGACATCACCTACCCAGAGTATGGACCAGTTGGACACAACACTAATCTAACCAAACGCCAGACCTATGACTATAGCTGGATGCAGCTGAACCTGTACTGGGATTGGTGGGGTAATTGGTATGTAGCGTCCTGGGAAACGAATGTCAATTGCTTCACCAGCGAGGCCTACGGCTGGAATTCCTACCTGGGATGCATAGGCTATGTGAATCATGGGACTTGTGCGGACACTATCGACGATGGGAACTATGGTACTATTGTCTCGAACACGCTCTGTGATCTCTGGCCGGAAAGCAATTTAGAGACCAATGGATGGTGCAACCCTGTCGGTTACACCCCGGGCACACTGTGGGCATATGTCTACACGGGAAACAACTGTCCCGGAAACAATTTCTGATTGGAACTCATTATGACGGGCTATGTTGAGATAAGAATGTGTCGCGAGACCACGGTCACCTGACCTGCCTCTCATCATGTAGATAGCTTCTTCTCCTTCTCTCTCTCCAAGATCTGTCAGAGGTCTACCTACAGTTAGGTGACCTGGCGACTCCTAGAGATCAGGGCTTCTCTCTCTTCTTCCTTCTTCTCTCCTCTAGACCACATTAACAATACTAGATTGTTTCTGTCTCCTCTCTTTTCCCTCTCAGACAGGTTATGAGCCCTCGTTCGTGAGCCTTGATTATAAGCCTGGCACCCTGGTGGCCAGGACTCCTGGTCACCAGGTCCCCTGCTTTGGAGGAGACCACCTTAGTGAAGAATCACCACATTTTCGGGGATTCAGCCTCACACAACATTCGATACCTTCGAGGATTCAGCCTCACATAATATTCAACACACTTCGAGGATTCGTGACCGAGCACTACCTCATACAACACATACTTTTTCGCTGGTTACCACGGGTAATCAGTTTCTCCTATCTTAGAGGAGACTTTTGGTGGATTAACCACCTAGAGCACGTCTTAAGGCGTGTCTTCGACCTTTTTTTTCCCAAGGATTCACGCCAGCAGCGCGTATAAGCGTTACCTTACCTCGCGTTGATCCGAGGAGTCAGGTTAGAGCGTTACCTTACATTTTCGAGGAATCATGGTCTATCGACGGATTTTGCCTCACCTTTTTCGAGGAATCACGCCAGCGTTACGCATAACCGTTACGTATAAGTGTTATCTTAACCTTCTTCATAATTTATAGGGGTATACGCTATACCCCTCTATCTACCCCTCCATTTTTAAAGATCTATAATATCTTAGCGTTAACGATAGGATACGTTAACCGGATATCGATCTTTTCTAATAACATATTTAATAGGTGCTAATTTTAAAAGACTGCGGTTACGAGTAGCTTTAGGTTTATAGCACCATATAAGCAAATTATGATAGTTTTTCATGCATCTAGAGACCCAAGAGATTAGAGATTTTGAGGTTTTCGAGGTTTTGCCCTAAGGGGGTGTGTCAGAGATTATGTGACTACTCCTATTGATAGATCAGGGCTTCTCCCTCTTCTTCCTTCTTCTCTCTTCCAGACCATATCCATAATACTAGATTGTTTCTGTCTCCTCTCTTTTCCCTCTCAGACATTAATCAATCAATTAAGTAGATTAAAGGAGTTAAGTTTTAGGTAGCTTACCTAAATAAGAAGTTACTTACGTGGGGCAAAGTAAGCGTTTACCTGATGCGATTCTAGGGCCCCGCGAAGCTCCCATTATTAACTAAATAGGAAGTTATTATATGTGGAGCTCGGGTGGCTGTCCAGTCATATCTTAGCATGCATTGATTAGGTCCGGTGAATCCGACTGGCGCGATTTTATATCGGGCTTATCAATCAATCAATCAATCAATCACTTTATTAACCTGATTACCATGCGTGCTATGATTAGATCTTCGATAGCGGCTGCTGTATAGTAGACTCTGGATTGAGATTGTTAACGCCGGATAACTCGGAATACGAGTCAGTGTGGGTTTCGCGGGGGGTACCTACATAACTATAACTAGCCATCCACAATCCCACCTATGGGTCTCTAAATCCTGTCAAAAAACTTTTGGCGGCTCACGCCAGATACATCTTCCTGGCAACGTATTGTTCGCCAGCATTGACAGCGATTTGACTTCAAAAACAGTGTTCATGGCCCTCAAAGCTTGTACCAATCGCCAATATTCTTCTGTTCAATCATGTCCTCAAAACTCCCGACCTTACTTTTTGTCCCTGGAAGTTGGCTGAGCACCGACATCTACCGCGGTACGGCTGCTCAGTTGCCTGAGTACCGCTCTGTGGTGATTGACCAGCCGACAAATAAAATGCATCCTGCCTCCGTCGATATGCATGAGGATATTGAGCACACGCGCATAGCCATCGAGAACGAATTACAATCAGGCAACGATGTGGTTACCATTGCGCACTCCGCAGGTGGGCTCATTGGATGCCTGGGCGCCCACGGCTTGAGCAAGGCACACCGGTTGACTACGGGTCACTCCACCGGTGTTGTCGGATATATTGGCGTGGCTTCCCTTTTGCCTCATCCGGGAAAGACGGTCACGGATATGAATGCGGAATTTTGGGTCGCGAAACAGAATGCTCTTGCAGCGGAGTTAGGTCCGCCGATCAGGACGTTTGACCAAGTTGCTGCTGCATATAAATTCAACGAGGTATGCACAATGCGCTCAGGTACTTTCTGTTCTAAGGAGTTATCCTGACCAAGAGTGCCGGGCCTCTCCTGGGTCGAATCGTGGAGGCTCTGGCATATCGGGTTCCCTTGGGGGTTCTCGGTGGTCGTCTTATCATGGCATACCAAGCTTGCCATGATAAGACGACCACCGAGAACCCCCAAGGGAACCCGATATGCCAGAGCCTCCACGGTTCGACCCAGGAGAGGCCACTGGAGCGGCTTTACGGACCCTAAAGGAGGAGTTCAAAGAGGAGAAGGCTGCTTGGAGAGACGATATGGAGATATATAAACTCTCTCTGGCTCAGCAGCAGAGGATTCAGAAAGGTCTACAACTAGTCGATCAAGCGATGCTTATATCGGTCGATATGAGGTTACAGCAGCTTATGGATCGATTAGAGACTCCGTACGATCGATTACGGTTCTTAATGAGAAGGTTTTCTCATAGTCAGTCTCATAAGATGGAGGTCATGATTAAATGGAGAGAGAGGCATATCAAGGGCCCGGAACCAGGGCAAGATGTGCTACAATGGCTTGATGATTGGGATCTTCAACGTGAAGAAGTGCTAAGCCTTGGAATTGAGCCTGATAACCTTCATCCAGCTCTGTTTTTACAGGCGGTCAAGGACGTCATGCCCGTATGGTGGGACGCTCGGTTCCAGCAGGTCGTGATTCAAGGTCAGCCTACGAGTATGGCTACCTTATTGGACTCCTTCCGTACGACATATATCGAGACAAGGAAAGCAAGGCAGGATGAGGATGATTATATACCACCTTCAAGACCTGCGTTTCATACTGAATTTATTGAATTCAAAGACCGGAAAAAATGCCCGTGTGGAGGGCCACACCCAGCTGTTCGTTGCTGGTATCTGAATGAGAGACTCCGTCCAGATGATTGGAAAGAAGCGACCCACCGGCAAGCGAAGATCAAGAAGGCATTCGAGAGAGAGCCTGAGTGGGAAGCATGGATTGAAAGGCAGATGGAGCAGAGGGCGGAGACTGCTAATCTGGCTATGACGACTTGGTTATAGATGGTATCGAGCTTAGAGAAAGGTTCGATCTACGAGAATTGTGATATAGAGCTATCCAGCTTAGCCAGCAGAGGGCTGCCCAAGCTGAGGGGGTGTGTCGGAATATTGGAAGATGTGGATATAGATGAGTCAGCTAGAACTTTAGTCAGCAACACACACAAAATTGTGTGCTGGTTAATTAGAGAATATCAGACTGTTATCAACCTGCGAGGCCACCCCATTGGTCGATTACCTTCCTCTCTGATTACGTGTCCGACAGATAGGACTATACGGTGGATGTATTAGAGCCCGAGTACCTCTTCTATAACGACCTGCCGGCGGAAGAGGCCAAGCCTTGGATCGCTAAACACGAGACCCAGTCTAGCACGTACGTCATCCATCTCATCTGCTTCTCATGAAGGACATACTCGATAGTTATACGTTGTGGACCTGGGCTGATATGACAACATCATCAGACTGTACAACCTCAAGACTCCGGAAAATCCAATTACGCACCAGATTCTGTCATTTTATATTTTTGCTATGCGAGACAATGCAGTCCCTGCATTCGTTCAGGATAAGTTTGCGCTGCAAACAGTAGCGGGGAATCGGGAGAACATTTTCAAGCTTGATTCAGACCATGTCCCTCATCTGTCGCATCCAAAGGAATTGGAAGACTTGCTAAGGAAGGCTCTTGAGAGGATAATTAGGTCTCCATTGAATTAATTAACAGGGTAGAATTGCAACATACTCGTCGCTGTGATTTGATTAGACCTACAGCCTACTTATATAGTATAAGCTTCCGATTCTGATTACTATAAATACCTAATATTAAAAAGTAGGATATTATTAATACAGGACGGATCGAAATCGGTTTCACCAATGATTTCTCTTTGATTCTTTCTCGAACCCTATCACAAAATACCCTACCATATCTCAGCACCCTAGGTTGATAAGTTGCGGCTTTCCAGACAGTTGGCTACGAAGGTTCCGTACATTCCGTAACACGAGGGAGTTACTAGAACAGAACGAGTAGTGTTTATTCTAGCAAGAGTGACATCAATGAATAGTATCCAAGTGATCAGGAGTATTCCTGTAAAATAATTACTTAACGGTGCCTTGATGCTCTAAAGAAACCGTATATTGGGGGAGATCCTCAGGATAGTACGTTTTCTACAGCCAGCAGCCTATGCCATCTGTGCCATGGGTGGTTTCCCGGTGACGTCGATGTCATGAATTCGCTCGTGATTGATACGGCGAGATCGAGCGCCATCGTGCAACGGCCTCTTATATTGAATGTCCATGATCTTCGTACCAAAGCATCAATGGCTCTTGCGTGGTCTGATTTACAGCAGTCTACTGACGTATTTCACCCGCGGACCGGACATAAGAGGCAAGCCGGACACCTAAACGCAAAAACGCGACCGCGTCACGCCCTACCTTCTTCAACCACCCACCATACTACCTAAGCGCACTCGATCCTCTTGAAATCAGTAAACCACCTCTATTCGCGAAGTTCGAAGATCTAAAACTCTTTGCTCTACAAATGGAAGGAGGTTGGAAAGAACACCTTGGACTTACAGAACCGGTTCATTAGACAACTTGGAGGGAATTTACTCTTCAGAGGACTGTCTCGATCTATGTTGATAGGTCTTATGGCATTTTTTCTCTCATCCTCGCCACAACCATCCTCACCCTCACCCACAAGGTCGACTTCCCGAATTTTCCCTTTGTTCATAACTCTACTATCACAATAATCCCATATTAGTAACAAGACTAATTCTTGCCTCTTTTAGTTTCATTTCATATTTAATTCACTTTGCTCTCACTATCTGCTTACCTGGCCTATTTGAATTCCTTACAATTTCTAATTCCAACTACAAGCCCGTCTGCCAATCGATAAAAATGGCTTCTACGAAGTCCATTCCCCAGCGGTAAACTAAGCCGACTGCGATTCAGCTCAGAAAACTCGATGATTTTCACATACCAGATAGCATTGCTGAATGGCATAAGATGATTTCCCAGAACCCCCACCTCAGGAAACTCACAATCAATACCCTCCCGTCCGACGTCATTGCATCTGCATCCAAGGCGTCAGAGTCTCAATATCTTATGCTGCGCTCTTTTAGGGCGTTTACTATCTCATATCCGAAAAAGATCCTTCAATATGCTATCGACCCCGAACTTTGACGAGACCGATTTCGCGAGGAAACAAGCGCGACAGCAAAGGGTATTACTCGCGTTAGATACTACGGACTACGATCGCTTTTATAGTTTGAAAATCGCTAGTGGGTAACAGCTATTGGGTATATAAGCGCATCAAGGTGGGCTTTACTTCTTTATATCATTTTCAAAGGTGAAGTCTATACTAAAGACTGTTCAACTTTGCAGATACCAGGCTTCAAAAACCGCTCTTGACATCCACTGGCCAGCTTTTCATCATAATCTCCTTTACCCGGTGGATGGTTTATTGAATTTTTCTTTTTTCTGGTTGATATTCTTAACGTCTGCGCTAAACCCAGCGAAGATAATAGTAGTAGTGGTGGCATATGAAAATGCTGACCGAATACTGTTGAGTGACAATATGAGGATTGCACTGCTTTCCATGAATTCTCTCCCTGCTTTGCCTGTTTCTCCATCCCAGAGACATGTTTAGCCCAGCTTTATTTCCGCCCAAGTATTACCGCGGAACGCGGCCTGAAAGACTTTCCCCAAACCTGCTCTCTCCCAAAGACCGCGCTCTTCATTTCTCTCAAGGAGCAGGACATAGTATAGGTCCCATTCCGATTCCTCCCGCTCCTTGGGAATATAATATGTCCAAACGGGACACTCGTTCATGGTGAAACGCTTTGCCTCCGACATAGCAATAAAGGTACACATATGACCCTGTCGCTCGGCAATAGCCTTGTCATCCAGGACAATACTACCACACCAATCCCCCTTAGTGTCGACAATATCACACCAACGCAGTCCAGTACCTAAAGTATGAATTGCAGATGTCTTGCCAGGATCCCGAGACATCACATAAAGCTCTGTACGCCACGTACAGAATTGGAGTATCGGCATGAACTGCAGGGGCTTCGATGATTTTTTCTTGCGTCCCAGCTTTCTCCGAATCACGCCGAACGGACTGTCAGGTAAGATTGCATCCAGTTTTGTATCATTCTGGAGTATCCTGCCTGGTATCAAGCGTCCGTACAGATCTGGTTCAAGACAATTCTGAGAATCGGTTTGGAGTTGCATGTCTGCTCGGTGAACGTTGCTGTGACTCCTTTCCACATAACGGGCGTTATCACTTCGTTCCACAAACTCGGTACTCGAACTAGAATCATTCTCCACATAAATCCTTCTTGCATCAGATGAGATCTCGCGCACGTAGCGGTTGTTCGTTGATCGTTCGTATTCGCGGAAGTCGCCTTCTCTTTTGTGTATTTCGGTCGAAGAGTGATCTGCACTTGAGCTCTCTACCGTTTGCTTTAGCATTTCACTCATCCCCAAGTTTATCCACATTTACTGACCTTCTTCAAAAATTTCCACATCGCTTGGAGCAATCCGAACTCGACGTCGAGAACGATTTGCGGATTGGTCTTTCCAAGTAGGCTCAGCATCCCTCGCCGAATGTCTCGAATATTCATACATGTCCCGAGAAGGCCGCGACGGAGTATCTGGGGGCGCTAATATTAGATAGCCCCCCCATTTCTTGTTTTCTTTGGACTGTGGGGCTTGATTAGAAGGAGGGGTGGAACATCTCGATATCACATCCCATAACGGTTGCAAATGTCCTTTCTCATCGCGAATATGCCACTGGATCCAGGTATGGAAAACGAGCCATTCCCGAACGTTTCCTAAACAACCCTCCAACATCTCCGATTGATACTCTGTTTTTGCTCCCATCCACCCTGCCCAGGCCCAAGTGGGAAATTCCTCACCTACCAAAGATTCCTGCTCCGCTCGACAAGTACAGTTCCCAAGATCGTCGACGGTACAAGTCTGTTGTCCTATTTGCGAACCGTGACCAGGCTTTCTCCGGCTCGAGGCCTCCGATAACCCCCACAAAAGAGCCAGATCAAAATGAGAGGCTGGCAGGCCAAAAAGGAAGGTCGTATTCATATAACGCTCCAGGAGCCATGAGACACCCCGAAAGGCAGCTAGTGCATCACGTTGCTTTGTTAAGAGGCGTCCTGTATACATACTGACGTACGAGATATAGGACCGCAAAGGCCGCGTCTGCAACTCCTGCAGAGTTCGAAGTGGGGAAGTGATCGGATCGAGCGATAGCCCTTTGCTACTTCCATCTGTATGAATGTCTTGTGAGATACCGATTGTCCGACATTGCCAGTATACCCGACCCTCGGCAAAAATAAGACAGCGGCGCGATAAAATGCGTTCTTGAAGGGTCCACGCACGCTTACTCCACACTGAATCGCTGACAACAGCTTCCAAAGGCCTTGATACCATGAGGCGAACGCCAGGCCCACAATCGGCATTCATAGGCTGCGAGTCAATCTCTTCCAGATGCTCCGGATCAGAGACCGAAGCCATGGCCTCCCGCGCATTTGCCGCCGGTCGCATGGTTCGTAGGACCGGCTTCACTGCACGCAGACCAACCGAGGAATCCTCCCCATCGGCGGCGCAGATAGTGAATTGCGCATTGCCATATACAAGATGCATTGCACTGGCGTTCAATTGCCAGGAGCTTTTGCTATCCTGGACGATGCAGAGCGAATCTACCCAAAGATAACGGTATCCCAATCTGCTGACAATCAACATTGCATCTTGTATCGTTCGCGGCAACTTCTCCCACGCAGTCTCCAGACCCCCGTGAAGAATATGGGTCATGACAGTTCGACGGTTGGTGATATAGGGAGGCTCATCCTGCGCCTTCTGTCCCCAGACATAGCTGAGGGCTACATAAGGCTCGAGCGAGCCGTTTTTTTTCTGTGGTAATGATTTGAGCTGCATGTCCACCACGTCGACTACCCCGAAGTAAGACTGCTTGACGAGGTCCTCGAACGCCGTATCGGTATCGTGATTGTCTCGACACAGTTCATGGTCTTTCACACATAGATCAATCCAACTCTTAATCAAGGCCTGTTTTTCCTTCTGATCCCCAAACCCCCGACCTAGGAAATGATTGGCTATCTGATATTTTGCCGACGCATCGGAATTCGGTCGCAGCGGGTCATGGGGTGCTACAAGCATCAGGTAGACTTCCTGCCGATTTCCCGAAATCTCGTTCCAACTGAGTCTAATCCGTCGGGTCTTGTTGACAAACTCATTTCCGCCGTTTCGGGGCTCTCTTCCGTGAACTTCCCAGCAAAGAGAGCACGACGTGTCATTATTGACCTCCTTTCCATATCGCTTAATTGCCCGGTATATCAAGTCGCACAGTTGACAGGTTTGGCGACGTTCACATAGCTTTTGTAGGGTACTGAAGTCCTCCCAGTTTCGGCCTGACTTGACTCGAAAATGCTTCTTAGCTTTTCTTGGCTGGTAGAGTTGGGAGTAATTGGAGAAGTCGATAACTGAAGATCCTGGTCCGATTATGAACTTATCGACTGATAGATTAAGGCTCCGACATCGGTCGCACAGCAAGGTCTGACAGGGGTGAGCGTTGAACGGCTTCGAGCGTTAGGGATTTCACTACCTTCTGTTCCTCTCTGCTCTCGGACACAAGAGTGGTACTGAATACATCCTCGGTCTCAAAGAATTCTTCAGTCATGTTCGATGTTATTTTTTGTCGCAGTGAGATTGCGAGAGGGGTAAGGAAGCCATTTTCAAAAGTACGAGGTTCGCGACGATCGTGTTTGCTCTAGCGTGGCCCCAACTTGCATTACACGGTAGAGCTTCGACGTACATGATTGGGCTTACTTTCAACGGGATGTAAGCAGATAATTCACTTGAAGCCGAGCCACTGCTGAAACCAAGAACGGTTCACCTCTACTCTACCTTCTGTTTCTCCTATTTTCTCATCCCGCCCCTAGATGGTCAGAATCGCCCCCGTAACGGCGATCAATTCGAAAGAGCCATTATCTGCGCGTTAGTCCCGGAGGCAAATGCTGTTCTCTGTTCTCTAAACGGAATTTAATATGACGCTCCCCCTTATCTACGGCCGGGCCCCTAGAGATTGAAATGTCTTCGCAGAAATAGAAAATACCTTATCGTCGTGGTCACCTTTCTTAGAATGGGAAATGTTCAGTCGGTCAGCGCGGCGGCTTTCCTCGGGATGGGTTTTATCTTTATTAAACAAGTGTTATTAGTAGAGATCTATAGGTAGTGTCCTATAAGCTGGATGGCTAAGAGTTTATATTAGGTAATATAATTATAAGCGAAGTGCTTATCAATCTATAATCAATTGAAGGAAGTCGGGCAGAGCTTCATCGCCAGTCAGGTTCGGGAATGGGTTCGCCGTGATGGAGGGACCAATAAGAACTAATTTGGACCCCGGGACCGACGATTTCTCATGGATTTGGTCAAGGATCCTCGCGACTAAAAAGTTCAATCGAATGTAAGAAGCTTCATGCATCCGTGCTTATA
Organism: Penicillium sp. IBT 16267x; assembly: GCA_028828865.1. Lineage (NCBI taxonomy): Eukaryota > Fungi > Ascomycota > Eurotiomycetes > Eurotiales > Aspergillaceae > Penicillium > Penicillium sp. IBT 16267x. Next base: position 4,839,816 of record JAQJZQ010000005.1, on the reverse strand, counting down.
TCCACTTGGCATTGAGTACCACAGTGAGAACAGAACCGCCCATGAGTAGCCGCCCCACACTGACCACAATACTTGTAACCCGTAGCCGATGCAGAACCCTCCTTTGGCGGAGGCGTGCCAGCAGCCTCAGCATAGCCAGGACCGGGCGAAGCGGGAGACCGTGGAGCGAAAGAAGCACCCGGCTGCATAGGGTACATAGGCTGAGGTGCAGCATAAGACTGTTGCGGTGCACCGGCTGGCGCGTTGTTGATGTAGGTGATGTTGTTTTGCTGAATCCGATGACGCTTTACACACCAAATGATAAAGAGAATCCAAGCGATGAGTTTTAGAATAGCTCCAATCACAATGCAGGCGATGCCACCGTAGAATTCGCCATTGTTTCCGCCATAACAGTAACTGCTGCTGTAGTAGGAGTAGGAATAGTAGTTATCGCAGGAAGAATAGGACGAGTTAAAGTATGTGCCAATGAGGGCTGCTCCGATAACGAAGAAGATGACGGCGGCGATGGCGAAGCTGATCGGCCACCATTTCACAAGGCGGGTTCTTTGTGGGTCTTTAGGCATGGTGAGAGATAGGTTCTGAACGTGGTATGTAGTTTTTGACAGCCAGGAAAGTTAAAGATCGTATGCGAGGGTCGAAACAGGCGGTAGTACATGGGTGATGGGGATTTTTAAGCCGCCAGGTACTTTCATAATCAGACCCTGGAAATTATCTGTTTACGAAAGGCCTTAAACTTGAAAAGTCTAGTTTACGTGCTTAGCCTATCAAAGATAGCAGCCAAGAGTTTAAATAGACCCAGCGCTTCTCTCGTCATAGTGTGATCCCTCTCGTATCCAAGGAGCTTGGCGACTTGGCTCATCTTTCGAGGGGCTTCTATCACAATAGTCGAAGCCAAAGCGGTTAAAGCAAGGCTGGGTATCCGCAGGTTACAATTGCTCGTGTTCAAATGCCACCTCCTACCTGCACGTTGACTTCGAATTTTTATTTCCTTTTTAGACCAGTCTAGTGACAAGCGAAGTGATCAACAGTGATCGACATTGTCAATCCACCACAATACGATCTTAATCCACCACAATACGATCTTGAATCCACATCAAAACAGCCTTACTATCTCACATTCTGGTTCGAGTCGGATTAGGCCGCTAATCTGCCTAGAATAACCTATTTATCCTTTCGGGCTGAGTAAACAAACTTCACCCAGTTTACAATTCGCCCGTTCAAGAAGGGCCTCACTCGTATTAGAGCGGCCACGGCGTTCTTGGCTACCTGACCCCTTTTTATCATGCGTTGGCGTTTCCTCGAAAGGGGCTACGGGGTTCCTATTGCGTCTGCAGGGCGTAAAGTGCCAAGATTAGTGTGATCAATGTGACTCGTGCAACTTGAAAGGTTTGCAGAGGTGAAAAAGAAAATACCTACACACGACAAACCTCAGAAAAATATATTCTCTTTGCAGCAAGAAAGACCAGGACATAAATTCTGGACACTCCGTATCGATACTCTCCACATTGAGGGGTTGGACTATGCATATTCAAATCTTGTTTCTGTTCTCCCGAGGTCAGACCTGTTGCAGAGTCTTCTCTTGAATACGGGAGATCCCGACCAGTAGAGTAGCCAAATACTATGAACCTGATCACAAACTCGATTCATCTCCCAGCTGGAGTGGATGAAATTCCTGGTCTATAACTGTGATCACGAGAGACTCTCTACGGCATAGAGCATCTTCCGACTGCTAAAATGATCGTAAATCTCACACTGCACTCAAAGTGCCATGCGATGAAGCACAGACGGGGACTTCATTCTATCCTTCGCAAAAGCACTAAAACAATCTCTCCCCATTCTCCAAATCCCGTCCCCGTTCCATCTCCCTAACCCTCTCATCCCTCCCATGAACCAAATCCATCCCCGCCTGCTCCAAAACATCCCCATCCACGATCTCCTCCAACCCAAGACACCTAGCTGCAAACGCAAAGATCGTCCGCTCAACAAGCACCGCATTCTTCGTAAGCCCATGATCATCACCCGGGAAAAGCCTCATCTGCCTATCACCCCCACCCCCGTACTGACGAAAAAGCGTCTCCGAGCACGAAGATGACAGGACCGAATCGTCTTCCCCATGCAGCAATAAGAGCGGCCTTGGACTTAGCGACTTGATTCCCGCTGTCCCGGCGGTCTGGGATGCGATTGCCACCACGCCTACGACGCGGTCGGGTTCTTCTGCTGCGACGGTGAAGCAGGGACTTCCACCGAAGGACCAGCCTACAACGAGGAACTTTTGGGCTCCGTATTTTTCGTGCAAATGGTCGAATGCGGCGCGGATGTCGGCTGTGCAGGTTTTTGTTTCGGCTGGTGTGCGGTAGTCGAGGCGGGCGCAGGGGATCGAGAGGAGTAGAGCGATTTTGTCCGCTAAGGAGGGATATATCCCTGACAAGGTGTTAGTCGATTTTGGTACTGATAATGATGCTTGCGTGGATTGTGGGTGTTGGTATACCTGCTGGTCCGGAAACACCCCCGCCAGCACCAGATACTAGGACTACAGCGCTGGTTCGCTTGTCGATTGGGTTGTAACTTTGCACTTCGTAAATTATTGGAGGCTCGTGGATGATTGCTGGGACAAAGCGATCTTGTGGATCGGAGACTTTGATGTATACTTTGTTGGCTATGCAGAGTTTTGGCGTTGAAGGGTCGACTTGGGGTGGGTGCAATGGTCCGATGTTCTGGAGAGTGTGGGGGGTTTTACCCCAAGTGGAGGTCATTTTCACGAATGAATGATTTATTATTGGAGATTGCAATGGAAATTGTGATTTCTTCGAGACCGTATGGGGCCCTAGATGTATGTTGGCACACAGGTAGGGGATTATACTCTGAATAGTAGGTACTTTACGTTTAAGTGGCGGCTACATCTAACAATGAGATCAACTTGACGACAGAGGCAAATCCGTGGCTTTGTTTACAGACAATAACAGCTTTATTGATTTCTCCCTAGCTACCGGCTGATCACCACATCCCGAAACTAACCCGACTCCATCTTGATCGACAGTCAATCTTACCTATATCTCGGCACTAGTAGTGTAGATGGAAATCCGATCGACCAAACCCCCGCATTATCGCATCGGGAAAAGATCCGTGCTCAGAAGAGTCATCCTCTTGGCGTTAGTGCGCCGAGGTTTAACCATACCCCACATCGACCCCGCGTGGAGGTCTGCTGATTTATTCATGTGCTTAGGTGTCGTGGCGAATGTGCGCCAGGATAAAAATGTCGAGATAGTTGCCGTAATAAGGAATCATTAATGGCCTGACTGAGTATTATTCTCATTAGGATTATTAAATCGAGTGGTGCTTTGCTTGAGAGTTTCGATGAGTGCATGTCCTATTGGTGGGATTTTATGAGGTACGCCGATCCCAGGTACCAGTATGGACCCCGGGCCTAGTACCTGATGGTTGAAGTTTATCCCGATCACATGCTTTTTACGAGTCGTATTCGTGTTCAAAATCGAAAATAAATTTATATTTCCTTGGCCAGAACCATAAATTCAAGACTGCCATACCTAGAACGCCCGTAGAACACCGAAAGGACCGCAATAACTAGACAGGAAAAGAACGAAAGTGATATCCCTACTCCATCTATTTCACATATAATATCATGACCCGGGTTTCCATTAGTAACGTGAAAAAAGAACTCAAAGTCGTAAAGGTAGTAAGCATGGCAGGTCATAAGTCATGACAACCCGATAAAGCATAAGGCCCTCGGTCAGATTATGCCATGCTTCGACGGTTCTTGTTCCGACGGAGACTGAGCTTCTTCTTCAGTTGGGTAAAGGGATTGGAGATAGGCCGATTGTAGAATGGATCATTCTTAAAATCCTCATCGGTGAATTTCTGCAGGACAGTTAGCGACTAGATCTTCGCGCACACCAAAGACGAAAAAACTCACCTTCCCAGGAAGACGCAGAAAGTTTCCATATTCATTCATCATGTTCGACCCCTCCTCATACTCGTAAGACTGCCCATTCGGATCCGTAGTGCCCGGCGGGAAAAATGCAGTCCCATCCAACGGGCGGTGACCCTCGAGCGAATCAATAATCTTGTCCCTCGGTGTCGCCCGCAAAGCCTCCTCATTTGACTCCCTCACAGCCTCAAGCGGACTAAGCTGGCTGACACGATTCCGCTCCGGACGAACCGCATCATACGGTCCCTCGTGGTGGTAAGAGTAGACAGTGATATCATCCAGCTCGTCGATGATGTCCGGGTTCACGAGCATCGAGTTCCGAGAGTAGCGACCCGAGCGACTGCGTCGGGGTACACCAATTGTACTGATTGTATTGATGGAGGATGTGCTGTCGCGGCGACGCTTCGGCTCGACCGGATGGTGCTCCGGGTAGCCGGTCCACCAGACGGAAGGTACGGATGTAGTTGAGTATTCTGATGATTGCGAGCGAACGGATGGTGCTGGGGACATGAAGCGGGCGTAAGGGTTGTTGCTGCTTGCTCTGCTTTTTGTTCCGCTTGCGCTACCTACGCTTCTGGAGCGGGAGAGGGTTGACTTTGAGTTTGAGGCTTGGTTGTAGGGATGGTGGGGGTGATGGAGTGAGGCCATCGATAAGCAGTCGACGGCCGCCATGTCGTTGGTTTGTTCGACCTGAATGATTCTAGGTTTGATTTGATATTTTTTGGGGGGTGGGTTGGGTGCGGAGTGAGTTTAGAAGGGAGGAATGGAGAGATGGGTTGAGGGTCACACGGTAGATGTATACAAAATGACCTTAGACCCGTGGGGCTAGAGTATGCACGGTAGATCGCTAGAGAGCGGGGGCTATGTGAGATCAGAAAGAAGATTTGGCATTGAAAAGTGGCTACAGTAGATTTAAAGGACAGAGTCGGACCGCGGAAGCATCGAGGCCCGGGTCTCTGACGTGACGACTTGCGTATGCCAGGATCGACGGGGCCTGTCAGGAGAGTTTAGATTCAACGCTAGAAATTTCATCGTGCGAACTCAATACATTCAGCCCCACCTATAGCCTGGATAGGCTTAGTCCAGGACCCTCCGTACCAGATCCAAAGGATTTCAACTGCCATGATATCATTCGGAGGCAAATTGATCTTCAACAAACTTGCAAATATTATATCATACTTTTGGTCTATCAGGGCAGAGTTCGAACCACAATGTGGTCTATATCTATATGTGCCTGAATGATTAAAGAGCCCGATTTTTGTGCCTGAACTGGGGCCGACGACCCTTGCACATGCGTCAGACATACCCATGTGCTTAGTCATTGATGTACTGTTGCATCGAAGACTGACCGAGTCTTCCACACCGATGACGCGGGCTCATTCAATAATCCCGGACTTCCTGTCCATTCAAGGACAGCTTTACTTTGCAAAGATTGGTCCTCCTTCCTGATGGAGGCGCGATGACCCGTGCACTATCGATTATAAGCTTAACCACTAGCGAAATGGTGCCGTAAGCCTCCTGATTTTTGATCCCATGGAATTCACGATCGAGGCTGGGAATCATTCGGTCTAGATCCCGTTCCACGACATAATGGAAAAAACTGAACTATTCGCAGCCCTTGCATCTAGTCGTAGGTCAATGCTTCCATGGTAACACCGGACTCTGAAGGGGTCTCAGGTTGGCTTCCGCCCTTGAGATGCATGGCACCTCCTCTCAACCTACACGATAAGGTATACACTGGGACAATTGGTTCCAGCCCGGTCCCAATCCAGGGTAAAAACTTGATCCCGGAAGTCCGAATTGGCAAGGGATGACTCCAATCGGCATTCCGGGTTCTGACTCAGCAATTGCTTCTAATTGGATCCATGTGTAGTCCTGTGGACTTGTAATTCTCCAGGAGAGTTTTAGTGGACTACACGGTACCTGTAGGCATCTAGGTACTGTACCTTCTTCTCCGCGATATCCGTGGTGGGGATGCAAAGTGGAGATTATGACGGAATTGCCGGGATTATGACGGTAGAAATGTACATCGCAATGCCTACAGATGTCTTGTCGATGATACGTACTGAGCTATAGGACTGTAGTCTACTGTACATTACCGAGTACATATTGTAGTCTGTCAAACACCTAGTTTATCCAATGGCGTCCTCTACTTGATGCTATTCTGATCTGGGTGCACAGACAGCCGCGGCGGGGAACTGGGGAGAGGAATGTGAGGATCCGCATGATTATTCAAAAGGGAGTAGTAAATGATAGTTATTCCTAGTTCCATACCCAAACAAAAAGAAAAAAGAAAAAAAGACAATTCCAAAAGAGAAGCAGCAAAGGGGTTCATGTGGTCATTGCGTGACCCCAATACATCTTTCTCCTGCAAGGTCTAAAGCACCCGCATATGATCGCCCACGGGCCATCATCTCCACGGGGATTGCGCGCCCTCACGCCATGCCCATCCTCCCTGCGTCGGACTTGACTCGCAGTCAAGTCGGATTCTCGCACTATTTTTATATGCTTACGTGGAAGGCAAAACATGGCCTCGTGTGCGACAACGCGACGAACGCAAGGCTGATGATGCGGGGCTTTGGGTGGATTCTTTCCTCCGGGAAAATTGTTGCCTTATAGCATCAACGTAGCAAGGGAGATGTATGAAGCTAACGACTATTGTTGCTTGGATTCTTATCTGAATTCTTTGATTCTTGATATCTGATTTTAGTTTTTTCCCCCCTTCCCTTGCTTCTTTTTATTTGTTCCGACGGCGATTAGCACCGAGCACAGCCAAACGACACGGCTCAATTGCCGTGTTAACCGGGCACGAAGAACTGTTACCAGAACGACAAATCCCGGCTTCGTCGCTGCTCCAGTCGTTCTCGTCTCTCGATGTCGGATAACCACCTGTTAGGCGGTAGGTGATAAAGTGTAGAGCTGAAGAGCCCATGCACCACTTTCGAGTCGGGCGGACGGTCCAGCATGAAGTCAATCGCTAAGTACTTTCGATATATGAACGTTGATGGTTATTCGTTAACAGAAAATGATGTGAGTAGCAGTATTAATTCCAATGCAATGCTTTCTATGTATCATAGCAGATATTATATACAAGTATCGTACAGATTAATGCGAAATGCGACCGCATTTCAAGCAATGCTTTTGGGTCAAACTCATTAAATCAGGAGCAAGATGCTCATGCAAGCGCCATGCAAGTATTTATAGAAACCGTAACGCCATTATCCCATTATAACACGATCGCGACTCTCAATTATTTGCGCAAGAGAAGCTCGCGCTGCTGGGGTTGTCATGAATAGCTTTTCCAGACACCCAGAGACCCATACCGCAAAGCGCGCAGGCAATGCCGATGATGATCAAGTTGATGATGGTCATTGTGATCTTTCGTGGTGACGAGAAGTACACGCCCTTGTTCATGAAGAGCCACATGATAGAGGGGAAACCGAAAGAGAACCAGCTGGCGAAGAGAGCAGTCTAGATTTAGGTCAGTGGGATACTCAGTTAAGTTCGAGTTAGGGTAAACTTACAATCAAGCTCAGCAAGTCGCTGAAGACTGGGATAGCGGATGCGATGATCCAGGCCAGAACCCACATGCACAGAGCAATGCCAACCCAGGAGCTGATGGCGATCATGTCACGCTTGTGCATGCGGTCAGTGCCGCGGAAGATGCGGACGTAGACGTATTTGAATGCGACGTGGCCATTGATGACACCGGCGATGATGATTGTTGGCAAGGCAATCCCGTAGGCGACCTTGGAGACGATAGGCGAGGCCGATCCCAAGGCTGGCGAGGTAACTCCATCTCCGGCGTAGCGGTAGATGATAACGGCAGCAATCAGGTATAGGGTCACATCGATACCTTGCAGCAGGCAAAGAGACTTGGTGAAGTCACGGGGGTTGCGCAGCTCAGCCATCAGACCGAAGAACGCACCGTGGCTGCAGAATGCGAAGACGATGTTGGTTACAGCGGTGAAACCGTGGTAAAGGTTGGTGTTGGCGATGGCAACGACATGTGCGTCAGGCTTCTCAATTCCCAGCGCGATCATGGTGATCAGAACTGCCGACAAAATACTGATGAAGGAGACAAGGGACAACCACGACATCTTCTCGAGGGTGCGAGGGAGAGAGCAAACGAAGGAAATGATCATTCCAACTATTCCAAACACGATGGTGCAGGTGCCGTGATCAGTGATAGTGTTCATCGCGACAGTGAAGGTCAACAAGTGACTGGCCATGATGAAAATGAAGAAGATGCTCCAGCAAGCACCGACAAACTCGCGGCCAAACTTGCCTCCGATAACCTCAGCAGCGTCGGCCATAGTGGTGATTTGTGGAAACCTCAATTTCATTTGACCCATGATGTATCCAGTGTATGTGGTAATGACTCCCAAGCCGATGAGCACAATGATAGAGGGGACAAGACCCATGGTTGCAACGGCAGAAGGCAGAGAGAGAACACCCAGAGACACAGTCTCAGCAACCATAAGGAGACCACACTGCCACCACCTCAAAACCTTGTATTTCACCTCCGCAGACTCCTCGTTGCCAAAAGCATCCTGTTCGTATGGTGGCGTAACCTCCTGCTTCTCAAGCCCAATCTGATCATAGTCCACCTCTTTCTGATGACCACCAAGCTCCATCTCCCCTGGTACAGTCGGGACTTCTGATGCACCCATTTCGATTATTTGGCGAGGTATATACCAACAACAAGCTCAAAGTAGCTTTAACGCGTCGACGCAGGGATAAGGCGACGAAATAAGAAGCGCGAGGCGATATGCAAGTTAAACAAGAAAGCCAAAACCAAGCGCGAATACTTCCTTAGCAAGAGTGATATGTAGGAAGGGACGATCGAAAAAATACAACTGAGTCAAAAGTTCTGAATAAAGTCTCGGGGCATCCAGAATCGGAGCGGGCTGCGGAGTGGGTCAAACCGGCCATCGGGCCCCACGGGACGAATCACGGCGCTGAGACGTAATGAAAACCATCGAGAAAAGCTCTTCCACCGAGTCAGAAACGCTTGGAAAAACTGGGGAAATTGAAGGAAAAAAAGCTCTGCGCCGATGCCGGCGTGGCCAAATGCTCATGGTTACTTTGGTAGCAGATCAGAATTCGGATGCTTGATGGGGTTTTCCACGTGGCGACTAGCTTATTGCGGCGCCATTTGGCTTGTAAACCCTGCAGAATTTCAAACCTTATTATGGAATGCTACTTTTGCACCGTCGTACTGCTACATTCTCTCATCGGGGAGAGCCACTGGAGTATATGCAGGAACATTCCTTGGTTTACTTTCCTTGGTTTCTCTACGTACCATATTTCCACTCCCCGCGCTTTCCTGTCTTAGCTTCTGCCGCTTTTATGAGGGCGTTCAGAGTTAGGCTTACTGGATGGGCAGCGTGATGTTTAGAAGCATTCATCACGCTGTCAAATGTTAAACAGAAGACTATATTTAACAAGCTAGCATAGTTACTCCTTTCTCCCCACGACTTTTGTAGCAGATAGCTTGAAATTATACCCATTCAGTCCGAGATTTTCCAGATTCTGCTTCAGCTGCTCTAATACCTGCTGAAACGTTGCCTTATCGACATCTGAACCCTCCATTCGAAGGCTCGTCTCAAGGGCCTTGGGCAACATGCTTTGCATGCCTGCAACAGTGACAGTGGTAGCTCCAGCAGCTCGTTCAGAGGGGGCATCATGCCATGACTTCTTAGCATTGACCTCAACAAATCCTACTTCTTTCATACTGGATTCAATCAATATCGGAAGACTAGCATTATCAGTTTCACAGCATGTAGCTTATTCAAGGAATTGCTTCGTACCATTCACTTAGCCCATGATACTGCATATGCTGTGCGATAATACTCTCGACGCGGTCGAAATCTGGATGCGTGATGTCTCGCCACTCGAGGTCTTGCCACTGCAGGTAGCCGCCCGGTCCTAGCATGTTATCAGCAATAGTCTTCCGTAACGAGGGAAATCTCAAGACACACGAAGTAATGCCGCGATGTTCGATACCACTGTTTTCACCTCCGCTGCCCTTAGTGCTTGCACAACAAGCCTGACGTTAACCAAATCAAATTCACCGTGGTATTTCTCTGGAAACGGTAGCCTCATATCGTGCCCCACCATTGTAAATTGCCCAAACTGGGGGCCTGGATTCTCTGGAAATTGTGAAGTCACAATATCAAACCCGTAATAAACATTAGCGGGATTGTCAAGTAATTTCGCCACGTCTGCTAGCCAGATTCTGGAGAAGTAAGTTTCGATACATGGACACATAGTAATGTAGAGATGTCTACCCTGAGCCGGTTGCTATATCGGCAACTTTGTGTATCTTGGATTTCGGTATAGATATGTCGATCAAGCCGCCTGCAAAGTCTGCAAAGAGTGGATGCTGATTATTTAGTCTGTCTTTGGTTAGAAATTGTACAATCCTAAGCATTAATAATGGAGCTCTTATAATCGGTTCCCCCACGTGGTAGCGCGTACGCCTCGGCTTGGGATCGCGCGGAATCAGGAAGTGACATGATCAACTCGTGCTGGCAGGAATAAGGAAGCTATTCAAGTTCAATATGGGAAAAATAGGGAAATAGGATCTTTGAAACTGAAAATGTGTGAAGAAACCTTTATAATGTTCTAGATCATACATAGTGGACGATGTCACTCGCAAATAGTTGCCTTTATTTGAAAGCAAGCAAGTTAAGTAGGAGTTTGGACCGACCAATGAAACAGTGAGCAACCCAATTCGTGTTGCAAATTACTAGAGTTTGGAGACAAATTTGCTGCTGACTTCTGAGTGGAGAGTAGGGTAGCTGATACCCCGGATCAGCCATGGAGTGGTCATAACTGGCTCCGGTAAGAACCAAATGACATTCTTGCAAAGCTTATCGTATTCAGCCAACCGAGCTCAGACTTATGAGCAAATCTACGCTCAGGGTGACAGGTGATGCTTTGTGAGCAGATCTGGCTCCGCTAGAAACGGCCCACTACGTCAATGCTTTCAATTGGCTTTCATGGCCCGCTGAACGACTTCTTGGCCGATGGAAATCGTTTCCGCTCGACTCTGCGCAAAATCCAATGAGCTCACATTCCGCTGTTGGCTGCATCAAGAACAGATACCGGACTCCTTCTCAATGCCACTCGGGATATATAGATCGTGGGGTTCGAGCACTGGAAAGAAATCAGTTTGTGTCCGTTCTTCATGGCTTGCGATAGTTTCCATCCCCAACTGGATTCTTTGCTATGCAATCTATCTCAATAAGAGATTTCTTATTATGATTCAGAGAGTAAATGGAAGGTTACTTAGATATTAATCCTGACAGATATGAAATTCATTTAAAGAATCTAGTATTATTATATGGAACTCCAGATCATCAAGGATGTCTCAACTCGAATCCAATACCCCAGTCGACCTGGGTGAGATAGAAAAACATACATATGATAGTAAAGGCACGGAGTCGGATTGGAAGAGTCATGGAATCAAACGGAATCATAATATAAATTGTCATAATAAGAAATGAAAAGTGTCATAACAAAACATGACTCACATCACTGGAGCAAACATTTCCTATTCTGGAAGACGTGTTGGAGTGAATGAGAGCGGATTATTTTCTCCAGACTATAAATACCTCCAACTTTTCTTCTTCCTTTCCTTTTCTTCTTCCTTTTCCAACCCACCTGACACTTTCCCCTGGACGACACTCTTCCCCCTGGACTACAACACTTCGACACTTCGACACTCCCACACTTCGACAAAGGTTTTTTTTTGTTTTTCTTTCAGACCACGACACTCGATAGGACTGCTACTCATTCGACAGACGAGGGAAGGGGCTTCCTGAGCATGATTGGGTCTCTGCTGGCCAACAGGTCGACACTCTTCTCACCCACGCATCCCACCTGGTTGACGTGGTGGGCCTGGTATGCGCTTTCTTCGCGTTGCTTTCGAGCGACATCGAGACTTTTTTGATCACCTTCTTCAAGCAAGGTTTGGTCTCCTCCTTCGGGTCGATGACTGCTTCGACTTGCTTTCGAGCGAGTTCGGGAATTTTTTGTTTACCTTTTGTCATTCCTCCTTCGGGTCGTTTGACTTTGTCTGATCTCGTGTTGGACCTTTCTTTTGTTGCCTCTTTGTATTCTTGTTGCGACATGGCTGCCTCGTGTCCATTTCCTTCTGCTCCTGCTTGTATGTTGTTTGCTTCGCACTGTATTGTAAAGTCTTATGTGAACGATGTCATTCCACGCGTATTATGTTTTTTGAACACTGCCTCTCCATTTCTTTATCTGTAACCAGTATGTTTTTCATTCTTCCCTCAGCATTCCCCTCCCTCCCGGAATGAGGTGGTTAGTGTGTTCCGAAAGATGCACTGCTATGTAACTGCTCCTACTTGTATTCAAAGGCTTTCAACGGATTTGGTCCTTTACCAACGGTCTATTGTTATTGAGCACCATTTTGTGGGCAAGGATTTCTAGAGAATATCACTGAACACCGAAATTTAACCATACTACACACTTAAGCCCGAGGTTAACGTTCCGCTCATTTCCCTGAATACCGATCCCTCGGTGGCTCGTTAGTGGTTAACATGTAGACATTTGCACGGCTCTCTACCCTCCACGTATATGTTGGGCTTGGCTCAAAAATATCGTCCAATAAAGAGCAAAAGTGTCGAGGTATCCGCTACAAAGGCAAAAGAGTCCTGTTGACATAGCCTCGCCCATGTTCACTCGCCATGTAAATGGCCTCGCCCTGGTAGGCAGCCATCTCGGAGGCGAGCGGTTAGAGAATGAAGTTTGATTAAAGCTCTTCCAGGGTTGGAAAAGGCGTCCGTCCATAAAATGTCCATTTGATACCCTTATGTCGCTGAGCAGAATTCCTGACCAGCCAGCTTCCCCTTTGCAGTATGTAAGCAATGTCACTTGCTGCTCGATGAAATAGGACTGTGAGTCCATGTAAATGAGTTTGCGATAAATATCAGAGCCAATGCCCCTATTATCGAGTATTCCTGACTTGTATGATCCAGTTTTCCGTGCCTATTTTCTCTTCATGGCTTGGGCCAAATCGCCTCGCAAAGAAGCAATCACGAATGTGAGCATAATACTAAGCTTCATCAGATAATAATAAATTCCGTTTCGAAATTTGCTCTCCTTTGCCGCTCTTTTGCGTGGGGTTTAGCCCCTCACCCCCATATGAGTGATTTTCAAAGATCGGAATCTTCAACCCCGCTAAAGTATCACGATGAAACCGTACTTAGACTCTCAAACTCCCATACGACTCATACCTTCTACAAGTCCTCGCATCGTTCCAATTCTAAGCCAAAGCCATCCTCATGCACTAAAATCTCACCACTTCGTTCTTGCCAACATGCAAATAATAATCGCCGGTGCCGGAATAGCGGGCCTCTCCCTCGCCATAGCCCTGTCAAAATCCAACCACGAAGTCCTAGTCCTCGAATCAGCGCCCCAGTTAGCAGAATTAGGTGCCGGAGTCCAGATGACCCCACAAGCAATCAAATACCTCTTCCAGTGGGGCCTAAAGGAAGACTTGCTGGCAGAATGTATCTCACCCGAGAAAATACTTTTCAAAGACTGGAAAGACAGTGCCGCAATCGGTGCGCTGGATATGACGAAGTTTGAAGAGGAGTATGTTGCGCCTTATATTGTCATTCATAGGGCTTCATTGCACGATATTTTGCATCGACATGCTATTCGGGCTGGGGCGAAGATTCAGCTTGATGCCACGGTCTCTAAATATGATTTTGAAAATGGGGGCGTCGAGTTAAAGGGAGGTGAGATGCTTGATGCGGATCTCATCGTTGGTGCTGATGGTATTTGCTCTCTTGTGCTATTTCGTGGGTCCTACTAATGATGACCTAGGCATTAACTCGTACGCTCGTTCGCAGCTTCTCGGATGTTCTGATCCAGGCACTCAACTTACAGGATGGGCTGCGCTAAGAATGATGGCGGAGATATCAAAGATCAAAACTAATCCTCTGACAGCCGATTTAGTCGATCTTACCACCTACAACTCGAATTTCTGGATCGCCCCAGACAAATCATGCATGATTTATTGGATCAAAGATGCGTCGATGCTGAATATCGTTCTTTCGCATCGCGATGACATCGACATGAGAGACCTTACATACGAAGAACATAAGGAAGTCGTTGATAACCTCTTCAAAGAGGACAATTTGACCTGCCGTGAGCTATTCCCCTCACCACAGCATCTAGAACGACTATTGATTGAATTAGGGTCCGACAACTCCTTGATCTAGCACTTCCTAAGATCGTAAACTACCCCGTTTACGCCGTCCCGCCACTCCCACACTGGGTCCATCCTTCTGGACGCTTCACGCTCGTCGGCGACGCAGCGCATGCAATGGCTTTTTATATGTCTATGGGCGTTAGTCTAGCTGTTGAAGATGCTGTATCCCTCGCGACAGTCTTAGACCTTGCCCGTGAATCAACCGATACAGGTCCAGCTGCATTGAAACACGCACTAGATGTATTTGAAATGGTGCGCAAGCGCAGAGCTGAGGCTGTTCAGAAGGCTAGTCTGCGTGCGGGTGATTCCTTCCATGTACCCGATGGAAAAGAGCGAGAGGCGATGTATAAATTGATGGCACGCTGTAATTATGATATCGAGTCTGGGATGTTCGAATTGTCAGAGGTTGAGGCTGGGACTGGGTATAGTATTGATAGGACTATTGGAGGTCTTGCTAATAAGAGGACTAGGGATTGGTGTTATGGGTATGACGCCGTTGGGGATGTGTTAGGTTGTTTTGGTGACAGGACGCAGGGAATAGGCGGTGGAGTATATCCACTACGATCATGAATGCAGCAAGCTTAGGTACTTGGTAGAGTACGGTGCAATATTCGAACTAGTGAAGCCATATTCCATTTCCACTGTACAAGGCGATGGGTCCCATTCCCAAAGCAACGCCTGTTAGACCCAACCTAAATCAAATATACCATGCCCCAACGCCGCAATGCTATCATACAAAAATCATACATAGGCAATTGTGTAGAACACAAAGAGAAACCCGTCCATAGCCACTCAGGAGCAGCTCACCCATGGCTTCGCCGTTTCAGCAAGCGTCGCTGTCGCCGTGAAGCTTGGATGGCTTCTTCGGTTAGAAGTTCTTCTGGTGGTTTGAATTCCCATTCGTCTACTTCAGGGATGGGTTGACCGAATGCCAGAACGGGATTTGTACGTTCATCTCGGTCCTCCGGTATTGCAGAAATCGCAGCTTCGCGTTCTTCAGGATCGGAGAAGAAAGAGGTGAAGGGTTTATCATCAGGCGGAGGAAGGAAGAAAGGGACAGGGTCGGCGGGTGGAGATGAAAAGGTAGGGTCATGGGCTATTGGTCTCTTGGTAGAGTTTTTATCAGTCGGATGGTTTCCACCATCCTCATCTGCAGCCCCAAGCTTGGGCTTGATCGATTTCCGGCTTTTAGCTGCCGAATCCGAAGCTGAGCGGGCTTCCTGGTGTAGCTGGCGTGCAGCCCATGCGTCCACATCATTAGGATCAGGCGTACTAGGTGGAATTCCAGGTGAAAGGGAGCTTTCCTCCGCTTCTTCAGCTGGGCGTGATCGCTTCCTTGACCGTCGGGATTTGGCTTCGTCTGTATACTGGACTGATTTTTCTTTGGCTAGCCTTCGTCGCCTCTCCTCGTCTTTCCAGACTTGGAACTTATTTACCAGGGCGACTAGCTCTTGGATGAGGATCTGGCGTTTCGGCTCGTAGAGCTTCTTCTCGCTCTCGTGGACGCCGGGTAGCCCCATTACACGAAGCCAATCTTGGCCACGTAGTTCCTCAAGTAGACGGTCTACTTGCTGCTTTTCGTGTTGTGCACGATCTCGCTCGATGTTGCGCAGTTGCTTCTCCTGGCGTTCAAACCGACGATGCGCACGGAAGTATAATTCTTCGCCGAGGGGATCATCCTCGGGCGATTGTGACTTGGAAATCGGAAGTGTGATCACCTCACAATTGTACAGCTTCTGTAGTGGGTTCCCGAAAGGCATGGGATCTGGGGTAGAGGGGAGAGGTAATGGCTCGGAGAGGTCATCTATTAATGTGACAATTGTGTTGGGAGCAAGTGTTTCTACTTCATGGGTGTCAGCCAATGATCATCTCCAGAGGAAGATTAGTCCTACCAGGTTTTGATGGGTCGAGGCTGATGATCTGCTCATAGTTGTAGAAGTATTGAGCGAGCTCGCTCTTACGAGAACCTGTGTCTGCTGAGCGCAAAGATCGCCTTTCTGATCCTGTCGTCACAGGTACGGGCTCATTCTCAAGAAGGTCAAGATCACTCCTGCGCTTCTGGTGCGACCGGGTCTCCACAACCGGGCTTTTTATGACCGGCTGCGCCTCCGGTTCTTGCTCTTCCTTGACTATGTTCGCCGGCTCAGCCTTGTCAGGGTCACTGTGTCGGGTGCTGCGAGTGGTCACGGGTGCCTTCAGGGACTTGGTCTCGGACTCGGGCGCGTGGGCAGATGCCCTGGATCTGGGTCTGGTAGTGGTATTGGCCGGGGCAGGCGAGATGGTATCCAATGGGTCTGGAGACTCACGGTCATCGCGCAGATGGTAGATCGCAGAGGGGGTATTCCGGTCGGGAACTCGAGGCGACCCGACAGAGCCATTGCCATTCACATGAGAATGGCCGGGTGTTTTCAATTGATTGTTGGATGCGATAGAGTCCACCGAGGCGGAGGAGTGTCCACGAGCGCGTCTCGTCGCAGTACGCGGGCGCGTGGCGCTCAAGGGAGGATTTGCGGACCGAACTTTCCCGACCGGGAGAGTCTCCTGATCTGTGGAGGTGTCGAGGCAGTCTGGAGAGCTCCTGCGGCGGCGAAGACCATATTCCTCCAGAGTTCGCTGTTTCTTCATCGGCGGAGGGCGACCGTCGTTCCCCGAGTGCTTGTCGGGGTTCCGTCGCACAGAGCGGAGAGACGGCCGCGACAGGAGGGCCATGACTGAGGGGGGGGGAGAGGTCTCAATTTCAAGTCATAGTGTGGATACCTGTGGATGGTCGGAGAGCCCTCTTGAAGGTTGCTTGGGCCTTTCGGTTCAGTGAGTTCGGGAAATCGTCGGAATGAGGTCGGATCGCGGTGGTTGAAAGCGTAATGCGAGGAAGAGGTTCTTGGCAGCGACTGATCCCTATACAAGTCGCGACAGAGGGGGAAACATGAAGATTGATTTTTTTAGGTGGGAATAGGTCGATTTCTACAGTCTATAAAACAATCAAATGATATTAAACAATCAATGAAAATGAAAATCATTTATTTCAAGTTGAAGTTGCATGTGAATGTTGCTCTGCAAGCACTCGTGAGATATATACATTCACACTAGGATCAGGCTGTGGTGTAAACTTCAAGCTTTGTACATCATATTAGCTCTAGCTAAGTACCTTTCTTTTATATTCCAATGTTCCTTATTGCAGGTGACAAGATGCCTTAACAGCCAAGGTTGAAACCTTGAAATGCCTGCCCACTTCTCACGACCCGACCCCCACGTTGTGGGGATTCCCTCAATCGACGCTGTGGGACATGGGGAACTGTTCTCCCACAATGACCTCCATTTCCAAGTTTCACATACAAGTCAGGGCACTTCTTATGCAAATATCACGTTCCTCGACGGAATCTCCTCCGAACACTAAATCGGAAGCTCCGAGTCCAATCAACATGAAGACTGAGCTCTAACCCCGCATAAGGCGTGGGGGAAAGGTGAATGACTCCCTTGGCGCAGTTGGGACAAACATGAACGGCTAATCATATCGCAGTGGGGGACGTGGGGGTTGAAGATCACGAATCCCCAGAGATTATTTAGTTGGTCCATTGCCCCGACCTTCAATGGCTCCAGATTATCTTTCCTGGGTGAATGTCGGATATCCCTTTCCTTTGTGGTTTAAACTCGCATCCTAATCGTTGACTAGATTACCACACATCATGACAGCCAATGGTACAATGAAGCGAAATCCCCTTGCCAAGGGAGTCTATGTGCCTACAGTGGCATTCTTCAAGCCAGATGAAGAGGTAGACCTGGCGACCACTGAGAAACACGCCGCATACCTAGCCCGTAGTGGCGTTACTGGCTTGGTTACCCAGGGCAGTAATGGCGAAGCAGTGCACTTGGACCGCGAAGAGCGCAAAGCCATTACAGCCGCGACACGTCGCGCCGTGGATGCTGCAGGCTATCCATCGATGCCAGTAATTGCTGGTTGTGGTGCCGCATCCACCCGCGAGACTATCCAGCTTTGCAAAGACTCTGGTGAGGCTGGCGCCGACGCGGTGCTGGTCCTTCCTCCTAGCTACTACAAGGCCCTTGTAAGCAACGAGGCCCTTCACGCACACTTCCTGGCCGTGGCCGATGCGTCGCCAGTCCCGGTCCTCATTTATAACTTTCCCGGCGCCTCTTCAGGGCTGGACCTGTCCTCGGACGACATTCTTGCGCTGTCCCAGCACCCTAATATCATGGGCTGCAAGCTTACCTGTGGGAACACGGGCAAGTTGACTCGTGTCGCAGCCTCCTCCAAGCCGGAGTTTTTGACTTTTGGTGGATCGGCTGATTTCACTCTTCAGACTCTTATTGCTGGTGGTGACGGTATCATTGGAGGAGTTGCGAACCTCATCCCTCGGTCAAGTGTGCGTGTGATGGAGCTGTACCGCAGCGGAAAGGTTGAGGAGGCGCAGAAATTGCAGGCAATTGTTGCGCGGGCTGATTGGGGCGCCATCCAAGGTGGGTTTGTTGCTGTGAAGAGTGCTTTGCAATCATACCGTGGATATGGAGGCCTGCCCCGTCGTCCTTGCGTTGTGCCGTCCCAGAAGGCCATTGCGGCCATTCATGAGGAGTTCCGAGAGGGGATGGAGACGGAGAAGTCACTGGAGGCTTGAGACCGTGTAATTAGTTCTTGAATCATGATACGTTAACCCCGCTATTATCGAGTACCCTTGGAATTATACCCCACATCGTAGATAAGGTAGAATGCCCCCTAAATGTGACCGTGTCATCCTTCGTCGCGTGAGCCATTTTTGGAACGATCCTAACCTTCCCACAGGGCTTTATCGCGATCAGATCAAGGTTGAGGCAGTGTTATCATGTCAATATGCATTGATTGATTGTTTGGGGTTAAGTGGAGAAACAACCCCGATGTAGTATGGGGAGGTCGCACTTGACTATTTACCAACAAAACAGGTCTAGTCAATACAAAATAGATGTAACGTTTGATGGAACATTCGAGGGATTGTGGATCCATCTGTAGCTTGATAGCTCGTTAAGCCTTGACTATCTTCAATTGTTTTTCTGCACGCGCATACCAGGGGGTGATCAGCGTCGATCGGCATGCGCCTGCTCAAACATAAATAACCCCCGTCGCCTGTCGTTTCTGGTCCTATTTGTTTTTTCAACCACCTTATCACCATGAAGTTCTCCATGGTTGTCGGCGCATTGGGCGCCCTGATCGCGACCGTGTCGGCCGTGAAGGTGAACCCACTCCCCGCGCCCCGCAACATCACCTGGGGCTCCTCGGGTCCAATCTCCGTTCAGGAGCTCTCTCTGCGTACCACCGACGCCCAAGGCCACACGAACGACCTTGTCAACAACGCTTGGGAACGTGCCTGGGCCTCCATCACCAGCCTCCAATGGGTTCCCGCCGCCACCGAAGCTTCCATTTCTTCCTTCCAGCCTTTCCCGACCGGCGCAGGATTGACCAAGCGCAGCGCCAAACCAATCAAGTCCGTTCAGCTGTCCCTGGTCGATGGTGACGCCGATCTTCAGCATGGAGTCGACGAGTCTTACACTTTGGAGGTGACAGAGTCTGCTGGTAGTGTCAAGATCAACGCGCAAACGGTCTGGGGTGCACTGCACGCGTTCACCACGCTGCAGCAGCTCATCATCTCGGACGGCAAGGGTGGTCTGATGATTGAGGAGCCGGTCCGCATCCAGGACGCGCCTATGTATCCCTACCGTGGTGTCATGATTGACACAGGCCGTAACTTCATCTCTTTGCCTAAGATCTTGGAGCAGATCGATGGCATGGCTCTGTCCAAGCTCAACGTGCTCCACTGGCACTTGGACGACTCTCAGTCCTGGCCCATGCAGATGAAGTCTTACCCCGAGATGACCAAGGATGCATACTCGCCCCGTGAGACATACTCCAGCGATGATATCCTTAGCGTGATTGCCTATGCCCGCGCCCGCGGTGTGCGTGTCATTCCCGAGGTCGATATGCCCGGTCACTCAGCTTCTGGCTGGCAGCAGGTCGACCCGAAGATCGTGGCCTGCGCCCACTCTTGGTGGTCGAACGATGATTGGACATACCACACTGCCGTTGAGCCCAACCCCGGCCAGCTGGATATTATCTACAACAACACCTACGAGGTCGTGCGCAATGTTTACAACGAGCTGTCTGGAATCTTCACCGACAACTGGTTCCACGTTGGCGCCGACGAGCTCCAGACCGGTTGCTACAACTATAGCACTTACATCACCGAGTGGTTCTTGGAGGATCCTTCGCGCACCTACAATGACTTGGCCCAGTACTGGGTTGACCACGCCCTGCCCATCTTCCGGGCCGCTGGTACCCATCGCCGCCTCATGATGTGGGAGGATATTGCTCTGTCCGCTGAGGCCGCACACGATGTTCCCAAGGACATTGTCTTGCAAACCTGGAACAACGGCCTAACCAACATCCAGAACCTTACTGCCAGAGGCTACGATATTATCGTATCGTCGTCTGACTTCCTCTACCTGGACTGCGGTCACGGTGGTGCCCTAGGCAACGACCCCCGCTACGACGTGATGTCGAATCCAGACGGGAGTGTCAATTTCAACTACGGCGGCAACGGCGGTTCCTGGTGTGCCCCGTACAAGACCTGGCAGCGCATCTACGACTTCGACTTCCTCACAAACCTGACCAAAACTCAGGCCAAACACGTCCTGGGCGCCGAGGCTCCTCTTTGGTCTGAGCAGGTTGACGATGTGACCATCTCGAGCCACATGTGGCCCCGTGCTGCTGCCCTGGCTGAGCTCGTGTGGTCCGGTAACCGGGACGCCAATGGCGACAAGCGAACCACTCTCCTTACCCAGCGTCTTCTGAACTTCCGAGAGTACCTGGTTGCGAATGGTGTTATGGCTACCGCTTTGATGCCCAAGTACTGTATGCAGCATCCTCACGCCTGTGACCTTTACTACGATCAGAGTGTTATTACCTAATTGGACTCGGATGCTGGGAATCATGATCCCGTTACAATTATGCTTGCCTGTGCATACTTACATACTTAGCTTCGTTGGGACGGATACCCAATAAAATCGGTATTTTTAGGCACTGACTTGAGATTTCCATATCTAATGGCTTATTTCTTTCCCTCTCAACATGGCGACCTTGTAGCACCGATATCCTGGCGCAACCAACAATCGATGACCATCAATCCTCTAATCCTCTTGAATATCCCATCTAAATACAACCCAACTTGGATCCCTCAGCGAGGTCCCACAAAAGATCACGAGGCGCAAGCATCTCACAGACCCCCCGTGTTTCAGAATCGGTCCGGCCAGTCCAGTCTATTTATCTTACCGCCACACGATGTTGTGCAACATCTGAAGCAGTTAGACCTTACCTTGCTCGGGCTTTCCGGTTGGCTCCTACTAGCATACTATGCGACGATGAGAATTCCCAAGTATATATACGTGGACTCGAGTTTGTATATATAAGTCCAAGGGTTTGGGTTAGTACATTCCTCTAAAGTGGTTCCAAGGCCGAGGTACTCGTGTATGAGATCCCCTTTCTTACAGAAAAGTCAATCATCCACCCAAATGTTATCCTTATCATAACCTGGAACCTGGAGATACATCTTTCCAATCCGCCTGTTTCGTAACACAAGAATTCCAAAACCAACGTATGTCCATCCCAAGATAGGATGTAGCTGCGACGTCCGATCTCATTGGTCAGTTTCGCTTGATTCCCCGTAGTAGACAGGAAATAATACGCTAAGTTTATATTGATTGACTGGTACGTTTTTGTCCTCATACCACAATATCGCAAATACTTACCCCTTATTGATTGATATTGATATTACCTCAATCATAAAAAAAGCCTGACGCAGTGTAAGTTTATTTCATCTCGGCATCCCCGGTGGTACACATGCAGGGAAATCCATGGGTAATGGTCGGGTACCACTTGAATCTGTTCTCCGGTGGATCGAGATCTCATCTTGCTTTGGGTGGGACACGAGGTGGCAGGGTTTGTGGAACGTAGCTTTGAGTGTGTCGGTGAGTATACGTACACATGGAATTTGACTCTAGATAATAGGTTCCTGAATCTGGGGTTATATTGGTACATGGATTGATTGGGGCTCGGCAGAATGGAGATATTGTGTCCTATTGCGGAATAGGCTCGGATGTGCTTGACGAGTTTCAAGGCTGATGGCTCTGGATCTGGCTCGCAGGATAGTTAGATTTCAAAAGGTAATTAATGAACACGGTCTTCCACGAGTTATTTCAAGATTATTCATCGGAAGCTATGTTGTGTTATTCCGTCTCGCATCCATGTCCCTATTCGGGAAGACTTGCCCGCTTATCATATCCGGACTTAGCCTAGGGAGATCACATGAGCTCTATTTTCCGAGGTCTATTTTTCTGTGCGTGATTAACCGGGATACTCAATCTATACTTCTAACCGTTTCTGTCTTGTCCAACAAGCTTCGTACTGTCTGTATGTGTCTTGTGTTGATTCTCAACCACGGAACCTTGACCTTTGGAATCGTAATTTTGGTTACACGGCACCTACCCCTGGAAGTAAGGCCAAAGTGTGTCTGATCCCCGGACTAGCTAGGACTAGATCGAGGTCTGATTATGTCCACGAGACCGCAAAATTGTCTTTGTAAATTATGGAACTCGGAGTCAATTTGGTTGAGATACATTTTAGATTTGAGGATGCTGATGTACACCCAAATTGGAGTTATCGAGGTATTAAAGAGAACCAATAAGTTAGTTTGAATATTACAATGATTACGAAGAATATGTCCTTAATGACACTAAATCCAACTTTCGATTCCCGAGGTTGTTCCATGGTTCAATTTCTATAGACCCAATTGACACCGTGACCAAACACCTGCATCAACCAAGCCCCGTGGACCAAGCTTGAAGTAATCTCAATCTGACATACCAGCAGACATTAATGAAAAAGGTACCCCTTACTCTCATCTAGGTAAGCATTCTGCTGGAGACCGCTAATGCACATTACGACGCCCATTTGAATCGCGGGCATTCCAACCCGAGTTAACATACTCCATACTAGCTACCGAACGGACACACTAAGCACCTAATTAGATCCCCGATCGATCGCAAATCAACCAAACAATCATTCAATTGACGCAAGATCGAGATCAACTCGAACATGGACCTAAAGATTGACTGACATGATCTCCGGGTTTTCCGGCGTCCCCAAAATCTCCCGACAGGGCAATGATCAGACCCTGCAGATACTTGAATTGAACTCGAGCCACCTGCAGGAAACGCATCCGATCACCAAACTATAGAACTTAAAGCAGACGGACAAAACGAGAGCCAGTCAGAATCGGCCCCGCGGCAGAATTGACATGCGTGTTCTAATCCTGTGGTTTCCATTCGCTCGATACATGATGTACAGTATGGTAGATTGGAAACCCCCGTCACACCTCGAGCCCACCCGCAAATGCATCATTCAATTCGATTCCCCCGCGGAGGCCATAGCTTTCTCCTTAAGCGAAGACCGGAACACGGCACAGTACAGGATAGTCCAATCGCAAATTCAAATTCCAAAACCCAATGCACCGGATCGTCCTAGTGAACCCCACTAAGATCAAATCCGAGTTCGGATAAAGCATGCCGTGACACATGGCTTGAACTCTATGACGTCGAATTTTTCTGTCAAGCCCCGTAAAGTGAAGGATTTTTTACGTGTATCGTGACACCGCCTCGGTGTGTGGGTCTGGCTGGATCTGGGAGATGATTTGCGATATTATCTCGGGGACAACGATACGGTAATCTTATAGGTTGATTGGTGTGTTTGGGATTATTTGAGATTTTTGGGATTTGTGGAGACGGAGTTTGGCTTTGTTCTTTTGCGAGTGTGCCAATTATTGTACGTTGACACGGTGGATACGGGTGATTAGGTGGAGATGACACCCCACACGTCCAAACAACATTCTCGATTTCGGATCGGATATAGAGATGGTGGGTCAGTCGCACTTTAGGTTCAATATTTTTTTTCTTTTTTGTTTCCTTTGTCCGTACAATACGGGGACGAGTGGAATTCCTCCGAGCCCGTGGTCGAGTAGGAAATGAAATGCGGTACCGAGGCGAGAGATCCAATTGTGAAAAAATGGAGAAAGAGAGGTATCGAGTTCTTTGTCGATCATTTGGCGCTTATGCAATCTGCCTCCCGAGATTCCCGCTGCAAAGTCTAGTTTATTCATCGCCCAATGTGAATGTGATGGGTATGTTTATCCGCCTTGGCTCGCATTAATCTTGGAATGTGACAGCAGTGAGTCTCTAATGGACGATTTACTGCAGATTCATGTAGATCTTATCCGTTTCAACTAGGTATTTTTCTTGTTTCTTTCCTCTGATCGTTGTCGCTGGGTTGCATGGATGCACAAGTCACACTCCTGACTCGGGAACTTTGATTGGCCCAGACCCAAGCTTCATGAATATCGTTTGGCGCTATGAAAACCCCGGGGTTCAGATGTTCAGATGTCAGTGAATCTTCGGGGACCATCGGTAACCATGCCCTTGGAACCACGTCGGTATTGTATCCCCCCTTCGATAGTGTTTAGGAATCTCGAACTCGTGCCAGCAGACGACTGTATAACATCCAGGACATTCCTCTTCGCGGTTACACATTTCTCGTGAACAAAACACTAATGAAAAGGGGGGAGGGGTAATGCGTGGCAATCCTGGTACCTTGTCACCCGGGGTTTGGTTAGGAAGGAGATGCATGAATCGAGGTGCCGATTACTGCCGATCACTCCTCCTGCCTCAGTTATAGGAAGAGACAGGCACTATATCCCCTCCTTTACACCTTATCTTGCAGCAATAGTATGCGACATCTGTATTCGTGATTGGGCGTCTTGTGGAGTGTTAGGGTTCGTTCTGGCACCCGGGAGACTCAGGCACCCGTAACCGCAGATGGAAAAGCAAACATGTGTTCGAGCCTTGGAAGGATTCGTCCTCTCAATGCATTAGAAAAAGCCACAGCGCACCTAGGTGCAGACAGAACACGGGGTAAAAGAGGCAATGTCGCCGGGGATCAATACCGTAAATACATGTAACTATCTCTACATTTTCATCTGTATGATACAACGAGATTCGTAAATCATCCCTATCCACATTCCATGCCTAGACCTAGACTTCATCGCGGGGAGGTACCGAGGATCTAGGATCCGCACTATTGAATCGTGCAACCCATTCCGGGCTCAAGACACCGGAACACTCCACCCAGAACCTTGGATCCAATACGCTTTCGGGGCATGGTCCCGTGGACTCGGGGATCGGACCGCGATCCACGGCATCCCGCTGGTAACTCATCGCTAAACCCTGGTTCAGTTGACGTGGATTATCCACACCCAGTAGCAACCACGACGAGTACAAATATGCAGGGGGTTAGGACCATGTGACTAGAACACTAGAGATCAAAAGCGGTAGGAGACAGGGGTGGTATCTACAGGATCGTGTGGATTCAGGGGAGCACATTGCCTGATCAATAATCAATAAATCCATCAGGGCACAATGGATGTGTTCAACAAAAGCGCAACAGAAGCACAGGCAAATTCAACGATTCCGCCCTGGCAGCCTGGAACTAGTCGACGCTATATTAGTCCAAGCACTGATAACCAACTTTTCCGAACCATCCAATCGTTTTTCCTTTTGTTTCCATATCTGTAATTCCTCCCGGAACTAATTCCGGCTAGAAGCGAAAGTGAGACATGGGGGATGGCATTCACCTATCGCAAACAAAAATGGTTGGACCAGGCAACAAAGCGACCGTGAAATGGGCCAGGGGAGCCGCTTATCGTGTATTCGGCGAATCAGTTGCCTCTCCTGGCTTACAGGGCCTACATTACTGAATACCCGTGATTCCTTCCCCTTAAACTCGGCCTTCCGGGGTATGTATCTAAAAGGGAATATGTACAGACCGAACCCGCGGGTAACGAGTGGAGATATTAGTTGATTTGACAGCTGCAATCTAGATCAGCCGGAAGGATGCCGGAAGGATGTGTTCCAAGGCTTATCCTCTCCTGTGCACGCACCATATATAAAGTCTAGACTTGGATGATCATCATGGTCTTTGCTTGTGGGCTAGTGCGGGAATGTCGTCGGGGTATGTCCGAAGAGGCTAAGCCGGGGAGTAGAGCGGAAAGTCAGTCTTTGGATTTAGGGGGTGGATATAGGGCACGGGTTTTTTGGGGGCTTATTATTGGGTTGGTAAGATATAAAGTGATTTATATTGGATTTGTGACCCACCTTGTGATTACTTTTGTGGTAGTCGGTGCGAAGTACGAAAGAAGCTTAGGTACAAAGGTACTAGATGTGGAGGTAGAGGTAGGTGGAGGTAGATGAGGCTCGCTTTTGAAACCGCCACTCTATTCCAAACTGTATTTGCGCAGTTGGGTATGGTGCCACATGACTCGAAGGAAAAAAGATTGACATGAATTTGCCAGATGGAGGCTCTGGAATAGCGTCCATCCTTCTCAAATTTGACCAATTCCATCCATTGAGTACTATTAATCTATTTCGCGAATTATTAATCTATATGCTGACCACGTACTACCCTCATACAGTAAATGCACAGTTTCTGTTCCACACCTGTCAGATCTAAAGATCCGACTTGCCACGAGACGCGGCAAGCCCGGATTCCTGAGAGCTTGGACTTCGGCCGAAGGAAACTATAATCCCTATCGTCAAAGTAAATTGTGCTTACAAGACATGCGACCCCCTTGCATGAATGCACCACATGGCATAATTGAAATCTGAAACGGACGCAGGAGACGGTTTCAAAGTCTCATACGCAGTAGCGTATCCCAAAGCAGTCAGGAGATGCAGAATAATTTTAGAACAGGTGAGAATTTTAGAAAACAAGCACTCTACAGCCATGCAAGGAAGCGCCAAGAACCAAGATTGGATATATATTACCGTGTAACGAGCCCAACCGATGAGTTCAGGTTGTAAAATGGATCGCATGTTGTACAAACTCCACGAGAAATAGCACACACAATATCGAGTTAAATCTTCTCAAACACCTCGCACAAATAGCAGGTGGTACGGAAAGGTGAAACGCACCCGGGATCCCCAGACTAACACGGGGCGATCGCTTACTTCCCGCACGAACGTCTGTTTCTGTTTTTAGAAATCCCATGCCTTGGTTTTGGCCCCGCCACATGGCAGACAGGGAATGCCGTCCAATCAGAATTCACTCATCGGATAGGGCTTAGAGTAGTGTTTAGTTGTAGCTTGGTATTCGGAGGTTGGACCAGACACAGTTGTTGAACCCTTTTGCTTTTCTGCTTTTGGGTAGCGACCGATAAATTTAGGACGGATCTACGGTATAGTACTGTATACTATTATGTGTATGTTTGTAGACGCCGGCCCCCGAGATATTCTTAGATTGATGCAGGAACTGAGGTTCTCGAAGGGGAAGAAACCTTCCATGTGGTTGTCGTAGAGAGATGCGGGCGCTGGTGGAGGTGGGGGTGGGCGCGACCGTGGATAGCATAAGTGGTTGTGGAGGATATTTTGGCCCTTGCAGAGAGGGAAAGAAAAGTAAACAAAACACAAACATAAATTTGAATTTGAATATGAATAAAATTAAAATTCATTCATCGAAACAGTAGGGTATGAGCACGGTCCATTGTAACCCTCAAAATTGGTTCAGGCCTTGAAAATGTGGCTTCGGGGTCGCCGGTGCAAGAGTTCAACGCACGATTCTAGCCTCAGCCATGTGGGATGGTCTGACACTGACTTTCCCGAGACCACGGTGACGGCTTGGTATCGGGTACTTGGGCCAAGTCTAATCATCCTTTTTACAGTCTCATGAGAGAGCCTCTTCCGAACTAGTTTCACTGTTTGGGGGCGGAAGAGGAATCTGGGAGTGGCTTGGATTGGATTGGATCTCTGGAGATGGCTCCATCACACGTGGGTTAGTGGTAACATCCTTCTTCTCAGTGCTGACTGGCTGTTTGGTGGTTCAGCCCTGTGTTTCAGGGTGGGACATTTCCGACGTACACGTAGGCATATACCATTTACCATTTTTCAACAGGCTACGGCCCAACGTAGCATACCGGCTCTGGGCACTACCACCTGGCGATCATCTCTGACATGGCCGCTCGTATTTATCCGAGAGCACGAATGGGAGATTCGCTTTTCGTTAGAGTTGCTGCATCTCGTAGGGCGAGGCCCCGACCGTGAGTAACGGTGACGGTGATTTGTCTCGGCATTCTGCATCTCCCCAGTGTTGGGAAACCGTGGGTTAGGATCGATACGAGCTTCCATAGTTGTGCTGGAAGGCTGGATGATCTCATTTCCCATGTGGTTTGTATGCTGTTGGCCCCGGGATCGCCGACAGAGGTCATGCTGCGCCTCACTGGGGAGACGGAAGATGCACTGGCCCACTGGGGAACCCCGCGGTGGTCCGTGATTGGATATGACGGGGAAAGCTAGGAGAAGACCGACTGTGGCTCATGACAGGGTTGCTCCGTCCCTGCCGCTAGGGCTGCGGTATGGCGTAGTTGAAGTCCCACGGCTTTGGTCGGCTAAGCTCATCCTGATTAATTTACTTTGTCCGTATGGCTTGGCTGAACCCGCCTAATAGTTTGCTGTCAAACCCACATTTCATGAATTAGGGCCAAAATCATTCCAATAGTCTGCGGGAACGCCGGATTAGATTTTTTTTTCACTTCCCCTTATCCGAACCACTGATGCTTTTTCCAGACCCTAATCGAACAAATTCCAGCTGTCACCTGTCCATGTCAATTTCGGTGGATCCGATCAATCCCATTTCATCATAAAGGAGAAAAAAAAAGCAATCACGGGCCAATAGTGAGAAATAATCCCGGTAGAAATGGGCACTACTATTAGGCAAACCTTGCACTTGGGTCAGGCCAAATTGTAATGAACCATGCGGCTCTTCCACTCAGAAGCCAGCACACCAGAGTAACATTGGACAATGATCGTCGACGACCAAGTCCAAGCAGGTTAGCGTGGCCCCAAGACGAGTCACTCGCGAACCCACCAAGGCCCGCCTGTCTGCCGTCGGAAGCCATCTGTGCCCTCGATTGGGACGAGCGGTTCGAAGGCTCATTTCACCTCTCATTTGCTGTCATCCAATCAAGCCCCACAACGCGCCATGCACGTCTGCCAAAAGGGTGGTTCTTGTGGGGAATGATGGGCCCGTCAAAGATCGGCAACCCGAGCCTATGGAAAATTACCATTTACATACAGAGATCGTGCTCTGTAGGCCCGGGGATCCACTCTTTTGGGCTCTCTCGCTCTCTGTCTCTTCCCCCTTTTCTCTCTTTGTTCTTCCCTGCACGGTTGGCGGATCCAATCGACCGGGATGTATGGTACGGGACAGGCCTAGACATAGAAAGTCCGCATACTGTATAACGAGATCTACACAGCAGGGGTTGTGCTCGAACCACCTTGCTCTACAGGGTAATCCGTCGGACATGACAAATATCGATCCAAGGACTCGGAACAAAACTCACGGACCGCGGACCTACCGATGCCAATGTCTGGAAATTAGCAAAAATAACATAGGGCAATATGGGGCGCCCTTCCCGTGCAACGATCGACTTGACGGCATATCCATAAGTCCCATGAGACCATTTGATCTAGCCGATCTTTTGCACAAATTCATCGTGCCAAATACCCCCATTCCCCATGGTGGTTCCATTATGATATTGATTCACCGCCAAAATTCGATCTATCGGTGACGGAAATATTTCCCGTCCGCACTAGAGATCACTGCAGGATGTCAAGTCGGTGTCCTCCGGGGCCCGTGGGGACGGGAACTTGAACCTTGTAGGGCAGAATGAAAACTATCAATGACGGGGCAGGTGTGGGTAGGGCTGTCATAGGGGAAAGGTACAAAGTACAAGAGTGGACGCCTGATAGGGAGGCTGAGTATCCCGTCATGTCGAATTAGGATGGAAAATGACGATGGATATGACTAGGGAGGAAGAGGAAAGAGAGACTCCGAGCATGCCTAACTGGATTTATTACAAATTTCCCAACCATGCAGCTCACGAACCTATTTTATCTTGGGGTTCCGGGCGCTAAGCATAGCCCCCATGTTCGAGGGTCTGTATTGTATTGTCATGATGATCTCACTGGGTTTTTGTTTTTCTTAATTTGGATTTTCTGATTTAAATCAATTCATTTTTTTATTTACTTTTTTCTACATTTTACATTTTAACAATTTGATTTTTGGTTTTAATTTTTGTATTTCTTTTTTTTTCTTTTTTTCGAAACTAGACTCTGCAACTATAAACTAATTGTAGCGCGCAACAATGCTCCTATAATATTCCTCTTCCCCCCTTCCTCATACTGCTTCCCATTCGCTTCTCTTCACGGTACCTTGTGGTTTCCGGACCTTATCTTCCTCTGGCGTCTTAACTCCGGATTGCATATAAGACCTTGCTTCTCCTTCCCTTCTTCACACCTTGCGACCCGAATGCGACCATCTTGATCACTTCGATCCCTTGCATACCGTGCCCCATTACCCGGGTGTCAATTCCGCACGTTGCCTTGTATATCTTTCCGAGGTTCGCACGTTGGGTTGACGGGCCGCAATCCGAACCTTATCCCTTGGTATGTTCGACAACCCGGGCAAATGAGAACACAGCTAATAAAGAGAATAGTTCCGCGCCTTCAATCGCCTAAATTAAGGCCTGCCCTTTGCGGAGCGCACGGATTTTGTTCTAGTCCTGGATCCTCTCCAATCCAAGATGCTTGCCCTCGAAGCCGCCAGGCCTAAACAATACTTCCAGCCCATGATGGATCTCAACATGGAAATGCTCCCATACTCCATGGACATGCAGCAGTATGCGCAGAACATCGACTACTCTCGAATCCCGAATTCATACTTCGACACCCCAGCCCTCTATACCGAAGCCGAACAGCACAAACATTCCAATTTCCCCTCTATCCCCGCCACACCTCCCTCCGTCACAACGTCCTATGCCCCAGAACCACAAATTCCCACAGGATCAGCAGCATCGGGGCCGTCCGTTGCCAGCGCATCCTCATCTGCAATTGGATCTCCATACTCTGGACCCGCACAGGTGTTCCAAGAGAATTGGCTAAACACCAACCATGGACTCAGGCTGCCGGTGGCCGTGATGCCTGATATCTTTCCCAGTGATTATATGGCGAACGCAGGTGATATGGATGGGCTATACCGGGAGAAAATTTCCGATAGTACCTTTGTTGGTAGGTTCCGAAATCATGCGCAGGTCCAGAATTGGTACTAACTCTACTTTAGATCCATCTCTCATTCACCAGACTGTGCCTAGCCACAGCCTCATGCCTAGTATCTCATATCCTGAGCAGAATACGTACTCCGCCGTTCCCCCTAATTTCCTCCCTTTCTCCCCGGCCACATCACCCGTCCCATACAGCGATCATGTGGAGCAACATTCGCCTGGTCTCCACCCAATTCCGCAGCCTTCCCCCCTGATGATGGATTCTGGTTTATACTCCCGGCCCCAGTCGGTCTATGACCGACGCTCTTCCATTTCCTCCATCCATTCTCGTCGCTCCCAACAGAGCCCCGCTTTGAGCAGTATCGACGGCGATGACGTCAAGGAGAAGGGCCAATGCCCCTTCCCGGAGTGCGGCCGTGTCTTCAAGGATTTGAAGGCTCACCTGCTCACTCACCAGTCCGAGCGGCCAGAGAAGTGCCCCATCGTGAACTGTGAGTACCACATTAAGGGCTTCGCCCGCAAATACGACAAGAACCGTCACACTTTGACCCACTACAAGGGCACTATGGTCTGCGGTTTCTGCCCCGGATCTGGCTCTTCAGCTGAGAAGAGTTTCAACCGGGCTGATGTCTTCAAGCGCCACTTGACCTCCGTCCACGGCGTGGAGCAGACCCCGCCTAACTGCCGCAAGCGCAGCCCGGGTGCCTCCACCAAGAGGGGTACAAATTACCCTAGCGATGCAACTGGCAAGTGTTCGACTTGCTCGGCGACATTCAGTAACCCCCAGGACTTCTACGAGCATCTTGATGACTGTGTCCTGCGCGTTGTGCAGCAGGAAGAGCCATCGGAGGCAATCAACCAGCAACATCTTGCTGACGTTGCTACCGACGAGGAGGTGAAGAAGACGATGGAGAAGCATAGATTGCAGGACACAACCGATTCCGTTGAGCAATATGATGATGATGATTCCTACGACGATAACGACTCTTATGACCTCTTGAACTTCCGCGCTGGTCGGAATCCCAAATCCAAGGGCTCTCGTGCTATCATCGGTAACGGAAACGCTATTACCAAGAACACTTCCTCCACTGCATCCGGGAAGGGTCCCCGTGCCGTGGTGACTCGTCGTCGCAACAACCGTGGGAACTACCCCCAGTCCTGGGGATGCCCGAATAGCAGCATGAAGACCAAGAAGCGTGTTCTCTGCGTCTTCAGCGGGCAGCGCCGCCTGTGGAAGGACGAGATGATGCTGAACAACGAGTTCGAGGTTCGTCTGCCACTTTCGGGTGGTGCGGGTGACGGTACCAACCGTGATGCCTATGTCACCGATCTGGACGTGGAGACTTTAAAGCGTGCCGAGGGTGTCCTCAGTGCCAGCGAAGAGGAGCGTGGCCCCTGGCTCGATGGCCCATCTACCCATCTAATGGGCCAACCAGCAAGACTTCTCCCCGATCTGTTCCAACAGGAGGATGATCTGTCGATCAACGAACTCATGGCTTGATCATGTGCTAAATATTTTTGATCTTTTTGAGCGCTACCATGAACCTTGTTGTTCTCTTTGTCTTGTTTCCGTACTTCAGCGAGCGGCGTCTTAGCGTCGGATGGGGTTACGGATATTGATACCTTGGGCTCGATGTTGGTACGATTTTTCTATGTCTTTTTATTTCTAGGAAGCCTTTTGGTCACACCTTTACCGATCCTGCTGGCTCGGGTGACTTATCGGATGGTGTTTGGCACAGAAAATATTTGATTTAATGGACATGACAAAATGCATAAATACCTCACCACTACAATATACTATTCTTATGTTCTTGTCGTAGATTGCTTCTGGCTAAGTACTAAAGTTGTTGTACCTCAGTCCGGGGTGCGGTACGTACCGCCTTTCCGCGCGATCTCCCCACGTCGATCCCCACGTCCTATCCAAGTTCTCTACACATCACCATGCAACTCGGTCTCTCGGAAAGCCTTTCGGCGCTGGTCGCCCGGCGCTTCAAAGCTGCCAGAGAAGGTAATCATCTAGTATTCTCGCATACACACTTGTCAATTGTCACGGCTTCAGGGATCCCGGTGAGTAGAGTACCAGATATCGTCATAGGCTGGACAGTCCACACTAACAACTCAATTCCCAGTACCAACTACGCTATTGCCCGGCCCTCGCAAAGAAACCATCAAACCTCAAACCAGAATCCGGACCTAAACGTCCAAAACCCGATCCCTTCGAGAATCCCTCTCCGGAGCTTCTGCTGGCCCAGTTCCCGCCCGAGAACCCTTCTCACGCCCTCGTGCTCAACAAGTTCCCCGTTATCCCGAATCACTTTATCCTCGCGACGAAGGAATGGCGGGCGCAGACGGATTTACTGGAGAAAGCGGATCTAGAAGCTACATATGAATGTCTACGTGCATGGGGCACTGAAAAAAGCAACAGCAACAGCTCAGAGAAGCGTCGCCTCTACGCCTTCTTCAACTCCGGCGAGGACAGCGGTGCCAGCCAACCACACCGTCACCTTCAATTCCTCCCAGTCGAAGCAATGCGCCAACCTGGCGCAGAGGGATGGCATCCTCTCATTGAAATCCTAGCCGCACAACAACTCAAAACAACACCCGGTTCATCGCCAGCCTCCACCTCTACATTCCAATACATGCCTCACCTCCCATTCGCCCACTTCGCCCTTCCTCTCCCTCCGAATCCATCCCCAGAAACCCTCCACTCAATTTATATCTCCCTCTACCGCGCTGCCGTAGCCGCAACAGAAGGTCGGGACCCGGCGCAGGCCCAAGCTGATCTCCCGTCTCACGGTCCGGCCGCTATAAGTTATAATCTCGCTATGACACTATCGACCATGATGATCGCGCCAAGGAGGGGAGAAACTGCTACCGTACCTGTTGATCTGGCCGCAGCGAGTGATACGGTCGATCCGGGGGTGATAATGTTGAACGGAACTATCCTTGCGGGTACGCTTATGGTCAAGGCAGAGGCGGAATGGGATTCTTTGAGACTTCACCCGGAGAATTTACATCGCGCTTTGAGAGATGTGGGGTTCCCGAGGGTTGATCATTGTGTAGAATCTTCGTTGTGATTTAGTCTATGTGTAGAGCTGGGGATGTGCATGTACATGTTTATATTTTTCAGCTTTTGTTCATATGGCAATGTCAATGTCAGGTCATCTTGAAGCCTTTTGCATGAAACGTTGCCTGCAATAGCTCTTGAGATGGTATTGATGGCTGATCAGCATGATCAATTCAGAGATAGGAATAAATTCAGACCAGCTGATATCAATAATAAAGAGATCAAATTAGCAAAACCACCATCTATCCACACTCAGTATTGGTACGACCATAACCTCCATTAACCCCACAATAACAAGCCACAACCGTGATCAACACCGACAACCAGACTCAGGTAAAATAGACGATCAGATCATGTCTTAACCCCACAAATCTCACACCACTTCTTCTTGCAAGTCGCATTCCCAAACTGATAACTCCCCCCGTGAGCCCAAATAAATTGAGCAACTTTCTTCCACGAGACCTTCGGCGGGCGAGCCTGGTGCTGGCTCACATTGGCGCCAGCTGGCAAGTCCGAATGCATCCCGTCACCATCATAATCATACGGATCTTTATCCGTGTAGATCGAGACCGCTTCGATGAGGAGGTTTATCTATTAAATCATCAACATCAGCCATTATGCCAATTTCGCCAATTCCATTCTCGGAGGTGGGTGGTTACTTACGTCCCGTTCCAACCACTTAGGTTTCCTAACGCGCTGCTCCTTCGACTTCGTCAATGTTCGGAATCGACCCCGGAGGGTTGATTCAGCTTCTTTGAAACCGCCCATCCGTTTGATTTCCTTGTAGGAGAGGCCACGGCGTTTGCAGTCTATTAGGAAGGCGTTTCGGGTATCTGTGTAGTGGAGAGTTGCCTTTAGGGGGTTTGGAGTCCGGCTTTGGATCTGGGGTTGGATTTGGATTGGGGAGTCGGGTTGGGATAGGGAATCTGGGGTATGTTGTTGGAGTGGTGCTGGGATTGGCACTTGTGGCTGTTGTTGATGGTGGGTGGCTCCTGTAGTGAGTTGAGAGTATGGCTGTTGGATGTTTGTTGTTTCATGGTGGGGTGTTATGTAGTTGAAGCTTGTTCTGGGTAGTTGGTCTGGAGGAAGTGCGGTCGTTGTCGTGGTATGGGAGTGAGTGTATGGGCTGGTTTGTGCGGCCTGGTGGGTTATGGACTGCTGGTGGATGATGGGTTGCTGGTCTGGTGTAATAGGCATGCCCTGGAAGACCTTGTAGTCCTGGACCATAGGGTGGTCTATCTGTGGTTGCCAGTCTGTTGAATACTCGAGGCCGGTTGAGGGTTGATCCAGAATGTCTGCACAGGGCTGCATACAGGTCTCTGTGTTGGTGGGCCATGAATTCCACGGGGTAGAGCATTCTTGAAATTGCGGGTTGAGAGGTTGGAGCCCGACGCTCTTCTCATTTGAGATAGGCATGAGGGGTACCTGAGTCTGGTAGGGCATGTTGTCCCAGTAAGGTGGCTCCTCCTTTGGCATATCCATGAACGATGACGAGAGTGACGGTGTATCTTCGGTCTCGGAAATGAAAGACAGATTCCTTGCAGTCCAGTCAACATCGCCCAATGGAACTGTGTTGGTCATCCCCATATATGGGGCTGTCGTGAAAGAATAACTCGGCTGATTGAAATACCCATATGCCGACTCATCATAGACACTCCCATCGCTAGAACGGGTAGTCTCCATAGCAGGAGAGAACATAGTACTTGACGACAATGTAGGCTGATGCAAAGAATGAGGGTTCGGGGGATGACAGAGAAAACTCTTGGGACGAGAACGGTTCATTGGCAGATGAACATGAGACATGTTTTCAGAACCAGACGAAGTCCGAAGTCTTTTCAATGGAGGTGAGTGTGGTTGATCAGTGGATTGCGAATCTGCATCAACAGAGTCCCAGGAGTTCGACAGATGGTCAAGGGAAAGGAATTTCATCAAATTGAAAGAAGAACTCTCAGTGATAAATCGTGGGTTCGTGGCATCTTCCTGGGAGCCCAGTGGCCTCGCAACCCCCGAACTAACCAGCACTGCTACCATGGTGAAATGAAAGCAGATGTAGATCCCGTCACTTTGGATTCACCGCAACTGCAATACTTGTGATGGTTGTACACGGGTTGTCGCTGTGTGTAGATTACCGTAGACTTTGTGTCTTTGCAACGGGTTGACGGGTGACAACTGCAGGGCTGATATCAGGCTCTGATGGATGGAAAGGCTTCATCTTCGTTTTCAGTCTTCTTACCTGAGTTATATAGTATGAGTGCTCGGATGAATAGGCATATACGATCTATATAGATATATATACCTGTAAATTCTCCAAGAGTACTACTATCAATTGAGACAAGTCTATCTCAATGGTTGATCGGTGTGATCTAAGATTGCGGGTAAACCGTTGAATGCAATGCGGTCTCAGATCCCACGGAAAGCGGAGGATAATAATGAAACTCGGTGAAGTGTTAAGTCTCAAGAAAAATGAAGAATTGAGATTATAGAAGGGTATCTCATAAACATTACTGAGGCCTATATATCCAGGAGCTGGTATGATGCTCTAATTAAAGCTCTCATCCCTGATATACTCCCGTGAACCTGATCGTTGGATAAGGAGTGACCAAGGGGGTACATGGATTGTTCCCGAAATGACAGTTAACCCTAGTCAGACCAAAAATCGGGACTTTAAACTACCACGATGATCCACTTGCCGCCGTTTCAGATCTCTTCGTATGTCTCGCGGAGACTCGATTTGGGCAGAAATAATGTGAGACATGATCACCGTTAGGATGGAGTCTTAGGTTTATTATACTGGATGGAAAATGAAAAATTTCACCGAATTTACTCCTCTTATTCCTTGCATGAAACCCAATTGAAAACTATTCCCCAGGTTTGATTTGTCGACTCCTATATCATCAGCGGTCTATATCTCGTCCAGAACCAAAGCAACCCCAGCCCACACTTTAAAAAAATAAAAACAGCCCTAAACCACATCAACCCAAGCTTTCCGACCCCCGTAAAATAAAGTATCCACATATTCTCATTGAACTAGCTTCTACCCCATCGTAGTTCTTGGCGTGGTCAGTTTGAAAATGTTCCATCCTGGACGGGTGGCTACATAGGGCTAGGAGGGAAGCCGCCATTCATCCGCTCCAATCAGAAGAGCGGGTCCAACACTTAGCAAAAAGTAAGTATGAACAGCTAGCGGAACTACGTCTATTTTGGTTCTTAGGGGTGTCGGGGGTGTGAAGTGATGTATCTACCGGGGATGCGATCTGCCGAGGACATTAGCGGGATTACTGCCTGATCGACAGCAGGGTTATATTTAATGGCAAATGCGGGCGTTTATTAATGCACTTTATATAGCTAGCTACATATTATGCTTCTTTATAGACTTATATATCAGTTCTCGAAAATGAGCAATAAGAGATAAGAGAAGATAAAATAATCATCACAAGCTCAGACCTAACACCCCATTCGGCTCCACTTCTCCCCAGTCCAACACATCCCTCAGTCCCGTTTGAATGAAGCTTTTCTACGATGGGATGGGCTGGGTGGCGTTGAAACCGGGAAAATAGTGAATCGGCCTGCAGGAAATGCGAACGAGCTATGGTTATTCCAGCCAAAGGTGCACTGCCTCCGATATTAGATCCACTCGGATGACCTTCCGGTCCCACCTGCTTGTCATATATGTAAATGTAGCTCTATCTTGCGGTCTTTGTTGGTCTTTTGCCGCGAAGATCCACTCAAGCTGTTGGTTTTCCATGTTTTAGAGGTTGGCCCGGGTTGGGGGATTGGATTATCGCCGGGCGGGCGTTGGAGTGCATGTGCATGTCATTTGGGGATTAATCTTTGTCAGTCTAAGATATTTTGGTTTCGGAGATAAATCTAGGGAGAAATGATTAGATCTGATTTGTTTACTTTCGGATAATCTTAAGGGGAATAGAATTGGTTGTTGTAAACTGACTATTAAAGCTTGGAAAGCTTAGCATCTTAGAACAAGATACTCTAGGTTCAATTATAATATCAAATTGCAGGCATATCTTCTAGGTAGCTAGGTTATCATCACATCAACACTAAAAATTACAAAAACTAGGATCTAGGAAATAATTTGTGAGACAACCCTGACATCCCAACGGCCAGACCACCATCGATCGAGGTGGACCATGGACCTGGATGGCTTGCTGCAGATGATCCCATAACGGTGTCGCCAAGAACATGTAGGTATGCGCTGTCGCGTATATTGCGCTAATTACTCATGAGCACCACCTCCTCGCTGATGTCAGGTGTCTCTGATTATTTCAACAGGTACTAGAAGTTTCGGGAGTAACAGTGTTTAGTGGCAAATATCTTATGAATGACTACACGTAGAGTTAACGCTTGAGAAGAACATTATAATACCAAATATTTTGGTAAATTAAAGTCTTCAGACTTGAAAGGATGTTCAAGTTCTGTTTAATGCAAGAACCTGGGGCTGAGTGAGGCGTTAGAAACCTAGTCAATGGGTATCCATGCAGAACATGACGCACTGCTGCCAGGCTGGACATGTCATGCCTTTCCCCATTCAAGCTCAAAGAGCCGCACCCGTGAACCATTTGCATAGACTACATCTCGAATCGCCGAGCATGAGCCTCTCATCCACCGACTGACAATGAACCATGTCGGTCAGGACCCATAACGGACCCCGGATCTTCCGCGATGCCAGTAAGAGGGGAACGCTTTAGCTCTATGGCATTTTGCCGCTTCCGTCGGCCGGCTGCATCCCTCCGGGATGCTAGACCGTCCAAAAGTCGGTCAACCAAAAGGACTGTTACCAATTAGATTCTGCAGACCACGATAGGAGGAGAAAACTGACCAGTCAGAAGTGGTAGTGTAAAAGCGTACAAGATTATCGGCGAGGTCATGAAGGAATAGGCTAGCGGAAAGTGGTTGGCGAATGACACGAGACCCGCGAGAGAAATTGCAAGCAAAGCTCTCACTGCCATGGAAAGAGCAAGGTGCAGATGACGCTCATGCCGACGGGAGAGGATGGTGAATACGCTGAAAAGACCCATCGACAAACTTGCTCCAGCAAAGAAATATATATACACAAAGCCTAACAGTTTCATGTACATTTGTAGCAGTTGATGGCTATCAAGGAGGCCAATGTCCACCTTCACCGGTGGGGTAATGTCCATGCTTGAGAATAGGGCTGCAGTAACATTTCCCATCAGATCATTGAAGATATCCAGGTTGTGGTGGGCACTGAATGGCCCGAACTCGGGACAAAGAGGCTGATTGGAAAGTTCTTCCAAAAGACTCGAGATTGCCGCCCATTCTTGTGTTGCACCCCGGCTAAATGGGATCTCCATGTCCGTGATAGTGCTTCTTATGAGTGCAATCGCCGTTTCTTGACTCGGCCGATTTTCTTCACACACAAAGGAAAATGTCTGTGCCAGATACTTTAACTTTAACGTCACATCCAAAGTCAAGGCCAGAATTTGCGAGCCCTCCAGGAGGAGAATGAGTGCTATATGGAAGGGGAAATGGAGTTGCGCCCAGATCTGCTGGGCAAGTTTTCCCAGTCGACGTCCCGGGGAGAGATCAAAGTAAACCTGCCATAGTAGATACTGAAAACTACAGTTAGCATTCCGCAATAACCCATTCAGACCTATGGGGATAGGGGGCATACGACGTTGGTAGTCACTCCCAAGATATGGACAAACGACCATTTAGTCCAACCCCCTGGCCGCACCGTCTTGTTGACAATCCGAGTGACTGCGATAACCCCCTCGCCAATGATAATCAGTGTGAGAAGGCCCATCCGGACATTGAGGTAGGTGTCCTGGAAGCCAATTTCAGGAAAACCGCAAGAGACCCCCATCACCGTCCACATTTCAACTCCAAACAGGACGAACCAAACGGTCCATATTCGAGGCGGGACCTGATGACCTCGGCTGAAGGCGAAAAACATCTGATATTGTCAGTGGAGATATGGCAAGGGAGTTTGAGAGCCTACTGCAAGATAGAATATCGTGGCTGCCCAAAACATCATGGCGGTGTATGCAACGCCCTTTGCACTGGCTTTCATGGGCTGATATAGGAATGCAAGAGTAATGGTGTATTGGGTCGCCAACAAAATTCGACTCCCTGCCAGCATCAAGCTCAAGGATTGAAATGCCCAGAGATTTTCATCACGAACGCGAGTGGTAAAACGAGTTCCGGCGGATGCGAAACCGATCATCACTGCAAGTTGAAGGGCTTTACAGGTCCTTTCGAAGACCGAATCCTGCGCAAACCGTATATCGAACAAGGTGACCTGTAACCACGTGAACCAAATAACTCCGAGGAAACCGATGTAGGATCCCAACGCTGGATAGTCTTAGCATTTGAACGCCTCGGGGCTGGATCAAGGGCATACCATTCAGGTTGTTGATCTCATGTGTTGCTGTGAAAGTGGACAAATTGGCCACAAAGAACAGATCGAAGAAGAGTTCGATAGAAGTCGTGTCCGAGCGACGGTAGAGATGAGGCTCTGCTCCGGTCTTGTTGACTGGGCTGACGATCCATGACAATGCGCTGCTGTGAACACTGTATACCATTAGGCAAAGTTACAATAGTGATTGAAGGCTCTGCTAACGGATGATATTCAGCAGTTGAAGCTGTTCTACGGGGAAGTTGGCGAAATATAAAGAACAACTGAGGTGGAGGCATGGTAAGATATATTATAGAAAGGAACCTTGGAAACTGGAACTTGGGTATCAAAAGAATCAACTCCGAATCTAAGCACAGGGAGTATTGTGGGAAAATTGCCGTCATAAGGAAGGTAGGAATGAGGAAGGCGAGACTCATGATTCATCAGAGCTGGAATCTGAAGCTGGTAGTGGCGCTCCGATACTTTCCAGACCTCGCGACTTCTCCAAGGCGCCTGCCGATGCATCACCATTCGTAGCTGCGATACCGGCTTCCTTCCTTAAACGCTCATAATTATCTCCCGCCTCTTTAATCATGCCCTGGATTTCGACCTCGCGAATCGCGATGTCGGCCTTCTCTTTTCGCAAATCCTCCATACGACTGATCATCTGGGTCTTGGCATTTTCCATTGTTGCTAAAGAGGTACGCAGTCGGTCAAAACTGCTAGCCAACCGAGGTAGAGAAGTCATCTTGGGAGGTGTACGGGGCCGGTCGAGGTCCGACTTCTGTCCGATAGCAGCCTTGGTTTGGGTAGCCTCATAAGCAGCCTTTTCCTCCACGTCGGTATCTTCCTCGTCAGAGAGCCCCTCAGCATCGTCGATGAGTTCACGCATGGCTTCACGCTGCTTGCGCTTTTGCTCACGCTCCGCTTTCTGTCCCAGTGAAATCTTCCCGTCCTCCACATATTCTTCGAAACCCTCCGCGAAATCCTCGTCATCCCGAACAAGTCGTGTATCCTTCACCTTTTCCGCCACCTTTTCACCCCGTGCTATCGCGTCCCAGTCATCGTCGCTTACAGCACCATCATCGAGGGACATAAAGTCCTCCTCTGTTGAGTTGGCGGTATGTTCCATGGCCAAACGTGCTCTCCTAGCTTTCTTTTCCCGAATCTCAGCTGCGCTTGGGATGGCCGATTGACCAGACACGGTCATAAGTTCGCCGAACTTGGCGGCCACATCCACCGTTCTGTCTTTTTCGTTCTCGGTGGGTTTTGGCGTAGAGGGGGTTGAGTCGCGGAGCTCTTTGAGATAGTCACTGTTGTAGCTTGGTCGGTCTTGATCACAGCCAAAGCGTTCCGAGAGCTTCTCGGCATCGCCTGAAGGAAGTTGGTTGCGCTGAGCGGCACTGCGCTCCACAGCCTTACGGCCTAGACCATGTCGTTTGGGGATAATGACTTCGCTGGGTTCGTCCTCTTCATCGGCCATTGAAGTTCCACCAGCATTAAAGGACATGCGCAATTTTGATTTTGGCTTAGACTTAATTGGCCGTTTGACAACGGGCTCTGTAGGCAGCTTAATGATTAGACAGTTTCCAAAAACAAAGAGTGATTAATATGACGCACCTGGTGCAGAACCCCCATCTTCCTCCTCATCATCCCCACCAATCTTACGTGGTTTCCTCCTGTTTGCAAATGTTGAGCTCATAATGCGCGTGGACAAGAAGTGGGAACAGTGCGGCGAGCTCATGAGCTATTCTTCTTATCGCCAATCCGGACCCTGGAATAACCTAAACCCGGACACCGATACCACAGCACCGCGCGATAAGTTCCACTCGATTCTTGCCAAACCAGTAATCCAGTTACCAGCTTGCCCAAGATGCCTCAAGCTCAGCCGGAATTGAAAAAGGTGTGTTATGATATCCACGCCCTTTTTTCATCTCGTGTTTCGCCCGCTGACAATTTATGCGCAGTACATGGAGAAGCGGGTCTTCTGCCAGTTGAACGGCAACCGCAAAGTGATCGGTATCCTCCGCGGCTACGATGTACGTTCGATTCCTTCCTCATAAATGAATTGCGCCCTCTTAGTTTCTACGGTCCTCTGGTCACGCGACATTCCATCTTGTCAAGCACCAAGGACCCAGTGCCTGCCAGACGTCCACCGCCTCGAAAGAACCATCGCTAATTCATTTCTCTAGGTGTTCATGAACATTGTCCTCGACGAGGCCTTCGAGGAGAAGGCCGGTGGTGAGAAGGTCGCCATTGGCATGATTGTACGTTACTTGGGTCTCTACTCATGCTCAAATCTGGACTAACGGCAATAGGTCATCCGCGGTAACTCAGTCGTCATGCTTGAGGCCCTTGAACGGATAAACGACAAATAAGCACACCACGCACAATAAATGATATTTTCTTCGAGGGACACAAGCGCGCGGCCTTGACCGTGGCTGGGGATGATCATAATGGTACAGGGAGTTTATGGGTCGGTTGCTCGTCTGGGGACCATCAAAACCTTGTTTTTCTGTTTCTGCTTCTGCTCAATTGCTGTGGAAGCTTCCTGATAATCTGAATCAATACCACCGTGGGTTTAGCGGGATTCTACAAAATAACAAAGATGCGTGTTCCGCTCTAGTCTAAGCAGGTCTACACTGCAGCTACGTACGGTGAAATGTGCGATGGTATAAAAATAGGTATGATATTATAGGAGCAATGCATCGCCGTGTTCGCGCCTGAGCCATGCTTCATATTCGCGTAACGATCGGGCACTTGGCCAAAAGGAAATAATATTGTAGTAAAGTACATGGTATTCGAATGCAGGTATCATGGTTTATTTTGGTTTTTGCCCAAATTTGAGTTTGAGCTTCAAAGGGCCTCCAGTGGATGGCGTTGATGGCGTGGCAGGGCCAGGAGTTCTGACCGCTGCAGGAGCGGGAGATGGATTGGGAATGTGGATCTTTGGAAGGCTCGTGGATGATGGGGTGCCGGGTGTGGAACTCGTCTTGGCCTGCTTGAATGTGATCCGAGGAGCAGGCGGCGGCATGCCTGGTTCCTCACGCTTGCGCTTGATGGCATCCTTTGAAGGAGCCAAACTGGTACGAATATTTTGTGAACGGAAGAATCGCACCTTTCCGTTGCCCATGTTTTGGACACTCCAGAAGCGAGGGTATCGGAGAATGGCCTTTTTGGATGTGACGGGTTCAAACATAACGTTGCAGAGATCTGCGATTTCGGACATTTCGTGG
The DNA here is from genome assembly GCA_028828865.1 of Penicillium sp. IBT 16267x. Taxonomy (NCBI): domain Eukaryota; kingdom Fungi; phylum Ascomycota; class Eurotiomycetes; order Eurotiales; family Aspergillaceae; genus Penicillium; species Penicillium sp. IBT 16267x. The sequence goes on along the minus strand of JAQJZQ010000005.1, from coordinate 4,795,747 downwards.
AGTCCGATAGGCCAGGAGTTGCACGCAGCCCAGAGGTATTCCTTCAGTGACGCATCGTCATATAGTTCCCTTTTGAGGGCGTCAATTGCACCGGGAACAGTTTGACGACGCGCCAAGTCAGCTTGTCGGACCTCAGTAGAGGACTCTTGTTCGATAATTAAGCCATTGTTCTGGGTATTTTCGGGCTGTGGCGTGCGTCCAAATGCAATCATGGCCAATGCCCGACCAAACAACCGTTGACAATGATGACGGACATAGGCGGACGAATCGCTGGTCATGGTGAAGATGAGCCAGCGAAGGAGGTCTGGGATTTGAGAAATATCTAGATCAACAAGGCAATCAAATGCTTGCACTCGAAGGAGATCAAATGTCCCAGCGCGTGTGTAGGGGACAAAACGCATCAGATCCATTTCTTGAATTTTGGCCTGCATCATCTGCATTTGACACTGCAACGCAGCTCGTGCATACAGATTTTGATAAGAGCCTGACCACTCATCCATTCTTCGGTATCGATCAAACTCGGCAATAGAATCCTTCTCTATCTGTTCTTCAGCCTGGGCTTCGAGGACACGCTCCATGTCAAAATGTGCCAATTCATCCTCTTGTCGAGACTCATTGCGGCCTTGCAGGGCATGACAGAGAGAGTTCATCAGGGACGCGACATAATAGTTGTCTGAGTACGCATTGTTTGAGTTGTCGTTGAACTTCAGTTTGTCAAAGAGGAAGCGCTTGACCCGCAAAGGGGTTTTACCGCTGTTGTCACGCACTTTCGAGATCGCCGCTGGGATCTCTTTCTGAAGGAGGTAGGCGGCCATGTCAGAGAAGTCATTGGATTTAGTCATGGGAGATCCTGGAAGGCAGAACAACTCCTGGAATGCCCTCTCAAGATGGAAAAGCCCAATCCAATCCACTTCATCCTTCGCATGTTTGACCAATGCTCTCACGGCCGTCAGTCGAATCCCATAAAAGTAGCGACTATCCATGAGGGTGCGTGCGAAGATGGTGGAGATCAGGGGATGCTCGCGCTGTGCAGCCATGTACTGGAGGGACTCCAATTGCGCAACAACGTCCCGGTCTTGCTGGAGCTGTGACAGGTACATGTAGCCCGGCATACCCAGAGACAACCTACAGATCCATTCAAAGTCCGCATCCATACGAATCCATTCATAGGACTCCTGGCCCATACGCTCCTCGTCCTCCTTGGTCCAGTCGGCCAAGCGCCACTCTTGAGTTTCTTCTTCTGTCTGGAGAACGTCTCCGAGACAGTAAAGAAGAACTTCTTCCTGGGCCTCTGGGTCGCCGTTTGCGACAGCGCGTTCTCGTTGCTTCTTGTTCCGCTTAAGTCGCTTGTACTTTGTGTTGTATGGAATATCAAACTTGGTGACGCCCTCCTTGATCTCTACGATGTGCTCATATGGAGTTCCATCGGCTTCATGAATCCGGAGCGTCATGGACCCGGTAAAGACAGGTTGAAGAGCACCGGCCCAGACGTGACGAACTTCCTCCTTCACATCTCGCAGGAAGGCATTCTTATCAAGGTCGCGTGCTGCTGGTTGATCCCCTTGGACTTGTCTGATCATCATTTCGACCACAAGCTTCTTCTTGTTAAAGCGCTGTGTGGCCTGGAAGCGGGGACACCCGGCACCATACACCCACTGTTGGAAGAAAACATCAAGCTTTGCATGACCGAGCCGCTCACATGTCTTCTGAAACAGAGACGTAGTTACAGCCCCGTTGGGAATGTCACCCATGCGCGAGTTGAGGAAAAGTCGAGAGATAATACGAGACATGGTAGCTTTGCCACTGGCCTTTGTCAAACGCCGATCGAGAATGAAGAGGACCAGGGGGGCCTTCAGGGCAATGAACTGGGACTCGGACGGGTCAATCTTCAGGAAATTTCCCATGTCGTAGATCGAAGGACGTTCATAGTCCAACTCGCAGATCCGGTCGGACATTTGCTTTAGGCGAAAACGATATTCATTGTTGCCACAAAGTTTCTTCATGAATGTATCAGTGATGTACCACGCGACACCAAACGTGACCCAAGTATCCGCAGGTTCATTGGGAATGATATTGATTCCAGTCCATTGGCACGCCAAAGCATGAACCAACGCCCGAGTGGAGTCATACATTGGATCGATGATCTCTGCTGGGAAGAGAAGGTGGTTGCTGCATATTGACAGGCACGCTGTGGGCAATGTGTCCGAGGCAACGTCATCGACGAAACAGACCTTATAACTGGAGAAGGGATACGAGCCATATGACAAGGAGAAGAAGTCAATAGCCTGTGCCATGGGGAAGCTGGTGTTTTGAACGTCATCACCTCTGCCGGGTAGACAGAATGCGTGAAGGGGGATGGCATTTTGGCCGAGCTGTTCGTCCTGGTCACTTTCACGGAAGTCCGCTAAATTGACGTATTCAAAAGGGCCGACTGCGAATCCAAGTTGACGAGCAGAGAGAGCAGCGTAACATCCGAATGAGACTGTCTTTCGACTGGGATCCTTTGGGTCGACAATATCATCTGTCAACTCACCAGAGCATACCACAGACATGTCAAGGCCCTCGTCATCTGCAGAAATATGCCGAGTCTGAGCTTTTGAGCGGGAGCTTGACGCATCACGGGTCTTGCGGTCGAAGAGGTCTCCCAGCGTGGAAGGACATGATATCGAAATGTCCCAAGTGCAACGCGAGGCCGAATCATCAACACAGGGGAACAGAGGGCACCCAACACCCGTGTCCAGCGAGTTTGTAGTGTAGACATGTGGGTAACGACGATCTCCGGTCTCGACTCCAACAAATTGTAATCCATCGCGCACACGGTCTGCCACGAATTCGATATTCAAAGCCAAAGCTTTGAAACGTGGAAGAATCGCCTCTGTTGCCCGACCGGCCGCTTGTCCATCCGCATCATCACCAGCTCCCTGAAGTGCAATCTGTTCCTGCGCCTCTGCCGAAAATGGATCTAGCTCCTCAATTCTCACGCCTTTCGGGATGGATATCTTCAACTCGGGGTCGCGTGGGCTTTTGAGAAGCGAATCAAGCTTCGGCGCTAATCGCTGGTGGTACTGCGCTCCGTAGAGCTGAATGTGCTCGCAAGGATCGGCATAGTCCCATGTTGCGACAGATTTTCCATTCACATTTATGCGCTTAATCTCGCCCTGGCGAAAGTTTAAATAAATGTCCCTCAAGTCCTTCCGTTGCGGATGAATGGTTATTTCCGTGTTTCCCTTCAGACTTTTGTTGATGAAGTCAATCTCGAGCTCGACCTTTTGGTGTGCGACACTAAATTCCAGGCCTGATGCTGGAGCGCCGCCGGCGTGCATTTCGACAACGCCCGGCATCGCGAAATATCCTCAGTGGTAAAAAGCGCGTCGGGCGCTGTGAGGACCATCAACCGTCATGCCCAGTCAACCCTAACAGGAGAGCATCACAAGTAATGAGTGGCAAGTGGTTAAATAGGAAGGGCGAGGTGAAGGACGGAGTGAAGCAAACCCCCCAGTTGCGCGCGACTGGAAGGGGCGTGGGCACGTGCTCGGTACGATATCGGGACGGTGAAGGGAAGGGCGGTTCGACGTTGACAAGACGGACAAGCCTTCACGCACTGATGGTGAAACCGAGAGCAAGACAACAAAAACGCCGAGACAACCTTGCTGAAGTGGAGCGCTCAGGCGCGCGTTCCGACGATGCGGAGTGTCGCACGTGATCTCAGGCCGAAAATCCCTGAATGAGACATCTCAAGACCCTTATTTCCCTTGGCTAATTTTGGGTCCGCCAGCTCCATTTGGTGCGTTGACCGGGACTATTTCTTCCTGTTTTTTGACTTTTGCTCTTGCAGCCTTGTCTTTCAACCCAAATAGTGTGCAGTATATAGCCCAGGTTTTCCGTTGCCTGAACGTGTCACGCGTCGCGACTCCCTCTTCAAGATGGACGTCATTAAACGAATGGTCCGAGGTTAGTTCAATCATACCGAATTGATCTAGGGATTGACTATTAACCATACATATGTTTAACTACAGAGGCCCAAGATTCCCTCTCCGACGATGCGTTGCTCCCTCTCAAGTCTTACAAGTACTCCAGTGTCGACAAGTCCCCTATTTCGAATTACATTCTCAGACACTACGTATGAACTCCAAATATGGCATCTGGAAGATGAAATCAAGGGCATCTGGCTGATCATTGTTACAGTGGAATGCCTTCGTTGAGCTTCTCCCCATGTGGATGGCACCCAACATGGTTACCCTGCTCGGGTTCGTGTGGATTGTGGCCAATGTCTTCTTGATCGTGTTCTATATGCCTGATCTCCTGGGACCGGTATGTATGAATAGAAATGTCGTGTAAGCGGTCACTAAACTGTTGCATAGGCCCCTTCGTGGTTGTACTTCAGTTTCGCCCTCGGCATGTGGATGTTAGTATTGGTGATCTCTGGCTCTATGATCTCAACTTACACATAACAGGTACTCTACTCTGGATAACGTGGATGGTAAACAGGCCCGGAGAACGGGAACTTCCAGCGGGCTGGGAGAACTATTTGAGTTCGTACCATCCCTAAGTTAGCCATGGATAGTTGCTGACGAGTCCTAGTCACGGAATCGACTCCTTGAACTGCACCCTAGCCAGCTTGTTAGAGACTGCTGCAATGGGATTTGGTGCTTCCCAGCTTGGTGCCTACACCGCACTTGTGCCTTGTCTGGCGATGTACTTCTCCACCTGGGAAACTTTCCACACCCACACCCTGTACCTCGGCTACTTCAATGGTCCGACTGAGGGTCTCCTCATTGCCATTAGCATTATGATTGCTTCCGGTATTTGGGGTCCCGGAATCTGGGCGCAGCCGATTACCGATTTCATCAACATCCCGCAGATCTTCGGTAACAACTCCGTGAAAGATCTCTGGGTGCCGATCCTTGTTGGTGGCTTCCTCTTGGGCCACCTCCCAGGCTGTGTCATGAACGTGTATGCCGCGCGTAAGAAGCAGAGTCTGCCCTTTACTCCTCTTCTCAAAGAGTGGGTGCCTATGATTCTGTTCACTTTCTGCAACGTCGCCTGGGTGTTCTCGCCATACTCGCATCTTCTGACTGATAACCACCTGGTCCTTTACTGCTGGGTTATCTCCTTCGTCTTTGGTCGCATGACTACCATGATTATCCTGGCCCACCTGCTGCGACAGCCCTTCCCATTCTGGACCGTTTTGCAGGCCCCTCTCATCGGTGGTGCCGTTCTGGCTAACCTGCCCCGCTTTGGTCTCCCAATGGTTAGCGCATGGGTTGAGGTCTGGTACCTGCGGCTGTACCTGGTGTTTGCCTTTGTGATTTACATGCACTGGGCCGTTCTGATCATCAACCGCATTACCACTTTCCTCGGCATCAACTGTCTCACCATCCGTAAGGACCGATCCGTCGCTCGGGACAGAGTGTACCGCGACTTTGGTGAAGCTGGTCTGAGTGCTGCCAGGAATACCGAGGATGATGCCTTCAAAAGCCATTGAATTTTGTGAAGAGTTGTTGCATTTCCTCGCATTTTCGTTTAATGAAACATTAGGCCCGCCTCCAGAGGAAGCCTGCCTTGCATGTCCCCATGACGAACCCGTCACGCATTGCATTTTGTCTATACGCCTTATATCTGTTGTAATTAGACTACTATACTACCTTGATGTCTTACTGGCATGTCATGACCAATGGTCGCATTCGCAGCGTCTTGCCTGCACATATGTACTTATGCAAACCAAATGTTTAAATTATCATTATTTTGAACTGACTATGCTCACTCACGCGTCGGCAGTCAACTTCTCCCAGCGGGACTTGAGAACCCGTCCATCCTTGATAACACCCATAATGCTTTGTTCGGCCCGATCCAGGACTGTGATATCCTCCAAAGGATTGGCATTAAGGATCAGCATATCAGCGGTAAATCCCTCCCTAATCTGACCCAATCGATCTTCCTGCATGAGCAGGCGAGCAGCATTGATTGTAGCACTGCGCAGGATCTGGATAGGAGTAAGAACCTTGCTGCGAACGGAGAATTCCTTGCTCTGAGCGAAGTGCATCGGACCCAGAAGATCAGTGCCGAAGCAGACAGTGACTCCAACGTCAACGGCCATCTTCATCGCGCGCAATCCCTTCTCCAGGACCTCGTCATTCTTCGCGGCACTTTCGGCCGGAAGGAAGTTCATCTGCTTGGCCATGACGTGGGCAATGAGAGTGGGTGTCAGGAAGGTGCCCTTCTCAGCCATCAAGTTAGCAGTCTCCAGGTCAATCAAGTTACCGTGCTCGATTCCACGGACACCCAGGTTGATCGCCTGTTGAATTGCTTTTGGTGTGTAGCTGTGACTTGTCGCGTAGGTACCAGCATTACTGGCAACAGTAACAATAGCCTTGATCTCCTCATCAGAGAACTGGACATGGTCAATGCGATCCGTAGGGCTTGCCTGTATAGGTAAAACGGTTAGACATGCAGATGAAATCAAGAATTTGATTACGAACCACACCACCGCCTCCCATGATCTTGATAAAATCCGCTCCCTGCCGAAGCTCCTCACGTGCATACTTATAGCACTCAGCCGGTCCATCAACAATGCGACTAATACCAGAAATAGTACCACCACAGCACAACTCCTCCGAATGCGGTCCCCGCATATCTCCATGTCCGCCCGTCTGCGAAAGCGCAAATCCAGCAATGAAAAGACGAGGACCGGGAAGAACTCCATCCTCAATAGCCTCCTTCATGGCCAGACTGGCACCACCGCAATCGCGGATGGAGGTGAATCCGCGCTCGATCATAGTCTTCAGGACGTGCGGCTGGCGCAGCAGACTGATTCGCTCGGTCATATCTTTGTAGGCGCGAAGATCTGCCTCGCCGGGGACTACGGCGATATGAACATGGCAATCGATCAGACCGGGGCAGAGGTATTTTCCGCTGAGATCGGTTATGTTCTCTTCGTGCATTCCTTCTGTGGCTGTCTCGCTTATGTCGATTGAAGTGATCTTGCCGTCAGCGATTCGGACGGTTGCATTAGGGATCAGGGCACCCTCGACCGGGTCGATGATTGTGACATTTGTGAACACGAATGCTTTGTGCGGTTGACGCTTCCACGGCTTGATGACACGGGCGATATCCATGTTGATGTTTATGAGAATGTGGTGAGAAAAGCGAACTCGAAGCAACGTATCAGATATTAATTTACGAGACTTCGCCACACTATTTATTCTAAATCGGTTCCAATCATTCTGAACAGGCCCAGTTTTCGACCTCGGCAAATCCAGTGATCGTGCATTTTCTATGCCAAACGCCAAACTCGCCAATTTATGTCAACTGCAGGGAAAGAAAGACCCAGTGACCAAGCGTTGAGAGGTGGAGACGTTTAAAGATTAGAGTCGAAGGAAGGTTCGCTCGTATCGCGTTGTGATTGGTTATGTCGGCAAGGGCTGCACTCTGATTGGCTACATCGGCATCCAGTCTATAGAGCATCAATATCTCTCCGCGTTCTTAGCGAAGGGCTCGCAATCTTTCCAAACAAATCTGAGCAATTGGTGTGGACAGTGGCGATATTTCCCCAGCGAAAGCCCTGATTGGGGAATCATCCACGCCTCTATTATCCCAACATAGCGTGGTATTAATACCTTGATAAGAACCGGGTACATATACTAGGCCGATCTCAACCAAAACCCGGAGAAAACAAGTCAACCACTTGACTTTTTCTTAGCCATGATGTCTTCACCACCCGCACGAACAGATACTTATGCATCTGAAACTACGAAGCAAGATACCATCACTTCAACAATCTCCATCCAAGACCAACAACCAACAACCCTTTTCGCTGAAATTCGCAAATATCCTAAAATTTCCGCGTACGCTCTAGGATTGGCCCTCGCCTTCCTACTAACAGGCTACGATACTGTCATCCTCGGCACAATCACCGCTGTCCCATACTTCAAACTTGAATTCGGCGAACTCTACGAGGGAGCATACATCATCCCCTCAGCATGGCTATCAGTCTGGAGCGCAATAGCCCCCATCGGCTCGATGTTCGAAGCCGCAGCTGTGGGCTGGTTCCAGGATCGAGTAGGAAGACGCTGGTCACTTGCCCTTAGCTGTGTGATCTGCGCTATTGGTATCGCTATCGCGTTCTGCTCGAATCTTCCTGCTGAGATGGCGTCTAGACGAGATACTTTTCTTGTTGGCCGGGCTATCCAAGGTGTTGGTGTTGGTGGCGCGATGGCAGGCGGGCAGACCTATCTATCTGAGACTGTTCCCGTTACCCTTCGTGGCTCGGCTATGGCTTTGAGTCCGACTTTCATGCTGCTTGGTGAGCTCATTGGGGCAGCGGTTATCTTTGGTTGTGAGCACATGAAGTCCTCTTCTGCTTTCCTTATTCCGTTTTACTAGCGACGTCGTTAACAGCTCGAGAAAGGCATTATCCAAAAACGACTCTTGCGTAGTCAACCGAGACACGGAACTTTTTGTATTTGCTGACTCGGATTTCCCCCTCTCAATGTGGGGGGGGATAAAAGAAAGTCTCTCGGGCATATCAAACACCACCGAGGGGCATCATAGGTTTGTGCGATTGACGGCGGTCCCGGTACTGGGAGAAGCCGTGCTTGCGGGCCATCATTGGATGTACGAATTGGAACTACTGCTGTGACGAGTCGAGAAGGCGCCTGGACCTGTGAAAAAGACAGCGCTCGTAGGATCGTGCAAACGGACCCACAGCTTTACTATACAGACTAGGATCATGCAGCCATTTTAAGTAAAGAAAGCAAGAATTTGATAATATAAATTTCTATAGGAAATCTAGCCGCATTACATCTAGCGCCGGGTAGATTTTGTTAGCGTTAACCCTGAATTACAAGGTAATTCAATGGAAACTAATGATAGGTACGATCACAAATTATATTTCCTACCCAATAACAAGCGCCCTTTCATTGCTGATGAAAGACTATGAGAAGCTTATCTTGCGGCCCGCGATGATTAAGGAATAACACCCGACTTTTCCTCTGATAAGACACGGTACAATATACAGTCTCCGAGACAATTTCGCTGCGCCAAAAGTTTCCCGCGATCCAAGCAGATCCGTGCAGATGTACCATCATTCGGGACTTCGTACAGGCTTTTGGTCCTTGATATTCACTCCAAGCCAAAGTAAATCCGGCCGACTATTATGCCCAGACAAGTCCAGAAGAGCCTTGTTCTCGACAGTTCTGTCAAGGTCCAAGTTGGCATACACTAAGCCCTCCTCAGCTCCAGGAAGATCGTCAGAGAGTTTACGACCATCAGGTCCAAAAATGGCTGCAGCACCTCCTCCACAGGTACTGAATGCTGGAACTTCTTGCGATTGGAACTTTTGGATGCCACGCTCGCTGATCATACCAGTAGAGTGCAAAGTGTAAGCCTGGGCTTCGATAGAATATATACGCGATGCTTGCTCAGCCGCTTCCCCTTCATTAGCTATCAGGCCCGACCTTACAATGCAGTGAGGGCTTTTACCTTCTTTTGACATAGAGTACGGTCCTAAACCATCAATATAGGGCATCAAAGGCGGCCATGCCGCCACATGAATTTGTTCTTGCTGAGAGTAAGTGTGGTATTTTAGGAGAGGTTGATAATGTTCCTTTGTGATCATCAGCCAGTTATAGAGTAAAATCAAGATTATTCAATACGTACGCCACAAGAGAGCGCCCCGATTCTTCCAATTGACGAGTCAACAACATTAAGCAAAGATGGTCCGTTACCGTCTCCGAAAATCGTTCGCTCCATATAAAATGGCTTTATTTTTCTCCGCGTCATCAACAGTTCACCGTCGCTTCCAATCAAGCATTGCGCAATATACAGCGAACCAGCACTTCGTTCTGAGAAACCAAGACAGACCATAATATTGTTTTCAGCTGCACAGTCGCGAATGATTTTCATCTCTTTAGAATCAATGATAAGCGAATTCTTCGCGTATTCGACATTGAGCTGGGGGTCAAGAGGTCGTGCCCTTCACATAATCAGCGGATGTCAGTCAACGCTGAAGAGCACATTTGATCCCTACCAGATCCATACTGGATATCCACATATCCACAACTCTGGGAACGCAACCAAATGTGCCCCATGCTTCGAAGCTTCAACAATAAGAGCACATGTCTTTTTGATAGAGTTGACTAGGTTAAGCCACTCTTGCTCTGCTTGAACAGCGGCTACCTTAATCATTGCGTGTTGGGATCTGTATAAAACGTGATAGGAAGATACTTCTTCAATAGAGCGGACGTATGTATCTGACTTTGTCGCGATGGACTTTCTTACAGTCGCTTGCGAAACTGGTTTCCCCTCCGCCAGACTGTTTGACTGCTGTGATCAAGGGGTCCTCGGCCAATCACCCATATGTGCTCAAGCGCGAGGTATGTAATTGAACAAGGCATAATGATCACCTCACGTGCAGGAATTGAGTCGTAAGGCACTAGAGGCTACCAGAAGTATGACGTCATTCCCGTTACCCATGCTGGCGATAGAGCTGTCATAACTACGCAAAAACTTCCGTAAGCACCCTAAGTCAATGACCGTGAAAGGATAAGGTTCTAATCTTACAACATTGAAATACTGTAATTAGTAGCCTACGGTGGCAGATGCTCTCCAATCCTCAAACACTCAGCATGAGCTCAACAGTTCATCCCACGAGAAGGACAAACGCGGAAAATATCAAAAAGGCAGTGAGCGCATTTCCCTTTGTCATCTGAAGCAAAATAACAGTTTCTATAGGCTGCCAGGTTGAGCTCTGAATTTCCATCCCAAGTCTTCCCTGGCAGCAGTGGCATCTTCTGGGATCTAAAGCAATCCTTGCTGCTCCCTGTGCTTCGTATTGAGCCTTCTTCCTCTGCCGAAGTCTCCTCTATCCTTCAGATTTTGATAGAAGAGAACTGCCACTTTGCGATTAAAAGTGGTGGATGTGCCCGGGGTGAGGGATCTAGCAATGCGAAAGGTGGAGTGACGATTGATCTGATCCGCTTGAAAAATGTGGAGGTAGCGGAGGATAGAAACAGCGTCAAAATTGGAACCGGCGGAACTTGGTTTGATGTGTATTCGAAATTGGATCCATATGGTTTGACGGTTGCGGGAGGGAGGGTGTCAATGGTGGGTGTTGGCGGGTTCTTACTTGGTGGTGAGTCTAGGGTCGAACTAATGTTCCGCTCCGTATGAATTTGATAACTGAAGGCACCATAGGAGGTCTCTCGTTTTTCAGCCAACGTCGAGGTTGGAGCTGTGACGGCATCATATCCTACCAAATTGTGCTTCCTAGTGGAGAAATCACCGACGTGGACAAATACAGCCACCGCGAGCTCTTCTGGGCACTTCGCGGAGCTGGATCCTCGAACTTTGGTATTGTGACTTCTTTCGTCATGGAAGCCATCGACCTACCAAACAGGAATGGAGCATGGTATAGAACAAGTGTCTATACACGAGACAAGCTCCCTCAACTATTGAACCACCTGCAAGACTTATGGATAGCTCAAGATCAAGACCTTGCGCACATGAGCTTCTATTCTTATAATGGATCACAGAACAGTTTTAGTTTTCTCGAAAGCAGTCTACACACCACGCATAGCGATCCAGACACATGGCCAACGTCACTCTCTCCCTTTGAGACAATTGAAAGAGTATCCAGTATATCAAAGGTAGAGATTGTTCCTCTCGCCACGGCGACAGCGAAAGTTGGTAAAGTAATGGCTGCTGGGAGACGCAATATTTGGTTGACTTTCACATATCGACCCACGCGAAAATTTACGCCAATTTTGTATACCGTTTTTGAGGAGGAAGTTATCAAGCTTAAGGATGTGAAAGGTTTTCATGCAACGCTTGGCGTACAACTTGTTCCTCGCGACACCACACCTGCGCACAAGGAAACCGAAAGGGTTGAGAGCCTTCTCCCCTTATCTTTTGAGCATAGTGAAGGCCCGCTGATCATCGCCAACTTTTCATGCTCCTACCTGCTGGCGTCCGACGCTCAGATTGTGGAGGAAGCTACCGTTAGATGCATTGAGAAGATGGAAACGAAGGCAAAGGAACTACGGGCATGGCACCCGTTCCACTATATGAACTATGCCGATGAAAAGGCTCAAGCGAGCCAAGTGTGGAATGGCTATGGGGAGAGAATGGTGACGCAATTGAGAAAGATCCAGAAGAGCGCTGACCCGACTGGGGTATTTACTCGTGGAGGTCTGGCAAGTGGTTACTTTAAGCTAAATTCGTGTAAAGGACCGAATTTGTAAGATAATGCCTGCAATGAATGCTGGGCGCGAGCTGGGCGGGGGCTGGAACTTTTTTGAAAGTTGCGCTGCATTGTGAAAGAAAAAGGGGATGGTACAGCGTAGAGATGACAAACACAAGTTGAAAGTCCGGTTGAGTCAACCAATTGGAAGTTCCAAGACCGACGCGAAAGTTACTATAGCAACGTGAGAATACGTTAGAGCTATATATTATTTCCTTCTTATATTAGTAGTAATAGGATCTTATTATTATCCTTAATATCTAATATATATATAGTACTCTTCTATCTTTGTCCTTGCTATTCTCATTCCTGAGAGTCCTCCGTATTTGCTGAAGAAGGAGCAGTATGAGAAGGCGTTGGCCGCGATAAGATCGTTGCATACTGATCGTGTCAATGTTGAGCCGTTATTAGAACAAACGCGGATGTCGATTGTTCATGAGGAGCAGCTTTCGGCCGAGTTGTCGTATGTTGACTGCTTCAAGGGTATCAATCTGCGACGGACGATGATCGTTGCGTTTTCATTTACGGTGCCTAGCTTGTTTGGTGTTCCTCTCTTGTCGGGTGCCAGTTACTTCATGCAGGTTGTCGGTATGTCGTCGAGTCCCAGCCTTATTGTCCTTCTTGTCGGCATTGTTCTGGGTCTTCTGGCCAACGCTGTTGGTATATGGTTGCTGAGCCGCTTTGGACGTCGTCGCTTGATGCTTGGTACTTTGGCAGTCACCACCATCATTTGGCTGACTATGGGAATCGCGAGCTGCTGGTCTGGAAAAATTGTCATTTGGTTAGTCATTCCTTCAACTATCTGAAATATCATTACTAACCACTTTTTCTTAGGTACACCGCTGCATGCATGATGGCGGCTGTCATTGTCTGTGGAATGGGCGCTTGGCCTGCATCATACGCAATCTCTGGCGAGGCCTCTTCACTGCGTCTCCGTGCAAAGACACAAGGAGTAGGTGCCTTATGCTATATGTTGTCTAATGTTGTCTTCAACTTGATTCTTCCCTATATTTACAACACGGATGAAGGCGATCTGAAGGGCAAGACTGGCTTCGTATATGCTGGGCTGTGCTTTATGGCTTGCGCCGTGACGTGGCTTATCGTGCCGGAGATGAAAGGGCGTTCAGCACTGGAGATTGACGCTATGTTTGAGGCAAGTCTACCATGCAGACAGTTTGAACGCTGGTCTGGCGAGGGTGACTCTATAGCTGGCGATAAGACATAATAGCTGCCACGTGATATGGCTCCTTTCTTAAGTTCCTTAATGTATAGTTAGGACACGCGCGTGTCGGTGATCGTGGTAGTTGGAAGGACTTCCGGAGATAAATAAGCTTATCACCTCCATCACCAATCCAAACGGCCTTCCACCGATTCGCCTCATCCTCAAACCATGTTCGAAAGATAAGACTTGTATGCGGCATACACGTCTGATTCATGCTCTAGGGAGGCAAAAGTCGAGAACGTGGATAGCCCATGAAAAAGTGTTGGACCGGGCTGTGGTAAGCATTGTTGCCCTGAGTCCACATCGTGACCCGCCAGTAATAACTGGAGGTCGAATTGAAGCCATTTTCTGGCTTGCAAATGATGTTTCTCTGCTCGGCACTTTCCACGCGCCCTGAGTCCCATTCCAGTTGAGAGCTTCCAGATTCGGATCTTCAAGGGCTGTAGGGTTGGTTCTTAGCACTACGCGGTAGGCACTTTGTATGGCATGACGATCATCTGTTTCCAGTGTCCAAAAGAAGCGGATATCATCGCTGTCAATTCCTAGCATCTCATCAAAGCCGTGGATTCCACAGCGAATAAAACCCAACATAATGGCAAATCGAATTGACACATGGATATCTTAACATTTTCAAAACGTGGTATACAGAAATTCCTGTCGTCAGCTTGAATATTATGCATAATCTTGAAGTGGAATATTGAATTAGAACCAGAAAATGTTTATCACATGTGCATGACTTGAATAGTTCTAGTGCTAACCATCTTCACTTCCAACCCTGGACACTGTGAGTATGAGTATGAGTTTTTGATATGACTTTCTCATCATTCCAGCCTCAGGGAGCCTCAGGGAAGTTTCTTGGTTTGAATACGAGGTGTTGAAAACTCCATCCGTGCTAGCGTCAACTCGGGCCTCGGGCCCTGACTCATTCTTCGATTACACATACATTTTTATCCTCTACATCAATAACACCTTCTGCTCCAACCAGATGAGTTCCAAATCGAAAGTCATCTTGATACCTTGGGACTGTGAATCTGTCGTCCATCGGGCAGCCCTTGTGAAGCAGCGAGAGGAATGCGGTTGGCACCAGGAAAAGGTCGAGAAGGAATGGAGGGAGTTACAGGCGAAGGGCGGCAAGTGTATATACTGGATTGTGAGCCAAACGAGCACTGGCAGCTACTATCCGATGCCATACTGAAGTTTCGATCTACGGGACGCGATTGCTAACCTTATATAAGGTGCTTCCCTCCGATGACTCACACACGACCGAGGAAATGAATTTTCATCTTCGTTCTAAGGAAAGAAAACTAGGAATCAAACTCTCAGGACACGAGATTAACATTGAATTTATAGGTAAATGAGAAACTGCGAGATACGGCTCAAACAATCAATGCCGTTCCCCGGCGGGCATCACAGCAAGCCTTCATTCCCATTGGACATATCTCAATTGATTCCCTCAACGCAGAGGCGAACCACCCTGACCTGGAAATTCCATCGACCGGGGTCTTCTGGATCAAGACCTTCTACGTTAGTCACTCTGCGCAGAGCCAGGGTGTTGGGCGGGCCGCGATGGACGAGGTAGAAAAGATGGCAATTGGAGAACCTTTGAATGCCCGGATTTTGATGCTTGATACCGTTCAACGGGATGATCAAATGCGAGAAGAATTTGCCTTGGCAATGCATGGGGGTCTGCCAAAGGTAAGATGTAGTCTTTAGATTCGTGGAAGCGGCTAACATTTCGAAGGTCCCTAATCAGGATTGGTATGCACGACGAGGATATCAGGTGATCCAAACGGTGCAGAATTATTACAGGATTGAGGATAAAAATGGGAAGGTCTGGGACACCAAGACCGTCTTTATGAGAAAGGACATTGCTTGAGAGTTGGGAATTTGGGATGCAAAGAACTTTTTGTGCAGGGTCATTTCTTGACAGTTGGGACTTTCGTTGTGGCAAAGAAAATCATCAGAAGTAAGGAGCACATTTGAATAAGACATTGAAATAATACTCAAGGATATTCTCATATTCATGCATAATTTGATATGTATCAAGGAGATGTCTCGTGCATAACAGAAGAGGTACTCACCCTTGGCAATAACGTAATTCCCAAGCGAACCGCGCACTCCGCCCACCCTACCCTACTATTTATGAATATTACTCGACCACCAATACTAGTATGAAATTGAAAAATATATCAAATTAAACGTTACACATTGACCTTTTATGCCCAATTGTCCCACAATTACCACAGCGCGGGGGGGCCCTCTGATAGGTGTATTGCCCTGCCGCACTAGGCTCTGCGGCTACTACCGCGGTAGTAGTATTGGCCTGAATAGACTCCTCCTCCCACTGTTCCTTCGTACAGCCCTCAGTCCTGTGTATATCTGTGCTAGGGATAGCACGTTTCCGTCGCTGCTTAGCGTTCTCAGTGTGTATTCGATCAAGATCGGCTAAGTATAGAGCTTTATCATGCATACTCGCGCGCGCCCCCTTCGCCAATTGTTCAATTTGGACTAAAGCCTTCTTAATATCGATATCTGATTGATTGGCCTGCTGTAGTAGCTTGCCAATTGACCTCGTTTGACGCTGAATATCAATAGGCTTCTGAGGCGTACATGGAATAAATCCACTGCTGCCACTCTCTCCTGCCCTACTACCCGGGGGGGTAATATCGATATGGATATTCAATTTATCCAATACTCGTTGCGCAGAGAGAGGAACAAGACTAGCGCCAGCGAATGCGCTTTGAATAATTGATGTTGTATATGCCTTAGTGCGCGCAAGGGGATGATTAGACAAGAAATCAAGCTTGTCAATATGGTTTGCACCATTAACCATCATCGATTGAACCAACTGACCATACTCCCGCTTGATAATAGAGAAACAACCTACATCAAGCGGCTGGAGTAAGTGGGATGAGTGCGGCGGCATACAAATCGATATAATATTGTTCTCCTGGCAAATCTGATCGAATTGGGCCGTCATATGACTACCATGCCCATCCAATATCAAAAGACGCCATTTGCCCTTTGTCTGATAGGAAGTCAATGGTATAAAGTGGTTTTTTAACCACCGAATGCCAATTTGACTGGTCGTCCACCCATTATCACTGACTTCGATATGCCAATTGCGAGGGTAGTCAATCTGCGAAGAAAACCAGGCTGAATTATAGGTTTTAGCTTTGAAGATGATAACGGGAGGGAGCGCCCATCCACCAGCGCTAATTGTTTTAATTGCTGTAACCCACTCGCGATTGCCAGGCTGAATTTTGGCCCTTCTACCATAGTAACCAGCGCGCGTTACTACCTTAGCAGTACTACAGAGACCCATTGCGAAGCCAGTTTCGTCGAAATTGTATATATCATCTTGGTGGATACCGTATTCGCAAATAACCTCTTATACACGGTTAAACCACCCCTGAATAAGCTTCGGGTTCTCACAGAGAGCGCGCTGGTAGTCTCTACGGCGTGTATAACGGGAGTCGAGCTCTGGATGGCGTTTGATATAATTGGTGACCCAATTTTTGCCAACCCTAACCGGGGGGGCTTTGCCGCGTTGAGAGAGTAGTAAATTGGCCATTTCTCGCACCAATTCATGCCGAGGGGCAGTTCCACGATCGTCCATAGAAATAACCCATTTTTCTAGAGATTCCTCTTCTAATTGGGTCAATTTATGGTTATTTGCGCGAGTAGTAGCGCGTTCGGTGATACCACTACGGCGTTCGCGGAGGGTAGTCTCAGGGACTTCGAAAATACGTGCAGCGCGTCGGACAGATAATTTTTCGTCGTTTTTGAGAGCCTGGATAGTGAGTAATAACCTGCCCTCTTGGTTGGCACGCGTATAGCTAGATTGAGTGCGAATTGGTGGCATGGTGGGCGGTTGAAATGGTAGGGGTGGTTAGAATTACGCGTTTTTTGATGGGGTGCGCGGCTCGCTTGGGAATTACGTTAAATTTGATGCCTGAAATACTAGGCTAGTGCGGGGTCCGTTTGCGCTCTAACCCGATCGGGTTGACAGCCTCTCCAGATCGATAAGAGCTCCAAGCTCTCTTATCTCACTTTCAGCCTCTCTTTACCATATTTCAAGAAAGCTCGCACACAGATCCCCAGATCATCATGGCCAAAGAATAAGAAATCCCCTACCTAGCAGCCTAAAGCCAAGGCCAACCCAGCAATGGTCCGCGTTACCCCGCAGTCAAGATCCCACTTCCTGTCCACCTGACGTCAGTCCGATATTTAACATCTATCCCTCCCTCATCCCAGGAACCACACCACAATGACCTCTAGAACAATCTACCTGATCACATCCCGCAACAGCGAAGCTCAAAGAGCACACTTCGCCATTTTTGTCCCTACCGAGCGAGATCGCGATCGTGGAACCCTGATCCAAGCTGTCGGAGCCCCAATGGCGGGCTATATCCTTGAGTTCAAGCGAAATTACTCACCTGCCGATTCGATGGAGAAATATACTGTCTTTCCTATTGGGGAGGTCGATCCTGTCAATATTGTTGATCCATTGCCTGGTCCGAAGAAGAGTGACTGCACGCCGAGTGGGATTATAGAGGTCGCTGCTACGGAGATACCCACTCCTGGTATCAGCGAGAACTTTCTGGCCCCTGTGAACGATGTGAGTGGATAATTCCTCTCAAGGAAGGCTGGTACTAATTTTTGTGTGATTGCTAGATTAGCAACAAGCGGTGTCAGGAGTGGACTATGGAATATATTCGTCATCTTGTTGGGAAGAGGTTGATTGGGTCGGATGCTATTCGAACTGTGCAGTCTAAACGTGATCCACCTTATCATGGTGTGGGCTTGCAATCTACTACATGCCGCTATTGAGCTACTCTAGTGGGGCGTGCTCGGTCGCCAGTGGGGTACTTCCACCCCTTCTACGCAGATCATGATATATCTCGGTTGATTTTCTTTTGCATTAGTCCCTGTACGCTAGATAGCACTATGTGAGGCTTGGAACAAGGAGTTCATTATTGGGTAAATATTCCCGTCTGTACAATCTTTTTCAATCATGACATTAGTCCTGATTGCCATGTCTCACGATGCCTGTGTTAACAACGGACGAATGTTTTCAATTTTGCCCACGAACCGCGTATCTAGACCATATCCGATCAAGAAAAGGCTGGACATTTCATTTTATTGGCTTTGACCGCTGCATCCTTCCCATCGCGAACATGATCCACCAACGCACCTCGATGTGTTTTGTCAATTCAGCATTCCCAGCGCGCAACTATCCGATGCGACAATAAACGAACATAACGCTTCATAGATCTCATGCAAGTCACTTTTGCTTAATGTATCTCATCTCATATGGTTCAATCGCTTGTATTAAACAGCATCGACAGACTCAGTTTCTGACATCTTCCGCGGTGAACCGCTGAAAAGGCCAAAGGGAATGGCAGTCACGCCAGCCAGAAGCCCAAGGACCAGCGTCATAATTCCCCAACCAGCATTGACACGAATCGGACCAGCCATCATTGGACCCAGAAGCTGACCTGCCGCGAATGACATATTGAACAGCGCGTAGGCCTGTGCAATAGGGCTCTTCTCACCAAACACTCCGGGAAACTCAGCCTCGTAATCTGTGATGACTTGCGATACCTCCATCATCGCAACGATCTCGATGGTGACAATCGTTAGACCCAAGATGAGCAAAAGTACCACTAGCAAGGCTATATGGCCTGGCGAGTTTTCGGTAACGAGTCGCATCAAGATCCAGGCGCAGCAGCAGGCTGCGAAACTAATGGCACCCAGGATACGGACCCCCACCGAATCAATTAGCTTACCAATCTGCACCCCCGCAAAACTTGGTATGGTTAAGGCGAGAAATATTATGCCGGCTCCCTTCGGGGTCCAGGCGAAGAGTTCCATGGTAAATAATGGTAAAGACTAAAACATGTTAGCCAAGAAGCGAAGAATTGGAGTCACGAACATACAGTCTCTAAGGCTGAGAGTGTGATTGCCATGGAAGTTGTCGCCACCAGAGAAAGTGGTAATCGTGCAGTGCGTAAAAGACTTAAAATAGTCGCATGCTGCTCGTTGTTCTTTCCAGACTGTTCAACAGACTGCAACGAGGGTCCCAACAAAGGAGCATCTTCTCTCTCACGCTCCCGACGAGAGAACCGGCCTGGATTTCGAACGTCATTGGCATTGAAAGTATCATAAAGGCTGCTTTGATAATCGGAATCGGAATCAGAGTGTAGTTCAGGTTCGGGTTTCCTAAGATCGATCTCTGTGAAATAAATGTCAGATACAGCTACAAAAGAACACGTGGGAGGAATCATACTTGGCATTTCAATCATCGCGAACCGCAACACAACATCCACCACGATCAATATCACTGGAATCGCAAAACATCCATAATACCCAAAGGTCTCATGAATATACCCACTGATCATAGGGCCGAGGAGGAATCCCCACGTCAACCCAATAGTAGTCGTCCCCAGCGCCGCGCCAAGCCGCTCTGGTGGCACATTATCAGACACAATAGCAAGACCAACGACCCAGACTGCTGCAGCCGAGAATCCCTGCAAACCGCGCGCAATAACCAGAATTGGGAACGTGCGCGCAAAAGCGAAAAGCGCTGTGGATGTTCCCAAGGCGATAAGTCCGAGGACGAAGGGAAGTTTTCTCGACGAACACTTATCGGCAAAATACCCGAACAGCGCTATTTTCTTTAGCTTGGGTTTCAGATGTTGGGTTAAATTGATTGAACTCACGCGATCCAGCGAGCAGTGTACCGCCGTACACAGCTAACAATATCGAAACAAG
This sequence comes from Penicillium sp. IBT 16267x, assembly GCA_028828865.1. Lineage (NCBI taxonomy): Eukaryota > Fungi > Ascomycota > Eurotiomycetes > Eurotiales > Aspergillaceae > Penicillium > Penicillium sp. IBT 16267x. The sequence goes on along the minus strand of JAQJZQ010000005.1, from coordinate 4,775,510 downwards.
GTATTGTGCTTCGAGCGGTCAGCGTGAGAGGTCACAGGGAAAGAACGGGATGAGCTACCATCTTCTGGACGAGCGCCTACTCGCTCAACAAGCGCTACCGGAATAATGGGAACGATCTGCAAAATTAGTTACACGACATACATAGAGCATTCCAAGACCGGCATGGAGGCTTAGAAGCTCAAATAGAATGGATTTGAATCAACGAACCACGCCATAAATGAAAGAATCCTGTCGAGGTAGAGAATGTCAGCGACCGCACCCACCGGAGCGACAATGAAGAAAAAAAAACCTACAGTGAAAATCGCAATCGATACGGTCAGAACGAGAAACGTTTCGGACGACCGAAGATTAAACAGCCACGGTTTGTGCTCTGTGTTCCCCATTGTGACGTGCATTGGGAAGGTTGAAGAAAGTGAAGTTGGGAAGAGGGGCCAAAGCACGAACCATGGTAGCCGTAGCCGATCAATGATCTGCGATCGGGCACGGGCGCTACCTTGCCTTCGCATTCGGCGAGCAGGGTTTTAGTCTGCAAAATAGTGTCATTTTCCCCATAAACCCCTATTTTCGTTTTGTGTGATGTGATGTATCAAATTTTCAGCTGGGCCTTCTTGCTTTTGCTGTTCGTGCTAAACTGCCAAGGTGGCGTCGATACTCGTGTCATGCAGGTCGGCTCATGTAGCCTACATGAAAGAAAGACGTAATAGAAACATACATCCATGCAGTTGAACTACATACTGTATGTATATGGTAAATAACATATAAACTTGAACCAATCCACCCAATGCAACACCAAGCTATAAACACAAACACCCTGGATATATCCTGCGCCATGCTGATCGGAGTCATGAATCTTGACCGTCCGTAATGTACATAAGTGCAAAACACGCAAAAAGCAAAAAGCGAAAAAAAAGCAATCATATCGGCAAATATGTCCAACCACCCGCTTTAATGGCGAAAAATAAGGTGCCAAATGCAAGTGTCAATGCCAAGAGGCCAATCACGGCGAATATTCATACCGTCGCCAATTGTCACTAACCCACCACTGTGCAGCCCTCGCGGCCTCGTGAACCCACTGCACGGCATCAGAGCCATGTCGTAATGCAACAGCAGATTTAAGAGACTCCAAATCAAACGATTTAATCGGTTTCTTCTCATGCGGGTCAGACTCGATTTCGGTGAATCGCCACTCCACTTCTGGAACAAGTGGAACGATGAGTCTGTATGGTTGCGAGGCCGAGCGCATGGCGACCATTGAGCCACCAGTGTTCATAACTGTGAACTGCCAGTTTCGGGTTTTGTCGTTTGAGGCGATTATGGGGCGGATTAGGGATTGGCCTTCGTAGAGGGGGAGGAGGGATTTAATGGCCGTGTTGCTTTTTGAGGAGAGGGATTCGGATTGTTGGAGGAGATCGAGAATTGTTGGCAGGATCTGTATGGAGGTTGTAGAGGAGTTGATTTGGATTGGGGGGAGGTGGGGGTGGGACTGGGATTGTTAGCATGGGAGTATGTGATGGTAGTGGTGGTGGACTCACGATGACTAGTGGGACGTGGAAGTTGGCGACGTGCGGGTTATCGTAGGGAGTGATGCTGTTATCCTCAAGAAGGGAAAGACCACTGATAATGTTAGAATCGAGCTTCTTCAAACCTGGGAGGTGAACACTTACTGGTCGCCTGTCATGATAACGAGGGTCTCATTGGCCACGCCGGTCTCCTCGAGAATATCCAAGACGGTACCGAACCACTTATCGTTGATACCAATCGTAGTGAGATATTTGTTAACATCGTCGTTGTTTCCGCCCCAGGAAGAGCTGATAAGCTCCTCGTACTTCTTGCCCGGTGTATCCCAAGGGTGGTGAGTCAAACCAGTCAGGTGCTCAAGGAAAAGTCGTTCATGATTCTCCTCCGCATGGGTGATAGCATCCCGGAAATAACTCGCCAGGTCATGATCGGGGTATCCCCAGAAATTGAACTTCTCGCCGTGGAATGACGTATCATTTGCGTGTTCTTTATCAATGGACTCGACAGTCAAGATGTTCTCTGGCTTGAATCCTAGAGCAGGCGTGAGGCGGTCCTGGTGATCGTAAGAATCGGTAATCGACTGCATGAACCGTGGTCGCCATGGCCAGTTGGTGAAGTCATCACTGGCGCTATCGTTTGTATTGGCGCTGAGAACGTCGAGGATATGCGGCATGCAGGGTTGGTAAATGTGGTGCTCGTATTCGTGGTTAAAATCCATGACTAAGGGCGAAAGACCGCAAGTCGTTCCTTCGATACTCTTCAACGTGAAAGTTCCGGCAGTGTATGAGTTGGTGGCATAGATACCACCGTATGGTTTCACCGTTTCGTTCTTGTGGAAGCCGGACTCTGTACCCGTGAGACGCTCGGCAGTGTGGGTAAGATTATTCAAGCGCTTCTGGACATCCTGCGGGATCTTCCTGTCCTTGTACGAGTCCAAAATTCGGTCGTGCATATATGTACCGTTTCGCAGAGGAAATACATCGAACCGAGTGCTCTCCATCTTGAAGACGAGCACATGCTTGATCTTGAAGTCCTCACTTTGGAGGACTGCACGAAGAGGCTCAAGCACATCCTGGTCCAAGTTTGAGATGTGGATGGGATCTTCAGTCGAATTGTAATGCTTGTGCTCGAATTCTCCATCGGAGGAAAGCTTCCAGTCTCTAAAGCCAGGCCAGTTGCCCTCTGGGAACCAGTCGAACTTCGGCGGCGAAGTCAAAGCAGTCAGCTTGCCATTCAATTCACGCTCCTCGGTGATACCGGCCAGTTTGGTTTGCGTGTCAACGCCGCTGAATGGGGATAGGAAGATGGTTTGGGACAGGAATCCATATGACTCAATCGCTGGACGGAAACATCGCAAAACAAGAACGAAGAGGGTGGCTGTAATGACAAGCGCGGTCTTGATCGCGGTCTTGATCACAGCATGACCCCATTTTTCCATCTTCATGAACTGGACATCCTGTGCTGGTTCATCGAGTAGCGGAGCCGAGTTTGACATGATTTTATCCTCTTCGTCGTAATCACTCAGTGCAACCGGCTCGTAGATTTTCATTTTCGCAAAGATCTCTCTGCCGCGAGCGGTTCGACTCAGAACACGCTCTACCACCGGCTGGTATCGAATCAAGAAAGCGTCCACTTTCGGCTTGGCTGCCTCCGATGTAGGTCTCCACACTGCCACAGCGACACGACGCCAGATACCGATCATAGCTTCCATGCCGTTATACGGATATGGCGACGCGAACATGGACGCAACCAAGAGCATTGCTTCGACAATAACGAGACCCGTCAAACCGGTGAGCAAAGTGTTGACAGCGGCTGGATCTGCATTGAAAGAACCTGCTTGGCGCCAATGAATTTCCGCGCCGGTCAGGATATAAAAGGATGTGTTCGCGGCTGCCATAATGGAGAGTATAAGGCTACGGACGTTCACGGTTAGCCACGTCCGTCGATCTATTTATCGATAGACACAGGGCATACTTACCTGGTGCACACTACCACCAGACCCGCCAGAATGCGCGCGATCCTCCATTGGAAATTCTGCGTCAATGCATATCCAGCAAGCAGAAAGAAAAAGTCCTGTAGGAAGAATGTAGACCCCCACAGAATTAATTTTTTGGGTGGTACTGAGTCCCAATGTGCGTATATATGGAGTACTTTTGCACAGATGACAGTCAAGAAAAGGAATGTAAACCAGAACTTCCGCGCGATATCCCAATTCAAAGTACCCCGTACAGCGCGGGCGGGAAGTGCACAACAGACAAAGCTGAGGCCATTGGAAGCCCGGCCCGCGAGCATTTTGGAAATTATTGTTGATATCGGGTCAGTCTCTAGGTCGGAAGGGACGGAAATATCTTTATAGAAGCATTAAAGCATTAATTTTGGCGAACATGGGTGTTATTCACGACAGGATCGCAAGAATATTGAAACCAGATCCTGGATCCTCCAGGGCGATCCAAAGTAATAAATAGAATTGATGGAATTAATAGAATATGGGGAAAAGGAACCAATCGCTATGCTCCGTCCTGTGCCAAGTAGAACGGGAATTGCTTGTGGAGCGTCAGACCCAGCGAGGGTTTCATCCAAGCCTTCTAGGTCATGCGGTGTTTTTCCTAAACGAGAATCAGGGTCCATCTGTAACGCAGGTTTTTGTTACCTAATAGCACGGACTAGAGTTAATTGGTTATAAGATGCAGTACCGGCTTCGCAGGGCTCGGAAGTAGGCTGTCTCCGTTCCGTTGACTCTCGACAAGGTCTCGTTTTTTCCCCTGTGGACCTAAACGTGGCTACGGTTGAATTTTTTCGGGCTTTGTTTGGGATTTGAATGGGCTTGGTATTTACATGCGACAATTGGATCAGGGTATAATGAAGTTATTCAAGGTATTCGTAGAACATATACAGAATGCAAACTACAGAGTGTAGGTCCATGCGATCCTGAATGCCAACGCACACACCCCTGAAGTGTCACACTGTATAACCGAGCCTTCCGGGCAAGCTTCGTACCGGTTGGAGGCTAATATGGACTCATCATTTTTCTATTGTACGATGTCAGGGGCAAGAGTGACTCCTGCAGCTGTAGTGCAAACCTATAGTCAATATTTCACTTGAAATCCTTAGGCACGAGCTCACCTTCCACTAAAGGAGTGCGGCTCAGAATGAGAATGCTTGGCTTTTCTTTTCTTTTTTTCTTTCATGTGGGTCACACGACCGAAGGTCGCCTTGATCGAATCACCGGCTATCCCCGGTGCCAAGGCAGAGAGATGAGACTCGCAAGGGTTTTCTTGATTTAGGCGGAATTGTAGTTGTGGAGCGAGTGGAGACGATGAAAAATATCTTCTCAGCTTACCGGCATCCGAATTCCGAACGCTAAGAAAACACTGCGGGCTTTCTGGAATTTCTCGGGTGGGTTCATACTGGAACAATGATTAAGATGAATTGAAAACCATGCTCAAGTGGGCTTCAAGTACTATTCAATGTGCGTCGACAAGACCCCGAATCCTGAATTACCTCGGAGGAATCCAAAGCTTTGTTTGCTTCCCGCGGCATTAGCCCCCTTTTATCACGAGACCGGTGCCACTCGCATATGTATTGCCCGATATGTTTAGATTCAGGGTCCTCGTGAGGCTAAACGCTAAACTTGAGTTGTAGAGTACAAGGATGACGCGATCAGGCTGTGAACCGCTAATGGGGCGCATTGACTATTATTTACTGCCTCGGCTGTAACCTTGATGCAGAATATTGTGGGGAAACCTTGTAACTCGAGGGGCGAGCTCACGAATGTAACTGAGAGATCCTTCTTGTACCAAGTCTCACATCTCATTTGCGAATGCCTCGTACCGCACAAACTAATGAAGCTAAAGTAATGATCGCAGCCACTTCTACTCTATGATAACTCTCGCATGAGTTTCGAGGTTAGTATGCTTTCGACTCCGGACAAACACATTTCTAACACCGCAATTCATAAAAATCCCACTCTTTCCTCATCGAGCTAGCATAATATAAAAGTGGTACCGTGTCAAATAACCCTACCATTGACAGCTTCACCGCATGAATCAAAGCGCATGAAACAACCCCCACAAGTGACTCAGACCGTAGCTAAGATTGTCGCGATCTGCGATCTTTCCTCACGGGGGCGCTGGGGCCAAACTCAATGAGTGAGTTCATTGCTACCTGGTGAAAACCTGCCTTGGACGGGATGTCTGACTTGGCCTGTTGAGCTCCCCACAGCTCTGGGGTTGCACCCTGATTATGTGATTCAAACTAGATTTCTATTCTACTTGTCAACCTTGTGCAAAGAGGCAAGACCCATGGAAGATGTACGGCACGGTTGGGAGGTAAGGATAAGCATGTTTACTTCTTCAAAATACAGATGAGGAATACACCTGCAGGTTTCATAGAATTACATGTTTGTTTTTCACATTTGGTTTCGATAGGCAGTAGATAATGGTACTTGTCACAAAGCCAAGGCACAATGAACCAAAATTTCTTATTTAGACCCGGGGTCTTAATGTGTAAATACAACCGATTGCCCTTCAATTCTTTCGTGCTGAGGGCGATAACTCACTCCATCAACTTTCAATCCTTGCTCATTGACCAGTGTGACGGTGTCCCCATGATCCGAAAGAGGACAATCCGGAATATCAAAAGAATGACTTGCCATAGCATCTAAAGATGCATCCGCTGGCAGTGTCTGGGATTCTCCAGTTGAATTCATGATCTTCCAAGAAGACAGGGGCTTTCTGTGGTTTGTCACGTTCGTAAGAGTGACTGATCTGCGTCTGGGTTGGCTACCAATAGAATTTACCGACGCCTCGTCAATTGTCACAGCATTCATCAGGTTGATGTGCGTTCCTATATGGCTGAGATAGTTCTTCCAGGTCCCTGATGCTATGGCATGTCCGGAGGTGTCATCTGTGTGGACAGCTTGTGACGCGAAGCCGATGAACAGAGCCAGCCATCGATTGGAGCTCGGATAGTGAATCAAAAGGCCTCCATCTTGAAATACACCGTCATCATGCTTCCATTCATCGACATTTCCTTGGTTCATATGCAAATTGTGGATACCCTTGTAATCGATAAACCGTGCGCCAAATAGGTAGAGGTCGGCGTGCTCGTCAATTGCTTTCTCAATTTCGGGTTCAATGGCATCAGCGATATCATTTTGTGGGTCGTCGTGGTCTAGGATTTGGCCGGTGTTGATTTTGAACAGGTTACTCCTGATATAGTCTGTTCTTAGGCCGATCGGGCTTTGTTTTGTTTCGGCGAGAGGATGAAATCCTAACGGAAGGTCGGTCAGGCTATTGATAATGGGGTGATCGTTGAAGTTGTGGTCTATCCAGTAGGCGAGTCGAGATTCTTCCTTTTCTCCAGACCTGATGTTGACCACTGCTCGGACGAGGCCGGGAATTTCCTTGTTCCTTTGGCTGGGCTTATGCGATCTGCGGCGAGAGTGGAAATATGCATGGTTGGATGTATCGCCTCGATCATCGATGTAGAGTAATAAATGTGGGTTTTTAGACTTATCCTCACGGTGTTCAATAACGTAGTGGACAGCATTTGCCTTCCACACGCCGTAATCGTTTACTGGCATATTGAAGGAGACGGAGAAAAGATGATATTTGAAACGGTCGTTGCAGATAAATAAGATTGAGAATATTGTTTCTCAGAAATTATGTGTAAGCTACCTATTCCCGCAAATGTTGGGAGGTTAAGTTCATTATATCTGGAGCTCAGTGTTCAGGTCGGGTGACATCGATATGACGTTATTACCAAACTATATAATTGAATACCACGATAAAGAGACTTTGCGTGGTGGAATTTCGTATTATATGCCCAGTTTCACTGCTTGAGATTAATCTACACTATTAGAATTGCCATATGATGGTATACTTAAAGGCCAGACCATGGCGTACTGCATGCCTAGCCAGTGGCAAAATATCATCCAACGAAATCCGGTGGACCTGAATAGATCAATCTCTAAACCTTTAAAGGCTAATAATTCAGCCTCACCTTCGCTACCACGTGATGCAGGTCTTGATTCGCAGCCATCCACACCGTATATCTAATTAATGGCATGTACATGTCATATATTTTGCGGAAGATGAGGGTTAAATATGCTACGTGTAATGACGAGGCGGTTCTAAGGTTACCAGACCTAAAGTCCTTAACCCGTACCTAAATTATATTAACGTTTGAAGGTATTTTTTGCAAGTAGTCCTTTTTTAGCATAAATACGTCATAAGGTTTTCCTTATAGTATCATCATCTTTTGCTGTCTTTCCACGTTTAGAGCATAATTATTTAATTAACTAAAATAGAAAAACAGCTATTAAAAGTTAATCAGCAAGTGAATTCTCATTTCCCTACTCTTAGTTTCCTGCTTCCAGTTACGGATTCGATTTTGCGACCCAACGTGATCAGAAAGTGAATAGATACCTTTCCTGATTAATACCAGTCCCACAGCGCTGAACCTACCGAATTACGCGTCTTTGATACCTGACTCGATCTTCACTTACCTCTCACCTACCTCTCACCTCACCGTCAACATGGTGAAGTAGAATAAACCAATCGATCGGCACGTGGATAAAATCTTTCTTAAGGCGCTGAGATTCACTCCTGCGCTGCCAGCCGGTTTTAAGTTCGCGTATCTGACTGCAGCTAAAAAGGATCAATAACCATTTACGAATCATGACCTAGACCACATTACTTTACACTATAGGAACATTCGCAAACATTTCTGGATATATAATGCGGATAGACTACTAAACATAGAGGGAGCCCGCGTCTTGTTTCGACGCAAAGAAAGCAATCGGTAATACGTCAACGATCCTTATACACTAAACGAGAATGTGGATAACGGGGGTAGGATGTTGGTGAGGCTGCAAGAAAAAGTACCCCATCGCTGATTGATTCTTAGCGGTATTCGTGAACGGAATCCATTAAGGGTCCTTAGATCCAGCCAAGATTCTGCTTCTTGGCTCCCAAATCCTAGTTATATTTAGCGCTTTGTGGGCAAACCCACAAAGAATTAGGCAGTAGTCAGAATGAAAGAATATTATTGATATTGAAAGGCACTACTAGCGATCCTAGGTTAAAAGTCCTATCGCGTATATTCACCAGAGGAATGTAAGGAATGACTAAAATAGCAGTGGTCCTGAAATGAAACACAATATTAAGGGAAGGTAATTCATCATGGCTAGGTGGAGAATAGTATAGAAGGGAAGAGTGGGTGGTAAGCGTGACTAACGACGCACCCGTTACTTTTTCTATTTGATATTAGTCGTTGATATTAGGGCTTTCATAGATACGCATAAAGCTTATGACGAGGAGTTTTGGTCCAGAAAATAGAGATGATCAAATAAATCGTAAGAATATTGGAGGATGCGCCGACTCCTATGAAAAGTTAGACATAATACTTTAAACCGGAGGCTTTCTTAATTATAACTTACTCTAAGTAACTAGTATCCCTGGCTGCGTTGATTCCATTATTTTAGGGTGGGTAGGTTTCCTTTCCATGAAGAAGATTGTGGTTATGACATGGTAACGGTCTATAGGTAGGGGGATATCATGCGGTTTTATTTGGCCCCTTCTTGGCATCCCTCTTTTACCTACTTAGCTACCTGAGATTTTGGGGTCATTCCTGGCCTCTGATCGGTCAAGATCTCATTTTCCCTGGATTTTGCTCTATACCCCCTCCTAATACCAGTTTGACTACTTCACGTAGGGGAGCTTAATAGTTAAACATAAAATTAGTTTAACACCTTCACCGTATTTAGAGTAGCGCAGTACTCGAGAATTAATATAGTAGTATTATCGAGTATATACCTAATGAAGAGGGGAACGCTCGAAGGCTACACGATTAGAGATATATAGGTCGATCTAGTAGGACAATAACAACTATATAGCACCGTAGGTTATATATAAGGTCTATAGGCTACTGCCCCTATATAGGATAAGAGAGGTATAGAAGCGTGTTATTCTATACTATCTCGGAGGCTCTAGATATACCTAAGTCCTATATACTAGTCTACGGAAAAACTAGCGTCTTAATATAGCCCGGAATAACCTAGAAAAACCTCCTCCGATCTCCTCTGTGACACGGCAAGTCTGAAATGGAAACCATTCAGGATCCTATTCACAAGAGAAAACTAGACAAGGGGGAAAAGAAGGAAAGAACAAGAGAAACCACCGCAATCCTCCTTCAAATAGTCCTCAGAGAGATCACATGACCTTTCCATAAGGGGATCTCCGGCAAACGAGCGACAGCAGCCAACGAGCAACATAAACCACATGACGTTTCCTCTAAGCTAACTGGTAACCAGGTCAATCTCATCACATCCTCCGTAATATTAAGTAATCACACTAGGGTTCCCCCACTACACTAAGTACATACCTAAGTACATACTTGCTTATACTACTCTATAGACTACGGAATGTGATGATGATTAGTGATAGTGAGCTCCTTTTCTTACTAGTCTATATCTAGGATCGACTAAAGCGTTACCTTACACATCAACGTGAGTTAAGGTGATACGATGTTCTTCTTTAATTGAGCTCCTACTTAGGAATATCTTTCTTAAACGTAGTAAGGGCGCGCCGCGCGGCCTACTCTTATTTATGCCCTACCTAGGGCTTTTGGTTAGTACTTTCCATTAGCCACATAATAATACTTTACTAATAATCAACTAGCATATTTATCTAGCTATATAGCTCGCCTGTTTTTAACATAAAACGCCTATAATCGCGTTGCGTATGGCATTTAGTTGATTCTCCTGCTGCTAGACTTCCGCAAAGCCCAATTTGGGCCCTAGGTCTCGGCCCAAAACCCAACCCATGTTGGGCTTGGGCCTGACCTCTCCGGCCCAGACCCAACCCAAAGCCCAGTCTGGGCCCCCAATAAAGCCCAATAAAGCCCAAATAAGCCCAAATTTTGCATAATTCTGATCATAAAGCTGCTCAGTCATCAAGATGATTTACCCTTTCTTACATCTGTTCTGGTTTGTATAATGTACCACTACGCCTTCTTCGCATAAATCTCTAGAAATTTAGAGAAATGACCTTGTAACCCTAAAGAGTATATTGAGCTGATTATAATTTGAATTTCAATTAGAAATTTTATAGGGGGGGTGCTAGATGTGGCCCCCCCTATGAAAATTTCAGGAAATTTTGAGATGAAGTTATAGAAATATATATTTATTATATAGAGTAAGTAGTGCATCTTTGTAGACTAAAGAAATTCATGATGAAAATTTACTATTTTAGCTAAATAGAATTAATAATATATATAAAAGTTATTCCTCTGAATTATTTAATTAGATTAGCTTACTTAAAAATCAATTAAAAGAAGGTTATAGAGTAGGAAGGCTACTTAAAGATTGAAGTTTTTCTTCTTAGCGTGGTGGGTTGAAATTTTTTGAGGATCCAGAAGATAACTTAGGCTGGGAATTAGGCTATTATTAGGCTAATTAGGTTATTATTAGGTTTTTACTAGGTTAATTAGGCTATTACTGGGCTTTTTCTGGGTTTTCTGGGTTCTCTTGGGCTTTTTGGGCTTAATCCATATCAGGTGGATCTATCTAGCCAATTAAATCTAATTCTACCTTTTGTTCCCCCCTTCATAGTTGATGTATCATATTGACTTAATTACTCCCTCCTTCCCTAGCACCAGAGATAATATTACTTTATAAGTGTCTCCTTAGGCCTTTCTCCCTTACCTCCTAAGTTTACTGCAAAGCTAATTCATTATGTCACAAAGTCAGCACTCTGACTTCGCATCCTCTCTTTATGATGGTGAGATAGATAATCTTAGCTATCTTGCATCATCGAACCCCCTAGCCACTCCATCTGGTAGTCAATACGCGCTTGATACCCCCGACCAAGACTTTCTCCGACCGAACCTCCGACTGGTAGTCCCCTCCTCCCTTACACGCGTTGGACCTGACCGGAGGAAGGCCTTTGTTCTCTATGAGAAAATGACACATACTGAATGGGTAGACTGGTGGTTGCAGACTGATTTCGGGAGAAAGACCAATATCAAGTGGAATTCAACCAGACATGCGGAGATCTGGAGCCACTTCCACCAGGTTGCCCATAATATAGATGGTGCACCAAAGGTAATGTGTCAACGGTGTGGAGCTATCCTTGAGCATCCTTACACAGTCAATCCAAAGGCAAAGAGCAAGTTTACATACCATGGTACATCTACTATGCAAAGACATCTAAAGACAACTGGATGCTTGAATGCTGAGCGGGGGAAGGGGACTGAGATCACTAAGTTTCTAAAGATTGGGGTACGTTCTATCTTAGTAGGGTTTTTAGCCGAAATCAGCTCTTATTATACTAACATATTCTGGGTTTTAATACTAGAGAGAACCTATTAACGATACGCCTTTTTCGCAAGCAGGATGGGAAGAAGACCTCCTCCAGTTCCTTAACCTTAATCGGCTTCCACTTCATCTGATTGAGCATCCATCATTCCAGCGTCTGATTTCTCGAGCACGCTGCGCCCCAACACTCCCAATAATCCCCTCTGCCGATACAATCCGTCGCCGACTTAGAAGTATAGTCAAAGACCGGCAAGAAGGCATACTTCGGACACTACCAGTTGGCTCAAAGATATCAATTGCGCTTGACTGCTGGACGTCTCCTTTCTCGCAGGCGTTTATGGCAATCACAGGCTATTTTATTGATGCTGATTGGGTATACCGGGAGGTGTTGCTTGGGTTTAAGCCCCTTTATGGTGCACATACAGGCACGAACCTAAGCAGTGTGCTTCTTCAAACTCTAATGGAGCATAATCTTGAAGCCCGAGTCTTTAGGATCACAACAGATAATGCATCTAATAATAAGACGTTGGTTGATTCTCTCCAGCAGTCTCTATCGGATGAGGTTATTATTGCTCGGATTCCATGTCTTGCTCATGTCATTCAGCTCAGTCTTAACCAGCTCCTTAATCGCATTAAGGCAGTTCCACTTAATGACTCAGCGGAGACAAAGTGGACAGAGAAGCAATCCAGGCTAGCCCAGCTTAATGCACAACACCGAGTGCGTGAGATATCCTATACCTTAAATAAGGTCCGCTATCTCGCTATCTACGTGAATGCGAGTCCTCAGCGCCGAGAGACATTCTATAATCTCCAGACAACGAATATGAAGCTTGTGCCTATCCAAGATGTGAGAACTCGATGGAATTCAACGTTCTTAATGCTTCGCCGGGCAAAGCGTCTACGTGATATCTTTACACCATTTTGTGTAGAGTATGATTGCGAAGAGATGCTGCTTAATCACGAAGAGTGGCGCCAGGTTGACTACCTTCTTTGCATCACTAAGCCATTCTTTGAGTATACAACTCAATTATCAAAGACTCGTGATATCACTGCGCATTATGTTTTCAAGATTTATAATAAACTCTTTGAACACCTTGAGCGGTCAATGAATCAGCTACGGCGAAAGCGTGTTCCATGGAAGCAACAGATGTTCCGCGCACTAGAAGCTGGTCGGTCAAAGCTTGATGAGTACTACTCCCAAACCGATAGCATCCAAGGGCATATATACGCAGTCAGCACAATGCTCGCCCCGGTGAATAAGTTCAAATTCTTCCTTACAAAGGATTGGGAGCAGAAGTGGCGCGATATATATCGTAACTCCTTTCAACAGGCAGTTATTCCATACCAAGAGCAGCTCTCAGCGCTTAGTCAATCCTTAGATGGATCTCGGTCAGTTGTTCAGTTAAGCTCGGCGCTGGATAAGATGTTAGATGAGAGCGAGGCACAACCAGACGCAGCTACTGATGAAATAACCCAATATCTTGATAGTGGTATGTTTTAAAGTCATTCTCTACTATATTATACTAACTGGTTAATAGATATTGTCCAAGTCGGACCTCTTGCATTCTGGAGAGAGCACCAAGCTCGCTTTCCAGCAATCGCTGCTCTTGCACGGGATGCACTCTCCTTCCCTGCAACAGGTGCTGGTGTCGAACGACTCTTTAACACTGCTCGGGATATATGCCATTATCGCCGAGGGAGAATGAAATCACAGACGATTGAAGAGCATATGATGTTTCTTTGTACTTCAAGATTTGACATGGAAGAGAAGGAAGCGAAGTATCTTGAGCAATTCTTCTCTCATATTGAGATACAGGCAGTGAAGGAAGAGAAAGATGAGAATCTTGGCGAGGTTCAGGTAGATGCAATTAGTGATACAGAGGAGCAGGATGATGAGGTGAATGATAAGACTAGGCAAGATGAGGTAGGTGAGCCTGAGCTCCCGGCAGCTGAGAATAATACCCAGATACGGGCATCAGGACGGAAGCGAAAGAGTCGAGATGATGATATCTTTGAATATTACTCAAAGTGATAGTATCTTATTAGTTAATTAAGGTAGATTGCATATGATTTTCTTATCCGGGGGCGGCCCCCCGATTAAACATACAATTTCCTCTTTATTATAGTTTTCTCATTGTAAAGGAAATACTTAATATTACAGCCAAAAACCGCATAATTTATACAGTCAAGGAAAGTCACGGGTCTTGGCATATATGTTATGTTTGAAGCCCAAGTTGGGGGCCCAGACTGGGTCTGGGCCCGAGGGTTCGGCCCAAAGCCCAGTACTGGGCCGGAGTCCCAGGCCCAAGCCCAACCCAATCCAGGGTTGGGCCCGGGTTGGGCTTGGGCTAAGTTGGGCTTTGCGGAAGTCTACCTGCTGCTAGGACCGACTCTAATTATGTTATCTATTAATCTAACTTAAACGAAGTTTGCCCGAGCTTTAGATGCCGAAAACTTTTGCCTAGCCCTAATAAAATGGCAGAAACCGCTTTACTTAAGCATTAACACACTCTTAATTATCCTCTAAGCTGTTGGCGGGATCATGACCATCGCGTCTACCTCCATCGCCACTATTGCCATAGGGTCTAAGATAATAATCGTCATTTACATTATCTAAACGTTCTTCTGGGGATTCACATTTACTGAAAATATGACTATGACTATTCGACTTAGTCTTGGTCGTCACCCTACGGAAATTAGTAAGGGCCCGCTAGTAAATTAGTAATTATAGAATTAATTTTTTAGCCTTGCGACTAGCATTATTGGACTTAGGCGTAATATTGTATACTTAGCCATGTCTAGTGGAGTTGCCTTGCTCGTTTAAAACGAATGGCCATCGTATGCGTTTGATGACTATCAAATGATTGTGGTTTTGGGAGCTTGGGCGGTTTTGTATTTGCCTGCGAAGTGTAAAGCTATTGCCGATAAAAGGACTTATAGAAGCCTGACCAGGCTGGAGGAGCTTCGTCATAGTCCTGTATAATGAGATTCGAATACGACGAGTGTTTAGTTTCAATTGTAATGCCATGATATGGCCAGGAGGTTATATTTCACTCATGGGGTAAAAAGCTTAAAATTGATTTCTTGGTAGGACCTACCGATCAAACCTTGGGAATTATGACCAAGGATCACTAATTCAGAAGTTCCTTAATATATTTGGTTAGATGTAACCGGAGAATCTTGGAACGCTTTCTGGATCTTGGTGGAAAATCCAGGTGCTTGTATTGTGACTAATATGTATACATTCAACCAAAATCACTACTGTATCTTCCTCCCAAAGATTGATGACTTCAATGGCTGCCAGTGCATTGATCTGATCTTAGATTGACACCCTGACTGGTCCTAACTGCGCAAAGCTTTAACCTCCACGCTGACTGTGGAGGCCAGCTACACCAATTAAGCGAACCAAGTCTAGATTTCCGGGCTTGTCTGCCATATGGATCGGAAAATTCGGAACGCCTCTTCTGAGGAAGAACTATTGAGACGGGCAGGATTGAAGGGCTTCTCGCGTGTCGCGTGTATCCCTGTAAGAGTGTCTCGTTTAACCGTCCAGCCAGGAGCTAGGTTATCGAAGAAAGCGTAATCGATGAATGCCTGTCCATCGGCGAAACAAGAATACTGGTCTAATTGACCATATAGAGGATGAATCACCAGCTGGATAAGGTGTGGTGGATCTTGGCATGCGCGTATTTGTGTGAACAATGCCTTGGCAAAAGACTCGCTAATGGCACAATTGATCATGCAGTCCCGAATGTACCATGTAGGGCAATAATTCTTAGACCAAGGGTCTTGTCTTAGACTCTTTCCAAAGTCAGATAAGTCACGCGGCGGGACTGGCATCCTGTTGGCGCCCATTTGAGGTAAGCAATTTAGCACAAGGTCGAGCTCCTTAAGGCATGGGAAACAGCCTAGAGCACTCCATATATCCGTTTCGAGACCTAGCTGGACACAGATTCGTAGTTTCTGGAGAGATGGGCACTGGTCTGCTAACTCTAGAATGTCTTCGGTGGTAAATATTGGTCCAAGATTCCCTTTATCTGAAAGATGAACTAGGGTTATAGAAGATGCATCCCTATTCCAATCCATTTGCAATTTTACCTCAAGCAGAGTTAGCCTATGCTTATGACGAACCACGTCGTTAAGAAACTTAGGCGTGTACATGCCGAGTAGATAAAGATATGTTAATGGGGGCAGCGAATTAAACATCATCTCGGCAGCACGCCAAAATCCCAGGCCGTCCTCTTCTGGTGGAAATAAGGCGAGGGTGAATCGTCTTAGCTGTCGGAAGGGGTGGATATCCACCATGGTCTGTAACAGCATCGAATCTTCAATACAGCCGATAGTCCACGATTTAAGGACACCAAAATCGGTGATCGAGTGCCAAACCCGGAACTTCTCAGCTGTCATTTTGGTTTGGAGAGACCATGACATAGTCTCAATTCTGGCAGGTTCAGGTGGTTCGCTTTTGGCTTGCGGGTTTATATTTTCATTAAACCTATCACGGTTCATGTCATGACCTATGATAATCTGGAATGAGATCTCCCTGATCTGCGGCGCCTGTAGCGTAAATTCCTGTATGACCCTATCCGGGTGTTCAAACAATCTACGCCAGCTCGGATGCTCTAAAAGAGAAAATTGTACGGCATATAGCATTGGCGAAGAAAGCCACAGCTTGTCGACGGTAAAAAGTTCTCCCCCGAACGGGTTAGATACAGTCAAAGTGGTGAAGATAGAGACTCGACAAGTAGGGTGATATTGCGAAAGAGCCTCAAAGAGCTCGACGGGGCCGCCCTTGAAGACAACTATATTCACATCGTGTAAGCGAGGAATTCGTCGAACCAGATCGACAATGGGAGTCCAATCATCCCAAGCGTAGAAACCAGTTCGGGGGATGGACTCTTCCCCGAAGTATTCTCCTTCCAGAACACGAGCAATACGACCGTCACAATTGCGACCTTGAGCACTTTGGATGCGTGAATGGCTCGTACCGAATCGAGTACGACGGGGGTCATCTGGACGATGGTGCCCTTGCGGATGAAATATGGCCACAATGCTGAGTCGTCTCGTGTGTGTGAGAATAGTCCGGGCATCCGGCATGTTGGGCGGTTTCCCATCTCTTAAGCGGATGACAATATGCTGGTATAAGTATTGACTGGCAATTGTATTCCATTCTCGATTCACTTGGAGCAGCGCTTGGAGGCTTTCTTTAGACATGTGGCGCGTCTGTCGCTTGAATTAGAGCAGTTTATGGCTTCAGATAGGGAGACTCACCCATTCGGCGATCATCTCCTTCACCTCTAGTGGTAGCTGATCCATAGTTCTTGTTTCCGAGTTTTGGTAGTAGTCACATATGGTCAAGGCTAGAGAGAAAACAAAGAGAAATTAAATACGAGGGTCGGGTCCACTAGTTATGTGCTGGGCTGATGTATTGTTCCTGAGTCTGATGGAAGAATGTTCTTCCGGTATCCTATTTCACCTTCCAACACACTGCTCGATCTATGATCTATGGGAATTTCCCATCTCATTATCTACACGAATCGAGAAGCATGATAGTTAAAGGGAAGCAGACAGGCATTAGTAGAATCCCAAAGTTGCTGATCGCACACATGCTCTAAATCTAGCAGGATTGTGGGGATTTGTACAAGACGGTCAAATAGTGGAAAATGTTGCCGCGATCATCAAAGAGCGACATCAGGAAGTTTGCGAGCAGGATTTCCGACAAGAACCCAACTGAGCAATATAGCAAGGTCATGAAGCGTAAATTGAGTCTCTCAACTGGAATACCATTATAGATGCATTCCGCGCTATGATTTGTGCCCGCTCTCCCCCTCACCGGCTATCAGTCTGGCGAAACCGGCGAAATGCTCCACAATCACCGGGGAGCGATAAGAGCTACATCAAGAAAGGAGATATGGCATGTGCTTGGAAGACCAAGTCTTATGACCGGGCATTGAAAGGTTTCGCCTTCGCATTCACTTGACCCTCTCATCAACGCCCCTGACCCTCAAAATGGGCTCACCTGAGATCTCATCCAAGGTTCCAACGCCAGAAATGCGCCAAAGTGTGGAGATCCTTAAGGTTCGCGATGAAGATGAATTGCGTCTGGCCCAGATGGGTAAGTGAGCATGCGTGACCAGATCAAGCACCAAACCTGACGAAAGCAAGGCCATAAACAAGAGTTGAAGCGACATTTCTCCGTGTGGAGTTTGATTGGTCTAGCGGCCAACTGTACCATCTCATGGACAGGTTTGTTCAATTCCGCCTCTACAAAAGTATTGCGCATATTTTCTAAATACCAATACAGGCCTTGGTTTAGGTCTGATTACGGCTCTGAACTCTGGTGGTCCTGGCGCCCGTACGCCCCATTTCAACGCATTCTCCTCGCAAAACAATGCTGATAACCTTAGTGATTTACGGCTTCATTCTTGTTTTCATCCTCCAATCCTTTGTTGGCGCCTCTCTAGCAGAATTCGTGTCCGCATATCCGACCGAAGGAGGAATGTACCACTGGATTGCGGCTATCGCCCCAAAGAGATACAATAGTCTTTTGAGCTTTGCGACAGGATGGTGCACAGTGTTTGGATGTGAGAGATAAACATTGGAATAATCTGGCAAAATGCTCACAATGCACAGGGATTTTCACTACCGCGTCACAACCTCATCTATGCGTCAACAGTCATGGGCTTGATTGCGCTATATCACGACGATTTGGTTGTTCAACCCTGGATGACCTTCGTCGCATATCAAATCCTGAATATCATTACCTCGGGGATCGTCATGTTTGGGAATCGATTCATCCCAGCGATTAACAAGTTTTCGTGTAAGTTAAAGTGTTGACCTTCAAAACGTTCCATTCTCACCTTTTCATAGTGCTTTATCTGCAGATAGCATGGTTTACTACCATGGTCACCGTAGCTGCAGCTGCACCAGCGCACAACGAGAGCAAATTTGTGTTTGCGACTTGGATGAACAAAACAGGATGGGATAGTAATGTGATGTGCTTTATAACGGGGTTGGTGAACCCATTGTACGCGCTAGGTGGACTCGATGGAATAGCGGTAAGTTCTTATAATATGATGATATTTCTGACACTGATGATATCACAGCATATTACCGAGGAAATGCCCAATGTGATTAATTGAATCAGTACTAATTTATTGTTGTATATTAACAATCTGCACAGCCCGGCAGAAATGCCCCTCTTGGCCTCGGTAAGCTGGCCGGTCGGTAAAGAACTAAAATGGATACTTACATACAATAGCGATTACCCTCTCGATTGCGTTCGTCACCGGACTCTCTTACCTACTCAGCTTGATGTTCTCAGTTCAGAATTATGACACACTGGCAGATACACGAACAGGCCTGCCACTAGCTGAGATCTTCCAGCAAGCAACTTCAACGAAAGGAGGAGCATTCGGTCTCGTTTTCATGGTCTGGGTTGCGCTTGGACCGTGTGTGATCGGTTCCCAACTTAGTGAGAGCCAGACCCGTACGGCTTACATCTCAATTTCTAACCATTTTCAGGCACTGGACGTGTATTTTGGGCCTTCTCCCGCGACAATGGTCTCCCGCTCTCCCATATGTATGTCCCCGAATTCAAAAGCATCGCATATACTAATTTTTTCCAGCTGGGCTCGGGTAAATCCTAGACTTGGATCTCCTTTCAACGCCCAACTCTGTGTAGGAGTGATCATTGCTTTGTTGGGCTGTATATATCTAGGGTCCAGTACTGCATTTAATTCGATGATGAGTTCTGCGGTGTATGAATGGCAACGCACGTACTTTTGGGCAGGTACTGACAACATACTAGGACAATTAACAACCTCGCCTATGTCGTTCCGATCCTCACAAATGTATTGATTCGCCGGCGGACAATGCACCGGGGTCCGTTTTCGATGGGCCAGCTGACCGGAATGACGGTGAATATAATTTCGGTCTTGTGGCTTGTCTTTGCCATTGTCTTCTTCTCTTTCCCTTTCGAAATGCCTGCAACTGGTAAGTGTTATATAAGCGAAATCGAGACTGACCCAGAAAGGCCCCGGATTCCTTCTATTTGCTAACAGGATCCTAGTCTCGAATATGAATTATACATGTGTCGTTGTTGGTGGATTCTTGATTATAGAGCTTGTATGGTGGATCGTTGCGGGCAAGAAATACTCTCAGACGGTACAGCGTGCCAGAGAGGAGCATGACATCGCGATGGTTGTGGAAGAACAGCAAAAGGCTTAATATCCGTGAGATCTGAGTTGATAGTTACAACCTGAATAGGCTAAAGTAGCAAATAATAGGTATAAGGTATCAATTCTGTGAAAAGTTAGCCCAGATGAATCAACCTCTCGGCTGGGTTATATCACGGTTAGACCGGAGTCATAGTTGTTCAAGTTTGTGAAGGTGGGGAGGATAAGTAAGCCGTGCTAGAGCGTGCTCAGCAGACTGTCACCCTTACATTTTTGAGCATCCAGACACGCCGAATACAATTATTGCAAATTTCCATCATGGGGAGTTTGGATGCCCCTTTTCTTCCCTTATATTGGCAAAAGAGTAGAACTGGTTAAGTATAGATGTAGGACCATGTGTTTCTCTTTATACTAAAACAGATCTGATGTTCGAAAAACACTGTTAGACTACAGAGTACCAGATCTATGAAATACTGGAAAAAGCCGTCCAAAATGCGACCGGATAACCATCCACATGAACGGATTATGGCCCGGCGGATAAGCAGCGGATAACAGGCTGATAGATGGCGGAAAAGGACAAGTATAGCGGCGGAATTGTGCAGTGAAGATGGGAATAGCACTTCAGCAGCAACACACGTACCCCAGGTCAGCCGAACTAAACCCCGCGAGCCAAGTTGTGGAGAGGTCCGGGGTGTCTTGGCTGTGGGGAAAATCTTGGCCCTCTCCCTACTATCCAGCAGTTGACTCTGCCAAGGCCTCCGAGGGCGCGGACATAGCATCGTCGTCCACAACTGGGGGGTTTTGGCGGCTTGGAAGGGTGCTCGAGCCATTCGGGGATTGGAATGGTTCTTAAAGGCGTGCCATTATATAGTAGCCGTCCACCGAGAGTAATTGATATTCATTGGATATTTCCAGACCCATTTCATTCTAATTTTTCATTCAGAAAAAAAATGGCTTCTTTCCGGCCGAATTTATCTGACAATGATGATATCGTCGATGAGAAGCAGCATCACACTGATCATGTTGAGGATGCCTCGAATGTGACCACTGTCGATGGTATTCGGGTCCTTGGTCTGACTTCAGAGGATGCCACCTTTCTTCATGATTTTTCACAGGATCAACGGAGAGCTGTCTTGCGAAAGGTAATTGAACAAAAACCTACTCCCAAGGGCTTGAGCAATTTACTGAGCAAGATTTTTCGTGCTAGGTTGATTACCGTCTCGTGCCTATGTTGTCAGTCCTGTATTTGGTTTCTCACCTGGATCGAGCCAACATCGGGAATGCGAAAATCGCCGGGCTTGCCTCGGATCTCGGACTGACTGGCATTCAATACAATATTGCACTCAGTCTTTTCTTCATTCCTTATGTTTTGCTTGGTACGACACATAGTGATGCAGTCATCGACCTCATGCTAATCAAGAACAGAGGTACCAAGTAACATGCTTTTGAAACGATGTGCACGGCCATCCTCCTATCTGGGTACTCTTATAATTTGCTGGGGGATCATTATGACCTTGACAGGTGTTGTGCAGAACTTTGGGGGTCTGGTGGCGGTTCGCATTTTGCTAGGAATATTCGAGTATGTCTGAACTCTGTTAGCATCGTCACACGCACTGACAGTTACTAGAGCTGGATTCTTCCCCGGTGCGGTCTACCTTTGCTCTTTTTGGTATATGCCTCGCGATCTTGCCACTCGAATCTCCATCTTTTATTGCGCAAGTGCCCTTTCAGGCGCATTTTCAGGTCTCTTGGCAGCCGGTATTGCGAAAATGGACGGCGTGGGCGGGTATGAAGGATGGCGGTGGATTTTCCTGCTTGAAGGGATAGTCACGGTTGTTCTTGGTATATTGTGTTTCTTTCTCCTTATCGACTCGCCTCAGTTATCCAATCGGTGGTTGAATCTAGAGGAAATCCGATTCTTGGAGCTGCAGCACTTCATCAAGGATGGAGGTCAGTTCAAGGCAGAGAGAAGGACGACTTCGTGGAATGATATTCGAGCTGTGGTTTCAAACTGGAGAATGTATTTGCTGGCTTACATTCTCTTATGCCAGTCTGCTTGCTCTTATGGTAAGTGAAGCTCGCAGAGACAGAATTGTCATCTTGGTTGTTGACGACATTTTCTCAGGAACCAAGTTTACTCTTCCCACCATCACGAAGGGAATGGGCTTCAGCGGCACAGCTGCCCAACTAATGACCGTACCCCCTTACGTTGCAGGCGCAATTTCTGCCGTTTTCTTCTCGACTTTGTCCGACCGATTCTACTGGCGTATGCCATTTGTAGTTGCTCCGCTTCTGCTGATCGTCATCGGTTACTCGATAATCATCGGGCTCGGCGGACATCTAAAGGAGAACCTCGGACCGGGCTTCTTCGCCATTATTCTTACCTGCATGGGTATTTATCCCACTCACCCAGCTACAACGTCATGGACGATGAACAACCTCGCACCCTCAAACCGCCGAGCCATTGGAAGTGCGTTCAATATCTGTGTTGGAAATATTGGTGGAATCATTGGAAGTTACATGTACCTCGACCGGGAAGACCCTACTTATCCTACGGGCTTTGGGCTGTCCCTGGCCTTTGGTGGCACGGCACTATTGGCAGCACTGATTCTTGAAGTATCGTTCATGTGGGGGAACAAGCGGAAGGATGCTTTGAGCGAGGTTGATATTCGGGACAAGTATAGCGGTGAGCAATTGCTGCGTATGGGGGATAAGTCACCGTTGTTCAGATATACTCTCTAAGTGTTTACCTTCAAGCCATGGCCTTCAGGAATACATCAGGTTCTTTAAATACTCCAGTTCTGATTTTCTGGGGTTCCTTGTCCTTTCAGAGAGTGACAAAGAACGACTCCTCGGGGGTTTCATGGTCCAAATTTTCCGAGGATCAGGGTGGTGGAAGTTGGTCCCCCCCCCCCCCCCCCCCCCCCGAACAGTATGAATGGTATACCGAGTGTTAAGCAGAGGCTCGGTGTTCAATTAGGTGCCTACTTTTGTGGTGATGATAGATTTAGTGTCTAGATAGGTTTTCTGATGCCCAGTGTGAGCTTGATGTATAACTATATTATATTTGCCTGTTACTATAACTTTTGTCATGCTCGATGTGAGGGATAGGACGGTGCTCAAGGATCGGGTGGTTGTAAGGGAGATGGAGGAGAGGCATTATATGAAACCTGCTATGGTTGATTCGCAGGTTGACTTGCTGGAGATGCCTTGTGATGAAGGAGATGTGGTTGTGGTGGATTCCAGTGTGGGTAGAGAGCAGATGTTGGAGAATGTGGTGCGGGTGGTGCAGGACATATTGGAATCATGAGGTTGTTCTCTTATTGCGCTCTACATTTAAAACTAATGTTACAATTGCTTTCGAGTCAATTTGCGCATTGTTAGGACTTGTCTCTTATTGAGGGATTAAACGGCTGCTAAAGGGCACATCCCTGAGAGCTGGCATGAATGCAGCGCGGTAAAACCCTTGCATTCTACAGGCAGCTTAATTGGACAATCACATCAGATAGCATGCTAGTGCGTTAGATCGACGTCAACAGTCCCGGAAACCTTGTCTCCGGCTCCACAAGCTCGGCGCTAATGACCCAAGTCGATCGGGTTCGGGGTTTATCGTCGAGATCACGTATCTCCATCTCCGAGCGAGGGGTGAAAAGTACGTGTCTCGAGAGACTGTTCTGGTTGGTTGGTTTGAATAGCGATGATTATAGGAATTTAACTCTTTATGCGTTGCTATATTTCTGTGAGAGGTTAAATGGCTTGCTTTTATTAATAGTAGACACTGCTACTCCAAGATTCATGGTATCACGGAACTTCAAATGTGCATAAGCCCCTTCATTATTTGCATTAAGCACAATTAGTTCCATCAAATAACGTACATCATCTGAGATCATATAAATAAAATATCTATTCAATTATTTATTTATTTATCCAGTAACTCTTCACCAACTGAAGTACACTGTCAGCGCTTCTAGACAGCATCGGCAAAGGTGTGGGGGTTGGCCAGAGTGGCGGGAGCAGAGGACCGAGCCTTAGGACCAATCAAGTGGTCAAAGGCAGGCGACTGCGAGACACGAGGGGTGAAGTCCTCCAAATCCCACAGGTATCCGAGGGTCTTCAGGACGGAGGTAGCACTGTAAGACTCGGACTTGCCGGTGACGGGGTTGGTACCGTAGTTCTCAACGTAACCCTTGGGAGCGTAGGGAGAGATCAACCAGGTGGGCATACGTCCACCAAGACGGTCGAAGTTGAGGGTGTAGTTCTGGCCGTTGAGGGCAGTCTCAGTGTAAGTCTTGTCATCGGGGCGGACGGCCAGGGGGGGAGCGATGTGGTCGAAGAATCCACCCGTCTCGTCGAAGGTGAGCAGGATGAGGGTCTTGTCCCACTGAGGACCGGTGCGGACGGCATCATAAATCTGCTTAACCAGGACCTGACCGTACGAGACGTTGCCGGAGGGGTGCATGGAGTTGGTGTTCAGGCCACAGCAGGAGGGGTTAATGTAAGAAAGCTGGGGGAGCAGACCCAGGTAGGCATCTTGGTAGAAGTTCTCGAGGGGCACGACGTTGCTCTTAGCATTCTTGGCGGTCCAATTGAAGAACAGGGAGTCGGGCAGGAAGGCACCGTTGGTGCCGTCATAGTTGAGCCACGAGATACCCTTGTCAGTGGCCACTTCGAAGATGCTGCTGGTATCAACACCGGAGACAAGGAAGCTATCGTCGTTCTCACCGTGACCATCGGCGGTACCGGCCAGGGCACAGAGACGGTTGGGGTTGGTGGGCTGAAAGGCAGGTCAGTATTTACAGAATTGCGCCAGACTTGAGAAGTAACCTACACCGGGCACACACGAGTGCCAGTAGTTGAAGGTGGTGAATTCATCAACCAGGTCCACAAGAGTGGGGATCTCGCTCTCGGAGTAGTATCCGAGGACTTCATCAGTGGCGCGCTGAGCAGAGATGGCCGGGTACGCGGACATTTGGCGCTCGACGAAGCCCTTCAGGCTAGGCTTCAAGGAGCCATTGGCAATGGCTTCGTTGTCGGGAGTGTAGGTGCCGTACATCTCGAAGTTGACACCAGTCACAGAGTGGTCAGGGTCGTGGATTACGGAGTCGTAGTCCTTGTACTGACTGTACCACTTCTTGCTGTCGGTCTCATTGACCAGCTGGGGGTTCCAGAAAGGACCGTTGTTGACAACGTTGTCCAGGCCATCCTTGTGGATACCACCGAGGATGTTGTCGAATCCGCGGTTCTCCAGCAGGATCCAAACAACATTCTCAATTTTGTCCTTCAAGTTGGCAATGGACTCCTTGGAGCCGGACTTGTAACCCCAGGGCTCCTGGGTGCTCTTGGCGACAGCAGCGCCAAGGGCAGCACCCGAAAAGCCGAGAAGAGGGATAACAGTGTTGGCCTTCATGATTGGGATGGGCCTGCAAGGTAGGGAAGGAACTGGGCTGGAAAACGAGAATCATTTCCTTTATCGACGGATTGATCGCATTTTATACCTTTGTGCTTGGCAAAATCGGCCTGGCACCCGTCGCGTTTAGCCGCACGACCCGTTGAGGTCTCGTTAGCCTTTTAGCCTGTTCATCTCATAAGGCAAATGACGGATGGAGAATGTATTCACATGTCTCAGCGATCGATGATGATAGGTTACGGAGAATTGTTCAGCCCCGCTGACAGAAACTGGGCATTTGGTGGGGAATGTTAGCTCGCTTACAGTAATGCACCCGGGGCGCGGCACGACTTCGCCAAGTGCTGAAATTGCGATGCGCAGATTCGTCGGTCGAAGTGGCGGAGCTTTGTATCATTGTTCCTGGCGGTTTGTGGAGACCATCCGCCGAATTGGCCAATCATGTCTACCAAGACTCCGCCACGCGGACTTGGCATGAAGCTTAGTTAGCCAATCAATGTCTTGGTTATGCCCATGCTTCTACCGCGTGCTGACCTCTAATCTATGTTGCTGATTATTTCCTAATTGAGTCTCTGCTCCATGTCACGGCAATAGATAACCGATGCAGGTACGTAGTAGCCTTCCAAGATTCCGGATCTTGGCTCTTAGTGCCGGAGTTAAATGTGATCATAAACCTGGGGACTGCAGTATACACTAGGCTCTCCGGTCGCAATATGTACGAAATCCCTAGGCTATCTAGTTCAGTCATATTAAGGATTCATGGAAAGTGGCTTTTTGATCCTTCTTAGTCTTGATGCAGTAAATATAACCCAAACCAGGTAGGTACATAACGTAATTCCCAAGCGAGCCGGACACCCGGTCAACCCGGACACCCCAACCAAAACGCGTCAATTAATTAGACCTTCCTTCTTCAACCAACCACCATGCCACCAATTCGCTCTCAAAGTCGTCGAAAATCGACAGAACAAGAAGGTCGAATCTTAGTTGCTATCCAAGCTATCGAAAAGCAGGCAAAATTATCAATTCGACGCGCAGCAGAAATATATGATATACCGAAATCGACGCTCTACGACCGGCTCGGCGGACGTCAAAACCGCGTCGAATCACGCGCCAATTCGTTCAAATTAACCGAAATTGAAGAGAATTCGTTAAAGCAATGGATAATCTCTATGGATATACGCGGAGCGGCACCAAGACCGGCTATGGTGTAAGAAATGGCTAATCTCTTGCTTGCCACACGTGGAACGACTCCAATTCAAACAATTGGTAAGAATTGGGTCTCAAACTACGTTAAACGACACCCAGAGCTCGATACAAGGTTCTCAAGACGCTATAATTATAATCGTGCAAAGTGTGAGGACCCAAAAATCATTATGCAATGGTTTGAATTGGTTCAAAAGACGATCTGTGACTATGGTATTAATTCGGACGATATATATAACTTTGATGAGACGGGCTTTGCGATGGGTATAACCGCGACCGCGAAGGTTATCACGAGAGCGGAATACTACGGTCGGCGCTCTATTTTACAACCTAGAAATCGTGAATGGGTAACCTCGATTGAGTGTGTAGGCGCGTCTGGATACTGCCTTCCTCCGATGGTTATCTTCAAAGGCAAATTCATTGTTGAAGGCTGGTCGGATATGCTTCCGGACGACTGGTAATTCTAAGTTAGTGATAACGGATGGACGTCGCACGAAATTGGACTTCGCTGGCTTCAAAAGGTCTTTATTCCATCAACTTTCTCGAGGTTGAAGGGGAAATTATCGACTTCTGGTTCTTGATGGTCATGGAAGCCATTTGACTCCGAAATTCGATCAAATTTGTAATCAAAACGACGTGATTCCAATTTGTATGCCACCGCACTCCTCACATCTTTTACAACCTCTTGATGTAGGTTGTTTTGCGGTCTTGAAGCGTGCGTACGGGAAGTGCGTTGAAGACGTTATGCGATATGGTCGTAACCATATTGATAAATTCGACTTTCTTGATGCCTTTCCGACCGCTCGAGTCGAAGCTTTTAAAGCAGAGACAGTCAGAAATAGCTTTACAGCAACTGGCTTAGTCCCGTACGATCCAAATCGGGTGATTTCAAAGCTTAATATTCGACTTTATACACCTACACCACCTCCTTCGAGAGGTAGTCAAAGCAGCTGGGAACCAAAGACTCCATCGAATTCCAAGCAGCTTCAAAAGCAGGCAGAATCGATCTAAAAGCTCTTAAAGAGCGCTCAAAGAGCCCACCAAGCTCGTTGAATTCCGCTATAGATCAAGTTCTTAAAGCATGCCAAATGAACATGCAATCTAACGCTTTCCTTGCTCGAGAAATCGAGCTTTTACGCGCTGGGCATGAGAAAATTAAGCGAAATGAGGCACGTTCTAAGCTCCAGATAGCTCACTCAGAAGGCCTATCTGTCGCAGAGATCAAAGAATTGGCTCAAAAAGCCAGGAATGATCAAATTCAACCTCCGGTCGACCAACCAACCGGCCAACCAGGAGCACAAGAACGACGATTTGAGCTCCACCAAAATGCTCTCAATGCGGTATTCAGGGTCATAAGAGAACGCACTGTCCAAATTTGATTAGATAGCTTAGATATTCAATAATATTATTTCGGGTTGAATTATGCTAGTTTGAATTGTCAAAATTTGATGGGGTGTCCGGGTTGACCGGGTGTCCGGCTCGCTTGGGAATTACGTTATCTAATAACGTAATTCACAAGCGAGTGGGCCACACAAGCGAGTGGGCCACCCAACCCAACCATGGAATTTTAAACGCATATATTACCACCACAACGCCAATTGATTAAAAATATAACCTATTTGTGCCTATTTGGACATGTATTCCGTTTATGCCCTTTGGTCCCACAGTCTGAACACTTAGGTAAAGGTCTGTTT
Source organism: Penicillium sp. IBT 16267x (assembly GCA_028828865.1). Taxonomy (NCBI): domain Eukaryota; kingdom Fungi; phylum Ascomycota; class Eurotiomycetes; order Eurotiales; family Aspergillaceae; genus Penicillium; species Penicillium sp. IBT 16267x. The sequence goes on along the minus strand of JAQJZQ010000005.1, from coordinate 4,747,196 downwards.
TGCTGCTGCAAAGGTGGGTTTGGTGCTTCTCCCGGGGGTGGTATTGTAGGTTCAATAACCACTGGGGGGGTCTGTAGAGCCTGTAAGGCCTCTTTTACACTAATACCACCTGAATTCTCAATCCATCTATTGGTCCGTTGTCGTTTTTGTTTCTTTTTCTCATTCTCTGCGCGTAGATTGCTATTTTCGTGCGCTAAGAATATAGCTGAGTTCATAGCTAATTCACAGCCCTTGATAAGCTGATCTAGCGCACGATCTGTGGGTGTAGGGGGGCTCTGTGATTGTTTTTTGATAAGAGCTTTGATAGATGAAGCTTGTTTTTGAAGCTGTAAGAGGTTCTGGGGCGTTTTGGGTGAGAAAATGCTTCCTGCGCTACCAGGGGGGGTAGGGGTCTTTAGATGGATATTAAGCTTTGAAAGCACCTCAATAGGGCTATATGGAGATAGCCCTGTTGCTCGGAAGCTATTTTGGATGGTATTTGGCTTGAATGTGTCTGCGCGCGCGCTTGGATAGGCCATAAGAAAGTCAAATTTGTCAATATGGTTGATGCCAAGGCGGGTCTTTGATTCTACCAATTGACCATATACTCGCTTCAAAACCGCAAAACAACCCACATCAAGTGGTTGTAAAAGGTGTGAGGAGTGTGGAGGCATGCAAATTGGTATAATATTATTTGCTGCGCAAATTTCGTCAAATTTTGGTGTCAAATGGCTACCATGTCCATCAAGTATAAGAAGCCGGTAACCACCTTGTGAATGTGATATACCAGGAATTAGCACCTGTTTAAGCCAGCGTAGGCTTATTTCGTCCGAGGTCCATCCATTTGGGCTATGGTCCAATATCCAATCATATGGAAGGTCTTCGGCCCATCCTAAATTCAAGGTCTTGGACTTGAAAATGATATAGGGCGGAAGCGCGTATCCAGCCGCACTGATACACTCAATCACAGTCACCCACTCACGGTTTCCAGGCTGTAAAAGTGCTCGTTTCCCATAGTATTCAGCGCGTGTGATCACTTTCGCAGTAGCGGTAATGCCCATTGCGAAGCCTGTTTCGTCAAAATTATATATATCAACCGGTGTAATACCATATTGAAATATAGTCTTTTGAACCAGGTCAAACCATGCTTGTATAACTTTTGGATCCTCCATTTTCGCACGTTCGTAATTATATCGCTTTGAATATCGAGATGATAGGCCAATATCGAGATGATAGGCCAGGGTGTCGTTTAATATAGTTTGTAACCCAATTCTGCCCAACTGTCTGTATTGGGGTCTCACCACCCTTCGCTAGTAGCAAATTGGCCATATCTGCTACCATACTAGGTCGGGGGGCAGCTCCACGTGCGTCCATATTGAGAATCCATTTCTCTAGCGATTCCTCTTCATTTTGGGTCAATTTATGACTATTTGCGCGTATATCAACGCGGGGTATAACCCCAGTAAGACGCCTTGTGAGGGTATTGCGCGGGACGTCAAAACGGCGTGCAGCTTCGCGGATAGAGGTGATTTCATTGTTTTTGATAGCTTGAATAGCTAGTAGGGTTCTACCCTCTTGCTCGATAGAATTTCGAGCCGATCGAGGGCGCTTGGGTGGCATGGTGGGTGGTTGAAGAAGGTACGGTCGCACGCGCAGGCGCGTTTTTGGTTGGGTGGCCCACTCGCTTGTGTGGCCCACTCGCTTGTGTGGCCCACTCGCTTGTGAATTACGTTACCCCAGCCTCATAACGTAATCCACAACCTTGGAAGGTGGCCGGATATCCAACCGGATTATTATCCCCTAAATCCATCTGATAATATTCTTTAGTTGCCATGACCACTTTCAACTTAGAGTTCCAATGCCAAAGATAGAAACTGTCATCATCTCTACTGTTCATCAATACCTTGGGCTCAAGCTCATCATCATTGTCAGTCTCGTAATCTGGATCGTCAAGGTCAATCCGTGTCCAAGTGACCTTTGAAGTAGCCTTCCACTCAGCCTCCTGGAAGTCATACGGCCAGCCATATTGCTCCTGAAGGACCTTCTTGATTTTAGGGTACTATATACTTAATCTTATATCACTCATAAGTCACAGCGAAAAGGAATGGCCTACCACCTCAGGATAGTGCTTATTGTATAATTTACGGGTATATCTTGACACACCGGGAATTATGTCGAGTGATCTGATTTGTTGAAGATAGGATGTCAGATATGTTGTTGCATGATGGGGATAGTAATTCTGATCATTCTCAATATCGTCTCGAAGCTCCACACTCGAATTGTGTCTAAGTGAGAAATGTGAAGAAAAGCCCTTATTACGTAAGAAGCAAACTTACTTTCGTATCCACAATCACGTGGATACCCTCGTCGATCGAACAATTCCGAGCTATCTCCTGGGGAAGGAGAAAGTCTGGCCTCGGCTCCTCGTAGCTAAAACGATCCGGATCGCGACCGCCGCAGATTTCATGGCCCTCGAGGTACACAAATGGTCGGGAGTAAGGGTCGATAATTCAATATTCGCAGCTATTTCCGAGAATCGCAGATACGGCAGTCTCTTCATCAATGGGATCATAATGGGGTCGATGTGAAGCTCCTCGCACAGGGCCTGATTAATGAGGCATCGCAGGCGTCAGTGATGGGCTTAACTTCTAGCAGTCAAGTCCAGAATAGCACCCACACCGTACCATTCGCCAAGACTGCGCCGGACGAGGCGGCTACTTATGCTGTGATTGCGGATGCTGTCTCAAATGCCCGGTAAGAACCGACAGATTCTTTGGGATTGGACATTGCACGTTGGGATGTGGCTGTTACAGCAGAGCGAAGATTCTCGCTAAGCGCAGTGGGAAGGAGCATACCTGGGTATAGAAGCTAAGTTTTTATCATTCCAAGATAAGACATATGTCCAGAAAGGAACTTGCCAAACTTATATCGCATATCACGCCTGGTATGGGGAGGGTTCGAATCAAAGCCCGTTTTAAACATAGACAACATTAGCTATTTATGAAATTTTGGTTCGCGCTACTAGGTATGCAGGCTGGCCTTCTATCTGGGAACTCATCTGAATTCCAAGAATAAGCCGTTCATAGGCAGCTACTTTGTTTTTGTACGGGACAAGTCCATCCACCTGGAATGGGCAGCAGTGAATATATAAACAGACATTTAGATCCATAATTTGATCAGGAGACTGGTCCAGCCTTGGAAGAATACATCAATTGATAGTAAAGCTCATATGCTTGAACTATTCTATATGTGTTAATTTGAATTTATGCTTAAGATTTAAACCCTCGACGTGCTTTGTAATCAATGTCGGGTGGACGGGTGGCTCGTGTCAGGAGTTCTAATGTGGTACCGCCATTTGGCCGACTTGGCACCGCCATTTGAAAGTCTAATTGCTTATGTAATGGCGGCGAGACCTCTTACAATTACAACTATATTACGCTCGCTACACACGTTCTACTACGCACACGTATTATAATTAAGGGAGAATCATAGTGCCTCTCTAACTTACCCTAACCCTTTACCCGAATTTATCATTCCTACCACACCTAACCTAGCCACCCTAACCCCCGAACTAACCCCCTAACCCCTAAACTAACCCCTTAATATAAGCGCTTAGGAAGCGCTTATTAAGTGCTTACTAAGCGCCTAAACTAGGGGAGTCTAGTTAAAGGCTAGGGCGTTACTAAGGCGTAGTTAAGGGAGGTAGCTAGGGCGTAGTCTTAATAAAGACTAAGGAGGGGGGGTCCGGGGGGGGGACTAACGTGGAAATTCAAAAAATGGAGAGTGGCAGGAGGTAAGTTTCCTTGGTTCTATTACAGAGATTTCAAGTGGGGCGTCCCAATTAGGCATAGCACCATTTTAAACGGCGGTGCCAAGTCGGCCAAATGGCGGCGCGACCCGTATCCTCTCGTGTCAGCCATCGTTAGCAAGTGCAATTCTAGAACTTGGGGAGCCATTTGGGCCTCGGAACCCCGGGAATCCGATCAAAATTGACGGACAAATTCTACACCAGGCAGCAACGAAAAGTAAATGGGATTTTACTGTGTACCCTCGCGCTAGTGTAAGGATCGGCCCTCGGCGGATATAACCGGGCAGCCACAGTACTATAAATGACTGCAGGGTTCGTGGCCACGGAAATTCGGAATTCCGAAACAGTACACACACACCACAAAACACAGAAAATGGGACTCTCGAGCGATTCAAAACTGCAAGAATTGCTACGACACTTCGTCAGTATGAAGACTGACTTTTGGCAATGAGGTGTGCGGCAAAGGACAATTTGATTGGAGAGCTCAGTCTGGTAATAATATTGCCCTCCGACCGCTTTCAATTTGGGTGCAAACAGCGCAAAATTGTCCATGTAAAATCAAACTTCTCAACAGAAAAAGACCCTGAGGAATGCCAAGCGCCCCACTTGGATGCTTGACGTAAACGTTAAAATCCCCATCTAGGCGTACCATTGCCGTCATTTCTCTTTCGCGTATCTCAGGCACCAGCATTCTGGTTGGTCTTGTTCCGAACTTCCATGTATCACACGAGGTATGACCTTGTAATAACGGTACGAGGAATATTCGATTCTGGCTCTAAATTCCTGTATAGAGATTCTAGCTGCCTTGTCGTTTCTCTGGGTCGCCCCACTTCAGCCCTGCCGGCAGGGTTTTTTTCGTAGATCTTACCTCATCTATACGTACATGATTGGGTCGCTCGTTTTTTTCGCCGAAACTGCATTGAGTTCGGCTGATGGTTGCAGTTGGAAAAAAAAAAATACCGCCAAAGGCCGAGCTATTCCCTTCCTAGGTATTTATCCTAGGTCTAACTCCATGGAACTACAGTGGGTCCAGAAATGGAGGTTCCATAGTACTGTAGGACATGCAAACGTAGAAATGGAGGGTTGAAGACTTGAGGTGTCATGCTGTGTAAACCTCCAGGGCTGTGCTTGCCCATTTTATTTTTTCCTTTCTCGAGCGTCGTCCTAATTCAATTCCTTTTTTTTTTTCTCTCTCAAGTCTGTCCCTTTTTCCTCTTCTCTTTCTTCATTATCGCTGAATCCGTGTCATTGATATGATGCTCTCACTGTCTTCATTCCCTGACTTGCCCGTACCACCCATCATTATCACCACGCCAGATTACATGCAATCCGCCGCCCCCATGTCCTCACCCCCCGAGACGAAGAAACGACCTCGACGTGTTCGCAAAGCAAAGAGCGTGGATAGTGGTACAAAAGCCAAGAAATCAATCCTTCTCGACGAGTTGGGTGATGCATTGGTCGACCAATTTTATATCCCCAGCCTAGATGATCATTTAAAGACACCCAATGTATCCGTTGTCGACCATTTGCGCACCAGCCTCCATGCAGCGCCGATTTCCGATGCCAGCTCAGTCAGCAGCAGCCGCGCATTGACTGCAGTCGAAAGCCACCTTGAAAGTACACCCCCAACAAGTCTGGATGACCGTGATACGCGTGACCATGCCCCTGGTATCTCACTTTCAGCATCCTCTACCGTGGTCGGACGTTCCGAACCAATCAGCGAAACGCACCCGGCCAACAAGAGCCGTGAACAGGGAGATATATTCTGCCTCGAAGACTTCTCCACGATGACTGCCATCCAGCGGCTGACAGCACAATATGGTCGGGTGGCTCACATGGGTATGCTGGATCACAGCTACCGGTTCTTTGTGAACAAAGCGCGGACAGCCGCATTGTCATTCAAGGTTCAAAACCGGGTGGTCATTGTAGGCGGAGACCCTCTTTGCGACCCAGACCCAGTCGCGATCAGGGGTCTGTTGGACGAATTTGCAGAATATCGAGCCCGTCGTCATTGGAGAATAGCCTTCATGGGAGCGAGTGAATCTTTCGTTCGAGATTACGTCGAAGTTCAACCACAAAAGTGGACCACCATCCGCTTCGGCACTGAGCGTGTACTGAATCCCCAGACCAATGATGTACTTCTCGAACGAAGCGGAAAGCGAATAGCGGTCCAAAACCGACAGTTGCTCAATCCCCACAAAGGAGGAGTGACCCTGGGCCTGTATGTTCCAGCAATCCATGGCACAGATGCTCAGCTCCAATCCGATCTTGTCGCCATCTATGATGCGTGGCGCGCTGAGCGTAACCACTCCAACGGCCCTCAGGCATTCATCACGGTATACGACCCCTTCGCGCTGCCCAATCTCATGACATTCATATATAGTCGTGACTCAGACGGTAGGGTTAACGGGTTTGCTGCCTTGCGACGCCTGGGCTGCGGTGGCTACCACATCGACCCGTGCATTGCTGCTCCTGGCAGTCCAAAAGGAATCAGTGACTTGCTCATCGTCGCCGCCATGGCTCTCCTTAACCGTGCCGGCGTCTCTTACCTGGGCTTTGGCTTTGAGCCTGCTCGCACCTTGTTGCCTGAAGATGTACGCGGCATGCGAAGCCCACTGGCTAGTCTGACCCGGGACTTGTACGGCCACACCTTTCTGCGTCTCCCAATTCATGGCAAGAAGGCGTACCATGACAAGTTTCGGCCTGATCCCACGCAAGATTCGGGATTGTATCTCGTTTTTCCGGATGGGGTACCAGGGCCAAGACATTTGCTCGCCATGATGCACATGGCTAATATTAGCCTGAGGAAAATGCTTTGGACTGAATTGCGGACCATGCTGACAGATCACAAGTCAAACCCGTCGAGATCATCGTCCTCGTGCTCGGAGATTTCGGCTGATGTTGTTGATCAACAGCCTTCCGTAGCTGCGAATGGGTGACCTTGTTTCATCAACCTTCATAAGCTCTCTCTGTCAAAGTCATCTCGATAGCTCTTCCGAGCCACAGAACCGGTCTCGTAGTCCCAAAGTTGCTGTATCATATTAGCCATTGAATTCTTGTATCATATCACGGGTGTTATTGTTTCTTTGTGACATTGGGTCCAAGGTTTCAGGTGCCAAGACCCAACGTTCATTCTCTTTTACCTTTCTTTTGTCAGATCGCATTTTCACACTCCAGCTAATTGAGCTTCCAAGCGTCTCTTGTCTCTACAATTCTTTTCCCAACCAAATCAATTACGTCTTGCTGTTTGCCATACCAACCTCCACCATATGCTCAATCTAGTTGATATGGAACGTGAAGAAACCAGGGTTGGGAAGTTCTGTATTCGAGTTCACAATGCTCCTATACAAGGAGTTTCTGGCTCCAGATACCAACGTAAAGACAGTGCGCTCTAAATCATGATATGCTACATCCGGCTTTGTCCATGAACCGAAAGATATTAAATAACTAAGAAAGTCGACCAAAGAGGAAGGCTTTGACGACGGGTGAGCTTGAGAACTCGGGATTCAAAAGTACGCAGCTGGAAGTGATTAGTTAGTATCAAAAGAGAAAGGCATTCCTGCAGGACTCACTTGAGAAAATATTCCAGGCCAACTCGCCGCTGTTCTAAAAAATCTGGCCGGAATTTGTCTATCATCATTAGCCACAACTTCCCTATAGGGACATTCAGTAGACATACAGAATACACTCTTCGGAGGAAGAGCAGGAAGAGCACTCTTGGCATGCGGGAAAGAAGAAGCAAGCCGTTGTCGCAGATCATCAAACTCCGAATATCTGCCAGAGTCAAAACAAGCTCAACATAACAAGAGAGAAGAAACATACCTCATACGAACAACCATTCGACCTCCCTATCAGAAATATTAGTACACGACAATAAGAATCACGCACTCCTCCCGCCGTCAAACTCACATCCAATGTCTGTATCCTACAATTCCACACAACATAAGCCCCCACCCCCGTCTTCCCCTGCACAACAACATAATCCTCAATCAAGACACTCTGCGCCCACAACCCCCTACTCGTCTCGCACTGCGGATCAGCCGCATGATCCTCCAACGTGATCATCGCTGGCCCAGCAAGTGAGCTCTGTGATGTGCGGGAGGCATTGCGCTCGTGCCGTTGCCAGTATGGAGGGACAACAGCAGAAACGGGTCTTGATTGTTCTGATGTCTGCGACAGAGACCTCGCGTCATCTGTGGGGCCATCGGTCGGATCCTCCACGGGTGGGTTGGGGTTGGAGGTATGATGTTCCGCGGAGCCAGGCGTGCTATCGATATCGATATTTGCGTGCGGAGAAGAGCGGGAGTGCGCCGAACCGGCCTCCTCAGGGGCTGACTCCATCCATTAGATGTCCGCGCGTCGCGTTTGTTGGTGTGTATGCTGCTGCATTCCAGGGTCTTGTCAGCGGGTTGAATATGTTTGCGATGTTGGTTTCATTGTATAAGGTTCAGTGTGTGGGGGTAGATGTAGTGGTCGGACCCCCCATGCGGGGAGAGTAGGGAACGGGGGAAGCTTGAAGCGTGATCAGGGGTTTGAGGGGTTTGGGTAGGGTGAGTGAGTGCGATCACGCGCTGCTGGGTTCTCGTGGGTATTAGGGTACGAGATGCACTGACCTTGGAACGGGCCGAGTCCAAGCGGGTAGCGGTGTTTTTGAGGGGTGAAAGTCTATCGAGGAGGTTCCGATGGCGTTGAGGTCCGCGGGGAGGTTATGTAAGCTACATGGTCCCGACCTAAACTGTATAACTGTTGTTATTGTATATTTAGCTACAGACTTTATATGGACTTTTTTTTATTTTAGAGGATATATTTATTCTAATGATACGGTTATATTCTGTTTGATGGATTTTCTCAAGCTTTAGCGGTCAGGGATAAACAGCTTTCAGCCAGCTCATCACGCTCATCCTAGCGCTCTTTGTCCGCAGAGGATTGCGACAGTGTAATTCTCGTACATCAAGTGTCGGTGCGCAGACCTTGGTTCCATTTTCATGGGGCCGGCAAATCTGCTCTCCGTTTCTGCCAGGCAAGTCTGTTTGATTCAAGCGCGGGTCACATGGCCGGCCCATCTCAAAACCCGTAGGTCCATTTCCATCATAACCTGTCAATCCTTCAGGAGTCTGGTTTGCTCAGTTGATATCGTAGCTTCTAGCCAGGCTTCTCCAGTGCGGCTTTTCTTGAAACATCTGGCTTTGCTGTATCGTCGATACGATAGGCTATGTACACGCCATTTATATCAAACTTGCTGAATAACATAGTGTTTGAAGGATTGTTTGTGTGCCGCACATGGCAAACGAAAGTGGTGTAAACGTAACTGAAACGTTCATTTTCACTATTGCTACCCTTACTGCCTTAACATCTTAGCTCAATATTCCTACCAAGACCAGAGAAATAGACTGGCGTGTTCTTGAAGCTATGGAATATGTTAGGAATCATGAACGTCGGCCAAATTTGAACTAAAATCGCCAAGGATTCCAACTTCCTTATCGGCGATTAGTAGCCAGGATTGACGGTCGCAAATCCAAAACACGATCCAAAACCAGATCGACGGCATTCTAGACCCTACCCTAGGAAAGGCCCTTATTCGCGGATCTTTCCTCTTAATAGCCTTCAAACCGGGCCACACCTTGTATATATTACAACTCGGAATTCAAGAACATGGAATGACCAGTATTTGAAGTATTATATGCCAAGACTTGAATCCCTGTAGGCCCGAATGATAGCCATGAATGTGATCACTGGTTCACTATCCATGGATATAATTGGTGATGTCATCGGTTCGTAGTATATAACCTTCCTTGCCCCTCTTCGTAATATTCTGTTTAGAAAATAGAAGAATACCTAGGAATATCAATCTGGCTTCCATCTACCAGGTCAAGCCAGAGAAACCCGATATAAACCCGACAGCGCCCGCTAGACTCCGCGTCCACTATTTGCAAAAAGTGTTTCTGATCAGAAGACATAATGTTGTTAAGGTATCTTGAATTGAATTCCACCATACAATCCATACCGAATATGGCTACATACTAAGTCGCGTTGTAGGAACGTTTATCCAGCAGCTCTCAGCATTTCTGGAGTCTGGGGAGGCACCTATCTGATGTTTCGGTATTTGTCACCAAATAAAGATGGCTCTCTTATTTCTAATGAAGAACGCCTTGCGATGCGGGGAGGTGCCAATGGACAGTCTCCAATAGGAACAAGAGCTGCAAGGCCGCCACGCGGTACAGGTGGCTCACACTAAGGCACATACCGTGCTGGAGCTTGAAAGCTTCCAGACCGATTTGCTTTAGTACATCATGTTTTGGAAATTACAAAAATAACGATGGCCCAAATTGAACTGATGAACCCCATCGATCTACCGTTCCTGGAGAGGACTTCCTATATCATGGAAATCTGTTGCAATCCTCTCCTCTCATCTCTTACCTAGAACCAAATACCGTGACCGTGGTTTATTGAAGGATACTACGGATTGCAAAGTCAATTCGTACCTCAACCCTAGGGCTGCACGACTTCAATATCTTTTGACTACTAGCTATGTCGGCACAAATCTGAAAATAAACTTCTAGTCGATTGCATGATCTAAGGGCCTTTCCTAAGCACGTCAAATACTTTATATTATATCACTTCCACGGTCAAGTATTATAAACGCTCCCGCCGATTATGAAATCACATAGTAAAGCCCCATGAGTACCAATGGCAATAAGAACAAAAGCACAGTCAGAAAATTGGACTCCCGCCGACTCTTCGTCCTTGAGAAATCCAGTATAATTTCAGTCACAATCTTGGCACTGGAGAGAGCCACTGGAACTCCTGCCCCGGGATGTGTACTTGCACCTACAAAGTACAACCCCTGAATACCAAAGTGCCTGATATTGGGCCTGAAGCTCAAAACATTAAAGAACGAATGTGAAATACCAAGGATTGCGCCGCGGTCGAGATTGAACTTCACTTGCCAGCTAGGAGGGGTCTCAATTGATTCTTGAATTAGGCTGCCACGCAAGTCCGAGGCCCCTGTTCGAGATTCAATCGTCTTTAGTACGACCTCCCGGGCATGACTTATTAGGAAATCCCAGTCTTGAGGATTTGATGGGTCATCCACAAGGTGCCCAACCGGCACTAATTCCACGACTGCATCTTTCCCTTTCGGCGCTGCGGTGGGATCAATCCGACTTGGGACATTGACATAGAAAGATGGCTCTTCAGGTAGCTGGTGCCGGTGGAATATCGCATCGAAACTCTCCTTATATTCTTCTGCAAGGAAAACGTTGTGCACTTGTAGCTCCGGGATGATTCTGTCAAAAGACCAGAAAAATGAGATGCTGCTGCAAGATGCCGGGCGCTTAGTCAAGCTTCGAGAATAAGAGTTCGGGGGCAGAAGATTGTTGTAGGCATAGACAAGGTCTGCATTGATAATGACAACGTCGGCGAAAAGCTCTTCGCCTGATGTGAGTCGTATCCCTTGAGCTTTGCCCTCTGGGACATAAATGATCGAAGCGACTTCCGTATTTAAGCGGTACTCCACGCCCAGCCGTTTCCCGACACTGGCCAAAGCTTCGAGCACCTATAAGAATTGGTAAGTGTTTAGGAAATGCGTTAAGGTCAGGAGGTACTTACCTTTACAAATCCTCCCTCGGGATATAGAATGCCGTGGGCTAACTCGGTGTACTGAAGCAGGGAATATGTCCCCGGAGCTTCGAAAGGATTCATGCCAAGATACATGCTGGCAAAGGTGAAGGCACGTCGAAGCTTGTCTGACTTGAAATGCCGCTTGATACGGCTCCACATGCTCTCAAATGGATGCAAGGACGGTAACGACCAAAGAAGTCTCGGGCGTAGCATGGCCAACAGGTTAGGAAAATCCTTTGATAAAACGTGTTTCATAGAAAGATCATAATGCTGACCCGACTCTCTCATGAATCGGAACAGATTTTGCATGCCATCTTTGCCCTCATAGCTTTCTATTTGAGGTTTCATTTTGCAAATGTCTGTCGACGCCTCCAAAAAATCATGGTCCGAGAACCAAATACGATAGTTGGGTTCACATTTCAGTAGTCGTAAATCCTCATCTTCAGGCGATGTGCCTAGATCGTCAAAGGTCCGGTAAAATACCTCTGGCATCAGCAAGAGGGATGGACCTTGGTCGAATCGCTGGTATATGGTCAGGACAATGCACAAGTAGGGGAGAAATCCTCATAACACACATATTCTCCATGCCGAACGAGAGAGCATCGACCTCCAACAAAGCTATTCTTTTCGACGACCGTGACCTTGTATCCGGCTTTTGCTAGGCGAGCAGCTGTAGCGATTCCACCAGCTCCAGCCCCTAGAACGTGTGAGTGACTGTTCAACGAGACAATATCATGCTACTCACCCACAACAATAGCGCTTAGAGGTTCCATCTTGTCGTGAAGAGACTAGATTCAATTTCCGACGCTATTAAATAAACAAAGCAGGAGATATGACTCAAATCAGCCTGAGACTTGACTTTGCCAGGTGACAGGTTCCGTCATCAATATTAATTAATTACTGATGTGTACATATCGGGACCCACATATCCCGATCTGGGCAGTGTACGGTATTCCAAATTTTTACCTCGATCGCTGTGCAGGGCAGAGCCCCAGGGCGCGGATTACAAGTCCCTGTGTCAGACGCACGGAATTCGGTCATTTATCTTGCAGCTAGAGACGAACATCGGTTGTGGCCCTGGTTGACAACTCCCGGCTAGGAAGGAGTGAATTCCTTGGCCTGAGGGTTTGGCTCTCAACTCGGGTCTAAAATTTTAGTCCATGAAAATTCTTTCTGCAATCCCTGTCTTTTTTTAACAATAAAAGGTCTTTTGGTTTCCTGTATTGAGATTTCATTATTCGCTCTAGACCAGTCTGCTAAGTTCTGATTTTCCTTCCAATTCTTCAACTATTCAATAACGCGGTCAGATTTCTGGACGGTATCTTCTTATCTTGAGTTGATATGCATATGTTCAGTAATCCAATCCAAACTAATGGCTAACATTCATCACCCACCACGCAAGCCTCAACCTCCGCCACAAAGGCACTTTCAACTTCCCTTCCTCTTTAATTCCAGCCTGGCGCCTCTTGCGAACCATCTCCCCAATGATCATGTAGCTCTCAATGGTTGTCTTGATAGGCCCGCGTACCTCCTTAGGTAGTTCATCAATTGCTCTCACGCTCTGTCCATATGTATCATTCGCTTTGCGCAGCATGCGGTTTTCGAAGATGGCAAGTCTGTCATCATTCGGATTCGCTAGCACATCGCTCGGAGTGATCCCTTCCTCTGCCAGCCATGAGCACGGAATATATACTCGGCTGATTGCGGTATCTCGTATCATGTCCCGCGCAATATTGACGTACTGTAATGCCTGCCCCATATGCTGCCCAGAGTTGATAATTCTGGCTTGTTGAGCTCGGTCGTATTTTAATTCGCCAATTTCGTAGTTATGGAACACCAATTCAAGAAGAGATGATGCGACCGTACCGGCGACACGGTGAGCGTATATTTCCAAGTCCGATTCAGTTGCAATTGGAAATTTCTGATCTTCAGCAGAAAAGCCAAGATCCATTTCGAACCCAGACAAGAGCTCCAGCAGGGGTTTTAAAGTGAGACGGGAAGTGGGCAGTAGTGCTATTGAGGAAAGCAAAGGGGATGGATCGTTGGTCTTCTCGGAGCTCCTTTCGACTTCAACATATTCATAAAGAGGCTCTGAGGGTCGCTTAGTCGAAAAGCACCAGTTTAAAACTTGAGACGCTTCCTTAATGTTCGCCTGGGCTGCTTCGCGATCTGGGGCTTCGTCGACCAGGTCATCTATCACCCGGCAAAAAGAGTATCTGTGACCTGGTTAGTAGGTAATGATTATTAACTGGGATAGAGTTAATTCATACAGCATGATAAGGTCAACGCGAAGCCTATCGTGGAACATCGCGCTGCCCAAATACATGTTTTGGCTCTTTTGGGACAGCTTTTCAATGGCTGCATTCAGTCCCTTGAGAAACCGAGTATCAAAACCCCTTCTTTGGCTGGTCATGTATGACCAGAATTTCCGGAAAAATGAAGTTCGATGTCTGTCCGCCGAATTGCAGATGATCACATCATACTCGGCTATCGCAAGAGCATGGTCAATAGTTGTCATGCCAAAGACAATCATGACGTTGGTTATAAGAAAGAACAGCGCCTCTCTATTAACAATGAGAATGAATGTTAGCAGCTTCCCCGACACAAATCACATTTGGACTTACTCCAGGTCCAATGTTGCCCCAAGGTGTATATCCAGTTTTGTGGCACGTTCAATCACCCATGTGCCACGATGGAGCGAGAAAGAGTCAACGATCCATAGATATAAAGTTGGCAGGAATATGGAAATCATAATAGGTTTCTTTGGCAACGCAGAAGAAAATTCCCGCAGGGAAGCCTAGCGATCAGCCTAGTGAGCATCTCCACCATTCGAGTCTAGCAGTCCAGCCTCACCATTGAAAGATCAATACCGGAAGGGCCCATACTAGGATTAAGCCGATATATTGCAGGTGGCTTTCACCTAACATGCACATAATACCAATGCCGGTTCCCGCCATCAATGCTGCGGAACCAAGGACCCTGGTGAGATCGCCCTTGCCCGGCAGCAGATATGCCGAAAGCACCAGATCCTTGGTCAGGATAATATAAAGCAAGCTCGTGAAATAAGTCTGAATGATGAAAAAGAATATTTCCTCAAATGGAATATCGAATAATGTATATCCGACAATCGCATCGGCTGGATAAGACCAGATACGATTGCGAATCAAATATGAGTCCCATGGTATGGTGCAGAAAACCGCGATCTAGGATTGTCAATAGCAATTCTCAAAGCAAGAAGATAAAACTAACGCTGGTCAAAGTTGATATTCTGGCAACGTCCAGTCGTGAGAAGAACGGCCAATAGGCTGCTGTGAGCAGCGCCGCAGGCGGGAGGGTCCAGGTCAAATGGCTACAAAGATTGGTCAGTCCAACTTCACGAATTCCACCAAGGCTTTCGCATGACATACACCAGGCAATACTCAAACCCCATTATACCAAATGCTGGTTGTGAGGTACTCTAAAAAAATGGTTGCCGACCCAACGCAGGTATCCGAAGTCAGTGGAGGAGTAGGAAGAGAAAACGGCCCTGCCTTGCTCTGTGAATGCGAGGTCCAATCATTTATTGACCCGAACAGTCAGGGTTAAGGGAGGAAGATAGGAAGCTTGCGTCAATACCTGTATTGAAAGCCCTTGATTTGTGGTTGTGGAAACTTGGAATGAAAGCTGTCTAAATCCAGCGAGGAGCAAAGGGTTACCCTTATACGTTTTCCGCTGCGGAATGCCGCGTGTAACTAAAATTACCAAGTGTAATGTACTGTCACCAGCAACCAGAAGCAACCAGATCGCTTTAGCTCGTGTGACACATGGCCCTATCGTATATTTCGAATTGAAAAGATAGGCCATCTGCACAGCTTGAGCGATAGCTTTGTGACAGACTTGATAAAATGCCCTATCCTTCATCTCGGTTTAGTGGAACACCGGTAACCTTGCAGTAACGCAGTGTATTTTATCAGAATTCAAAAATATATCGGTGTAATGAGTATGAAATGGAATTTAATTTTTGACAACTTCCAAGGTTGGTTACAAAAAGTGGTCTAGCAGCTATAGATGCACGTAAGACGAGTAAATCAGGGAAATTGTGTCTCATCGTTGATGTTCGTTTGATGTTTCCGGTTGATCGATCGATCGATCGATCAAAGACCAATATAGTTCTGACAAATCAACTCGGGAATACTTGTGAAGGAATTATCCGATCTATCCTTAACATATATCAAATAATCATTGACAAGGGCTAAATTGGTAATGTTAGGGGGTACCTGCCAAAACTAACCCGAGGACCATGGACATGGGAATAGAAAATAAGATCCACTTCCATAACGGCTGAGTGAGCAGACCCCGTGTGAAGAATCGTGAGCAAGCATGACTGCTTTGGGTGTTGGAAGTTTCCCAGGGAACAGCAACCTCCAGATCTTTCAAGACTCGCTCCGCAGTGAGCCTTGCACCTGCAAGGCAGGTCGGAACTCCAGCTCCAGGATGTGTGCTGGCGCCAACGAAATACACACCGGCAACACTATCGTGTTTAATCTTTGGTCGGAAGGATAGTATATTGAATAAACTGTGGTCGAGGCCAAATATGCCGCCTTTCTCGGAGTTGAATGATTCTTGCCACGTTGATGGCGTGTTCACACTCTCATGGTCGATGAGCGTGTTGAAGCCGATGGTCCCTGTTCGCTTCTCAATAGAAGAGATCACATGATCACGCGCGTAGGATACCAAATCTAAATCATCGAACCCTTCGCGGCTCGGATCTGCATCACCTAGGTTATCGACCAAAACGAGAACAATGACCGCATCCTTCCCTGCTGGTGCAGCTGTTGGGTCTATCCTTGAGGGAACGTGGACGTAAAAAGAAGTCTTCATCGGCGATTGGCGCTCCATATAGACATGCGTAGATCGCTTTCCAAATGAACTTTCGACGAACATGTTGTGGGTCTCCAATTGGGGGAAGGTCTTCGAAAGCGACCAGTAAAAATATATGCTGCTGCAGGAGACATTCTTGCCGCGATTTAAAGCAGCCGACGTTGATGAATTGGGTGGAAGGAGCGCTTTGAAGGCGTAAATTAAATCGGCGTTGATGATAACAGCATCGGCTTCAACCAATGTGCTTGACTCCAGGGAGACACCCAAAGCCTTTCCGCGAGACACAGTCACTGTTTCCACTGGAACCGAAAGATGATATTCAACACCAAGCCTTGTGCCAATCTGAAGTAATCTTTCAAGGACCTTTGAATCTTAGCTTGACCCTCAACAGGTATAGACAGGGACTCACTTGTTGAAATCCACCTACAGGGTACCAAACCCCACCGACCAACTCGGCATATTGGAGGAGTGTGTAAGTACCCGGGATCTCAAAGGGAGACATTCCAAGGTACATGCTTCCAAGGCTAAACACTTGACGGAGCTTATGGGATCTGAAAAAGCTGGAGACCCTTTGCCAAACATTTTCAAAAGGGATGCAGTTGAAACAAGTAAGGCAAAAACGCGGGTCTTAGAAGCGAAGAAAAACCTGGGAAGTCCTTTTCCAACACATGGATCACACTCTGCTGATAATGTTGCTGGCACTCTTCGAGATATGCAACAAAACGCTCAAACCCGCTTGGTCCTTCAACTTTCTCAATTTCACGTTTCATGTGCGCAATATCAGTGGATGTCGCGAAGTATTCTCCGTCCTCGAACCAGACCTTGCAGTTGGGCTCACATTTCAGAAGCTGCAAATATTCTAAAGACATGCATGTGCCCAGATGCTGAAAGGTTTCCTCGAATATTTCGGGCATCAGCATGATTGACGGCCCGCGATCAAAGCGCTGGGAAAAAAGTCAACAACTGTTTCCAAATGCAGGATTCGAAGAATTTAAATAGCCATTGTGAACAATATTGCTGCATTTGCCGCCGTAATAGTCATTTTTCTCATAGACTGAGACTTGTAATCCAGCTTTGGCAAGTCGCGCTGCTGTCGCGATACCTCCAACTCCAGCTCCTGAAATAATGTTCATATCAGCTTGATAAGCATATCAGAACTGGACTCTTGACTCCGTACCAACGACAACTACCCTTTTGTTCTTCTTCTTTATGCCCTCCGTGCTCATCTCGGCTCAGAATATTTGTCCCCTAGATGCTCCGGAGATCCAAAGCTCCCTTAAGTGAACCCCACTGGATACTATTCAAGTTCCAAATATGAACGGCAATATCTATAGGCCGTGACGCGCATAAGCACAACAAGTCCAAGATAGAAGTATAAATAGATGTAATGTTAAAAGTGCATACCGATGCGTTTCCCGATCTAGATTCCATAGTTTGGAGAAGAAATAAGATCTCCCTTTCTCACATTGTAGGATCAAACATCCAGGCTGTTACCATCTGATCAATGGCCCTACTTGTTTTCGTACCCTTCTCCCAGGGTCCAACCAACGTTCCAGGTTTCTGCCTCCATTATGCGCATCGAATGCATCTCATCGATCCCGCGATTGACCAATGAAAAGTATTAAAATCTCACCGATCAATTTCCAATCTAAATCAACCACTTCCAAGGTTTTTGAAGCGGTAAACTTGTGTTCGTACTGTTTCCGTTCGCCCTGGCCGTCACAAATGTGACATCATCACTCCCGCCAACTACAGAAGCACTTTCCTTCGGCGGCCTGTACATTTCCCAACACGGTTAATGAAGACGTGCGCAGAGTTGCGCCGAGTACCACGTGGCGGAGTCCGGTTTCTCCAAGGCTGCGTTCATCCAGAGAACCCAGAGAACCAGTTGGAATCATTTTGGGGCCAGAGAAGTAAAATGACAAACACGTCCAGGTGCACCAGTCCCATCCGCCAGCCCCAAGAGCCCACATTCTAGAAATGACTTGGAAGACAGGCCTAGAAAGTGAACGAAGTCTGAAAGGTAACTTTGCACCAATTCAACGTCAACGCAACCTAGAGCCGTGCACATACTATGGGACCATTCCCGTTGAGCTCCATGGTGGCCAGTATGTTCGAAACGGTGGGAATTCGACATTTGGGGACGACCCCGGCCATGTGCACATGTTTGATGGTGACGGAATGCTCACTGGTGTTTTATTTCGAACAACTGAACAACCCGGGGAAATTGAGCCCTGCTTTGTCAATAAGTATATTTTAACCGATGTCTATCTTGCTACAAAATCGATGCCACGCGTGCGTTCACCGATATTGCCAAGTATGGTGACCCTAATCGACCCATTGACTTCCACACTGTCAACATTTTACCAACTTTGCCGGTTTTTGATTCTCATTCTTTGGTCTCACTTGAACGGCCACGGTCCCCCAGTGCGGAAAATGAGTGTCGCGAATACGGCCATTGTGTACCATGACAAGAGGACATTGGCGACTTGTCAGACTGGACCGCCGATGAGGGTGCAGTTGCCAAATTTGGAGACTGTAGGATGGTACAACGGAAGCTCGACCGATTATGAGGAGACCACCCCGGGTCCCGGTAAAGATTTATTCGGTCGCAGTGGACTACTTGGGTTTTTGAGAGATTGGACTACCGCGCACGTCAGTAATAATATTCTTTACAATCAAATGCAATCGCTCATATGAAGAATAGCCATATGTCGACCGAAAAAGCGGGGAATTGATATCATTTCAGTCATCTTTTCTTCCTCCATTTGTCTGGTATTCTGTCATTCCTGGAGGGAAAGAAAAGTCTCCGCATCCGGCATTGCATGCTGCCATCTCAGGCATATCGAGCCCGAAAATGATGCATGACTTTGGTGTGTCGCTCAACCACACAGTTATTCTGGACCTTCCAATGTCATTCGATCCCATCAATATCCTAAGGGGAAGACCCATAGTTCATTACGATCGACAGTCGCCGTCGCGATTTGGCATTTTCCCACGCCATGATCCTGCTCTAATTCGATGGTTTGAAACAGAGGCTTGCTTTATTTTCCATACCGCTAGCACTTGGGATGAAGTCTCTACAAAGCCTGCTAAAAACGACGAAGTGGAAGCGGTAAACATGGTTGCATGTCGCTACACTGGTGCCGATATGCTATATTCTTTGGCCTCCATCAGTAGAGGTTCGACTCCGTCCTCCGAAGGACAGGGGAGTGACAGTCGACTATACTACTACAGATTCTTACTGTCGGACCACACTCAAAATCATATTACCCACCAATGGGCGCTGTCGGCTATCCCTTTTGAGATGCCGGTTGTTTCACCCTCCACCAATACGCCGAAATTTGTATACGGATGCTCTTCGAAAAATAAAATGTTTGGATCAAGTACGGGCGAGCCGATGAAGGTTGATTGCCTTGTCAAAATAGATATTGAAACCTTGATACGGCAGGGAATGGAGAAAAAAACGAAGGAAGTCGACGGTTGCGTTGATGAGAGACTCATTAACGAGATATTACAAACTGAGGCCAGCGGAGATTGTATCAAGGTGTTCCAAGCCCCGGAAGAGTGGTGCGCTCAAGAGCCATGTTTCGTTCCTCGAAGTCACCCTCAGTCTGAAGACGATGGATACATTTTGACTGTTATGTTTGACGAAGCCCAACTGGATAAAAATGGAAGAGCTCTGGAATATGCCAGAAGCGAATTATGGATCATTGAAGCGCTCGATATGAGAAGTGTGGTGGCGAGGATCTTTCTTCCGCAGAGGGTGCCGTATGGGTTCCATGGCAACTGGTTTACTCGCGAGCAGATAAAGATGCAAAGACCATATCAATCTTTGCGCAGACACCAGTGACCTGATCTATAAGCTTATTCGAAGAATTTTCAAATGAATTGCGTCAGATGGTACAGACCTTTGGGAGCGTTCAACCGATCTCTTCTTTACTTAAACAATGATCCGTTTCTTATGGAAATCTCTATTACTAGCCAAGGCCTAAATTTCTCATCCTGACAGAAGCACTTGTATTGAGCACCTCTTTCTCTAAGGACCTACCTAATTCGGTGCCCTGCTCCCACTAGAGCATTTGGAAGGTCCACGGGGAACATAATTACAACCAAAATGAATTCCGTTGGGAGGGATATTACTCTATTACTAATAAGATCTATGTCCACTTTCCTTGCAGCTTGGAATTATATGCAAAATTGAAGAGAACCAGAGAACCTGGAACCTGGGGAGATTTGTGTCCAGGTAAGCAGAGCCAATATGAGGTTACCCTGACAATTCTCTTTCTTGCGGTGTATCGTCATCTCTGTGATGATCGATAAAGTGTTCACCAGGGAGAATAACGGCACGATCGATTTTGTAGGGCAATCCGCGGTGACGGCCTCGAATCATCATGAAGCAAATAATGAGTTTGCTAAAAGTGTTGAACTCCCCAGACAGGGATGCATTGTTAGTTGGATACCCGAGGCTGAGACCAACATTGGCACTTCAAGAGAGTTAGCCATTATCCAGAAGTCGTAATACTCAGAAAGCACTTACTAGGCCGACACCACTTCAAACAAAACGGAGAAAACAGAGAATGCCTGGACAGCGTTAGCAAAACTGCGAAACCCGAAGTATTGGATAAGGTACTCACTGGGATACTTGTATCTGCGATTTTACCAGACTCGGCAATACAGATACAAAAACAACCAAGGAAAATATACCACAAGTCAAAGCTCAGCTGGTTTTGCATGTGAGCGATGATGTAGGATCGGCCGTTTGTTTCATCGGCGGTAGCTTCTGAGCTATAAACTCCAAGTGTTCTCTCCTCGTAGACGTTGGAAGCCCTCACACTGATAGCGATCGGGTAAACAGCAATGTACATCATGATAACCAAGCTGAATTGGACTGCCGGATTAACATTAGCCAAATTGAATGTGGCTGCTCCTGTATGACGAGCCATTGCTGCTTGGAAGATAGCAGCAAGTACTCGCGGTCCAGCTGCCAGGTTGTTAACAGCCGGATTGTGCAAATCAAGTACGATAATGAATATCACGTCGATGGTGTTCAGAACGAACAAGATACCAAACAGAATCCATGTCGGTCGGCTTGGAAAGAGTAGTGTAAAGCATCGTCGTGGATGGTCGAGGAGGAAGCTAAGCGTTTCCTTCATCGACGAGTTCTCCGGGCAGAGCTTATACATGATCCAAATAATCAGTCGGAGGAGACATGGATAGCAGGTATTTCCAGCAAAAGCAAGGAAACTCATAACGATCAGTGGGAACGTCGCATCTTGGAAAAAAATCATTGAGTCGGGGGTGAGTGTAAAGCCGAGGTTGTCAACCATCGATTGGGCAGAGTAGAACCCCCTAACATCAGAAAAGCAATCTTAGTTGTCGAGCTTGATGCGATTGAATGCTTCACTTACCACCATACATTGCCTTGGCCACATTCTGCAAGATAAGCCCGATATTTCGGGTCGGCATGCTGAATCCACCCTACCAGGCAAACCGCCCCGAACAGATGCAGACCAAAAAAGTAACCGACCACAATCTTTAGCAGCAGCTTCAAACTGCGGTATTCGATGCCACCTAACATCTCGCGGTCCTCGGCAGTTAGGTGGTGAAACTGGGAGTTTCGACTCTGTGTAGCGTGGGTAGAAATATTCGGCAGGGCGAGCTGCTTGTATTTGCTTTTCTTCCCTTGCACAGAGCTTTGGCTACGCCTAGGGACCGAAGATGCACCAACTCTAAACATCATGGAAGCAGCCTGCTCGAGGGGCCGTGTTGTAGCAGAGTAGATGCTCACTGCAGTTTGCCGACGACGAAGGCCTTGTTCAATACGCTCTTGGCCATTGTAGGAAACCACGGATTTGCCTTTAATTGGCCGCATGTTAGCACATGGTTGCCAATAGGTTAGGATAAAGAAGTGGACCAACTTACCATCATCAATGGTATTCTCGTCAACTTCAACGAATGAACCACCTGTGGATGTTCATCAGCTTATGAACTTACCAAAAGTTCAATAACTCAACGTACCTCTATCGCGTCTCCATGGTGGGGGGATATAAAGGGCTTTATCTCTGATCGATGTTTCATGGTCATCATCGGTGAATTGGATAGCTTGTCGGCGTGGAGCAAGGTCTTGCGTAGGAATCTTTGTAGCGGTATCGGCGTTTGGCTCTACTGGTTGGTCGGGGGAGTCGCTAAATAGATCAGTCTCCGATTGGAGGGGTACGTGCTCGTCTGTACAGAGACCAACCTTGAGGAAATTTCCGGCCCCTCATTGACTTCAGCCTCATTGACTCCAACCTCATTGGATTCAACCTCACGGTTCTTCTCTGTCGATCTGTCGTACTGATTTTCCCGCGGACTGGCAATATCTGAGACATCCTTCAAGTCCCTCTCTGCTCGAAGCTGAGCCTCGTTGTCTTGTCCAGTCGATAGTTGTGGCCTTAGAAGGTGCGGCGCTGATATTAACCAAGATATATCAGCATGTGGGTCGTCTAAGCGCAAGCTTTACAACAAGAAGAACCATCTTACCAACTGCCTCCAGGCGTTTCTTGAACCAGCGCAGCCGGACCACGACCACAATGATGTTGATAAATCCAAGATTTCCAAGGATGGGAATGAGGTATATATAGACCTGCTGGTAGGTCTTCAAGACTTTGACATCGACTCTGGAGGTCGAAAAGTTTTCTTTTCAGAATACCGTTCTATCTCCACAATCGGGGTGGGGGGTGGGGGGTGGGGAAAGATAAAACAAACTGACGTGTTCAGTCCCGACTCAGTCGATGCGCTCGCGCCAAAGAAGTAGGCATCGATCGCTCGGAGATTGCCATACGGATAGATAATGGCCAAGCTCAAAATACCGAGAGTGATGATCCAGGCATCTAGTGTGACGCTCGTTAGAACGATAAGAGAGACTCGCGATTGGAGATTACCAACAATGCAAGGTAAGGAAGTCTATCGGTGGCTTCCACATGGCGTCGAGACGGCCTGGAGTATGCAGAATCTGAGGAGTTCCTGAAGAGTGGCATGTCGACGGTTGGTCGCAACAAAATGCCTCACACATTTTTTGTCTTGCGGGATTTACGGCGACCAATCACCCACCCGGTTAAGTAGTATCATTTGCGGTAGAGCCCACCAATCGGATTTCCATTTGCAGCGGCAAATTTCAAGCCGAGCGCGACGATAGCAGCCCGGGAAGCGTTTCACGCATGATAGGGGCTCCAACCTCTTTGATATTTGTACTGGTACGTGAGCGTGTGCCCATTGATACGCCCCACTGATGGGCCACCGAAAGGCAACCAAGTTCCCAGGATCTGGAGATATGCAGCGATTGTCCACCACAGGAACTTCAATATCGCCATGAATCAGGCGCACAAGAGAGGCGTTTTCAGTTTGCAGATGATCACACGAGATGGTCGTATCTCGCTGTCCAGCTGACTGCTGCAAGTAACGATAGCGAAGATATTGTCCTTTCGCTCCTTTTGCTCTACATCCGTGCGCGACCGTTGCGTCGCCCCTCTCTGTCCGCTTTGCTATTGCGTGACCATTCGTTGACGTCCTCGCTCTGGACAAAACGAGCCATGGCCTCTATCTCGCAGACCATCTCCCAGCTCGTCATCGTCACTAGCACTTCCTGCCCACGCCTCATCCCATCGGCATGGTGCACGACATCTGGGCGGTCCCGTTCCAGCTCTCCAACTTCAATACCATAGTCGCCGTACTGGGCGGTTTCATTTCCCTCTTTGGCCTTGTATCGTATCTTTTAAAAGAGAAATTCTATGTCTCTGAAGCTCGTGAGTTCCGCGGGCCCCGGGAGACGCCGCTTGCTCCTCCCCTAGGGTGGCCGAGGCTTCATACGATGAACAGAACCCCGAAATCACTGACTCGTAGGCAAAAAAAACAGTCATTTCGCTGTTGGCGGGCGTTGCACTTGGACCGAATGGAGCACAGCTCATCCGTCCGAGGGATTACGCCTTGTGCAACCAAAAAGGCGTCTCGGCCATCGAGTGCCGCGACAACTTGAATGGCATCACGCTCAACTTCTCCCGGCTGGTTCTAAGTGTCCAGCTAGTCCTCGCCGGCGTGCAGCTCCCCAGCAAATATCTCAAGAAGGAATGGAAATCACTTCTGCTGCTCGTCGGCCCGGGCATGACGGCTATGTGGATCGCTACGAGCCTGCTCGTGTGGGCCTTTGCCAGGACACCCAGCTTCCTGCACGCACTCGTCGTTGGTGCATGTGTAACGCCTACTGATCCTGTGCTCTCCGCCGTCATCGTCAAGGGCAAGTTTGCGGACAATAATATCCCCAAGGATCTCCAGCACCTTATCATTGCCGAGTCCGGCACCAATGACGGGCTCGGCTACCCGTTTCTTTTTTTTTGCCCTCTACCTCATCAAGTATGTGGGCTCGGGAGCGACGTCCGGCGGTGCCGCTGATGCCATGGGCCTCTGGATCGGCTTCACCTGGGGATACACAATCATCCTCAGTATCCTGTACGGCGCCGTAGTAGGTTGGGTGGGCAAGGAGCTACTGTACTGGGCAGAGCAGCGCAACTACGTCAACCGTGAGAGCTTTCTCGTCTTTGCTATTGCCCTCGCTCTGTTCATCTTGGGTACATGCGGCCTAATTGGCACCGACGATGTCCTCGCTTGCTTCATCGCAGGCAACACATTTACGTGGGATGACTGGTTCCGGCTGCAGACCAAAGATGACTCCCTTCAGCCGACAATCGATATGCTCCTCAACGTCACTATCTTCTTATGGTACGGCGCTTACATACCCTGGGACCACTTCGCCAATAACCCTATCATCTCGATCTGGCGCCTTCTCATTCTCGGTGCTCTAGTCCTCCTCCTGAGACGTCTGCCCTGGGTGTTTGGCATGCATAGGTGGATCCACCAGATTAAAGAGGTCAGGCAGGCAATTTTCGTGGGATTTTTCGGGCCCATTGGCGTCTCTGCCGTCTTCTACCTGTTTGCGAGCATGGAATTTATCGAGGAACATTTGAGTGACGAGGACGGTATTCCTCGAAGCGACGTTGAAAACCTTGGCGAAACAATTCGGGTTGTCGTCTGGTTTCTCGCAGTTTGTAGCATTGTAAGTCGGCCTGTTTATACCCATAATTAATGACTAACCATGTAACGCTGCATAAGGTCGTTCATGGACTCAGTATCCCGCTGGGAAAGTTGGGGTACCTCGCGCCTCGAACCTTGAGCCGGGTGCTGAGCGAGACCCTGACTGATGAACCACTCTCGGTGGAAGCTTGGCGCAGGATCCCGGTGCTGGGCAAGTATCTTGTCGGAAAGCTACGCGATGTCGAGTCTCAGCGCGTTCAGCGCGCCACCGTCATATCGGGTCCGTCCAACCCTCGCCGCCATCGCACGGAGGCAAGTACACCGAGTGATCCTTTCCAGACGGCTATCGCATCACTTTTGGCCAGCCAAAGTGAGGTCAATTACGGGGCGATAAAATCGGTCCCGGTTCGCCGCGAGCGGGAGATTCGCTTCCATGACGAGGAGCAAGTCAGCCATAGCTGCTGACTTGACACCGAGAGGACTCGCAATAGGTGCCTGGAAGACCGTAATCATCCAATAGCCGGGCGTGCTGCCTATATACTTATCTACTTATAGTTTAGTTTTAACTAAATAAGAACCATTTGACGCTTGAGCATCCAGGGCATTCGTCTGACTGTAAGGAGGCGCACCACATATCATCATCCACTACCTTGCACTATATCGACGTTGGTAGCGGGGTACAAGTCATCATGTCAGCATATGACTTGCCGTGAAGCTTGTTTCTGTAGTACTCCAAAAGCCGGTAGTTATCTCGAGTCGCCAAGGGTTCGGTGCTCTGCGCTTTCCGTCTGCAGAATCCTCGGATGGAAGCGAGAATTATGGGTTGTTATCACGTATTAATTCTATTTCACGCATTTCTAGGAGGTTACGAAAGCAGTCATGGCAGCCAGAAGGGTTTAAAAATGATAGAAGAGTTAATAGACGTTATAATTTGTAATTGCTTTAGATTTGTTTGAAAATGAACAAAAGTTTGTGAAGATTCTCTACAAGAAAAAGATGGTGTTTGTGCAATTTAAGCTGTCTCTGACAATATAGAAACCCAAAATACTGCACATCCTATGCTGAATACACATAATTATAGATCCAATTCGATGGACATCCACGGATATATTCGTATACATTCAAATGTCACAAATATTATCTAGATGTTAAAGCCTATACACGAGATGCGACACCGAAGAACGCCGGTGTATCTACGATCTAAGCCGTGATTGTAGACGAAAGCTTATACCGCCGAGTTGCTGAACTTCTATATCGCTCTCTGCTGAATTATCACGGACCCATAGGGACCGTACTGTCTAGGGATTAATGAGGCCTAATATTTCCTACGGAACTACGATAAAACCCAAGTCACGCGCAGGACACGGTTCGCAGAACCATGGCTTCCCTCATAAGGACTAGACGATACGGTATAGCCTAATGGGACGAGCTGTTTCAGCGTCACGCGACCGGGGGTGTGAAGGGTGAGTTCACAATATATAGAATGAGAAGTAAGCAGCTGTGCTATGGATTATGGGCAAAACCACTCATTGCCCTATCAGAAAAGTCACCATTGTTTTTTCAATTAGGAGATTACCTTGAGGTTAAACAAGAAAATCATGTTTATTTAAGCATATTAATATTATTCCCATTGATAGGAAAGAAAGTTGAGCGCTAACCATCAAAAGCCCGGGATCATTGCCCGTGTGGCATCTTAGTATGTAAATTAGAGTTGCTGGTTATACCCAATGAATTGAGCACAGATCCGCCGGATCGCGGTACGTGAGTGATCTCCACCCATTACATAACCTCGAAGTACACTTACATACAGGCCGAGCTCGATAGGGTCTATGAGGCCTGGTCACCTAGCTAGCCAATATTGAGTAATGACTATATACCTCTGTCAGAGATCATTAGACTTCCGCACGACCCAGTATAACCCGGACCCAACCCGGACCCAACCCGGACTGGGTTGGGTTCTGGGTCGAAGTCTTCGACCCAGTCTGGGTTCTGGGTCGAAGCCTCCGACCCAGTACTGGGTCTGGGGCCCCAACTTGGGTCACAAACAATGCAAACATTAAAAATATTTTACTGTATAGTTTATGCAATCCTTGGCTGTAATATTTAGTAATTACTTTACAGAGAAAATGTAGTATAGGGTAAGAATCAAGATTCTATTATCTCTTCAGAGATCATCAGCACTCAGAAAGGCATTTCTAAAGGCATACATAGTAGATAGAACTATAGAGCTCACAGTTCCACAATTAAATAGAACCCTACTTAATGATACGGGAAGATACCATCATCTCGGCTCTTCCGCTTTCTTCCTGAGGCCCGAACCTGGGTGCTATGGTCGGGCAGTGGAAGTTCAGGCTCATCGATATCAAGCAAAGAAGCCTCATTATCCTGAATAACCTCCTCCTGTATACTCTCCTCCTGCTCCTCTGTATCACTAATTGGTTCTATATCCACATGATCAAGCTTGTCATCCCTCTCTTCCTTTGCTGCTTCAATCTCTTCGTAAGAGAAAAACTTCTCTAGAAGCTTTGCCTCCTGCTCTTCCATGTCAAATCTTGATGTATAAAGGAACATCATAAGATCTTCAATTATGCGGGACTTCATTCTACCACGACGATAATGGCAGATATCCCGAGCAGTATTAAAGAGCCGCTCAACACCTGCACCTGTTGCTGGGAAGGAGAGTACATCACGAGCTAGAGCTGCAATTGCTGGAAAGCGGGCTTGATTTTCTTTCCAGAATGCAAGTGGGCCAAGATGAACAGTATCTACTTATCATTAGTATTGTTAGAGTAAAAGAATGATATTAGCTCACCACTATCAAGATATTGGGTCATTTCATCGGATACTTCCAGCGGCTGTGTATCATATTCATCCAGCATCTCATCTAGCCTGGAGTTTAACCGAGCAAGCATTTGGGAGCTTCCTGAATCTTGGTTAAGAGATCTCAGTCTCTCTTGGTATGGGATCAAAGCTTCTTGGAAGGAGCTGCGATAGGTATCACGCCATTTTTGGTCCCAGTCTTTGGTAAGGAAGAATTTGAACTTATTCACAGGCGCAAGCATTGTGCTAATTGCATAAATATGGCCTCGAATGTGATCAGTTTGAGAGTAGTACTCATCAAGCTTTATTCGACCAGCTTCAAGTGCATATAGCATCTCTTTCTTCCACGGAACACGCTTTCGTCGTAGCTGCTTTATTGACTGTTCAAGATGATTGAAAAGCTTGTTGTAGACCTTGAACACATAGTGCGCTGTGATATCTCGAGTCTTTGATAGCTGGGTTGTGTAATTGAAGAATGGCTCAGTGATATAAAGAAGATAACTAACTTGGCGCCATTCTTCATCACGAAGCAATAGCTCTTCACAATCATACTCTAAGCAAAATGGTGTAAAGAAAGCACGCAGTCGTATTGCTCGACGAAGCATAAGAAATGTCGAATTCCAACGAGTTCTGACATCTTGGATAGGTACCAATTTAATAGATGTTGTCTGAAGATTGTAGAATGTCTCCCGGCGCTGAGGGCTTGCATTCACATAGATAGTAAGATAGCGGACTTTGTTGAGTGTAACTGAGATCTCATGCTTTTATTGCTACGCGTTTGCTTTAGCTAGTCTTGATTGCTTCTCTGTCCACTTTGTCTTAGCTGAATCATTTGACGGAACTGCCTTGATACGATCAAGAAGCTGGTTAAGGCTTAGCTGGATAACATGAGCAAGGCAAGGAATTCGGATAATAATAACACCATCTGAAAGAGCCTGCTGGAGAGTATCTACCAGAGTCTTATTATTAGATGCATTATCTGTTGTTAACCCAAACACTCGGTCTTCAAGATTATGCTCAATCAGAGTATCTATCAGGACACTACTTAGATTTTCACCTGTATGGGCACCATGGAGGGGCTTAAATCCAAGAAGTACCTCACGGTAGACCCAGTCAGTATCAATGAAATAGCCTATGATTGCCATGAATGCCTGCGAGAATGG
Source organism: Penicillium sp. IBT 16267x (assembly GCA_028828865.1). Lineage (NCBI taxonomy): Eukaryota > Fungi > Ascomycota > Eurotiomycetes > Eurotiales > Aspergillaceae > Penicillium > Penicillium sp. IBT 16267x. The sequence goes on along the minus strand of JAQJZQ010000005.1, from coordinate 4,717,877 downwards.
GGATGTCCAGCAATCAAGTGCAATTAATATCTTTGAACCAACAGGTAGTGTTCGAAGAACCTGCAGTTGTCGGTCTTTAACTAGGCTCCTAAGACGGCTGCGGATTGTATCAGCAGAGGGGATTATCGGAGGTGATGGGGCGGACCGAGCCTTAGAGATGAGATGATGGAATGTTGGATGTTCAATGAGATGAAGAGGTAGTCGGTTAAGTGTAAGAAATTGAAGAATATCTTCTTCCCAGCTCTCTTGCGAGAAAGGAGAACTGATCGTTGCTTCTCCCTATAAGTGCAAGAATTAGCTTAATACTATATCTAGTAGAGAATCACAGGAATAATATACCCCTTTCTTAAGAAACTTTGTGATCTCAGCCCTCTTCCCTTGCTCACTTTTTGTACACCCAGCTGTCTTAAGATGTTTTTGCATAGTTGAAGTGCCATGATACTGCGCCTTCCCTATAGCTTTTGGGTTCATAGTATAGGGGTGCTCAAGAATCTTACCACAGCGCTGACACATAACCTTAGGTGCACCATCTACGCAATGAGCAACTTGCTGATAGTGATCCCAGATCCCTGTATGACGCGTGGAGTCCCAATTGATCTTGCTCTTTCTCCCAAAATCAGTCTGTAACCACCATTCCACCCATTCATTATGGGCCATTTTGTCATACAGAATAAACGATTTCCTTCGATTAGGCCCAACACGCGCAAATATCTCAGGAATCAAAGGAGGGACAGTCGGTCGGAGGAAGTCAGGCTCAAAGGCGTCGAATGTATGTTGGCTACCAGATGGAGTAGCTGGTTGATTTGATGGTGTGAGGTAGGCAATATTATCAATATCACCATCATATAGAGAAGAAACAATATCAGAATGCTGGCTTTGTGACATCTTGAAAGAGATTGTCTTGCCTCAGAAGGTAAGGAGGGTAAGAAGAGAAAGTAAGGTATTGTTTAGGCTATCACCGACCATGACCTATATAAATTAGCCAATTATAAGCTAGATACTTTAGTGGACTATCTACTAGAGCCCCTTATTGGCTACCACTTTATTGTAGAGCCCCACACTATAATTATTAATAACCCAGAAACCCAGTTCCGACCCAGAAACCCCAGTTCCGACCCAACAAAAACCCAGATAACCCAGTAATAACCCAATAATAACCCAGATAACCCAGTAATAACCCAGTAATAACCCAGATAACCCAGATAACCCAGTAATAACCCAATTCCCACCCCAGTTTTCAAAACAACCCCGAATTTTTTTCATCTCTACAGGATGCATGACTAATAGAGGCCTGAGAAATCAACAACTAACCATTTCTTCAGGAAATCACTAACCCTTGCCTAGGTAGAGGGCTATATATGTATTATCCTTTGTTCTTTTATTAATAAGTATTTAAATAACCTTATAATAGCCTTCTAAGTTACTATATAAGTATTAGTATTTAGTATTGTCAAAATCTCAAAAGGATACACTTACTCCTGCAGTGTGAAATATATATTTCCGTGTGTTCTGACTGACCCTTTTACGCAACTGCCCAAATAGCACCAACAAACCTAGATCTTGAATTCTTTTTGGCAAATTAGTCGAAACCATTCTATATTATAATGATTACAAAGGATTTTCTTAAATTTTCCTGTTTCTTTTTAGAGTATATAAAGATGACCAGTAGACAAAACGGAACATGTATAAAAAACAGTATTTTAATTAGATGACTTAGCAGTGTTATGAACGCCAAGATGTTGATTTATGTACAAACTGGGTTGAAACTGGGTAAAAACTGGGTTCTCTGGGGCCCCAGTAATGGGTCCGGGTTGGGTCCGGGTTAGAGGACTTCGACCCAACCCAGTACTGGGTTGGGTTTTGGGTCGGAACCTTTGACCCAACTTGGGTTATGCGGAAGTCTAGAGATCATGTGACTGCCTCTGTAGATAGATCAGGGCTTCTCCCTCTTCTTCCTTCTCTCCTCCATACCTTTCCAGAATACACATATTGTTCTGTCTGTCCGTTCTTTCTCTTATAGCAGCAAGCTGATACATCTTATGCTTTCCCTTCTTTTCTCCTCTGTTCCTCAACCAGCGTGAGCCGCTGACAGGTTATGAGCTCTCGTTCGTGAAGCCTTCCGACTTCACACTAGTTACCGTACGTGTAACTAGACCCCTGTCTTAGAGGAGACTTCTGGTGGACTTTCACCACATACATATATATAAGGAGCACGTTTTAAGACGTGTCTTTAACTCGATTTTAAGCATTTATGCCCTAGTTAGCGCTACCCTGGGTTTTTATTAACATTTTTTGGAGGTATATAGTTTCCCCTCTAATTATATCTCTCTACCCCACTAAGTGGCACGATCGATACCCTATATAGTAATATATCGTTCTCTATTAATGGGTCTAACTATAAGTATCCTATATTTATAACTACTATAGATGATGACGATAACGTCGCTTTTAATACTATACTATACTCTTAGGACTAGAAAGTAGTTAAAACTAAGATTCGTGTATCCTAAAGTGATAGACTATCTAGTGTAGCTATAATACTATACTATATAGGAATAATCTTAAACAAGCCTAACTAGTATAATAATAGAAGAGCTATTCTATATACCAGTATTATTAAAGAGTTATAGTATGGAGGTCTTAGTAGACTTATCTATTCCTCATCTATTTATAAATAATCCTAATATAAAGAGATAGTATAAACTATTAGTTAGTACTATAATATAGCTATTATTAGGTATTTTAGGAGAGGTCTTTATGTCGGGCGGTCGAAGAAGAGATTACGTGACGGCGTATTGGGGTGCCAAATCTAACAAGGCAAAACTAACCAGAAAGGAAATTCACAGGTCCACCGTTTACACATCAGATATATCATGACTGGACGGGTATGGGCTGCCTGAATATTGGAAGAAGTTGCGACAAACATGTATTGACTTGAATCCGGATTGGGAACACATGGTAAGTTTGGACCGGTTGGATATGAGATGTATATATTAACAATCATTTAGTTATGGTTCACAAAGGACTCTCGTGATTTCATGGAGAAGAATTACTCCGGATTTCTGAGCACATATTATGGCTATGCCTTCCCTTAGATGCAAGGCATAACCATGAGCAGAAGAAGCCTTAAACTACGGAGTAATAAACCAGGCGATGCCTACCCGATATGGGGGCATTAAGAGCCATCCTGGACCCTCCACAGTAGGAACCCCCTAAACCCCCTAAGAAATCCGGTAACCCAGAGTCTAAGCTACTCAATGCATCATTATTAATCATCTTCATTTCTGTTCCTTTCTTCCATCCACCGACATGCGAATGATATCTTAGCCAGTCGCGGTCTCTCGGTCCATTTCCTTTATTTTCCCGTTCACGGTTATTCTCCGACTCTCCGCACCAGTTGTGAGATTTCATGTTGGCCTCCTGTCGCATTTCTCTCCGAGAAGCGCCCGCAAGCAGCAGTACGGTGATTGGCAGGAAGCTAAAAGACGGCATCTGGTGAGTGTGGAAGATTGGTGGAAATACAGGAGACTGGAATATGTTCAATCCCCCGCACGATCATCCCCCCGCCCCCCAACCCCTATTGATCACCATCTCATCCTGTGCCTTTGGACTACGTACCCCGCATTTCCGCAACTGGTTATCCTGATCGTTGTGTGGGGGAAAATGCAGCAACCATCGGACTTGTGCCGACGTTCCAAAACATAAAAATGATCCTCCAAAGAGAGTAAGAGCATTTCGAGATCCACTGAATTTTTCAAACGGTCAATATGTTTCGTCTACGAGGGAAGGCACTGGTGTATCTTGTCACCGTCGTCAGCTCGACGGGTTTCTGTCTGTTCGGCTACGATAATGGCTTGATGGGCCAGATTATATCTGAGCCAGGCTTCCTCGACATGATCGGCAATCCGAATGCAGCAGTGCAGGGCTTCGTCGTCTCCTCTTACGATGTCGGTTGCATGCTTGGCGCCCTAGCTGCGGTTCTCATAGGCGAGCAGATCGGCCGAAAACGAACCATTCTCTTGGCCTGTATCGTGCATGTTATTGGAGATGCCGTCAACGCCACGTCCTTCTCCCTGGCGCAGGTGTTAGTTTCCAGAATTATCTTAGGCGTGGGCCTCGGTCTTTTCACAAGTGCCTCGCCGGTCTGGCTTGCAGAAACTGCCACGGCGGAAATGAGGGCTGTCATGGTGGCCATCCAGCTGACGTTCTTGATAATTGGATCCAACATCTCCTACTGGTTTGATTACGGTCTTGGATTTACCCAGGGCGAGGTAAAGTGGAGACTGCCTTTTGCCTTCCAAGCAGCTTTTCCCATTGTTGCGTTCGGATTTGCCATTGGTCTGCCCGAGTCACCCCGTTGGCTCGCTTCTCATGGTATGACGGACGCCGCTACGGCCGCCCTCTCAGCGCTTCGCGACCTACCCGAGGATCATGAGTTGGTTCAGGCTGAGCTCCATGATATCACTTCCGCGATCGCTCTCGAGAGCGAAAGTACATCCTGGGGAGCTCTTTTCAGGCAAGGCCCCAGCAAGGTTCGCACAAGAGTGATAATTGCTTGCGCTGCCCAGTCGATGCAGTCCTACAACGGCATCAATTTTGTGGAATATTATTTCCCGTATATTCTCAAAAACTCCGTTGGGCTGAGCACGAACCTGGCCGATCTCATCTCCGGTTTCTCCCAAGTGTGGTTTCTCCTATGCTCTCTCCTCACCTGGTACATCATCAACAAACTCGGAAGACGGCGACTGTTTTATCTTGGCAACATCGGCATGGGCTCCTGCATGATTGCCGTTTGCATCACCCTCTGGAAGGACACTCAAGTCTCTAACGCCTTCACCGTCGCCTTCTTTTACCTTTACCTATCCTTCTTCACCTGGGGGTGGATGTCCAACATGTGGACTTATCCGGCGGAAATTTTGCCTCTGCACGTGCGGAGCAAAGCAATGGCTCTCTCCGTTTTCTTCCTCTGGGCCAACCAGTTCTGGACCGTCGAAATCGCACCGGTATCGATAGGCAGCATCGGCTGGAGAACATATATCATCTGGGCCGTTCTCAACTTTGCTTGCTGCATAATCGTATACCTCTATTTTCCGGAGACATCTTCCCTCACCCTGGAATCGGTCGACTTCCTCTTTTCATCCTCGGACAACGTTAGGGAAGTCGTCGCGCGAAGTGAGCACATCTGGTCCAACAAGATCCGTATCGATGTGGGTGCGGCTGCAGCAGCGGCCACCGCGGGTGACGCCCAGGAAAAGATACTTGAAGCGGGTGCGTCCAAATCATCACAAACGGTCGTCAATGAGAGGTGAGGAGGCGAGGGTGAGGAGAATTTGAGTAGTGTAAAGGCGTGGAACCTGTTGTTGTTGTTGTTGTTGTTGTTCTAAATAACGTCCAGCGAGGCCATAGCGAGAGCTATGGTCCCTATAACCTCCCGTAGGGTATTGGGACGTGCTAAGCTAAGGTATTATGTACATATAGTGCGCCGTTAGAGAGCAATTCTTCCTTAAATGTGGGCCCCTTCTGGGGCTCTTCAACTGCAGCTTGCCTTCGACATGTGGGGCGTGTACAGGTGGGTAGGGCGAAGCAAAAGCTTCCATGATTTGTTGGCTATAGGCCTGGGGATTGAGGAGGCGGCGCTAGGGCCAGCCAGTGATTAGGGCGCGGGGCGCCTGAATGAGGAGAAGGGAAAGGGGGGGGGGGGGGTAGAGAGTGTGTGGGTGACAAAGGAAATGATTGAGTGAGTGGGATGAGGGGCCACTGACTAGCGGGTGCAGATCTTAGTGTAGAAGGCCGAGACCCGTAGCATTTCCGCAAAGTCCGTGGGCTCGAGGCCCCGGAGGAAGCTCAGGGCTTCAGCTCGCGAGGTGAGGGGATAGGGTGGTCAGGCGTGGAACCTGTAGCCGATCGGCGGGCGTATTAGAATAGCCACTGCCCAGAGGTTAATAAGAAGAATATAGCAGAAGGAGTAACTAACTACCTCTATTTTTCTCTGCTTCGTGATCAGATCAGACTCCTTAGGGCGTGCTTAGATGTGCTCACTGAGTAAAAAGCGGCGAGGGGTGAGCTAGACTGAAGGGTCAAGAAAACCGGATGCATATGTACTGTAGCTACCTCATATACACAACACCACGCAATAGCGTGTTGGCATTCATCGCCCGCACGCAGGTGTGTACGGGATGACCCCACGCCAGCGGAAGAAGTGGCGGCAGTTATGGCAGTTAGCCAGCCGTCCTCGCATATGTTGATGGAAATCTTGATAAGCAGATCACTCGCGAAGTTGAAATATGTGAAATTCTTCGCAAACACCCTCATCCGAACATTGCGACCTATTATGGCTACAAGGAGTCTCATGGTAGAGTCTCTGGGCTATGCTTCAAGCGATATACATCAACGCTACTTGAAGTGGTCAATCCTCGACGCCTTGGTAAAGTTGCTTTCCTTTCAAGTGCCCGCGAACTAGTGCCAGAGAATATGGAAGCTCGTTTAGAACGGATTTTGGCCGCCATCAAACATCTTCACTCGCTTAAAATTGTCCATAATGATATCAACCCCGCAAACATCATGCTTGACGAAGACGGCGGCACTCTTATTCTCATCGATTTCGATAGCTGTCGGTATATCGGGGAATCTTTGCGCATTACCGGAACGAAAAGAACCCACCATTGGCACAATGCTGCTGTCGAGGTTTCGCTTGAAAAAAATGATCTTGACGCTTTCAAGATCTACAAATCTGGTTGACTGGTTCCTCGGATGAAGACTTCAGCTTTAAATGATGTGCTTGTTAGTAAACCAAGAATACTAGATATTTTCTTTTCTTGTCATTTACCAAAAAGCCCGTCCTAGGACCTACGATAAAGTTAATCTTGCAGTTAGCTCTTTCCAAGTGTCTGAAGCATAGCCATCCACGCACTCCCCTGATACTGATTTTTGTGGAATAGCTGTTCAGTTTCTTTCCGGTGGGTCTACTTTTAGTGTCAAAGACAGATCCAAACACGCGGGATTAAACTAGACGTTCCCTAGCTGCTACGGTGTAACTGGAACGCCCCTGAAGCCGAACTGGCTCTGCAGCTTCAACAGTAATCTCGGCAGCAATTCGATCGCGTTCGTCCCGGTACAGCTACAATAAAAACCATAGATTGTATCCTCGAGGGAAGAGTAAGATATCAGTCGGTAAGTATATTGCTGGGAGAGAGGTGAAAAAAGAATCGCGTCAAAGGTAAATGGGACGATGGGGGCTAGTTGGGTACTAAATAATAAGGAGCATAGCCGTCAAGGCTGCCAGATGACGGATACGTGGCATGTGAGTGATCTAAGTGGTCAAATTTAGTGTGTGCGGAACCCGTTCGGTCCCAAACTATGATTTGATCACAGCCTTCTACAACTACGTGATGAACAACATGTCTGGTATCGACGACTTTCCAGAAATAACGACAACCTCGAGGGCAGCGCCCAAGACATTGAAGAGGCGCGGGGGGAAGGGTTGCCGTAGTTCATGTCAGTCCCCGAGTTCCAGCCACTATGTTCATCAGGGGAGCAGAGCGTCCATGCCCTTGGTTGGGAGCCATGCCCATATCGGACATACCGGTGGCATGAACGGGTCGATCTTCTATATTCACGTTTCCGGAGACTCAGAGCGCGGTGGTCACAATGACGAATGGGCGTGACTTGGGCGACGCGAGCGATTTTACGGCGCAAATCTTGACTCAGGCAGTTTTTGACCTCAAACCCTCCGTCGACCTAATCCCTTGGGCGAAGATGGAAGCGGGGCTGCGATCAAGTTATCTTGAAAATACTATCGGGCGACCCTGGACAGAAACCAGGCGTCCCTCTGATCCTGAGCGAGATATTCCGCTCTATCTGGGGCGATACCGTGGATTCGGTGATCGCTTCACACTGACTATCAACACTGAGTGTGCAACCTGCCATGAGATGTCCAACTTGGATACCAAAATGTCTGTCGTTTTCAATGATCGGAAGCTCTCGAAGTGTCCGTTGGTCTTTTACAAAGAAGATATGTATAGCTTTTTTGATACCGACGAGAAAGTCTGGAAAACGAGGCAAATCATCCAGCTGATTACGAGCAGACTTTGCTAAAATTCAAAGTCAATGAGGGGGCCGATAAGGCACTGGGTCTCTGGTGGCAGTGGGATTCTGATGCAGAACCAGCTTGGTCAGATCGAATTGCGTAGAGCACGTTTTTGCTCGCGCCGTTGCTTTTGTCTTGCAAATTTCGATTTCTCGGTGATACTTTTGACTGTGTAAGAGAAAGCAGAAAAGCAGATTCAATTTGCAAAAGAGTTCAGAACCATAGAAGCGAAAGATGACCATACTTCTTTCTTCGCGGGGTTATTTTCATCCCTGTCACAGCCTTGTGGAACGCTACAGCTAAACAAGCCGATGCGGGGGCGATCATTGGGCTGCTTGGCTGAGACATCATCCCTTTTAGTCAGTATCATCGCAATTGTTACAGTGAGCACTGGTCTTGATGCCAATGGCAAGTGACCTATCAATCCTTCGATATTAGTGTATCAGTCAAATAGGGAGGGAAGTAATCTTCCGCTCGTGATAAGTAAAGCCGCTGCATTCCCAGATTGACATGTTCCCCAATGTAAAGTGTCTCGGGTGTGGGCATAGTCTATAATTTAATCTAGGCTATAAGAGGCAGATCCTATCCCTAGTTACGATCCCCTACAGCTACCGAGAAAATGTAGTATCACCTTAGCCTATAGCCTAGGAAGGTATGTATTCTTAAACTAAAAAATTACCTAGATTCCTAGATGCAGATGTACATTAGACAGCCTATCTATCAAGGGCACATGGTCTGAGTGTCGATTGATTTGCGTTCCTTTTCTTGCTTTATCTCTGTCGTTGCGCTCTCTCTCTTTCTCTCTATCTCTCTATAGTTCTTTGCCGGTCGTTTCTTTTCATACCACAACACACGTTTCTGCTTCTTCTTATCAAGCTCTTCTGTTTACCTATTCTCAGCCAAATAAATCTCAAAGTAGTGCGAGGGTTTACTAAGCGTGAGTTCTAGAACATCGTGATGGGCACTTCACCCCTTCATTCCATACACTCACACGGCTATTTGACGTTTTCCGGATTTGCTGTTTATGGAGAATGCACAAGACTCACGGCTAATTCTTCTGAGCCAGCTTCCCAGTCTTTGTTAAAATCTTTTGTCAAAGTTTCCATTCATATCCCTCCACGATGTTGTCAACTCTCGTGGTAGTCCTAGCCTCGGCTGCCAGCATGGCGCGTGGCCAATACATACCCACAATCGACCCGGAGTCAGTGGTCCTATCCGACCGCGGTGAGTAGTAGCTTCAAGAAACAAAAGCCATGGGATTCCAAAAGTCTAACGAACACCTGTTATAGAAAACTGGTGTAATGCCCAAATATCCTCCTGCCCCATCCTCTGCCTACAAATGCCTAACACAACTGGAGCACTGGTCAACAACTGCTCAGCCGTAAGTTTACTGACTTAAAGGCTCAATGATGGGAACGAAGTATATTCCTAACCGGTCCTTTCTGTAGAAAACCCTCAGCTACCAGTGTGAATGCAGCAACGGCCTCTCCCCGAACTCCTCGCAGTTCTCCCAAACCATGCCGTACTTTATCTGCACTGAGGCCAATAATCAGTGCGTTGCAAACTGCGCCGATTCTATGTGTCAGAGCGCTTGTCGCTCTGATCACCCCTGTGGTGCTCAGAACCCCGTCCGCGTCAACGTTACTGCTACTCCTTCTGCTACTCCTTCTGCGAAGGTTGCGGCGAACACTACCACGTCGGGTGTGCTTGGTACTTCAACTGCGACGGGTGACGCGACTCGACTGCTAGCTGGGGATATGGGGCATATGTATGGGCTTTTTGTTCTGGTTGGTGGGTTCGCTATGGGTTTTGCTGCTTTGATGTAAGCAAGCTCTATGGAAGCAGAGAGATGTGGGTCGATTGGATATGGAGCTTTAATAATGGTGCTTTCATGCCTCGCTGACTTGATCCCTTGGCCGTACTCACTGCGTTTTTTCTTCAGTTTACTTTTGCATTGAGCGTTTGATTTTCATGATTTCTTCGGATCCAATAATAGCATTAATATCAGGAAGCTCTCGATCTGCATTCATGAATTGCTTTTCTCTCAATGATTCCTTTCAGCCTACATCTTTGCTCGTAGTTTGGTGCTGTCCATTCTTTGCCCTTCGTCGTCCTGCTCTGCGACCTCCAGGACTGGGAACTCAGCTGGCATGATTCGACGTGGTGTAGAGCCTGGTATAACCGAGTATTTCGAAAAGTCAGTGACTCCGCACTTTCGAAGGAAATCCTCGTCGGTGTCCAAAAGCCCGTTCACAGTAGTGGCTGGGGCACGGAGCATCTCCATAATTGCATCAGAGAAAATAGCCTGTAATTGGTAAGTCATGTTTCTGCATAAAGGCTTGGCCGACGTACTGGTTTTCTGAGGTCTTTCTTGTGTGATGCGTCAACGGCTTTGTTATGCTCAGTAGCAGCTGATTCGATCGACTGTATATGCCAGTTAGAGCCAGTTTCAACGCCAGTGCATAGCCTCAACATACCGATGCTGGCCAGATGCTTGTAATGGCCATCTCTGTCCGGTCTTGGCGTACGAAGTCCATAGCTAGACCTTTGACCAAAACACTCATTCCAACCTTGCCTGGTGTGGGGTTTAGCTAAACGTCTTTCCTGTGCATGGATGATTCAACTTACCCATTGCGTAAGCAGTCTTGCCCCGGAAGAACCTCGAGTATATCGGAGGAGAAACCACCACAATCCGACCTTTCCAGCCATTCTTTTCGAAATATGGCAGAGTAGCCTGCACGGTCGCATACAGACCTTCTGGGTTAATCTGCTGCATCAGCCGGAATCGCTTGAGCGGTGTATTTTCCACGGAAGACCACCAGATCGCCCCAGAGTTATACGTCAAAACATCCAATCTTCCAAATATTCTGACGGTCTCATCCACTGCATGCTGGATTTGGGCGGCATCGCGCACGTCCACTGCGATAGCTGCGGCGCGGCCGCCTGCTTCCAAGATCTCACGTTCTACAGTGTTGATAGTTGACTGCGAAGAGTTGGGATCTGGCGGAAATGGTGTAGTCTTGGCAGCATCTGAGGTTGTCTTAGCTGCCAGCATCACTAGGTTTTATTATTAGTCTCGGGGTCCGGGTGGTAGTTAGGTTATGCTCGCACCGGCGTAGCCATTCTTTGATAGGTCGATCGCTACCTGGCGGCCGATCCCACGGGAAGCGCCCATGACGAGGGCGACGGGCTGTTGGGTGGTCATTGTGTTTTTGGTAATGACTGGATTGGATATTTTGGAGAAACCCGGGGTAGGATTAGATGTGGGGTTTATATGTGGTTCTCTCAGAATGGTCTTTCCCTGGGCCGAGTCTGCATAATCAATAAATTCAAAGTTTCCAGAGCTGTCGGTCTTCGGCAAAGACGATTTGAGTAATTGTAGTACTACTGTCTTCCCAGGGATGAAAGCCGTCATCGATGATTTCGTGATTACTCACGGTTCCGAGGCTCTGCGGACTCCCGAGGTTCAAGTGTCCACCTTTGGTACAGGCATTAGCAAAGAAATCATGGCAAGGCTCTTTAAAGCATATCAATTTGACTCTATGATATATTCAAGCTTATTAATAGATCCTCCACTTGTTCAACAATTGAAAACAAATTGACACGTTGAATGACGTTGGCAACTATGTGCCCCATAGGCGGTACCCTGGGCGGTGCCATACTGCCAGTCATGAACCGGTCAACAGCTCACACCTTCATTTAGACATGATCAAACTGAGCCTCTTCGATCAACACCTACAACAACTTTCTTTATCCCTTGATCTCTCCGAAGGAGCTCCATATCTGTCTATTCCAGCCCTCATCGTAATACTTCGTCCCTCCACCGCCTCCTCGTCTTCCGAAACCGCCAATAGCTCGCGTGGCCCAGTGGGTGTCTCAGTGACACCACAGCCACTATGGACACCACACTGCCTGATGCCTTTGCTCCGGTACCTATAAGCTCCTCGGTTGGATATGATACAAATGTCGCCTCAGCTGGTGCTGCAGGTGGGGAGATAATCGCATCTCGGATCAAAGTTGATGGTACGTGGAGCTTGACGCGGGGCAGACCGCAATGCCCGATAAGAGCTTGGTATAATTGCTGACAGGGGAATTCTGACAGAGCCTCCCAAATTCGATCTCGAACCATACATTGACAATTACACTGGTCAGTAGTCTATATGGAATGGGTTAATATAGACTCTAATTTTGAACTCAGGACGGACCCGCTTCCACCGTCTATACCTCATCGGCACTACTTCCACCGTGCTGGCGGTCGACGCATTAAAGCAGGCAGTTGCTGAAGCTAAATCTGGCAAGGATGTTGCGCTGTATGAAAAGGCAGTTCGAGCCCTGGCGGAGGTCGCTCCAGAAGAGGAGGGTGCTTCTCTGGACTCCGCGTGGGTCCAAGACATTCAAAAGAGCGTGAGATCTCAGACGGATCGGTTAGAACATGAGCTTCGTGGATACAAGAACAATTTGATCAAGGAAAGCATTCGGGTATGTCCCGACTGTCTTCGCTGAGTGGAATGCCTCACTGACTGCAACAGATGGGCAATGAGGATCTAGGCAACCACTACTATGAGACCGGCGACTTGATTGCAGCATCCAAGGCATACTCTCGCATGCGTGACTACTGCACCACTCCCAACCACGTCGGCTCTATGCTCTTTAAGCTCATCGGCGTCTCAATTGAACGTGGTGACTGGCTCAGCGCGCAGTCTTACGTGCACCGACTACGCAATGCTCAATCCAAACCTGACGATCTGGCCCAGAACCAGCCCAAGATGTCGGTCGCATTGGGCTTGGCTCAAATGAGCCAAGGTTCATATCTCGAGGCTGCAAACTCCTTCCTCACTGTAGCCTCCAGCCTGGGTGATACGTACCAGGACGTCATCAGTCCCAACGATGTCGCTGTTTATGGCGGTCTCTGTGCTTTGGCCTCCATGGACCGCACCGAATTGCAGCTTCGTGTGCTGGATAACACCTCCTTCCGCCCGTTCCTTGAACTTGAACCCCACATCCGCCGTGCCATCACTTTCTTCTGCAACTCCAAGTTCCGCCCTTGCATTGAGATTTTAGAGGCCTATCGCGCCGATTACCTTCTTGACATTCATCTCCAGCCCCACGTCTCCGCCATTTACACTCAGATCCGCATCAAGTCTATCCATCAGTATCTTGTCCCCTTCAGCAAGGCTACCCTCGACTCCATGGCGGCCATTTTTGCTCCTAATGAAGTGGGCCAGCGCATCGGAATTGAGTCTCCCTTTTTGCAGGAGCTCATCCGGCTCATTCAGGATGATGTCCTTGATGTCCGTATTGATCTTGAGCATGGCTTACTGGTTCGAAACCAGCACGACCTGCGAGCTGAGATGCAGACTGAGGCCTTGGAAAATGTGACCGCTTTCAACGAAGAACTTCATTGGCGCATGATGGCAGCAGCTGTCATCAACGCTGGACTACAAGTTCCGGCACCCCCTCCTGCTGACCGGAGCTGGCGGCCCGACCTGGATGATCCCCGATTCCCTCCCCCTGCCTCAGGGTAAACGCATTGGCTCAAGATAAGCCCAGACATCTCTGTGAACACTAACAGCGTCCATACGAGATTGGCACGTAAATGAGAAACGAGATAATACCCACAACACCGAGACTTGTACCTACTAGGTCAATTGGTCGTCTGAGGACCTCTCGGTCAAGCGATACAATGCAATAGCTCAATTATTTATTCCCTTTTGATCCAATTAGTTTAGGTGCTTCGCTTAGAAAATAAACCTGTTGGTTTCTTTTAATTCGTAGGGATCGCAAGACCCAACAGAGTGGTCGAGAAGTGGCCTGGACAGGAAACAAAGAAATCCAACATCGCCACATTCTTCCAGTTTATACGCCCCTGTTACATCCTGTCCGTCAAGTTATTTTTGATAGCCTCATACACCACTGGCATTGACGTCTTTGGAGGCAAACAGGCAGGCAATGTGATAATTTGATCAATGTGGGCACGATTTCCAGGACGAACTGGATTAGGGCCAACGGCGGGTCGATGCAGGCTGGCAAACCCGCAGTCCAGTTCAAGGATTTCATTTCTCGGATCAACCACTCTCTCGGTACTCGCGAAGTCAAAATGGCTGATCGCTACCAACGCAATGGGATACAAGGTCGGGGCTTTTGTCAATTCTGTCCTACATGTCCGACCATTCCCCCGATCTGCCACTCTCTTACTAAATGCTTGCCCAGACAGACTGGCTTCTTGAGTCTTACCCTGTCCTGAAGAGACCTGCTGAGTGGACTGGATTGCTCTCGCGTTGTACGACATCGGGCTCGTTCGCTATCTGATTGTTTAACAAGAGGAACATTACTGTCAGACAAAATGCCTCGATTTGCTGTCCATGAATATGCTCGCACGTCGGCTTTTTCGGTGCCTCTTCATCCTATGATCGGATCTGACGATCGCATCGATTTCTCCAATACTTCTGACACGGACTTGGATATGGCTTTGCCCTCTTCCCCATTTCCTGAGTCTCCTGTGAGTGTTGCCTCTGCCGAGACTGACTCTATGGAGTCGCCTCGGGGGCTCGCAGACTTGGAGCCTCAGTCTGCCAAGTCTGTTCCTGAATCTGAACAAGTGCTCTCATCGCCGTCGCCGTTAGTTCTTGAGCCGCTGCTGCCACCAGAGATGGAGTGTATCAGTGGTACGGAGACTTCAGCGTTACGGCCATCTCTTGATTCAATTTCGACATTCCTGACCCACACATGCCATGAGGCTGGTATCACAGCCCTCCCTCGGTCTCCTGATCCAGAATCTGGCTCCTATGCGATCAGTGAAGATGAACCAGGTCATCTACTGGCGATGTCGCCTCAGCTTCCAGCTATACCTGAAGAGAGCTTTTATGACAGCGGATATGGGGCAAGGTCAAATTCTTCGACCCTTCAGTCAACTTCTTCTACAACCGTGAGTTCCGGGCTGTCAGATGTCAATCATGCTGCAAATGGAACCAGTGTGTTATCAGTGCCCACGGAGCAGGTTTCTGTCCCCTCTACTTTTACCTTGGACATGGCAAGTGGCTCCAACATACTACATCCGCCGCCATATGTGCCTACTATACTACAGGCAGAGGAAGATAACCCAGAGACTATCTCAGATGGGGAATCCACAAATGACGAGACTAACTCTGTGTTCGATGATAATTATCACTCCGACACATCCAGTCATACTGCTTCGCTACTCTCCGACGTGAAAGACTATACATACGAGAATGGTCGACGATACCACTCCTACCGCGAAGGACACTACGTTCTACCGAACGACGATCAAGAACAAGACCGCCAGGATCTACTCCACCACGTCCGTAATCTCGTTCTCAACGGGGCTCTCTTCCGTGCTCCGTTGGACAAAAGCATCCAGCGCGCCCTCGACATAGGAACCGGTACAGGCATCTGGGCCATTGATTTCGCCGACAGCTACCCCAGCGCCGAGGTCATGGGCACCGATCTCAGCCCGATCCAGCCATCTTGGGTACCGCCCAACCTCCGATTCCTAGTTGATGACGCCGAGTCTCCGTGGTTGTTCAGTTCCAGCCGGCCCTTCGACTTTATCCACGCCCGGGACCTAGGCGGTGCCATCGCCGACTGGCCTCGGCTGCTGCGACAGGCCTATGAGCATTTACGACCAGGTGGTTGGATCGAGTTGCAGGAGTTTGAGGTTACGCTGAGGTCGGATGATGCATCCATGCGTCTGGCGCCAATGTTGTGCGAATTCCTCGGCCGCCTGCATGAGGCTAGTGAGGCGTTCCACCGGCCCATGAACATCGCCGAGGGACACCGGCAGCGGCTGGTGGAGGCCGGTTTTGAAGATGTCAGGGATGAGGTGTACAAGGTACGACTTGTTTCTATACCCGGATTGTTTGTCTTGTTTCAGATTTCTTTGTTTGTTTTTCTTGTCTTGGCGTGTACCGTTTTAAGGTTGACATATGCAATATCTGACTGCAGTATGACATATTGATGAGTATATTTATAGGTTCCTTCTAGTATGTGGCCCAGCGATCCCATACAGAAGCAAATCGGCCGGTACAATCTGTGTTCCCTGTTGATGGCAGTGGAATCCTACTCGCTGGCTTTGTTCACTCGGGTTCTGGGATGGTCGAATCTACAAACGCAAGTCTTCCTGGCGGGTGTGCGTAGAGATCTGAATAATCCTGATGTTCACACCTATTGCAATCTACACATCGTCTACGGTCGCAAGCCGGGACATGGCTATCATAGCGCAGGTTAGCTGGGTTGAGAATTGGGCTGAGAGGATGCTGATTCGGAAGTGTAGCTTAATTCTGGTCAGTTTAGGAATATCCAGGTGTCTCTCGTGTTTTTCTCCATCAATCTTCTACAGTTCGACTCCCATTCTCTCATTTTACAAAAAACAATGATAGGTGAGAATTGTGATGAAGCTAAGCAAAAAGAAGCGACCATGGCGACGTATCGCGCTCTGCGCCAGTCATCTTTGTTCGGGGGCCAATTCCCCTCTTTCCTAGAAACACTTTCGCTACTTCTGACTATGGTGCAACTTCGACATACTTGTTTCAACCGTTTTACAGGGAGATCCCAACCTTTCTAACAACTTCCAAACGACTGAAAGTCATCCGGAAAGAGTAAATAACATGGACTTGGGAATCTGCAAGGCTCTGAGGTCTATTCGCTTACCCCAATCGCTATTCACGATGCTCTCCACCTGGACAACATCCAATACCCTATTCTGCTTTCTCTCTGCCGCATGTCTAGTAAGTTGCATCCCCGTAACACCATCAAAGTGCATCTGCAGGGCTCTACATAATAATCCGCTCGTCCAATCCTATTATCACTTTGATTCCATTCTATACTAGGCAGTTTCTGCTTTCATTGAGCGTCCCATCCCCTCGGGTGGGCTCAGCTGACATGACACTGACAACCCGGTCCGAATTACTAGGTCCTTTGCTGGCTTGTCAAGTCTATCGTCCATGAACTTTACTTCTCACCGCTACGCCGCTTCCCAGGCCCACGGTCCTGGGCCATTTCCCGCATTCCTCTGCAGATCTCCGTTTTGCGTGGACATAACCACCTAGATATTACTGCTCTGCATGACCAGTATGGTCCCGTTGTACGCATCAGCCCTGAGGAGCTGGCTTTCAATACTCCACAGGCTTTTCGAGATATCTACGGCGCGCGGCCGGGTGGGTGCTTTCCGAAAGATCCGAGCCACTACTTCCCGCCGCCGAATGGGGTCGATCATCTTGTGTGTGCGATAGATCATGGTGTGCATGCTCGTCAACGTCGACTGCTGGCTCACGCGTTCTCGGACCGTGCTCTCAGAGACCAAGAAGGTTTGATTACCGGTTATGTGGATACACTGATTAGCAAGTTGCGAGAAAAGGTGGGCAAGAGCGAGAATGTCCCAGTTGATATCAAGAACTGGATGAACTTTACTACTTTTGATATCACCGGTGATCTGATGTTTGGTGAATCCTTCGGTTGTCTCAAGGATAGTCAGTTGCACCCGTGGATCCAGTTGATCTTTAGCTCTATCAAGGCTCTCGCTATTATTGGTGCGGCACGACAGTTCCCTGTCCTGAAGGTGATTCTTGCTGCCCTAGTTCCGAACGAGGTCAAGCGCAGGGGCAAAGAGCATTTCGATCTTGGTGCAAAGAAGGTGGATCGTCGCTTGGAGGCGGATGTCTCTCGTCCAGATTTCATGTCGGCTATCTTGCAGAATGGACTGAGTGAGGCTAAGGGGCAGTATTCGGATGGTGAGAAGATTATGAGTAGGGCCGAGATTCACTCAAATGCTTTCATGTATGTCGGAGTTCCATCAAGTTTTGAATATCCTATATGTTCTGAACTGACCCATTATTCAGTCTTATCATCGCTGGCAGTGAAACGTCCGCGACCTTGCTGTCGGGGTGCATCTTCTACTTATGTACCCACCCACTTGTCATGCGCCAACTCATCGCTGAAATTCGATCCGCTTTCGATAAGGACACAGAAATTACCTTCCGCGGCTCTGCGAGTCTAACATACCTAGCCGCCGTCATCGAGGAATCTCTACGACTGTACCCGCCTTTCGTGACAAGTCTTTCCCGGACCGTTCCAGCCGGTGGATCCTCTATTGACGGCCAATACGTTCCTGAAGGGGTACGTTTCACTCACACGGACAAAGCGTATACATCTACAATCTAACATCCAAAAAGACATTAGTGGCATGCCACCATTATGCATCCTACCACTCCGCATCAAACTTTGCGTCCCCGCACGACTTCCTTCCGGAGCGCTGGCTCGGCCAGAACGCACGCTTCGATGGAGATAAGAGGGACGTTCTTCAGCCCTTTAGTCTTGGACCACGGAATTGTCTTGGGAAAAAGTAAGTACACTCTCCTACACCGTAACACTGTTGTCTTGAATGTGGACACTGATCTTCTACTCAGTTTGGCATACTGCGAAATACGTCTTATTCTCTGCAAGCTGCTGTACCACTTTGATCTCACGATGTGTCCCGAAAGTACCAACTGGGTTGATCAGGAGGTTTACTTCTTGTGGGATAAGCCTAGGCTTATGGTGACACTGCAGCCTCGGTTCTCGGAAGAGGGCAAGGGTGATGAGTAGCTTGGGCTTTTTATCTGCTTCGTTTCAGTTATCACATTACGCTATTATGTCGTGTCTTCATGGTCTGTTCTTACCCATCTTTAGTTGGCATTTTTGTCTAGTATGATTGGCGGTCCATGTTTATTAGGCGCCGGGTTCGTTTTTCCTTATTTTTGGGGTTTGATATCTAATTTTGATTTCACTCCAGGCTGGATGCTTTGATACGTATAAATGGTATAGAATCATTATTAACAATTTGAAATCAAATCCAGATACCGCATGTACTGAACATCCTATACAATTCCCCGTACAAATTGTTGAATAAAACCTAGAACATATTGTTTCAAATGTTATACGAAACGAAACAGTATGCCAGGTAGAGTGGAGAGTGGGTCTCGGATGAGACGTTATTGACTCAAAAATTAGGGAAGTGTGGGGGAATTGCTCTAAATGTTTCATTTATGTATGTAGGGCTCGAGGTGCTGATCAGCCTTGATGTACACAATATCGTACTCTTTCAATCCCGCAAGTATATCAAGAATGAAGGGAAAGGACAAATAGTGCAATATTCATAGTCAATTGTAAATACAATCGAAGGCAGAATAATTGCATCATAGAAAAAAGGTATCAATCATTATAAAAAAAAGAATTAGATGTACATATAAGTATGCATGTCCACAGGTACATGATTCCATCCATTAGAAGCAACCTTACCAATCCCGAAGATTATTCACAACGATCAAGTTTGAGTTCCAGTTCAAGTTTCCAAGAACCAGAGCCTCAAAACTCAATCCATATCTTGAAATAGAGCCAGAGAAAAGAAGGTAAAAAGAAATTATCTCGCTTACACGAGGGCGTAGACAAGTGCCAGGGCGCCACCAAGAACCCAGCCGTTGCGGGCAACCGAGGCAGCACCGCCGGTAACAGGGGTAGTAGATGGGGCCGGGGTAGCAGAAGCAGCAGGAGCAGTAACAGCCGGGGCGGTGGGCGCACCAGTGACGAGGGGAGTAGAGCTAGAAGCGACACGGGAAGAAGACTTGGTAGGCGACTTATTGGGGGTGAAAACCGGGGTGGAGGTCGAAGACGGGGTTTGGGTCGAAGTCGAGGAGTGGGTAGGGGTGGGGGTCGAAGTAGGCGTGGGAGTGGGTGTCGGTGTGGGGGTGCTGGTGTAGCAGTCACCGGTTACTGTCACGGCCATCCAGTTGATGTTGCTGGAGGCGAGGGTTTGCTGGACGGTCACGGTGCCCTCTTGCGCGAAGCAAGAGGCGTAGGTGGAGCCGGCGACGTTGCAGGAGAGGGAGGCGATGCTGGGAGATGTTAATATGGATTTGATCTTGGGTTGATTGTCGGTGCTTACTTCGCGCCGTTGGTGTTGATCAGTTGGGCTGAGCTGGGGGCCGAGATCGCGGTCATGCCTTTGCCGGGAATACCGCAGGCGGAGGCAGCCACGCTGGTAGGGCAGGTGATCAGGTAGGTAGTCGCATCGCCGTTCTGATTAGATGGGTTAGTCTTGTTTGGATGATTTGTTTGTTGACGTTGTTTTGTGTTGTTATTGTTATTGCGCCGTGACCAACGATGCCAGCGCGGTCGCAACTAACATAACAACGTATCTCAACATCATATAGATTGCGATTCTGATTCCTTACCTGACCCAGAACACCAGCTTGCAGGTCATGGCCCTGGAAACCAGGCAACAAAAGGTTTGCGGTGTTACCCGCGGCGGCAGCCGTAGCGCCAGTCAAGAGAGCGACAGTGTAGAAACGCATTGTGAAGTAAAGAATGACTGGATTTGTGTAATAAAAGAATGTGTACACAGTACTTCGAGAATTAAAGAATGACGATTAACGAGAGACTGTGGAGAAAAAGAACGGCAGGGTCAGACCCAGGATGAAGTGGAAGTGGAAGAGATGCAAAAGAGGCAGCGGAGCCTGGGGCGTTACGCTCATAAAGGGACTAAGAGGGATTAAGAGGGACCAAAAGGAACTAAGCCTGCAGGGGCGCATACGGGACTCATACGGGCCTCATACGGGGCCAGAGAAACAGAAAGGAGATATGATAGGCTGCCAAGGACTACAACAGCAAAACTAGGGCAAGTTTGGTTCAGGAACCCGTCAGGAACCGGTCTTTGGCCAGGGGTTCGAATGAGAAAATAGGGTCGATTGGGAGGTTCGTGCTCCATTTATCAAAGCCACTAAACTATAGTAGGATTAGCCGCAGAATTGAGTTGACCATTCGCTTGATCAGGAAGGTTGTTGGTCGCTCCTGATTTATGCCCAAGAATGCAATTTTATCATGGATGACCATATAGAGGATAGATATCGATTTATTCATTGGAGACGAGATGAGACAGATACATACCACAGTTCTATCCATTCCCATTCCTTTCTCAGACCCTAAGGCCCCTTTTCTTCTGTGGGGGAAAACGTCTCGAAGCGGGTCGCGCACATTAGTGCCGCCATTGAGATCATCGCAATTTACGCGCCCACGTTCCCGCGCCTTACTTATGGAGAGATCATGCGACCGTTCCCCATAGGATGAAAATTCATTTATTAAATTCATAACCCTAAGTTCTGGACCCAGATCCATCGTAATTTAGTAATTAGAGACCGGGCACAGTGGATACAGCAAATTGAATTGAGATTCGACAATGGTTTACGAACTAGGCCGACACCTCCAGGACCGGCGCAACTTGATTGAGAATCCCAGCGAGAATTCCAAC
This sequence comes from Penicillium sp. IBT 16267x, assembly GCA_028828865.1. Classification (NCBI taxonomy): domain Eukaryota; kingdom Fungi; phylum Ascomycota; class Eurotiomycetes; order Eurotiales; family Aspergillaceae; genus Penicillium; species Penicillium sp. IBT 16267x. The sequence goes on along the minus strand of JAQJZQ010000005.1, from coordinate 4,696,494 downwards.
CACCAGCAAAATTCCATTGAACGCCGCCATGATGTAGAAGGGGGCACCCGATGACACCTGGTCGAATAATGTCCCTCCCAATTTCGTGAGTAGCAGGATTCCTGCCCCACCATACAGCGAATACACTCCCGCAATAGAGCCTTTCAGGTGTGACAGGTGCTCCAGTCGCCGATTTAATGACCCCGCGAGGAGGGGTCGACCCTCGCCTGATTCACATTGATCGTCATCGGCTTCTGTCTCAGTCTGGGCATCATAGATCTTGCGCATCGTGTTCTCGTCCAAACTGACCCGCAGAATTCCATTGCTCAGCACCGCAAGACTACACACAATAGCTCCAATCTGGCTAAGGCCGATAAGTCCCATCACGAGGAAGATCACTGCATTGCCCTCGGGGCCCTGGAATTGGGGGTTGGGCATCTGCGCAAACCAAACGTACCCAACTACCCCAAGGAAGGCGGCCACCAGAAGTGGGACATTGTATCGTCGCGATTTGTCGGTCAAGAACCCAAAGGCCGGCGCCGCACATAGAGCAACCAGCTGAGAAACCCCCGTCAGGATCGATGCAAGGATATATGCGCGTGGGCACGCGCGTTTGATGTCTCCCAGCCCGGACCCGTGTACGGGATCATGCTCGTCGCAGAGACCCGAGACACGGAAGTAGTGGTTCACCGCCAGAGGGATAAACAGAGAGATGCCCACGGAGGATGCCCGAGCAACAAATCCGCCGACGTAGCCTAGCCCAATGCTGCGGTTTCGGAATCCCAAAAGCATAGCTGTGGTCAATTGCTTCCAGTACGGAAGGGTGGCGGGTTGATCATCGCGTCGTGCATGGCAGTTCCGCAAGGCGAACCATCCTTTGCTTTCTTCTCCGGGCAGTTGACGAAGGCCAACAAAACTGACTACGCTGATGATCAGAGCTACGATAGCAACGAGGTAATAGCTGCGTTGAATAGCTTCGGTTGGGGAAAGTCCAACCTTTTCGAATCGAGCTGGGAGGGGAAGGAAGACTCCAAGGGAGATAAGAGCTCCGCAGCCCGCGAAGAGCCCAACAAAGCCCGATAGTCGAGCCGAGGGCGACGCGCCGGCATTTGCTTCGGAGTTGCCATTTTGAAGACCACGCAGCCGCTCAGGTGTGACAGTCATGTCTGATGAGACGGAAGCCCGGTATGCCTCGTTTCGAAAGGCCTTGCCCGTGACGGTGGGCAAGACTGCAGTGACCATGGTTGATACGGCCGAGCCACCGAGGCTGAAAAGCAGCCGACCGAGAAGAAGCTGTGGATAGACATTTGTGGCTTGTACGAAGAGAACCAATGCTAAAGCAATGATAGCGTAGCCAATAGTGCAAACCTGGGTTATACTTAGCAATCTGCAGCGTCCAGGAGCCAAAAGCTCTATGGAGATAAGTTGATAAGTTGATAACACTTACGTGACGTACGCCGATCCGATCCGAGAGCACTCCCCAAAGGGGACAGGCAGCTAGCGCAAGCAATTCATCGGCGAATCCCAAAGTCCCAACTGCATCACCCTCTCCATCATGGAGTCCGATAAGATCCGTTACCACGAAGGAAACGGAGGAATTGATGAATACCAAGAACGCGATAGAGAAGGGGCAAACGGCGAGCAGGTATGTGAGGGTCTGCCCCCTTGAGGCTGTGAACAATGCCGGACCTGAAGCCATCACCAGTGGCAGCGCATTGCTTGGAGGGGATTCTGGAGAAGAAAGGAAGATCAAGAATGTTCGGCGAGTATTCTCAACTTGTGTCGCCTGGGGGTGGGGTGTCACGTGCGATCAGATAAACAGGATATGGGGATCACGATGAAGTAGATGAATGACGAGTTGTACGTTCAAATGCTATTATATACGATAATTGAGGTTCGATGTTTCCAACTCTTCCTCTCTCACATACAATTCCTCTAGGCGCCCTTGGTAGAATGTGAGGTAAAATGCATTTATTATGAGTGCCACTCGGGATGCTTCTGCTCCGGGGCCCCACGTATCGCGGTAACTTATCACGCCGTGAAGAATTGCATCATATTACGTGTACTGTATTCGTAGCCTCCAGTCTTTCATCTAATGAGACCATTGTACTTGAATGTAGTCGCACTGAAGGAGACTATAGATTTATCCTATGTTTACATAATAGGCAGTAATACTTCGACGTGTCGAATAAGTACCTACTACTCGGTGAATCCATTGAAGCTTGAAGCTTGAATATACCCAAGCCCGATCACCTATATGCCTAGTCAGGTATCTGCTCATCGACTACGTACATAGACAGGTGCTATGGACATATTGAGCCTTCCATTCAGACTTTACCTTTGTCCTCTGATGGGGGTAGATGGTGCATACAATCCAGATGCTGTTGCAAAGATAATGGCAGAAGTCAAAAGGCAATCTAACACCTGCTTTGGAAACAATTGCGAAACCCTGTTGGCTTAAACTAAAGATATCAGTAAGATAATGAGATCAATGGATAAACCGACCATAGTTGCACTATTTCATTCCAATGGTCAAAGGCACGTGCGGGATAGCTCGGCTGACGTAAGATGCGGAGGCGTGCCGTAACGTATTCTGGAAAGCTGTCCAGATCCCAGTATACTCCTCTGTCGATACCCCAAGTTCTTCCCCCGCTCGATTCTCTGATGATCATCGACCCGAGTCTCAGTTGTTCGTCATGAGACTAGCCGCGTATGCTGGGGTATGTGGTCCCCTTTTATCTCTACAAGTGGCACACGCTGACTCCTCTAGGCCTCGGTGGTCCTAGCCACCGGTGTGTTCTTGAAAGCTCTACACCAGAGATCGAACTTCTACGCGGCTTGTGTTTATCTTTCACAAAGTACCGCCAATCTCATGGTAAGTCCGGTTGTCCGATCAATCCCTCCCTGTGGACTGGACTCACGAGACCTCTCCGCTTTTCCCGCGTCTTGAAGGCAGACTAACCATGCGCTGTACAGATCCTTACGAATCTATGTCTTGTTATTACCGCTTTTGTTCTCTTTTGGCTACAGAGACTCCTTTATGGTCCTTTGCGTCCTATAGAAACCGAACAGCTATACGAACGGGCATGGTTTGCCATCACGGAGACATGTCTGGCCATGACCATCTTCCGGGGTGAGCTCGGGGGCTGGTTCTTGGTCATGTTCGTTTCTCTCTTGGTCGGAAAGGTCTGGGGCTGGATTGGTGAAGGTCGGGTGGAATATTTGGAGCAGCAACCGCCCGCTTACCCGCGACTGTTCCATATCCGATTGGCGTCTTCGTTGGTATTGTCGGTTCTCTTCAATGCCTTCATGCTGCGATACTGCGTCGATACCGTATACCACCAAGCTCGGCCCGATATGATGGTCATGTTCGGTTTCGAATTTGCAATTTTGACCATCCTGTCCACTTCGACCACCGCTCGGTATGCCATTGCACTGACCGAGATCTACATTACTCACCAGCAGGTGAAGGCGAAGGTGGAAGAACGTCGAGCGGAGATTCGGGAGGCTCGTTTGGAGGCTATTCGAGCCAATGCACGGGCTGGAGAGACCTCTCCTCCTACTGACCTGCCTGATGAGAACGACATAAATGAGCTGGAGATTGATGTCCCTGGCTGGGAAGAGAAAGGCCGGTGGGTTTTCTACCTCGACCTCTTGACCGACTTTGTGAAGCTTGTGGTCTACTTGATCTTCTTCGCAATCCTCCTCACCTTCTACGGATTGCCTATTCACATTTTGCGCGACGTCGTTGTTACCATCCGCTCTTTCGGTCGTCGAATCATGGACTTCCTTCGATACCGCAATGCCACCAGGGACATGAATGAGAGATACCCGGATGCCACGGCAGAAGAGGTTGGAAGAGAGGAAGTCTGCATCATTTGTCGAGAGGATATGGTTCCCGCGCACCCTGCCCCGCCTGGTGGTAATGCGCCGCCAGCGGCCAACGCCCGGCCTGTGCCTGATCGCTTGCGCCCCAAGAAGTTGCCTTGCGGTCATATCCTACACTTTGCCTGTCTCCGGAGCTGGTTGGAGCGTCAACAAAATTGCCCAACTTGCCGGCGCCCAGTCGTTGGAGCGGGTCCGCAAGGCACAGGTGCCAATGCTGGTAATGGTGCCGGTGGCCAACAGAATGGTGTTGGTGGAAACCAAGCACCTGGTCAGCCGGGCGGCCAGGAGGGATTGCCCAGAGCTCGGGTCTACCAGCTTGGTCCCTTCCGAATTGGGTTCGGCGCTATACGAGGCGACCTTTTACATAATCTGCAAAATCAGATTAATCAAGGCAACGCGCCTCCACAACATGCTGCCAATGCCAACCCACAAGGAGCGCGCCAGGGCGGACTTGCCTTTGGGTTCGGTCGAGGACCTGCACCGGCCCCTCCGGCGGATGCTCAAAACCAGCCCATTGCAAGCCCTTCAACTTTGACCAATATAAATTCTCAATTGCAGCAAATTGAACAGCAAATCGCCCAGGAGGTCTTTGCTTTGCGCGCTGCCACAGATCAACTCCGCCATGTGCGCTCCCTTCAAATGGAGCTAGACCGACTTCGCCTTAACCAAACCACTACTTCTGCCAGTGCCACATCGCCGCTCCCTGGTACTTCCGGCATCACAACTCGACAACAGTTTGCCTCAAGCCCAGGCACGGTGCCGTTGAATGCCGGAGACCCTCGTCTACCAGAAGGGTTGAACCTTCCAGCTGGCTGGACTCTTGTTCCGCTTCAGCCCACCAATCCTAACGTTGCGAGCCCATTCCGAGCCAGTTCTGTGCCGAGAATTCCGCCTTTTCCACCGGGGGTCCCGATACCGCACATGACTGATCCTTCTTTACGAGATCATCCACTCTTCAATAGAGCTGCATTCCCATCCCCAACCCCAACAGTCCCTGCGACCCAAAACGATGGTCAGAATGCCGATAATGAACCAACTGCTGCGGCCCTAGCTGAAAACAGTACTGTGGCAGCTGAAACAACTCAACCGTTGCCTAGCTGGGGTACGCCAAGTCTCTCGGCAGAGAACCTCCCGGGTGACTCGTTATCTCAAGAGTGGACCGATGTGCAACGAGACCACATGACCGACGCAACCTCCTCTACAGCAGCCACATGTGGCAGTACTACAGAGGCAGAGACACCAGAGAAGGCATCAGTAAAGGAGAGCACAGCCGAATCTGCATCCAAAGGCAAATCCCGGGCCGCCACAGTCGAGGAAGCTGAGGGCGACGAGGCGTCTTGAAAATAGATGGAACTACGAAAATATTTCACTGTTGACAACCCAACCCAACCTTTGTACTTTTCTTGGCCTTTCCACTCCTGTTTTTCGGCTTATGTTTTCATTCTCCTGATCGCGCCCTCCTATTCTGATCAGCGTTGCATGGCGTTTTTTGAGCAAAATATCATACCCAGCCCTTAGTCTTTTCCTCTACATCATGATGAGTGCATTCGGATTTTTTCGAATGGTACTTGAATCATTTCCACTGAATGGTCCACCGTGTTAGACTTGTTTGCATAATGAATCAGCTACTAGGTACTGCACAAATCGAAATATCTAGCCCCTTTTACTTCATTGATACCTACGATCTTAGATTGTGGCATACATGGATGTATCCAATGTTCAATATATTTTTGATACTATTTATGATAATGACAAGTCAAAAGTTCATATAGTACAAGTCCCAAGACAGGAGATTCTATTCACAATCCCAAAAAGATCCCCCCAACGCCCAATAGAATACATGCAGATTAAAATCACGGGCTGCCCCGTCAGCAAGTGTAGCAAAAACTAGGGATGATGTTATACAGTGTGGCGCTTAACGACCACAGACACGAATTTAGATCATGTTTTATGAGGTGCCGACGAATCTCAAGACGAATTCATAGACTCCGAGTGTGATGATGGCGGAGGGGATCGAGCGGGCCATGTGCGGCATCAGACCACCGTAAAGACCTGCCATGCCTTCTTCTTTGGCAATCAGTCTGAAGCACTGCACTAGGCCGGTGTACTTGGGGACGCCGTTCTCCAGCGGTGCCTGGCGAAGTCGTGTTCGGATAACCTGAGAGGAAATGCGTTAGTGAAGATACAGTATGTTACTTGGCGTTTGTTCATACCTCATGCGGGTAGGCGATCAAAGCAGCGGCAAACTTGGCCGAGCCCGCAGCTCCGGTTGTACTAATCCAACTAGTGATTTCCTTTTGCGCGGCCGTGTCCTTGCCATCTGGTGATCCGAGCGACTTGGCCATCATGGTCTTCAAGCGCTCGTAAAGAACCAAGTGCAGTGCCGTCTCGACAGAGCCCAGGTAACTGGCGCTCAGTCCCTTGTACAAGCCACGGATACCTTCCTGGCGAAGGACCTGCTGCACGCAGTCGAGACTGTTGCGGTACCGGCGAGCTCCGGTAGCTGTTTGAGCTCGATCAAGTTGCAATCGTGTCTTGACTAGCCAGATGGGGTTGGTGGCAGTTGCAGTGGCAATACCAGCGGAGATGGCAGCTTGAGCATGAATAAGGGTAGAGTCTTCGCCTAGGGCCAGGACCTGAGCGCCGATGCGCTTGCAGTTTCCGTATACATAGAATTTGATAGCGGTGGCTGGGACCACACCTGCAAGGCTAGGTCCAAGGCCGCGGAAGAATGCGCGCCACCCTTCAGCTTTGTAGATGTTGCCGATGATGCGGATGGTTTTGTGGTTTGTTTTTGGAGGAATGACGGTAGAGCCGGGGGTTCGGGAGATGGGTTGGTAGAAGTCAGATTGGAGACGTGTTCGAAGGACATCGAGGGGGGATGTGACGATTGCGGTCGCGACACCTCCGCTCCTGTGAGAATTTGTTAGGGGGCGATGATGGACAGATCTTGGACAACTTACGCGCCGGCTATGAGATGTGTCCAGGGATCATGGGACTTTTTGGGGGCTGTCTGGGAGGTCCGCAATGGGACACTCTCCTCAGCAGTGTGACCGTGAATCTTGGAGCTTTGCTGCATCATAACAGCACATTCTTGGCTAGATTGAAAAAGTTGAAGATTGGCAAATTTCCGTCTGGCGTCGGGTCCGCAAGTTTTCAGTCACGTGAGATAACAAATGCTCGGTCCCTGATAGGCGCCGTCGCCACTTAAGGACTAGACCCGCTCGTATAGAGATTATACTCTCTAATAAACTTGGAATCAATCATGTCTTCGGGTCATTTAGGCTAGCTGATCCGATTGTTTGATACTAAAATGTGCTTTAGGTTGTAGAAAGCTTGTTGTCTAAAAACTGAGTACATGGACCTCGGGATATACAACGTACCCACATTCTGGAAAATATATATGCGTGTCTTGCATAAATTATGCAGAACTCTGGATTTCCATGACCCTAGTCAGGTACGTACAATCATTTACCAAAAGCTCGCAGCATAGGAAGAACAAAACGAAGTAATTCCATTCCATGCTCCGAAGAGAGCAAAACTCCAATTTCGGGCGATAACCGCACTGCAGACTCCACCTCCAACGAGGTCTCATTGGCTTTTCCTTGACCTTTAAGCACAAAGAGCAGCTGGATAGCATCTTCACCGGGTATCTCAACCTTCGCCTGAGGTCCGATTTTGATCATATCCGCCTTGGTCTGCCTCTCTGTAAAGATACCAAGCGTCCGTGTAAAGGCATTGCTCGTTCCATCCAACGGCACCCATGAATAATTATCTGGCTTTGAAACAATCACCGAGTGATATCTTGCTGCAGGATACTCAAGCGGGCGACCTGAATAGCTCTGCCAAAGAGCCTCATACCCATCCATTGGCTCCCCTCCATCTGCAGGGTGATATTTGCCATTTTCAAATCGACCGCTCTCCTTTAACTTTTCCTGTCCTTCTGCAATCTGTCCAAAGCTGAGGTATCCTTGGCCACTGGCTCCACCAAATTGTAGAACTAGCACATCGCGCTCGCCTCCTTCATCGAGCTGTGGCCCATACAAAACGCCCTCCGGATGGTAGCATAACTCTCCTTCACGGAGAAGGAGATCTGGTGCAATAGACACGTCGCCACGGTATGCGTACCGGAACTGATCGAAGGTATGCTTGTGAATGGGCGAGGAGAAGGAACCTTGGCGCGCGATGGTGAAGAGATAGTTCTCAGGAGTGTTCTCCTCGCCGAGGAAGAGATCTTTGAATGCCAGACCGCTACCTCGATGCTTGAGCCCGAGCTCTTTATAGTGTAGTTCCTTGCCGTGTACCATGTCCATGGTGGGCGGTGTCTGTGTTGGGATTTCTGTGCCTTGGCAAAGGAAACTTGGCAAAGAGATATTATGCTCTAGAGCAAGAGAAGGGTTACTGCCAGTTGTTCAGATTTAACCCCTCTTTCTCTTGCTTATTGTGGAGACAGAAAGATGTACAGGTTGCCTGCGACCACCAATTAGCTACGCGTCTTTCGGCAGCTGCGATCAGATCGCTCTACTGTAACAAAATCCACAACCAATCGCCAGGTGATAATTGTCATTTGGAGCCCCGCAACAAATTACATTAGAGCCTCGTGCGTGTCATATGGACTATCAGTGAACTTCGAGGCTATGAAAATCTGTTTCACAGTGATTTATTCATATGAGACCCCGATTGCCCCATAAGACACGTTCTGATGCCTGGCACAAAACAGCCGAATCGCAGACTATAGACCGACTTTCCTCGTCAGAGAAAGCCGAGCAAACGAGGCGACAGCGAGAGAGCCGTTCGGTCCCAAACAAACTATCGACAACCCATTCAGCCCGCTCCTCCTTCTTTCTTTCTCTCTCTCCCTTATCCCAGGGAGACACGGCACTCGTCACCTATTTTAGGTGGCGTGGTCAGCTCCCCTAGGGACAGGCGGGTTTTTTTGGTGTGCGTTTTTGTATGTTTAGTGAAGTTTGCCTGTGGGGCTTGTTGATGGTTTTTTTTTTCGAAATGGCTGCCTTTTTACCAGTTTGATTCACCTAAAAGTTGATCTAGATACTGAAGACGATCAATACTGGATTTTCCTTATTCCTCTGAGGATTCTAATGGCATACCATTCGAAGCTAATTGAGCAGCTATTTCCCATCGACAAGCCCCGGGGAATATTGAGTGAGGTAACCATGGTATCCAGCTGGGGGAGGGAGTAATCGATCGGCGGACAAATTGAAGCGTTGGGGTATTAAATAGTAAATATGTAGAATATGATATAGAAGAACTAAACTAGCTACTAGATGTGCATCCGTGACTCAACCCCAAGGTCCACCTCATACCGACATTCCTCCTTGATATTTCATTCAACACATTTTCTTTCATCTTCAGCAAATCTCCGCAAGCAAGACTTATTTTTCACAGTCCATGTACTTGCTGTAACGGTGCACTTCGATACCTTGAGTACCCCCCTCGGACACGTGTGAAGTCAAGGCTGGCTTAGAAATGCTATTGGTCGAGCTAGTCGTATTCGTGGTGGCCGAGTTAAGATGGGCCTTGCTAGAGGCACGGGAAGATCGGAGCTGGGTCCAGAATCCGCTACCGAATTTAAACAGGGGCCTGAAATTAGGTAGACAGGCTCCGACAATTGCAACAGCCGCCTCGAGACAGGTCCACATGGCGGTTGGGGCTTGGTAATCTGTAGACACGTAAGAGGTCAGTCAAGTACCAAAGGTATCGGTTGTGGAAACTTACAGGTAATGTCAGGGCCTGACTTGGTTAGTTCAATCATGACCCACAGCCGGATGATATCGAAAATTAGAGTTCTGAGGCTTTGTTAGAGGACTCCACCGAAGGATTGTGGATGAAACTTACAAGCCACCAACGAGGAAGACACCGGACAAAAGAATCTTTTGAGTTTTCGGAATCGGCAGTCCGATCACAACCTTGATGGGCATGACGAGGATAATCAAGTCGGAGACGATGTTAGGAATCTGCATGCCGTAGTTGAAGTAGGCGGGATTGATGCATCTTCCGTCGATTGATCTATCCCAGAAACTGTTGATAGGGATGCAGTTCAGTATCGCTGCAACCTGGATACTGACAGCCCACAGTACAACGACCGACGCCATCACATTGACCGCTATGATCATGGGTTTTACTGTAAACAACCGTTTATAAAGCGCCAGGATAGACAACTTGATGAAAGCAACGCATGTTGTGTATAGGAAGGGGTTCGACCATCCGATCTAACTGCAATTAGCACTTTGATTCGTATACTAGATGTAAGGAGAGCATACTTTGAAGTAAACGATGAGGTTCTTTTCCGGGACCATGGAAATGTGTGATCCCAACCCGTTGTACAGAACTATTCTTTACGTTAGGACGATCCCAAATCACGGGTAATTCCAAATCACTCACGCATCGTGACTCCAATGGAGCATCCATATTTGAAAAGCTAGTGATGTTCGATTAGCTATCCGCTGGTGTAATCGGCCCCACCGACTTTAGAGTCATACCAGAGCAACAAGAATCAAGTAATCATCCAAAAATAGTCTGCAGCCACTCAACTTTCTAGCCCAGATGCGCAAGCCAACCGCAAGTGTGGGCATGAAGAAAGAGAATACGAGTGAGATTTTGACAGATCGTTGCAATGCCTCGTTGGGGTGATCAAAATCACCCTTCACCCACGAAGAAGTCTGGTTAGAAGACATCGTGATGACGGCCGTGTAGGTTTGCGAGGCTTGAAGGAGGCGGCGGAACGAACAGAGAGAAACCTTGATGATTTGGAATGATAGCGTGGCAATGGCCGTTATTATAGCAAAGTGGCTTTTGGTCGGGGACAGGGCTGTCCGCCTCCCTCCACTTCGATCCACCGAGATATGTCATATCAATCAAAGTTTCCTGCGTACAGTATAAACACATCCCCGAGGTGTCAGAGCGGGTTCGCCACCAATGATGCTGCGGCATATGCATGGGGCTTAAGGCATATCGCTTGCCAAGACGATGTTTTGACGTCAATAAAAGCTGTGGGAAGTGATAGTGCCGTTATTGATCTCAAGGGGCGGATCAACATTGCCGATCAACTGCTTGTCATATCCAAGAAATCATGGTTTGGAGTGCATTGACGGGAGTTAGCTGTCTCACAATCTGGGATGAAAAAGGCTTTCCCGATATATCATTCCTTGTGGTTGGACATATCAGATTGCCTCGATGTATCAGAATCGAACATGTCGCTACGCCTTTCTTGGACTCGATACATTGAATTGTATGGCTTGCTTTTAATGATCCTTCAAGGAACTCTTTACAATCCATCCCAAGAAAAAAAAGCAATTTCAATATGTCTTACCCATAGAGAAATTAAATCAAGGGAGGATTGTTCTTGAGAACGTCAACAACGTTCGATAGAATGAAGCAAGGGATTTATCGGGGGATTCCCTTCGACTCCGATGCGGGGTATTCCCGAGTACGAACAATGGTGATATATCACAACTTGCAACTTTTAGATTTAAACATTCCCAACAATTGCCACTTCCGTAGTGGACACAGTGGAGCCAGTCAAAAGTGATCTGTTGAAACCTTCAATTGAACAAGATATTCAAAAAATTAACATATAACATTTGCTGCTCCCTGGTATCTTCATTTTCATGTCGATCACTTTGCTCATGCGAGCTATATCAAGTTCCTCCAGTGGCGAGCGAACTTGCAGTTATGACTAGTCTAGGTATATTACACTGTAGACGCCGTGAACTCCACAATGCGCGATTTCTTCACCCTTTTTCTGACTGATCAGTAGGCGCACACATTGCGGAAGGCTTGTGCCGTCCCGCAATCTTCATTTCCATGCCCATAACTTATTTATCACCTTGCTCGAGTTTTGCTCAGTGTAGGTATCATCGGGACATTGTCCCGTATTGTACAAGGTGCATTTCTGCAGATCTTTGTCGAAGACCCGTTAATGTTGACTTGGCCGCATTTTGATCTCAAAATCGTACTCCACAGTTACACTGAGATCGCGCAGTGTAACTCTTTCTAGATCAGCCTTTCATTGATTGATCTGTCGACTTTCCCCTCAAATTTGCTTATTCAAGATCTATGACTTGTTGCACAAGTCCTCAAACAACCCTTTTTCATCGGGATTGGCTGTGTAGTCCCGGGATATATCTGCGGCGCCACCCGGTATTTCACCATGCCTCAATTAAACACAATTTAGCTTCTTCTAAAGACGCGTAGATATCCACTGGAGTATTTCTTTCCCTGCTTCTGAAACTTAGGGCAACATAACTTGTGAAACTGAACCCCGGATGATTGCACCAGACATTCTTGCTAGCACTACCCTCCACTGTAGAAAGCAAGATGCTAGGAAGCCTGTGTGTATTTCAGGTTACCCACGTATACCTGAGCCGCTGGCTTAGAGGGACCTGCTGCCCAAGGTCGATTCACGAAATGAAGTTCCAAAGTTGCTGGGATCACGTGCGATGGATTCGGGTGGTGCTTACCTAAGCACACCGAACCCACTTGCAAGGTTTGCACTGTCTGTCGTTTCTTCAAACCACGCAAACACCTATTGTCGCGCTCTTATCAAGTAAAGCTTCATAGCTCCAAAAACGAAGTGCTACCAGGCACCATTGCCTCGATCAACCTTCCACGCACTTCTCACCCCTATCTGGGGTGCAGCAGTTGTGAGGAAGCCTCCTGGCCCTTAGCTGTGAGACCCGTGATCCGTTTCATGCGCGACCGAGCTTTTGGCCGATAAAGCTGCTGTCCGCGGCTCCACCATATCAAACTTGCTCTTCTGCCAATTGAGAGCACCCGACAAGAAAGGAAAGCCTTGACCAGGCGCTTATATCAGAAGTAACAGAAGTCAAGAACGACGCGTTCTCGGATACACTGGGTTTGCTCATAAGTGACCGCCAGCCCGACTACATTGTATCGCGCTTTGCGCCATAGTTCAACATGTCCTCAAACTCGAACCAACACCCTCCTTCGCTCGGTGACCACAACCCTCAATCAAACTCGAATGCCCACCTTGATCCAAACAACGGTTATTCGGCGAGTGATAATCAGCTGGCGGGCTTAGTGGAAGCTGCCACTGCCGCAGCAGATCAAGATCCGGACCTATCGCACTGGGCTGCTGCTGCTGCCACCGCAGTCAGTCATCAACAATTGGACAGCTATGGCACAGACATGCATCTCACTGAAGACGGGTTTGGTGATGCAAACTTCGGTGCTGGCATGGGAAGCGGGAGGCATCTGAGAGTCCCGAATGACCATTCCCAAAGTCCGGGGCTCTCTCGCACAGTGTCGAAAAAAAGAAAGCGAAATGATGACAATCTCGACCCTGCATTGGCTGGAGCTGGTCTTTCCGGGACTCAACATGCGCAAGCATCCCAGCAAGCCTCACATGGGTACGCTGGTGACAATATGGATATTCGGTCTGTTCCGCCGCAGTCTTTGAATGAAGCTCGTGCGGTTGGTGTACACTCTGCTGCCGCGCTGTTCCGTCAACCATCCAGTAATAAGAAGTACACTCGTCCTCCAATGTCGAAGTTGTTCGCGTCGCTTGAATTGTCGCCGGAAAACTTCCTTCATCTCCAAGCCGCGGCGAAGGGATATATGCTTAATGATGATCACCCAGAGCGACGTGACTGTGTAGGCCAGCGAGGTAAAGGAGATACTGAAATGGTTAAACTGCGCCTGTGGAACTGTGTTCGACACTTTCTCGAGGCTGAGGGCAATGGTGATCGATTCTTCGGAGAGAACGTTGTAAACGAAGGCATGGGCCCACGAACCTACATCTGGCCTCGTGATCAGCAAAAAATTATTTCACTTGTCATCCCTCTGTTGCGAAGAATGGTGACCAACGAGCGGCAACGACAATATGCGATTGAAACTCGCAAAGGTGGCGGTGCAGATGATCGTCGCCGTCGTCAAACAAACGAAAGTTTCCAAGATATGAACGGTCCACCATTTTCTCCTGAACAATCACTTCAATTGCAGAACCAGGATCATCGCCCCAGCGATGTAGAACAAACGATGCCAACTGCCCCACAAGTACAGATTCACCACGACTCCCTCGATCCTCCCAACGTCATGGATCTTGGTCTGACTGACCTTTTCTTGGATGGATACACGTTCAACTACCACGACTTTGCCAAATCATACGACATGTACAACCAGCAATTTGAGCTGGATAACCTCTTCTCTCTGTCCGGTCTTCAGCAACCTGAATTTCGTGGCCTTGTGGCAGCTGTTGACAGTCACTACCGCGTCATCCACGACGGTGAACCGTGCCCGAGCCCTTGCGAAGACGCCAACGTGCATCGCATCATTCACTCGGACTCTGTGGCAAACCTGAACTGGCGCATCGGAGGAGGAAGAAACACCTCCGCACGTGATGAGTTGTACGTTGCCCTTCTGCACTGAATATATGACGAGTCACTAACCCCCTCAATAGTGCTAGTAGTATTACCCGTGACGTCTCGCGAATCATCGGCGAGAATGTCTCTAGACAGGCCCCCTCGGCGGCTCACACCCATGGTCCAACTTCAGACAATAAATTCCACCAGCAGCCACATGCTCCCATTCCCAATGCAGCCAATGTCACTCCCTCTACTCCCAACAACCAAACTTATCTCTGCATCAATGTGATCCAACAAGGCAAACGCATTCTCCCCCGAATTGATCTTCCAGCCAATCAGCTGCCCACCGTTGACTCTGCCAAGCAGGCTATCCTGCGCCGCTACTTGGGCCAACTTCCCGGCCTGCCTTTCTTGCAAAGCCAGGACAGTGACGACGCTGTTGCCCAGCAAGCCCGAAACGCCGCAACCGCGGCCTGGAAAGTCAAGGTCTGGCTTCCGGATGGTCTCATCCCAGTTGATAATGACAAAGACTGGACCTTTGCTCTTCTATCCGCCGACACTGTCGACTGGATGGATGGCAATTTGAAGGTTCTGGTGGATATCGATGAAAACAATACCCACTAGATACAAGTGAAGTGTTGTCTTCTATTTCGATATTCGTCCAATTCCTTGCTTTAATGGCCTCTTTATATCCGAATTTGATGATTTATTCTTAGATTGTCGGGGATTGTCTTATGACTGTATCTGAGCGGATTTTTTTCATGTTTGCTTTCTCATACCCATTTGTATTATTGTTATGTTATTCTTACTATTCCGGCCAGATATCGGCCAATGGAACTAAAATTTCTCTTTCTCCGTAAAATAATCCTACTTACAAAACTTAATGTCGAAAACGTAGCGTACAGCAACCTTGGAACCAGCGATGCTACCAAATAGCAGCTTACGAATTAGTAGCTTATCCATGAATAATATAGTTTGATATAGTTTGAAGGCTGAACCAAACACACCCCTTAAGTTGATCCTTTGCCAGTTCAAGTCCCTGCAAGTAAGAATTACTTACGGATCTGCAAGAGCACGAGACGTGCTGCCCAGATTGTGAGCCCTGCCCAAGTTCTGCCCCACCAGCCCTAAGCACTAGTTTCCTCCACGTCCCACTCAAGGGAGAGCGTGTCCGAGCGACTATCACCCAAGGGCTCCACTTAGGGCAACTAGTCTTACTATTCCAACTTTATCGATATTTCGAAGGGGGGCTCGTGTATGACCTGTTGCTGGAATTTTACTCTGTACCGTATATCCAATCAAATTGAAAAGATAGTTTGATTTAAAAAGTAAGATCATATAGCCAACGCCACCGACTGCAGTCATGAAATGCCATAACTAAACTGTCGGTATCCTCTGCGGGAGACCGGCCGTACATGCCTGCTAGCAAAAGCAATATTCCTCGCCCGTCTCAAGACCGGAAATGCCCCTGCAGAGCGATCAACCCTGATCATGATCGGATTACCCCCATCGCTAGAAGCTCGACTCGATGTAGCCGCAGCTGGCGGAAATTGGGATGCAGCAGGTTCTGCAAAACAATTCCTCAGGGCAAATCGAGCAATGGATTCCACACTTGCGCGATCCCTGGGTGTATAATGATATCCATAATAATGCACAAGCTCATAAGAGCAGAATTGGTGAGCATAAGTCATGGTCAGACAGTTATCAACGATGGCATCGAATTCCGCGATCGCGTGACAGCTAGGTGTCTGCATCGGCCACCGATACAAGCTCCCGTAGTACTTCAATGTGCCGCAGTATCCTCCAAGCCCAATTAAGCACCTTAACCTCTCCTGGCCGGGGAGGCGTAGATAATCATCGACAGGCAAGTTCTGGGACCGGATAGCATCGATCTTGTCCGGATTGTTCTTGCTTTCGAGCATGGAACAAACCATCCCCGCTAGAGATGCACCTTGCGAAAACCCAATGATGGCATGGATGGGTCTTCCGTGGATATATTTCGCCACGCAGGAAAGCGAGAACTCGATGCCTCTGTATTTGTTCACGGTGTCTAGACCGTACCACCACGCTCGAAAGGGGATTTCTGCATCGTCTTGGGATGATATATGGTCGGTGTTGTCATCTTCGCCGAACCCTACTGGGGGCTCGACAATCCAGGGTCCGTCTGGGTAGAGGAACTCGATGCCGTCTGGGAACTCATGGAGAATTTCTGGGGTCAACAAATCGGTTATCCGCTTTGCTATGCGGCTTGATTTTGCGTGGAATTCTGAAGAGCTTGTGGCGAAGCCTAGAGTTTTACACAGTTTAGTAAAGGTACTTTTCAATATGGTGTACCATTGTTGCTCTTACCGTGAAGCATTAGAATTCGGAACTTTGAATATTTCAAATCCATATCATTAGTCCCTCTGTCACTGCGTTCCTTTTTGAAGAAATTGGTAGTAAATAGAAAAGAGAATATATGTCAAACCAGCTGCAACTCTAAAGTTCGTGTTGCTTCCGGCAAAATCAACGTAAGGGGTCATTTTAGTTAACAGTCACCTTTATACTCCATAGATGTATGCTGTTCTCGTGTTAACCCATGCTGGTCTCCGCCATAGGAGCTTACCGTTAATATAATTGATTCGTGTAACAGACACTCGTCGATCACAGGTGGATCGGGGTTGAGCGTAGTAAATTATCTGGATCTACATAGTTCGAGGTTTTGATGTGGGTCCACTAGTGGTTCCTAGTAAAGTATGATCTGAGATCTCGCCATTTCGGAGTGAACATCCCCTATTCTCTGGTTCATAGTGGGGCTCTAATTACGATAAACTTCATCAGGATTCTAGGGGCACCGACAAAGGGTTCAAGGTGGCCCAGGCATGAATTGAATCGAAAAGACACTAATTTATCAAGCTTTGGTCCATATGACCTCTCAATTTCGGCAAGGATATATTATGTTTCCAGATGTTTAATTCAATAGCCCGACTATATCCAGTCTATTTATTTTCTTTCCTCAAACGAGCTCCAAATACCCACAACAAGGCAAGAGCAGGAATTCCAAGACCAATACTTATAAAGCCCATGACGCTATTCCCCCAACCATAGCCAATAGCCGTATAAAGATTCGCTCCGAAAAGGGGAAACAGAGCACCAAACAAGGACTGCACCAATGAGACAGCTGCCATGGCAGATGCTGAGTTGTTCCCGTAGGTATCTATAACGTACATATGTACATTAATCAGACCCATCATGAAACCAGCATAGTATATAGCACCCCCGATATCAGGCATGATCCAGTGAAGTCTCTTGTCAGCAGACCACCCGTACCAGAACAAGCCAATCGGAGCTAGTATAGCTCCCAAGAGCATTGTTGGAAGTCGGAAATCAGGAGAACCCTTTCCTCCATTGCGGGCTGATAGTGCTCGGTATATGTGGTCGTTGGCGTAGGAGCATATTTGCGCTCCTACTACGGCACCGATACCGAGGGCGATGTAGTGTAAGCTTCCTATAGATGCAAGCTGGCCATATCGCTCTGTCCAAAGAGTTGGAAATGTCGTTTCGACAATGTAAGAAACCCCATTCAAGAATCCCAAGAACAAAGCTAGAGCTTGGACTAGTGATTGAGTTCCCAGAAGATGCAAGGGGCGACCAACGAATCGTCGCAACAAGACATAAAGGGAAGGTGCTTCCTGAGCCTTGTCGAGCTCCGACCCGCTTGTCTCTTGCAGTTGATTATTCTTCCGTCTTAGAATGATCGGCTTGTACGTCTCCTGAAGAACGAAGCACGCGATGATTTGGATCGCCGCATCCCAGATTGAGATCGCCCAGAAGATCCATCGCCATGTCGTGCTTTGGGTCACAAAGCCTCCCACAATGGGTCCCACGACGGGTCCTATGATGGGCAGCACGCTGTAGAGGGCTGCGGCTGATCCCATGTTGCCCGGGTGGTAACAATCACCCAATACCCCGGCTCCAACACTCAATGTGGTGGAACTACCTAGACCCGCTAGAAAGCGGAAGACGAGTAGCTGAGGAGCTGAGGTGGCGAACCCGCAGAGTAGGTTGAAGATCATAAACCATAGGTTGCTGAGCTGGGAGACCCACACTCGCCCGTAGACTTCGGACAATGGTGCTAGGCAGAGCGGGCCAATAGCGTAGCCCAGGACGTAGATCGATAATGTGAACTGTAGCTCAGGTGTGGAGCTAATATTGAGATCGTGTGCAATGGCGGGCAGGGCCGGGGCTATCATCGTGGACGCCAGGGGTGATATGCTGGCAAGGAATGACACCATGAAAACCACGGAGGTCTTTTTTGACGAATGCCAGTTTTGAGGGTTGGCAGGGTCGTCATCACCATCCCAAGTGCCACGACGGAACAAGTTCAGGTGATCATCGTCCCCTGATCTTGAAGTCTCTGTGCCTTGTCTGATGCATTCAGAGCCGACTATAACGTCTTTCTCGGGATCTGCGTGCGACATTATCAATGCTTCACTCCCAGGTTTGCCAGTGGAAGATTTGAGGGGATTGTAATTGAATGGAGGAATACTTCAGGGTTTAACAACCAGACTAGCTGGAATGCCATTGATTTTTTGTTTGGGATTCAATTGAGACGCTATGTGGATTATCTTCAATGCCCGAAGTGGATTCTGGCTGACACTAGGTAAAGATCCTCGAGAGTGGGTACATGATCATCCACTATAAAGTCAAAATCAACTAGCGCATCTCCATCTTTTCTACGCCAATCATGACTGGACGTCCTGTTTTTCCGTCGTGAAAGAGGGTCCTCTAGGCTTGCTGTGTTGTGCACTACAACCTAGAGAGGTCTTTGCTCCATAGTTTATTTACTCCCCAGTGGCGTTCAACACCCTGGAGATTTGGAGAAAACAAAGGAATAAAAGAGATAGGAAAAAGGGGTATTTGATAATAGCGAGACTGCCTTCAGGAGTAAGGAGTGATGGAAATATTTAAATGTCCATCATCATCTCAGTTGTCTCGCACACATCTCCCTGAGTCAAATCTCCGAACATTGAATCATGGGGTCAATTTCAGAGCCATTGCCACCATTGGCAGAAACATGGGACCTTACGCAAAAGGCACCTACTAAAAACCTCAGCTCTCTTCTGCTTGAAGTAGCGGAGAAGTACTCTGATCACACCGCGCTAAAGTGTCTTCGGCAACAAACACCAATACCAGGAGATCGCTTATCCTCCTGGACTTTCGATCGATTGAATAAAGAAAGTCTTAAGCTCGCGAGCATTCTCTTCTCAAGGGGGGTCAAAACTGGCAGCTACGTTGTGGCAATTCTTCTTAACGAATACGAATGGGCACTCTTCTTCTGGGCCACGGCTCATCTGGGCTGTCAGTTCGTCGCTCTAGATCCTCGGGCCTTCTCTCACCAAGACGATGCCAGACTTTTGCTGGCAAAGACTCTAGCAAGTGCTATTGTCGTCTCCAACAAGACATTAGCATCCATTGCTGAGGAGGCCCTTTCACACCACAATGCGAATCCTGTGGTTCGCTGTATCGCTGGTCGACGCGATAATACAACCCTTCCCTCTAGATGGGAAGTTCTGGAGGATATGCTGCAGTCACCAGCGCATGATTTTGTACCAAATTCCTTAGGCAGCCCGGAGGATCCAGCTATTGTCTTCTTTACAAGTGGTACGAGTGGTTCTCCAAAGGCCTGTCCACAGACCTCTGTCAACATAGCCTCAGCGGGTCTTGGATTCGCAAAGAGACTAGAGCTCAACTCGAGCCACACTGTTTGCCAGCATTTGCCTAGCTTTCATGTCTTTAGCGTGGCTATGACCGTCGCAGTCTGGCTGGTTGGAGGAAGCGTCGTTTTCCCCAGCCCGACCTTCGATCCAAACAGCAGTATACTGGCGATTAAACAGGGTCAGAATGTGATTCTTCCTTGCGTGCCTTTGATGCTCAAAGCAATTGTGAACGTCAAACCTGCGTCAACGCAATTCAAGTCCCTAGACTCAATCATTCTGGGCGGTGCGCCAATCTTCCCGGAGACTTTGGAGATGAGCAAGTCGCTGGGACCGAAGAGAGTTATCCCGGGATTTGGGATGACTGAAGGTGTGATTACGCTTATTAATGTGATGGAAGCGAGCAAAGCTTCTCCATCGGTTACTGGAGAAGTCTCCATTGGAACTGTTGCTTCAGGCTCTTGTATCCGCATTTGTGCTCCGGGTACTCGCCAGATTCTGCGACGTGGAGAGATTGGCGAACTTCATCAAGGAGGTCTTCCCGTGTTCAGTGGCTATCTTGGTCTTGATGATAAATCGGCTTATCAAGAAGATGGCGTCAACTTCCTGGCCAGTGGGGATCAGGCATATATGGATGATCTGGGTAACATCTACATGATGGGAAGATACAAGGACATTATCATTCGTGGTGGGGAGAACATCTCGCCTGCAAAAATTGAGAATTGGTTGCAAGAAAAGAAAGGAATTATGGTAAGCATTCATCCATATAGCTTCCAGCGTCACAGCTACTGACTGGTTACATAGGCCCAAGTGGTGGGAATTCCTGATGATTTAGCCGGGGAGGTCCCAGTTGCCATTGTACAGAACTTCACAACAACCAAAGCTTCCCTCGAGGAGCTACATACAACAATTGTTTCGGAGCTCGGTGCTGGATTTGCACCATCCATGCTCTTGCACCTCCAAAGCGACCTTGGCCAAGAGAAATTCCCTACCACCGCCTCGGGAAAGATCCAAAAAGCAATAGTTCGACAGTGGACATTAAATTATGTGAAGAACACCAAGCGTGTTGAACTGAGCTCCGGCAACGGCACCGTCGAATCTCAATTGACGGTATTCTGGGCCACTTTGTCCGGCCGGAGTGAAGCCTCCATTCAACATGATGTGTCTGTGCATACCTTTGCCGACAGTATGATGCTGATTCAGTTCTGCTCGCTGGTCGCCGAAAAGTTGCGAAAGAAAATCACCGTCAGGGAGGTTTTCGATGCAAAGACGATCAATGATCAAGCGGAAATTCTGAGAGAAAGACCGGAGATGAACAACGCTTCCCCTAACGTCATCAAAACCCAGAGCACTCAATCAAAGGGAGCCCTCTTCCCAATCCTGGAACAATCTCAGGCTGGTCAAAATCGTTTGGCATCTATCAAAAAACACATAACAGCGCAACTAGCCGCCATGGGAGTACAGTGGAGCGATGTTGAGGATGTACTTCCCATGACTGATAGCATGACTGTAATGGCCCGAGGTGCGCGACCGAATGCCTATAATCATCGGCATTCCGCCGTCGTCCAATCGACTACTATTCCTGATTTGCGGCGCATTTTACAAACATGGTTCGGGCGTCATCCTCTTCTCCGCTCAACGGTTGGCACCGATGGTTCGGAAGTCGATTTCCACCTCGTAATGTCGCCTACAGATGCGTGGTTCCATAATCAGCTCTTAGATGGTGAAATGATTGACCGTGCTGAGGAGCTTACGACCTACAGAATGAATGATCGACAATGGGACTATGTTTCCCCCACAGGGCCTATGACCAAGGCTACTATTTTCCCAATCCGAGATTCTTCCGATATTGGAATCGTATTCCATTTTCATCATGCTATCTTTGATGGGTTAATTCTCAAACGGTGGTACCTCGACTTGGAGTATCTCTTGAATGGTCAAACATCTCCTCTCAATTTCTGCCCATACCAAGACTTCTCTGGTGTCTTTTATCTCAACCGTCACGGTCCTTTAGCGGAAGAGGCTGTCGATTTCCATGTTCAAAGACTGCGGGGTATTAGCTCCAGCAGCAAAGATTTGTGGCCTGTGCAAAGGGCTCCCAGATGGATGAAGGGTAATGACTGGGACTGGAAACACGAAAACGGCGAAATGGGAGCACCGGAGGAGCGAGTCTTACTCGATGGCGATAGATCAATGGGTACTTTCGGGGTAAATCGAACAATTCCCGTGCCAAACATGCGGAAGCTGCGAGAGGAATTTTCTATTGCACCACCTATCATCGCCAAAGCGGCATGTACTCTGTTTAACTTGCATACTATGGGCTGCGACGAAGCCGTTTTTGCCAGTGTGGAGTCGGGTCGCTCCTGGCCTTTCACAGATGCCGAGAGCGAGCCTAGCGCCAATCCATTGACTATTGATGGTCCCACTATGAACGAGACCATCAATCGCATCCGGATTGCTCCCGGCGAGACGGTGCGTCAGTTCTTGGATCGTCTACAAGAGGACCAACTTTTGATCGACATGTACTCGCACGCACCTGTGGCATCTATTATTGAACGTCTCGCCGTATCAGATGTCATCGTGGATGGCAATGGCAAAGGCCAGCTCAGCGATGGTCCGGCCGACGCGAAGACTTTCTTAAGTTGCCTACCACGTCAGATCTTTGATTGGCTTCCTGCTGTGCGACCCGTTGGACAGGGAGGCAATTTCGAGCCACGCATACGAGCTCTCGAGATTCTCGGTCGTACTGATCTTGGGATTGTGTGGTTTCCCTCTTTGATTGATGACAAGGTTCTGCATCTGGAAGCGACCTGGGATGATGCCCAACTCCGATCTAGTGAGGTTTATCAAGCGATGTCGGAATTCATGTACGCTATTGTGTGGTTATCAGAGCCTTCGAACCTTGACCGGCCCGTTATGGAGTGCGTGTTTGATATTCCTGGATATGAGATTACTGACCTCGAGCCATGGGGGAATTGCCATCGATAGTTTCAGATAGGTTATATTCGAATTTTCACTGGTTTCTGACCAAAGATTATTCCAGTATTCAGAAAGTAGAGAAGCATTTTCTTTTGTTTCGACGAATCCTTCAGTAACGAACAGCCGATCACATTAAACCTACAGGTAGTTATGTCAACTCCGTCGGCTGAACTTTTGCCCCGAAAACATCAACATTGTCCCGGCCCTAGTATAGGTGTCGCTGGTATGGTTTTTGGGTATACAAAGCAATAGATCATAACGTGAAACTATCCTTCAGAATCCAAGCCATTGATTCTACAGTGCTTTGCAGCTTCATATACTTTCTCCAGCCCTATTTGCTTTTTACCAGAACTATATCCGACAATGGCATCAACGATAACCCGCATTTATACGGCCTTCAGTCCAGTAGTGGAGAAGAAGAGCAACGCAATTCGGTTTGGTGTTTTGGGAGCTGCGAAAATTGCATACCAATCCCAATTCACAATCATAGCGATCTTATTAACAAGTATAGACCCCTCGCCCTGATCACCCCGGCTCAATCCCATCCAGAGGTTATTGTTCAAGCCATCTCAGCCAGAGATCGAATCGCGCCGAGGAATTTGCGAAGAAGCATGGCATCCCGAAGTGAAGGACTCATACCAAGGACCATCATGCATCCCTCTCCCAAATAGCCTCCACCTCGAATGGGCCGTAAAGTCCATCCGTGCAGGGAACACATGTCCTCCTCGAGAAACCGTCGACCTCCAAACGCGCAAGGTTACGTTACATCGGTTTGTTCATGCTATTATTTGGCATCGGATTAATGTGGAGGATTCTTACGTTATTCGGGAGAAAGTTGATGGGGGCGTGGGTTGAGTGCGAGTCGCATAAAGCGTATTGTTACAAAATTGCTGGTGGAAGGTCTGTAGATTTACCTGGTGGGGTTTGGTGGATGTCTTATCAATATCAGCTTGGGTTTGTGAATTGTGTTAAGGGTCGGAAGACGCAGGAATTGGGTTTTTGGGGAGGATTCATTGAACCAGATGAAGATGATTGATATGGCTTATGAGAAGAGTGGATTAGGACCCAGGCCGACGAGTTCGTTTGTTTGAGTGTTCCGACTTGGTATAGCACGTCCACGGGTTGCATGCTTTTAACAATGAGTTCTCAATTTTTATACTTCTAGGAGGTGAACACTAAGAACACTATAGGCACAAGGGTGTCCTATGTAACGGTAGCGAGGAGCCTATTTGTCAATATGTAGCATTTCAAGATCGATCACTAGTCTGTTCATATAACGAGATTCCCGCAGAAAGTACAGGTCCATGTCTCATAATACAGGATAGTTTAAGATGAGAGGAACCTGGCAAGAACGCACATCATCTTGTATTCAATATTCAACAAAACTCCATTCTATGCGCCGTTCGCTATCCAAAACCAGTTGGATAGTAATAATGAAAATAAGGATGTTCGGAATGAAAGGCATGATCTTCGGAGCAACGTCCGCTATCAGCCAGTAGCCAAACGCTGTGCTGCATCGCTGGGAGCTCATTTGTTGTGAATGAACAGGGTTCGCAATGAATCCCAGTGATCTGAGTCCTCGTAACTTTATAGTCATATGGATTAGCACCGTGGCAAAATAGCAAATTGTGACAAAAGAATAAGGTAAGGGGGGCGACATACATGTAGACCATGCTACTCCGCAAGCTAGACGCCAGGGTCTCAGGGTACCATCGGAAAATATACATGACAAAGGCCCAGCTGCCACTGGCGAATACGGGCCAGGCGTGATCGTAAATCTTGGCCCGGACTTCAGGGGTGCAGAGTGGGGAGAGAGGGTGCATGTTGGGTTCGACGGCGAGTTTGCCGAGGGCCAGCATCACGCGAGCGAAGATGTAGATGACAATCTTGAGGGGGATTAGCTTCCAGTGTCGATAACTTGTTAAATGTAACACTGGGGGGTGTCTGGTATTCATACCTGTTGGCTGACGCTTCCTGGCTGTCGTCCGAAGACGGCGTATCCTCCCAACAAGCCCGCAAAGAAGCTATCGTACCGGCCCTCCTTTCCTGGGCCCGAGGGATTGATATTTCGGAGGACGATCATCGACAATTTATATATCATCGCAAAGGTGGCAAGGTTCCGCGCATGCTGTCGCGTTGCCTTCAGGACAAGCTTGGCCTTTTCTCGGAATCTATAGGTTAATACCGTTAGCCGACGGGAAACTTGAAGCGCCAGAGCATAGCAAGGAAAGCGGATGCACTTACGTCCCTGATCGGAACAAAAAGATCATGCTGAGCAAGGTCCAAAGGTCAGTTTCGAGTTGTTTCCCATACTATCTGCTCATTCCAAGAGCTCCGGGGTCACATACACCAGGGCATGCGGAAACCGCACTTTCGATCCGTAGACGATACCATTACGGGCACCTTTGATTAGAGATAAGAACGGTGCAAGCTCGGGTTTGAGGACGAGGGCGTCCAGTTGGGTCTTAAAGTATCGTCTGTTAGTATTGTACATCTGCATGTGCTTCAGGCGGGACAGGTACTCACTAAGAGTGTATCCATGGCGTCGCGGGACCTCGGGCGGTCGAACGTAGACGAAGGAGACTACTCGGTGATTTCAGCACTGCGACAAGTCCGGCGGCGGTTCAGGGTCATTAGGGGAAGAATAAAAGAGGATATGGAGGGGGAGAGATAGACGGTACTTGAGTCGGACCAGCGTGAGGAAAAGGGCCTCGGCATGTGAGACGATGCCGAGAGCCCGACGTCATGGTCACGTGGACAACACGTTTTATCGATGCACTTCACGTGGATTATGAACTTTCAACATTTGTTATAGATTCTAATCCTAGGAAGAATAAATGGATGGCTGTATTGGTGGTCACAGTCAAATATAGAACATACTTTTCCATGACGGTACATGATATCCTGCAGATTTGCAGTCGAAAAAGCACAAACCCTAAACCGGCCCAAAGAGAACGCCTTGACAAGAAGTTACAAGATGCAAGTAGATCAGGTCTAGTCTGTACGAGCCCGCTTGTGGCTCTCCTCCTCCTCCTCCAGAATGTCATCCACATCCATCATTTCCAGCTCCTCCTCGTCGTCGTCCGACTCCATGCCAGCCCGGCGTTTCAGACCCTTCATCTTACGAGTCTGGAGGCCGCCCAGATCTTGCTTGGCCAAGTGCACACGACCAATCTTGTCACCAACAGCATCGGTGACAATGTTCTTCTTGGTTCTCGCCTCCTCGTTCGGTCGCTTGCCTTGCTTCATGGCCTCCTTCATGACATCAGCTGCCGCAGGACGCATGCGCCCAATCTTGAAATCGAACTTGGGACCAATCTCCTCTAGCTCCACACGCGGCAGCTTGTGACCACTGCGCTTGGTAACCACCTTGTACCACCGCAGGTGCACAACGGGGGACAGACCGTCGCGCGGCTCCTCAGCGGCAACCATCAGAACGTACTGCAGACCCTCAACGTCGATACGGTCGGTCTCTTCGCCCTTGAACATATCCAAGAAGAAGCTCTTGAGCATAACGTGAGATGTGGAGGTTGGGTCTTCCCAGGGGCTTCCAGCGAAGAGCATCATTGGGCGCAATCCTGCACCGACGTGCATGACCAGCTCATTGATTGGGGGGATATCACTAGCCTCTGCGGCCGGCAGCAGGATCAGCTCACACATATCCAATAGTTGTGAGCTGAAAATTCGGGCAAGTGTAAGACAATTGGGTCGCTTCTTGTTGCTGCTTCCGTAGACTACCAGTCCGCACTCGTTCTTGTTGGCCATGAACTCAAGGCTCTCGGTGTTCTCGAAGGGGTGAACATTGGCATTCTTCTTGTGGAAAAGCACGGAATTGGGCTTGGTCAGGGAGTTAAATGTCTTCAGGACGGTGTCAAGTGCCTGAGGACATTTGGTGCCGTGCAGCAGTAGGGTCTTTTTCGGGTTCTCGATGAGTTGAGGCTCGCGCGCTTTAAGGATACGCGCAGTGCGCGGGTTCTTTGCTTTACTAAAGGGAGCTAAGTTAGTAACAAGACGCTGATTGGATGACTTTCGCAAACGTACATTTCACGCAGCGACATGATGGTGGGCTGTGGTTTTCTTGAAGAGGACTCGGAGTAAAAAAAGCAGAAAAGTTTTGGGGGAAAGACTTGGCATTTCTTATCGATAAGGATCCACCACACGAATTGATATCAAAGGCACACTATCATTTACACAACAGAAATAAGTCCGTGCTAATGAAGATAATATTAAAATCAAAGAGATGGATATTCATTCACGTGTTATACTTTTTACTCTATAGACCAATTAAGCGGTTTACTCAAGACGAAGCTTCTCAAACTCCTTGATCTGCTCCTCCAAGTGAGCAGCCTCGCTCTCCGCATCACGGAGTCGCTTCTCCTCCTGCTCGCGGACCTCGACCTTGACCTTGTCCTTCCAGGTGGGAGCGCTCATGATAGTCTGGGATCGGCGCACGGTCTCACGGGCTCTCTCGAGAGCAGCCTTGGCCTTCTCCTCCTGCTCAAGAGCAACCTCCTTGGACACACGCAAGTAGACAGCAGCCTCGGCGCCAACGGCAGCCACGACGCACCCAGCCGGTGGGGTCTTGTTCTCGGGGCCGAGGTGGGACAGCTCACCCAGGGTCTTACCACCCAGTGACTTGATGGTGGTGATCTCCTCCGAGACGGTCTGCTGGCTCGTGGCGTCGTAGGTCTGGATGATGACATCGCCCTTGGTCTTGACGTCGTACTGGGCCAGGATCGAGCGAATGACCTTGGAGCTGTTCAAGATGAGCTCGTAGGCAGCCTCGGCGGCCGGGTCCTCAAACTCGGCCTGGTACTCGGGGTACTTGGCGCGCATGATTGAGATGGTCTTGTCCTCGGGACGGCGGGGCAGACGCTGCCACAAGTGCTCGGTCACGAAGGGCATGATCGGGTGGATCAAAGTCAGAGCACCCTCCAGTGCGGTGTAAAGGGTCTGCTTAGCGGACTCCTGGGTCTCGGGTGAAGCATCGGCGGCCAACAGGTACTTGGAGTTCTCGATGAACACATCGCAGAGCTGACTGTACCAATACTGGTAAATGATGTTGGCAGCGCTGGAGAACTCACGGTTCTCCAAGACCTCGTTCACCTCCTTAGCAGCCATGTTGAACTTGTGCAGAATCCAACGCTCGGACAGAGACTCGTGGCCAGTCTTGGTGACCTTGGCCTGGGGCTTGAAGTCGTCGCCCAGCTTACCAAGGACGAACTTAGTAGCCTGGTAAATCTTGTTACAGAAGCGACGGTATCCGTGAATAACTTGGACATCGAAAGCAATGTCGCCACCTAGGAATAAGTTAGTAGACGAATATTAATGTCAAGGGTGACAATATCACATACCACCAGTGGTGTAGGAGACAAGGGCAAAGCGCAGGGCATCAGCACCACACTCGGGAATACCCTTGGGGAAAGCCTTCTTCTGGTACTTGGTAGCAGTGGCGATCTCTTTGTCGGGCATGTTACCAAGCAAAAGCTTGTCGTGAAGAGTCTGCAGCTCAATACCCTCCATGACGTCTATGGGATCAATGACATTACCCAGAGATTTGGACATCTTGCGGCCCTCGGAGTCACGGATCAAAGAGTGGCAGTACACTTCCTTGAAGGGGATCTGGCCAGTCATCTTGATACCAAGCATGATCATACGTGCGACCCAGAAGAACAAAATATCCCATCCGGTTTCCAGAACCGAGGTGGGGTACAATTGTTCAAAGTCGTGAGTCTTGCGAGGCCATCCTAGAGTCGAGAAAGGCCACAGACCAGACGAGAACCAGGTGTCCAGGACATCGGGGTCTCGCACCAGTTCGAACTTCTTTCCAGGGAACTTGGCCTCGGCCTTTTTGTGGGCATCCTCCTCAGTGCGACCAGTCACCCAGAGGTTACCATCACTGTCATCACCCTGCTCGCCCTCAATCTTGACGAAGTAGGCGGGGGCTTGGTGACCCCACCAAAGCTGACGGGACAGACACCAGTCATTCAAGTTGCGCATCCAGCGAAAGTAGCTCTTCTCAGCACTCTCGGGGCGGATGATAATGTCACCGTTTTCCACAGCTTTAATAGCAGGCCCGGCAAGGCTCTCCATCGCCATCCACCATTGCGGCTTGAGGATAGGCTCGATGACATCGTTCGACTTAGCGCAACGAGGCACCTTCATGGGGTTGTGCTCCCACTTCACGTACAAGCCCTTCTCCTTCAGGGCATTGATGACGGCGTAACGAGCATCGAAACGCTTCATGCCAGCGAAAGGTCCACCGTTCTTGTTGAAGGTACCGTCGTCGTTCATGACGGAGATGAATTCAAGGTTATGCTGCTTGCCACGGTTGAAATCGTTGAAATCATGAGCGGGGGTGATCTTCACGGCACCAGTACCGAATTCGGGGTCGACACTCTCATCGGCGACGATAGGCATAAGACGGTCAATGAAGGGGTGACGGGCATTCTTGCCAACCAAGTGCCCGTACCGCTTGTCAGTGGGGTGGACAGCAATACCAGTATCACCGACCATGGTCTCTGGACGAGTAGTAGCGATTTCGATGCGCTCTGTGCTGCCATCAATCTCATAGCAGAAGTGAGTCAGAACACCAAACTCGACCTTCTTATCATAACCAGGCACGTCCAGGAGAGTTCGGCCCTCAAGATCCTTGTTCTCTACCTCAAGGTTAGAAAGCGAGGTGTTCAAGGCCACACACCAGTTGACCAGACGGTTAGCACGGTAAATGATACCCTCCTCGTGAAGACGGACGAAGGTCTCAGTCACAGCGGCGGACAGGTTGGGGTCCATAGTGAAGGCCTCACGAGACCAATCAAATGAACCACCCACTCTGCGCAAGGCGTTCTTAATGTTGGCGTGGTATTGGTCCTTCCAGTCCCAAATCAAATTGGTCATAGCCTCACGTCCCAAGTCATGACGGGTCTTCTTCTCTTTCTTCCAGAGCATCTTCTCGACAACGCTCTGGGTGGAGATACCAGCGTGGTCCATTCCAGGAAGCCACAGGGTGGTTTTACCCTTCATACGCTGCCAGCGGATCATGGTGTCTTGCAGGGCGTTGGTCAGGGCGTGACCCATGTGCAGAGAGCCGGTAACATTCGGGGGAGGAATGGGGATGACGAAGGAGCCCTCGGGCTTGACATTGCCATCGGGACCCCATTCGGGCTTGAAGAGGTCTTGCTCTTCCCACCAGTCGAGGCGGCCGGTCTCAATAACTTTGGGGTCGTAGGCATCTGCGGTCTTCTCCTTCTCAACCTTGGCGACCTTCTTGTCAGCCTTGGGGGCAGCGGCGGGCTTGCTAGCAACCTTGGCCTGCTTCTCAGCAAACTTCTTTGCCTTTTCAGCCTTCTTGCGCTCGCGTTCGACTACATAAGCATCACAATGTCAGTCGGTCGTCTTGTATCGTCATAGTAAGTAGGATTATCGGAGGGTAATGGAAATCGATCGAAGGGTGGGCGGGGTTGACATACGCTCCTTCTCGGTCTTCACCTTAGGAGCAGCGGAGGCATCCTGTGCACCTTCAGCCTGGGGTTGCTGAACGGCGGGGGCATTAGACTCCCCAGCTATCAACAAAAGTGTTAGTGATGCAACCGCAAACAGGATGAGTCACGTCTTTCGAATGGTGGGGGAGAACGTACTGGGGATTTGGGCAGAGTTCTGAGCCATCCTAGAAAATGATCGATATTGCGGAGGGAATCTCCAAGGCGCCGATCGCGCCACGAATCGCCTGATAAGTATCTTGAGGGAGTTGCGGACAAGAGGGAGGGGTGGTTGTGCGAAATGCGGGCAAATTAAATTTCCCACGCAGAGGCAACGAATGAGAAGGCGGGGCTCAACTGAGGATCGGTGGAGACCCCGAGACGTGCAGGACTATGACTCAATGAGTTTGAGAGAAACATATACATCCAACATTGATTCAATTAGTTGAAGGACTTTTCTGTTGTCGCATAATCCTTTTAACAAAATTGCGTTCTTGTTGTCTTCGAGGTTTTGAAAATAGGAGCGCGAACTCACGTGATAGCGCTGGTGCCAACGGGCGATCTGATCTATACAGCCTCATGGAAGGTTACTACTACACTGGTACCTACTGCTTGTCTTTTCTTTTGACGCTCTGATATAGAAGCTCTCAGCGCTTTAATGTTCCCTACGGAGAACGTCTGCAGTCTTCGAAAGTTGCAATGCATTTATCTCTTCAAATCCCTCATGAACGCGGTCAGCAACATAAATACCTCCCCAACTCCATCACTCCAGGAGAAACTGTGCATTAAGGCAGAAAATGAATTGCAGATTCAAAATCAAGGGCAAAATACGTGGAGATGATGAAACAACATAAACAAAACCAAAACACCGGACCAACGGCGAGGGAAAGAAGAGAAATCGCGACAAGGAAAGGCGCTATACAATTAGGCAGTAAGGAAGAGAAGCCATTCCCGCTCTAAGACGTCAACTGATTTATTGCGCTCACTAATACGCCAGTGGAACCGAGGCTATGTAGGCTTGATGGGCCCAAGAAGATTAGAGGTCATGTCTTGTCATCAACGTCGTCTCCATTCGGGAGTCTGGTCACCCATTGCAGCCACTCTTCATTTGGAAGTGGGGGAAGGCCTAGCAAAGACATAGCCAGGTGACTGCGTCAAATCGTTCTCCTTCCGTTTTCTCGATCGTGCACCGACGTAGCGGTATGGTTCAAACTCAGATAAAAGGACAGGGTCCATAAGGTCAGGATGCTTATTCTGATGGCAGCGTAAGGGCGATATGAAGTAAGGGAAATAGGAAAACAGGAGGAAGTGCAGAGATAAGCCATCATCATAGCACCGAAGAATTTCAGGATTGGGATGCGTTGTTGCGGGCAGCAGCGCGGACGGGCTCGAAGTACGGGTGCGCCATGGCCTCTTGGGCAGTCAGGCGTTCCTAATATCGAGGATTAGCAGATGATATTCACATTGAGATTTAGCATAACTTACGGCATGATCATAGCGCAAGAGCTTATCGAGGAAGTCGATTGCCTCGTCAGTGACGAAGCGCTGGTTTTCAGCGGTGACGAACGAGTGCCAGGGCTTCCGGGGGAAACGCGAGAGGATCTCGTCATACTGAGGGTCAAGCTCGATGTCGTACTTGTCCAGGTACTCAAAGAGCTCCTCGGTGCCAAGGACCTTGGCGATCTTCACCAATTGGTCCGAGTTGCTGTTGCCGTGGAAGAAAGGCTCCTTGCGGAAGATCATCGAGGCAAACATCGCACCGAGTGACCACATGTCCAGAGAGTAGTCATACTCTTGGAAGTCGACCAGCAGCTCGGGGCCCTTGAAATACCGAGAGGCCACACGGACGTTGTACTCAGTGCCCTTGTGGTAGAACTCCGCCAAACCCCAATCAATCAAACGCAGCTAGAAAAGGGTCAGAATAAAAAGACATTGCTTGATATGATATGCAATGACGAACCTTGCGCTTCTCGTGATCAATCATGACGTTGTGGGGCTTCACATCTCGGTGCATGATACCCTTGCTGTGGCAGAAATCAAGTGCTTTGAGCAGCTCATTAACGTAGAAGCGCACGTCATAATCTGTAAAGCGGGGGTAGAGTGTCCGGAAATCGGTGTTGTTGACGGCTTCAAAGACAAGACTAGGAGTCTTGCTCTGGTTGTCGCGCACTACATCCAGCAACGCGACAACGTTGGGGCCTCCAGCGAGGTTCTGAAGAATCTTGATCTCTCGCTTAATCTTCTTCTTCTTGACAGGCTTGAGAACCTTGATGACACATTTCTGATAGTTGACGACATTGATGCCCTCGAATACCTCAGAGTATTTTCCTCGGCCTAAAATAGATGGGTTCAGCAGGAGGTCGATCAGAGTGACCCCACATCCCCGGTATGGGCGCAGGTGATGCCACCATTCTCCGGGGTTGGGATGGCTCCAATCAGATTCATCGTACCTATTTTGCGAACAATTTCGTAGTTCTCCAGCACGCCCCAGGAAATATTGACACTGTCATAGTCCCAGTAGGACCGAGGCATGTGCTCGTTGACATCGGCGTAAACGCGCGCCATGATAACCGCAGATGGCTTCCGAGTCCGCCCACAATCGAAATCTGATACGGCGGGGTTTTAGGCGGGGGCTGCGACCGGACGACGAGGGAGAGAAGGGTCGCGATGTGAGGAAATGCGGAGAATAGAGAAATAGAAGGCCCAGCAACTGACCAGCCCGAACGTAGCCGTTCGATCGATCGGTCCTGAAAGCAATAAGAAATGGAGGGGGAGATATTATTATGAGAGCGAGATCTCCTGTCCGCCTTGTCACGGGATTGCTATGTGGAGAGCAGTCTGAAAGCAGTTAGGCTGTGGGCTTCGGAGGAAGGTTCCTCCGGGATGATTTTCAGTTGCCTGTTTCGGACAATTCCGTGACCTGGATTTCTTTGCTGCAATATCTCCAGAGCCTGAGACCTGGCTACCGCTGCCTATTTATTTTGCAAGGACCAGAGACATCATGTTCTATGATCTCAACGTCCCATATAGCCCGGATGATCCAGAGGTGCCCCACACCCTGAATTTCCTGGCTGAACGTAAGTCATTCTGGCAGCCCTCATTACGACATGCATATTTCTAGACCACATGAGGTACTGACCTGACTCTCAAGTTGGTTACACTACCATCGCTTTGTCTCAAACAATCACTGGGAAGCTTCCCCCCAGCATCACACCGCCGCCTCTTCCCCCGAACCCGCCTAAATCCATACAGCTATTGACCCGCCTGAACTTGACCCTCTCAGACCCCGCCCAGAATCAGCGTCTGAACAATTTGACTCAGGCATACGACTTGGTCGCACTTCGGCCTACAAACGAAAAGGCTCTTCTCAATGCCTGTACCAACTTGGAATGCGATGTGATCTCACTTGATCTCTCGGTGCGCCTCCCATACCACTTCAAATTTAAGATGCTGTCCGCTGCGGTGTCACGTGGCATTCGTCTGGAGATCTCATATAGTCCAGGAGTCACGGGGAGTGGTGTGGATGCTCGCCGAAATCTTATTGGGAATGCCATGGCCTTGATTCGGGCGACCCGCGGCGGCCGTGGTATTATCGTGTCAAGTGAGGCTCGGAGAGCATTGAACCTGCGAGCTCCGTGGGATGTGATCAATTTAACTTGCGTTTGGGGTCTGTCACAAGAACGCGGGAAGGAGGCGATCTGCGAAGAGGCACGGAAGGTTACTGCGCTTGCCAAGCTGAAGCGAAGCAGCTGGCGCGGTATAGTTGACATTGTCCATGGCGGGGAGAAAGCCAATCCAGAGAACACGGCATCGAACCAAAAAAGCACAGAGAAGTCGAGTACAACAGCCCAGCGGGATAAAGGCGCTGATAACTTGAAGAGAAAGGCGTCTATCGGCTCCGAGGCTGTTGCCGAAGAAGCTGAAAAGCCCTTATCGAAACGAGAAATGAAACGACGAGCGAAAAAGGTTCGCCTAGAGTCACGAGGACCAGATGCAAGCTGATTATCTTATTGATGTTTCTGTTTGTCGACATCAACCGTGTTGGTGGATGGAAATGCGCTTTGGTCTCCTTCTCTCCCAAGCAGCGACGGGTCCTGCTCTCCTGGCGACGACACTACTGGCACAGCATCAGAGAAACCAAAATCTGCTGGTTACCTCAATATGAGCTTTCCTATGCAAAATTCTTGACCGACACCAGCCACCGAGGCTAGATGATTGTTGGCCGAATTGAGGAGGCTCCAAGCCCTGACCACAAGATGCCTTTCCTCTACCATTTGCATGGAAACTTAGAGGTATCCCAAGTGTACTTAAGTGGTTATCTTGACTTGGATGTTAGTGCGCGCATGCCGCCAATGAGCTTCATAGCAGGAGGTTTACAGATATCCGAAGAATATCTTAGCCTGTACTTCTCAACAACTGTGATCAAGGTAATTGCGAAGATATACATTATGTATTTGTTCTATATTCATATGCCTTGAGCGAATTACATTATCTTTATTCCGCCTCTCAGTCTTGCTATCACGTCATTTTGGCTTGTGGAAACCGATGTTATTTGCAAGTATACACAAACGCTCCCCGAGTATTGTACAAGCTAATATACATAAACGCGGCATTCTTTGAAATTTGAGTATCAAAGACAAATGGAAAGGAAAAGGGCGTTTTCAAAATACACTAGAACGTATTGAAACTCCATCCACCCCGTGCAAAAAATATTGCTCTCAATTAGACCGCGAAGGATGGATCTCGTTCCTTATTGCCTGGCGCACACTTGTCGCCAACTCAATCGTCTCGGTGGGGAGGCCAGCTAGCTGGGCAACCTTCAATGCGTGCGACTCGCGGTTAACACCTTTGCGAAGACGATGAACAAAGGAGAAGGAGCCAGAGTCTGTCTCTTTGACGTCGGTGCAGTATCTCTCTAGGTGTTGAAACTTCTGTGTCATGTCCGCCAGGCCGTGAAAGTGTGTAGCGAAGAGTGTACGGGACTGATTATGGTAGTGCAAGTGGTGAAGACAAGCAAAGCTGACAGCCGTACCATCTTCGGGAGTGGTGCCTCGGCCCACTTCATCCATAATCACAAAGGACCGTGGGGTAGCCTGCTTCAAGATAGTAGCAGTTTCGAGCATTTCTACCATGAATGTTGACTGATCACGGAAAAGATCATCCGCCGCCCCAATGCGACTAAAGATCTGGTCCACGATGCCTATCTCGGCGTATGCTGCAGGGACATATGATCCCACTTGCGCGAGGATGGTGATCAAAGCATTCTGGCGCAGAAAGGTACTTTTACCTGCCATGTTTGGACCAGTTATGAGCCAGATTCGTTCTTGGTCACCGAGGAAGCAGTCATTGCTCACGAAGGACCTGCCCTTCTCCTCCAAACCGAGTTTGACTGTCGGATGCCTTCCTCCTACGATCTTGTGACTGGTCCCTTCGTTCAGAATAGGCCGGACCATTTGTTGTTCTTGAGCAAGCGTGGCAAACGAACAGGCAACATCCAATTCATCCATGACAGCTGCATTGCGTCGAATTTTAACAAGGTTCAGAATCACTTCACGACGTAGACGCTCAAAGATTGCCTGTTCTTCTTGTCGAATCCGTACTGTGACACGGTCCAACTTATTTCCTAGTTCTGTCCAAGCAGGAAGATAAAAAGACCGGGTAGATTTGGTTGACGAGACATTTCGAGTCACTCCCAATTCTTCAAGAGACGCCTGTGAGATTTTGGCTCCTTTAACGTGGCAGATGTGACCCAGACCAGGGGTCCACTTCAAATTCAGGGCTGAAGACCCTACATAATCACGAAGTCGCTTGATTAATGCGACTTTGTCATCCAACAAATCCTCTAGTTTCGTATGCAGAGCATTCAGCCCCTCACTCGCATCTCGTCTCATGATCCATGTCTCGATCAACCCAGCTTCCGGCTCCCCTGCTGTCTTGTCAGTTTTCTTGGCTTTGACTTTCTTGGGCAAAGACTCCAGGTCAGCCGAGGTGCCTTCATTTATAGTAACCTCCTGTGCCAAACTGGCTGCTTCAGCAGCGGTGCTGTCCTGAATATGCTGCTGTTGCAAAAGGCCCTCTTCATCGATGGCGGCTAGGATCTTCTCGGCAAGGGCAGTGGGTCCCTCCAGATAAAGGCGTGAAATCATTGATGTGAGACTGGATTTGGCGTCCGATGCAA
The DNA here is from genome assembly GCA_028828865.1 of Penicillium sp. IBT 16267x. Taxonomy (NCBI): domain Eukaryota; kingdom Fungi; phylum Ascomycota; class Eurotiomycetes; order Eurotiales; family Aspergillaceae; genus Penicillium; species Penicillium sp. IBT 16267x. The sequence continues at coordinate 4,659,953 of JAQJZQ010000005.1, read as the reverse complement.
TTTTGGGCAGCAGCCGTTCATAATCAGAAAGGACTTGTTTCACTTCCTTAGAGGCTTCGATGGCTCGTGAAAGGCAGATCAAATCATCCGGATCTCCCTTACCCATTGCAAATTTCTGAACTAATCGTTGGGAGTCATAGCTGCGCTTCAGCAGTTGAATCACGCTATCACGAAGATCCTCGCTCTCTATAAAAATTGAAACTAGATCAAGCCGCTCATTGATAGCCGTAAGTGACGTGGATGGAGAAGCTTCGGAAGACATGTCAGCAATGGAAAAGTTAGGTACTCTTTCAAATCTTACTGAGTCGATCGCGCAGAAGACGGGCACCACTCTTGGTAGAAGTCCTGCGCACCGCGTGAAGCAAACTTCCCTTCCCAAACCCATCTCGCGCGGTTTCTAGCATTTCAAGTCCTCTCAGGCTATTGCGGTCAATACTCATTGACTCATCCAGATGTCTCCGACGTGGAGGCTGAAGTTTGAGATTCGATCCTTGCAGTTGCACCCGAATATATTCCAGCAGACTAAAACCCGCGGCTACTTCTTCTGGGGTAAAGGTTGCATGCGTATCTTCTGGGATCGGAGACTCGAGCATTGAACTCCATTCTGACATTGGCGCAACTGTTTCGGGATATCGAAAGAACGTAACAAGACGATGCTCATGTCCAACGAGCTGCTGCAACTCTTGCCCGATAAGATCTTGGACATTCTGGTCAACAAGTATTTCACGAGCTCCAATCCTGGCAATCGCAGATGGAAGCGTTTGTGCCGTTGTCAGTTGAGTGAAGAAGTCTCCTGTTGAAAGGTCCAACCACGACAACCCTACATGTTGCGGCACGGAAGACAATACATGTTGAGAGGGCTCAGGGTCAACATGTTGTTTTGATTGAGCTTCCAAAGCAGGAATATCTAGATATATGGCCAACAGGAAATTGTTTTCGGAAGGGTCGATGAACTTTTCATCGATCAAGGTGCCTGGAGTGACGATCCTGGCCACTTTCCGATCAAACAATAAGCCTCCAGATCGAGCTTTGTCTTCCACCTCGTGGGCAAACTCCTCGCTGATAGCGACGTATTTGTTAAGGTCTTGAACAAGAATTTTGAGAAAACGGTCTAATTGGAAAAAGGGAAATCCAGCCATGGGAACTGGTCCAGCGCTGGTTTTCTTGGACGCGAGCTTCAAACTAAGCAATGGCGCAAACTCCTCGGCTTGTTCAAAGTAAAGCTATCCAAGATTGTTAGCAATCTCTCTGTTTCTGTATGTCGACTTAGAGATACCTCGTAGAAGCCCCCGACTCTGGTCAGGACCACACAGTTCTTGAATTTCTGCATATTATTTCGGTGTCCTTGAACCACAGTCGGATACCGGGGAGCATCATCAACTCCATCGTCATATGTGTCCAATTTGATCACACCCTGCGGGAGATCTTGCAACTTGACAGTAGTCTGAGTTTTGGCACCCCTTCGAATCTCAGATTGCGTCGCGCAGATAGATACGCGTGGGTGTACTATAGCGCGACGCGCATGGTGACATATTGTTCGATAAATATGGCATTTGTAGGCTTGTACACGAGATATGTGTACTGCACCTACTGCTGGGCGTGAGAAAGGTGTCAATGGAGTCAACCGCAGTATTGGAGACCCATTTATGCGCATCGTTACGGCGCATGTAATGAGACCATTGTCTGGAGAGCGGCAGAACTAAGAAGCTCCCCTCTCTTCCGCCTTCGCCACCGAAATCTTCCCGAGCTGCTTCTCCTTGGCTTTGAACCTGACACGAAACCTTGGCCTCCATTTCTCCCTCCTATTCAAGTCTTCTTACTTGCGGCCGGAGGATGAGCCAGGTTTGTGAGACCGTTTGAATTTTCTCAATTCCTCATTTTTGACGTGCGGCGTGGACGCCTTCAGATCGGCGCATTTAAGCCGTTTTAAGTCGCGCGACTTACTCATTTCTCTTTTCCTCTCTAATCACCTTAACGACATACTTCCTACACCACCAAGATGGCGGACCAAAATATCTCTCAGTATAAGTATTCGGCGATGTCCAACCTGGTTCTCCAGGCGGACCGTCGTTTCATCAGCCGAACCACCGATGAGGCTACCGGAGACCCCGAGTCTCTTGCAGGCCGTATTGGAATCCGAGAGATGGGCTCACGCATAGCACGCGACGATGCGCCAAAGTCGAAAAAGAAGGCCGGTCCGACCGAAATCGAACGGGGTGCGATCCACGAAGGTGAAGACGTGCTGTCCCGGGAGCAGAAAAAGCGCGGACGGGGCCAGCCAGCACAATTACGAGGCCAAGGTATTCTCTCAGCTGCCGATGCTCTCATTGAAGGCTTGAAATATCGCCCTCGGACACCTGCGACTCGAGCAACTTACGACCTTATTCTCACAATTACCGGAAGCCACCTTGGCGACGTGCCCCATGAGGTCGTTCGAAGTGCCGCCGATGCTGTTTTGGAATACCTCAAGGACGAAGATCTGAAGGATTTCGACAAGAAGAAGGAAATTGACGATCTTATGGGTAGTTCCATGAACCCGAAAGAGTTCAACGAGCTTGTGAATCTTGGTAAGAAAATTACAGACTACGAGGCACAAGACGAGGACGAGGATATGGACGGCGGCTTCGACGATGCAGACGCGGAACTCGATGAACGCCAGGGCGTTGCCGTGGTCTTTGACGAAGAAGACGAAGACGAAGAGCGCATAGGCACCGTTGACGAAATCCGAGACGAGGACAGCGACGAGGACGAAGCCGATGACGAAGAACAAGCCGACATCGATCAATCAGCCACCCAAGATCTGGATGACGGCGACGAAATGGTTATCGATGGCGGTCTCGATCGTGATAATAAGGCTGGTGATAAAGCTGGGCTAAATGTTTCTGCTCGCGAGATCGACGCCTACTGGCTACAACGGCAAATTGGTGCGTTGTATTCAGATGCCCACATTCAACAAGAAAAGACCCAACAAGCTCTGGAGGTTCTTGGCGGTCAGGCAGAGGATGGATCTGAACGAGCTCTTCGTGATGTTGAAAACGATCTGATGGAGCTTTTCGACTACGAGCATGCCGAGGTTGTCGCCAAGTTGGTGACAAACCGTGACAAGGTCGTCTGGGCTACTCGGTGGAGACAGGTTGCCGAAGATGCTGATGCACGCAACCTCGTTGAAAGTCAAATGGTCGAGGCTGGTCACCGCAGTATTCTGGATGAAATCCGCGGAAAGTCTGCACGTGATGATCTCGCTGATCGGCCAGAGAAAAAGATGAAGCTGGATTTGATGGACGTCGACGTTCCCTCGGCTCCACCACAAGAGGAGAAGCCAGCTACTGACGGTGGTTTGGTGGGCGGTCTGCAGCCCAAGAAGCTTATCAACCTTGAGAACCTGGTTTTCCACCAGGGCAATCACCTCATGACCAATCCTAATGTTAAGCTTCCTCAGGGCTCAACAAAGCGCACTTTCAAGGGCTACGAGGAGATTCATGTTCCGCCACCTAAAGCCAAGCGGGAAGCCGGGGAGAAGAACATCCCGACCACCGAGTTGCCTGACTGGGCTCGCGTTGGATTTGGAAGCTCTAAGGAGCTGAACCGTGTACAGACCAAGTGTTACCCTTCAGCTTTCCACGATGACGGAAATCTTCTCGTCTGTGCCCCCACGGGTTCGGGAAAAACCAACGTTGCTATGCTAACTATCCTGCGGGAAATTGGCAAACATCGCAATGCGGAAACTGGAGAGATTATGCTGGATGATTTCAAGATCATATATATCTCTCCCCTCAAAGCTCTGGTTCAAGAGCAAGTTGGAAACCTTGGCCAACGTCTCGAACCATACGGGATCCGGGTGTCCGAACTCACTGGTGATCGTCAGCTCACCAAACAGCAAATTGCCGACACTCAGGTAATTGTCACCACTCCCGAAAAGTACGACGTTATCACCAGAAAAGCATCCGAAACTAGCTACACCAATCTGGTCCGTCTTATTGTCATTGACGAGATTCACCTTCTCCACGATGACCGTGGTCCAGTCCTTGAGAGCATTGTCAGTCGCACGATTCGTCGTGTGGAACAGACTGGTGATCCAGTCCGAATTGTTGGTCTCAGTGCTACCCTTCCCAACTACCGCGATGTTGGAAACTTTCTGCGCGCCGATCCTGAGAAGGGAGTCTTCCATTTCGATGGCTCATACCGTCCTTGCCCCCTGAAGCAGGAGTTCATCGGTGTTACGGACAAGAAGGCAATTAAGCAGCTCAAGACGATGAATGACATCTGCTACAACAAGGTCCTGGAGCAAGTTGGTCAACGCCGAAACCAGATGCTTATCTTCGTCCACTCAAGAAAGGAAACCGCGAAGACAGCTAAGTATATCAGGGACAAGGCGATTGAGATGGAAACAATTGGACAAATCCTTCGCAGTGATGCTGCTAGCCGTGCCATCCTTTCCGAAGAGGCCGAGTCTGTTGATGATGCTTCCCTGAAGGATCTTATGCCTTATGGTCTGGGTATTCACCACGCTGGTTTGAGTCTTGCGGATCGTGATTCTGTTCAGGCACTTTTTGCCGATGGTAGCATTCAGGTCCTTGTGTGTACAGCCACTCTGGCTTGGGGTGTAAACCTTCCTGCGCACACTGTCATTATCAAGGGAACCCAGGTCTACTCTCCTGAGAAGGGTAGCTGGGTCGAGCTGAGTCCACAAGATGTTCTGCAGATGCTCGGACGTGCTGGTCGACCTCAATACGACACGTTTGGAGAGGGTATTATCATCACTTCTCAATCCGAGATCCAGTACTACCTTTCCCTCATGAACATGCAATTGCCAATTGAATCTCAACTTGTGAGCAAGCTTGCAGACAACCTCAACGCTGAAATCGTTTTGGGTAATGTTCGTACTCGAGATGAAGGTGTGGAATGGTTAGGCTACACCTACCTTTACGTCCGGATGCTTCGTTCACCGGGTTTGTACAGCGTGGGTGCGGACTACGAGAATGACGATGCGTTGGAACAGAAGCGGGTTGATCTTATTCACTCTGCTGCTGTTGTTCTTGAGAAAGCTGGACTGGTCAAGTACGAGAAGAAAACAGGACGACTCCAGGCAACTGAGCTTGGTCGGATTTCTTCCCACTACTACATTGGCCACAATTCCATGCTCACTTACTCCCAGCATCTTCAGCCATCCATTACTACAATCGAGCTGTTCCGCATTTTTGCCCTGAGTGACGAGTTCAAATACATCCCCGTTCGCCAAGACGAGAAATTGGAGCTGGGCAAGCTTTTGGGCCGAGTACCGGTGCCTGTCAAGGAGACAATTGATGAGCCTCACGCGAAGATCAATGTTCTGCTTCAAGCCTATATCTCTCGATTGAAGCTGGACGGATTGGCCCTGATGGCCGACATGGTTTACGTCACACAATCTGCCGGTCGTATCATCCGAGCCATTTTCGAAATCTGCTTGAAAAAGGGATGGACATCTGTGGCCAAGACAGCACTTGACCTCTGTAAGATGGCTGAGAAGCGAATGTGGCCCACAATGTCCCCTTTGCGCCAATTCCCTACCTGCCCTAGGGACATTTTGCAGAAGGCTGAGCGGATTGACGTGCCTTGGTCCAGTTATTTTGACTTGGATCCGCCTCGCATGGGTGAGCTTCTTGGTATGCCCAAGGCTGGACGTATTGTTTGTGATCTTGTCTCCAAGTTCCCGCGACTTGAAGTTCAGGCCCAGGTTCAGCCAATCACCCGTTCCTTACTTCGTGTCGAGTTGACTCTCACTCCTAACTTTGTCTGGGATGATGCCATTCATGGCAATGCTCAAGACTTTTGGATCTTGGTTGAAGATTGCGATGGTGAGGAGATTTTGTTCCATGATCGCTTCCTCCTGCGCCGTGAGTTTGCTCAGGCCGAGATGAACGAGCACCTCGTTGAATTTACTGTTCCCATCTCGGAGCCGATGCCCCCCAACTACTTCATCTCGTTGGTCTCCGATCGCTGGATGCACTCTGAGACAAAGATTGCTGTATCTTTCCAAAGGCTAGTTCTTCCGGAACGGTTCCCTCCTCACACCCCCTTATTGGATATGCAGCGAGCACCTGTCAAGGCCTTGAAGCGCGAGGAGTACCAGAAGCTCTATCCCAACTGGGAACACTTCAACAAGATTCAAACCCAGGTCTTCAAATCTGTCTTTGATTCAGATGACAATGTCTTTATTGGTGCACCAACAGGCAGTGGTAAGACGGTCTGCGCCGAGTTGGCTCTTCTTCGCCACTGGTCAACTGAAAAAACCGGCCGCGCAGTCTACATTGCTCCCTTCCAAGAGCTTGTCGATTCGCGCCTCGCCGACTGGCAGAAGCGACTGGGCGGCCTCGGCGGTGGAAAGACCATTGTCAAGCTCACTGGGGAGACCACCGCTGACTTGAAGCTTCTTGAAAGGGCTGATCTTGTTCTCGCCACACCCGTCCAATGGGACGTGCTATCCCGGCAATGGCAGAGACGCAAGAACGTCCAGACGGTGCAGTTGTTCATTGCTGATGAGCTTCACATGCTGGGTGGCTATGGTGGCTATGTCTACGAGGTTGTCGTTTCGCGTATGCACTACGTTGCTCTCCAGACCGAGAATGCCATGCGAATTGTCGGATTAAGTGTGCCGCTTGCCAACGCTCGTGACATTGGAGAGTGGATTGGTGCTAATAAGCACACCATCTACAACTTCAGTCCGAATGCTCGACCAATTCCTCTAGAACTTCACATCCAATCCTTCACCATTCCTCATTTCCCCTCCTTGATGCTTGCGATGTCCAGACCAGCTTATCAATCCATTTTGCAACTGTCGCCCGACAAGCCCGCTTTGGTTTTCGTGCCCAGCCGAAAGCAGACCCGGTCCACGGCCGTGGATCTTTTGGCGGCTTGTGGTATGGATGATAATGAAGACCGGTTCTTGAATGCGGATGTCGAAGAGCTGGCGCCCCTTCTCAGCCGTATCCAAGAGCAGACGCTTGCCGCCTCGCTGTCTCACGGAATTGGATATTACCATGAGGCATTGAGCACCACTGACAAGCGTATTGTCTCGCACCTGTTCAGCATTGGTGCCATTCAGGTGCTCCTAGCTTCGCGTGATTGCTGCTGGGAACTGGACGTGACTGCTCATCTGGTAATCGTCATGAACACTCAGTTCTTCGATGGCCGCGAACATCGTTACATTGATTACCCGATCAGTGAGATTCTTCAGATGTTTGGCAAGGCTTCCCGGCCGGGTCAAGACAAGATTGGTCGTGGTGTTCTGATGGTGCCTGCTGTTAAGCGAGAGTACTATAAGAAGTTCCTGAGCGAGGCCCTGCCGGTGGAGAGTCACTTGCAAATGTATCTTCACGATGCCTTTGTCACCGAGGCCAGTACCAAGACCATCGCTTCTACCCAGGATGCAGTGGATTGGATGACATACACATATTTCTACCGTCGTCTGCTGGCCAATCCCAGTTTCTACGGTCTCGGGGATGTGAGTCACGAGGGACTCAGTACGTTCCTGTCTGAGCTTGTTGAGAACACATTGAAGGAGTTGTCTGAGGCTAAGATTATTGACCTGGACGAGGACGATGACAGTGTCTCTCCTCTCAACGCCGCCATGATCAGCGCTTACTACAACATCTCCTTCATCACCATGCAAACCTTCTTGTTATCCCTTTCAGCTCGCACAAAGCTTAAGGGTATTCTGGAGATTGTTACTTCCGCCACCGAATTCGAGTCCATCCAAATGCGTCGTCATGAGGAGCATATCCTCCGCCGAGTCTACGACCGCTGCCCAGTCAAGATGTCAGAGACTGCATTTGACTCGCCCCACTTCAAGGCGTTTGTTCTGCTTCAGGCCCACTTCTCTCGCATGCAATTGCCAATTGATCTCGCCAAGGATCAGGAGGATATCATTCGCAAGGTCCTCAACTTGCTCAGTGCCTGCGTGGATGTGCTTTCCTCCGAAGGCCACCTCAACGCCATGAACGCTATGGAGTTGTCGCAGATGCTAGTCCAGGCCATGTGGGACCGTGATAGCCCCCTTAAGCAGATTCCCCACTTCTCACCCGAGGTTATTGATGCTGCCAAGGAATACAAGTATGTCCATTTCTCCCCTATTTTGACTCCGGAACAGCTGCTAATGTTGATTTTTTACACAGTATTAATGATATCTTTGAGTTTATGGACGCCATGGACCCCTCGGAGAACAAGGATTATCCAGCTTTGGTCAAGCGCCTGGGTTTGAGCAACAAGCAACTGGCGCAAGCGGCCGCTTTCACCAACGAGAAGTACCCCAACATCGAGCTGGACTTCGAGGTTGAAGATCCTGAGAACATCACATCCGGCGACCCTGCCTACCTCAAGGTCAAGATTGAACGGGAGGTGGAAGGGGATGAGGAGCCTGATACCGTCGTCCACGCCCCCTTCTATCCCAATCAGAAGATGGAGAATTGGTGGCTTGTGGTCGGTGAGGAGAAAACCAAGAACTTGCTGGCCATCAAGCGTGTCACTATTGGTCGCAAGTTGGAGTTGCGTCTAGAATATGTTGTGCCCACACCTGGTGAGCACGAGCTGACTCTCTATCTGATGAGCGACAGTTACGTCGGTGTGGATCAGGCCCCCACATTCACCGTCACTGCAGCTGAAGGAATGGACGAGGACGAGAGTGAAGAGGATGACGAGTAAATGGTCAATCTGTGTTATTGGGGTTTGTAATCATAGTTTCTCACTATCTGTTCTTGGGGAGCCTTATCGGAAACAAAGGGTGTTACTATTTTTATTCTATTTTTATTCTGTCAATATTCCTAGATCGATCAATGATCCACATCGCCAATCCCGTAATTCCGTAGCGTGGCCCCGCAGATAGTACAATGACTCCGCTTCCCCTCACACCTTTCCCTTTTATCTCACCGTAGCACGATATCTTTCCATAATATATTTCTTACTTTCCTGCATCTTCACATATAATTTTTGAAATTTAAACACTCTTTTTTTCACCATTCTGAATTAGCTTTGAAAGCTCCGGTCCATTGGAAAGCTCTCTTGGTAGCTACGATCTACCTATCTTATTGCAGCTCATCATACCACCAAGGTGATGGCTATCCGCTCCGTGAAGTTCACGCCCGAGTGAGTTATCCTTGAATGCCAAATAATCTTCGTGTCATTTTATCAAAAGATCACATTAGATCCCCTTTTATCTCTTGGAGAAAATGTAATTGACCACCCTCAGGGTCCTCCTTGGCGCGCCGAGGCGATCCGCGGCTGTCCCGAACGCAGCCGGCACCCTCGCGGTCTACACCCAGACATCTTATTCCTTCGAGTCACATTCCAAGAACAACGAGATCCGAGTCATCGACATTGAAAGTGGGCGATCTGCTCTTATTACAAATGACCCCGGTACCAGCAACCCCCAGTGGCTTGGTGCTGATGATCAGCTGGTTTGGCTGAAGTCTAAGACCAACGGGAACACCAGCTTCATCGTCGGCGATGCACGCGAAGCTGACAATACATACACTGCGGGTACTGTTCCGGGTCCGGTCTCGGATCTGAAAGTCACCGTCATCGAGCCGGGCAAGATCGGCTTTGCTGTCAGCGGCAAGGCCAACCAGGACGGTTCCCTGTATAACCCCCAAGATGCAAAGAAGCCCCACACAACGGGCCGCCTGTATACTTCACTTTACGTCCGACACTGGGATTCCTATGTTGAGCCCCAGAAGAATTCGATTTTTTATGGAATCCTGGAGCAAACTCCCTTATTGCCCGCCCGTAGGCTGGCTGGGAAATACTCGGTGTCCGGCCTCACGAACCTGATTTCGGTGTCTGGATTGACAGGCGTTGAGTCTCCGATCCCGCCGTTTGGGGGCACCAGCGACTTTGACATCAGTCCCTCTGCCATCGTTTTCATTGGCAAGGACCCTGGCCTGAACCCTGCAACGCACACCGCCTGTTCCTGTTACTATGCACCCATGTTTTCCTGGACTAGCATGAGCGTTTCTGATATTAAGACTTGGAAAGTTACTGGTCTGCAGGGAGCAATGGCCTCGCCCGTGCTGTCCTCAGACGGTAGTTCTATTGCTTTGCTGGTCATGAAGAAGGATGGGTACGAATCTGACAAGAATCGGATTATGTACGTTCCGAACCCATGGAATGGAGAAATGATCGAAGCGTTCGAGTCTCCTGATGGCAAGGGGCTTTGGGACCTGAGTCCCTCTGCCATCTCCTTTGCCCATGATGACAAATCGCTACTCGTCCAGACTGAGGAAGTTGGACGCGGAGTCCTCTATCAGCTTCCTCTGCAGAATCTCCGACAGGCCAAGCCTGATTCATTAAAGAGACTCACCCGGTCGGGATACGTGAATCATGTGGCCCCTGCGGCTGCAGGCTCTTCTAGCCTACTTATCTCCAGCAGCAGCCTGGTGGACAACAGCATATGGTCGATCCTCGACCCGGCAAACCCTGAAGTAGTCAAAGTCGTTTCGTCGAGCGGTCGTGGAGGGTCGTCATTTGGCCTTTCGCCAAGCCAGGTGGATGAGATTTGGTTCCAAGGAGCAGAGGATCACCCAGTTCATGCTTGGGTCGTGAAGCCTTCCGACTTCAAGCCAGGCGAGAAGTACCCTCTAGCCTATCTGATCCACGGTGGCCCCCAGGGAGCATGGAGTGACCAATGGAGTACACGCTGGAATCCTGCACTCTTCGCGGAGCAAGGGTACGTTGTTATTACACCTAATCCAACCGGTAGCACTGGGTACGGTCAGGCTTTTACGGATGGGATCACTGGCCAATGGGGAGGCCGACCTTATGAAGATCTGGTCAAGGGCTTCGAATACATTGAACAGAACCTCGCATATGTTGACACCACACGGGCTGTCGCCCTGGGTGCCTCATATGGTGGATACATGATGAATTGGATCCAAGGCCATCCTCTCGGCCGCAAGTTCAAAGCACTGGTTACTCATGATGGTGTTTTCAGCATGACATCGCAACTGGCTAGCGAAGAGCAATTTTTCCCTCTTCATGACCTTGAGGGGCCGATCTGGAAACGGCCCGAGAGTTGGGCCAAGTGGGATCCATCGCGCTTCACCGCGAACTGGCAGACGCCACACCTTATTATCCACAACGAGCTGGATTATCGGCTGACAATCGCTGAAGGCCTGGCCGCGTTCAACGTGTTGCAGATGCGCGGTATCGATAGTGCCTTCTTGACGTTCCCTGATGAGAACCATTTCGTCCTGAATCCTGAGAATTCTCTTCTGTGGCACAAGACTGTGTTGAACTGGATCAACAAGTACACCGGTCTGCCTCCCGTTGCGGACGGACCAGATCTGTCAGCCATGAACACTCTGGCCCTCTAATCGCTTAGCGTACTGGCCATGCACCTATTTAATGTGCATGAAACACGCTGACGACGACCTGTGATAACACTGTGGCGTTGGCTCCATGGTTCTGATCTCTTTAGATCTGAAACAAAGGATCGGGGAATCGATCTCTTTGAGGTATATCACGCTGAATGGCCACAAAGAGCGCGCTTCGCTTTGTGGTTGGTTGAGGCTACAAAGCGCTATTCCGGGGCGTTTCATCCCATTGACTATATAATTGTCATTATCAAGACCACCGAATGCCGCAAACTACATAAGAGCGCTTCGGTTGACTTTATTGTTCGGGAGGGTTTTGTTAGCACTGTTTCGGTTATCTGGCGAATTTACTCTACTCTATTCACGTCCGTATATTTTATCTACTTCCCTTGAAGCTTTTCAAGGTTTACATTCATCATGCCTGCGACTCCGATTTCTCCTTCTCGTCAAAATAGCTGGTCTGTCACTGGCCCGAGGCTCACAGAAGAAACACATATTCATAAACCTCGGCTTTCATCTCATCCTGACTTTACTGCTGCCCTCGATTACCTCAGGCAGAAATTACATCCTCTCGTCAGCTGCACCACTGCTCAAATCCCTCCAGATTTTCCTCGGACTATGCTTTCATACCACCTACTCACAAACGATCAACTCGATAACCTCGCACGATACTTCCATCAGACATCACCTCCTGTATCGGAAACATATATGTACCCAGCCCCAATCCAGAAGCCATGGGTTGGTACCGCGATGGAGACAGATGTCGATCTCGAAACCAAGCGCCGCCATTTTGGACGATTTATCGGGCTGCGAGGCTGTGATTCTCCAATAGTGGAGGGAGGCCCATTCTTCGAGCCATGCCAGATGGAATTTGGGACAACAGCACCGATCGCAGTCGATGAGTCTATATCAAATCTTGTTGCGCCGGATATGGAGGACCAGAGTGTATGGAAGATGATGTTACTTCTGGAAAGAGAGTGGCAGGCGGCTCTGGCACAAGCGCAAGCTGAGCATGACCAGTTGTTCTGGTGGAAATGAGTTGATCTACAATCAGGTAGCTTTGGCTCTTTAGTAATGTGTCTTTTGTCGACCGGGGTTGATCTTCTAGCGACTATCTTTGTTTTGATAATCAAACATTGTCGGCGTTTGTTGGTTTCAGGGTAGACTCTTGAACTATTATTACGCAACATTTATCCTTTATCCTTTATCCTGAATTGTTTACTGATTGATACTAATAGACAATTGTCTCCTTTTCCATGGAATTTACTCTCCTAATTGCCCGACGGGGCTTTCCCCGCGATGGTTTAGCCGCGACGGCTAAAAGCAAGTAGAAATATGGCTATATAACCATCAACCACTCAAGCCTCACTTCCATCCGAATCCTAGATCCTGATAAATCTCTCGATCTACAGATATCCTCAACATGTCTCCCAAACCCCTCATCACACACCTCTACACCGCAGACCCATCTGCCCACGTCTTCAACAACAAACTCTACATCTATCCCTCACACGACCGGGAAACAGATATCCAGTTCAACGACAATGGCGACCAATACGACATGAATGACTACCACGTCTTCTCCATGGACTCACCAACAGGCCCGGTAACAGACCACGGCATAGTCCTCTCAGCCAAGGATGTCAAATGGGTATCAAGGCAAATGTGGGCACCAGATGCCGCGACAAAGAATGGCAAATATTACTTATATTTCCCTGCGCGCGACAAGGCTGGAATCTTCCGCATTGGTGTGGCTGTTGCATCTAAGCCTGAAGGACCTTTCGCGCCGGAAGATAGTTTTATTGCTGGGAGTTACAGTATTGATCCCGCTTCTTTTGTTGATGAGGATGGAGAGGGATATCTGTATTTCGGTGGTTTGTGGGGTGGACAGTTACAATGCTGGACAAATGATGCTGCAGCTGGCGGTGATGATGAGATGAACGGGTTAATCTTCGATGCTTCGAAATCCGGCCCTCAGGAACCCACCGGTGAAGGGATTGTGGCTCTTTGTCCGCGTGTTGCGCAGCTATCAGATGATATGCTCTCATTCGTTGCACCGCCGCGCGAACTGCAGATCCTAGCCCCGGAAACTGGGGAGTTGATTCAGGCGGATGATCATGATCGTCGCTTCTTTGAAGCTGCGTGGATGCATAAGTATAATGGGACTTATTATTTCTCTTATTCGACTGGGGATTCGCATTATCTGGTCTATGCGACGGGGGCTTCGCCTTTGGGACCATTTACGTATCAGGGACGGATTCTGGAGCCGGTGCTTGGGTGGACGACGCATCATTCTATTGTCGAGTTTCAAGGGAAGTGGTATTTGTTTTATCACGATTGTGAGCTGTCGAAGGGGGTGGATCATTTGAGATCTGTTAAGATGAGGGAGATTGTTTATGATGATGAGGGGAAGATTCATCTGGCTGAGGTTGTATAGTTCATGCTATGTAGTGCCCGAAAGTCTTCGAGAAATACTTTATCATATCATGTAAATGTCCTTTCAGTGTCCCATTCCCTTGTCGAAGTTTTCCTGTACAATCTTCCAGTATCGCTCGCGACTGCGGATCCGGAAAGACTTTCCATACTTGATCATTACCAGGAATACGGATGCACAGGCCATGCCAACAAAGGCAGCCGATACAAAGCAATTCTGGTACCCGAGGTCATCGATCCAGGGCGTGATACTGTGATATGTAAGTTACTGTCTTTACGAGAATTGCAGATCTTGACTTACCCATAACCGATGGCAAAGGACATGGTGTTTCGCACCAGGATGACACTAGCCATCGCCACTCCACTCAGCTCGCGATAACTGTCAACCATGTAGTTCACACTGAGAGTGATACCACAGGTATTGGTAAATGCAAGCAGACACATGGCCACGATGAGACCAAACCAGTGAACTTCGTGAGCGGCACCAACTCCCCAGAGCAGAAGAGACCCTGGCACGAGGATTAGACAGGCGATAAAAGGCCACAGGCGATGTTCTGCTTCCATAACTCCATTGTTGCGACGGGCAAGTTTGATGGTCAGCCAATCGCTGAATCGTCCGGTGAAGATTGATCTAGATAATGTTAACCATATGGTCCTCAAGATGATTTGATCAGGAACTCACCCAATTGCTACGCCAAGACAGCATGCCAAGTAGCTAAGGCCGACCATAGAGGTCCTGACTCTTGTTAGCTAGCCTTCGTAAATCATTCAAAACAGACCTACCCAAAATGATAAGGAGCTCCACCTAAGATGATAGACGCAGTGCCGTTAAGAATATTAAACAGCACCAGATATGATCCATAGGAGAATCTAGTCCAACATTAGCCTCACATCTTCCATAGAAGGTCCACAGGGATCCAACATACCCCGCGTAGAAAATGACCGGCCATGACACAAAGTACAGACTCTGCCAGAGTCGTCGGAACATAGTATTGTGCTTCTGTTTAGGACCCAGGAGAGACAATTGTTGCCAGTATGTCTTTTGGGGATAGACTACACCAGCTTCCGTCTCTGTAGCCGGGACAGATTGCTCAGAGACCGGAGCCTTTTCGGGATCCTCACTGTGGGAGCTGCGTGAAGAGCCCACCCGCACATTGGCGACGGTGACAGCTTGAATGTTATCTTCGCGAACATAGTTCGTTTCCTCCATGAAGAAAAACAGGAAGAGCATGGCGCATCCGCAGAAGATGCTAGGCCAGTAGAAAACCCATCGCCAGCCCTGGTACTGAGCGATGAAACCGCAGATTACGGGGGCGAAGAAGTTGCTACCAGCCAGGAAGAAGGCGTATAAGCCCATGTATGTTCCACGTTCGTGCGTAAAGTACTTTGATTGATCAGTGAAGGTTGACCACAAATTTTCAAGCAACTTACCACATCGGTGACTGTAATTTCTGGAAGGGCCTCGATGGGGGCAGTGAAAAAGCCTTGAAGAACGCAGCGAGCGATCCACTGGCCATATGTGTTGGCGTAGGGTCTAGATCAGATGAGTCAATATACCATCTCATGTAGGGAGTATTCGGTGTGGAGATATCCTACCCCCACATGGTTGTAGCCTGCAGCTTATCAGTACATCAGCTTTGGTATCCACCGGATGCGACTTACCAAAATTCCCGCCATTGACAGAATATATGTCAACCGCTTTCCATATTGCATTGCAAAGGGCTGCCAGAATAGCAGGCCCCATCCTGCCAACAAGAACAAATATCCTGTGCCTTCATTCAGGGTAGCGACTGATAGGCCCGTCTCTTCGGACAGCGGCGTGAGGACTGAATAAACTACCGAGCAAGCGATACCGGAGAATAATGTGTAGCTCAACAATAATTGGTCAGCGAAGCGTCTGATTCATTGTTTCTCCTTTTGCTTACATGCTAACGGAGACTGTCGCCATCAATTTCCTCCGTGGACTCCAGTTAAGTGGGTCGTCTGGATGAGCAGAGGGGGTGGGGATCAGCACAATGTCCCTGTCTCCACTCGCTAAATGCTGAGTATGGAGCACATGTTGTACATCGACAAGTGTCACAGTGCCCGGGATGGCTGAACTGTCTATTAGTGGTGCCATGGTGTATATGTTCTAGCAAGGTGTGCAAGAATGGAAGAATGGGAGGCGATAAAAGCACTATTTGAAAGACGATCACAGCATTATAAGAAGTTGGCGGGGTTGCCGATATGAGGGGAGTCGGCAAAAGTCAGATAAACGTAGTAGCTGTAGTATGACAAGATGCAGTGTTCGGCAGGGCTCCGTTGGGGAGAGAAAATATGACTTGTGGGGTGAAGGCCGATAAGCTGCATCGTCAGAACTGGAGCCGATTAAACCTTCCCCGCACTTTTGTCTTTGCTTCAGCCGATCTTTGCCGTTTTAGCAGGATATAAGCAAAGAGAACCTTGGCAGAGAGTAGGTTACTTACTCTAAAAGGAAACTTATCTTAGAGCAAGTGGATTCCTGTGATAGTGTAGAAGTGGGAAGCAATGAACCTCGATCTATGCTTATCTTAATGAGATAAGATAACATCTTCACCAATGAGACTGAATGATACTTTAAACTATATCTGCCTTTCACGGGAGTATTAGGATGCTATTGAGATGGGTGTATAACAATGGACTGAGCAATTGAGTTTGGAAGTCAAGTTGCTTGAGGCCCGACAAAGGGTATATGCGAATAAACCCGTCTTTATCCGCTTCGCCACTTAACCTTTAGATCGTCCATGGATATGGATGGTGATATCCAAGGTTAGCGTGCTACCATATTGCTTAGCATAATCCGTCAATAATCTAGCACAGAAAGTACTAAATAAGTATAGTGCCACTGCCCAGGGGCTAGAAGCTTTCCCCATTGCTGATCATTGAGGATATCCAATTCCTTATTCCAGACTATAGCCATATGCCCGCTTTAGCGGGAAATAGTCCGCCAGGAGCTCGTATGTGGTGGATCAACCTATGAACATTCAACCCCCAATTTACGTAAGGAGAAACGCCACAGATCAGCCACCATTCGTCATCTCCCGTTCTGGGGAGTTCCCAGGTCACTCGCATCGATCCACGTGTCTACAGAATAGCCTACAGAATGTCTGGGGAAAATTGACATCGCATGCATATTTAATACCAATGGGATATGCAAACCTAAACACATGTTTCACCCTATTAACTCTGATGCCAGAGATATAACCAATTCCCAGCCTATACTGTACAAATCGCCAAAAGAAAATACAGATCGTGCACAAGATGTTCAGCGGAGCCTGCCGAGTACGGAGGATGGGGGAATTGAACGATAAAAGACAGAAATTCAAGCACCCGGGATTAATGGGATGCACCTGCAACGTCGTCATCCGGCAATTCACGGATGACATTCTTGATGAGATCAATCAATTCGTCGATGTCAGGACGTTCGGAGGGCTCCACTTCGAGACACCTGCGAACAATCTCCTTGACGGGAGCACTAATCGTGCTGCTTTCACTGCTCTTGGATGAGGTGTCACCGTCACCCCCAGCCTTTCCTTTGCCCTTGGTGGCATTGGACTTCTCGTCGGGGAAGCGCCAGTCTCCGCCGAGAACACACATGCTCAGACTACCACCGGTTTCCTCACTGCGAGCCTCGAATGGACTCTTTCCGACAAGGCATGCATACAGGGTGCAACCTAGAGACCAGATGTCGACCTTGGTGTCAATGATCGATCCTGTCTTGACGTCAAATAGCTCGGGGGCACGGTATGGCATGGTGCTATGCTCGGCAGCCGTATCTTGCACCGCCAAGGCCAGAGATCGAGATGTGATAGCAATCGGGCTGGGTGCCAGGGAACCAAGATCCATCAGGATAGGTGACTGGCCATCGTCATTGATCATGATGTTACCTATGTAAAAATTAGCGGGGTGAAAATCACTTGAAACCGCATAAAAGGAGACCCACCAGGCTTAATATCGCGATGCGCATACGGACGCAGAGCCCCATCTTGGACACCTTCCTGACTGCGCGTCACCTCATCATCCATCAAAGGCTCGTTTTCCTCATCTTCCTCTTCCTGTTGCACGTGATGACTCGCTCGCCGTTGCGGCTTCATCTTCATGGTCCTGTCTGCATCCGCCGCCTCGCCTTCGCTTCGAACAGCCTTCGCTTTGCGCGTAGATGTCGCACCACTCTGAACACGATACTGGTGCATGGATCGCATCGCATTGGCAACTCCAAGCATCAGCACCATCAACCGCTTCTCCGGGAAGCGGGTGTGGTTGACCAGATTGGCGTTGATGGCATCCTGGAGGTTGCCGCGTTGGTAGTATGGTAGTAGAATGTAGACAGTCTTGGAACCCGCTTCACCACCATCCGATCGGAATTTGGAGCCAGATTCTGTGGATACGGAGTGATCGATGGCGTGGATGATGTTGTTGTCCGAGGTGAATAGATTGTATGCTTCGACTTCCTTCAGGGCTTGCGACACGGATTCTTGACCAAAGGGACAGCGGATTTTCTTGAGAGCGAACAATTCGGAAGTAGCTTTATCTTGGACGAGGTATACATAGGAGAAACCGCCCTATTTGATTGGAGGCGGATCGGTTAGCTTTTCGGGCCACGTTCACTTCTTCGCGTCACCTTGGAGCTTTGCGGTGGTGCCTTGGCTGTTTATCATACCTCACCCAAGAGTCGCAGGAGCTTGAAGCTCCGATTATTGATCTTCAGTTGCGGCGAGCTGGGGAAACAGCACATGCAATCTGTGAAGTTGTAGAGGAGGTCGAAGAAGTACTGCGCCATGATTGCTAGTACCTCCGCTTCGGGAGATCGCGACCAGTAGCGCGTGGGGGATTGCAGGAAAACTGGAGATAGAGATAATCACGAGTATGTTTCCGGGATCTACCGGAAGATGAAAAATACAAATCAAGGCAACCGAAAAGGGAGAGGGTGCAGCTTGTCGAGGTAAGGGAGTGTTACAGAAGGAAGAGGTTGAGAGATCGGGAAATGGATTGGATTACGCCGAGTGGAGCACATGCGCATCCATGGTTTTATTTGTTGACCTCCCTCCCCCTTTCTTATAACTCTATGTATATGACTCGGTTTTCTTTCTGTACATATACGACTTTCTTTTGTTCTCTCTAATCATCTAAACTTGCGTGTCCGGTTGGGTCTCAACTATGATCAAGATTGGGCTTTAAACCTGTGGTTTCTCCTGACAAAACAAACAACTTCTGCTCTACCTACCCCTCGAGATAACAACCACCTTCGACACAAACTCTCTACAAACCGCCTTTTACCATGGCGATTCACGACGATGTCCAAATTGGTGACGTCGTCAACGTGCCTGGGGGCATGTTTGGTACGGTGAAATACTTGGGGTCCGTGGCGGGCAAGCCGGGTCGATTTGCGGGCATCGAGTTGAGCAATGAGCATGCGGCTCGCGGAAAGAACAGTGGAGATGTGGAAGGACGAAAATACTTTGCGACTTCAGTTCCTGGCTCAGGGATCTTTGTGCCCATGAACAACAGCAAGTACGTCACTCGACGAGCCACGTCAAACAACTTCGCCGTGCCTACAACTCCGGGACGTGCCCCGCCTGCCAACTTCAGCAAGTCAGTTGGTCCGAGCCTCTCTACGCCTCGACCTCGGATTCGTCGTCCCTCTCTTCCTCGGCCCGAGTCCCCACGTGTTCCTCCTCCAAAGCTGAGCTTGAGTGGCTTACGCACTCCATCCGCCGCCTCGAGAACATCGGCCTCCAATGGATACCAAAGGAGCCCTACCAAGGCCCCGTCACGACTGTCGGATCGTCCACCGTCGAGAGTCAGCGTCGACGATGATGCCTCGTCATATGGTAGACCATCCGATTTCCAGCGTCCATCCTCGGCGGAAACCCAGGATTTGAAGGATCAGGTCAAAACTTTGGAAAAGCAACTATCGGATCGGGACAAGCAATTGGATGAGCAGGCAAAGATCCTCGGCGATTTCCAAAAGACTATGGAGGAACTGGAGGGATCGGACGCTATGTCGATTCGTGCTCAGCTTCGGGAAAGGAACGATCGGATCAACCAATTGACCTCTGAATTCGATGGCCACCGAGCCGATTTCCGTAGCACTCTTGATACATTGGAGATTGCTGCCTCCGAGACCGAGCGTGTCTACGAGCAGCGTCTGGATGAACTGCTGCAACAGAACAAGGAGCTCCAGGATCGTGGGGAAGATGTGGAGATTGTGGCTCAACAATTGAAACAGCTAGAAGAGCTCGTCTCAGAGCTGGAAGAGGGTCTGGAGGACGCAAGGCGAGGCGAAGCTGAAGCAAGAGCTGAGGTTGAGTTCCTCCGTGGTGAGGTCGAGAGGACCAAGTTGGAGTTGAAGAAGGAGCGTGATCACTCGGCGGCGGCGCTGAAGGATGCGCATGCCGCGGCCGATGGGCCCCGGCACTCAAATGAGATTGAGCAAAAAGATGACGAGATTCGAGGTCTCAAAGCTATCATCCACTCTCTGAGTCGCGGAAACCCCAATGCCAATCATAATGATAATGGCGGGGATTCCCAGAATGAGCAGAATGAGCGCATTGCCCAGCTGGAACAACGGCTTCAAGAAACCGAGGGCAACACTGAACGCAAAGACACCCGCATCGAGGAGCTAGAACGGCAGCTGCAGGAGCTCCAGGTGAGTTCCAATGAAGGAAGTCGCAATCGCAGCTCCACTGTGACCCTCTCTCCACCCAAGCAGCACAAGCCATCTGGCTCCCAGGGTAATACTGCCGTGAACAACAACATCAATCATGATCACCGTCTCTCTGATCGTACTGTTGTGCCAACCGACTGGCACGATGCCCCAGCAGAGCCTCGCCAGCACAACCGTTCGTCGCAACAACGGCTCGAGCCCATGCCCGAGTCAGAACGCTCTTTTGATGATGATACTCTGTGGTGTGAGATCTGTGAGATGGGTGGCCATGACATTCTGAACTGTACCAGCATGTTTGGATCCGGTAACAATGCTAAGGATAAAGCCGGGGCGGCGTCGAACGATCACGCTGGAAAGGCTGATGACCACACGGATTCAAACCAAACTGATGACAGTGAAATCCACGATAAGACTCCCTCTCCCAAGACTGGCCGAGATGTTGTCCTTGAGGGATTGAAGGGCATTGGTGGTCTGGGCAATTCCATGGCTCCTGTCGCTGGCAAGTCCTCTGGAGTCATTGATGAGTCCAAGTGGTGTGCTCTCTGTGAGCGTGATGGCCATGAGAGCATCGACTGTCCTTTTGATGAATAATGTCCCATGGTGATGCAAAAAGTATGAGTTGTTGTGTTCGAGGTTTTTTGGGGCACACCGACCACTCGGTGATTTTCGGTTGCATCTTGACTCTTATGATTTTCTCCTTCTATAACTACCCTTTTACATTCTTTTTCTGCTTTGCATCACACGAGATCCGGTCTGCCGTGGTAGAGGACTGTCGATGTTCTTTCTTTCGTTTCAGGCTATGTATTATTCCCTATCGTTTCATCCTTTGGCCATTCTTGTGGTACTTGTTGATATACACCTTCTTTGTCTGACCCCTTGTCAGCCTTTTCCTTCTTCTCAACTTCCCCATTCTTTTTCACATCGTTTTTATTCACCCTGGTGTCCATGGCTATCAAATTTGTTGATGTACGAGGTCCAGCGTCTGGGTCTTTGCCGTGTCATACTCTAGACTTGAGCTAGAGGCTAATATAGAATCTAATCCATCATACCTCAATCACTTCATTTCTTTCGTATTTCTTGAGCAAGGGCGCTTGCTTCTTGCATATGCACCTAGCCTAGAAGACACTTTTCAAATACAGCCATACTCATAGTCATAAGAATATTGTATTCTTCACTCATAATACAGTTTTACTTGTTTCCATACTAGATGTAACCCCCCCCCCCCCCCAGGAAACACTCCTTACTCCACATAGACAGGGATTCAAATCCCCTTTATTCACATGTCGTTTCTTATTCAGGGTTCGTGGGGGGCTGCACCACCTCCCCTTCCTGATATCTCACCGCCGCCATTTCTCCACAACCCTTGCACCGTCTCTTTTCCTCATCTGCCCCAAATTCCTCCACCACAGCCTTAACCTGCGTCCCTAGATCCGTGCATACAAACCTCTTCTCCCACACAACCTCACTACACTTCCGACAATACCACCGCATAATGTCCACCGCTCCATCCGCTCGTGGCTGCTCCATCACTACACCGACCGTATCCTTGAATCGGACCGGGCTGTGCGGTGTGTTCGCCGGTAACAGGAAGATCGATCCCTCGTGGATCGGGATATCCTGGAACGTGGGCGGGTTAGTCGACGGGTCAACTGTCTTTAGGAGCATAGATCCTCGGTATTGGTAGAAGAATTCGGGGGTTGTGTTGATATGGTAGTCTGTTCGCGCGTTGGGTCCGCCGACGATCATCACGGTGTAGCCGGCTGTTGCCGGGGTTGAGGGGTGGTAGACACAGTAATTATTAACTGGTGGTTGTAGGAGATGGGAATTTTCCTCGAGCCTGGTTCGCGGAATTGTCAGTTACTCTGTAGACCTGGTTGCGAGATTGGGGTGTAGCTTGAATTATTCGAGGCACCCCGCTATGATCCATCGGGATTGTGAGGGAGAAGCTAAAGGGAGTGGACTCTGACCATTTGGGGATGTTGAGAGCTGGGGGTAACATGGTGAGGAGTAGGTCGACGGGAGTGAATTGATTATGATGGAAGCTGTGCGAAACCAAAGTTCAATCTAGTGAAATGGAGTCGCGTGTCAGGGTCTGATGATTCATTAGATTCATTATCTGATCGGTGATAACAGCTCGGACATAAGCCGATGCGCCGGACCGGATTAACATGAACTCCGCCAAATTTTTCTTTTTTCGTTTGAAGCTTCAATGGGTCTCGACGCTTGACCAGGTTAAGACAGCACATCATGGCGACTCAACAACCTCCTTTGAAGTTTACTTCACACCACAACCTCATCTACCGCCTCGTCCTCTCCACCCTCACCGGCCGCACAGTTCACATCTCACAAATTCGTTCCAACTTGCCAACCAACCCCGGTCTCGCTCCCCATGAGATTTCTTTCCTGCGCCTCTTGGAGGCCGTCACCAATGGCTCCCAAATGGAAATCTCGTACACAGGTACAATTATTGTGTACAAGCCAGGCCTGATTACCGGTACTGCGCCGGGTAGCGGTGCAAGTGGAGGCATGATCAGACATGAGTTGCCTTCGAACTGCAACCGCGGTCTCAGCTACTACCTGATCCCTCTCTGTCTGTTGGCTCCCTTCTCTAAAGCCCCCATGAAGGTTCTTTTCACCGGTCCCGGTGTCATCACTTCCTCCACCCCTACCGGCGATATGTCTGTCGACAGCGTCCGCACAGCCATCCTCCCGCTCTACAACCAGTTTGGCATGTTCAACAACGTGGAACTTCGCATCTTAAAACGCTCGAACCCAGGTCCCAATGGTCGCGGTGGTGGTGGTGAGGTGCAATTCGTGTTCGGTCATCAGATTCGTCTCCCGAAGACCTTGCACCTAATGAACCCGGGTCGCATTAAGCGCATCCGTGGTGTCGTATACTCAGTCGGCGTGTCGGGCTCCAATAACGCTCGCATGATCGAAACTGCCCGTGGAATTCTCAACCCTCTTAGCCCCGATACCTACATCTTCTCCGACGTCTCATCTGCTCCCCTAATTCCCGCTCCGGACAGGAGCAACCCTAACGCAAAGAAGAAGATTGGTCTTGGATTCGGTTTGTCGCTGGTGGCAGAGTCTTCCACCGGCTGTCTCTATTCGGCGGATGTGGCCTCGCCGCCTTCCGGCGGTCAGCCTCCAGAGGATATTGGTAAGCAGTGCGCATACCAGCTGCTAGAGACCATTTCCAAGGGCGGTTGTGTTGCCCCTGCTGCGGCACCGACCATGTTAATCCTCATGACCATGGGTTCGGAGGATGTGGGTCGCTTGCAGGTGGGCCGGGAGGTGATCGCTGATCCCAACCTGATCCAACTTGCACGGGACTTGACCAAGTTCGGTGCTCCTGGCTGGGGTATCCGTGATACTTCGGATGAGAATGACTCCGGCGATGTGATCATCAGCGTGGTTGGTCGTGGTATCGGCAACGTCGGCAGAAAGGTTGCTTAGGCAATGGGCGCTGTTTCTGAATCCCCGTTTGTCAGTCTTGTTTCACTTGAAGCACCATAGACTCTCTCGCCAGTCCCTGCCGGAAGGACACATCTGCAGATGACGGCTCACACCCGATGATTTGGGGGTCATTCCATATCACTTGGCCCCGACATGGCTTGGAACGCGCCGTTCGGTGCTTGCATGGATCTGTGACGATCCGGCTTTTGGACAACAAGCTGGGGTAAACCCCAGGAAGGGTGTCATCTGCCACCGTCGTGTTGTCCAACATACACCATTTTCCATGCTCTTTTTGAACCGGAATATCATGATACCCGATGTCTCTTATTATTCACCTCCAAAAGTCAACCCACCTATTTTGTTTTGCATCGCATATTGGCGCTCCCTGTTGGATTGGAGTTTGTGTATATATTGTACCAGAAAAAAAGAAGATAACTATCAATTTGCTTATTCCGTGACAATAGGAATAAAAGATACAACCAGATCAAACCTAAGAGTAGAAAATAGTCTTAACATGACCTGCTGAGATGATACAAGTCAGATATATTGTGTCTTGGTCGCATTGCAGAAGAATAATGAAGGGAAACTCGTATCTGATAGTTATCTGAAGCAAAGAAAGCGGGCACATCCCGTCAGCAGGTGCTGGTAAGACTCATCATCAATATTAGATAGTCACTACGGACTTAGGAACTAGTCACTGGGTTTAAAGGAACAAATTGTAATTCTTTGTGTATCAGTAACTGTAATCTAGTGTATCTAGTGTATCGCAAAAAAATGATCCAAATCTCATCAAATGCACCAACGCCAACGCCAAAACATGCAGAAAACCAAATCAGTGTATGTAAATCGCTTTGACTATTCCGAAACATCTTCATCTTTCCCAGGATACATGATATCCTGTCGAATCACCGCAAGTACATGGTTGACAAAAACGAACAACCACATGGAAATAACACAAATCGACAATGCCGATCCAACGCCTTTGATAGCAGCACTCTCGAACGAGTTACCCAAGGTGATAGTAGCAATAGTAAATCCAGTATTCGGGAAAACCATGGCCCACCAACTAAGATGGAACGCAGTAGGTGGGGACCGAAGGACCGCAATCAACGCAATGCAAAAGAACCAGAGACTGAGAGCCCATAAGAAGAGTCCGGCAGCCAAGGCCAGGATCTCGATCATCCGGCCATCTGCAGCAGTATCTTCACTGCCCATTACGCTAAAGGTCTCCGGGAGGCCACGGGCCATGCCGACAAGTGCCAGCGCGGTAAAGGCCGGTGGGCCGACACAGATGAACATACCCGGTCTGTGCTCCCGGTTCGGGAGACCCGACTCCATCAGCCGTCCAATGTAGTGGGAGTACATCATGAAGCTGATACAGAATCCGAGGCCTTGGAAAGTCATGCCTGCTGTAACCACGGGGATGGAGGAGCGGGCGGGCTGTCGCTCTGCGATAACGGATGCAATGGTGCCGCTGAGCATGATGGGGAAGGCTGGCAGGATCCACGAGGGCATCATAGTCTGCAGACGGTATGTGTGTGAGGAGAACAGGTAGGAGTATTGGAAGATGGCCACAGCAAAGGTGCAGATGCAGTACATCCAGAACAGGACCTCGAGGGTAGTCGAGAAGGCTTGCGCGGGATCATCTCCAAAGTAGCGCTCTAGGCCACAGATCATCGTCGCGATTGAGAGCCAGAATGTGGGGAAGAATAGTCCTTCTCGGTCGTGTGTGATGGATTGAACTAGTCCGCCGTGGATGATAAATCGTGCAGCCATTAATGAACAGACGAAGGCGAACATGAGCAAGTTGATTATATAGACTACTAGGCCAATCTCATCTAGGCCTCTGAACCGATTGGGTTGACTTGCTATCAACAAAGCCAAACCACCCGTGCTCATGGTTAATGTGTACCACGCCCATGTGAAATGACGGAGTCGTTGACGGAATGATAAAGGAATTACTTTGCTGGACTTTTCTGCATCGAGGATAGGAGTGTCGGAGTGGGAGGAATGGGGAGGAAGCTCGTAGGACTCTGCCGCTAAGAAGCCGGGGTGGGACATGTTGGAAACGTAATTCAAACGCTTGCAGTTGTGTGAAGATGTTGAATTAACAATTAAAATTGCAAGGAAGAACCAATGCTCGCTGTGTATGTAACTGAAGTTGAGATTGAACTATAGAAAGCACGGGGAAGTTGATGGATTTAAACTAAAGCCTCTGGAGTCCGGGGGCAAACAACGGGGAAGATGAGTATCAGTTCATGCCCAAAGCCCATCACTCGAATTAACAAGCCAAGACAACACCAAGAACCATGCACAGCCTGAGATGCATAGCACAGGGGTTCCCTCCTGAAGATTGACCTACCAGCATCAACCTAGTTATCAGGGCCCATCGAGGCCGCGACAACCCAAGAAGTCAAGAATAGATCGACCAGGTTTGTTCTTGGTATATTTCATGTAAACATGTACGCCTACGGAGTACATGTATATAATCGGTACGGGGTAGGGGAAAGAAAGGGGATAAACGATCCACCGCGGGCTGGGCATTAGGGTTATAGCGCTAGTATATAAAGAAATTGCGATGCCTAGGTGGAAAAGGGTTCTCCAATAGCCAAGAACTCTGATCATAAAGTTTGCTTCGTAAGCTGCTCTGAGCCCCTGAGTCGCCACGTCCAATTGACCATTTGCCGTTGCATTGTATCACCACTCAAGCCAAGGGTTCCAAGATTCCGATGTTACCTAGATGATGAATATGAAATCATCGGGCCGATTCTTGAGAACCCGAGACTGTCCGATAAGTCTTTGCGGTCTTAGTATTCTCCGGAACTTGGGTTGCAAGATGTTGGCCAAGAGCCAAGAGCCAAGCGCCAAGGGTCAAGACGACCATGATCGACGGCGCATCGTTAGACGGACCGCTGCCAAGCTTTTCTGTGGCAGTGAAGAATAGGCGAAGCCAAAAATCAATGGCGATGCAAACCTATTGATAGGGAGGAGGGGCTCGAGCGGGGGAAGTACGTTGTAACTGCCAGGTGTGGATCAGAACTAGATTTTCCCCCTGAACATCTATCTTATCATCACAGCCTCCGCTATAGCACTATTGATTCCGGTAATTCGCCAAGACTTTTCCTATTGTACGTGGGCGCAGTACGGAGTCCTACTGGCTTTCATGCATAGAATTGGGCGCGTAGAATCTGCGACATCATTGCGCCAAGAATGCCTGGAGTTGTTACATGTAGATCGTTCGACCTCTCCAATTTACAATCTACGGAACATTATGAGGGACAATATTATTACGCTATTGGTTTATGAACCGGATTCCCATTTTTGACAGATTCATATCACCTGGTGGTTGCGATACATGCCCATGAGTTCCCCTATAGGAAGAGTTCCACGTGAATCAGATTCGTATATAGGCCGATACAGCGCACCCTTCATGAGAAAAACAACGGGGCCAATCTTGGTTAGGAAAGTTGAAGAAAGACCTAGTTTCCTGAGACCTTCACAAAAGACATGCCCGTTGATCTGAACAGGACCACAAATGATGGCAATATTTTCGCGCAACACCGATTCCTTGAAGGACCTGTGATGGTTGATTAATGATAGCTTGCAATCGAATAATGACTGTTAGCTTGGATTCAGTCGGAGGCGCATCAGGTTTGTCGACATCTGGGCATGCACTATCCATGCGGCAGTGATATCTATGATTCTCCTTGTATTTTCTCTGATGTTTGGATCTATTGCAAGATCTAGAAATTGAGTTGACTCGTACCGTGACTCGGCTAAATCGCGGGCAGTCACTTGACAAACCAAAAATTATATATTTCCCAGTATTGTAATGTTTCAACTGAATTACACTTCCACGCTTTCTACAACCGCGAAATTTCAAAATCTTTCATCTGAACTGTTGGCTTCTATGGTAAATTTTCCAATTGAATTCGCTCAATATTGATCATCTGCGGCTTCACGAATCACGGTTTAGAAGAAATCCCCTTCAATCACAGCCCTTTCAACTAAAGTCACATCACCCGATAAACAACATCAGAGGCCAGCTCCGGCGTCGTATCCAGCAACACCCGAAGATTCCTCGGTGGTGCATTCTCGCCCCGCTCAACCTTGGCATCCATCGGACGAACAGCTGGCGTAGCAGCTTCACTGTCTCCAGGCGAATGATATCTAGCTAATGCCTTCAACTTACAAGCCGTATAATGAACAACCAAGCGCCGGAGCTCATTCTCCCGAACTTGCGTCGCAACTGTTTCGGAAATCGGCTCCAGCCGATCCGTGTGGTTGTATGCATACCGGAGCAAATCGAGGACCATTGGGGCTTGGAGCGCGGCCAAGTCGTCAAGAGGTTGTGAATCAGAGGTTGGGGTCATGGCATCTGCATCTTCAAGGGCTAGACTTAGGAGGTCTCGGTGGAGCTTGCGGAGACAGAGTTGGGCTAGGGAGGGGATGAGGAATCGGGTGGCGAAGACGTATACCTTGGCGTGGAAGGTGAGGTAGGGGACTTCCGTTCCGGATATGCTGGGCGTGTGTGTTGGGGTTTGTTGCTCGTCGTTGTATTGGAGCGCGGCGAATTCATCCCATAGACTTAGGCCTGGTGTGCGAGGTGATGAGTCGGCTTGTGATTGTTTGGCGAAGGACATGTCGATGGATGGCTTGGTCGGGGCTTGAGGTTCTTGGTCTTCCATATCACCTTCCCATTGGTCTTGGGAGGTGCTTCCTTCGGGGGCATATTCTTCTGCTTGCTCCCACTCTTCTGTCGGTTGTTCTGCCGGTTCGGGCTGGGGCTGGGGCTCGGACTCGGCGGAAGCTGGGGCATCATATGTTGCCTCTGGCTCTGCTGCCGCTGTAGACTCCTCATACCAGTCAATCGATTTTGCTTCGGCGGACTGCTCGGGCACATCCAATGATGCTTCATCTACATCTGCTGGGAATTCAGGAGGCGGCGTCGATGGCGGCGTGAAGTTGACAGGTGCCTCCTCGGTGAACTCAGATTGGTTATTCTCCTTCTTCTTTCCCTTCTTGGCCTTTTTGCTTTTGGCAGCTTTTGGGGAATCCCAAGGGTCGCTCTCGGCTGCTGGTGCTGCGTCTGCCTCAACCTCTGGCTCAACCTCCGGCTGAGCCTCAGCTTCCACCGGCTCGACAGTCTCATATGAGTCATCCTGAGGCGTTGCAGGTGTATCATCCGCTGATGTTTCCTCCGCTGGAGAATCCGCCAATGGCTCCTCTTCGGTGACGGGCTTGGCTTCGGGCTGGGGTTCGGGCTCAGGTTCAGGTTGGAGCTGAAGTTGGGGTTGGGGCTGGGGTTGAGGCTGAGGCTGAGACTCAATCTGTCGTCTTACTGATCTACTGGCAGATGAGACAGATCCCGGTGGTGATGGAGCAGGTGGTGGCACAACGGAGGACATTGACTCCGAGCGATACATGCCTCGCCATGTCCCAGCAGGACTGAGGGTACTCTCTCGTCTTGTCTTTTCCTCTCGAGGGACCGGTGGCTTGGGCACTTTGTAGTCGCCTCGGTATGTATATGCCCAGAAGGCAGCAAAGGTTTCGGCATCGAATTCCTCCAACGTCACCACGGAGCCGGACCCGAGCTTGGAATCTTTCACGACAGACTTATCCACGAATTTATCCAGCTCTGGTGAAACATGACGAGCTAAATCTGAATGGATCGTCTGCTTGACGCGTCCCGGGCCAAGGAAGAAGGTCCAGACGGAAGATTCGCTAATACTATATTCATTGATCTCGCCGTCAGTCCAGTCCTCCTTCCATCCTTTTATGTTCATGATGCCATGACTCACCTTTGATCGTCCGGAAGGTCCATGAGAAGCTGATACTTTGCGATTGGCTCTAAAAGAAAAGAGCCTTGGTGCAGGGTCTACAAGATTGGGAATCATTACTGTGTTAAATATGCATTCCAAGCTTTGGGCCAAATCACAAGGCAGCTCACGCGCTCTAAGCGACCCAGTGTAGTTCCCTTAGTCTGCTACGTGGACGAGCCTGATGGGTGTGGGGGGGTACCAAAATCCAAATAGTATCGACGCCAACATGCCAGCAGACCGACTTTGATCCTCGCTATGGAGCTAAGGGTGGATTAGGTATCTTTCGCCTTGAAAGCGACGCCGTGGAGCTCGGAAAGCTACTCAACTCGGCGTAGCATCCTCCCAACCCATGCAGGAAAACTACATGGAGTTTGTGAACGCCCATGTCTGCATCTTTCTAAATGCATACTGCAGCCATTCTGCAATTTTTGCTGTCTCGGGACAAACTCTCGTGAAATGGAGGCATTTGATTTGGCCGAAGCGGATGCATTGGGATGGGCGACGTTCGACGTTCGTGCCCAATCCCAGCCTTCAGAGGAACCCAACTGTGGGCCTCGACAGTTGATTTGTCCATCGGGCCTCGAGCTGCTTGTTCACAGCTTCACTTTCTTTTTTATTCGCCTTGCTTGTTTGTCGGTTTTCTTGTGGCGGTCTGGGAGGCTGGTAAGTGGGTGCTCGGGTTTTCTGAGATATGCCTTGATATGGATTGTAATTTCGGTTATGTTTAGTGGCAGAAAGTTCGTACTTTTGTTCATTTCTTAATCTCTTTTTTCATCCTATGATAACGAACATATTTGGTGAGATAACGGATTCGGCGTTCATCTGTCATGTGGAATTCGTCATCGTGGGGATGGATGGTCAATCAACTTAAATCCAACAAGGTAAGCCTGGCATGAGCTAAAATGCACCTTGCATCGCATCTACTCAGTGTAGAACTAAATTGATACCTCTGGAAACTCCATTATGGGATACGTTATTTTTCTATCCTCAAGCCGCGATTTGCGACTGCATTGGCTAAGTTCCATCTGATCAACAGCGCAACGCACACGTTATCTAGTACAGCCCTATGGTTGTTATATTATACATGTCGTCGGGCTCAATTCTCATATATGGAAAGTTAAAACAAAGGCTGCTAAGCTAGATGATATCCGCTCATCGCTTTCTCTTTAGTCACGATCCCTACCACACAGCGGTCTATGCTCAGCTGAACATTTGGCATCTGGGCTGAGTCAGACCAACTTATAACTACGCTATGCACATTTACACAGGGAATCAATTCATTCCATGGTTTCTAGTCAATTCTATCTTTCTAAAGTCGCCCTCACTGGATCAGGATTTTTCCAACTGCGATAGCTTGGAGATGCGCACCAGGCACAACCCGAATAACCAACACGCTCTGGAACCCCCATATACACGGGCCCCTACGAAGTCAACGGTGAGCGGATTGTTGGCTCATTTCACTGAGACTCTCAGCGGAATTGACTGCTATTGGAGCATGACCCCTGTGTCAGGGTAGCAATACCATCACTTTGCGCTTGGGTGCATGTTGGAAATTTCCCCTTTCATTCTGGACTAGAGCTTCTAGTGCTTATTGTGGGCGCCTGACCGAATATGAGGCACCTGGACAAGTGGCAAAAGGGGGACGCGATGGGGGCTCAACCGTAGATGTCAGGCCCCCCGGTTCGCCTTATACGAGGATTCACCTGGGCAGTCCAAGATAAATAGGCAGTTTCCCTGGTAGACCAGGCCTCGGGACCAGTTCTTTTCTCTACGCTACTCATCCTTACAACCTTTAAAATGTCTCGAGAAATAGATCGACTGCCAATGCCCACTGAGAGGCGAAAGGTCAAAGTCATCGTCGCTAGTCCAAGTCGGTGAGATACAAACTCTATCCTCTTACTTGAAAAATAACCAAACTGGTATAATCAGGTCCGGTACTTTGGGTCTTTACTGGGCAATGCAGATTCTAGGCTTCAAAACATACCACCTATACGAGTGTGTAACCAGTGGTGTAGCTCATCTCAAGATCTTCAAAGAGGCCGTCACCGCTTACTACAACCAACTCTCTGTAATCAAACGATACGATCTAGCAGATTGCGAAAAATGGCTGGCAGACTATGATGTGAGTAAGCTTGATCTCCATGGTTTGTTCCCATCTGACCGATTAAAGTGCATCATTGAGATACCCAGTTATGTCGGAATGGACGTGATCGAAGCGTACGCGAATGATCCCGATGTGAAGTTCATTCTTACTGAGCGAAGTCCGGAGAAATGGGCGAAATCCGTCAACAACTCAGTCGCAACGGTTGTCAATATGGCAAACACCTTCCCTTTCACCATCCTCAAGTATTTCAGCTCGACGCTATACCACTTCCTCACTATGAATACTTTGGTCTACCATGCGCTTGCCAATGGTACGAAGATTGGGGACGAGGATAATGAAAAAATTTTATGCAAATACTATAGCGATTAGTAAGTCACGGCCTGGTGGAATGCATGCGAGTCGGACTAATGTATGTGTACTTTGACAGCATCAAAAGGGCAAAGGCGACGATTCCTGCCGATCGTCTGTGTCTTATCAATATCGAGAAAGAAAGTCTTGACTGGGAGGCTATCTGTCCTTTCCTTGAGCTGCCTATTCCCAAGGAACCATATCCTGGTCGAAATCAGCCGGAGAAGTTTCAAGCTATGGTGAAGGATTTTATAGAGCCTCATGTTAAAGCTGCTGCGATGAAATTTGGAATCACAGCTTTGACGGCGTTGGGTGTTCTGGGTTGGGGGTCCATGAAGTATGGACCGTCTATCCTGGTATTCGTGAACAAGTACTTCTAAATAGAACCTCTTCAGTACCAAAGAGTTTAGCAAAGATATTACATCTCGCTACTATGGCGTTACCCTACAATCAATTACTCTGTTCGAAAGTGAGTATGAGAATATCAGAATGGGGAGTGGATATCTCAAGTCTATAGGTATATATATCCAGGACAAGCCAACGGGGTATGATACAAGTATGTCGTCTCTCAAATCAGTTTCCATGCACAAGCCTAATTTCCGTCCTGCCAGGCTCCCACTCCCGCAGTCCCTCGCCCACGCTGTACCAGAATCGCAACCGAACACACTCCTTTCTCGCAAAATCAATATCGCCCCGGTCAATGGCATCACCCAGAGACTTGACGCAGGCCTCAATGCGCTGATCGTTTTCCTTCTTCAACGCATCAATCTCCTCCTCGGCCTCTGGTGACGCGCCCACTTCCTCAATCGTTTCTTGCACCTCCATAACTTCCATCAAGGTCTCGGGGTCGAGCGCATGTTCCGACGCTCCATCTTCGGCAAGAACATCAATGCCGTGCCACTCGCGAAGAAGATATTGTGCCCGCTGAAGTGGGTCTACAAGAGTGCGGTAGGCTTCGTTGATGCGGGCCGATATCGCTTCGGCGTGTTGCTTCACATCGCCAGGTGGGTATTTATCGGGGTGAACGGCGTTTTGTAGTTGGAGGAACTCACGGCGAAGATCGCCAACGGAGATATCGAAGGATGACGCTGGTGGCGGGCCGGCGGAAAGTGTGCGAGGGAAGATGGTGTAGTGATTGGTGATATCGGGTGCGCCCGTGATGCCTGTTTCACCAGTCCCGAATGTTTGTGTCGAGGACCTGGTGGATGCATAGCGGCGGGACAATGCAGGTGATCCGGTCAACGCGGACTGCATTGGAATGAATGCGCGAGATTGGGCGGGCTGGCGAACTGTGCATGCATCGCGTGGGCTCCTGCTGTTCAAGCCTGTCCGGGTCGACTTCGTGAAGGACTGGGCCGTTGCTGGGCGGCATATGTGCCTGGCCAGACTTGTCGACCGCATCGCCATTTTGGAAATTTATGTAGGACGCAAGTCGCAAGTCAAAAGTTCGGAGAAAGATTGCGGGAAAGTAGGCCTTACGTCATCCCCGCATTCCACACGTGATATTATACATTTGTTCTAGTTTGTCATACATTTGGAATTAGGAGGAGCAGGTAGCCTGGTACATCGCAGATATACCATATGCAGATAGGAAGCGAGATATAACACATGGTGGAAGTGATGCGCAAGTAGCTCATATTTCAGGACCAAGTCCAACTCATTCGGTACCCCAAAGCTTCACAGTGCGGTCATGACCACAGCTGGCAATCCATTTAGCATCATTGCTAATATCTGTGCTGAGAACGTTGCCTGCATGTGCACTCAATGTCTTGACCAGTGACCAGTCATCGGCGCTGAAGACATTCACATTCTTATCGAATCCACTGGAGACGAAGAATGTGCCAGCCTTCTTAGGTTGGATCGCATTGGTCTCACCCTCTTTTGGTGAAGCTCCGTCGACCTCCATTTGGCCATTCAAACGATCCGTGGCCTCGGACCCCTTATACCATCGGAGATCAGATACAACACTCTTGTGTGCACCAATTCCACCCGTACTGCGTACTTGTCGCAGATCCCAGCATTTGACCCATCCATCTGCAGACCCGGACAACACCCGATATCCATCCACACCCCAGTCCAACCCGTAGATCTCCCGGATGTGACCTTCAAGGATCATGACCGTCTGGCCTATTCGAACATCCCAAATGCGGCCAATACTGTCCAATCCACCGCTAGCGAGGAGAGATCCATCGTTGTTAAAAGCCACAGCATAGACCTCCCGGGAATGACCTTCTTGCAAAAGAAGCTCTGTTGTAGTCTCCACATCCCACAAGCGCCAGGTCGTATCAAAGGATGCCGATGCTGCATATCGCCCTGATGGGTGGAATTCTGTTCGGCAAACACGGCCAGAGTGACCGGACAATGTTGCCAGGGGTTTTTCTTGGTCGAGTGCCCACAAGTTAATGTCTCCTTCGCCTCCTCCGGAGATCAAGTTTACTGAAGATGGTGAGACATTGGATTCGGGCAGAGTAGCACCAGGGAACCACGACAATCCACCAACTCTGTCAGTATGTCCCTTGAGATTTGCCTTCTCCTCTAGATTGGGGACTGTGAGCAGCTTGATTCCTCCGCTCCAGTTTCCGGCAGCAACAGTCTGGCCATCTGGCGCAAAGCGACAAATGCTGATAGGCCGGTCACCCGCAATCTGAGACCCGTACAGGTCAAACGCTTTCAATTGTTCTTTGACCTCTTTGCGATATTTCACGTGTGTTCGGAGTGGAATTGTTGATTCGTCCTTGAGTCGCGCTACACGGGCCTTTGCTCTCGGCAAGGAAAACCGGGCGATGTTCTTGCGTGCTTCCAGTAGCTCATTTGTGCCCTCTGTATAGAATTCTTCTTGTTGTTCTCCCTCCTCCTCGGGTCCTTCCATTTCAATATCGCCTTCTCCACCCTGTTGTTCCGATAAGTCGGTCAACAATTCACGTAACCGGTCTCTCCGATCCGCAGGTCCTTCGCCGAAAAGTGTAATAGGTTCACCAAGCTCTCGTAACCGTGCGCGCACCCGGGTGTCGTCCGTCGGTACAGCCATCGCGGCTGCTCTTCGTTTGCGCTCGAATTGGGAGTAGATGGCGGATGCTCTCTCGGCAGGGATACCCGCCCCGGAAGCAGGAATATCATAATCTTGATCGGTAGCTGTTTGCGCGGTTAGCAGAGGTCATGAATAAGAATTGCGGTTCAGCACTCACGAATGTTGGCAAGGTCGATTCCCATATCCGTGTCCTAGAGGCGCCACTACAGATCAGCTTCATTGCCAATGCAGGCTCGAACAGATGCGCCATAGTGAAATGTCCAATGCCTGCCTGAGTTTTGGGCAAAAACTCGTGGATGGCACAGGAGCTTGAACAGCTTGAATAGCAGGGGGAGCTTGCTTACCTCTGCCTCCTCCACGTAGGCTTGCCGAGATGGGTGCATCATCTTGGCGATACAGAAGCTTATGCTTCTTGGACAGATGAGAGATAAAGGAATTCAGGAATTAAAGGCGACAGCTGGAGAGGGTGAGAGGTGGAAGTTGCGGGTGGCAGAACTGATAAGCCCGCGATAGAGATTTATCCGTGCTTTGGTCTCCGCCAAAGCAGAGAGTATATTTCTACTACAGCAAATCCCACCAATACACTTGAATTGATTCTAAGATACTTTTTGAGTCAGTAAATCCTATCGGAGAGCTGAATTTCTATAAGTTATATTTGGTCAAATATTGGTCCAAGAGGTACAATCTTTTCTACTTAGCAGAAATATATATGCCTGTAGGCTGTATCCATAGCACGGAATCGAGTGGTGGAACACAAGTTGGGCTATAAATAGGTCACTCGACATGGATGACCAGATAGAAGGCATTGATTTAAATCAATGAGGTGTATATGACGCCAATTGCAGCCACAAGCATTGTATCGCATTCTCTCCAACACTTGAACATAAGTACCAAAGTTCATACATATCTGATCTTTTTAGGCGGTCACGATAAGATCAAAGCGGGCTCGGCCTTATCCGTTATGATTTCTAATAATCCAGATTCTCCTTTGCGCCCTCTCTCGTATTAAATGTTCCTGCGATTGAGTCCGTGGGCAGGTTGAGATCTTCCTGAGATGGTCTCGCCAAGTCTTTCGTGTCGAGTCTGCAGTTCCACCTGCAGCCTCCAAACCCTTGTTCGTGACGGGCTTAGCTCAATCTCCGCCCATTCCAACGCACCCCAGTCCATCTTCTTTTCCTCTTTTCGAACTCGACCAACATGGTCAGCCGTATCATATCATGCCTTGAATCGAGAATCCCGAAAATCCTTTCACTCGACTCCCAATCGCCGTTCGGATCCTCCGCCCTCCCGTATCTCCTATCGGGTTGCCGTATCGTCGTCCGGCAAAGGACGCCGCTTTCACCCTCTCAAAAATGCTTATAATTTCGACCCCCACGTGTCAGATGTGATAGGAGTGTCAACAGATGAGAACCCGGCGACCCGGCGACGAAGCCGTCCGGACAGCGGGGAGGATGCTTTCTTTGTGAGCCGCATCGGCAGCCGCCGACAAGGCCAATCAAACGCGGATGATGCGGAGGCCGTAGCCTTTGCAGTCGCTGATGGTGTCGGTGGTTGGACTGAGTCTCGTGTTGACCCGGCGGATTTTTCCCATGGGATATGTGGTCATATGGCCAACACAGCACTCTCTTGGGACCAACCTGCTGATAAGTTGCGACCCAAGCAGCTTCTGCAGTCGGGATATGATCAAGTGGTTGCCGATCCAACCATCAAAGCCGGAGGTAGTACCGCCTCTGTAGGTGTTGCACTCCCCGATGGCCGTGTTGAGTTGGCAAACCTGGGTGATTCAGGTTCCGTCTTGCTTCGTCTTGCTGCCGTACACCATTACTCGATCCCTCAAACACATGGTTTCAACACACCCTACCAACTCAGCCTTATCCCGCCGAAAATGCGTGCGCAGGCCTCGATATTCGGCGGAGCCTATCTTGAAGATTTCCCTCGTGATGCCTCCGTCACCAATGTCCAAGTACAGCATGGTGATGTGCTGGTTCTCGCTACGGATGGCGTCTTCGACAACCTCAACAATCAGGATATTCTCAAGCTTGTATCGAGCCGTATGCTTCTGACGGGAGCTTGGACCGCTACTGCAGATTTTGGGGTTGCTGTTTCGGATCATCTTCGTGAGCTCACAGTACCGGGTGGCCTTGCCTCTGCATTGCCTCCTCCCTCTGGACCGTCGAAACCCCATCACGGCGCAAAGGAAAAGGAGGAGGAAGCCTCACCTCGCCCGGAATCTACGCTCACCCTTCAATCACTTCTGGCAGCCTCCATCGCTAACGAAGCTAAGGTTGCCAGTGTCGATTTCCGTCGTGATGGTCCTTTCGCGAAGGAGGCTCAACGCTATTACCCTGGCGATTATTACCGTGGCGGCAAAGTCGATGATATCTGTGCCCTTGTTCTTGTGGCTATTGATGAGAGCATCGTCGGCAAGAGTTCTGAGTGAGATACATTTCCCGTATTGTTCCTTCATATGTGCTTCAAAAATAGGCTATAGTAGTTCTGCGGTTTATGAGTATATACTTCCATCTTTCTGCATCCGGGGGCGCTTGGGGTTTGTTCTTATTAGGTGGCTAAATGTGCTACATACATACTGTTTCTTACTTTCTTTTGGTTCCTGGGGGTTTAACTTACTTTTAATCGTTAGACTTGATCCAATTTCGGATATAAATAGACTTGGCATGAACCATAGCTCGGTTACTCTTAATGAGATTTATAGTCTTCCCACTGCATCCCCAATAACCCTCTTCATCTCATCACTCCCCATAACATTCGCATAGTCAACAGCACTACCAAATGCCCCCTTTAGTCTAACATCCGCCCCATGCTCCAAAAGCCATTTCACCCGTCCCACAGCCCCAGCCCAAACCGCATGCACAATAGGATAACCCGGAACCATATGTCGGGTTTCAAGCTTTTGATTAACATCCGCTCCATGCTCCACAAGTAGCTCCATCACCGGTATTCGATCCTCATCAAAATCAGTACTAGGACTGACAGTTCCCATGTGCGGATTCGCTCCTGGTGGACACACACCCGCTGCATAGTACAGTGGTCCCCCATTGCTTATTTGGGCGCCGGCTTCGAGTAATATTCGCACTGCTTCCACGGTGCCACTGCTTGCGGCAGATTCGAGGGCTTCACAGGAGTTGAGATTCTGCTGCAGGCCTAGATTGGGATTTGCCCCATGGGCTAGGAACCATTTGAGCAGGTGGGTGTTGTTGACTGCTCGAGGGAGTAGGAGAGCGCCATTTCGATCTGGGTTATTGGGATCCCAACCGTGCTGCGCTAGGAGATCGAAGAGAGGAACTTGTTGATCCATTGGTGCGAAGAGAATGTTCTCAGGGGTTGGAGGTATGATTGGTGCGCCATGGTGGAGGAGAAAACGTGCAGCTTCAACATGGCCGGCGCGCAGAGTAGATAGTAGACCATTGTGTAGTGTAACTGGGGTGAGCTTCCTGCAGCTAGTGACTGATTGAATGGTGGCCACTGATCCGGTGCTACAGGCAGATTCGAAGGAGACGATGTAAGTTGGCTTTTCACCTATCCAGCCCAGATCGCTTGGCTCTACAATTGGAAGGTAATCATGAGGCGTGGCCATTGATAGACCCATTGTTTGGGACTGAAGCTGCTGCTGTCTCTTAGCTGCCTGGAATTGTACTCGCTGTTGTGCTTGTAGCACCATCTGATGTCGCTTTTCTTGTGATGCCATGCTTGAGATAGCTAGGTGGGTGAATTTGATGTTGTCATATTGGGTTAGAAGATGTACTATATTTAGTATTCGCCGATGGTGCTAGTGCTTATGTCACTGTCAGTTTAATGAGCTGTAATGGATCATCAGGCTGGACAGTAGAGATGGCCACATCCCGAGAACTACACAATTCAAGAGTAAGCAACACCTTCCATTCCACACTACAAACATCTCTGGCTAAAACCTTGCGCAAATCAGAAAGTCAGATCCCAAGTCCCGGGCAAGGTGAGCTGAAACTCCGCTGCGTATGACCAAATCTGTGTCCATGTACAAAGAAGGTAAAATGAAGAAAAAATAAAGCCAAATAAGCACATTTTTGGTTCCTTGACTGATAAAGAGATAAAGAAGAACGTTCCTAGACTAAACCCCCAGATCTGAAAGCTACATGGCGAACAATGGGTGGATTATCAAGGGAAAGCACAGTACACAAAGAAACCGTTAAAAAAAAAAACAGAAGCACCCAAACCTGTCCATAGAGTAATGACAAAACAATTAAATCAAGACAATGACCTGCAGCACGTTTATTCCGCTTTCTCCTCGGGCTTCTCATCGGATTCCTCCTTGGAGGCTTCCGGCTGAGGTTCCGGCTTGTCGGACTCAGCATCAGGCATGGGGGTATCATCGGCCTTCTCTTCCTTATCCTCTTCGGCGGGGGTCTCAAGAGCTTCGTCATCCTTGGAGGCGCCGTTCGAAGCGGGCTTGTCCTCTCTGTCTGTTAAAGTCGGGAGATCACCATCCAGCACGTTCTTCCAGCTGGACAGAAGGCTCATGGCACGTGAGCGGAAGTTGAACTCTTCATCGCGGGGAATGGTGTTGAGCTTGACAATCATCTTGAGAACCTTGTTGATCTTAGTCGAGCGAATGATCGCAACTTCCAGGTCAGCGTGCTTCTCCAGCTTATCGTAATAAGTGGCCATGGCGTCCATCTCATTCTCCTGAGGGGGGCTATCGCGAGAAATAAATCCCTTCTGAAGCTTGTGGCGCAAAAACAGGACTAGAAAGCAAAATCAGCATTTTTTGAATGTTACGCGGTTGGTCCTGAGGAAAGGGGAGCAAAACATACCCTCCTTCTCTTTCTTCTTCTTGAGCTCCTCGGGATCAATCTGTTTCTCTGCCTCCTTGGCCTCAACAGGCTCCTCG
Source organism: Penicillium sp. IBT 16267x (assembly GCA_028828865.1). Taxonomy (NCBI): domain Eukaryota; kingdom Fungi; phylum Ascomycota; class Eurotiomycetes; order Eurotiales; family Aspergillaceae; genus Penicillium; species Penicillium sp. IBT 16267x. Next base: position 4,619,847 of record JAQJZQ010000005.1, on the reverse strand, counting down.
TCGCTGGCAGCCGCCTTGCCTTTCTTCGGGGCGGCCTTCTTAGTCTTGGGAGCGGGGGCCTTCTTCTTCTCCTCAGCAGGAGTCTTGGGAGCCTTCGGGGTGCTCAACTTGAGCTTGGTTGCAGTCTTGGGGGTCTTGGCCGGCTGTAAAATGTTAAGCATTAGCTAACCACAGATAACCCATCGCAAGCGCATCGTGAAGCAACTCACCTTGTCTTCCTCAACGTCAGCCTCGTCCTTCTTTCGCTTCTTAGTGGCCTTCGATGGCTTGGCCTCGTCCGCATCTTCCATCTCCACGTCAGTCTCCGCGCCCTTGCTCTTGCGCTTGTTCTTCTTAGCGGCCTTCTCAGCCTTGGCCTTGGCCTTTTCTTCCTCCTCACGCTCTTCCTCCTCAATTTCCTGCTGCACGGCAGCCTGATGATCCGCAAGGAGGCTCTTGAAGTGCTTCAGGTCGTGGCCTTCCGCGGCAACCTTGTAGGCGCTAAGCAACCCCTTGGACTTGTTCTTCTCGGAGACTTCCTTGCATTCGGCGGGATCGAGGGGTTTCAAGTTGGTGTTCGGGATCCAGGCACTGTCAATCATAGTCAATATTTATCTTTGCAGCGCAGAAAAGGGAGTCTGGTAGGCAAGGCCCCCGCCGCGATAGCTTACAATTCGTTAGTATCGAAAAACATGACGGGGAAAGTGCGCTCATGGGCGCGTCGGCCACCATCGGCATAGTCGGCGCGGTAGGTTCCATCGGCCTGCTTGGCAGTGCTGGGGCGGCTGTCCAGGAGGGACTGAGGGAGCATCTCCTCGTCACAAACGATGGCGGGCCATGGCGCAAAGCTGCGAAGGCGCGCCAGGTAGTAGTCGCCGGGCTTCGCATCCAAGTGGGTGATGCGGCTCTGGGACTTCTTGCGGTTAAGCTTCTTCTCGCCAACGCCGCTGGAGCGGCGCCGGTCTTTGGAAGACTCCTTGGTAGACGCGGGAGCTCCGTTGGTCTTTGGAGCGGACTCCGCATCGGCCGAGGCTGACTCCTCCTGGGACTTGGGCGCATCGTCAGCGGCATCGGCCTTGTCGGTCTGGCCTTCGGACGCCTTCTCATCGGAGGCATTCGCATTCTCTGAGGGAAAAGAACGGATCAGCGGACCTTGGTCGCACAAACATAGAACACACCAAATCACTCCGACCGCCAACAGCTTCTGGCAGAAGCTTTGTAGATAATTGGAGCTAAAGGACGCGATTCAAACTTACCAGTAGGCTTGATATCCGAGGTAGTGGTATTCTCCGACTCCTTGTCAGTGGGCTTGTCGGCGGCGGGAGAGCGCTCAGGCTGCTCAGCCTCGGGCTGAGTAACAGGATTCTCTTCGGCCATGATCGCAGGAAGCAAGTGGCTGATCAAGAATCCAAGGGTAGGAGAAGATGGGGGGAGAGGGGAATGGTTCGAAGAGAGGAGGTGGGAGATGTGGAGAAGGAACAATCGCGCAGGGAGCGCGGGAAGAGACGCGTTGGGGTCGAACGGGAGAAAAGCACCAATGACGCCACAACTCCCAGCTTTACCACAACACACCAAAGATTCAACCCAGGTCTGTGGGCTGATCAGGGATGGTTAAGAAAGTTGTTGATGATGTATTTCAGAAATAAATAGCTGGATTTGACGTGATGCAGTGAAAATTTATCTCCCCTGTGTGACGAGAGCCATTGCACTCAAAATCTCAACATCCATTTGAGCTCCTAATCATGAGCTTTTTGGTCGTGTGATGCTTTTCGATAAAAATAAGATGTTGGTAATTGACACGAAATAACGAGTATCAATTCCAGTGTTAACCCCGTCACTGAAGGTCATCGACTGCTTCGTATCATATGCTTGCATATGTATAGTCTCCTAGAAGACCTTGGAACTTGCCCTGCCACATAAGCTGTCAGCTTTAACGACCATATGCAATAGACATTAACTTATACCACATTCCAATTATGTTTGGATGATATACATGATATAAAGTCCCTTAGGGAAGTCAATCCCTGGATGTGAGTCCCGTTTGTCTGGCAACTGAACTGCTGTCAGAGTAGTCGCTGAAGGCAAAATAGTGACTTGGTTTCGTTGATGTTGGGCAGGTATCGGTCCTGGCTCAGCACGATTGGCAAGAATAATGGACCGCGTGCGTTTCTTTTGGTTAAGAACTATATGTGCAGTACCCTTTATTACTATTGAATACACACAACTGTCCAGATCCATTAGTTCGATCTCTCGAGTCTATCGAGAGACTGTGTGGTATGGTTATACACTGGATATCTGTTTCCCAGGACACTGGCGTATGAGTTTCAGGCTGTAAAAGAGTTCACTATGGATACCAGCACGTCACCCCTGAGCATAGGCCAAGAGTTGTACTTCAGGATCAAAGACAGTATTGATTCTAGCACTTGAGTCGTTAATCATTATAATCGCCCCCAATTCAGACGAAACTATTCACAGGAAGGGCATTCTGGGTCGAAAAAAAAGTCGCCGACTTGGTGAGAATTAGGAGAATAAGAATAGAGTCCATGCCAGATGCAGGAATCCAAAACCACAAGTACCGAGATCCCGAGGGGTTCATCGGAGATATTAGGGGAAGGGGGTATCACTGTCTAATCTAGCCGCAACAAATCAAGTCTTACTGCGCTGGTATATCCTGCATGAAATACCTCCCGCATGTCTCGATTCTCCCTCGTCGCTGGACCAATCACTCAGGTTATCCATCACTTTCTCATCTGAGGGCTCGGGTTTGTGAATCCGTACAAGCCAGAGGAAGTAGTCTTCCACGGGCAACAGATTCAATAACCCTCCGTTGAACCGCCATCCCAGACCGCAGACTAGGGCCCCGGCAACGGCATCCAAAATAAAATGATTGGCAGTGGCTATGATGGCCACTAGAATGGTGAAAGGGTACAAGAAGCCAAGCACCAGGCAGACAAGGCGTTGCCAGGAGGGGACCTGTAGCCCAATGCCCCGAGTGAAACGAAGGGGCAGGGTCCGCTGATGATGGGAGGGAAGGGGGATGGTCATAATAGTGAGTCCAATAATAAGGGAATATCCAAAATGCAAGGATGGCATGGCCGCTATCTCATAATTAGAACATGAAATCTATCCAGGGTCCAAAGGTCCACTCACCATATTGGTTGCAAAAGCGGTTTTCAGTCCATACACTTCCCGCTCCTTCGGCACCATGAACAGTATCAACAAAGCCATAACTGCGGCCCAGTTCTGCATCCTTGCCCTCGGCAGCCGGGTCGCTGAGCAAACGCGGCGGCATACATGGCCACAGGGTAAAAATCACAAACGCAAACAAATTGCATACCGCCATTGTCCGTCGTCGGGCTTGATAGAGAAGCGGACCCGCTGGAGATCCACTCACTGTGCCTCGAGGCTTGCCTAGCTGAGACTCATCGACGCGGTTTCGGGTGACGGTGTAGTAGTAGAGCACCACCAGGAAGGCGATGGTACCAGGAATATGGATGAATGAATATATCCAATTGATATACATCATAGCCTCGGGGTGGCGGAGGAAGTATTGCTGGATTTCGAGTTCCCAGAAGATGCCTAGCTTCTGCTCCAATTGAACCAGCTGCAAAGCATGATGGCGGGCAACGTCGACGGTGCCTTCTTGAAGAGTGACGGCGGTGAAGGCTCGACCGAGTTGGTAAGTCTAGTAGTTGGTGTTAGTGGATTCCTATTCTCCCATTACGGTTGTATCATCAGTCGGTCAGCTCCACTTACCCAGTATACCAACGCCCAGTACCAACACTCAGCCAGAAATGGTAGCTTCTGAAGTAAACGACTGAGTAGTCGATCATGGAAGATAGCGGTGTTTGGAGATGTGACACGACAGGATAGACGGAAGATGCCGATCCGTCGTGTTCGCCATCGCTCGTCGGAGAGTTGCAGGGCCGGGGAATCAGAGCGCGGGCTCAAGAGCCCATCCTTGGGAGTTGGGCTGAGATATCCGGACTCGAGGGAATCAGGGGAATCGGATCGTACATACTCGGATGATTTGCGGCGGGTGTGACGTTGGGAGATGGAGAGATTGGTCCGTCGATTGATCCATGTGCCTCCCAAGAGTAAGACGATGACCACCAGTGGTTCTAAGACTGCGCCGGCGCCCATACTGGATTTGGGTCGGGCGGGCACCAGGGTATTAAAGGATAGAGAAGAGAGTGACGGAGCGGAGTATATGAATTAGGAGAAGGTACGATGACCCTTAGGAAGAAGAGCAGACCCAAAAGAGTGGCTTAGATTGCGCCGATGTTTATTTACAAAACTGGCATAATCAGAACAGTATAAAGCAGGAACGGATACTCGGAGTTGTCGGAAGCCGAAGCAACCCAGTTTCCGTAGGTAGCATTGATAGTATAAAATCCTTGTTCCTGATCAGCATCTGAAGTGTCGCGTGCCCTTTCGTTTTCGTATTTCGTATACAGCGGAAGGTCCTGTATGCTCACCCTAGGACGGTTTTTAGATACTAGAGAGTTCGCAGTAAGATAAAGAGAAAAAGGGATTAACTTCGAATGGTCATGGCCATGCCATCACTCTTGTTTGGAAGCTCAAGTGGTCCAAAAGAACTAGAACCTGGGAAAAAACATACCCTCAGCCCTGGGCCCACTCCCGCCGATTCGGTCATAGTGTGAGCTGGTAAATTTAGTGGTTCCCGTACCTTGCCAAGCTTCCAAGATTTCCGGAATACCCGAAATCCGCTCGTTTTCTTTGGTTTTTTTTTTTTTTTTGGTTTTTTTTTACGTGGATTCATAGTGGGTTCTCATTTTCGATCTTTGTTCCTCGGCGAAATGATCGACAAGGCCGATCCGGGGTGATTATCATGGAACGTGGTCATGTTCTCGTTGACTCGGAATCTGCCTTGAAATCCTTTGTAGCCGGACAGGGCCACACAATCATGCACGCACAATTCCGCCAAGCTAAATTCTCCCAAGTGGATCCATTCTATAGGGTAATCGGAGGGGCTAAAAGCCGAGCTCAATTCCCTGTTAACTGACCGAGGTATGGGTTTGACTAAGGGTTTCGGGGATGCAATCATGACAAGGGGAATTTTCCGGATTTGTCATTTGATGTCATTCTGATTCAGCCGGATATAAGGTCCTCGCGCAAAGGGAGGTACATTTGACGTCAACCCTAACAAATTGCAACCTTGCAGTATGATAACCTATTTCGTAGAAGCCAAACGATCAATGTGATCTTCAAATGCATTGGATATTCTATCCACATCGATACCTCTAAATTCTAATCCTGAAAACTACCCCACTATACTAGAAAATATGCTAAAAACAACTTCTAAGACTTCTTCGTCCAGAAAGCTGCTGAGATATTCGCCTCAGATCGCCAAATTGACTAGCAGTCAGTCCAAATGCTTGTCGACAACGCAACCGACACAAGGGGTGACGCTTTTACAAGATAAGCAAAATGGCTTTGGCTTCGCAAGATCTAATCCCCGACCTGCCAAGCCTAGATCAACAGGAGTGACGGAGATCCGGGGCCCGTATTACTCGGTAGAATGCATCGATCAGCTCTGTTAGTACTGTGCTGACTTGGGTACAGGCAATGGGGAAGCGCTATCTGGCAGACGTCTTGGAAACGTAATACCATCCTCACCCCACTGATTCGCGTATTGATCTCTTATCATGTTAACCGGGGCGATAGTATGGGAAATCATGTTGATGGACTGAAGTTTGCCGGAGGTCGGTCGCCTTATATCCGTGGATATGTCCTTCACAGCACATACTGAGGTCGTCTCAGGATCTTTTTCACTGTACGAGGAGAAGCCGTTACGCGAATTGGTTGATATAGCCCATGAGAATGGCGTCTATGTCTCAACGGTTGGTTCCAGATCATAAGATCCAATTACCGATGGATCTGACATGAGTCGGTATTCCAACAGGGCGGCTGGGCTGAACACCTCCTCACGCACCCCGATGTGAACACGGTATTCGATCGATATCTCGAGAAATGCAAAGACCTTGGGTACGTGCCAGAGAATTAATACGCCTATTGCCAACGGACTGATAGGCACATAGGTTAGATGTCGTCGAACTGTCTGCTGGCTTCCTGTCCATCCCGGGAGATGACTGGCTTCGTCTCGTCGATAAAGTCCACTCATACAATCTGAAGCCCAAGCCAGAGCTTGGTATCCAGTTTGGAGCTGGTGGCGACACTCCCGGGTTCAATGTGGGAACTTCTGATCCCGGTAAGCTGGTGGATATGGGCCACAGGTTCCTCAAGGCCGGGGTGGAGCGTTTGATGATTGAGTCGGAGGGCATCACGGAGAATGTGGAGACATGGCGGACTGATGTAGTCTCACAGATCATGAAATCCTTGCCGCCTGAGCGGGTGATGTTCGAAGCTGCGGATCCGAAAGTGTTTAATTGGTATATTCGGGAATTTGGCATTGACGTTAACCTGTTTGTCGATCACAGCCAGATTGTGCAGCTGGAATGTCTACGGGCTGGTATTTGGGGAACTGCGGACACTTGGGGCAAAGTGGTTTCGTTCCGCCCAGAGTAAGAAGATAGCTGTGATGGATGAGATATTACCGGAGGGCCTTCATATCTAATTAAAAGACAAAAAAAAGTAAAAGATCTGCCAGGTGGAGTTATTGATCCATTGCAGTTTAAACACGAAGAGGAACTAGAGGCTCCCACACATATTATGTAGTATTTATCGTAATAATCAATAATTCTGATCTTGTTACCTTATATAAACAATATTTCTATCTCGTTATATTGTCTACAATGGTCTTGTTATATTCTATGTGCAGATATCACGGTGTGGCGTATATAGTTCCAAGCTTTCAAGCTTAGAATGAGGCGGCTTAGTAATGTCATCAGAGTCCGGGGAAGGCGAATCAACCCGCAACTTCGACGAACTACTCAGTAGTTCCTCAATAGATCACTATGCCGTGAACACACTGTCTTTTTATCTAAAAAAATTGCAAATCAGATCCAAAAAACCCCGCGCTTCAATGATCACAAACACCCACCACTGTCGAACCACCCACTAGCCGGAGAAGCCGCGAAGGTGTGACCGGGATGCCTCGCGCAAGCACGACACCTGGGGCCCGGCTACGGTGTCGCCGAGCATGCGACAGCTGTAAGCGGCGAAAGCAGAAATGCAACGGCGAGCAACCCTGCACAATCTGCGTGCAACGACACAAGCAGTCCGAATGCCACTTTTCGGATCGCCCCGCGCGTCTCCTCAAGCCCGACCCCAAAGATTCGACCATGTTACTCAGTGAACGAATAATCCCCTCACCACAGCGGGAAACCGCGATGGATCGCCTGTTGAATTCCTTGGAAGATAGGGGCATGGGTTTGGAGCAACAGGTCCGAGATGAAAAAGAGGGGACGGCTCCCGTTCCCAAGGTAGCGCGTCTTCTTCGCGATGGGCAGGGAAAGTTCATGTACATTGGAGACTCAGCAAGTCTGTCATTTTTGCAAAGTGTCCGCCGAGTGGTATCCTCATCTATTGGTCGGTGCGAGTTCACCGAGGATAATTCGCGCCACTCGATGCTGGAAGCCTTCCAGAATAACCCAAGTACCCACCCGGGTCCGCTCATCCCTCCGCCCAGCAATGATGAGGCTCACAGACTTGCCCGACAATACGTACTTGCGACGAGTCCATTATTAGATTTGGTTGATCTCGAAGAGTTCCACCCCCGGCTGGCCAGTTGGGTAGAAAACCCTTCTGGTGACGAAGATACCGTCAGCTCCATCTTCTACCTCGTGCTGGCCATTGGAGCTCAGGTCTCCGATATCAACCAGACCCTGGCAGAGCAGTATTTTAGCAGTGGCCGTCAATTGGCCTTTTCGGCGTTCCAGGAGACGCCTAGCATTCATACCATTCAGTCCTATATTCTGGTGTCGATGTACATGCTGGGTGCATGCAGGCGAAATGGGGCTTTCATGAACCTGGGGATCGCTTTACGAGCCGCTTATGCGGTTGGAATTCACCGAAGGGATGCAAATGCGCTCTTTTGTGGGCGCGAGCGACGAGCGAGAGAACGCGTGTGGAAAAGTCTCCGCATGATGGATTTGTTCCTCAGTGCCTCATTAGGGCGCCCTCCTGCAACATCGGATTATGATCACGATATCCGCGAAGACACTCTTGCGTCCGGAGAGCAAGAAGGCAATCTGACCCCGGATAAGCAGCTTTCACTTGCGGTGACCTCGCTATGTCGGATATTCGAACGAATTCTCACGGACGTCTATATGAAACAAGTCATTTCGATCAATGTTGCGGAATCCATCTCGAATCAACACCGTGCTTGGGTCCGAACTCTGCCAAAGTTTCTGAAAGATCAAACAGAGCGCCTCGACAATAAAACCATGCAGGACAGTCTGGCAGCGGCTCACGTATTCGGGTCGTATTATTGGTCCATCATCCTCCTCACCCGACCATTCCTCGTCTACCGCGTGGCTCAGTATGTGAAGAACAAAGCCGATCCATCTGCATCAGATGGAAGAACTGGTAGCTCTCGCATTGCTCTGTTTGCGGATGCATGCGTTTACTCTGCGCTTCGAGGCTTAGATGTGGTGGGTGACTTGGGCCGGTTCGCATCGCTGCCACGCCGCCTCCCATTTTTAATCAATTCTGTTTTCAACTCAGCTGTTGTTCTCGGTGCCGCATTCTTTGCTGACTATGACAATTTATTGCCCCTTGAAGAGGGCATGATCAAAGCAGAAGGCTTCCTTGGACTCTTTGTTCCACATGATCCCCATGCGTGCCGCTTTAGCCAGATTATAAAGTATCTTCGCGCTGCTGCGGGCGAGTACATCCAGCGACGCAACCGTCAATGGATGGACCATCGAAGCAGGCAAGTCGATCAACTATTCGGCCAGGTCGGCGGTGCCCATTCCCCATCTCTCACATTGGGGTCCGCTCACGACGTCCCACTGAATCACCCTGAGAGCCAGCAGTCTCCGGCTGTGCCTTCTCCAACTTCACCCAGCAAACTCGCTGATAGAACACCATCTTCTTTCCTCACCCCACAGCCACCATCAGGGCCCACTTCCCAGCAGCTCGGTGGCGACGTTTGGGATTCGCTTTACAATGGCCCGGATGGAGCAGCGGCACTTTCTTACGACGCTGCCATATCTGCTCTGACCACCTCAGGCATTCCCGTCGGTTGCTCTCCGGGTGGCACCATTCCAACCGCACAACCCCCGGCCTCCGGTGGCCCGTCACCCCTGTCCGATGTGATATTCCCTGAGAATGGTCTGTTGTATATGGCTGAAGACCTTCCAGTGTTCGGTCTTTGGGAGGAGTCTTGATTCCCTTGGTTTATTCCCCCTCTTCTCTATTCTGTCAACCTTGCGGGTAGCAACGGGTTTATTAGCGCCTAGGCTGTCTTTTGGAGCGATGACACACGATCCCATGATTTCTTCTACTTTTTTTCTGGACATCCCTGGACAAATATCTCTATCAATCTATCAGGCTCAGTTGATCTGTCTAGTATTATATACCCAAATTCGATTACATATTCAAGGCTTCTTTTGCCTCTACACGGTTTTTCAGGTTTTAGTTAGTACTACATGTATACCAGCGGTCGTTGTTCTCGACAATTCGATTTGAAGAAATCCATGATTCGCTTATATGCATACGTTATTTGGTATAGCATCATATATATACCATACAAATTGCCCAGTCGCAATTGAAGTTAAGGAAACGAAGCCGTCAAAGATGCTGCTAAACACATTGATTCTTTGCGTAAGACAGCAAGTCATAGAGAAGAAAGGAAAACCGCAAGGGCCGTTCGAGCAACAAAAGGAAATGGGAAGGGACTGAAGACGTTCAAAGACAATAAGCATTACCATCAATCGGCGAAATTATATGACGAGGGGAAGGAGGGAAGCATAAGATATGACAATGCCAACGTGCTTGAGAAAGGGGAACATGAGAATCAACAATAGCTCGCTAAGTGCGTGAGTTTGCGATAGAACCAAGCTTCATGGCATTTCGGTACGCGCTGCAGTACTAGACCGAACTGGCGGGAAAGCCATGATATGTACGCTATGTCAATGTCAAAAATACAGTTTCGAAACTGACAAGCTGAGGTATGTAAAGCTCCGGCTCCAGCAAATCTAGCAGATATGAAGACTTCTGCAACAGATAGGGGAAGGGGTGCCAATTGCCACAAAAGACGGGGTTATATATGCCAGCCAAGAGTGCCCAGATACATGGACAGAATTAGAAACCGAAGGGGTTGTGGGGCGCTGATGGGTGATTATGAAAGTTAGTTCTTCGCTTTTAGACCCCCGAAAATACTGACTGCACTTACTAGCTTGGGAAAGATTCGCCCGGAGTCCCGTTGGCTGAGGCGCAAGTTTCTTAGAGGCATCCGGTTTGACGCCAAACCTGACAGAAGGCGGGGGCCCAGTCTTTTGAGGTGACAGTGGGGTGGCAGTGGGTTGCTGAGGGATTGGTGGCACGGGGGGAGGAGGCTGGTTGTAAGTTGCGTTACCGTAACCGTTCATACCGGTTTGCTGAGGCTGCAATGCCGGGGGAAGCATAGAGTTGATGCCAGTTTGCATCGGCTGCTGGGGCTGCGCGTATCCACCAAAGCCAGTAGCCTGTGGAACCATTCCCTGGAATCCTGGCTGGTTTGGTACTGACTGGCCATTCATTTGTTGCTGTTGCTGGATACCGAATTGTGACTGGGGAGTGAAGCCAGTGGGTTGGGGCATCATAACACCATTCTGGAACTGGTTCTCCCTCATGAACCCTGTAGCTTGCGGCTGCATCTGAGGCTGGAAGCGCTGTTGGTTCAACTCTGCCAGGCTCTGACCAGGAGGCGCAACTGGAGGGCCAGCCAAGGGAAGTCCGGTCAATTGAGGCTGCAGTGGAGGAGGTCCAAAAGAGCCTTGCTGCTGCGAGAAGTTCTGCGGCGCGGAGAGCGGGCGCTGCGGAGGAGGGGGAAGAAGTGCATTTTGGTTCAAGTTCTGAGGGGGCTGAGGGCGCTGCCTGGCCTGCTGTCCCATTTGTGCTATTTGATTGAAAAATCCAGGCGTGGCACCTGTATGCTGAGGTTGCTGCACAGGAGGTGACTGCACAGCAGTTTGCTGTGGCTGCAAAGCAGGAATACTTGATATTGGTGCAGGTGCGGACTGCGCTGGAGTAGGCTGTAGAGGAGTCTGGAGCAGGGTCAAGTCGGCCATAGCTCCTGTGACTTGTTTCTGAATAGGAGGTTGAGGAGCTGCAGGCGATGTGCTGGGGGGTGGGCTTGAGGTAGCGGCGGAGCCAGTACGCTGTTTCGGCTGCTTGACCTCCCAAGCATCATCGTCAAATCCACGCGCAACAGGCTTCTCTTCCTCGGGCGCTGGAGGAGTCGCAGCTCGCTCTTCCTTCGGCTTTGAACCATCCAGTTGCTCGAATGCTTTGGGATCCACAACGTCACCAGCCTGAACAGCTGGTGTCGGTCTTCCCTTACGGGTGTTGTTGCGCAACGTACCGCCGGGTCCAGCGAACAGCCCACCTTGGCCATCTTCGCCGTTGCCGATGACTTCCTCACCACCGAAACTCACATTCCGGGACTTGGATTTGCTACCGGTGCGACCGAGTGTGGTGTCTAGATGACGCATGACCCGCAGAATATCGCCTTCCTTCAGCCCTAGAGAGCGAAGAGTCTCAGGCGAAATGTCGGGGAGGATAGACTCATCCATCGAGTCTTTGATGAAGTTCTGTGCATATCGTTCACATTGGTGAGGTCCAACGCCAGACTTCAAGAAAAAGTCAAACCAATCGTACTCAGGGCGTTGCACAGATGCACCCGCATTACCGTTTTTCTTGGCATCGGAAGAAGCACGATTTCGAATACTGGAAAGTGGCTTGTCTTCATCCAGAGAAACATTGGCTGCCGCTTCCACGTACTCCAAATCCTCAACGGACATTTTCGCAACGGGCACCGCAATCTTGATGCCGTTGACCTTGTGAAGATGAATTTTGCCATCCTGTAGCCCGATGAACTGCGCATCAACTGTGAAGGCCTTTGTGCGATCCGTCCACCTTCTCACCTTGCTGGGATCAGGTTTGGACTTGGATTTGCTGTCACGCTTGGAAGAATCCATTGAATCTTTCCTGGACTTCCCAACCGAGGCTTTGGCCAACCTAGACTCCTCCAATCGATTCTTTTCTACCGTGGACAAGCCCGGCTCAACCCCGCCTGGTATAATGGGTGCAAAGCCGGTGATCTCAACATAGCTGCTAGGGACCACCCCCTCCTTACCATTCGCGATCCGCCTTACCATCCACCACTCCTCGGACTTCGTGTCATCGAGGACTATGACTTCATCATCCACTTCTACCGTCACTTCATCAGAGCCTTGCGCTTTGAAATCATACAGGATCTGACCCATCTTCTGGCCGCCGCCGCCCTTTCCAGCAGCGAGCACCTCTCGTAACCCCTCAGCGCGGTAAGCTCCCGCAATCTCACCAAGTGCTGCAACAATCTCCTGGGCAGTATCTTTGGCTCCAGCATGGAAGTCGACGCTCTTGCTAGGCCGCACAAGATCAACGAATACATGCTTGCCTTCGATTGAATAGTGTGTGAGCTTTTCAGCGGTCCACTCCTGCTGGCGGTCATCCCCCTCGGGAGAAACAAAGATGATTCCTGTAACCATGTTGATACCTAATGTCGTGGGCATCTTCTTGCGCTTGCCCATAACCTCCACCATCTCATTGATGTTGTAGATGTGGTAGCCGGAAGGTGACCTCGGCGTCAGCTCACCAGCTCGGTTATAGGGAGGTGACTCTTTAATATGGGTTCTTTCACGACCCATTGAGGGAGCTGCGGCCTTGGGGCGTGGAGGAGCTGGAGACGGTTCGGGCGAATATGAGTTCATTGGTGGGGTAATCTGTGCAGATGGAGGCCGCCGGGGCAAAGTGGGCGGAGGTGATTCCTCTTCGCCTAAATCCTGATCGTGCGAAGGCCGGGATGGGAGCTGAGGTGGCGGGGGTGACACCTCTCGTGAATGCCCTGGATGCGCACTGACAGGGGCATGCTGTTTATGTATAATGTCCGCAATTGCCGCAGCAGCCGGGTTGTGTACTGTATCAATAGGGGAATGAGAAGGTGACGCCTCTTCATAATCCTCTTGCGCAGGCTGTGTCGGCCTTCGGGGAAGGGATGGCACTTCGGGCTCGGCATGAGGCAGAGGTGGAGGTGACGCAGCAGCAGTGGTGGCAGCGATGTCTTCGACAAATTCAATGTAGTTTGCCGGCGCAAACCCAAAATCCCCATTGACTCCGACCAACGTCCAATCGGGATCTGAGATGTCATATACCACTAGTTCTGCATCTTCCGAGAAAGATACCTCTTCGTCCGTTTGCCGGGTGTAGTCAAAGAGACCCTTGGCATGGTGTACCGGTTGCGCCTATTCGTTGCATCCATGTAAGCATCATCAACTAATTCCTTCATCCGCTAGGTTTGGGAGCGCGTCCAATCGCGCTAGCCACACTCCACGAATAGGTTCGCCGTAACTTGCGATTGACATGGGTACTTACCTCTTCCACATAGTTGTTTGGGACTAGACCCTCCGGCTCATCCTCGTCTTCTTGCTCAGCTTTCTTCTTTGCCTTCCACCAGCCATCATCCGAGTTCTTATCCAGAATGTAGAGCAGGTCGCCCTCTTGAATCTGGAGTTCACCCTCTCCCTGGGGCTGGTAATCATACACAGCCGAGTAGACGCCGAGGAAACCCATGCTGGCGAGAGGTTTGCAACTCGGCCAGACAGGATCTGACAGCGACGAAACTTCCAGGTGCCACAAGCGGCAGTATGTAGAGAATAGTGTCGGCTTGAATTGTGGCTTTGGGGGGGATGTTGTCGGGGGACTCGGGGAGGTCGGGCGATGACGCTGGCCGTTTCTAGGTCAGCCTTGGCAGGAGTAGTCCCAGTGTGGGCGGGCAAGGAAGTCAATTCGGCCAAGAATAGATATCCGACAGGGCCACGCAGTAAAATAATGGACCGAGTCACAGGGAAGTCTGAGGAGGGTTGAGAGTTTGGATCAGGGAGGGAGGAAAAGGTGGGCCTACACGATCGCTAGGAGTTCACAGTCACGTTCCTTACGTAGGTCAGCGTCCACTCTAACAACCACTTTGCCCCTCTTTATACATTCCATGCAAGATTTACTTTACCCCAATCTTGTGGTCCGATGAATATGTTGATGGTTTATTTCAATTGCTTTAGACCTATGCTCAATCCCCCATACCTAGGCCCTTTAGCCCCCGAGGCCTCCCTAATAAGATCCCCACTCGGGACCCGGCATATGGGGCAGCTGACGTCTTTGGGCGTGAAACTAACCGGCTGTTCCTGATGCAATGTTTTTGTTTTTACTAAATCAGTGGATGACACCCCCACTAATGGTCACAAATGATGCATTTTGTTATGATCGGGTATTGACTGCTAATGATATTCTTGCAAATGTTAGAAAAACGCCGAAATGAAAACAACCAATTATACATAAACTACTTCTCATAGTTCATCTTTGAATGTTTCTTCGCTACCTTCTGAATTCTCGGGCTCCGAGTCAGAGTTGATCGGATGATCATGTTCGGTTTTATCTCCAGATGCCGAATCTTGCTTGAGCTTTTGGGATGTGGCATCCTTGGCTGGGGTGATTTTATCTTTGACCTTTTTGCTCTGCTGCTGTTCAGGTACCGAGTCTGAATCGGCCTCTTGCTCTGTTCCTTCCAGTCGGCCCTTGAAAGTGATAGCACCGTTGACTTCCACGGCCTCGAGAATCCAATCATTGCCATCGGAGAGTTCCTCGAGTTGTTGTTTTATGTCATCGAGTTTTTCCAGGTCGAGGTCGTATTTCTTCAACGCTTGCTTAGAAATTTGTTTCACCTCGCCATTCTCTCGCTTTGCTACCACCTCAACGTGTTCCTCGCCAGCCGAAGCCACGCGGCCTTTTTCAAGCTGCTTGCCGTCCATGCCAACAAGCTGACGACCGCCAACTACAATTCCACCCACAATCTGAAGCTCTGACTGGGCTGTGGCTTCTTCGACCAATCGTTGGGCCAAATACCATTGTTTCGCGTCCTCCCATTCAGGGACATCCTCGGGCATGAGGATCTCGCGACATTCAATATTGTGTACTTCGTCCTGCTGTGGTGACATGAAGGCAACATCGTCGCAGAGACGAGGGGTGTAGATAACCATTAGGTATGAGCATGTGGTGAGCTCCTTGATCCAGCCAATCTGGTCCGTTGACTGCGGGTGACAGTGGAACTGCACCTCCACCCGACGCTCACGGCCCGTAAGGTCGCACTTGGTGCCACCCTGTAGGTGTTGCACGAGGTACCGTGAGCCACCCTTAGTGCGTAGCTCTGCGATATCAGTTTTGGGTGCCGGCTGTTGTTCTGGGGTTCCATTTTCTTTGTCTCTCTGGTCGGCAGGAAATTGCCCTAAGATGAAGGAATGCGAATGAGGATCCTCCGCGGGCGGGTAAGAAGGTGCCCCCCGACTAGCAGGCAGTGCATGGAACTGCTTGATCTGCTGTTGGTAACAAAAAGAGTATGACCACCAGCCAGAAACATAGTACATGCATTTGCCTTCCATCTCCCGCAGAAGCTCTAGGCCCCGGTCTGTTGCGCGTGCCAGCTCCTTCTGCTCGTCTGCCTCACTTGGTTTGTGGCCGGCCGTTGAGTTGATCTGATCCTTCTCCACCTGTGGTATTTGGCAGAGAAGCCGTCGGTCGTCCATAACCATTTCTTCGTAGGTAAAGGTCGGTAATTTCAGCTTTTCGCCGTCTCGGTTGGCATCATCATCAGCAGGTTCCTTGCCCGTGTAGATTTGAGGATCTTTCTGGACATGGTGTGATTCATTATCCTCCGATTCGAGTTGTATCCGAAGTAGCTCTTCAGCTTGGGAATGGAGAATGTATTCTTCGGGGTATTGCACTTGGAACTATAGGGAAGCATCAGGTCAGCTTCAAAAAGAATGGGTGGCGAGATTTAGCCTCGGCGTACCTGTGGATAGGCCAAGATATCATCGTATATGTTGAATGATCGCTTGCGTGCCCATGCGCCTGATGCAACACATGCCAACACAAGACATGTGGCCGAGCTCAATCTTGAATGTCGCATGTTTCTAGGAATCTGGGGTTGTTGCGGAAAAGAGCAAGTCGGCTCCGTTCACCCCTGCTAGGATGGATTGGACTTTTCCGTCAGTAGCTAGTAGAGACAAATTCCACGAGAAATTGTGGGGAGGGAGCGGGGTTTCCACAAAGTCACTGGCTTAGAAGAGGGATGAGCGTGCGGCGTTGGCGTTGAGAGAGTAGCGGAGCGGGAGCTGCTCCGTGGCCTTATCTGATAGAGACGGCCCGAATCTGGTTCCCACTTTGATATGAAATTGATACTTCTATGATCGTTGCATTACATGTATACAAATTTTTATCTTCCAAATGACACGAGTCTGATGAGCTTCATAATTATTAAAGTGCCCTATATTTTTTCGAAAAATTTGTAAACAAAATCTGCAATATATTACCCATATACCTATACATGATATCCATCGTTGAACTGAGATTTTCCAAATGATTCCCTTAAATCGGCTGGTACTCTGTATATATATGACTATCTTCATAGTGATAGACTGGATATAGTGTGTACTTGAAATCTAGATTAAATGCTGGTAGTGACTTAAAAACGCGGCAATTCTTTGACTTAGTGAACTATAAATATAAAGTTGATGTCTTGTAATTCAGGTGTTAACGCTATACCTGATCTGGTTGATTATAAATCCAACCTACATGTAACTAGTTAACTTAGTTATGGCTCGCAATGCTGACCCGCGTCTTCGTAATGCGCACGGCGGAAAAGATCCGTGTATATCCGTGGGTTGTGTCAAATCGCTGACTGATGTCTTGCAAAGCATCCGTTAAGCTGCGATCAAAGCATTAATGAATCATTGACTAACGCTGACTTTTTAGCATTTATAGTTCTGCAAATCTGCACACTCCTCGAACCTTCGATTTCTACACCCAGAGACATATAAAAGGTCTCCATCATACCAATGAGGCTCATTCTTTCTCTTCTAATTTCCATCACAGCAGTTTTCTTTGCATACCGTCCCACAATTCCGAACTCTGTTCTCGCCTACCTGAATCAAAAGGCACCAGCAAGTCTGTCACACTTCTTCGCAAAGACCAGCAGCACAGATTCTCCCGTGAACCTAGAATCCTCCGCTTCCATCGTCGTACCAGTCACCAACATGTCTGCCGCCCGTGCGATCCGTCAAGTTTTCCTTGCCATTGAGCAATCAGAGGGCGCAGGTGCGCGCGTCCGTCGCTCCATCGGCACTCCCAAACTGCGAAACTTCAGCCCCTTCCTCATGCTTGATCATTTCACCATTGGCAAAGGCGCCGGCTTCCCGGACCACCCCCACCGCGGCCAAGAAACTATCACCTATCTGCTCTCTGGTGGTGTTGACCACGAAGACTTTGCCGGCAACAAGGGCACTATCGGGCCTGGAGATTTGCAGTTCATGACTGCCGGCCGCGGCATCATGCACGCCGAAATGCCCCGCGAGAACCCCGACGGAAGCCCCAACGTTGGCATGCAGCTGTGGGTTGACTTGCCCAAGAAACTGAAGATGTGTGAACCTCGCTACCGCGATCTGCGTTCCACCGAGATCCCCATCGCCAGCGTCGATGACGGACGCGTCACCATCAAGGTCATCTCGGGCCAGTCTCATGGTGTTGACTCCGTCCGTGATCTGGTCTACACCCCGGTCTGGATCTTCGATGTTACCATCCGCCCCGGTGGCCGTGTCTCTCAGCCACTGCCCCAGGGTTGGAACACCTTTGCTTACACTTTGTCCGGTAGTACCATTTTTGGCACCAATGATTCTACTAAGATGGTGAAGGAGTTCCACAATGTGGTGTTTGAGCAGGACGGTGATTTCATTGAGGCCTCTGTTCCTGACAATGCTAACGAGGAAGCTCGCTTCATGCTTGTCTCTGGTCAGCCGCTCGATCAGACGGTGGTTCAGTATGGCCCGTTTGTGCTCAACAGCCAAGAAGAGGTTCGCCAGGCTATGATTGATTACCAAACTGCGTCAAATGGTTTTGAAAGATCGCATGGCTGGGAGAGTGAGATCGGCAAGCGTATGGGGTCCTATTAAAGGCATGGAAATAGGGTTGTTGCCCGCTATATAATGTATTATTAATGAGATTTCGGCGTTTTAAATAAGATTTTATTATGTGAATAAGCTCCAATGAATGATGATTCAATTCAGTCAATGTTACTGGATACTGTAAAATAAAGTGCTGTGAAGGCATGATTTTCCTTTGGTCCGTTATTAATCAATGGTTCTTGCGATCTGGTCCATCTTGGGTAAATCTGCCACCAATTTGGACTGATTCCAAGGCCATTTAGATGACACATGAAGTGATATCCTGGGATGAATCGACCTTTCCGAAGATTAGACAATTTCTTTCTGGGCAATCCCATCGACGGTCAGCTTTGCACCTAACGTGCCGATAACAGCCACACCTTTGGGCACCCGCACGTCACGAATCTTAAGGCAGCCGAAGACGACTATTTTCGTGAGAGCTGGGCAGCATCGGAAAATGCACTGCATAATATAGTCATCCACAGGGGCATTGAAAGAGATGTCAAGGGACTTAAGCGCGGGGTATCGTTTGCTTTCGGCGAAAACCTCCTCGTATGCGGTGTGTGATATATGGCGGCATGAGGTAACTTTCAAGTTTTCAAGCTTCGAGCCCGAGTGCTCCATTAAGGCGACAAATCCATCGGAGGCAAGACCTACAGCCTCAGGAGGGCCAGCGGGATTGGACATGTCCACGTCTCTGAGACCGCTGAGGTCCACAAATTTCAAAGCTGGATTGGACCAGCCACGGAAAAGCTCAGCTATGGCCTTGTCGGTAATAACGGCATTGTCGGTGATTCGAAGTTTGAACAGTTCTCGGCAGTTATCATGAATGTGTTGGACCAGCCTGTCATCCGCAAGTTGGAAGCTCTCCAAGGAGAGGGAGTTTAGGTTAGGCCCTAATTGGGAAATAACCTGAAGTAGAGGCTCGGGATTTGTTTCCTGTGTGAGATGCAACGACAGATGCTGCAGAGTCTTCATGGTCGATATTGCTTCCACCGCCTTGTCGCCGATCTTATCGAGATATTTCAACTTCAAACGCCGAAGAACGGTACAGTACTTGCTCATAGCTTCAGCTGTTTCGTCATCAAAAGCAGAATCAAGGTTCCACAGCTTGAGGCTTTGCAGTTGGGGCCCGATTTTGAGGAATAAATGTCGCCAGCAATCGTCGCTTACGAGATTTGGCGAATTCAATTGCAGATCCTGGATCTTCATATCACGAGCCATCATGTATTCGAAAACTTGGTCTTTCATGGCGGTAACGAATCGAAGATTCAGTCGGGTCAAAGCCGGCATAGTAGCTAGGATCTTATGGAAGTCATCGGTTTGTAACTCTGTTCCGAGATTAGATCGTCAATAAAGCCATGCGAGCAGATTTTCCGTACAACGACGCATTGGAATACTTACTAGCGCAGTCATAGATATTCAACTCTTTGTGCTCAGGCCGCAAGAAAAGGTCTAAAGTCTTCCGCGTCACGGCACGATTCCGGGACAAAATTTGGCTAAGTCGATGCATCACGAGTGGAGGTAGGTCTCCAAATTCGTCCACGTCATCAATATTATCAGCAACTTTCTGCAGGAGTGTGTCAGCGATCTGAAGCCCTGTCATCAGCTCTCTCGAAACATACTTTGATGCACGTTTCTAGCAAGCTTCGAGCACCGGGGATAGCAAATCCATCCAGAAGCTTGCTTTGGTTCTGACGGCGGCCGAGTCCTGAGCTCCGCTTCTTGGTTGGTCCTTTCTTACCCCCATCGGTCTGCTTTTTAGAGCAATCGGTGCATAGAAGGCCACCATCCGGGCCCGTTTTACTGTAGGGCGTGACTGTGAAGCGCTTCCCACAGACCTCACAATTCGCCAACTGACCTGGGGTCGGTCGTTGCTTCTCATTCATCATTTCATCAGCCAAAATATCGTCGTCATCGTCAGGCTCCCCGGTTCGTCGAGCTTTCCGACGGGCGAATTCCTTGCTTTTTTTTATTTTCTCGATGGCTAGCTGTCGTTTGCGCTTTCGTGACTTCTCTTCAGGGGACTCTGGTTGTGGTTCTGGCGGGGCTTCATCCTGGTAATCTGCGTCTGCTGCTTGTTCTTCTTCTTCGGCAGCTTGACGCGCAGCCTCTGCAGCCCGGCGGTCATAATCATCCCGGATTTGCGCGGCGGAGATATTATTTGACTATATCGCGTGAATCCGTCAGTGCAAATTTCAATGAAATAGTGATGGTCAGCAAAGCGTTCATCAGAACGTGCTCATGAAGTTTGATGTAATACCACATACAGCAAGGAAGTCTGTAAGAGCGGATTGCCTACAAAAGTGGTGTCAGTAATGCAACACGCCAGACTTGAAGAATGAAGTCATACGGGCCCCGGATACCGGCATTGCCTCTTTGCCGTCTACCAGTCCTGCGCTAGTGTCAGTATACGCAGAGAAATGGGTGGTCGAAGAACATACATTCCGAAGGTGGTAAATCCAAACAATAAGGTGGCAAAAGGGAGAGGATCGCAGATGCTGCAAGTCACAGGGTTCGCGGCAGTTTCGCGTTGCACTTAACGCGAGGCTCTTATCGAAGCACGATAAGTATGCGAGAGTCACGGAGTCACGGAATCACGAATAAAAAGTAGAAACAGGTTTGACTGATGAATTGACTGATGAGTCAAATGAAGGGTTACAAATTCACCTTCGGATAGGAAGTTTGGAAATGGCAAAAAAAAGTTCAAGCGATCCGACCAAATGAAAAGTTTTCCTGGTTCAGGCACGATCGATCAATTCCGATCTCTCACTTTCTTCTTCTCGCCTCCCCCCTTTCTCGTTTACATCCCTCTTCCCCTACATTGGTTGCGAAAGTGCACTTCTCAATACTTTCTTACTCTGAGGCGCTGTTGATTCCCTCAGTCCCTCCGCGTCTCCGCCACGCGCGACTCCGTGGAGTTCCATCTGGTCATACGGCCCAGGCCCCCAACTCACTGAAGTACGTACTATATCTCCTTCACCATACTCTATCTAGTCATACATTCACTAAAAATTCTCTGCTCAGCCGATATAGATCGATCGTAAATAGATCCTCGACGTTGTTCTCACTCCGTTCACCCGCCACCTACACCCACGACCTACACCCACGCCAATTCAATTCACCTTGCGCAATGAGAACACGCAGAAGCATCATCCCGGCCTCTGAGGATGGATTCATGAGTGCTACGTCACTGAAAGATTCATCGCCGGTTCATCAACTGGAACCCCTACCGGCAGGCGGGTCCTCTCATTCCAACTCAGGGACCACTCGCGTCATCAAAGATTCCGAAGATGAAGGCTCCGACGACCTTGATATACCCGATTCAGCAGCGGGCCAATATGAGTCAGGAAGTGTGAAAGTGGTGATCCCTACCAGAAAGGATGAATCTACAACAGATTCGTCCCGGAGCTCTCTGGGGGTCCTGTCAGCCGACGGAGTGACCGGCTTCAACACGCCCGCCACTAGCGTGAGTGCTGCGGCAGAAACGGATTCTAATAAGCCCCGGGCACGGGTCAATGCATCAGCTCGCGCACAGCAACTGCGCGCGAATAGAATGTCCCGAACAACTCAAAGAGGAGTCAAAAGATCGGTTAATGAGATGTCGCCTGAAGCTATGGATGCGGCGCTGGCTCTCGCCCTTCAAATGGGGGAGTACGACCAGCCGCGGCCGAAAAGACAGAAGATCGCCACAAGGGCTACCCGTGCAAATATCAGTGCCAACGGTATCAACTTGGATGAGTATTCAGATCTGGAAAATCTATCAGATCTGTCTGAATCTCTCCTTGATCCCTTCAGCTCGGATTCTGAGGATCTTGACAACTGGAGTGGTCATTCAGAAGCTATTGAAAGTGACGTGGATGAGGAGTTTGATAATAATACGGGAAGACGGGCTCCAAATCCAATCCCACCCGCTCCAGGTCCCTACGCAGAATACGACGAGGAAGGTGACGAGCTCCCACCGACTTGGGAGGAGCAACGGAAACTTCGCCGCGTAAGCCAAAAAATTCAAGTTGGTTTGAAGATTACTGTGATTGACCTTTATTTAGAAACAAACAGACCGGAAGAAGTTGGAGAAGCAGCATCCTACCATTAGTACCATGTGGGACGACTTGAAGGCCCAGCCCATAATTACTCCGAAGCAAGCGAAGCAACCAGAGTCTATTAATCGCAAACTGAAACCGTTCCAGCTTGAGGGCTTGAACTGGATGATGGAACAGGAAAAGACTGCGTACCATGGCGGTCTCTTGGGTGATGAGATGGGGATGGGGAAAACAATCCAGGCTGTTTCTTTGATCATGTCGGATTATCCTCAGCCTGATCCGACCCTTGTCCTTGTGCCCCCGGTCGCTTTGATGCAGTGGGTATCTGAAATCAAGGTTTGAACAGATGTCGCCAATCTCTTTCGTTTCTCTGGCTGATCAACTTACTAGGAATACACCGATGGCAAATTGAACGTCCTCGTTTACCATGGCTCTGACTCGAAGGTCAGAAAGCTCACCCCAACCGATCTTCGAAAATACGATGTGATCATGATATCTTGTATGTTCATATATTGTTCTGCACCTTTTAATTTTGCTTTGGCTGACACGTTGCCAAGACTCGAGTCTAGAATCCATGTTCCGAAAACAAGAGAAGGGCTGGGCTCGCACTGATGGAGTTGTAAAAGAAGACAGTAAGTTTCCCAACAGTATCTTCATAGTACGCACCTGCTCACAGTAAAAGGTGTTATCCATTCCATTCATTATCATAGGCTTGTCCTCGACGAAGCTCATAGCATTAAGGTAAGTTTCCCTCGTCGCCTTCCTTGCTGGTTGTGTTCAGCCTAACACTGGCATGTAGCAACGTACGACTGGTGTTGCCAAGGCCTGCTTTGCCCTGCAAGCTACTTACAAATGGTGTCTATCTGGCACTCCGGTACAGAATCGAATTGGAGAGTTTTTCTCCCTGCTTCGTTTCCTTCAGGTCCGCCCGTTCGCATGCTATTTCTGTAAGCAATGCAATTGCCAGCAGCTTCAGTGGACTGCAAACAAACAGGGCCGTTGTACGGAATGCAACCACACGTATGTACTTACGAGAGGGCCACTACATCTATCATTACTGACAAGCTTCTCTAGGGGTTTCAATCATATCTCGATTTTCAACAAGGAAATCCTCAATCCAAGTAAGTTCACATCCTCCACTCCACCCCCCCTTTCTGCTGTCAAATGCTAATTCAGATATCTAGTCACGGAGGGAAGAACACAGGAAGAGCGAAAGTCAGGATTGACGAAGCTTCGTCTCATCACAGACCACATCATGCTGCGCCGGATGAAGCAGGAGCATACGTCGTCGATGGAACTCCCACCGAAGCGGTAAGTAGCAACCCATTCATAAACTTTTGGTTCGCAAAGCTAAACAAAGTCCCTGCGTAGCATTATCATACACAATGAATTTTTTGGTGAAATCGAACATGATTTCTCGCGCAGCATTATGACCAATACGACTCGAAAGTTCGATACATATGTCAGTCAAGGTGTCATGCTGAACAATTATGCGAATATCTTTGGTTTGATTATGCAGATGCGGCAGGTGGCAAATCACCCAGATCTCATTCTCAAGAAGCATGTTCAGCCTGGGTTCAACATCCTTGTATGTCGAGTATGTGATGAACCTGCTGAAGACGCTATTCGATCTCGCTGTCGACACGAATTTTGTCGCAAGTGCGTAAAGGATTACATCCAGTCCTTTGAAGAGAGCTCGACAGTGGATTGTCCACAATGCCATATCGCACTTTCAATCGATCTCGAGCAACCTACCATCGAACAGGCCGAGGAGTCCGTTAAGAAGAACTCGATCATTAATCGTATCCGCATGGAAGATTGGACCTCTTCAACCAAGATTGAAACCCTTGTCTATGAACTTTACCAACAGCGGAACAAGAGTCATACCCCCAAGTCGATCATTTTTTCGCAATTTACTTCAATGCTGCAGCTTGTGGAGTGGCGTCTACGTCATGCAGGATTCAACACAGTCATGCTGGATGGAACAATGACCCCCGCACAGAGACAGAAGTCTATCGAGCACTTCATGAAAAACGCTGACGTGGAAGTGTTTCTGGTCTCTCTGAAAGCCGGTGGTGTGGCCCTTAACCTGACCGAAGCATCCAGAGTGTTCATCGTCGATCCGTAAGTTTTCCCTGGTTCATCCTCCTTTTGGAGAGGGTTATATGTAGATCTTTCGCTGACATTATGTGCAGATGGTGGAACCCTGCAGCAGAATGGCAAAGTGCCGATCGCAGTCATCGCATTGGTCAGCAACGGCCCTGTGTGATCACTCGGCTCAGCATCGAAGACTCGGTCGAGTCCCGAATCGTTCAATTACAGGAGAAAAAGGCCAACCTCATTCGAGGCACTATCAATAAGGATCAAGATCAGGCCCTTGAGAAACTTACCCCTGAAGATATGCAATTCCTCTTTCGGGGTACGTAAATGGTGGTTTTATTTTCCAACGCGCCACCATCAAAAGGAGATTGGCCCGACGTCACCGAAGGTCAACGCGCATGGTTGTCCCCACCTTCACGTTATGACCTCACGAACCTTTTTGCCTTTCTGTTTTCTTCTGAATCCCCCGTTTGCGCATCTCTGCGATATATTTACAATCATTCTTTCTTTTTGGCTTCAATTTTTCGTCTATTATTTGAATGTATACTAGAGAGAAAGACTATATTAACATACCAAATCAACCAAGAGAGATCATGAATCTATACTTAGGTGGAAAGTGACTTCCTAGCGCTCTATTCACTTCTAAAAACTATGAGATCATCCCTTCCTAGATCTGTATATTGTAGTACATATAGTTTGGCTGTTGCCTGGTAAGGCTGAATCTTGGCTCTTGGCTTTCTTTTTCTTCTTCTGTTCTCCACCGAACTTGCTTGGAATCAATCAACACAGTCCTTTCCCCCCCCCCCCCCCCAACTAACCCCCCCGTTCCTATTCTTATTGCTTTATCATATCTTTAGATTATCAATATCGGACCATGACACTCCCCCACCTGCTTTCACTCTGGATTAGAATCATTTAGCATTCCCCGCCGTCATGGCCTCACATCCGGTTGACAAATACGCTCCCAAGCTGGTCGAAAAGGCCGACAAGCTACAGTCTCGGCTTACTACGGACGACCACTCCAAACCTGCTGGAGGGTATGATGCGACTCCGATTCCCCATGCGCCGCCGGGCTATACGGTCAAGTTCACCTTTCACCGCGGGGATGACCTCCCCGTCGCGGATTTCGGCAGTTTCTCCTCCGACCCGTACGTCTATGCGCAACTACAGGTGGATTTACCTCGGCGACATAAGCACGATCCCATAATGAGCTTCCGGACGCCGACCGTGCGCAAGAACACGAATCCCATATGGAATAGTGAATGGATTGTCGCAAATGTGCCGGCCTCGGGTTGTTTGCTCAAGGCCTACTTGATGGACGAAGATCCGGCGGACCATGATGATAAATTAGGAATCGCTTTCATAGAGGTGCCCGCGCTGGAAGGTTGGAAAGGATTCAAAGAGCAGTCATTCAAGGTCAAAAAGCGCTTCGGCAGCAAACGAGTCTATGTGTTTACCAATGTCTCCGCGTTTGCCACCGGTCACCATAAGGAGTCGTTCTTGATCATGAGTATTGAGTGTTTGGGCCGAACACCGGGGACCGACGGTGGCCAGATGTATACTCTCGGCCCAAATTATTGGTTCAAGCACTTCTCGCCTCTCATCGGAAGACTGACGGGGACAAAGGATCAAGTCAAGGCCCTTGATGGGAATGGCAAGCCCATCAGTCGATATAAGTATGTCACTCGTCGTGGATATTTCATTATGGTGGACCCATTTTAACGATTCCTCGACAGCTTCCAAGCCATTCAAATGCAGCTTCGCGGTCCGGTCCCCGCAGAGTTGCATCATCGCTATGTTGAATTCAGGCCTTTTGTGGCAGGCATGTTCCAAGCGCAAAGTCTACGGGGCCGAATTCTACACAAGGCTCTCCATCATCAGCATCGGCGCATCTATAATTTTGACCGCGGCACTCTCGATGGAAAGTTTGCCGAACCGTGTCGTGAATTTGCGCAGAAATTCCTGGAATTCACCAGCTGGGGTCAAAGCGGGCGGATTTTTACCTACGTGATCACCTTGGACGGGAAATTCCGATTCACGGAGACAGGCAAAGAGTTCGGAATTGACCTTCTAAGCAAACATTCGATGCATAGTGATGTCTCGATATACATTGCTTACTCGGGAGAATTCTTTGTGCGACGGATCATTCATCGTCCTCGACGCCAGTCCCCTTCGTCCCGCACCGAGACGGCCGACAACGACTTTCCAGTGGACGAGGATGAGATGCCCCAGGAGTTGCTACAGAATTCAACAGACCCGTCAGATTATGAACTCTTTATCGATAATGACAGTGGGACCTACCGCCCCAATGCTGAGAAGTTGCCCCTCTTGAAGGAGTTCATCGCGTCCAACTTTCCGGGTCTGAATGTTAGCACTCTTGACTGTCAAGGGGATGCGGAGCGAATGGGTCAGATGAAAAACGAGCAACGGGAAGTCAAAAAGTCTCAAGGTCAACTCGTCACATATCTACAACAGAGCAGTGTGTCGGACCTCTCCATCTCTAGTTCGGAGGAGGAGGAGCTGAATGAACGCAGCGGCGGGGTCTCTCGACGAGGAGGCATATCCCGAAAGGTGCATGAGATGCGTGATGTGAAAGGTCAAATGATGAAATGGGTCGAAGCCGATGGGCATGCTGATCGTCCCAAGCACCGTTACTCCAGTCGTGAGCGGGCTGCGTCGACTAGTGAGATGCGCTCCGCCACCGCCCCATCCAGAGCCAATGCGGTTGCCTGAGATATACTTATGATTACCTGTCCTGCTTTCGTCGTGTCTTGGTCTTCGATTGCCTTTTGATTTATTTCCCTTTTTTTGTTTGCTTTATGACTAGTCTCGGGCCGGAACCGAGCGTAATGATGTTCACGATTGGATGATGCGCGTACTAGGCGTGATGTACATTAATTCGCGTTTAGTTTATTCTCGTAATGCAGTGTCTTCAATTCCAAACTAATTTCATCTGATTATCAACTATATCCCTGGATATTTATGTACCGATGCAGGCACATGCACATGTCTGACCAGAAGTGTGTATGCCCCATGATCTATATATTGTGAGTTGCCTACCTGGAGATCGTTTAGTAGTCATATATTGCAACAATAGCCTTTGCTTCTAGAATGATAGAACGTTAGGATGACTTGTAATATATATAAACTTCCCTACTATTCTACGTGGGTAAGCATGAAGTAGCCCTCCTATGCTACTAGCTAAGTACCGTATGTAACTACATAATCTTAGAATATAAGAGACTAGTGAAAAGCAAAGATGGGATCAATATAGATATGCATATACTTGAACCGCTAGTACAGTGCTTTAATAGCCTTTCCTGATATTGGGCCTGAAACCATTAGTTGTCATGGCCCCTCTTTCTCTCCCGTTGCTTCTTACATACGTTCCAGGGGCGAAGAGTATCCACCACTTGATGAAAGAGGCAAAAGAAAGAAAAAACTCATTAAACACATACTAGATACTTCAACATTAAAAAACAGAAATATAAAGGGCCTAAAAATAGGGGGACAAGGAAAATGCGAAAACTCCGAAGCAAAGAAACTCCACTGTTTTGTTCGATTCCCCGATATCCACCCCCTCCTTCATCGAACGCGATCAGCCCGATCCCAAGCTTCGACTCCACCGCCCCCCCTCCCTCTTCTTCTCATAACACCTTTTTATTGAATGAATGACGGATTTCTCGCTTCACTTAATTCCTTCCTTCTACGGGCCATCCGACTGCAGCGCACCCTGTCGATGGCCGATTGGCTCGGTGCTTGCCCAGATCCCTTCTCGCGCCGTGACCTGATTTCTGTGCCTGCGCCATCATGGGCAATGTCGCCAGCCGTCTCGATGAGGCGGGGAATCTGTTCTTTAAGGACCAGAATCGATGTAAATGAAGCCCTTCTCCTCATCTAGAGAAGTCTTTTGGAGATCGCGATACTGATGAAATTTTTGTTCTAGTCTCGATCGCGTCGGTCACCATAAGCAACTCCAGGCGCCGCCTGTTGACCCTAACCCCCAACGCATTCCCGGCAGTGAGATATGTAGCCAAACGGGATGCAGGCGATGATACACCGATCGAGTATATTCAGGTACCGTCACATGGATTCTGACCAGATATGCGCTGAGAAAAGCAGACTAACGTTCCGTCAAAATACAGGATCCCGACGTCCCCTCCACTGCTCCCACTCCGACTTTCTTGTTGCGCCTTGCAAACGACGATGAACTCATCTTCAACTTCACCTTTATTCTCCGTCAAACATCAACGGGCAACGCTACCGGATCTACCGTCAACGGCGTCTCGACCTCGCTCCCCGAAGTGAGCGACACCATCCTAAATGGGCTTACTTTTGCCCATGCGTCAAACTCGAAAGAACTCGATAACCTCATCACGCGGGAGTTTCACGCAAACCCCAACCTACAAAACAACTCCAATGTACAGCTCATCGGAGACTTTTCTACGAATGGCACCCCATCCGTGTCTTTTGAGTGGTCCTGGACATGGAAGCCTCCCAAGGGAACAGAAGACAAAGGAGGCGGCTGGCGAAACAGCTGCAGCTTGCTGGATTACGACCAGAGGACTAACCGCTTAAATACGCTTGCTCACTTTTCCTTCTGGGTGCACAATTCGCTACGACTGCTCCCAAGTCCGCGGATATCGTCGCCCAACCTCGAGCTACCGGTTCCTCCTCGCAGCCGCGTCCCCTCTACCCAGTCCACCGTTTCTCATCACAGTGACTCGGAGGCCACTCATCAAAATATCCCTTCCATCACTCCGCCCGAGACTGCGGATGGGGCACCCCCTGCCCCGACACAGCCCCCACCCCCACCTCCCGTGAAAGTTGATCTGCCACATTCTCGACCAGGAGATGACATGAGTGTTGTGGAAGATGGACCTTTATTCCGAGCGACCATGAAAGCGCTGGAGCAGAAAACGGGTAATATGCGCGCGAAAACAAAGAAGGTGCTTAAAAAGGCTGAGGCGGCCCAGCAGGCCCAGGCAGCTTGCAATGATGCCATGGAAGCTTTTCTGGGCTCCTTAGGGGAGACATCAACTTCCAACGGCAACGTTATTCAGCCTGCATTAGATCACTATTTCGAAAGGATCGCCCGTCAGATTTTGACTTACGAGCAGCTGAACACGCTTCAGCTACAAAAGCTTGTCATTGAACCCCTTATAAAGGTCTATCATAATGATATTAAACAAGCAGAGTCGAAGAAAAAAGACTTTGATGAGGAGAGTCGTGACTATTATGCCTATGTCAGCCGATATCTTGGGCAGCGGCAGGATTCACTCAAGGAGAAGAAGCGAGCCGAAAGTGACTCGAAATACCAGGTCAAGCGGCGAAACTTTGAGCTGAAACGCTTTGATTATTCCTCTTTCATGCAGGACCTTCACGGCGGCCGCAAGGAACAAGAGGTGCTTTCGCACCTCACCAAGTACGCGGATTTCCAAGCCAAGAATTTCTTGGCTGCGGCTAAGAGGATCGAGGAAATGGTCCCCCAACTGGACGCACTTATTTACGAAGTGAATCAGGCCGACAAAGAGTTTCAATTTAAGCGAACCGAGCGTGAGGAAAAGCGCAGGGCCCTTGAAAAGAACAGTAATCCGTACCTTGAACCTGATGCCGTGGCTGGTGGCACGAGTGTCTCAACTATATCCTCTGGGACTGCCAACGGGAGTGCTTCTACGGAGACTGAATTGGGCCGGGCTGATAGCACAAGCTCCCAACTCCGTGGCGTCATCAGCAACAGCTCGTCCGTCTCATCCCAAGCCAACGCAGGGTCAGTCAGCTCAGCCGCCGGTGGTAGCTCTGCACCTACAACTAGCGCTGGTGCCACCGGCGCATCGGGCCAAAATCGATTTAAGGGCATTCGGGATCTTGAAGAGAGGGATTCGCTTGGGACTGATCGTGCTGCTGGTCAGCAACGAAAGGAAGGATTGTTATGGGCTCTTTCCCGTCCTGGGTCACATATGGACCCAAAGGGTATCAACAAGCAGGCTTGGCATAAGTAAGTGACGCACCTCGTGAATGGGCTCTGATCCATACCCATGCTAATATTTACCCAACTTTAGATTCTGGATCGTGTTAGACCAGGGAAAACTTTCAGAGTACAGCAACTGGAAGCAAAAATTAGACCTCCACATGGAGCCTATTGATCTTCGAATGGCATCTGTTCGCGAAGCTCGAAATGCTGAGCGACGATTCTGCTTCGAAGTTATAACGCCCCAGTTCAAGCGAGTCTACCAGGCTACCTCAGAGGATGACATGGCGAATTGGATACGCTCTATCAATAATGCACTGCAGAGTGCAGTGGAGGGTGGAGGAATGCCGCAGGCACCTCCTGTTTCGTCTAAGAACGAGTCATCTACTGGTCGTGATATTGGGTCTGTGTTGACGGGTAAAAGCTCGTCCGTATCTGGTCATCACTCCTATTCGAGCAGCTCCGCCACCGCTGGTGTGACGCGTCGTACAACAGTCGGAGCACGCCCCAGCTATGTGCGCAACGATAGCAAAAGCTATGAGGAGAACCCCTCGCGGCTACTACAAGCGGTGCGCGATGCAGATGAGGGAAACAATTGGTGCGCCGATTGTGGATCTTCCTCCAAAGTTGAATGGGTGTCAATCAACCTCGGAATTGTGCTGTGCATCGAGTGCAGTGGTATCCACCGATCTCTGGGGACCCACATCTCCAAAATCCGGTCTTTGACTCTTGATGTTCATTCCTTTTCGAACGACATTGTCGAGATTCTCCTACAGGTCGGCAACCGGGTTAGTAACATGATCTGGGAGGCAACCCTGGACCATTCGCTCAAACCAAGCCCACATTCCACGCGGGAGCAGCGTCTCAAGTTCATCACGACTAAGTATGTCGATCGAGCTTATGTTCAGCAATTGCCATCTTCGCGATCCCGGTTTGCAACTCCTAATGAAACCCTTCTTGCCTCGATTAAGACAAATGACATTCAAGGTGTCTTGTATGGGATGGCACTACGTGCCAATGTGAATGTCACAGATCGGTCCCGCAATACACACGCCGTCTTCTTGGCCCTCGCTGCCGCTGACCCTGCTTCGCCTGGATCCACACCCACTAGCCTGACCGCTCGGTCCAGCGCCAAGGCAATCCCTTTCCCTGTTGCCGAATTGCTGGTCCAGAACGGCGCGGAGATCCCCCCACAACCTCCCTCCATCCCCCTTTCTCCCGCTGCACAGCTGTATCTCAGTCAGCGCACTGCGCGGAATTCTGCATTCAGCGCCCCCAGTTCTGCCGCAAAGGCTGCCGCAAGAGCTGCCGCTAGTGACACTCTTGGATCCCTGCCCACCATCCGAGGCTCAAGCAGGGACAGTTCTGCTTCATCCGGGTCCCAAGTGCCTAACTCCGTCGATACGAAGGAGAAAGACAAGTTGTCCAAGCGAGGAAGCGCCGGCGCTCGATTCGCAGGGAAGGTAGCATCCCTCGGGATTGACCGATAATGTCCTCGGCATCCCGGGTGCCGCTTCCATTAATTCCTAATTATATCCATCATAATGAGACTCACATGAACATTTCCCCTCTGATGACTCTTTCTGTGTATGACTTGGGTATTTTTCTTTCTTTTTGTCTTTTTGTTTTTTGTCTTTGAAATATTCGGTGGCCACCTTTCCATCCTTTCTGCACTGAACGGTTGGGTGGTTTCTTTTATCCATTTTCGATTCGGTTGTTGGCACCTGTCTTCACCATCATGATTTTAGCTTTTTGGCTACCCCCTTCAAAGGGCTGTGGTTTGTTGCATGGATACGTGTTTTGCATCTTCACACTATCCTCTCCATTTTTGGGGGGGGGGGGGGGGGGAACAAGACTTCCAATCTTGAGGGGGCTCTTCGTTATGTACCAATACCCCAGCGATGCCTTCCTTCTCCTCGCCCTAAATTTCTTTTCAATTGGCGGCTTGGTGCCAATCCAAGTGTAATCTGACGACTGGCTTGGTGGATTTGTCACGGGTTTACTTTGTTTTAGGGCTGTACATACCACCTTGGGCGTAGTTCCCTTCCCTGAGAATGAATATTAATCCTTTGCTCCTCTTGATCATTTTGACCAATCTTCAAAGTATAGATCACCTCCCCAATCGATGCGTTATAACCTTATATATGCTCCTTGCTTCTTACAAAGCTCTTGAAGTATTGGATAACTATGTCTACATGGGTTTGATTTAGAAGCATATACTTGGTGGACCATACTTAGAATATACTACGTGCAGTATGTCTGGGTTTAATGATAGTCATAATTATACTCTTCATGGTTAGGTCTATCTCCTTTCTGTGGTCACCAGTTGACATTGGGCAATTCAGCAGGGGCTTGCCTTGAGTTAGTGGCTTTCTATCTCATGCCACAAGGTATCTCAATGGAGCGCACAAAACATCAGTCTCAAAGCGTGGCCTGTACACAGTTAGGGCGGACTGTATTTCGCTGCCTAGAAGTGGCGATCTGCTCCTCTTGACTCATTCCATCGGCGCCAACAGCTGACGATGCTTGTCTTCATCGAGTAAAGCCGTGGGTCAGTGGCGTCTGGAAAACGACCAAGACATGCAGTGAGATGGGCAGTAAAACAGGATCCTCGGAAATTCCAAATCATGTGTGGACCAGATTTCAGCGACGACCCCGGAAGTAACGGTTCTCACAGCCGCCAAGGACTGTACAGGTCCATTGGTCTGAGATCAACCAGTCTGACACGGGCTCAATGGTTGATCTGTCACGCATGGCGTTGTGGCAGACTGGCAGTGAACGCCAGGTGGACTAGCTTCTTTCCTAAAAGAGGAATGAGCTGCTTGCTCGGTGGGATCTGCAAGGGCTGATGAGAGAAAACCTGCTCAACTCTTCTTTCAAAAAGCCTTACCACGTTGTCCTGTCCCTTTGTCCACCCTTTCCCTTTTGTAGCAATGGAGTTGCGAATCTCTGTCACAAGGATGTGGGACCATCGCCTCCTCGGAGTTGCGCCAGCCCCAGGCTGATCCCCATCAGATCACCGGGTTCTGATTAGGATACTGTACTCTCTCGGACCCCAAGACTAAGTGGGGATTCATCTGTGGGTTTTATGGAATGGATGTGCGTTTTCTGAACTGGGAACGTTGAATTCTCGGAGCACTACTGTCCACGAGGGGCTTCTGGTACCGATGCCAGTTGCGCCCTCTGATGCCATCGGATATCATCGATCGAATATTTGGATACAGCAGTGGCGTTCAATGGGTCGAAAGCGGACCCACCAAGAAATTCTCATTTTGGAGATCATATTCTCTGAGGAATTCGACTGTTTTTTTTTTGATGAGTCAGAATAAACAGAGTGCTGATTGGACTCGTTAGGAACGTGGAGAAACAAAAACTGATGCATGAGCCTATGACGTCATCAACACCATGTGGCGCCTGAGGTGCGTACAGTGCCGATCTCGTCTGCGTGGAGCGTGACGATTCTTGTCTGAACAGCCACTCGCCGTGGTATGATCCCTCAAGAATTCACTCTGTATATGTTTACAGTAAAGACCCCTTTGCCAAAGTTACCCAACGTGATGGATTTACTTACTGTATACAGTACGAAGAGTATGTGGAGGTTTCAAAAGGGGCCCTCATTTCCCTCTTCAGTGCTCTGTGGTACATACTCCCAATCCTTCAGGGTATTCTGAATTGAGGTACACGCGGGTATGCGCCAGAATTCCAACTTCTGCTGCTATTTTTTGGTCAGAAAATCCAATGTGTATTGTAATGTACCAGGCGTTCACGATAGACTTGCCGGATACACCGACGTATCTCTTCGTATTACCATTTCCTCCAGCTGTTGTGGCGAGATTTCAGATTTTGATCATGGTTCTGGGTTAAGTGGCTTGTTTGGTGTACAGTTCATGTTTACATATTTACATTCAAGATCACCTCATTGCCGGCTAAATGGATAAACGGATAAAAAGAAACCAACCCACGGTTAAGTATAGACAGTCTTCTACAGTGTAGATTGATGCGCTCTGGAGGCTAGAATATATCTCAATAGTTCATTGAGATCACGTCAAAACAATTTTGGGGGTTCTATTGAGTGATCTACAGACTATAGTTTGTATACGTTATTGGTATACCTCAAAAGTCTGGATAGAATCTATACGAAATAATTGGGAAATTTACATAATCACAACGTCAACGGCTTCTGTATTCGATTGTAATTGTCCCCATAGAATAGGTACAGTAATATCATCTTTGACGTAGTAAGTAATGTAACAGTAAAAGATGAACCTTGGATGCGGTGTGGTCGGTTCTGGTTGATTATGATTGGCTGGCATCTCATGCCGATCAATGTCAAGCAAGTGGATCCTCTCACTTCTCAACTTCCTCTCACCTTCTCACTACATACTGTACCGGCACTTTCCAGTTCCATTTTCTAGTCGTTGGATCCACCTCCATTTTCTTTTCCAAGGTTTCTTATAGCATTCTCCATTCGTGGAACCCTTTTTACTGTACTTCTGGATTTCTTTTCCTTTTGGTTTTGTACCCCGAAACTTGGTTGAGTGGGGACATGCTTGACCCACTCCCTCTCCAAGACCCTCTCACAAACCTGCCATCAAACTTCCAGCTCAAGATACACCACTGCAGCGGGTTGCCCGTTACCGACAGAGTGGGCTGATCGACCTGATGCCTTGGGTCACTTCCGGGAGCCCAAACGTTGCACTTATGCATGGTTGCAAACCCTCAAAAGCCACCATGTACAGAAGCGATTCTAGCCTAGGCTTCTGTGTCGAATAAGAGGAGTCTGGACTGCACCACGTCTCCAGCTACCTAAAATGGTATCATCCGTGTGAGCGCCACATTTCCAGACCTTTCACGGGATTTGACTGGAACCATTCCTGCTCCACGATTGGTGGGATCATGATCGAGCCTAGTGGGAGTGTACCAAGTTCACACTCCATTCCATCCACGCTTTCCCCTTACTGCCTCGGCGCCGCCCGTCGGGATACACAATCCGTGCTTCCTGTCGTCCATGATAGGCTGAGTACTTGCTGGGTCTGTGTACGCGGTCCTGTGTAATTTTTCCAGAAGGTGGAATGTTCCTTTCCATCCGCGCGGATAGGACCTTCATTGCCAGGTAATACAATCTGTATTTTTGTTTTCTTTGGGGGGGTTTTTTTTCGTTTTCAATGTGTTTTTTTTTTTTTTTTTCCAACAGTTCGCCCTCTCTGTTCCTCCCCACCTTTTTATCCCCTTCCCCCCTTTCATCCCACATTAATCCACCCCTGACAATGGCAAATCAAAATCTGCGTCACTACCACAGGTGTACATGTATGTATGCGGCTACTGTACACAGTACGTCTTGTAAATCCGCCGATGACCAGATCTTCCAATTATAGTACAGGCTCAGTACTCCAATATCCTATGGCATGCAGTCCCGGAATCTGGCCCAATGGCCATCGTAGAATACATCCGTCTTGTCCGGTTTGGCACGATCTCTTAGGAAGTAGCCACACTGACAAATTCGTGTGCGCCATGTGGGCATGATTACCCGACATTGCTAATGTCTTGAGATCCGTGGGCCCTCGTCCAGCCTAGATTTCCCTTCTCGATACTTCCCACGAGTCTCAAGGATTTGAAAACTGGCCCTTTTCGGGCTCCACTGGATGACAAGCATTTGTCACTGCAGGGGCATCTAAGACGCGAAAGATCGTCGTCTGGGCGGCAACGTGCCCCATTCTGAAAAGGATTCCAGCCTAATCCAAAAGACCTGCCTCGGTATGCTCAACGAAGAGGGGCCGCCACAGAAATCCTCACAACAGGGCCCACCGGACCAGTATACCCCCTCGACCCGCTTGAGCTTCCCTGCTCCGATCATTGCCAATCGGTAGAAAATCCGGGATGAAGAACCACCCTTTGTAACCCTCATCTGTGCTCGACGCAATATCTCCTGCTCCTGTCAGCCACAGCCAAGAAGTGTGTTTGGGCGTCCAAGCCTCTTTCCACTTCCCCATCCGCCACTGTTTTGAATCCACAAGAACCCTCGAAGGCGTTGGGCGTTCGTCAGCCGGCCATTACAGTATCTTTTTCTTTTTTTTTCTTCTTCTTTTTTTTCTCTTTTTTTTTCTCTTCTTAAAAAAGAAAACGTCTCTG
This sequence comes from Penicillium sp. IBT 16267x, assembly GCA_028828865.1. Classification (NCBI taxonomy): domain Eukaryota; kingdom Fungi; phylum Ascomycota; class Eurotiomycetes; order Eurotiales; family Aspergillaceae; genus Penicillium; species Penicillium sp. IBT 16267x. The sequence goes on along the minus strand of JAQJZQ010000005.1, from coordinate 4,583,470 downwards.
CCCTTTCCCGTCTCCACAAGATATCGGGTATATCTGGGCTGTGCCAGACCCCCGTGCGCCCTTTGCCAGATTCTATTTTAGTGTGCGAGAGTTAACTTGACTTAAGCCACATTTGATCCCCCTCATCTCGGCTTTCCTGCATTGGGCATTCTAGTTCGCTTCGGGAATACTCCGTGAAAAACGCCTGGTGTTGATCGTATAGACATCTGTACGGACTCTCCCGTTCAAGCTGTTTTCGGTGGATCACGTTTTGATTCAGGAAGGTACGTTCTCATGTCAATCCCTCCCCGATCAAGCCTCAACTCTGTGCGAAATGTTCCCCCAGCCCTACAAGTACGAGCGAATCATGCTATTGGCGGAGTTAGGTTCCAGGTTTCTTTGATTTCCAACTCGGTCTAGCCCTATGTGTGATGTCCCTCTGCCCTACTCTCCTTTCTCCAGGCCTTTGGAAAGGATATGTATTGATAGAAGAGCACTCGTCTATCTATTCACGCTTGAAGAGGGGGGTGATTGACATCTGGACCTTGTCCCCACCCAAATCACTCTCTTTGCCCCCTTTGCTCCCATATGATTCGATATACTGCCGTTTTTCCTTGTTTATATCTTTTCTTCCCAGCCATTTTTATTCTTTTCCGTGAAAGATGAGCCACACCAATGACTTTCCTCTCGGGAAGTCGGACCTGTTAGCCCTGCCTAAGCGCGGGCAATACACTTAGCCTGCACAATGCCTCTCCCCCCTCTTCATCCCATCACTATACCCAATCTTTGTTTTCTGCTTCTGACTTTCCTTTCTTTTCTCTTCTTTTGATGTTTCGACTTTTTTAAGCATTGCCGTCGTCATCAGTGTTGCTGGCTTTTCTCCCAACTCCCCTTTTTTCTTTTTTTTTTTTTGTCATAGTGGTTGATTATTAACCCGTACACGCACATTGAGCAGAAACATCGACTGCTTCGATTATTGTGTGGTGTCAGTTATTGCGCATACTATTTTAGTATTGTACTGTCTCCGTAGACCCAAGTGGTCTCACACTCTGGGGAATTCTGGACATCTGAGAGGTTAGTTGGATACAATATTGGATCCAATGTTCCCCGACTTAATATATTCTGTTCCTATAGAGTCTTCTTTTCCTCCTCATTCCATTCGACCTAGTTTACCGGGCCCCATGGGCGATGTTCCTTCAGACAAAGTCAACTCATCTCGGGGGGCAGAAGGGACCACCTTGGCATCAGAGCCGGATGTTTCGAAGCCAACCCCAGGATCTGGTAAATTTTCCCTCGGCTGACCCTGCGCACAGATTGCTTCGAGATAGAAGCGCTGACCTTGTCCGGTTTTATAGGTCCCGATAATGCTGGTCAACCCACGAGACCAGCGCAGGGCAACCAATATTCCAACCCCGGCTATATGAGACATGGGAGATATGAACCCTCATCGTCCATGATTATGAATCACATGGCATATTCACTGCCAAATCCTCAGTCACAACCGTCGCCGTTTGAACCACATCGTGCAAATCAATTTCCTCCCGCCCCCGCCCAAGGCATTATTTATCCAATGCAGTCAATGAGCCCTTATCCTGGACAGACTCCAGGCGGAGTACCATATGGCATTCCTTTCAATCCGGCTTACTCGCCATATGGCCTAGCTCAGCACCCAGGGACGGTGCCACATGGTGGTGGTGGTCACTACCCGTCATATGTCGCAGCCCCATCCTTGCAACCCATGGGCACCGGACAGGCCCCTATCTATGGGAGTGGTTATTATGCTCACCCTTATGCAGCACCATATGGACATGGCACATCTCCCTTAACCAGCCCAATACAGCCACGACCCCAAGCTCGCCAGGGTCCTCGAGGACCATTGCCTGCGAACACCCCGAAGGAAGACAGACGGCTTTCGGAAATGGATTATGATGTTTCGAAGACCATTGTGGACGGTTCAAATCCTTCGAGACTAGCACAGGCTCCATTACTTGTCGGTATGTTCACCTGCTGAACATTGGCAGCGGGCCTTGGATTGTGCTGATGCGTTGTGTGCTTCGCAGACCCAGTTTCTCTCACCCACCCCGTGTCGACCTCCAGCACCCCCCGAGGACCACCCCGCAAACCCAAACAGTCCGGTAATGCTCTTTGGGTCGGAAATCTCCCGCCGGGAGCCAATGTGATAGATCTCAAGGATCACTTTTCCCAGGATGCGACCAGCGACATCGAGAGTGTGTTTCTCATCTCCAAGAGCAACTGTGCATTTGTGAACTACAAATCAGCAATCGCCTGTGCCGCTGCACTTGGGAGATTCCATGACTCCCGGTTTCAAGGGGTTCGTCTTGTCTGTCGCCTTCGCAAAGGCTTTACGGTCCCCGGGTCGGGGTTTACGGGCCAGGCCACTCGGCGTTCCGAGGAGAGTACCGACCCTACAGACGAGGAGTCCTTGGGTACCACCGAGCTCAGGCCTATCCCACCTCTGGAAGATGGATCCCGTTCATCTGATCGATATTTCATTGTGAAGAGTTTGACCGTGGAAGACCTCGAAATGAGCAAACAGAGTGGGATCTGGGCCACCCAGAGTCACAATGAGACCAATTTAAACCAAGCCTTTAAGGTGAGTCCTTGTTTTGCCCCTGCAATATAAAGTGGCCCCATGTCTAATCTCGGGTTCTACATTTTGCAGACCACCGAGCACGTATACCTGATTTTCTCGGCCAACAAATCTGGTGAATACTTTGGATATGCTCGCATGCTCTCCCCGATTAACGACGACGAAGAATTGGCGTTGGAAATGCCTGCTCGACCGGAACCTATCCTGGGCAATACGGAGGAATTGGAGGTGACGCCGACCTTGGCCACTTCGACGGCTCCAAAGGGTCGAATCATTGATGACTCGGCCCGGGGCACGATCTTCTGGGAGGTGGAATCGTTGGAGGATGAACATGATGATACCCGTAGTGAGAAGAGCGAAGCCCCGATGGAGGAGCCCGAGACTGATGGCCAGACCTTTGGCAAGCCCTTCCGCATTCAATGGCTCTCTACTGGACGAGTGCCGTTTCACCGTACTCGCGGGCTACGTAATCCATGGAATGCCAACCGCGAGGTGAAGATTGCCCGCGATGGGACTGAAATCGAACCGACGGTCGGCCGAAAACTGCTTCAGCTGTTCCACCAAACCTGAGGTACATCATGATCCCCCAGGTTCCACCACTGTGTGATTTTGTGATTCGAGGGGGAAGGTCCGAAGAAGGGGGATCCACAGTCTACAGGGAATGCTCCCCTAGTAGTGATCCCCCTCCTTCCTCCATCTCTGCCAGTATACATCTGCTCGTCAACCTATATGCAGGTATATTTGTGGAAATGAGAGATTGTGTACTGAAAAACAATCTATGGGAAACGAGTAATACATGATGTACGTTTTTTTTTTTCTTATTATTTTTTACATTCCAGTGTCTTCATTCTTTTTAAGCGCCCCCAAGGTCAACGAATACTCTTTTTCCTTATCCATGTGCCTTCCTTTTGTTCTTGTTTTTGATCCTGTATCACTATGCTGGGTGAGGCGTATTTAGGTTAAAATACCTTGTGGTTTGGACGGTTTCAGTCTGTAGATGAACGACCTAATCCGTTATGAATTAGCATTAATTTAAGATCTACCGACCCTTTAAGAGATGGGAAGTGGGGCCCATTGACCCAATTCACCAATCACCTGTCCTGAACAGGAACTAAGCTTAGCCCAAAACGGCCCCGGTCAAATAAACAACGAATCAACGATCAGAATAGGAAATGTTGACATCATCAGCCGAATTCGCTCCACTCGGAATACGACCATAGGTGGCGCTACCCCAGATAATTACAGTGTGATGAGTCTACCTTAGATTATCTTTCCCCCCTCTTTGTCATTCTTCATGTGCCTCCCCTCTTTTGTATTTCCTTCTTCTCTCCATTCCCACTGAATCTCCAAATCCATCTCTCTTTTTTAAACTCTTTGCCATCTTTACCCCGCTGCTTGGGTTGGAATTCCCTTTTTAGCAGTTTCGAACTTCCTTCTCATCCCCAGCTTCCTTTAATGAGAAGGGCGGCCAGTCCGTCCAGTATCCACCCTTCTCGTTCCTGAACGCTTTTTGAACCCATTATGTCCAACAACAGTTCCACCTCTCCCATCAACGTCCCTGAGTCTGATTTGCGTCCCAGACGGGGGTCCGTTGCGTCCGGCCTCCCCTTCACCGATCTCTTCTCGAAGAACAATCAACCTGCCAAGGAGGCCAACGCACAGACGGGCCCGGGCCAGCGACGGCTGTCAATCACCACGCTGGGATTGTCTGGCTCGCCGACCCAAACGTCCCCCTTCGGAAATATGTCTCTCCGTCGTGGTAGCCTGTCCAGCTCCTGGGGCTCTGCTCCTAACGAGGATGCTGTCACAGAGGATGCAGAGGGGGGCTCCCCCAGCTCCCCGTTTGCCCGGCGGGTCTCCTTTGGAGCACAGGCTCTACGGGATGCCCGGTCCGGCAGTATAGGCAATGGTAGAATCCCCCCTGTTTCATTACCGACAGCGCGGCCTACTGCCCGCTCTCCTGCAAGTACCGCCACTTCTCCCCCGGATGAGAGATCTAACGTGTCTCGCCGAGTAGGCGAAGGCTTTAACTGGTCCGAGGCCCTCCGCTCCCGTGCCGAGCGAGCCCCTTCCATCGGTGGCCCCGCCTCGCCCCAGTCGGCCCGTCAGTCGCACCATCAGCGTGCGGCCTCCATTGCCTCCATGGAGCAGCCCATTCGGGAACTCCCCAAGCAGCCTAAGCAGAAGAAACCCGATTTCTTTCAGGAGAAGATCTTACGTGGTGACTTTATGGACTAGGCTGGCAGATGTCTACATTATGCTCTGTTTTTCTTCGCCCATCGCATTTTCTTATGATGAATCTGTTTGTTTTTACCCTTCACATATGTGTTTTTAGCTTCTCTCGTCGCATGAGGTTGATATCAAAAACTCGACCATGTTTCTCTGGTGCTGGATAGCGGAAGGCAAGGAATGGTTTTTTTTTTCTCAATCGGACAACATCATGACCATACTTTTCCCTTCTTCGTTGATGTGTTTTGGGGCGTGAGGGTGCATCCGAATTTTCTTTTTCTTTTTCTTTTTATCCTTTTTTATGACCTCAAGCTGGTACTGAGGGTGCTAACATATACGGCCCAAATTGATATGCAAATTTAAGCCATAATCTATTGATATATCTATATAATTTATTATATAGCTATCTATTCGTAGCTTTATATCTCAGGATCCAAATCTGCTAACTTATACCACACGCCGGCACCTGCCCAGGTGGAGACATGACTAACGTCTTCGGTGAACGTCATCTGCCGCCTTGTCCTTACTACATCTACCTTTTCCATCTTCCCACCCGTGGACAGCTATATGATTTAAAGCCATTCATACATAATTTCAAGCCGCAGACGGACCTGCTACTTCAGGATTTGCACCAGGATCCTCTGCATGCAGATGACCCGGCGTCTCACTTTGCTTCTTGTTGGCCTCGGCGTCTTCCTCAAGATCATACTGTTCTGCCACTCGTCGGTCCATGAGCTGATCCGTCGTGATCTGATACTCTGGTGCCGGTGGAGTCCACTTGGTGCTCTTCCAAGGTGGTACTCGCATCACATACATCATGTCCATCTCCTCCAGGGTTTTATTCTTACCCTCAAGAACGAAGAAGTACACCACTAGTACCGCGATAAAGAGGCACCCGGCAAACACATATCCATAGGCAAAGTCAATGTCTCCCGTAATGAATGGAGTGAAAAATCCTATCAAGAAATTCCACATCCAGTTCGAAGCTGTGGCCAGTGCCATCGCCTTGGCTCGATACCGCGATGGGTACAGCTCCGCCACAATAGCCCACACCATCGGGCCCCAAGTCATGGCAAATCCGGTGATGAACAAGCACGCAAACACCACCATCGCCTTGCCGGCACCCGGAGTGTTGGCTGGGGTGTGCACATCAAGGGAGAAGTGTCCCACTGATGCAAATACCATGAAACAGACGAACATCCAGATGCCACCAGTGATCAGCGACTTGCGCCGGCCAAAGTGCTCGATGACATATAGACCTCCAAACGTGGTACCGAAGTTTACACCACCCAAGATCATCTGGGTGACATAGGTATTGCTAATTCCAGCTCCGTTGAAGATCACCGTTCCCTAGGTGAAGATGGTCAGACTTCTAGCGCTCAGCTTCGACTCAAAAAAAGAGCCACACTTACATAGTAGAAGAAGTAATTGGCACCGGTCAGCTGCTGCAAGGCCTGAAGTACCATACCAAGAGCGATCCGATACGGCATCCGTGGTGCCTGCATCATCTCAACCCAATCATATAACCCACCTCTAGACCCCTTTTCGGTCTCCAGCTGACCCTGGATCTCAAGAATTTCGTGAACTACGACTCGGTGATTCTCAGGCACGCCGTATAGCTTGGACATGGTGGTCTTTGCGACGGCCACACGCCCGTGCCGGTAATCATATCGCGGACTCTCGGGGAACAGAAGTATCCCAAGTCCCAACAGCAGACCAAATAGGAAGGTAATTCCCAGTGGAATTCGCCAAGACGCTGTGGTATTCATGCTCTCGGTGCCAAAATTAATGCAGTATGCAACGAAAATACCCAACGTGACAAACAATTGATACGAACTAGAATTCATGTTAATCGCAACAGCAGAAGCAAGATTTGTAAGGTTCTAATTTACCAGACCATAGCACCTCGAATATGTCTTGGTGCAATCTCACCTTGATACATGGGGACTAGCAACGATAATGATCCTACACCGAAACCAGTGATGAAGCGTCCCATCATCATCTGGTACCATTTCCCATAGGGCGAAGAGATCTGGATGATGAGACCGACGTGCAAGATGATACACCATGAAAAGATCGACCATTTACGGCCAATTCGGTCAGCCAGAGGTCCGGCTATGAGAGCTCCAAAGAGAGTTCCAATTGACAACTATTGATTCGAGAAATCTATGGTTATTTATGGCTTTAGAAAAGGGATCCAGCTGTCACTCACCAGGGACACAATCAACCCAGACCGGACGTTACTGAAATAGAAGGTTCCATCGCTCTTCTGTTGACCATAACGATGTTTGTAGTTATTCATCTCCAAGAAACCAGAAATCTGACCAGTGTCATATCCAAAAATGACACCACCAATGGAGACAAATGCTCCCAAGGTCAATGATCGCCATGTCACCAATGGCACAGGGGACTCGTCAAACGAACTACTTCTCCGTTTCTCGTGGTCGACCTCCCCGGATGAATCTGTCGAGGGTGGGGAAGTGTCCCCCTGCTTGTTGAAGAAAGGAACCTTCATTGGAACAAAAGGTGAGGTTGAGATTGAATTGTAGGGAACATGAAACGGGAAAGTGAAGTTTGTGCAGTAGAAAGGCAAATTAAGCTAGGGTATATGGAACTATTTAAAGCTCCATATTTGGGTCAAAGGTGGCTCTTATGATTCCAAGTTGCCACGCCCGTAGGAAAGAGCCCGTCATGAGTGGAGCCCACCATTCTATAGTTGATAATCGGAGGATTTGAGATGATTGCCGGGGAACGTGGGTGTGTCTATACCATGGAGATACCACACCACCACTACTGTTAGATATATACATTTCAATATACACGCTTTACATTAATCCCACCAGTAATTGTGAATCTCCAGTAATTTAGCTCTTGTGCCACCCGAAGCCAGCCGAAGCCCATTTCGTCATGTCCTCCCTTACACATGTGGTGAGTGGCGGGCACGAAGTCGTGACGTCAATCAACCAAACATAATTTTTAGAGTCCTCAGTAACATTTTGCATACATTCATATTACTGGCCTAGACGAGAGGCAACGTATTCTGGAAGCGGCGAAGAATTGAGAAGTAAAATGGTTTCCATGTTGACTTTCCACGGTTGAAGTATACGTGTGCGAGAATCCAAAGCAACGGGAGATATTCCGATTTTTGCGACCAAAAACAAATTAAGATTAGTTTTAAATCTAAAATCAGAAAGAAAGGTGACTAATTTCAGAGGAATCAAGAAACAAGGCTCAACCACCGTCACACAACTAGGCAATCAGTAGGGGATACCATTGGTCATCAGTTGGAACTGATCGTAGCCCTTGGTAGATCGACTCATGTATGACTTCCTCACCAAGTCCCGCATGTACTCAGCTGCATCCCTCTCGCTCTTATCCAAGACGAATCGATCACGGAAGTTCTTGAGGGTCTCGGGCTTGAAGCATGGCAAACCACTATCCAGCATCAAGGACACAATATGCGAAAGCTTGGTGCAATAAGGGCGCGAGGCTAGGAAGGCCTTGACAACCATCGACTCGAACCAGCGGTAAGGTTGAGTGGCAGTTGGATTGAAAGAATGGGTTCCGGGCAAGCCGAGCCCGGGATTGCCGCTAGGATGATGAGCTGGATCGTGAGTTCCACTGATCACCGCGACCATTTCGGAAGTCAACTTGAATGGTGCTCGCTCGAAACGCACACCACCGGGGGCAATGTCAAAGCAGAAACCAAAGTCGATGTGAATGATGTGTCCAGCATCATCGATCATGATGTTGCCGTTATGTCGGTCTTTGAACTGGAGCAGATAGGAGATGACGGAGTAAGCAGCCATACTCTTGACGAAGTTGGTGCGTGCCTCCTGGAATCTGATGGAGTCTTCGCCTCCATATTTGGAAACAAAGTAGTCATACAATCCATTTACAGCTTCACGCCCAAGCATATCGCGAGAAATCGAATTGGGCAACACATCGATCACACCGCAACCAGGAGCTGTGGAGGTGACCCGATATGGGAAGACCCAGACATCGAGCCCGACGCTGGAGAAGATGCTACGGAAGGCTGCAATCATCTGCAAGGCGAGCATGTCTTGACGACAGTCATCGCCGACTTTGAAAATCGCCGACTGCCAAACCTCATAAGTCTCCTGTTCAACATGGGAAGTTCGCTTGGCCACTTGGCGAGACTCGCTACCGTGGGGACGAGCTCCCTTAGTGGCTTCCAGCCGCGGCCGGGTCTTTTGAATCCGGAAGGTTGCCATGTAGGGCGCCTTTGCGTGGCTCTGTAAGGGCTTGCCGGATTTCCGATCAATGCCCACCACCACGCCGTCGGGGTTACTAGGGAGATACACTCCCACCTCCACCTTGATCTTACGGAGCTCCTCCTCGATCTTCTCCTTCTTCTCGGGTTTACTCTTCTTGATATAAGGCCGAAGAGTACCAGAGATACCCGTGATCTCATTGAAGAAGGAAAACTCTCGTTCATAGAATATGCGCTCCTCGTCAGAGAAGCTCGAGATCAAAGACTCAATGAACCGATCCAGTGTCGGCTTCAGGGGATCCGGCTATGAAACCACGTAGTCAGTGTAAATGATCAACACACGAGTTGCAATAGGCTTTGCGCTTACCACCTGGGAATCCTCATCCTTGTAAGAGTTGGCTTTCATGTTCCAAATCACTTGGTGAGCGAACAACTGCGACAATTTTGCCGTCTCGAGGATATAGCGCTCGACATAGCCTAAGGCGTCGTATCGCAAAGCTTGGACCAGCTGCGGTACAAAGTAGAAGCGCACATCGATCGAATGACTTTCCAGAGCCCGCATTGCGTACTGCAGGATGAAGGGGTGGTTGCCGTAAGCGGGTAAGAAGTAAGTCAATGCCTCTGTGGGATTGACCGGCGCCCAGAATAGTAGGTACTGCAACACAATTAGCCATTGGGCATGAACAAGGCGAATAGAAACACCGACCTTCAGCTGGAAGTTGACATCAGATGGCAGAGATGACTCGAACATGATCTCTAAAGCACTTGCCTCCGGGATGGCTTTCTCGGGGAAGTTCAAGATCAACCACCGGACGTCGCTTTGCATTTTCGCCGATGGGAACCGGGTAGCAAGCTGAATGGCCAGGCCCGGACTCTCTGTCCAAGCAAGTCGAAGGAAAGGTGTGATAGCCTGTGATACTGTTATTAGTCTCGGATCAGAGTGATCAAATGGTTTGACAGAATTACAGAACATACATCTGTAGTATGCTTGCCACCAAGCGATGGCATGTGATGTTTCCGCTCAGGGTCCAGGGGAAACAGCCAAACTCGAAGACGCGATCTTTCATTCTCGATGAGAATTTGAGTCAACTCCTGCTTCGCTTGGAGAGACTTGTATGCTCCGTGGGACTGGGCAGCTATGTCTGCAACGCTCCGCAGAGCGGAGAGAACATCACCAAGGATTTTGTCTTCGGCTTTGATCTGCAGTCGATTACCACCAAAGGACCACCTGGGTGGGTATCTAAACCAGCTCAGCGCGGCAGACAGGATTTGATCTTTAAGCTTCCAAGATGCAGCGGGGTTCCGCGGGCTGAAGTGTTTCAAGACGCTCAAGCCAAAGAGAACGATGCGGAAATGGATCTCTCGAGCCAGAGGATGACACTGGGTCTTTGAGAGGCCAACAACCGTACTGCTGATCAAGCGACCAAACAACTGCTGGTCCTGCAGATTACCGAGGCGGATGGCATTAAAATGGCTCTCAAAAAACAGCAGAACACGCAAATGGGGCGAGAGTGTGTTCTGCGCGGCTTCTTGCTTCTGGAGCATCAAAGCTTTGTCTGTGGGCAGCAATTCTATCTGGGTGTGCAGCGGATCGGGATACTCAAAGGATATATCGAACAATCCCTTTCGGCGGTGAATACTTATTTCCCAGGCTTCCGCCACCTCCGCTAGGATACGTGGCTCGATATGAGGGTTTTCATGGATGACACCAAGCCACAGAGATACACCCAATTTGATTATTTCCTTAGTGAAGATTTGGAATGGCAAGGCCACCAGGTAGTGGACGACTGATAGACAAGGCTTGCTGCTGCTGCAAATGAGACCCGCTGCTTGCCGCAGAACATCTCTGACCTCAATCAAGGGAATGTCGTCTCCATTCATGCTGCGTTCATAGAGGGTAGATAGGGAGTAGTCGATATCATTGGCGGACTCGAATTCACATACGGCTTCAAGCTTCGGACTGTCGCCAAGATGGAATCTATTGTCTGGAACAATTGACGAAGACACCTCGGGGCGACGGTACTTCTGACGGGTCGTGTAAAGAGCCATGAAGTCCGAGGCGATGTTGACATCATTTGCATTATGACCCTCAATGGATCCTAGTCGCGGGTCACTCTGCGGGATCAGGGAGCCCATTTCAAGAGCGAAGGAACGGCCCAATGCAATATGCCCATAGCCGCCATCATCATCATACTCCGAGAGGTATGTCTGAAGTAGGCCCTTGATATCCAGTGGCGCAATATTCAAGACCGCAGTCACCCATGTTCGAGCTCGGACAAGGAATCGGTCCAATGTCACTTTTCTGAGTGCATAATTATCAGGCAAATCAACTTTCACAATCCCCATAGGTGAGACCAGAGTGGGCTTCCACTCAAACTCATCTAGTTCTCCTTGCAGACAGGATGTCCACATCACGGTCAGGATCTCAAGCAAAGCGAAAAGAGAATGCTTTTCGCAGAGCGCAGAGGGACATTGACTGATGATTTTATCCGTACATATCATTGCAATGCTTTGCACACGTTCGATGCGGTGGCAGCAAGCTACCAGATAAGCGGCCAACTGCTTTGAAAGGTACGGCGCCGAAAAATCGTCATATTCTTCGGACAAGGTGCGTGAAAGATAACAAGTCACGGTTTTCTCGGCGACAGCATTCATGCAAACAACCATTTCAGACGTGGCTAGAGAAGGATCACGGAAGTAACGGAGGATCTTGGTGCAATCCCCTGAGGATGCACGGAGACTTTCAACTAATAATACGGCGTTAAGGAAGACGGCTCGGGGGTAATCTAACCGTTTGACATCGGCCTCGCGACCAGCCAGCTCTGAAATTAAAGTTCGCTTTTGCTCCAATACTCGCTGAGGGCCCGTGCCTCTCCTGAGCACGGTATTGAGTTCGACATCGCTCTCGAGTAACTCCATCCGATCCTCCGCCACAAGAGGTGGAGAATGACTTGCCAACAAACGCAGTTCCCTGTAATATTCGTGGAAGACACTGGAGTTGAGCGTAATACCGTGAATGGCGATATTGAACCAGGCATCACGGAACAAAGACAAGGTGGCATCATCATAGTCTAGCACAGGATCCGGAGTTTCTGGGGAGCGCTTTATGGACGAAACCAGAAGAGCCAGAGGTTTCAATAGAGAGGTGATATCGCTGGGGGCGAAAACAACCTCCGCATGACGTTCGGCGTCGAGGTCAGGAACATCTCCCTTGTTGACAATACTCTCCAATAAATGGGTCAGATAAATTGCGTGGAGTGTTGAGTGCTGATCCAAAGACACAGAGAGGTATGCCATCGCGCACTGAACCGCATCAGAGATCATCTCCAGCCCTTTATGGGCCCCGTCGAGGTAGATCCGGTTGTAGAACTTCAGCAAAAGTTGGAACTCGGCCTTGCCACTGCTCAATGCGAGGACGGCAGTCTCTTGAATAATATAGGCGTCCACCGCAACATTTATCTTGCCAACTTTCTGCAGGAGCATGGATTGAGCCAAGGCACTGATTTTGTCATCATCGCAACTGGTGGCAATCACCACGATAGCATGAACAACATTTCGATACACCAAGGCTTCATCTTCGCCAACGGTTGGTATCGATGCTTGGCTCCCGCTGCTTGGCTGGGCATAGGATGCCAGGTTATTTGCAGTACCAGTGGCATCCCCAGTGAACTGCTCCTGGGCCGCCTGGTCGGCATTAGGGCTTGGGCTCAGGGCATTTCCTAATGAGTAGAGGGTAGTTATGACGGCATCTTCGGAGAGGATGCTGAGAACTTGGGCGAGGCACCGAGCAGCCACGGCGACCACAGAGCCTATAGAAGCGCCCCCCTGGGTCAAAAACCTCAACAGACACCTTCTTGCGATGGAGGCGCCATTCGGGGACATTCTAGCGAGAATCGCCATGCACTTCAAAGATGTCATGGCCAGTTCCGCACATGCCATTTGCTGGGCATCCACCAAAGATTCCTCAAGCCAGGATAACAGCACGTCGTTATTAGCAGCGTCCTCGCCGAGTACAACGCAGTTCAGAAAGCCGACTAGAGCATCTCCTTTCACGGAGAAGGCTAGCTTCTGCTGAGACGGGGAGCCGACTTGCAAGTAATCTGAGCCATCCTCTAGAAGGTGGATTTCCTCGCTGATGAGGCCAGTAATGCGTTCGATCAAGGCAAGATCAGACTCATCATAGCTCTTAGCAATTCCAACCCCAGCCATATACTCATCCAATAGTTGATTGTCGGGCAAATTTTGCGACCCGATGAGGGATGCTGCACAGGATTTCACAAAGCGCATGAAGCCCTCCTGGAGCAACATGGCGCCTAGAGGCCGCCCGTATGCTGCATATCGTCTAGTATACTTTCTCCAGTCCTTGAATATGCCATCAGTCCCAGTGGCATTGCGAATGGTAGAGGAGGCTGTCTCCACTGCAATCAGAAAGGACTCGGAGAGCATGGCTCGCAGGTGATCGATAATCTGAAGTTTCTCTCTTGCTGTCCAAAACACGGTGTGCTTTGCCGAGGCCTCAAGGAATCCTACGAGCGATACCGCAATGGACAAAATGGCGATCGATTCATGCACGACACCTCGTCCTCCGGCTTCAGATGTTGAGTAATGAAACGGCGTAACTGAACTAATGACCTCCGCACAGTTGTTTAGGTATCCCGTGAGACCTGCCACTGCCTCCTTCCGCAAGGTCGGAAATTTCAAGCCCATGGACAATAGCGCCGATGTCAGGCTGTGTGAGAGCGTCTCCCATGGTGACGGCTTGACGCTCTGGAGAAACGGCGACGGGCGAAACAGCTGGCTGGGCGACTCAGGCAGGTATTGGGATAATTGAGTAACTAATCGCTGAGCGTGGTCGAGCTCATTGACGGACAAGGCAGCTTTACAAAGGGCTAGCAGGACATCAAGTTCACGGATTCCCTATCGAGATCAGTTGACGTCACCGACGAGGGCTCCAAGGAGTTAAGCTCTTACCATTGGAACTCGAGACGTGGGAGCCTGGTTCTTGAGTATACCATTGAGAGTTCCATCAATCGGACGAGCTGATCTCGACTGCTGAGCGAGACGATCAAGGCCTGATCCATCCTGAGCTGGCGACTTAACAGCCAGAGCCGCAAGCTTCTCGAACGCGGAGCGTCTGACGCCGACCGATAGGCTAAGGGTACATTAGGAGCCGCAGCGGATAAAATTGGAACATTACTTACCCGTCCATATTGACTTTCGTAAATCCCTAGAAGATTTGTGGGGTAGGAGGAGTAGAGGATTATGAGTTGGGGAAACAGATAAGTTAAGGGGAATTAGGGAGAAAGGGCGTACTAGGCACGTGTTTTGGACGCGCCTAGGTTCAACGTAAGAATGTCAATGAATATTCCCAAACCAAAACAATGAGGAATTGTTTAATAGATATCATACATGAAGGAGTTAACATATTTCATTTCCTTATTATCATCAAACTTCAATAATTCTATCGTATTAAATTCTATGGAGTTTGCTATTTTCCTATTTTTAATGGGGGCGGAGAGAGGAGGCTCTTCGACCCAGAGCCTCGAACTGGAAACTCCCAACTCCAAAGCTAACTGGGGACCAAAGAGCTCTCTCCCTTCTCAACCGTCCTCCCATATTCGCCCTTTTTCTCCCATTGATTTATCTACCCCTCACATTTCTTTGATTGTGAACAGTGACAAGAGAAGGGGCAAAAAAAAAAAAAAAGACGAAAAGAGGCGTGAAAAGAAAGAAGAGGAAAATAAACAACAGTCGCTTGTGTCTATTCCATTACATTCCCGACGGTGCTCCTACCTTTGATGTCGCAGTAAGCCTGTCCAACCAACACATTTCATTGGTCTGTTGATAGAGCGCCGGAGGTGTGGTGTGTCAGAACCAGGATTATGGCACCTCGAGAAAAAAGCGCGCACAAGCGGGGCAGAGTGAGTGGTGGTCTTCCCTCTTCGGAGTGTAGGGACTTGCTGACGGTTTTGGGGCATTACTAGCTCAGTGTGGATGCCGATTCACAAGACCTGAAAAAGCCGCGTCGGTCTCAACGTATATCAAGCCAGCATCAACCTCAGGAGACACCAGTGGACCACGACTATCTGCCAACTCCGCTGACCCATGGCTACTCGACCGCCACGGACCTCCGCAACGAAGTGACGGCCACCCCACCGGAAAGCCCAAGTCGAACCCGTCCACCGTCGTCGCCCAATCCAGACTTCTCCCAGGCGTTGTCATCACCACCGGGGGACACCCAGGCCCTCTCGCAGTTTGTCTATCCCCCAAGGGCATTTGCAGATGAAGTGGAGGATGAAGATGCCGAGGGAGTCTGGGGGTATCTGATCCCACTGGATGACAAAGTGAGCGGCGCCTTTGTCTTGAAGAGGCGAGATAGTTGTGAAAACAGAGATAAGGCGGCCAAGGAAAAGTCTGGGAAAAAGTCCCAGGCCTGTAAGCAAGGCAATGGTGAAGGCAATGGTGAAGGCAATGGTCGGGCACCTAGTGGCTACCTCATTGGCCGTCACCCGGAGTGTGGTTAGTGAATCCTTGCTTCTCGGGGTATAATGCCATCAACTAACTCCATTCTCAGACCTGGTGATCGATAGCCCTACGATCTCAAACCGGCATTTCCTCCTATTTGAGGAGAAAAGGAAAGGCGATGTAGTCGCCATCTTAGAAGATCTCTCTAGCAATGGAACCTTCGTGAATGATGCTATTGTTGGACGAAATAAGCATCGTGACCTTGAAGACGGTGATGAGGTTTCTATTTTGAGTGAGGCTCGCTTTGTCTTCCGCTACCCACGCACTAGAGACACCAATCGCTTCCGCCAACAGTACCAGATTCACCGGCAGCTCGGTAAAGGCCACTTTGCAACAGTCTACCTATGTGTTGAAGGCTCCACAGGGAAACAGTTTGCAGCCAAGGTCTTTGAAAAGCGTCCCGGCGATTCACAGAAGTCACAAGCAGATGCCCTGCAGCAGGAGGTTGCGCTTCTGAAGAGTGTCAACCATCCCAATCTTCTCTGTCTCAAGGATACCTTTGACGAGAATGATGGAGCTTATCTGGTTCTGGAGCTGGCCCCAGAGGGTGAACTGTTTAATTTGATCGTGAGCAAGCAGAAGCTCAGCGAGTCCGAAACCCGCCATCTATTCCGTCAGCTCTTTGAAGGACTGAAGTACCTGGTAAATCAACCCCGTTACAGCAGACGCATAAATAGCTAACCCGACGGGATTTTTTTTTTCAGCATGAACGAGGAATTGTGCATCGGGACATCAAGCCCGAAAATATTCTGTTGGCTGACAAGAAGATGACGGTGAAACTAGGTGATTTTGGACTTGCAAAGATCATCGGAGAAGATTCGTTTACCACCACATTGTAAGTACAGGGCTAGTGCTACTATTGCCTTACACGTCATAGGTGCTAATCTTTTATTTCCATCAGGTGTGGCACACCCAGTTGTAAGTTAATCGATCCTAGTATAGACGAGATGAGCATGATACTGATTTTTCTTTCTGTTCTTTTGCAGATGTTGCACCGGAGATTTTGCAGGATACTCGTCGGCGACGGTATACGAAAGCCGTGGACATCTGGTCCCTGGGCGTTGTTCTTTATATTTGCCTTTGTGGCTTTCCCCCTTTCTCGGATGAATTGTACACCCGGGAGAATCCCCTGACACTGGCGCAACAGATCAAAATGGGCAAGTTCGACTATCCCTCGCCCTACTGGGACTCCGTGGGCGATCCTGCCTTGGATCTGATTGACCGGATGCTTGTCGTGGACGTGGAGAAGCGGATCACAGTGGACGAGTGTTTGGAGCATCCCTGGATGACTGAGAAATATTCTAGCGTCACTGACAGCACTGATGGGCTGACAGGTGCCTTGGGCAACTTGGATTTCTCCAAGCGCAAGATCAAGCGGGAGCGGACTCTGCTGAGCAGTGTCAACGACGTCCGTTTCAGCGAGCATGTGGAAGGCAGTGAAGTTCCAATTAAAGTCTTCCACAAGAATAATGCTGATCAGCGCGTTCATAATCGACCAGCCAAGGCCAATACCCGTGAACCGTCTCCCGGCAATCAAGGTAGCCCCAAAGGGTTTGTGAACCTCGGCGAGCGTGGTGATCCCACATTATACGACGACCCACGGAGTTGATACAAATAAGACTTGCGTGCCCATATTGGTCTTTATTCCTTACTGTTATTTATGGGGTTGTTGCGTCTTTGAAGGTTCTATGGCGTTGTGCCTTCATTCTATGTACCGGATCGAATGGGAAATTGGGTGTGGCTTCTGGTTAGGAGAGAGAAAACAACAGATATTGACTTAATGTATAGTTGACTTGGTATGATCCAATCCGGAGTCAGAAGTCCCACAAAGTACTCCTGACATGCTAATGTTATCGTATATACTCTACATACAACGTTTGTCATGCAATCGTCTGGTACGGATGTTGCCTACCCCGACGTGGCGTGATGAGAACTGCCTAGATAAGATTCCCCCTGATATATAGGCTATAGCGTGATTTTACAATCCTATCACCTTCATTAGTATATTTATCAAAATATAAATTTATAAAAATAAAAACAGTTTCCACGAATCAAAAAGAAAAAAAAAGCCACTGGAATAAGAAAATCTGTACATTGGATAGATAGCAGGGAAACAGGGGCAAGAAGCGGGTCCCCTGGCGTGGCCTCATCGAATGATAGCGGAGATTATTATTTTGCTTCCCTTTTCCCCCCTTCTCATCCAACTTTCCCGCTTCACCTTGATTTGGAAGGGTGCAACTTTTCACTCTTTTGGTCAACTTCTGTCGCCATGGGTCTCTTTGCTACTTTTCTCGATAGGTTCTGTGAGCATTGCTCGAGCCAGTCCATCTACACCCTGGCTGTAGTCGGCAGCTTGTCCTTCATCGCACTGTCCGTCGTGGTCAATGTCTTGCGCCAGCTATTTTTCAAAAACCCCCATGAGCCCCCAGTGGTATTCCACTGGTTTCCCTTTATTGGAAGCACCATCAGCTATGGAATTGAGCCCTACAAGTTCTTCAACACTAATCGCGCAAAGGTGCGTCGTACACCTCCGATCTGAGACTACGTACCGTTTCTAACAAAAGGCCATTGGGCTCGTCTGATAACAGTACGGTGACATTTTCACTTTCGTCCTTCTCGGCAAGAAGACTACCGTCTACCTGGGTACAAAGGGCAATGAGTTCATCATGAATGGCAAGCTGCGCGATGTTTGCGCCGAGGAGGTTTATTCGCCACTGACGACCCCTGTCTTTGGCCGCAATGTTGTCTATGACTGCCCCAACTCCAAGCTTATGGAGCAGAAGAAGGTAAGAGAAAATCCGCGTCGATTCCGATGAAATTAAATTCAGATCTCATGGAAACTAACTATGTTAAAAAAAAAGTTTGTAAAATTCGGCCTGACCTCCGATGCTCTTCGGTCCTACGTTCCCCTGATCACCAAGGAAGTCGATATGTTTGTCGAGAAATGCCCTGCATTCAAAGAGTCTAAGGGCTCTTTTGATGTCTCCAAGATCATTTCCGAAATCACTATCTACACCGCATCGCGATCCCTCCAGGGCAAGGAAGTGCGCGACCGCTTTGACTCTACTTTTGCCGACATGTACCACGACCTTGACATGGGTTTTGCGCCGATTAACTTTATGCTGCCTTGGGCCCCCCTTCCCCACAACCGCAAACGTGACGCGGCTCAGAAGAAGATGACCGAGACTTATATGGAAATTATCCGTGAGCGCCGTGAGGCTGGTGGCGAGAAGAAGGAAGAGGACATGGTCTGGAACCTCATGTCATGTGTTTACAAGAACGGTGTCCCGGTTCCTGACGAAGAGGTGGCACACATGATGATCGCACTCCTGATGGCTGGACAACACTCCTCATCTTCCACCGCTGCCTGGATGGTTCTGCGTATGGCGACTTGCCCCGAGATCATGGATGAGCTTTACCAAGAACAAATCCGAGTCCTTGGTGAGGATTTGCCTCCTCTCACCTACGAGACCCTCCAGAAGTTGGATCTTCACTCCAAGGTTATCAAGGAAACCCTTCGCATTCATGCCCCTATCCACTCTATCATCCGTGCTGTCAAGAACCCCATGCCCGTGGAGGGCACACCCTACGTGATCCCCACCACTCACAACCTCCTCTCTTCCCCTGGTGTCACCGCAAGGTCGGAGGAGTGCTTCCCGCAGCCTCTGAACTGGAACCCCCACCGTTGGGATGAGGACACCGCTCCCAAGGACGAGGACGACGAGCAGTTTGATTACGGCTATGGTATGGTTAGCAAGGGTACTAACAGCCCGTATCTCCCATTCGGCGCCGGCCGGCACCGCTGCATTGGTGAACAATTTGCCTACGTGCAATTGGGCACCATTTTGGCCGCACTGGTGCGCCAATTCAAGTTCTCCAATCCTGCTGACCGTGTCGGCATTCCTGATACCGATTACTCAGTAAGTTACTATATCACGCTCCTTGTCATCTAGATCGGCGCTAATTTGTCCCTAGTCACTGTTCTCCAAGCCTCTGGGCAAGTCATATGTGCGATTTGAGAAGCGTGGAACCAAAGAATAGATGGAGCTGTGGGCCAGCAAATTCTTTCAACATAAGAAAAGAAATGAAGCCCAAGATAAAAGAGCAGCATGAATTTGGAACTCGATTACATCTTTACATCTAATGACCTACCTTGATGTCGCAGAGGTTTGGGTGAACAGGAAGCCAACATATTATAGATGCACGGATCTTCACCTTGCCTCCACGTCGTTCAACGACTCTTGCCATTGTACATTACTCTTTTTCTCCCATTTTCCCGCCTCGTGGCTTGGGTTACCCCTGCCGTTTTGTGTTGATACTGTCACTATATCTATTTAATCAAACATGGATTCAAGAGGAATCGTGCCTGTAATGTGCGCTTTTAGTAGACTTATGGGGTCCAAACATGCTACAATTACCCACTCAACCAACGTCACGCCTAGAATAGACGTAAGTGGTGGTCCAAAAGCCCTTTGGTGATAGAATATGATATATAAATATAGTACAGTACGGACAGAAACACTAGAAACACAGGACCATCAGGGCTCAAGAGATATGCAAGAAACGCCATTCTATCCCCACCGATTTACGCTTTTCTTCTTTCCTCGAGTCGCCTCTTTGCCCGCACTTCCACGCGGCGCCGCTCACCACCATCCACCTTCTGCCCCCGCTTGTCCTCCCACATGCCCTCCTGGACTGTGATAGTTGCAGCAGTTCCGTGACTTCCCTTGAGCGGTTGAAGGAAAGGGCCCATGATCTTAGAGCCTCTGTGAATTTTCATGTGGGCGAATTTCGTAAGTTGGGCGGCCGAGCTGTGCTTGTATTCGGTGGCACCTGGTAACATGTTCACGATGGCCTTTTTCATGCCAGGCGTCAGAGTAGCAGAAGATGACACCCGTTGGACAGCTTCTGAGTCTGCCGAGGGCTGTTTGGTTTCATCCGGGATTTCCACCACTCGCAGTTGGGCGACGCCGTTCACAACTTGTTTCAGGTCGCCCCCCGGTCCATACACTCCATTACGGAACTTTTCACGCTTCCGAATCAGGTATCGTCGCTGGCGGGCGGGCTCAATGCCGAGTTCTCGGAGTTGGTTGGAGTTGAAGGTGAAGAGCTGGTCCCAGGAGGGGATCTTGCTCGCATGCTTCGACATTTCCCGGCCGATCAACGTGAGGAAAGTCTGGACATCAGGGACAAATGGGGTCGGTGAAGGCACAGACCGTGCCGTTTTTCCATGGAGTGGTCGGAAACATTGCTTCGAGAGGCTGACTGTCTGAAAGAGCCGCGAGGGAAGGTTGCGGAGTTGTTGCGTGCGCATTGCCATGGTCTCCAATAGGGGGCCAGACCTGTGGCTACAGAGCTATGTGTTGGTCTTTTCTAGAATTGACAAGAGAAAAAGGCCAGGCCCTTGGAATAGTAAGGAAGGAGACCGTTGGACCAATTGAACTGCGGATGCGACTTGATCTGTTTGTCACTGAGAAAGCTTGGAAATTTCGGGCGGTCACGGGATCAATGATACTCCGAGCGCGTGCGACACTTTGAAAGAGCACCTTCTCACCCTTGTACCTCCAACTTTGTCTTGAATGTGATTCAATAATTCATGACTGAAAATGAATACGTGACTTGTAATCAGACAGCTGAATTGCTGTATTAACCTCTATCCGCCTTCTCCTCATATTTCCCTCACCTGATTGCCGCTTTCCATCCCAGTCATGGCGGCCTCACCATTCACCTCTCGCTCCCCCTCCGTGGCCGTCGCATCACCCAATACTCTCAGGCTCAGAGCAACTGCAGCCCAAGACTCATCAGGGGGAGTTCTTGCCTCCAAATCTGT
The DNA here is from genome assembly GCA_028828865.1 of Penicillium sp. IBT 16267x. Classification (NCBI taxonomy): domain Eukaryota; kingdom Fungi; phylum Ascomycota; class Eurotiomycetes; order Eurotiales; family Aspergillaceae; genus Penicillium; species Penicillium sp. IBT 16267x. The sequence continues at coordinate 4,562,062 of JAQJZQ010000005.1, read as the reverse complement.
ATCCGACTCAGACCAAGAACTCACCGAACAGCTCAATGATGATGTCCGGCATAAATACATCAAAGGTAGATTGAGCAATTACATTATACCTGGAGGATCCAAGGGGTAGTTGATACTAACGAATTAAAATACAAATGATAGATAAGAAGCTTGGAGAGGGTACATATGCCGTGGTATTTCTGGGGCACCTCCGGGACGACCCATCATCCTGCATTGCTATCAAAAAGATCAAGGTCAATGCCGATTATAAAGATGGGTTGACTATGGATGCGATTCGAGAAGTCAAATACCTGCAGGAGCTATCTCACCCCAATATCATCGCCCTCCATGATGTTTTCTCTTCCAAAGATCAGAATCTGAGCCTGGTGCTGGAGTTTCTGCCCCGGGGAGACCTGGAGATGCTCATCAAGGATGGAGACATCCAGTACGGAGTGGCGGATGTCAAGGCCTGGATGGGCATGTTAGCCCGAGGCGTGTGGTTCTGCCATGAAAACTTTGTGCTCCATCGAGACATCAAGCCCAATAACCTGTTGATCGCATCGGACGGCGAGGTCAAGCTGGCTGACTTCGGCCTGGCCCGATCATTTGCCGATCCTTATCTCAACATGACTCACCAAGTCATCACTCGCTGGTATCGGCCGCCGGAGTTACTCTACGGAGCCCGACAGTACTCGGGGGCGGTGGATGTGTGGTCCATGGGCATGGTGTTTGCGGAACTGTTGCTGCGGGTCCCCTTTGTGGCCGGCAATACTGACTTGGACCAACTCTCCAAGATCTGTGAAGCGTTTGGCACCCCCACCGAAGAGAATTGGCCGGGGGTCACACAATTGCCCAACTATATCCCCACGGACCGGACGCAGCAAGTGCCTTCGCAAGGCCGAGACTTCTTCCTTCGCCAGTTCCCTACGGCTGGACCGGTGGGAGCCGATCTGTTGATGTCAATGTGTGCACTGGATCCTCGCAAACGCTATACGGCCCTGCAGGTGCTGCGCCACAACTGGTGGATGATCGATCCCCAACCAACACGGAACGAAGATCTCCCACGAAAATCCGGGGCGAAGAAAATGGGCGAGGATTTGGGTCGGCGTGGTGGCGAGATTGACGATGGGCCTTTTAAAAATGCCGCGCGACAATTGGATTTTGGAGCGAAGCCATAGTTTCAAATTAAAGTAATGATGACATGGCCTACAATGATCCCGTCTAGTGTAGATGCAGGGGACAATCATCTATTAGCGACTTCTGTGCACATGGATCAGTACTCCTGGGAAGCCTTTACCATTTCACATATGTATTCGAGGGCGAAGGAGATATCCTATACTCCCCTACTGTATCGGCATATCGTTTCCTCTTTCCCCCTTTAAAAGGTGTTTAACCACAGATAGTGGGTCCTAGAAGGCGGCAATAAGGATCAACGTGTAGGAAGGGTTCATTCTAGATACTCGAGGACGGGATTTGGGGCTGATTTGCCCCCCTTTCCCGTTGGAAAGTAATCTATCGTCGATCCACTATCTGATCCATCATTGGCCTAAGCTTTCACGCCTCGACTCCTGCTACTTCCCCCCTTTTTTTTTCCCTCACGTCCAGACCAGGTTCTGATAATCCTAAGTATATAAAGAATATTAATATACCTGCAGGGACAAGTAGGGGAAAATAGACAACCCTTTTAGTCTTGAAATTTCAGTAGTAAAAAACAAAAGGGTTAAGCAGAATTCAATTCAAATACAAAATGCCCTTTTTACTTTCTGCGGGGGATGATATTACTATTTTCTTAGGAGCTAAAACCCGCGGGATCTCTCTTCTCGACATCTTTCTCCCTTTCACCTCTTTCCACTCTCATCTTCTCTTACACACTGGCGGACTTCACGCGTTGCGATTGCAACGCATGGTTGTATGAATCTGTAAGTATCCGAGACTCAAGTCCCTCATCCCCTCTCTATCTCTCATATACACGAAATTCAATAACTGGGTGTCTCTTTTTGCCGTTCAACCTTTTTTTCTTATCCCTTCTTCTCTGTGATCATGGCTCTGTGATTCTGTGATGGCGTCTTGGTACTTGGGTGCTGACTGAGGCGTCAGACGCGACAGCTAATCTTCCGGTGGATTTCAATCTGAACCTGTCACGTTCACTCCGCATGGCAGTAGGATCCTCGTTGGCCCACGGACGAAATTGAATATAGAGGGACGAGAACGATGGCGTCAACGTCAGCCCTGCCCCAACCGTCACGGCCAGCCGCCAACCCCCCGACCGTGGCATTACCCCCTCTTCCCAATCCCAAACCGAGAAAGAGCACCCCAGCCGGTGATACACCACGATCAGCCTCACCATACCAACAACTCTCCAAATTGCGCACTCCGTCGAGCCCCAAACCGTCCGCGGCTCGCTCCCCGCTATCCAATTCTAATTCCACATCGAATCTGAGCGCCATTCGATCGGCATCCAGCGGGCGCGCTCCCGGTAGTCCGGACAAAACCTTGCGCCGGACAATCAGCATCGCCTCGTTTCCACAGCCGCCCAAGGCGGGAGGAGGTCGCCCCTCAACAGCCTCATCCGTATCGGGTATCCCCGCAAACCCTGCAGGCAGCGCCAAGCCCAAACGAAGCTCGCGACTCAGCACAGGAACCACCAGTAGCTATCGGAGCTCTAAAACTCCGTCACTTTTGAATGGAAGCGGAGATGGGAAATCCATCCTGGCAGATGCGCGGGACCCTGAAGGGTCTCCGGGCCATAGTAGAAGCTCATCCGCGCAAGGTTCTTGTTCCACCAGCGCAACGACGTTTGAAGATGCGGATGATCCCAAGTCGACCTCCAAACCTAAGGAGACCAAAGGCAACGTTATTGTCAGCGTGCGTGTTCGGCCGGATAATAATCAGGGGGGCGAGACCCCAAGAAACCATGGCGAGTGGGCAGTGGATGGACGTCAGAGTTTAATTTCTCATCGAGGGAAAGATGGAGGAGACTATTATTATGGTGGGTGCTACTACGTTTCGCGATTTCGTACATGCGGGCTGACAGCAAGACAGATAACGTTTTCGCGGCTCATGACAACAACGCCAAGGTGTACGACTCCGCGGCCAAACGCCTTGTCCGGCGGGTCATGGAGGGCTACCATGGAACTGTGTTTGCCTACGGTATGACAGGAACCGGTAAAACCTTCTCCATGCAAGGTACTGCCACTTCTCCCGGTGTGATTCCCCTCGCGATCACAGATATCTTCTCCTTCATTCGCGAAACCCCCCATCGAGAATTCCTCCTCCGAGTTAGCTATCTGGAGATCTACAACGAGAAGATCCATGACCTTCTCTCCGCCTCGACCACAAATGGTCCGGCTGCGCCTCAAGAAGAGATTAAACTCCGCGAAGATAGCAAACGCGGCGTCTATGCAACCCCGCTCAAGGAAGAAATCGTACAGAGTCCGACACAGCTTCTTCGAGTAATTGCACGAGGAGATCATGCCAGAAGAACGAGCAGTACGCAGTTCAACGCGCGGAGTTCTCGAAGTCACGCGGTCGTTCAGATCGTGGTTGAAAGTCGCGAGCGAGTGCCAGCGGGCAATTCGCAGGACAAACGCTCTGGGATCGCTCCTGGTGGCGTCCGGGTGTCGACCCTGAGCTTGATTGATCTTGCTGGCTCCGAGCGCGCCGCCGATGACAAGGAGCGCCGAACCGAGGGAGCCCATATCAACAAGAGCTTACTCACGCTCGGTAACATCATCTCCAAGCTCTCCGACGCCAAGGATAAGCAAGGAAACCCAATGGACAAGGAAGGCCGTCATCTGCCCTACCGCGACAGTAAGTTGACCCGGCTACTTCAACCGGCTTTATCGGGCAATTCCCTAGTGAGCATTCTCTGTACAATTCAACTGGTCTCCAGCGTGAATGCGCATTCTGGAGAAACTCTAAATACGTTGAAATTTGCCGCGCGAGCGAAGAATAATATCGTGAGTCACGCACAAAAGGCGGAGGAGGCCTACGGGGCCGGTGGGGCCGACTCTGGCAGTCGAGTCTTACTAGAGCGATATCGCGTGGAAATTCAAGCTCTCCGCGGCCAACTCGATACCCAGGCCAAGGCTCAAGCGGAGAAAGAGCTGAAGTGGGATGAGCAGCAGTTTGAAAAGGAGGCTCAGGCGCGCCATGAGGAGCAGGTCTTGGAGATGCAATTGGCCCGGACGGCTCTAAAGGAGCGGATTGAACATCTTAACCGGTTGATCCTCAGCTCCAAGTCCACTGGGGTCAACAATCACGGCAGCCTGTCTTCTGCATTTGGTCGTCTGTCACGTATGTCCGCTGCGGATTCTGGAACCCGCTCACTGCGGTCGTCGGCCAGTCAATCTACACTGGGTGCCGGTCATTCATCCATCAGACCAATGTCTTTCATGTCGATCAACAGCAGTGACCCTTCGGGGCTCATGCAATTTCCAGGTGCATCATTTGGAAATGAAGATGAAGACGACATGGGCGAATTTGCCGACGGCAAAGCAAGTCTGCAACGGCAGGTTACTGCACTGCAGGCCGATCTGGGTGACAAGAACCGATATATCTCCACTCTAGAGCGCCGGCTACTGCAGGCGCGACGTTCTAGTCATTCTCGGATGTCAGTTGGCGTCAAATCCAACAATTCGACTATTGCGGAGCATCCGGACCTGATGGCCTTGCTCCGCGAGAGGGACATGGAGATCAACGAGCTACGCATTCAGCTTGATGATAAGGATCGAATGCTGGCTGCCCTTCGGTCTGCCGCGCGACACCGGGACCTAGCTGCTGTGACGAACGACGCACAGTCGCCAGAACTGAAAGGCAAAGAAGAGTTGACAGCCTCCGGTAGCAACAGTCCATCGGGGACCAACAGCGCGGTTGATAAGCTCGCCAGCCCCCCAGGTCCCGTTCTTCCTGGGAGAAGTGAAAAGGATGATGACCGGAGGAAAAACATGGACGAAGTATCCAGAATGCTGGATGAAATGATTCAGGGCCGAATCGAAAGTGGCTATGGCCATGTGGAGAAAAGCCCTTTGGGACATATCAAAAGGGCCTCCAACGATAGTCGCCGAGTATCGATGTCGGCTGAAATGCCAGGCTTGAACCCTACTGGGCCTGCTCCAAAGGACGGAAATCCCGGTTCTCCCCCAAGTTAAAATCAACCAAGTGATGATACGCCTTATTCTTGTACTTTTTGCTGAATGCTTCCTGTTGATCTGATACCCCCTTCATCTGTACAAGCTATTATGTTCATTTCATGTGGTTTTGTTGTATTTTGTGACCTAGAATTGGATAGCGTAGGTACTGCCATGATATCTATATTCGACCCTTCCTCTTTGTATATGTTTGAGACAATGATAAACGTGCCAAGTGGGCATCTGCTGATTTCGCCAAGGGGTGTTGAATATGGCAGTAGTAAAAGAAAACGAAATGATGGGAATAATGATAAAAACACAAAATATGCGCCATATCAACATGGTAGTTCTCCCCCTGACAATATCCGCCCCAAGGCGCAATCACGCGGTGATTTCCAGTTCACCTGCCCTATCCTTAGCATAAACATCTTTCCACTCATCCCATAGTCGCTGCAATTCCTGTACGTATTTGGAATGAAGCTCATCGATGTATGTGTCATCAATTTTATCCCGATTTTGCTGCTGCATCACAGAAATGGGCCGTCCTACCACGATGTTCAGCGGACGGCGATAGGGCATCAACCCAACGTCATAATTGAACACTCCACGTGCGTGGAATAGGGGGATGGTAAACCCCATGGTACGCTTGACAAGCATCTGGAGTTTGTGGATAAGTGGATGCTGATCTGAGTGCACCTGTTCGTACAGGTCGTTTTCCCCGAAGGCTAGAACGGGTACCAGATCGGCTCCCGTGCGAATAGCTAGCTTGACGAACCCTTTCCGACGTTTCAACACCAGACGTAGACTATGAGGCTGGGCATTGAGAGATTCCCGGGCTCCACCGACGACAATGGTGATCGCTCTCCCCATTCCCTCGTTGTCGGCACCGCCTTTGGTCAGAAGATTCTCACAGGATTCACGAGAGACGCTAGCCAGTCCCATTGCGAGCGCATACTCTCGGTAGAAGGGAATCCGGAAGTTTGAGTCCAGAGTCAACAAGGTGTTGGTAATGCCGGGAAAAAGTTTCGAGAACCCCAGGGCCTCGGTCCCGAAGGCGGCGAAGGCACCATGCGAAATGATCCCGTGAGGGTGATAGCCAAATATGTACTTCTTGGTCGGAGGCAGAGGCTCCTCGCGATGAAGACGGGCAGGGAAATAAGATGCATAAATCGACCAGATGGGGAGCGATCGTAAAAATGAACTGCGACCTTTCAGTTCCCCGGAGGTGTGTGCTGTGGCGAACAAAGAAATATAGACCAGATAGGGCAGGAGAAGGGGCCAGAATAGAGGGATTGCACAGGTAAAGAAGAAGCTCGTCACAAAAATAGCGATTGTGAGAGTATGACTTAAGACGACAAAGGTCTGCAATCGTCGTTCGAGGCCGATATTCAATGGGGCCCAATGGATTCTACTGAGTCGTCAGCGGAGTTCGTTGATAAGATTGAATCGAGGCATACCGTTTCCTCTCCCGATTCGCAGTTCGCCCCGGAGGATGAGATCTGCGGCCAGACTGAGCGATCCCATTCATGGTGGAAAATGATGCGAAGGAAGACAGAGGACCAAAGCTCCCCGCGTTTGGATCAAGAACCAGGGCAGATGACGTTGATGTATCGATTAGGTAATCCACGTGGATCCGTGGTGGATGGACAATCTCTATTGAGTACGGATTTAGAGCAAAGAGTGTCTAAGATGTACTGTATTGGATTGAAAAGTAAAGGAAATTCAATGTTAAATTCCCAAAGTAAGAATCTCCCATGTTGCACTCCCGAAACGCCGGTCCCTATGTGTCTCTATATACAATGCAGGAAAGTTCCCTCGCTCAAAAAGGCTCATGCTTTTGCTTTCACCATGAAAATCTAATTTTAATCAGCACTGGAACAAGAGACATAAAACCAGGAATGGTTCATGATCTGGGTAAACTTACCTCGTTTAGAGATTTATCATCCATAAGCGCTCTTTTCTTCTGGGCAATATGTCGGCTTCGGAATGCCTGTCGACCCATTGGCCGCCGCTCTCGTATGACTGTTGCCTTTTCTAGACTGGATTTAGAAGGCTCAGACTTTTGTTGGGATGATGCATTCGTTTGTTCGGTGGAAGTGGTCTCAGCCGCATCAGCCTTTCTCTTTTTGGACTTCTTTTTCTTCTTTGACTCGGAGATAGAGGCAGAATCCTCATCGTCGTCGGTGCTTGAGCGGGACTTCTTCGAATATTTTGACTTGGACTTCGATTTGGATTTGGATTTCGACTTGGACTTCCGGGCCGCGGTTGACGAGTCGCTGGACGAAGCATCCTCTTCGTTGGATAGTTGATCATCTCCGTTCGACTCGGAATTCTTCTGGCTCTCCTGAGGTTTTGGGGTGGGTAGGGCTTCAACTTTCTCTTGAGCCAAGAGCCCACCATGGACAAAGCGAACCTCTTGGAATTTCAGGGCGACATATCGGGCCAGTTTCACATCGTCTCTTTTGCGCTGTTCCTGCTTCAACTCCCCATCGGACTTGCCATTCAATCGACCAAGTAGCCCCTTGAAAGCATCTAACCCGGTCGGTTCGGTCTCCCGCCCGACACGGGCGCCCAGTCCCAAGGTATCATCCTTGATCGTCACTCTGATATGGGAGTGGCTAGCGGCCGTCAACAAATCAGCATGCGCAGCATCCCGAGCCCCTAAGCGACCACCTGGGGTCCAACCCTGGGAACTCATGATTCGATGGCCGAAGCCGGTTGTAGATCGGGCCCATTGCGTGTTATTGGGATCATGGGAGATTTTAGTTTTCCTACAAATGGATTAGACTGATAGCGCAAGGAGCATATGATGGCGACATGCATACTTTCGGGGAGCAGCTAAGCCCATGATGACCAGGAGCAGGTGAGGGGAGATTTGAACTGGTTAGAGAACAAAAAGTCGAGATGAGAAAGGAAAGAAGAGAAAAGTTTGAATTTCGGGATCGAAAGATAAGGCTGAGTCAGCAGACCGATAAGATCCCCCACCCATGAACCACATCTTCACTTGGAATGATAAAGGTACTTTCTTACACTACTTGACGATCTCCTTTCCCAATCTCTATCCCAACCGAGATAGAGAAAGAAAGGGGATAATAATTATTGGACTGTTCTGCAGAAACAGAAACCCAAAAAAAGCCCAAAAAAACCAAAGGAGGTTATCAAATCCCCTATTCCGATCTTGGGCTCGCTTCCCCATATCTTCTATCACCCACTTCGAGGCAGTCCCCTCTCTCCGCGCATGGAAAAGGCCCGGCAAAGCAACAATTCTGTGTTTCGACACTGGAGCTGAATTTTCCCCACGCTAAGAAAAGGTGTGGGAATCTGATTCTCATTTATCTTCCGGACTATGTTCAATCTCCGAGTCCTCTGCCGAGACCAGCCTCAGCGGACAATTGCGCTGGTGACGGCGGATCATGTCTTAATCTTCCACTACAGTGCGACCGATGCCAGATCTGTGTCTACGACACGCTGCCAGGTGGAATTTTTGGACGTTCTATCCGCGGATCTCGGAGCCTATCGGCCTTTGGGTGCCGGTCATGGTACTTTGGGTTTGGTTACGCTAAATGAAGACTTGTTCGTCTGTGTTGTCACCACATCATCTCAAGCTGCTACTGTGAGACCTGGGGAAGCCGTGTCTAGGATTGATTCTGTAGATTTCTGTGCGTATTTTGAATCTCGATGTCTCCTGTTGTCTATATCTGACACCTACAGACTGCCTCAATCGTTCAGAATATGAAAACGGCCTGGACTATGAATCTGGGACTCAATTTGCCGCTGAGGAACGTACCGGCCAAGATGGTCGGGATGTGGTGACAGAACACCCTTTCCAGGCCCTGAAAAAGCTTCTTGGGGATGGAAGTTTTTACTACAGTCTTGACTTCAACCTCACGGATCGTTTACAAGATCGGTAAGTCCTGCCTCGGATTGAAAAGATCATTTTCTAAATCCGGGACCAGCTCGGATAAGTCGGCGGCATTTGATATCGATTCCCTGGACGAGGACATGCTTTGGAATTCATACATGATCAATCCACTTCTCCTGTTCCGAAGTCATTTGCCACCCGCGGATAAGGCCAAGCTGGACTCCTCTCAGCTGCTGACATGCGTCATTCGGGGATATGCAAGCACTCTGAAGATTCCTGCCACGGTCTCGATTCTGCCCCAGGTGCGAACAAACTTCCCATCCCTCCTAACCATTGTTTCACGGCAGTCCTCTCGGCGTGCGGGCACGAGATTCAACTCGCGAGGAATTGATGATGATGGCAATGTGGCCAATTTTGTCGAGACAGAGTTGATTCTCTGGGTCTCACCAGGCATTACTTTCTCGTACGTCCAAGTTCGAGGCTCGGTGCCGATCTTCTGGGAGCAAACACCGGGTTTGATTCCGGGACAGCAGAAGATCGAGGTAACGCGGTCAAGTGAGGCAACACAACATGCATTCAATCAGCATTTTGAAACCCTTGAGCTGGAGTATGGAGCCACGCATGTGGTCAATCTCCTAAGCGAGCTCAGGTCTGGCGAAGCAGAACTGTCGGCCAAATATCGTCAACACATTGCCCGCAGTTCCCTAAGAAAAAAGGAAGACTCTGAACACCACAGCCTTCTACGGCTGACAGAATACGACTTTCTGGCTGAGACCCGTGGTCCAGCTGGCTATGAAGCGAGCAATCAAATCAGGCATGAACTAGCTGGGTCCCTGGACGGGTTTGCCTACTTTCTGTCGGAGGACCCCACGCGGTCTGCTGCATCTCTTTTCGAACGGGATGACGTTTCTGGTGCCTCGTCCGTCATCCTGCAACAGGAGGGGGTTTTCCGAACCAACTGTTTGGACTGCCTGGACCGAACAAATCTTGTCCAGACAATTATCAGTTCGATGGCATTGGACTCATTTTTAGCACACCAGGGTGGAAGGTTTGGCTCAGATATGCATATGCGTCATTCAACCCTCTGGGCTGACAATGGGGATGCCCTCTCTAAGATTTATGCCGGCACTGGGGCTTTAAAGTCGTCTTTCACCCGTCATGGAAAAATGTCGTTTGCCGGGGCCCTGGCTGATGCCCGAAAAAGTGCCACCCGGCTCTACGTTAATAACTTTACCGACAAGGCTAAACAGAGAACGATTGACCTTCTGTTGGGCCGATTAGCCAATCAAATGCCGGTTCACCTTTATGACCCTATGAATGATTTGGTTACTGAAGAACTCAATCGCCGTGCTTCCGAATACTCTTCCAACAAACATATTCGTCTTTGGGTTGGTACTTTCAACGTGAACGGTCGTGATGAAGGCCCAGGGACCGATCTTACGCCTTGGCTTTTTCCTGAAGCAGACCAATCGAATGAAGATCCTGTGATCTTTGCCGTTGCGTTTCAAGAGATCGTTGACCTAAGCCCCCAACAGATCATGTCAACTGATCCGAGTACCCGCAAGGTTTGGCAGAGAGCAGTGCAAGATTGTTTAAACAGACATACAAAGGCAAAGGGGACGAGCAAATATGTGCTGCTAAGGACCGGGCAGCTCGTGGGCGCTGCGCTGATGATCTACGTGAAATCAGACGCGCTAAAGGAAGTCAAGAACGTCGAAAGTGCTGTCAAAAAGGCAAGTCTTAGTTTTACTTTTCATTGCTGGTTCTGCCATTGACAGTTGTATGAATAATCTGACATATGAAATAGACAGGACTTTCAGGGATTGCCGGTAATAAAGGTGGCTGTGCGATTCGGTTTGATTTCTCTAATACCAGTATCTGCTTGGTAACAGCCCATCTGGCAGCCGGGTTTGCAAACTACGACGAGCGAAACCGGGACTATGAAACGATTGATCGAGGCTTGCGGTTCCAGAAGAACCGAACAATCGCAGATCATGATACGGTGATCTGGCTTGGAGATTTCAATTACCGTATTGGGCTAGGGAATCAGATCGTGAGAGATCTTCTGTTACAACGTGATTACCAGAAGCTTTATGAAAATGATCAGGTGCCGCTTCATGTCCCCTCCGACTGAATTCTTGAACTTTCCGCTGACCAGCATAATAGTTAAATCTCCAAATGACTGCCGGGAGGGCCTTCCAGTTTTATTCCGAGGGCCCCATTGATTTTGCCCCGACGTACAAATATGATATTGGTACAGATAATTACGATACCTCGTAAGTTCTCGTCAAGCTAATCACTCAAACACCTCACTAACCCTCTCTCTGCAGTGACAAGGCCCGTATCCCTGCATGGTGTGATCGAGTGCTATGGAGAGGACCCAACCTGCGTCAAACCCAATATCAAGTAGCTGATCTACGTGTGTCGGATCATCGCCCCGTGTGGGCCACCTTTGATGGAGTAATTGACGTTGTCGATCATGCTTTCAAGGATAATCTGCGGCGTATGCTCTACGAAGAAAAACAGCGCGATGCTCTCTCCGAATCCATTCATCTGATGGATCTGGATGATGATGAAAGTCTACCACAGGGATCTATTGCGCCTGAGTTACCGCCTGCCAGCTCCGATCGAAGCAGGTGGTGGTTGGACAATGGTAACATGGCCCAGGACTTTTTTTCTTTTTTACTTAGACACAGATCACAGCTAACCCAGGCAAACAGGTGCACCGGGCAAGGCGACACTTCAACCACCCAGGGAAGGACTTGTTGCCAACATCCAGCGCAGATCCAATCCTTTCTCCCCAGACTCCGAACCTGACTGGGTGCCAGCCTCGGGACTGACAAAAAAGACCAGAAATGACAGGAAACCTGCACCACCTCCTCGACGTGGTAGAACCCTGAACGGGCAGGAAGTCACAAAATCTATAGATGCAAATTTACCCCTAACAGATAAAGCGCCCCCAGCGGTCCCTCGGAAGCCCATTTCACTCAGCTCACAACCATCCCCACGCACGCCAATGTCTGACGGACAATCCCACTCCATCATGTCCCCAAGTATTCCCGACCAAAGCCGCTCATCTCGCACGGTCACACGGGGTGGGGTAGGTACTCTCGATCTCCTTGGTGATCCTACGGATGAACCCATTGCGTGGAAACCCCTTCATCCCCAATGATTTCAGTGCATATCTTGTTCGGCCAGTCTGCCTAGGGGCCCATCCTCTCCTTGTTCACTGCGCAACTTCTGCCTGGTTTAGAGGATCATGTAACAATAAAAAGGAGCTTTATCAATTTATGAAGCGCGTTATAGCCCTGGGATGTTAGGGGTCAAATGTCGAGAAGATGCGGCTCTACATGTACTGTGAGGCTCATGTTTTTAACCTGTTGCCTAAGACTACCTTCGCTCTCGTAAGATTATCGTAGTCCACTTGCGTATAGTCCAATGAGCACGTTTTAAACAACTCATTTGGCTTGATTCTTGGGCCACATGGACATGGTTCCAGGCTCGGCGATCCCTACGACCATTTGACTAGGATCGATGGTGGATACGAACCTGTATTGCCACGATACTTGTTTCCACCAACTTGCATATCGACCCAATATTATGAGTCAACTTGGCATCGTCCAGGCCATATCCTAGTCGAATTTACATGTCCACTGAAATTCAATTCCACTGTAAATATAATCGTATACATTTAGTACGTGACAAGTCGAAGACTTTTTTTGGAATTTTTTATTTTTATTTTTATTTCTATTTCTATTTCTATTATTTCTATTTCTATTTCTATTTCTGACGCGAAATTTCTATGTGAATGACCTGAAACACCATCCAAACTAGAGAAATACCAACTTCGTATGAAGACAAGACAATCAAGCTCTCTATACTGCTTCTATCAGAACGACATATAATCATCAGAATCTTCATTAACAACAAATAACCGAAGAACAAGAGAACCAAGCTACACTAGATAAGTATAGCACCTTGCGCTATGTTCGCAAAGCAAAACGATATTCACAAATGTGTCATTGAATTTTAATAACATGTCTTGTGACTAACCGACAAGAAACCCTGCCTTCCGGGCAGGGAGGGGGTTGTCAGGGTTCCCGTTGAAGCAAGACGCTGCGCTAGCTAGAGATGGAAACCATCTGTGATTCCTTGAGCTCCTGGCGGGTATATATTATCCGTCTGAGACGAGGGAAATTAGAGGTCAAAGATGCAGGTTTACCAGGGATTGGCCCATAACATGATGCCTGGCCTTAACAGTCTTCCGCGTTCCATCTACCCCTCAGGGATCTTCTGGGGGTGCTAGGAGCAGGGCAGGCGGCGGGAGGGTTGTTCAAACCCCCTCGCAAGGTGAATAGGTTTGTGGGATATCAGAACAAAGAGGGATTGGCAATGACTCGACGCCATTCCTCATCTTGTGTCGTCTTTGCTCTGATCACTGGGGCGCTGGTTCATCCTTTTTTTCTGCCTTTGGAACCTTTTTGGCTCGGGGAGGAGGACGCCGGCCTATCATCCATGTCGCAAATGCAGGAGGGTCACCGGGCTTGCGCGGGGCCTTCTTGTTCCCTACAAATTAATGAGTCAATTAAGGGTTCATGGAGCAACGAACGGATACGGGGAAAAGGGGAATCCTGGAGGGAGTTTCAAAGTCCACGTACCTTCTTTCTTTTTCTCCGCAGGCTTGGAAGGTTCAGCTGGTGGCGGATCGGCGGCTGGAGGTGCATCTGTCTCCTTGGGTTTTTCAGGAATTGGCCACATGTGCATCGTAATCGTCCAATCTGGCTCGACCACTGTTTCCCATACTTGCGGGAGGATAATGTCGCCATTCGGCCCCACTAGATCGTAGTGTCCTTCGGCCACATGAGGCCCAATGACCTCAATATGGAGAAATGCCTGCTTGATCAGGTCCTCCATTCCCTAGAAGTGGATATTGTCAGCAATACTGACACCGAGAACAAGGAATCCAGAAAGAAAGATTGTCTTACCTGCCAGGTGCTACACAGCTCGAAGGGAAAGCTAAATTTCCTCCCAACAGCATCCTTGAATTTAATGGGTTTCTTCTTCTCTGGTGGGGGCACTTTGTTTTTGTTTTCTTCTTCCTCTTTTGCCTTGGCGGCCTTGGCGGCCGCGGCTGCGTTCGCTGCCTCCACGGCTTCCAGTGCTTTGGTGGCTGCATCTTGCGCCGCCTGCGCCGAGTCTTCTTTGGCTTTCGCTGCAGCCTCTGCGGCTGCTTTCTCTGCCTCCTCCTTCGCCTTGGCCGCTTCAGTCGCTGCGCGCTTCTCAGCGTCTGCGCGTGCCAATGCTGCGGCTTCTGACGCTGCCACCTCTGCGATCGCCCGGTCATGAGCAAGCTGCTTCTCTCGCGCAAGTTTTTCCGCCTCCTCGGCTGCGATAGCTGCTAGGCGGGCCGCTTCTTTTTTTTCACGGTCTGTGCGATCATCCAGAATCAACTTCTCTAGTCGCGCAATGGCCTCATCCTTTGCAGCATCCTGAGCGGCTGCTCCTTTGGCTGCATCATCCACGGGGGGAGCAGGAGGTGACTTAGTCTCTGCTTGGATCGGCGACGGTACTTGCGGCGGGTACGGAAAATAGGATGGGGGCATCATGCCTTGAAACATTGCATAGGGGTCCCGGAAGTTGTTGTAAAAGCCATTATGGGGGTAGGGCATGATCTCATGATGGAATGGAGGCCCCGCAGCAAAGGGTGATGGTATGCCATGGGCGCCCATATGCGGGGGTAATGGTTGATGGGTGTGAGGGTCGACGCGGGATTGGGGCGGCTGTTGAGGATGTCTTGCGTGTGCTTGCTCCGGAAAGTAGGGATGCATGGGGGGGGCACCATGGGGTGGCCCGTACGGGTAGGCCGAACCGTATGGCTGGCCATTTGGGTTACCATGACCAAGTCGAATAAGCTGGTCAGACAAAGGCGGAGGGTTTTGGTGGGGGAATGGGCCATGGCCCTGGGGATATTGGTGGTTGTAAGAGGGGCCCGAGGAAACACTTTGGGGATAGCCCGAGGCTTGTTGCCCGGCCCATCGCCGCTCATGAGGATTGCGTGGGTAGTGACTAGCAAATTCCTCAGAATCTGCACTACCCGGTGATTCTGGGGAAGGTTGGCGACGGGCCCGTGAGCCATAGTCGCGATCGCGATCGGGAATCATTTGGGGATGCGATGGTTGGCGGCGGCCCGAAGCCGAGCGCGAACCGTGGAGCGAGCGGTTGCGATTCGAGGTCCTTGGTCGAGAGGCTGAATCAGACGGTTTCAATTCATGCGGATATGACAGATGCGCCCACTCATCATAATCTGGAAATTCATGACTCCCATCAGAGAGGAGAGAGAATTGTCCACCTGAGGAGTCCTCGTCCGACAAAGAGTGATCCGAGTCGTGCGGATCAGCGTGGTCAATCGAGATGCTGACCCTAGATTGGGTTGGATATGATCAGTCAAAGCAATATTGATAAATATTTGGAGATTTAGTTTTATGTTGTTCTATCTGTAAAAGAAAGAACGGAGAAGGAGGGGCTTTAGGGGGGAAAATGGAGAAGGGTAAGAACTGGGGGGGGGGGAAGAGGTGGAAAGAGGGAAGGAGGGAAAAGTAATCAAAACATACGTCATAGAGACTTGAGCCTCTTGGGGCGGGAAGAGAAAAGTATATATGAAAGGACGGGGGAGTCTTCAAGGTTAGGGGAGTGAAGGGGGAAAAAGTGAATGTGTATATGTTGTGGGAGAAGAAAGTTGAGAGTTAAACCATAAAATAGAAATAAAGATAAATAGTATCAAATCCCCCCAAAACGTACGTATTTTTGGTTTTGGTTTTGGTTTTGGTTTTGGGTTTTCAATTGGGTTGTCACACTAATCCCTTGCGCCAGACCGTACAAAGGCTATATAGATTCGTCTTAAACAACCCCATCTAAGCTCTCCATGATTGGGGAGGTGACGGCCTGATGACATTTCTGATTGGGCTGGGAATCATGGTTGGGCATGTCTCTGTAACTTATCCCATTGAAGAGTACTATGATTTGACTCCATGTTATGCAAAGCGCTGCCCGAAAATGCCCAATCATGACCCACCTTGAAAATTTCATGGATCGAACGCTCCAGAAATGCATGGGGAGACGAGTCATACCAAGCCTGCAGAAGTGGATCCAAGATCAACAGGGGGGGAAGGGGGATTGTAGAATGCATTGCGAATATCCGCCGGACAAATGCATTCGTAATGCATGCACGCGCCAGTACAAAACTAGGATCATCTCTGGATGTTAGAATACGTTTTACATACACATACGGGGATCTTCGCGCGTGATAATAGCTATCACATTCATTATGGAAAAAAAAAATTGAAAAATTTGAAATAAATTAAAAATAAACCACAACAACAACAACAACAACAACAACAAGACAAGGGGGTATATCCAAATCAGGCGGACCAGCATTGCACCCAATAGATGATTATTGGGTTGACTGAAAGCGATTCAATAGGGCCTTGGCGGCAATGAGTTCACTGCGACTGGATGCCCAATGTTGATCATCAACCGACCGGGACTGGACAAGTTCCTGGAGTCGCTGAAGAGCGAAACGCTGCAGCCGTTCAACGGTTGTCTTTGGAACCACCGCCAAATGTTCAAAGTCGGTTTCCAACATGCGAGAGGAGGCCTGGGACGGGATGTGGTCAGATGGGGAGGTCATCAATCAATAAAGAGAGGCGGGTGAAAAAGGAAAAGAAATCGCCATTGGTAGCACGATCACAGACATACCAACGCCAATCCGTAGAATCCGCGCAGATAATCATCACAGAGCTCAATGCTTCGACAGAAATGCTGGATCGACTTGTTGGCAAGCTGGGCCCCATCGGGAGAGGATGTATTGATGTAGAGTACTTCGCCAAGTCGGGCATGGATCTACATGAGGATTAGCCGCGTCAAAAAGGGAAGTAGGAGACGAAGGTCATACATTCCAGGCATTAGGAGCGATAAGAAGAGCCTCCTCGAGGCTAAAGATGGCTTGTGCACCCAGCCCCTGAGACTGGTATAGGTCGGCGAGTTCACACCAAGCTTCCGCGTCGGTGGGAATGGCATCGAGGAGCTGAATGAGAGCCGCGATCGCATCCGCAGGCCGGTGGAGCGAGCGTAGCAAAGCGACCCGACGCTTTAGGATGGGCTGAGACAGTCAACGCTAATATTCAGCAGCCGACGGGAGGGGGTGAGAATGAACAAACCACATTGACCGGATTATCCCCAAGAATGGTTTCATATTCCTTCAAGCATTTCTCCAGGGCAGAGGTGTCTTTAGCAGTCGCCTCCTGGTATAAGCCACGAAGCCCCATGACCCTCTCATTAGAGGCACCAAACCGAGAGCTTAGCCGATCGAGACAGGCTTGGGCAGATAGATCATCACCCGTCCGCAGACATGCAAGGAAGAGCTGTTCAATCCGCCCATACTCTTCTGCTGTATCTGCGGAGGATGAAGCGGTGGGCGTGGTTTTAGAGGGATCGTGGCCGAGGATCGCAGGCGCTTGCTGGGAAAGATGAAGAGCAGAGATTAAATCGGATCCATTGATATCCCGGGAATCCACAAAGGCCCCCATGGTGTTTTAAGGACAAGATAGACCGAACGTTGGAACTGATAGACTGGTTTCTGGTTCACAGCGTGAGGCAACGAGCGGTCGTTCGGAGAGGTGTGGAGACCTGGCGGCGCGCGGAGTCTGGAACACGATCCCGTGATGCTTATCCCCCCACGTCAATTCATCATTTAACAAAGGACTCTCCCCAGCTCGAACCTTCATCCAGCTCCCAGGGGCTTACAAAAGGGCCATGCTACCGGGGAATAGTGGACTGTGTATTGAATTCTTCTCTCTTCTCTCTTGATTTCTGTTCCATCGCCGTGAGAGCGAGAGATCAACGCGATGTCGGTGGTGCCCATGACGAAACCGGCCAGACGGCGGAACTGACCCGCGCATGCTAGGTTTGAAAAATCGCTCTATGACCTGATCAAGGGTCTTCGGAACCATAAAGGAGGAGAGGACGAGTACGTTCAAGCCTGCCTACGCGAATGCAAGGCGGAAATTAAGTTACAGGACATAGGTAGGTCCCTTCATTGACATCGCGATGAGGAATGAGATGCTGAATCTGGGCAGACAAGAAGGCAACGGCACTCCTGAAGCTTATTTATCTGGAGATGTTTGGCTATGATATGTCATGGGCATCATTCCATGTTCTGGAGGTCATGTCCTCCGCGAAGTACCTACAGAAAAGAGTAGGATACCTTGGGGCCGTTCAAAGTTTCCGGCCAGATACCGAAGTTCTGATGCTGGCGACCAACATGCTGAAAAAGGTCTGTTCCCCAGCTAGCTCATCTCATACCATTTTTCTCTATCTGTGAGTCTGGTCATAAGGATTCTAAACCCCTAGTACCAGGACATTGTATCCCCTAATATCCTCACCCTGTCACTCCCACTGGCCACTCTACCACATATCATCACACCATCTCTTGCTATGTCCTTACTTCCTGATATTCTGTCTCGCCTCTCCCATTCGAGCGCGGTTGTCCGGAAGAAGTCCATTGTGTGTCTCTACCGGCTGGCTCTGGTTTACCCAGATGCCCTAAAGCTAGCGTGGCCGAAGATCCAGGATCATCTCATGGATGAACAGGAAGATAGCAGTGTGACTACTGCAGCTATCAATGTCGTTTGTGAGCTTGGATGGAGGCGGCCGCACGATTTTCTTCCTTTGGCTCCCAGGTTCTTTGAGCTCCTCGTGGACAGCGGCAACAACTGGATGGCTATCAAGATCATCAAGCTAGTTTGTGAACCCTTATCCCAGCCTATAAACAGATTCGAACTAATAATTGGCAGTTTGCTACCCTAACTCCGCTGGAACCGCGACTAACACGCAAGCTCCTTCGCCCATTGACAAATATCATTCAAACCACAACGGCAATGTCCTTGCTCTACGAGTGCATCAACGGTATCATTCAAGGAGGCATTCTAGATGGCGAGGACAATTGCCAGGAGAGGGATGAGGTTGCGGCTCTTTGTATCGGAAAGCTGAGGGGAATGATTGTCATGGATTCAGATCCTAACCGTGAGTGGGCCCCCTTGTCTCTAGGGATTTAGTGGATTCTCTGACTTCTTGAAACAAGTGAAATATGTGGCCCTTCTAGCATTGAATCGCATTGTGACAACACATTCTATGTTGGTTTCCATGCAACAGGATGTCATTATGGACTGTCTAGACGATCTAGATGTCTCTATCCGACTCCAAGCCCTAGAACTTGCTGCTGGGATCGTCACCAGTGATACCCTTCAGGCAGTTGTGAATCGTCTTTTCAGTCAGCTTCAACTGGCTTCTTCACAGGATAGCCCCGACCCTGGGGCAGCGATTGTTCCGCATGAGGAGGATGAATCCGAAAATTGGAAAGGCTCAAGTGGCGTTATGGATGCACTCAACATGCCCAATAACTATCGATCCGAGGTTATTCACCGCATTTTAGATATCTGTTCCCAGAACAATTATTCCGACGTCGTCGACTTCGAATGGTATGTCGGCATTTTGGTCCAGCTGATCAGGCTTCTTCCGCCATCGGAAGTGCACGACTACGGGCCCGACCCCTCTATAGGAGGCCAAGAGGGTTCAACTGGCTGGAGGGCTACTGTCGCGTCTCGGATCGGATCCGAAATTCGCAGTATTGCCGTTCGCGTGAAAGGGGTCCGCCTGGAGGCTACCCGTGCGGCGGAGTCTCTGCTGCTCATCGATAACAGGTCGATGCTCTTCCCCGCAACCTCAAATGTCGGGGATGATGTTTTGGGACCTGTTGCATGGGTCGCTGGAGAATATGCGGATCATCTCCAGTCACCGAGCCGAACTCTTCAGTCTTTGATTGATTCGTCCACTCTCTGCTTGCCTCCCAGTACACTGCAGCTATTCTTACAGGCCATTCCGAAGGTTCTGGTACAAGTGAATCAGTCCTGTGAGATGAAAGAGGCATGGAGATCTGAAATTTCTCTTCTCTTAGCGCGGGTTGTGGATTTCCTCGACGCACTAGCCGCTCACCCAGACCTGGACGTGCAAGAACGAGCCATTGAGTTTCTGGAAGTCCTTCGTTTAGGGGCTGAGTCACTACAATCTGAATCCGAGGGTGTTCCATTCCTTCTAGCTTCCGTTATTCCAAACTTATTCGCGGGATTGGAACTCAACCCTGTTGCAGCCAGCGCTCAAAAAAGAGTGGTATTTCCTCCTGATCTTCACCTGGATGAAGCATTCAACGATGATCTGCCAGGCCTCTTTCAGGGATTGGGGGGCTCTCTAGCGGAAAGCACCCAGCATCATGTCATTCAACAATTTTACCACGTCGCCGATATCAGTCCGCCTTCCTATAAGCCGCCTCCTGAACCGCTGACAGCGACAGAAATCCAACTTGATGCTTCCTACCAGAACAGTCTCGGAATCGCGCCGGATTACCCAGGCACTGTAGATAGGAAAAAGGTTTACCGGAGAGAGCGCTACCGGGATGACCCCTTTTACATTGCTCCGTTAGACCCATCATCGGGCATGTCCACCCCGCACCATGATGCCCCACATGCTTCCAGTGGTGACGCATTGGACATTGATTCAATCCCTATCATTGATTTGAAGCTGGATGATGAATCAATCAAGCGAGGGAAACGTGATGCCCTAGGGAGTCGCCGGGTGCATACTGCCGCAAAAATGGAAGTTGCAGCGGACGAAACATTTGGACCTGAAGGACCTGTGCCCCCTAGTCACTCTGCTAAGACTGCCGGAGGGCCAGGCTTGAAGCGGTCGCTACTACAGGTTGACTCCAGTGGGCTAGGGCACCTTGCATCCGGCGCGAATGATAATCAAAGCCCTAGCTTGACTGGGGGAGAGGAGGAAATCGAGATGAGGAAAGCGATGCAAAATGTGGAGCAGATGCGCCTGCGCATGCAACGGGCATCAGAGCGAATCGAGTTAGAGGGAACACCTGCCGAGGGCACCCTTGTGAAGAAGAAGAAGAAGAAGGGGAAGAAAGGCCAGGCAGCTGATCAGTCAGGAGAAAGGAAAAGGAAGAAGAAGAAAGAAGCATCCGAATGAATCACATCTCATTCATGTCTGCTTTCGATAGAAATGCAAGATGGTTTAGGTAATTGCGATATAATACAGGCACCCAACTTTCCCAAGGTAGGGCGGTAGCATCCATCCATCTGGTGCCCTCGTAGGCGATCAGGTCATGACCACGGGTATCACTTGTTGGACCGTCTTCTTGTGGCAAGGGCATCGGCGTCAAGGCTGTGGGCGACGTAGACTTGACACCGGTCTCAACTTTCGGGGTATTTAAAAGCATTCGGGAAGTAACCGCAGCTATCCAGTGACTCGGGATATGGTTGAGGCCACGAATGACCAGATCTCAGGCACAACCTTGAGGAGCTCCAGAATGAGTCCACCACAGACGACAAAGGCCAGAATCACTGTGTTTCTTAGCTCCTAGATCTGGAGACGGGGTGGCAGAGGTTAAGGGCACATACCAAGCCAACTCGCCGAGATGGGGGTCTTCGTGGTTTGTTTGGGTTTTGTGATAACAGACCCTTTCCCTCGCTTGGCGGACTCGTGCTTTGCGAACCGTTCGTTCGCACGTCGCTGTTGAGGTGTCTGCGCCTGTGTATGGTGATGTGAGTCAGCTGATCCTCGATCAGGAACCCGGTTCGAGTTAAGAGCTAGAACCACTCACCATGGTTATTGATAGGGCGGGTTTTCAGGGTGTTGGAGGTGTCAAGGAGTTAAGGGGAAGGTGAGGTTATCGCCGCCCGGGCCAAATAGACTTCCCCGGTCTTAAAAAAGGCCACGTTGTGTTTTGGTACGTACCGTCCTGAGCTAGCCTTGACCACGTTGATTTGATCTATTTTTATAATATATAGGCTTTCCCCTTAGTCTCATGGACATTGTTAGTTGTTAGTTGAACACGACGTCAATAGTATTAGGTAAAGGCGTAGTATGCGAACGGAGTAGTAATATTATCGAGTACATACCAAGGTGTCTACTTACTCATCCTAGCAGGCTACTTGGTCATATATACGGTTGCTACCTAATTTTCAGGGTGGTCAAGGATTGGTATCCATTGAGTCGGGGCCTTTTCATACCTAGTATTGAAATATTAGTGGATATTCTAGCTCAAATGAAACGTTGTTATGTTTACTTAAATAAAGCGAGGTTCGATGGTCTGTAAAAGAAATTTAGGTAGCATTCTGTCTAAATATTCCTTACATAGGATTTCAAGGTCTATCAATACTTCTGCATGTATATAGTTCGGACCGTTCTTGGCCCTATAAATTGATAAAGATGTGTAAGGGCCAGTACAGAGTATCTTAGATTCACCGTTCCATTATAGGGTCCTCACCTATAAACGTTTATATTTACCTTTCCCTTAGCTCTGCTCCTCTCTTATCTACAACTTAATTTTCTCATTTGCCTCTAAATTGGACTTTAGAGCAACTTCAGAATGCAATAGTCAATGATCCACGGTAATTACTAGAAGAGGTATATAACCTAATGGCATTTCATCCACTAATCAGAAAATTAACTATATTTATATTAAATCATCCTTTCTATATAAATAACTTATCTTTAGAAATAATCTAGAGACTACGTAAGATTACTTAAAATTCTAATCCCATTAAGAAGGCTCTAGTCTATTTAGTACGAAGTTATATAGCACGATATAAGGAATACCTAAGAGTAGAAGACTAGGTAAGAAAATAATAAAAAACTAAGCGAGGATAAGTAGAAGCTAGATATAGATTAGGGGGAATAAAATAAAATATAATTAATATAGATTTTAAATAATCAATATCTACCCTATATAGGGTAAGATTATAAAAGGTTTAGGGTAAATTAATTAAAATATAATTAATATAGATATTACATTAAGATATTCCTATTAATATAGTATATATATTAATATTAAGACTAATTCTTAAGGAAGAAAAGATATAATATATTTTCTCTCCTTAAATATTAGAATATATAGCTTATATTTATAAGATTAAATAATTATTAATTTAAAATAAAATAATTATTAATCTATAATAGAATAGCTATTAGTTCTTATTAAGCTAATTACTATTTAAATAAGATAAATAAGCTAATTATAATAAGCTTATATATAGTAATCTAAATACTTCTAAAGAGTTCTAGACTTATAAAATATATCTTTTAATATTAATTATAAATTATTAATAGATTAATACTAAATTAGATTAGATCATTAGTAGGATCTTCCTTTATTATTAGGAGCTTATTCTAATTACTTCTATCTTAGATCCTAATTAACTTTTATCTTAGAAATTAGATAGATACGTTCTATATAATTTCTTTCTTAATATATAACTTATACCCTTTGTAATAAACGCTAATAAAGAGTATATATAGAATAAGGCTTTCTATCTGCTCTTAGCCCGCTACTTTTTAGTAAGAATAATAATCTAGTAGTAAGGTTATTTAAATAATAGGATTTACTAATACTATATTTATTATCTTCTAGACTAAGTATATAGATAGCCTATACTAGGATAGACCTTAATATAGCCCTAGGCTACCTATAGGCGGGCATTAGGCGGGTTTCCCCTACCCTATAGGCTCCTATAAGTGGATCTATCTACCTAATTTAGCGGAAAAGGCGCCCTAGTCTATGGTTAAGTAGTATAAATAAAAAATTATAAAAATTACTTTATATTTAGTATTTATAAATATACTCTATATAAAGTGTTAAGAAAGAAATTATATAGATTATGCCTACCTATTTTCCACGGTAGAAATGATTAGGATCTAAGGTAGAAGTGATTAATACTAGGCCTTACTAAGGATCTAACCTAAATTAATACTAAAGAGTAGGTAATTTATGATTAATATTAGAAGATATATTTATATAAGCCTAGAGCTCTTTAGGAGTATATAGATCTCTAAATATAAGCTTATTATAAGTAGCTTATTATAAGTTATAATTATTTATTATAGATTATAATTAGGAATTTAATAGACACAGCCCCTATCCTTTGTGAAGGGCTGAAGCCAAATTGATTCAATACTGACTAGGCCAACATGCTGTTTACAAAAAGCTTAGAGAAGAGAAGGAATGGAATAAGCGGAACAGCGGTGGAAGAAGCGGGTAAAGCGGTGGCAGAACGGAGGTGCGAGGAAAGGACTATATGGCAGGGCCATATAGTAAGAAGCGGGTCTAACCCGTGACATCCTTAATCTAATAGCCCCACGTGACGAAAACCGTCTTACCGCCTCCTTATAGTAGTCTAGTCTAGATATTATACGTGGTAATATCACACCACTTACCTAATTACTTACCGTCCTTATCACCGGTGACCTTTTCCACCATCCTCGAAATTCCTGTCCACCTATAAATTACCCTCACCGCCTTTTCTCCGCGGAGATTCTTATTAATCTCTAAGTTAAGACTTCCTCTACTAGACCTCCCCCACTAGACCTAACGCTCTATATTACCGTAGACGAGGTACGGGTAGGCCTCTAGGGGAGGCCCTACTAGCTTAGGGTAGTCGTGCCCGTAGAAATCGTGCTAGTGTAGATCGTGCTTATATAGGTCGAAATTAAGGTCGAGGTCGAGGTATAGTATAGGAGGAAGACCCTAATTATTTGGAGGAGTTAGCTAACTTATCACTAGAAGATTATATAGTATAAGAATAGCATAATTTACCTAAAAAATAACGTTTTTAACGACCAAAAAAGTGTAGGTTTTAGTATAGAGATTAGAATTCAAATTATACGGTAGAAAAGGAGCGGTGTAGAGAAAATGGGCAGAAAAATATAGCAGAAAAAAAGCGGCGTGATTTAGCTAGGTAGAAAGGCGAGCTATAATACTATAGGAAGGCGGTAAGACGGTTTTCATCACGTAGGGCTGTTAGATTAAGGATAGGGGCTGTGTCTCTATTAAATTCCTATAATTATCTTATTTTATAAATATAAATTATATATTTTAATACTTCAGAAGAGAAAATAGACTATATCTTTTCTTTTTTTAGAATTAGTCTTAATATTAATATATACTATATTAATAGGCATATCTTAATTTAAAGTCTAAATTATTTATACTTTATCTTATATACCCTATTTCTACCTTAATTCTCTTATAATCTATTTCTAATTTTTACTTAGTTTTTATTCCTTATATAAAGATACTTTAGTATTAATTAAAGAATTAATACTAATATAATATAATATACTATTATATAGGCTAAAGTAGTATAAAAGACTAGTTTTTTAAATATTAAATAAATTATATATCTCTTTTAAAATATAGTACTACTTTGTCTATAAAATAAAATATAAATATTTTTTAAAAAAAGATAAAATACTAAACATATATCTATTAAGAAAGAAAATATATCTATCTATTTTCTAAGATAAAAATAAGGAAGATTAGATCTTAATAGATAATCTAATCTAACTAAAAATAATACTAAGAAGTAATTAATTTATTATTAAAGTTGAAGATATACTTTTTAAGAGTCCTTAAGAGTCTAAAACTCTTTATAAATATCTTAATATTTAAAAAGAGAAAAGAATTTATATCTTTCTATAAGAAATAATCTTATTATTAATAGATATTATATTTATAAGAATCTCTTAATTTTAGCTTTATTTAATCTTATTTTATAATTAATATAATATAGTAAGCTAGAATAAAAAGTATATTTATTAAGAGAGAAATTATATAAATTATATCTATCTATTTTCTAAGATAGAAATAATTAAGAATAGATTCCAATAAGGATCTAATCTAAATTAATACTAAAAAGTAGTTAATTTATAATTAATATTAGAAGATATACTTATTATAAGCCTAGAGCTCTCTAGAAGTATCTAGATCTCTAAATATAAGCTTATTATAAGTAGCTTAATAAGAATTATAAGTAATTTATCTAAAAATATAAGATGTATATTCTAATACTTAAGGAGATAAAATAGATTCTATCTTTTTTTTCTTAAGAATTAGTATTATTATTAATATATATTATATTAATAAGAATATCTTAGTTCTAGCTAAAATTAGTCTTATTTTATTATTAATTTACTTTACTTTTATTATCTCTTTATCTATCCTTTTATTTCTTATAATTTCTAATTCTTTTATTATTAGCTATCTAAGAATATAATATATATATATTAAATTATCTTTAAGAGTATAGAATCTTCTTATTCTATTTCTTCTTTTAGAATTAGTTTTAATTTAGATATATTTTAGTCTTTTCTTATATGTTCTCTTATTATTAAAAAGTAACTAAAATGAATATAAGGAAAAATAGTAAGCTTATAAAAGAAAAGTTAAAATAATAAAAATAAGACTTATAAAATATATAAATCTTTAATTTAATCCTAAATTACTTTAAACTTATCTTAGAAAGATAGAAATATTAAAATTAATAATATTAAGATCTTTAATAACTAATTTTTAATCTAAAAATATTACAAATAATTAATTAATCTTAAATTTACTTTTATTATTACTTTATTCTAGTATTTAACTAAAGAATTATAAACCTTTAATATTATAGTCTTTATTAATTATATTATATAAATTAAATAGATAGTCTATCTTTTAAAAAGAACGTTATAATAAAAGGAATTTTATAATATTTCTTAGGAATATTTTAAGAATTAAATCCTTATTTTAATTTAAAATAATATTAACTTTAAAATAGATATTTAAAATTAGATTAATGCTATATATTAATTAGCTAATTAATATTTATATAATTTTAAAATATATTTATATATTTTAAAAGAGTATCTTCTAAAAAAATAGTAAAGAAAATAAGCTCTTAGTTTTTTTTAGATTATAATTAGAATTAAGGCTAAAGATATAAAAATACATAAGATCCTTTTTATAAATAAGAGAAGAGATAATTATTATTATTATTTTATATTAGAATCTTATTTTCTCTAAAATTAATCTTAAAATAATATTACTTTATTTTTAATTTAGATTTATCTTATAAATATTTTAAAGCTTTAATCTAAAAATTTTAAAATAAAAGAAATCATAGATAAATTATATATATAAAAATCTAATCTATTTTAAAAAATAACTTTAATAATTTATTTATAATAATATAAAGTATCTTAAATTATATTATGCTAAAAATATTAAAATCTAAGAATTAATTTCTAAAGAATTAAAATTAAAAAGAAAATTAAGGATTAAAGTAAATCTTATAAAGTTAAGCTTAGTTTAGTAGGAGTAGGTTATATATAGTTTTTATTAAGCTTAAGGAAGGAAGGTTATTTATATCTCTAGGGTTATATTTTAGTCTAGATATATCTATTTACGTACGCGTACGTAATCTTCTATAGGCTTAGGCCTAACTATTATAAATCTTATTACTTTATATCGTATAAATTAATAAGGATTTTTTAATAATTTACTATATTTGATAAAATAACTCTATATTATAATAAAAAGAGATCTATATCTAAATAAAAGTCTTATTATCTATAATAACTTTAATATAATTAAAGATCTATTTATTATTATAAAAAAGAATTTAATAATTAATAATCCAAAATTTAAGATTATATCTACTTATTAATTAATAAATAAAAGATTCTCATATATATCTTTATTATTATTATAAATTTAAAAGATTCGAAAAGAAGTTTTAGATAAAAATATAAGTAAGATAAAAGTAAGATTAAACTAAGATTAGAATAAGGTTATTCTAAATAAACTATAAATTTTAATAAAATTATAAGATTATAAATTAGTCTTTTTTAAAGCTAATTCTAAAATATCATTTATTTATAAAGTAAATAAATACTTAATTAATCTAATTAAAGATAATAAATCTCTATATAAGTCTATATATCTATTATCCTAAAATAAGTTAAAATTACTTAGAGATTATTTAAAGAAAAATCTTAAAAATAAGAGAATCTAATCTTTAAAAAGTCTTATAGATACTTTTATAGTATTTATTTAAGAACAGAACTCTTTATTTTTATATTAATTATAAAGGATTAAATAAGATTTTAGTAAATAATTATTATCTATTATCTTTTATTTTAGAGATCCTAGATAGATTATCTAAATCTTAATATTTTAGTAAAATTAATATTTAAGATATTATATTTAAATTAAAAAAGAAGATAAATAAAAAATTACTTTTTAAATTAAATATAGTTAATTTAAATATATAGTTAATACTTTTATAATAGGGATTAATAATTTAATATAGTAGATTAATATTTTAATATAGTATTACCCACTTTTAGAATTTAGTAGTAATATTATAGAAGGTAAAATCGGCCTATTATATAACCTATTACTATATAACTATTATAGATTCTAGAGTAATTCATTAGTATCCTATAGTTTTAATTAGCTTAATTTAACTAAATTTAAATTCGACATTTACCTTATAAATTTCTAGTGTAAGAACTAGAATTATATTATATTTATATTATAATTAAATATTTCGTCTTATCTATATCTCTATATATAATTTCTTTATTTTAATAATATAAGTTTATACTAGGATTCCCTACTATTATATATAGTCATCCCTTAAATTATATAGTTATATAGTAATAGGTTATATAATAGGCTAACTTTACTATCTAAAATATAATTACTATAAAAATCCTAAAGCGGTAATTACTATATTAAACTAGTAATCTACTATATCGAATTATTAATCCCCTTTATAATATTTTAGAATTATATCTATATTACTTTATATAAAATTTTAGATAAATTTTATATTATTTATTTAAATAATATCCTTATTTTCTTTAAAATAAAGATAAATATATAGATTATATTAAATAGATCTTAGAATATTTATAAAAAGTATTTTATACATTAAGCTTTTTAAGTATATATTCTATTAATTTTAAGTTAAATTTCTTACCTATATTATATTAAAAGAAGATATATTAATAGACTAAGAAAGAGTATTTATTATTATTTTATAGCTAATGTCTAAGAATTTTAAAGATATTTAGATTTTTATTAAATTCTATAATTTTATTATAAATTTATATATAATTTCTTTTAAATTATATAATCTTTTACTTCTCTCTTAAAAGTAAATAAAAATAGAAAAAAATCTAGCTTTTTTATTCTATTAGAATATAAAAGATAAGTATTTTATAAGCTTTCAAAAGCTTTTAATTAGCTCTACTTGTAGCTTATTTTAATCCTACATTACTAATTTAACTTAAAATTTATATATTATAATAGGAGTTTAATAATAATATACCTTATTTTATTAATTATATATCTCTATATAACGAAAATTAGTATACTATCTTCCTATAATAGTCTACTAGAGTCCGTCTTTCTACTTAGCTAAATTACGCCGTTTTTTTTTCTACTAGATCTTTCTACTAGTTTTCTCTATACTATCTTCTTTTCTACTATATAATTTTAAATTCTAATTTTAATACTAAAATCTATACTTTTTAGGTTATTAAAAACGTTACTTTTTAGGTAAATTATATTATCCTTATACTATATAATCTTCTAGTAATAAGTTAGTTAACTTCTCTAAATAATTAGGGTCTTCCTCTTATACTATATCTTAACCTTAATCTTAATTTTAACCTATATAAGTACGATCTATATAATTTCTATAGGCGTGATTACTCTAAGCTAGTAAGGCCTCCCCTAGAGGCCTATCTATACCTAATCTATAGATATAATCTTAATCTTCTTATCTACCCTATCTACTAATTATACCCTTAGTAATATACTTAAATCCTAATACTTCCTATTATATTAATTAATTACAGGGGCGTACTATTATTAAGAAAGGAATTATATAAATTATCTCTACCTATTTTCTAAGATTAAATTATAGAACCTTAGGTAGAGTAGTTAGGATTAGATTAGGATTCTAACGGGGTTAGATCTAGTTACTAAGGATCTAACCTATTTTAGTATTAATCCACCACTAGTTTATAATTAATATTAGAAGATATATTTTATAAGTCTAGAACTCTTTAGAAGCGCCTAGTTTATCTCTATAAGATTATTATAATTAACTTATTTACCTTATTAAGCTTATTATAATTAGCTTCTAAGCTTATAATAATTAAGCTTGTTTATCTCTTTTAAACGATAATTAATTTAATCTATTAATAATTAATAATTAGCTTATTTATCTTATTTAAATAAAAATTAGATTAATAGAAATTAATAGTGATTTTAGTATACATTAATAATTATAGTATTTTAAATCTATAATTATCCTATTTAAATTCGTAGTTATTTAATGTTATAAATATAAGCTCTAGATTCTAATACTTAAGAAGAAGAGATATACTATATCTTTTTTTTCTTAAGAATCAGTCTTAATATTAATATATATAGTATATTAGTAGGAATACTTTAATTTAAAGTCTATATTAATTATATTTTAATCGTTTTACCTTATTCTATTTCTAACTTTCTTAAATTTAGGGTAGATATTAATTATTATTTTATTTATTCCCTCTAATTATATCTTAATCTAGTGTTAGCTTTTATTTATCTTTATCTAGTTTTTATCTTCTTCTTATCTAGTTTTAATCCTAGTTATTCCTTATAACTATAAGGGTAAGTACTATAGATAGGAGATCCTCTAAAAACTCTAGACTCTATTAAATAGCTAAATTATAGCTAGATAGTACTTATTTAGTAGCTACTTATATATAACTTATCTAAGTAGATAGGACCTAGTATTATAGCTAAATCCCTATAAAAATAGAATAGAACTAATCCTAGTATAAAGAGATACTAATTAGTAGTTAATATACTTACTTAACTAAGGTTTCACCCTATTATATATATATTCCTAAAGCTTAAGGAATAGTTATTTCTTAAGAATTAGTCTTTATATTAATTTAGAATACTCTTTTAATTATCTTATATATTTCTATCTTATTTCTTATCTAGTTTATATCTTTATTTTAATAATTCTAATCCTTCTTCTTTTAACTACTTAAGGATAAGATAGTTACTATCTATTAATCTATCTTCGCTAAGATAATAAGCCTTATAGAATAAGTCCTCTTTATTATATTAAAGGATCTAATCTCTAAATAAAATTATATTATAAAAGAAAGAGTAATCTAAGATTATCTTTAATAGTTACTAAAGATTAAATCTAACTAAAAGAAAATTATAGCTCTTAAAGTGGAACTTAGCTAATAATACTAATAGTTCCTTTTATAATCTTATTTTAATCTTAGAATAATATAAAACTAATATTTAAAGCTA
Source organism: Penicillium sp. IBT 16267x (assembly GCA_028828865.1). Classification (NCBI taxonomy): domain Eukaryota; kingdom Fungi; phylum Ascomycota; class Eurotiomycetes; order Eurotiales; family Aspergillaceae; genus Penicillium; species Penicillium sp. IBT 16267x. The sequence goes on along the minus strand of JAQJZQ010000005.1, from coordinate 4,530,816 downwards.
TAGATATTAAAATTAATAATATTTTATCTTTTAATATACGATTCTTAATTTAAAAGTAATATAAGTAGTTTATTAATCTTAGTTTTATCTTCTAAGTAATATTATAATATTATTATAATAATAAAACTAAGATTCTATAAGCTCTCTACTTTATAGATTTCTTTTATTATATAAAGTAATTTAAATTTACTTCTAAAAAATAAGAGGAAGATTATTAAGAAGCTATTAAAATATAAAGTTATTTTAAAGACTAAATCTTATTCTTAATCTAAAATATTATTAATATCTATATTAATATATAAGATTAAATTAAAGAAGTATATTAATTAATAATATAAGATCTTTATAACTTTTATATCTATCTTTATTTATTAAAATAATATCTTAGATATAAATTAGAAGAGAATTATATATTTAATTTCTTCTTTAAACTCTAAAATAATCTAAAATAAGAGAATCTTAATAATAAATCTAGCTAAGAATAAAGTTAGGATCTTAAGCGTTTTTAATCTAATACTAACTATTATAAAAATTAGAATTAATAAAATAACTAAAATTCTTAAGACTAATAAATAAGAACCTTTTTATCTTATAAAAATATTAATAACTAATTAAATCTCTCTTAAAACCTTATTAATAAAGATAGAAAAACTTTTTTTTTAATATCTATAAGAGTAACTAATACTTTATTAATAACTATCTTAATCTTTTAAAAATCTATCTAAGCTTTATTAATTAGTTAAATAAAAAAATATTAAAAATTAAATTAAATCTTATTAGCCTAAATTATCTCTTAATAATATAGATTATAGACTATATTAGTATCTAAGCTAAGATTAAAAACTTTATTAATATTTAAGTAGATTTTAATAATAAAGCTAAAGTTAATTATATTAGCTATAAAAGATTAATCTAATTACTAATTAGTTTAGAGAAATATTATATAGTTTATATTACTTATTTACTATTATTACTTATTTATTAGAGATTCCCTTATATAAATATTATACAATATCTCTATAAACTATTTAATGAAGGATTACAGTAGTTTCTTTTATTCTTATCGCTTCCTAGGGACTATTTAAAGAAGGATTATAGTAGTTTCTCTTATTCTTTTCTTCTTTCCTCTCTTATCTAGTTTTCTCTTATATATATAATACTCTTATATAAAACGCGATCTACTATTCTAGCGCCTTATATACCTTCTAGTAGATAGTATTCTCTTTATCTTCTCTTAAGTAGTTAATTAATCCTAATTTTAATCTTTATATCTACCCTATTATATATATACTAGCTAAAATAGATAAGAAGTTAATAAAAGAGGTATCTATCTATATTACCTTATCTATAATAATATAGCCTAATCTACTACTTAAGGTAGTTACTTTATTAGATAATCTCTACGTCTTTACTAAGAAGATCCTATAGATATTAGAGTAATAGGCTATTATTACTAAATTTAAGGCCTTATCCTCTCTATTATTAGACTATCTAAAGACGTTCCTTAATCTTATAATCTCCCTAACTTAAAGAATAATAGATAATAAGCTTCTTATAGAGCTATAGCGCCTTTAAGCCTAATTTAATAAGTTTAATTATAAGTAAGCTAATATATTAAATAAGCTATAGTATTCTATTAACTATTAGGCCTCTTAGGCTATTATATAGCTTAGCCTCTATAGTAATAGCTTATTATTATCTTATTAATATACCCTATAATCTAATCCTTTATTAGTATTAAGGTAATTATTATTAATAATTATTAATACTATCTTATCTAATAGACTCGTAAATAAGGGTAGTAGTAATATAACTACTCTACTATCTTATATAATATATAAGGATTTAAAACTAATTATCTATAGTATTAATAGTAGCCTAGTTAATCCTCTCTATTATAATAAGTAAGAGTTAATAAAGTAAGCTAACTATAGTATTAAGGACGCCTTTAATAATCTAATAGAAGATAACGTCTTATTAATCTAACTCTCTATAGGCTTTATATTTTCTAATAATAATATTCTTCTCTATAATAATAGTATTATTAATATCTATAAGCTTATAGAACTTATTAGCGTTAAAGATATATAATATATAATATTTAGTAAATATATTTATCTTAAGTATAAGATCTACTTAGTCTTAATATATAGGGTTTCTACTAACTTTAACCCTTATAATCTTAATATAAAGACTTAGCTTAAAGTATAGAATATCTATTCTATATCCTTCTTTATTAAGATTATATATATAAGATAGCTTATCCTAAAACGTAAGCTAGCTAAGCTTAAGTCTATTATTATTAAGCTTATCCTTAAATTTAATAATATAGATATAGCTAATTAAGCTATCCTACTTAGCCTAGCCCTATAGGGATAAAACTATAACTATTAGTTCTTTAATAGTACTATTATCTTTAATAATATTTTAATTACTAAGGATATAGCTATATTATCTATAATTATAAATATAAGACTTAATATATATATTATATATAGATTTATAACTCTAAGGAATATCTATAAACCTATAAAGCGTAAGCTCGCTAAGTATACTATATATATATAATATAATAAGCCTAAGGAGAACTATTTCGCCTTTAACTATAAGTATCTAATCTATATAGAATAGCTAAAGATTATCTACTTCTATTATATCTATAGACCTAAGCTATATATCCCCTTAGCTATTATAATACTACTACTATCCTTACTACTATTATTACCCTCTTTTAGTAATCTAACCCTAGTAGAATTTAACGCCTAGGTTACTAAGTAAGCTAGGGATCTAATAATATTAGCTTAATAAGCGATTTAACCCTTCTCTAGTATATCTCCTACTATAATAACTCTCTCTATAATTACTTAAAAAGCTTCTACTACCGCCGTTATAAAGCGCGCCCTTTACTTATTAAGCCCTAATAAGTAGCGCTAAAAGGATACTCTAGACCCTAATTTCACTAATTATATATAGCTATCTAGTACTAAGCTATCTAGCGCTTAGCTATCTAGTACTTAGCTATCTAGTACTTAGCTATCTAGTACTTAGCTATCTAGTATATAGCTATCTATAACTACTAAGCCTTCAGCCCGCTATTACTTAGAGAACGTTATTAATCTTACTATAGCCCCTCTATCTATTCCTAACCTTACTTCTAGTACTCTATAGCTTACTAGCTTATAGCACTATAGCTATAGTAAGTACGCTATTAATAAGTCTAATAATAAAATTAGCTAAGACTACCCTATGGTTATTATTATTAATCCCTCTAATAATTAATAATTACGTTATAGAAACTCTATATATCATAGATAAACTACTATAAATTAATACATATTATTATAAAATACCTCTTTAGCGAAGCTAAGATTTAATAATATAATATCCTAGCTATCTAAGAGCTAGAGGTTTATTACTAAATAAAGCCTATAAGGGTCTATTTATAGACCCTTAATAGCTACTTTTATATACTTCTATATCTTACGCCCTCTACTATATATAATAAGTCTTTATCTATCTATCTTTATATATACTTCTTTATTAATAAGCGCCTAGATCTTAAGGCCTAATCTATAAAGTATTACTTATAAGATATTAGTATCTTCTCTATTAATACTACTATAGATATAGTTAATATATATAATATATATATCTAGATCTATAGTAGCGTATAATATAGCCTAGCTACTATAGTAAAGATATAGGCTAGACTTAACGCCCTTTATATTACTCTTATTATCTTAGAATAATATATTATAGTTAATAACTTTAATCTCTACTATCCTCTATAGTCTAATATCCCTTAGGCTTATATCCTTAACTAGCTAGCTAAAAACCTTATCTAAATTACTAGAGATAGCGGCCTTAAGCTTCTTATAGAGTCTAGGATAACTATATTTAAAGATATAGTCTATAATAGCTATATAATTAGTATAATTAATATTATCTAAGCCTCTAGTATACTTATATAATAGACTATCTACTATATCCCTTAATATAGCCTATAGGCTAGATCTAATTATATATCTATAATTACTATACTTAATATTAGTATTCCCCTTACTAAAGCCTTAAAGTATATAGACTAGCGCTTAACTAATTAGAAAGTAGAGACTAAGACTCTATAAAGCTATTATAAAGATTAGCCTTAGCTATTACTACTACTCTATACTACTATCTAGATTAATAATATAGTAGCTAGCGTCTTTAATACTATTATTACTATCTCTAAGGATATAGTCTTAGTTAAGAGAATTATCCTTAATTACTTATATCTAATATATATTAAATTACTTACTTCCCTAGCCTATACTATTAAGCGCGCTTATTAATATTAGTAATAACTATATATAAATAATAGCTATAAGGAACTCTACTAGCTCTATTATTATCTAGGCTATAAAAGTAAGAAGATAGGCTAAAAAGCCTACTATAATTATACTAAGAAGGCTATTATCTCTATTAATAGCTTTTAGTAACTAGCTAAATAGGCCTATATCTAAGACGCCTTTATTATTATAATATCTATACTAATACTCTATATATTAGTTAATAATTAGATATAAAAGTATATTATAGCCTAGAAAAGGCTTAATATCTTAAAATAGCCCTTTTCTTATTAGCCCTAGTAGCTAATCTTATTAATATCTAATATTACTACTAAAGAGATTAAGAGAGTAATATAATAAGCTAAATTCTTTAATATCTTAAATCTAAATAATATATTATATATAATATAGAAGTATAGGCTCTTAACCCTACTATCTTATTTTATTATTATCTTTAATATCTATATTTATTTAAGATACTATCTATAATCCTTCTAGAAGTCCCTAATAGTTATTATCTAAAAGCTAAATAAGCCTGGCTATAGTAATCTAAAGATCTAATAGTTTATTAAACTACTTAAGACGCTTAATAAAGCTCTAGAATTAATTATTATTATATATCTCTTTTATCTTATAGAAATATTTAGACTTCTTTTAGGAATCTATATTAATAATTAAATAGACTATTTATATAATTACGCTATCTATCTTTTCTTAGAGATAATTTATAAAGACTAAAAGACTAATAATTAGATTATATCTCTTTTTATATTTAATAAAAGTAAGGCCTTTAATAATATATCTTATATATAACTTATCTACTTCTTATAGAAACGCTATATCTTTAAGATAATAGTCTAATAGATTATTAGCTTCCTTTTAGGATAGTAAATATTATCAATTATATTAAAAGGATAGTTCCTTAATAAGATAGTTATTATTAGTATTCTTTAAGCTCTTTACTCTTATTAATCTTATATCTTTTTTATAATATAGACCTAATTATTATATAAGATCTATACTATAACGTAATCAACCACCGAGTGGTCATTACCACCGGGTGGTCAATTTCTCCGCATCTACCAGAAGTTCCGCGTCCACATTATTCAACGCGTCTTTTTGTCACCAATACAATTAAAAATGCCTTTATCTCAAGAATCTCGAATTCAGATGGCTATTTCTGCCTATAAAAAGAAACAATTTCGATCCCCAACTGCTGCTGCTGCGATGTTTGGTGTGCCTCGAACTTCCCTACTTAATCGGCTTCGCGGCTTGAAACCACGTATAGAAACGCGCGCCAACGGCCATAGATTGACAGTCCCTGAAGAAGAGGCCCTTACCAAGCAACTACTAGACGCTGATAAACGTGGTTTTTCAATTCGGCCTGAATTTCTGCGCGGAATGGCGCAAAATTTACTTTGTGAGCGCGTACAGGATCCGACTGCAACCCTTGGTGTCAACTGGGCATACAAGTTTATCAAACGCCATCCAGCACTACGTACACGATATAACCGACGCATATCATATCAACGTGCAAAGCAGGAGGATCCAAAGGTCATAAAACAGTGGTTTGCGACCGTACGTGAAGTTATTCAGGAACATGGCATCCATGAGGATGATATCTGGAACTTTGACGAAACTGGCTTTGCTATGGGACTCTGTTCGACCTCTAAGGTTATTACTGCAGTAGAACGCAGTGAAAGGCCTCGGAGAGTTATTCAGGGGAATCGTGAATGGGTCACAATCGTCGAATGTGTGAGCTCGAAAGGGATCTATATTCCGCCATTGATCATCTTGAAAGCAAAAGAACACCAGGCTGCTTGGTATCAAGAATCTGCTCTTTTTAATAAGGGCTACGCTATCGCAAGAAGCCAGAATGGTTGGACAACAGATGAAATAGGCCTTCACTGGCTAAAAGAGATATTTAAACCACAATCGAAACGCTACTCTACTGGTGCAAAGCGATTGCTTATTCTTGACGGTCATGGCAGTCATTTAACTGCAGATTTTGATGCATTCTGTAAAGAGCATGCTATTATCTGCCTTTGTATGCCTCCTCATACCTCTCACCTTTTACAGCCACTTGATGTTGGTGTTTTTGGCCCACTGAAGCGCGCATATGGAAAACTGGTAGAAGAGATGATGGCTGCTGGCAACAATCATATCGACAAGGAGGATTTCTTGTCTCTCTATCCACCTGCTCGCGAAAAGGTGTTTACTAGGGAGAATATACGCAATGGTTTTGCAGGCGCAGGACTTAACCCGCTTGATCAAGATCGCGTTCTTGAAAAGGTGACTTTTCAGCTTCGGACGCCAACACCACCTCTTATTGAAGTTGAAGGCTCAATCTCGTCTGCTTTTCAAACACCTCAGAATCCTCGCCAACTCGATCAGAAGGTCCGCAGTCTACAGAGAAGCCTACGAAAACGAATGCTTTCTAGTAGTCCAGTATCTCATATTCAACATCTTGAAAAGGCTGCGCAAATGGCAATGAATACGAACCTTCTTCTTCAACAACAAATTAAGGTTCTACAGGCTGAGAATGAGCGGAAAACTAGGAAAAGGGCAAGGAGGCGCACTACTCTAGGTAATGATCTTATTTTGTTTGTACAGGAAGGTCAAAATCGGGTTCAGCAGCTTGATACGCAGCTTAATGAGCAGGTTGATGAGCCTACACCTAGGCCTCGCCAGCGAGCTCCACAACGCTGCAGTGGTTGTGGAATTATTGGACACACTGTAAGAAGCTGTCCTAGTAAATAGCTATTTATTCAACCACTAGATAGTCTAACTTAATTATTTTTTCTGGGTTAAAACGCATTAAATCACGTAGTGGCTGCGGAGAAATTGACCACTCGGTGGTAATGACCACTCGGTGGTTGATTACGTTAGTATTAGGCTTAGTCTTAATAATAAAATATATTAATAATATTTATATTCTAATATAAAGCCTAAATATATTTATTAATTATTACTAATTAAAGATACTTTATAAAATTATAAAGATATAGACTAGATATATAATATCTATTTTTTATTAACAAAATATAAATTAATATACTTTTAAAAGAGAGAGATAAAAGTACTAAATCTTAATAATTTTTATATCTTAAAGATACCCTCTTTAATAAACTTAGTAATTATCTTGGGTATTAAGATTAAGCCCTTAGTCTTACTTTATTATTTTATTATTATCCTTAATAAGAATCTTATTATTAAATACTATCTTTATTATTATTAAAGATATATTATATAGTTTATTATAACGCTAGGCTTAATTATTAATATAATCTAAGATATTACTATCCTTAATCTCTATTATATATAGATAGTAATCTTCTTTCTATAAATTAGCTTTAGCTATTTAATATAATATATATATAGAGTATATAAGGTAAATTCCTTAAAATGTAAAGTAAATATAATACTTATCTTTATCTAGAGATAAGCTCTCTTTTATATTATTAGAATCTTTTAAATAATATTAGTTATTACGCTTTAAGTACTCTTATATATTCTATCTATCTTAATTATTATCTAGATACCTATAAAGCTTATTGTCAGAGCCTGGAGATCGGGTGACCCCAGTTCTGTAGAGAGAGCAGCGCTTCTTCCTCTTGTTCTCTCCTTCTTTCCTCCATACCACCACAATACCATATTGTTCTGTCTGTTCGTTCTTTCTTGTAGCAGCAAGCTGTAGCAGCTTGTGCTTCTTTCTTTCTTCTCTGATCCTCGACCAGCGTGTGACGCTGACAGGTTATGAGCCCTCGTTCGTGAAGTCTTCTAATAAGCCTTCACATCCTGGTTACCACAGGTAACCAGACCCCTGTCTCAGAGGAGACCTTGGTGGAACGTTCCACCACACACATACACACGGAGAACGCGTATTGAGACGCGGTTTTCTACTGGGTTTTCAAGGATTTGCGCTCCAAGACGCGCTACCTCGGGTTTTTATTGACAATTCTTGGAGGTGTACAGTTACCCCTCCAATCACACCCCTCCTTTTACCCCACCGAGCGGACCGATCCGCACCACACATAATATGTCGTTCTCTATTGATGGGTCCGACCGCAACAATCCGGCAGTCACGACTGCTGGAGACGACGATGAAGTCGCCTTTGACAGAACACAAGCCTCTCGAGACTGGGACTCGGTGATCACTAAGACTCGTGCCTCGCAAGGTGCTGGTCTACCTGGTGGATCTATGACCCTATACCGCATGGGAACAATCTTGAAGAAACCAGACCAGTATGATGTATGGAAAAGTCATGTACTAGCAACTTTGAAGAGCTACAATATGGAAGTCTTGATAGACTCGGCTATTCCTCGCCCACTTATGAATGAGCCTAAAGCAGATAGGTGGTTTAAGCTATCGGTCAGCACTGGCACATGGTTGCTATCAGGTGTTTCTGAAGAGCTGAATCTCAAGCTACGGGCACACGGCACAAAATTGACCTTTGCAGATGAGGTTTTTGCTGCCATACAGAAAGAGATGCGTGGATATGGTATCCATCAGGACATGAAGATGTGGCATAAGTATGACAACATGAGAGCTTCTGACCACCCTGATATGTTGACATACCTGGAAGAGTTCATCATCATGCACACAAAGATGGGTGAAAAAGGCATACAGCTGCCGCCATACATAGCGTTTCTTCAGATCATGGATCAGCTATCGGGATACCCTGCCGTCCGAGACTCTATGATGGAGTCCGCACGTATTGAGAAGGTTTCTCCCACCAATTTCACAGACATGCAATTCCGTGAGCTTGTGCACAATCTCCAAGGACGAGTCATATCGTCACAGGCCCCCATGACGGGATACACCGCCACATAGACCGATCAGAAGAAGAAAAAGGACACCAGAGATCCGCCTAAAGAGCTTCCAGTCAGCGAGCAGCGAGGTCATCCAGCTCCGGGGGTGTCTGATAATGTACACTGCCAGCAGCAGCGCAGAAAGGGCAAGGTGAATGGCACATGTGCCCACTGTCAAAATGCGCCACATAAGGCGAATGATTGTTACTACTTGCGACCTGATCTTCGGCAGAAGCGGTGGAAGCCTTACGTCGGCACATGGGCATACAAGCGTCCGGCAACGTCAAAATCCGGGTGGAAACAGCAGGATCAGGCCTCACCAGCACCTGCCACTACTGCCGTGGCTGCCATGGCAACATCCTCAGCATCCAACATGATGGATGACCTGTATGCGAACAACGTCATATCCACAGGCTCAACGGCATGGCGATGCCTGTCTTCGGCCGAAAAGGCTTCCAGATCGATGACGTCGATTCTGACACGTACGTCGATATTAAAGATCGTCGTGCAAGCGAGACAAAGAAATATCCGGTCACAAAGGAGTATCAGGTGACAGAAGCGGGGTCTGATTACGACTTCATACAGCACATACCAGAGGCCGCCATGATGGCGATCCCCACCATATCCTTAGCGAACCATATTCCGGAAGAGCTTGCCAATCAGCAGTGGCTTATGGACACGGGTTGCGGTAACCATATCTGCTCCAATATGTCTCTTTTCATTGACTATAAACCCTTTGTGGGCGGTCAGACGTACGAGTGGGAAAGCAGTATTCCAGGAGCTCGAGGTCAAGGTGAAGGATGGGGCAAGGTCAGGATTACTATGGTTCAAGATGACGGAACATACCTGGATATGATCATACCTTGCATTTACTCTCCAGGGGTTAAATACAACCTTTTCTCGGCCTGCAAAGCTAGGCGAGACCTGGGTTATGCATACTGTGATATGTCGGAGGCAATCTTTGACTGTAGCTCTGGAACACATGATAATATGGTTGGAAGAGTATTCTTCTATGGGGGTGTACCCTTCATACGTCATGCAGCAAGCGGTATTACAGCAGTTGGTATAGCTATGGCAGCTGCATCTCCTGAGGTCATGCATAGACGTCTGGGACATGCTGGAAGACCTAAACGGATGGCGAATCAAGGAGAATTCGATATTGAAGGTGATCTTGACTTCAATTGTGAAGCCTGCAAGGTAGGCAAGTCAAAGAAGATCATATCAAGACAAGCTCAGGTACGAGCGACGAGAGCGGGACAGTTTCTGCATGCAGATTTACAGGATATGAAGCCTGTGGGCTTGGGTGGTATGAAATATGCCCTGGTTATCACGGACGACTATTCACGCTGCAGGTTTGTCAGCTGCTTACAGACCAAAGATATTGCGTCACAAGAACTCGTTAAACTCTGTGAGCAGGTGAAGAATTCTACTGGATCTTACCCACAAGAATGGAGGGTAGATGGAGGCAGGGAATTTCTTAAATTCAATGACTGGGCGACCTCGACTGGTCAATCTGTGCAGGTCTCGGCTCCATATGCACATGAACAGAACGGCCTTAGCGAGCAGAGCGGTGGATATCTGGTTCAAATTGCAAGAACCATGATCATAGATGCCGCTGCAGCTGAAGAGGTATGGCCTGAGGCAATTCGAGCAGCTGCTTACATCACCAATCGATTGAAATCACCTAGAAAGGACACGAAATTGCCCATGGAGCTCTGGAAGACAGGAATGGGGCAACGTGATCAACATACATCACTTACGCATCTACGAGTATGGTACTCGAAGGCATATGTTAATATCCCCCCAGAAAAGCGCGTCAAAGCTCGGAAAATGAAGGCAAGAGCTTGGGTAGGTCACCTGGTAGGATATGAGGGAGAAAATGGTCATCTTTACCGCATCTACGACCCGGATACAGGCAAGATACGTACGAGTCGAGACGTCGTCTTCTGGGAAGGTAGAGATGGTGCTGGATTTGACGGCATCATACATGACTCTAAATTGACCGCCCTGGACGAGGAAGAATCTCCAGATCTAAGAGGTAGAAGAGAAGGCGTACTGGATATCACTCCACACGCTGCCTCTCAATATGCCGCCGCTTCACATGATCAGACAAGGCCTCTCACACCGGTTGTTGATATTGACTCGCCACACACTGATCCACAAGATATTGCTATCCTAAGGCAGCAGCTCCAAGAGCAGCGAGAGCGATCTCTACAGGACAAAACAGAGCTTTCTGTCCGCGCCAGGAGAATCAGAGACTTACAGAGACAGCGTAATCCTACCATGATGGGTAGATATCCGGTTACACCAGCTATATTCCAAGCTCCATCTCCGACCCCATCCGTACAAGGCATACTGGCAGCAGATAGCAAATATCTTACTGACAAAGGACCGTATCTGGGAAGATCGTCAGATGATGGTACACCGACCCATGAGGCTCTGGGCCCATCAGAACATCCAGGAGCACCACCGAGACGCTCTGTAAGAGAAAATTTTGGTCAACGCGGCAGGTATTATGATGAGCTGAGATGGGATGCACAGGGAAAGAAGCTGCCGAGCTCAAGTCCTGACCCCCTGGGAATGATGGCCTTAGAAACAGAGGATCTTCGAGTCATGGATGACACGAGAGTCGACCTCATTAACGAAGAAGGCGTACAGATCAACCGCGCCGTCATGATGATGACATTTGATGATACAGATCAGTCCATGCCCACATATGGAGATACAGAAGTAACAGACAAGGTCATGGGATGGAAGATCAATATTCCACAGACTTACAAAGCAGCTATGGCATCTCCAGAGGCAGATCTCTGGCATTCCGCTATGGAAGAGCAGCTCCGGAAGCTACAAGATGCTGGAGCATGGGATGACGTGCCTACACCTCCACGTGGAACACGGGTTCTACCAGGAAAATGGGTATTTGACTTGAAGCTTGACAAAGCAGGATACGTCATACAATACAGAGCACGGTGGGTCATATGTGGCAATCGGCAGAAGCCAGGACTTGATTTTGATGAGAGCTACGCGCCAGTGGCAACTGATCAAGCAGTGAAACTCATGTTCGTCATGGCACAAAAGAACAGCTGGGAAATACGTCACTTTGACGTTGTATCTGCCTATCTCAACGCTAAAATCGACAACCGAGAAGTCTACATGCGAGCACCTACTGGATTTGGCACGGGAACTTGTCTGATCAAGCAGGCTTTATATGGCCTGAGACAAGCTGCATATCTCTGGTGGGAAGAGCTTAAATCCATGCTACAGAAGCTAGGTTTTGAGAGCTTGGAAGGTGAAGATTGCGTTCTCAAGCGCGTTGATCTCCGCGGAGATGCATGCTTCGTTTTGACATATGTGGATGACTGCTTCTGCACCAGCAGAGATCAAAATGACCAGATTCTACAGGACATATCACAACACTTCAAGATCAAGGATCTTGGTGATCCAGGACGCTTCCTGGGATGCTCCATAAGCAAAGAAAATGGAGGCATCAGAATTGACCAGGCTCAATATGCCAGAGACATGCTTTCCGTGGAAAACATGATTAAATCCAACGCTGCAAAGGTGCCCATGACGCCGGGTACAGAGATGCTTACGAAGCAGCAATATGAAGAGCTTATAACAACCTCTGGTGCGCCAATCAGCGACGCTGAAGCCAAAAAGTTGGCAGAGGATATTGGTAAGCTTGGCTGGCTTGCAAGCCGCACACGACCTGACCTAAGCTTCGTTGTGGGAGTGCTTCGACGGACGAGCTCATACCCGACAAAAGCTTCTATCAAGCTGCAGAAGCATGTCATGAGATATCTGGTAGGCACACTCGAGTTGAGCATCAAGGTACAGCAACAGATACCAGTCAACATGGAAGGTTTGATTGGATACGTGGACTCATCACATGCAAATGACCTTAATTCAAGGAAGTCGGTGGAAGGATACATCTTCTTCTATGATGGAACGCCCGTGTCATGGTGCTCCAAGCTTCAAAAGATCGTGTCTCCATCATCTACATGCGCAGAGTTCATAGCACTACATTCAGCTATCAGAGAAGCTCTCTTTCTAGAGAAAATTGCGTCACAGATGGGTCTCAGAGACCGTGACGAACATGGAAATATGAAGCCAATTGAGCTTCGACTTGACAGTGACAACGCAGCTATGCTAGCGGAAGGCAGCAGCTACAAGCCTTCAACCAAGTGGTTGGATATCATGTATCACTTCGTGCATGACGCTGTCAGACAGGGTTGGATCAAGTTTACAGTGATTGCGAGCGAGGAAAATCCAGCGGATACGTTTACAAAGGCTCTTCCAGTGGAGAAATTTGAACACTGCAGAGACCTGATGGGACTCGAAAAGGGGGTCTATCCGGATTAGGAAACAGAAGCTGTTTTGAAAGACTGCAGAATGGGCAGTTTGGGGTTTCAGCTTATCAAATTGTTGTAGACAGCATGTAGATGGAGACGCAGATTTTGCATGATTTCGCGCTGTGGGGGTGTGTCAGAGCCTGGAGATCGGGTGACCCCAGTTCTGTAGAGAGAGCAGCGCTTCTTCCTCTTATTCTCTCCTTCTTTCCTCCATACCACCATAATACCATATTGTTCTGTCTGTTCGTTCTTTCTTGTAGCAGCAAGCTGTAGCAGCTTGTGCTTCTTCCTTTCTCCTCTGATCCTCGACCAGCGTGTGACGCTGACACATCTATATTTACTTTTATATCTACCCTCTTAGCTATACTCTTAGATACTAAGAGTCTAATCTTATAGCTATAACTATAGATATTAGCTATAGTATAGCTCTTAACTCTATAAAGTAAGTTATAATATCCTCTTTTTATAGCTATAACATTATCTTCTTTATAAGGGTATTAATATCTATAATCTTAAATAAATCTAGTCTTATATAGTATCTTTATAATAGTAACCCTTAAAGATCTTTATCTTTAGCTAAAAATAAGTAGTTACTAAATATAATCCTATTTTATAAGCTATCCTTAATATAAATATAGTAGTAGTCTATATTAATAATAATAATAAAGTATATAATATTAGCGCTATAGCATTTATCTTTATTAAGAAGATAGAGATTATACTAAAGCCTTCTAACTTAATCTATATTATAGAGCTATATAAAATTAAGCTTATACTTAGTCTATTTATAAAGAAAATATACTACTATAAATAAGAGTTATAATAAAGCTTAATATCTTTATCCTTATTACTTATTACTATCTTTATATATAGCTAAGCTATAATCTAGGCCCTTAGTAACCCTTAGTATAGCTTAAGATAATATATACTCTAAGATACTATTATTTTACTTAATTATATCTATTTTCTTTAGTTATAATATATCTAGATCTAATAGCTCCTAGGCTATTAGGATATTTCAAATAATAAATATGTTAATATATTAGTCTAGATAGCTACTAATTTAGGCGTCTATCTTATTAAAATCTCTCTTCTTCTTATTATAGTCTATATAATATTATAAAAGATAGCTATCTTTAACTAAAGTAAAGAGTAATCTTACTTTATTTATTACGCTATAACTAAGGAGCTTCTCCTAAAGCCTACTAAAGATATCTTTAAATTATATAAAAGGATATAACGCCCCCTTAGTAGTATACTTATCTAGATATAATTAGATAAGATTAATCTTCTAATCTATCTTATAATAATTATCTCTTAGCGCGAGGAAGCCTAAGTAACTATAATAGAATAGAGACTTAGGAGATAACCCTCTAAATACTATCTCTATAAATAGGGTATAATAGATATAAAATATATACTACTTATCTACTTATACTTCTCTATTCTCTATATAGAGATACTAGGCCTAATCTATCTTTACTACCTTATTAACTAACTAACTAAGCTAAGATCTATATAAAAGGTATTTTTCTATATACTTATAACCTATCTCCTTAGCTAATCTCGCGACCTCCTAACTATATATATATCCTACTTATACTAGGGCTTATAGTACTCCTAGATCTATTTATAGGCCTCTAGAATCTATAAAAAAACTCTTTACTCTTAATAGGCCTTAGTTATAGTAAGATACCTATAATAATTAATAATAGAGGATAGTATTAGGACTATACTACTAGAGATACCCTAGCGCGCGCTAAGCTTAATTAAACTTTTTCTTTATCTATCTCCTTACTAGCGTTAGTAATATAGTAAATCTTAGTAAATAATAAGCGATAATTAAGTAGTAGAATAGACACGTTTCTAGGGCGAGAAGACTAAAGAGAGAGAGATAAAGTTTAGTAGATATAGGGAGCTATAGTATCTAACTTATTTAACTTACTTAACCTATTTTAACTTATTTAACTTATTTAACCTATTTACCTTATTTTAGTCCTATTTCTATTCTATATATAACGTAGTTACTCTAGCTACCCTATAGCGCCCTACTAGTAAATTAGGTCTTAAGCCTAATAGTTCTAAGTATAAAATAATAATAATAATAATAGTTTTCTCTTATTAATAGGGTCCTAAATAATTTTATATTCTAGACTTACTATATTATATTAGCTATAAATTTATTAAAATCTATAATTTCTAATAAGAAAAACTTATAATATCTGTCTTAAAGATAGCTAAAAATCTCTTTATCCCTTATTATAATATATTCTATATATTTATTATAGTTATAGACTCTTAAGAAGTTATTTACTTATTTATATAATTATATATAGTAATTAAGTAAGATCTAAATCTAAAAAGAGTCTTATTTTATTATCTATAATTATCTTAATTAACTACTAAATATATCTTATTTTATAAAAGAGAGAATAATAGTTTAAATTAATAAAATTTAATATCTATAGTCTTTATAAATTCGCTAAAATCTACTTTACTTTTTATTAGACTTTTAAAAGTAATCTTATTATCTAGAAATAATAAAATATTAATAAATAAAGACTAAATCTTATTAAAATTTAAGAGGTTTTGGACGTCTTTTTTATCTAGAATTCTAAGATTCTATTACTAAAAAAATTAACTAATTATATAATTAATATTATCAATAAAACTAAAATATTCTATAGATTAATTTATCTCTTTTTCTAAAATAAACTTAAGGTATTATATAAATATATTAATAAGAATACTAAAAATAGCTAAATTAGACTATCTAAGTATAAGGAATAACTAAGAGTTAAAGACTAGGTAAGAAAATGATATAAAAACTAAGCGAGGATAAGTAGAAGCTAGATACGGATTAGGGTAGGATTATAGAGGAATTAGGGGGAATAAGCTAAAATATGATTAATATAGCTCCTAACTAATCAATATAGACTTTAAATTAAGATATTCCTATTAATATAGTATATATATTAATATTAAGACTAATTCTTAAGGAAAGATATAGTATATTTCCTCTCCTTAAGTATTAGAACGTATAGCTTATATTTATAAGATTAAATAATTATTAATTTAAATAAGACGATTATTAATTTAAAATAATATAATTATTAATTCGTAATAGAATCACTATTAATTCGTATTAAGCTAACCACTATTTAAATAAGGTGAATAAGCTAATTATTAATTCTTAATAAAATAACTATTAATTTATATTAAGCTAATTACTATTTAAATAAGGTAAATAAGCTAATTATAATACGCTTAGAAACTAATTATAATAAGCTTAATAAGGCGAACTAGATACTTCTAAAGAGTTCTAGACTTATAAAATATATCTTCTAATATTAATCACGAACCGTTCGCTAATTAATACTAAATCGGGTTAGATCCTTAGTAGGATCTAACCCCGTTAATCCCGATCGCTCCTATCTAAGGTTCTATATAACTCTACCTTAGAAAATAGGTAGGGATAATCTATATGATTTCTTTCTTAATACTAAGAGCCTAGCTAATACTTTAATTCTCTTTATCTTAAAGAAAGATAGTAATTTATATCTATATATTAACTATTATAGATTAAATTCTATTTTAGTTAAGAATTAATGTCTTTTATCTCTCATTTTATAGATTCTAGATTAGAACTTAAAAGTATATAAAAGTCTATGAAAGACTTTATTTTATTCTTTAATAATATACTAATATTATAGACCTTAAAACTTTAGAAAATCGATATATTATTATTAATATATATAGAGTATATAGTACTATACTTAGTAATTTAGAAAGTATTATTTCTTAAGAAGCTTATATATATTATAGATAGATCTCTAAGACTAAGATAAGAATAATAAGATATAGCTAATTAAGATATATCTTAATAGCGATAATATTACTATATTAGTAAAAGAAAATAGCTATAAACTAACTATAAAGTAGCTAGATATCCTATATTCTTTTATATAAGATATAATAAGAAACTAGTAGATCAAATTAATAGTAACTACTATAATAAGCTTAAGATATTAATATATTAACTAATTAGATAAAGACTATCTTATTATTTACTATTATATAGTATAAATAAACGTTATATAATTTCTATAGAGACTATTTAAGGGAAGATTACTTTATTTCTCTTATTATTTCTTCTTTTCCCCTTTTATCTAGTTTTCTTTAGTTAATAAAAATCCTAAATATTTTTTTATTCTAGCTTACTATATTATATTAAACTAGATTACTCTCTTATCTTTTTCTTAATTTATAAATATCTAATTTAAGCCTTATACTAAAGTTCTTAGTAATAGACTAACCCTATTAATTAGAACCCTAAACTAAACTAAATTAAAGTATAATCTTTTAAGATAAATAAACTAGAATAGTAAAGGCCTTTAGACTTAAACCCTTCTATAGTAAAGATAAAATAGATCTAAATCTAAGCCCTTTTTAAGGGGAAGATAACCTAAATCCTAGATATTAATAAAATAAACTATCTAAAAGAGAATAACTACTAAAGAATAACTATTAGAATATACTAAGTTTTAAGATCTTAGCTAATCTTAAATTAGAAGAATAGACCTAAATATGGTTCCTTATCTAAGAGGAATTTATTTTATATAACTAAAGATCTAGAGAGTATCTAAAAGAAACTAATTTAGAGAAAATAATATTAAAGAATAATATATAAGGATATAATATAATAAGTCTATTAACTTTAGATAGTATTTTAAGAATATAATAATATATATAATTAATTATAAGATTAAATATAATAAGATTACTATATATTAAGATATTATAATAAATAAGTATAATTAATAAGCTTATAATATAATATAAAATTAGAAAATAGATCTAATATAGATAGTATAATTATTAAATTAATATTAATAGTGATTAATAAAGCTAATAAATCCTTTAATATTAATTAATAGAAAGTCTCTCTAATTTAATTATTAAATAATTATTATATATTAAAAGCTACTTATTAATATTTAATATTATTTAATATCTAATAGCTAAGTTTACTTTATATTAGATCTCTATACAGATAAGGCTAATTTATATATTAGTCTATAATTAATTAATAATATATTAAATCTATACTAAAATATAAAAGATTTAATTAATTATTTAGAGACTATTTTTACTAATCTAAATTATACTATTAAGATATATATTAAATATTAATAATTAATAATAAAACTAAAGAATAAGCTTAATAACTTTCTAGCGAAGTTTATTAAATAAATAAATAAATTATATTATATTAATCTTAGGACTTTAGATAATATATACTCTATAATAAGTTACTAAATATATTATAAAGCTAAATAATATAAGTAATTAATAATCTAGATATTAATTTCAATAAGTTTATAGATCTTAATTAATATATTATTTATATTATTATCTTATAATAGAAGAACTAAGGTATCTAATAAATTATAATTAATATAACTATTAATTAAAAATTAAGTAAGACTATATTTATTATTAGATTAATAAAAAATAAATCTCTAAGATATCTAAAACTTATTAATATTAATAAATAAGCTATATTAATAAAAGAAAGATAATATTTTATATATAAAAAGAAGAGATAAATAACTTAAAACTCTTTAAAGAAGAATTCTATTATTATCTTAATAGATTGGAATAAAAAGTATAATATTATTAATATAAAAGACTCTAAATTAAATATTAATTAGAGAATAGTTAATGTTTAAGATACGTCTTCTTTTTAAATATTATTAATATAACTATAAATAATATTAATTTAAAAGAATTATTCTTTATAAAAAGCTTTTCTATATTAATAATAATTATAATAAATAATATATCTTTTTAAATGAATATATTTATTAAGCTTAATATATATAAATATTATTTTAAAACTAATTCTCTTAAATTAAAGATCTAAAAATTAAAGATATTAATAACTTTATTTATATTTAATAATTAATTATTAAAAGTAGTTATCTATAAAATTTAGATATTATTAATTATTATAAAAAGAAAATAAAAATGAATTCTTATATTAATTACTAATATTAACTAATCTAATATAATTCTTAGTTAACTATAATATATTAAAAGAGATACTTTAATTAATTATAAATAAATATAGCTTATTTAGCTAAAGATAAATATAAAAAAGAAGAAAATTAAGATTATAAAAAAAGAAATGGCTTATACTATTTAATATCTATATCTATTAAAGATTTTAAAGAGAATTATTAATTAAAAGGACTAAGAATACTAAAATAATATAAACTAAAAAAACTAAGTCTTTAAATTAAATATAATTAAGGATTTAATAATGAGGAAGTCTTATAATTATAGCTATAAAGAAGATACTATAAAGAAGATATAATAAACTTTTATAAAAAAAGAGGTTTTTTATAAGATTTAAGTTCTTTATATAAAGAATATATTAGTTAGTTATATTATAATTATAATTATTAGCTAAGTAGGATTTAAAAGAATCTCTTAAGTACTATAATTAAAGATCTTTATTATTAACATAAGTAAAATTATATATATAATTTTAGAGCTTTTTAAATCTATAAAGTAAGATAAAGATAGAGAACTTAAGGAAATTTTATAGGTTATTTTATAAAAATACTATAGATATATAAATATTTATATATTTAAAGATTAGATCTAATATACTTTTATTATATAAAAAGGATATAAACTATAAGATTAAATTAGAAGAGAAGACTATATTAGGATATTATCTATTATATAAGATATTTATAAAGTAAATTTAAAGTAATAAAGATATATATTTATAAGAATTTATAGAAGGGTTTTATTATACTAAGTAATATTCTCTTTATCTTATCTATTTTAATAGTAAAGAAGACTAATAAAGGACTTTAATTTTATATAGATTTTTAGAAATTAAATTTAATAATAAAGAAAGATCTATATTTATTATAAAAGGCTAAAGTTAAGCTTAATCTAATTAGATTAGATAATATACTATTTTTATTAAGCTTAATTAGATAATATACTATTTTTATTAAGCTTAAGGAAGAAAGATTATTTATATCTCTAGATAGTTATATTCTAGTCTAGATAGATATATTTATATATATATATATATAATTCCCTATAGGCTTAGGTCTATTATATTTATTATTATTAATTAAGGAGTAAAATAATACTGTATCTATAAGATAGTAAATTAGAAATAATAAAATAGTATTCTAAGTCTTATTAATAAAAGTAAACTAGATAGAAGAGAAAAGATAGAAGTAATAAAAGAAGTAAAATAATATTCCCTTAAATAGTCTCTATTATAATTATATAATATTTATTTATATTATAAGTAATAAATAATAATAATAAATAATAAATAGCCTTCTTATCTTATTAATTATATTATTAATATTACTAGTTATATTATTAATATCTTAAGCTTATTATATTATTATCTTTAAAGATATACTTAGTCCCTTTAAGTATATAATAAGTTATTATAAATATAATTATTAAGATCTTTATTATATAATATAATATAGATCTATTTCAATAATTATAGTAATAGATCTAGCTTATTTAGATAATAGTTATAATACTTCTAAATTTATAAGTAATATGCTTAAAATTTATTATAGAATATTAAGTATTATTTTTATTATAGCCCTATTAATTAACTTTATATTATAGCTTTTAGTATCTAACTTAAGAATCTAATATATCTTTTATAGTCTATTCTTTATAATTATTAATCTTAATTAAAGATTCTTTATCTTATATCTATTCTTAAAGAGATTTAGCATCTCTTTTATAGACTAAATATAATTTATTTAATGTAAAAATCAAATAAAGTATTATATTATTAGAAAGCTATAGTTTAAAAGAGTATCTAATATTCTATATTATTTAATATAATCTTATAGACTTATTTAATAACTTTAGACTTAGTTATTATTACTTTAGACTCTTTAATATAAGAAAAACTTTATCTTTTATATTAAAATTAACTTTTTATTGGTATTTATTAGCTTATATCTTTATTTAATTTTAGATTATTTATAATTCTTTAGTATAAAATTAGACTTTATCTTTATTTAATTTTTTTAGCTTAAAAGAGATCTTATTTATCTAATTAAAAGATATATTAGATATATATCCGCTTATAATATAAAATAGAGAAAGTCTTATTAAGATAGAAGATATTAATATTAATATTAAATTAATTATTAATAATTAATCTAATTAGATATCTTAATAATAATTTATATATAGTCTTAGTATTTATATAATATATTAATTTATTACTTAAATTTATCTATTTATTTATAGATATTAAGTTATTAATATTTTGTTTTTAATTCTTAAGATCTTATAAAATTCTTTTTATTATAAAAAATTAAATTATAGTCTCTTATCTAATATAATTAAGCTTAGAATTTTAATATATTATAATATATATTATATTAAAAGTCTAGCTATCTTTATTATATATTTATCTTTACAATAAAGAGTTAAGAGCTATTACTTTATTAATTAATCTATTATAATTATTATATTATAATATTCTTTAAAAATCTATTATTATATATTATTAAGACTTATCTAATATAAGTAATAATTATAGTAATCTAGATAATTAGTCTTTTTATATCTTAGTCTTTTTATAGATTAGATAATAATTAATATATTTTTATATATCTATTATCTATCTTAATTAATAATCTTATAATATTAACCTTTATTAAATCTATTAAAAATTTAGTCTTCTTTTCTTTTAAAACTATTAAAGTGCTTTATAATTAATAATTATCTTAATAACTTTAATTTATCTTAGTTTAATAAATTCTATTTCTTATTCTTAAAAGATATAAATAATTACTAAAAGTTCTTTATTATAGATTTTATAAGTCTTTTTTATTTTATTTATAATCTTTAATAAATATATAATTAAATATTAAGATTTAATCTTATTTATTAAAAGAGTATATCTTTTAATATTTTATTTAATATATCTATTTTAATCTAAATTTAAATATAAAGATTATAATAAGTTAATATATATATCTTAGTTAATTTCTTCCTAAGTTCTTTAAAAATTTCTTAACACTTCTTTATCTAAGACTATAGTATTTCTTTTTTTATAAATATAAATAATAATTAAATAATCTTATTATAATCTTTAATAAATCTTTTATAGAAATTATAAAAGCTAAGGAATAACTATACATCTCTTATTATATTTAGTAATTTATATTTTTAAATTACTTAAATCTTTCTAGAATTTATATAGATTCTATCTATCTTAATAATAAAACTAAGAAATTTTATTTGTTTCTTATAGAATTTATATTTTAATAAGCTTATTTATAATCTAATCTTCTATAGTTATTTTAGAACTTCTTTTATATACTTCTTATATTCTTTTAGAATTTTATAATAAATAAAGATATTATTAATAAAGATAGTTATAAATATATTTAGTATTTCTATAAGAACTAAATTTATAAATCTCTAAAAGAACGTTAGTTAATTTATAACTCTAAAGGATATTATTTTATATTTATATAATCTATATCTTAATTAAAATATTATTAGATCTTTTAAATCTAGATCTATATATATCTTATGAAATCCTTATTAAATATCTAGCTTATAAAGTATTTGATATTATATATCTATTATATTATCTTATTAATTAATAATAATAGATATAGATCTCTTTATTATTAAATTTAATCTCTAAAAGTTTATATAAAATTAAAGTCCTTTATTAGTCTTTTCTTCTTTATTATTAAAATAACTAAAGTAAAGAGAGTATTATTTGGTATAATTAAGTTCTTATATAAATTCTTATAAATATATATCTTCATTAGTTTACGTTATTTTATAGATATCTTATATAATAGATAATATCTTAATATAGCCTTTTTTCTAATTTAATCTTATAATTTATATCCTTTTTATATAATAAAAGTATATTAGATCTAATCTTTAAATATATATTTATATATTTATAGTATTTCTATAGAATAACTTATTAAGTTCTCTTAAATTCCCTTTCTTTATCTTATTTTATAGATTTAGAAAGCTCTAAATTTATATATTTAATTTTACTAATATTAATAATAAAGATCTCTAATTCTAATAATACCTAAGAGATTCTTTTAAATCTTATTTAGCTAATAATTATAGTTATAATATAACTAACTAATATATTTGTCGAGTCACGTGACCGCTCCTCGCTGTAGACTAGATCAGAGCTCTCCTTCTTCCTTCTTCCTCTCTCCATCCTCGCACAATATGATTGTTCTGTGAGTCGAACCACTTTAGTAAGCCTTAGTCTTACACCTTCGTAAGACTAATCCTACGCCCGAAGTAGTCTTCTAGTATTTCGAACGCCTATATCATAGTCCTCGTGAGAAACAAGATACAGTCCTCCGATTTACTAATATCCGCCAGAAAGGCGACGAAAGCTTAGTCGCCTACCTCGCCCGATTTAAACGTATATCGTATAAAGCTAAGGTCCACTAGTAAGGTCTACTTCGCACGATTATACTACACCGCGGCCTACGCTCCACGCTACGCCAGATTCTTAAGTAGTCGTATAATACTCTATTCGATCTCGAATATAATGATTATATAGAACTACTCTAACGTTATAACCGCCGTCAGCAGCGCCTAGTTACCTAGCGCCAGAACCAGACCAGCCAGAACCAGACTAGCTAGAACTAGACTAGCCAGTACTAGACCCGCTAAATGTGAAGGGCTGAAGCCAAATTGATTCAATACTGACTAGGCCAACATGCTGTTTACAAAAAGCTTAGAGAAGAGAAGGAATGGAATAAGCGGAACAGCGGTAGAAGAAGCGGGTAAAGCGGTGGCAGAACGGAGGTGCGAGGAAAGGACTATATGGCAGGGCCATATAGTAAGAAGCGGGTCTAACCCGTGACACTAAAGCTAGCTAGATCCGATGGATCTTAACCTAGTTCGTGTATATCGCACTATAACTAGTAGTACAGTTAAGCTAACGCCTACTATTCACGTATTAAAGGCTATTGCTACTCGCCCGACCTCGCCACTATTTAAGACCTCTACGACTAAAGAAAAATAGGCCGAGCGCGTAATACTAGGCCTTAACTACTACTATGGCTCACTAGCGCATTAGATAGCAGATTACCCTAGTCGTCAGTATACTAATGATATACGCTCTATTAGTTCTCATAAGCCTAACGACCCTGATTCGTCACCTTTTTGGAATTCAGACGGTTACGACTCAGAGACCCCTTCTGACCTAGGAGGGGGGTAATATCACGGGTTAGACCCGCCTCTTACTATATAGCCCTGCTATATAGCCTGCTCCCGTTCTGCCACCGCCTTACCTGCTTCTTCTATCGCTGTTCCCCTTATTCCATTCCTTCTCTTCTCTAAGCTTTTTATAAGCAGCATGTTGGCCTAGTTAGATTGAATCAAGTCTTGGTTCAGCCCTTCACAAAAGCCTAACTTTATACTAAAATATTATAAATAATCTAAAAATAAACTAAAATATAACTTTTAGTAGCTAAAATAGATAAAAGATATAAACTCATAAGTATTAATAAGAGATTAATTTTAATATAAAAGATAAGATTTTTTTATATTAAAAGGCCCAAAGTATAAATAACTAAGTCTAAACTATTAAATAAGTCTATAAGACTATATTAAATAATATAAAAGATTAGATACTCTTTTAGATTATAGTTTTCTAATAATATAATAATTTATCTAATTTTTATACTAAAGAAGCTATATCTAACTTATAGAAGAGATTCTAAATCTCTTTTAAGATAAATATAAGACAAAAAGTCTTTAATAAAGACTAATAATTATAAAGAATAGATTATAAAAGATATCTTAGACTCTTAAGTTAGATACTAAAAACTATAATGTAAAGTTAATTAATAAGATAATAATAAGAATAATACTTAATATGCTAGAATAAGTTTTAAAAATACTATTTATAAGATTTATAAGTATTATAATTATAATCTAAATAAGCTAGGCCTACTACTATAATTATAGAAATAGATCTATACTATATTATATAATAAGGATTATAATAATTATACTAGTAGTAACTTACTATATACTTAAAGGGACTAAGTATATCTTTAAGAGAGATAATATAATAAGCCTAAGATATTAATATATTAATTAGTTAGATAAAAGGGCTATCTTATTATTTACTATTATTATTTATTACTATATAGTATAAATAAACGTTATATAATTTCTATAGGGACTATTTAAGGGAAGATTATTTTATTTGTCTTATTATTTCTCCCTTTCTTCTTCTATCTAGTTTCTTTTTATTAATAGGATCCTAAATAATTTCTATTAGAGAATTACTATATTATATTATTATATAATAGATATAGATTATAAGATTAAACTAAAAGAGAAAGCTATATTAGAATATTATCTATTATATAAGATATCTATAAAATAACTAAAAGTAATAAAGATATATATTTATAGTAATTTATATAAGGGCTTTATTATATTAAGTAATATCTTATTTATCTTATCCATTTTAATAATAAAGGAGACTAATAAAGGACTTTAATTTTATATAGATCTTTAGGAATTAAATTAAGTTATAAAGATTTATATTCATTATTATTAATTAATAAGATAATATAGTAAATATATAATATTAAGTATTTTATTAAGCTAGATATATAATAAAGATTATATAAGATATATATAAATCTAGATTTAGAAAATCTAATAATATTTTAATTAAGATATAAATTATATAAATATAAAGTAATGTCACGGGCCAGTGCCCGGTATAAGGTCACGTGTGCCACGTGACCATAACAACCTAACACGCAGAACACCTACTCGATAATTCTCTCTTTAAGCTTTTTGTACACAGTTCGTGGCCTAGTTGAATTGAACATAAATTCTGCTTCAGCCCTTCACATACAAAAAGCTTCCAATTGGATATTGTAAAAATCTAGAACCATAGACGAATCGTCCCCGAATCGAGAGTGATTCGGCGACGCGACCCCTGAGTAAAGATGCAACACCAGGAGTCTACGAGCCCACCATCATGGGCGCAGACGCTGCTGCAGCAGATGGCACAGTCACAAGCCACGCAGAGCGAACAAAATGAGCGAAACGACCAAGAGCGCGCCGCTCAAGACGAACGAATCCGTCGACTAGAGGCTGTGATAGAGCTCCTGTCCTCACATATAGCGACGACGACGACGACGATAGGGGAACCAACCCCGGCACGAACCACAGCTGAATCGACCCCGGAACCCCAACGATTAGAGCCCGTTCACCGTCCGAAGGCACGACTGCCGGACCCAATACTGTTTAGAGGAAACGCAGCCGACTGGCCAACGTGGCGTGTGACAATAGAGAATAAACTGCATGTGGATGGCGCAGCAATTGGCTCGCCTCAAGATCAGTTCATGTACGTGTTTTCTAGGCTTGAGAAACTCGCCTGGAAGAACACCGGAACCTTTGTGAAACTACGACGAAACGATGGAGATCCGCAGACGATACTGGATTACCTTGAGGGTATTTATGGAGACCCGAATATCAAAGCACGTGCTGCGAGACGCCTTCACCAGATACGCCAGTCGGATAGCATGCCTTTTGCGAAATTTCTACCGAGGTTAGAGAAAGAGTTTGCAGACGCAGGTGCCCTCGAGTGGCACGACGAAGCGAAGAGACAGATCCTACTAGGATCTCTAAACAGAAGCATGACGAATTCGTTGATGAACCGTGGCATTCCCGCTACGTTTTCGGACCTTATTGCTCGACTCCATGAAATCAGCACAGATATGGACGCCCTCAGCATTAACGGCCCAGAAAGACCACACCGCGCATACGCCCCGAAGCACCAGGACCCAATGGATTAGACCCCAACCACCACAGTCAACCAAGCCGAGTTCCGTGCGAAGTACTACCGATCAGGGCCCGAAACGAGTAAGCAAGCGAAGTGGGTCGACCACGAAGAGATAGAAAGACGACGGGACGAAGGAAGATGCCTTCGTTGTGGCGGACAGGGCCACTTTATTGCAAAGTGCCCCCTACCAGCCACACAACACCAAGGACCAAGAGAGAAGCATCTCCGCAGGGTCAAAAGCAAGAAAGCCAGATACATAAGTGATCGCGGATCAAGTGTGTCAATTTCGGACGACGAAGTCTCCTTAAGCGAGGATTCGGGAAAAGAGTAACTCCTATTCCGAGTCGCGAACAGGAGCGAAAGGGGGTCGAAAAGCTACTGAAACGAGAAACACTACCATTTTTAGTCGACGCTAGGGTGAATGAAATCCAATTTATACAAGCCCTAGTCGATAGCGGATGCCGTTGTTACGCAACCGTAAATGAAGCGTTAGTTCAGTCGCTCCACCTCCCGCGCATTAGGATACCCACGCGGATCCTAGACGGAGTAGTCCCGAATCAGGGCCGAATCACACAGGTTACGCACTTCGACCTGGATATTCACGGCCACCAGCAAGGACGAGTATTCGCGTATATTATTCCTCAGCAGGAGGATAGTATGATATTAGGAGACCCTTGGCTACGAGATGTTAACGGTCGATACTCAGCAAGGAAAGGGTATATCGACATATTTGCGAGAAACGGAGAACGGACAAGGTGCTGGAATCGTGCAGACCGCACAATCGGACCAACCAACGTGAAGAAAATACAAGTCAAGAAGTTAACAGCCCAGTTGCTGCATGACTTTATCCACAACGAAAAGCAGCCGAATCGACTACGAATCGGCAAAGTTACGTTAGACGACATTGAGAAGGCGCTTCGTCCAAAGAAACAGGATAACCCTAAGGACAAGCTGCCAAGACACTATTGGCGGTGGTTGAACGTCTTCAGCCAGCAGTTGGCTGATGAATTGCCACCGAATCGACCAGGAATCGATCACAAAATCACCCTGAAACGAGACCAGAACGGCATCGAGGAACCACCCCCATATGGTCCCCTCTACGGCATGAATAAAGAAGAGCTCCTATATCTACGGAAGACGTTAACGGACCTTCTTAGAAAGAACTTTATACGAGTGAGCAAATCGCCCGCCGCGGCCCCAGTCCTACTAGTGAGGAAGCCGAGCGGAGGAGTGCGATTCTGCGTCGATTACCGCGGGTTAAACGAACTAACAGTGAAGGATCGTTATCCGCTACCACTGATTAGAGAGACACTAAGGAATATGGGGCAGGCCAGATGGTTTTCTAAGCTGGATATTATCGCTGCTTTCCATAAGATTCGCGTCCAACCAGGAGAAGAATGGAAGACGGCGTTTCGGACACGATACGGCCTATACGAGTGGAACGTCACCCCGTTTGGGCTGACTGGCGCACCAGCGACCTTCCAGAGATATATCAACAGGACCCTACAGGAGTATCTCGACGATTTCGTGTCCGCTTACGTAGACGATATTATCATCTACAGCAGCGGATCGCTGGAGGATCACCGACGGAAAGTAGGGCAAGTGCTACAGAAACTGCAAGAAGCAGGCCTACAGTGTGATATTGGAAAATCGGAGTTCGAGCAGGACTCCGTGAAATACTTAGGGTTTATCGTACAAGCGGGCAAGGGTATCCACGTTGACCCGAAGAAGGTCACAGCAATCAGAGAATGGGAAGCACCGAAATCAGTACGGGATATACGAAGCTTCCTCGGATTCGCCAACTTTTACCGACCGTTTATACCCCGATTCGCCGACCTTTCGGCACCCCTAACGAGATTAACGAGGAAAGACGCCCCGTTCACATGGGATAACGACTGCCAACAAGCGTTTGAAGAACTGAAGGACCTCTTCATTAACGCCCCGATTCTGGCACATTTCGAAGAAGATAAGGAAACAGTTGTCGAGGCAGACGCATCAGGATGGGCTACAGGAGCCGTCCTATCATAATATGGGCCAGACGGGCAGCTGCGCCCATGCGCCTACCTCTCTCAGAAGCTATCGCCAGCAGAGTCAAATTACGAGATCCATGATAAGGAGCTACTAGCGATTATACGCGCCCTCCGAGAGTGGAGACCGGAGTTGAAGATGGTACCCCGATTCACCATCGTAACGGACCATAAAAACCTACGATACTTTAGAAAAGCACAGCACCTAAACGAACGACAAATGAGATGGGCGGATATCCTCACAGAGTTCAACTACGAACTGAAGTATCGCCCTGGGAAGCTTGCCGCGAGACCTAACGCGCTATCACGGCGAAGCCAAGACACCCCACAGCACATTACGGACGAAAGGCTATCGAATCGGTTCCGAACCCTACTGAAAAAGGTGCAGATCAAGACAGGACGACCTAACCTACCAGCAGTAGAGGGGGTTAACTTCGAGAAGGAAATACCCCTATTCGAGGAGCCTACACTACAACAAGAATGGAAGAACGCGAGATCTACTGATCTAGAGTATCAGAAGATATGTGAAGCCCTGGCGAAGGGAGACCGGCGAATCGCCGCCGAAACGAATGTGAAAACGAGCCTATCAGAGTGCCACCTAGACGAACGTGGGCTGCTCTGCTTCCGGCAACGGATATGGATTCCAGATAGTGAGACGCTACGCACAGGGATTATACAGAAGATCCACGACTCTCACGTTACAGCACACCCTGGCCGAGACGCTACCTACGCGATACTATCACGGAGGTTCTTCTGGCCAGGAGCAGCAGGAGATGTACGACG
Organism: Penicillium sp. IBT 16267x; assembly: GCA_028828865.1. Taxonomy (NCBI): domain Eukaryota; kingdom Fungi; phylum Ascomycota; class Eurotiomycetes; order Eurotiales; family Aspergillaceae; genus Penicillium; species Penicillium sp. IBT 16267x. The sequence continues at coordinate 4,500,620 of JAQJZQ010000005.1, read as the reverse complement.
GTTTCTACGAAACTGTACAGTTTGCGGCCGTAGTACGGTATGGCGCGACACAAAGCATGGGCTGCTGAAACCGCTACCGATTCCACAGCGAATATGGGCGGAATTGTCTATGGATTTTATCACGGAGTTACCCCCAACGGCATACACAGGTGCAACGAATTTGATGGTGATCACAGACCGGCTCACGAAGAGCGTGATCCTTATAAGTATGATAGAGACAACTGCCGAGAAAGTGGCAGATGCGTTCTTTACCCACTTTTATATGCACCACGGGCTACCACGAGCGATCACAAGTGACCGTGGACCTCAATTTGTGGGTGCATTCTGGCGAATAGTATGCGAGAAGCTGTCGATTCAACGCCGACTATCGACCGCTTTCCACCCGCAATCCGATGGCGCAACAGAGCGCGCAAACCAAGAAGTTGAACGGATCCTACGTGCCTTCACAACCTACACGCAGGACAATTGGGATACACTACTTCCTATCGTCGCCACAGCGATCAACAACCGTAACGCTAGCGCAACAGGACTATCCCCCTTCTTCTTCACACATGGTTACCATGTTGACCCCATCGAAGTAGAAGAGACAGAGGAACCCCGCGAACCCCGTACACGACCAGGAATCGCGGGCGAAACGTTTGTGAACCGACTACGAGAAGCCACCGATTGGGCTCAGGCCGCAATCGCTTCTGCACAAGCTCAACAAGAAGAGCAATCGAATAAGCGACGACAGGCCGCACCAGTCTATAAGAAAGGCGACTGGGTGTGGCTAAACTTACGGAATATACGCACACAACGACAATCGAAGAAGCTTGATTGGCTACACGCCCAATATCGAGTTTTAGACGTCCCTACACCTCATACAGTACGATTAGAGGTACCCACCGGCGTCCACCCAGTATTCCATGTGGAGCTGGTTAGACCAGCCGCTTCAGATCCGTTCCCATCACAGATCGTGGACGATTCGCATCCCCCACCAATACTGGTCGATGGAGAACTTGAATACGAAGTGGAAGAGATAATAGACGTGAGACGCAAGAAGATCGGTCGAGGATACCGTGACGAAGCCCTGGTGAAATGGACAGGTTGGGCAGAACAGACATGGCAGAGGTTAGACGAAGTACGAGATTGCTCCGCATTAGATGCCTTCGAAAGACGATTCGGCCCCGTTTCGACCTTGTTACAGGCCCGAAGACGACCGAATACTACTACAACACGCACGATGAGGACCACCCTAGAGGGGGGGTACTGTCACGGGCCAGTGCCCGGTATAAGGTCACGTGTGCCACGTGACCATAACAACCTAACACGCAGAACACCTACTCGATAATTCTCTCTTTAAGCTTTTTGTACACAGTTCGTGGCCTAGTTGAATTGAACATAAATTCTGCTTCAGCCCTTCACAAGTAATATCTTTTAGAGTTATAGATAGATTAATATCTTTCTAGAGATTTATAAATTTAGTCTTTATAAGAATACTAAATATAGATATATTTATAGTTATATTTATTAATAATATCTTAATATATAATCAGAGTCTAAAAGAGTATATAAGGTATATAAGAGAAGTCCTAAAGTAACTATATAAAGCTAGATTATAAATAAGTTTATTAAAGTATAAATTTTATAAAAAAGAAATAAAGTTTCTAAGATTTATTATTAAAATAAATAAGATCTATTATCTATATATATCCTAAAAAGATAATAATTCTTTACTAAAACCTTATTAAATCCTCTATAATAGATATAAAGATAAAGACTTTTATCTTACTTTAGAATAAATAATATAAGAGTATCTATAGGACTTTTCAAAGGTTAGATTCTCTAATTTTTAATATTTTCTTTTAAATAATTTTTAAGTAATTTTAACTTACTTGAAGATAATAAATATATAACCTTATATAGAGATTTATTATCTTCAGTTAAATTAATTAAAAATAATATTTTAGAATTGGCTTTAAAGAAGATTAATTTATAATTTTTCTATTAGAATTTTTAGTTTATTTAAAATAATATTATTTTAATCTTAGTTTACTCTTTCTCACTTTTCTTATTTATATTTTTATCTCAAATTTTAGTTAGAACTTCTAGTTTTATAATTATAGTAGAAATATATATTAGACTTTAGTAGTTTTTTATTAATTAATAAATAGATATTATTTTAAAATTAAGATTTTTAAAGTACTAGATTCTCCTTTATAATAATATTATTATTATATTATTATTATTATTATTATTATTATTATTATTATTATTATTATTATTATTATTATTATTATTATTATTATTATTATTATTATTATTATTATTATTATTATTATTATTATTATTATTATTTTATACTTGGATCTATTAGACTTAAGGCCTAATTTACTAGTAGGGCGCTATAAGGTAGCTAGAGTAACTACGTTATATATAGAATAGAAATAGGACTAAAATAAGTTAAATAAGGTAAATAAGTTAAATACTATAGCTCCCTATATCTACTAAACTTTATCTTCCCCTTTTAATCTTCGTCTATACCCTAACCTTACGTTTAGGTCACTTCCTTAAGATAATAAATATAAACTTATCTATACTTACTATACCGCTAACGCTAGTAAGAAGATAGATAGAGATGGTTTAATTAAGCTTAGCGCGCGCTAGGGTATCCCTAGTAGTATAGTCCTAATACTATCCTCTATTATTAATTATTATAGATATCTTACTATAGCTAAGGCCTAATAAGAGGGTAATTCTATAGATTCTAGAGGCCTATAGATAGATCTAGATATACTATAAGCCCTAGGAGTAGCATATACGTATAGTTAGGAGATTACGAAACTAGCTAAGGAGGTAGATCGTGAGTATATAGATAGACGCTTTTTATATAGATTCTAGCTTAGTTAGCTAGTTAGTAAGGTAGTAGAGGTAGATTAGGCTAAGGACCTCTATATAGAGGATAGAGAAGTATAGATAGGTAAGTAGTATATATTTTATATCTATTATACCTTACTTATAGAAGTAGTATTTAGAAGGTTATCTCTTAATTCCTTATTTAATTATACTTATCTAGGCCTCCTTACGCTAGGAGGTAATTATAGTAAGGTAGGCTAGAAGCCTAATCTTATCTAATTATATCTAGGTAAGTATACTCCTAAGGGGGCGCTATATCTTATATAATTTAAAAATATCCTTTATAATAGTAAATAGATCTTTAGTTCTATTAATATTATTATATATAATAAAATATAACTTTTATTTATATTTAGATCTCTTTTTATTATAATAAAGGTCTTTTTACTTATTTCTTAATATTTTTATTATTTATTAAATAAAAATAATAATAAAGATTTTATAAGTTAAAACTAAGAGATTATTAATTACTTAAAGTAAGAGAATAGTAAATTTTATAAAACTAAAATTATACTTTTAATTAAATTTAGCTAATAATATATATTTTAGCTATAATATTAAGATTAATATAAGTCTATTATTTCTTTATAACTATAGATACAGTAAAATACTAGAAAATCCTTATTAATTTATAAGATGTTATTTCTTTTTATATTTTTAAGATAATCTAATTAAAGATATTCTATATTATTATAACTAAAATATTAAAGTTACTTTTTATAATAGATTAGATTTAGATATATATAACTTATATTATAATTTATTCTTTTAGTTATATAATTAATTATATTATTATATTTCTTTATTTAAAAAATCCTTAATTAGAATTTCGAAAGTATTTATAAGATAAATCTAATTATCAGAATTTCTAAAGTATTTATAAGATAAATCTAATTTAAAAGTAAAATAATACTATTTTAATATTAATTTTAGAGAAAGGATTATTAAATTAAAGTACTAATTTTAATTATCTCTTCTTTTATTTCTAAAAGAGATCTTATATACTTTTAGATTTTTAGTCTTAATTCTAGAAGTAATTTTAAAAAGAAACTAAAAGCTTAATTTTCTTTATTTCTCTTAAAAGATAATCTTCTTAAATATATAAATATATTTTAAAATTATATAAATACTAATTAGCTATTTAATATATAGCTTTAATTTAATTTCTAATATCTATCTTAAAGCTAATATTATTTTAAATTAAAATAAAGTTTAATTCTCAAACTATTCCTAAAAATTACTATATAATTCCTTTTATACTAAGATTGTATTTAAAAAATAAACTATCTATTTAATTTAAATTATATAATTACTAAAGACTATAATACTAAGAGTTTATACTTTTTTATGAAATATTAAAAATAAATAATAATAAAACTAGAGTTAAGATTAATTAATTATTTATATTACTTTTAAATTAAAGATTTATATATTTTAGAAGTCTTATTTTTATTATTTTAACTTTTATATAAGCTTACTATCTTTTCTTATATTTATTTTAATTACTCTTTAATAATAAGATAAAACTAAGATATATCTAAATTAGAATTGATTTTAGTAAAAGAAGTAGAATAAGAAGATTCTATACCTCTAGAGATAGTTTAATATATATATATATTATCTTCCTAGATAGCTAAAGATTAAAGAATTAGAAATTATAAGAAATAAATTATAAGGAATAAAAGGCTAGATAAGAAGATAGTAAGAGCTACCCCAATTAATTATAAAATAATTAGGATAAGTAAATAACTATAAAATAATTAGGATAAGTAAATTAATTATAAAATAATTAGGGTAGTTAGTTATAGTAGAATTAAAAAGATTCCTACTAATATAGTATATATTACTAATAAGACTAATTCTTAAAAGGAAAGATATAATCTATTTTATCTCCTTAAGTATTAGGATATATAGCTTATTATTTCTAATAAGTATAATATAGTAAGTCTAGAATAGAAAATTATTAGGATCTTATTAATAAGAGAAAACTAGACTAAAGGGGAAAGAAGAAAAGAATAAGAGAAACTACTATAATTCGCCTTTATATAGTCCTTAGGAAGATTATATAATATTTCTATAAGGGAATCTTCTATAAATAAATAATAGTAGTAAATAAGTAATATAAATTATATAAGATTACTCTAAACTAACTAATAATTAGGTTAATCTTATATTATCCCTTTCTAAGATACGCTTAGTCTCTTTAAGTATATAGTAAGTTATTATTAGTATAATTATCTAGATCTTTATTATAAAGTATTATATATATCTATTTTTATAATTATAGTAGCGGGCTTAGTTTATTTAGATAGTAATTATAAAATTCCTAAATCTTATATATAGTATTCTTAAAATTAACTATAAGATACTAAGTATTATCTTTATTATAACTTTATTAATTAACCCTATATTATAGCTTTTAGTATCTAATTTAAGTATCTAAGATACCCTTTATAGTCTATTTCCTATAATTATTAATCTTTATTAAAGACTTTTTATCTTATCTCTATCCTTAAAGAGATTTAGAGTCTCTTTTATAAGCTAAATATAGCTTTTTAAAGATAAAAACTAAATAAACTATTATATTATTAAGAAGCTATAACTTAAAAGAGTATCTAATTTTCTATATTATTTAATATAGTCTTATAGACTTATTTAATAGCTTTAAATTATATTATTCTTACTTTAGGCCCCTTAGTATTAAAAAGACTTTATCTTTAATATTAAAATTAATCTTTTATTAATATTTATTAGCTTATATCTTTTATCTATCTTAAGCTACTAAAGTTATACTTTAGCTTATTTTTAGATTATATATAATCCTTTAATATAAAATTAAGCTTTATATTTATTTAGTTTTCTTAATTTAAGAAGAGTTTTATTTATTTAATTAAAAGATATATTAGATTTATATTCTCTCTTAATATAAAATAAAGAAAGTCTTATTAAAATATCTTTTATTATTATTAGATTAATTATCTATATTAATCTAATTAATTATCTTAATAATAATTTATGTATAGTCTTAATCTTTATATAATATATTAGTTTATTTATTTATTTATAGATATTAAGTTATTAATATCTTTTTTATAATTCTTAAGATCTTATAAAATTCTTTTTAGTATAAGAAGTTAAATTATAATCCTTAATCTAATATAATTAAACTTAGAATTTTAGTCTATTATAATATATATTATATTAGTAATTTAGCTATTTTTATTATATCTATATCTTTATAATAAAGAATTAAGATCTATTATTATATATTATTAAGATTTATCTAATATAAATAATAATTATAATAATTTATAATTTAGATAATAAGTTCTTTTATATCTTAATCTACTTATAGACTAAATAAGGATTAATATATCTTTATATATTTATTATCTATCTTAGCTAATAATACCTTATTAAGAGTAGATAATTAGTCTTATCTATATTTAGATAGATTATAAATAATTATTAATAAATTTTATTAACAAATCTTATTTAGAGATCTTTATATTTTAATATTATTATTTTTTCTTTATAAAGTAATAAACTCTTTTTAAATATCTACTTATTATCTTATTCTTTTAAGGCTTTTCATTAGAATTCTTTTAGACTTACATATATATAGTCTACTTATTTATCCTAATTAATTAAATTTAACTCTTTATTTATAATATTAATATAACTTAATATTTTAGTTCTTAATATTACTTTAGGAATAATATAATTTTTTTTTAAAAGAGATATCTTTATAAAAAATATATTTACTAAAATAATCTTTTTATTAATTTAATACTAAATCTTAAATTAATAGTTTTATAATTAATAAGTATCTTAATAATATTTTATTTATTTATTTTAGTCTAATAAGTTCTATTTTCTATTTATAAAAGATATAAATAATTACTAAAAGTTCTTTATTATAAATCTTATAAGTCTTTTTTATCTAATCTATAGTCTTTAAAAAGTATATAATTAGATATTAAGGCTTATTTTTATTTATTTATTTAGAGAGTATATCTTTTAATATTTTATTTAATATATCTATTTTAATATACATATAAATATAAAGATTAGAATAAACTAATATAGATATCTTAATTAATTTCTGTTTAAGTTCTTTGAATATTCTTTAATATATTTTTATTTAAAAGGATTATAGTATTTTCTTTTTTATAAATATAAATAAAGATTTAATAATCTTATTATAGTCTTTTAATAAATCTTTTATAGAAATTATAAAAGCTAAGAAATAATTATATATCTTTTATTATATCTAAATATTCTGATTTCTAAATTACTTAAATTTTCCTAAGATCTATATAAACCTTGTTTATCTTAATAATAAAATTAAGAAACTTTATTTCTTTTTTATAGAACTTATATTTTAATAAGCTTATTTATAATCTAGTCTTATATAGGTATTTTAGGACTTCTTTTATATATTCTTTTAAGATCTTATCATAGATTAAAAATATTATTAATAAAGATAGTTATAAATATATCTAATATTCTTATAAAAACTAAATTTATAAATCTCTAAAAAGATATTAGCTTATTTATAACTTTAAATAATATTTCTTTATATTTATATAATCTATATCTTAATTAAAATATTATTAAGTCTTCTAAATCTAAATCTATATATATCTTATAGAATCTTTATTAAATATCTAACTTTATAAAATACTTAATATTATATATTTATTATATTATTTTAATAATTAATAATAATAATAAATATAAATCCTTCTTTATTATTAAATTTAATTTTTAGAAATTAATATAAAATTAAAGTCTTTTATTAGTCTTCTTTATTAAAATAAATAAGATAAAAAGAATATTATTTAATATAATAAAGCCCTTATATAAATTCTTATAAATATATATCTTAGCTACTTTAAATTACTTTATAAATATCTTATATAATAAATAATATCTTAATATAACTTTCTTCTTTAATTTAATCTTATAGTCTATATTCGTCTTATATAATAAAAATATATTAAATCTAATCTTTAAAAATATATTTATATATCTATAATATTTTTATACAATAATTTATTAAATTATCTTAAGTTTTCTTTTTTTATCTTATTTTATAGCTTTAAAAAGCTTTAAGACTATATATTTAATTTTACTTATGTTAATAATAAAGATCGTTAATTTTAATATTTAAGAGATTCCTTTAAATGCTATTTAGTTAATTACTATGATTATAATATTATTAATTAATATATTCTTTATATAAGAAACTTAAATCTTATATATAATTTTTTTTAATTAAAATTTATTCTATCTTTTTTATAATATCTTTTTAATAACTATAATTATAAGATTTTCTAATTATAAGATCCCTAATTATATTTAATTTAAAGATTTAGTCTCTTTAATTTACATTCTTTTAATATTTTTAATTAATAGTTCTTTTTAAAATCCTTAATAAATATAATTATTAAATAATATAAGCTATTTCTTTTTTTATAATCTTAATTCTTTATTTTTTTATTTTTGCTTTTAGCTAAATAAGTTATATTTACTTATATTAATTAAAATATCTTTTTTAATATATTAAACTTAACTAAGGATTATATTATATTAATTAATATTAATAATTAATATAATAATCTACTTTTATTTTCTTTTTATAATAATCAATAATATCTAAATTATATAAATAATTATCTTTAATAATTAATTATTAAATATAAATAAAGTTATTAATATCTTTAACTTTTAGATTTTTAATCTAAAGAGAATTAGTTTTAAAATATTATTTATATTTATTAGAATTAATATATTTACTCTATAATCTATAAATATATTAATCTAAAAAGATATATTATTTATTATAACTACTATAGATATAAAAAAACTTTCTACTAAAATAATAATAAAATTCTTTTTTAAATAATCTTAAGTTATATATCTGTTTTTTTTTAATAAATAAATTATTATTTTTCTTTTATTAATATAGCTTATTTATTAATATTTATAAGCTTTAAATATATTAATAATTTATTATTTATTATTTTAATAATAAATATAATCTTAATTAATATTTAATTAATAGATATATTAATTATAATTTATTACGTATTTTAGTTCTTTTATTATAATATAATATTATAAATAATATATTAATAAAGATATATAAATTTATTAAAATTAATATTTAAATTATTAATTACTTATATTATTTAGCTTTATAATATATTTAATAGCTCATTATAAAGTATATATTATCTTAAATCTAAGGATTAATATAATTTCTTTATTAATTTATTAAACTTTATAAGAAAATTATTAAAGTTATTCTTTAATTTTATTATTAATATCTAATATTTAATATATATTTTTATAATATAATTTAGATTATTAAAAATAATCTTTAAATAATTAATTAGATCTTTTATATCTTAATATATATTTATTATATTAATTATTTATTATAGACTAATATATAGATTAGTTTTATTTTTAGAAAGATCTAATATAAAATAAATTTAGCTTTTAGAAATTAAATAATAATTAATATTAATAAATAATTTTTAGTATATAATAATAATTTAATAATTAAATTAAAGGGATTTTTTATTAGTTAATATAAAAAGATTTACTAACTTTATTAATTATTATTAATATTAATTTAATAATCAAGCTATCTATATTAAACTTATTTTTTAATTTTATATTATATTATAGACTTATTAGTTATATTTAATTTTATAATTAATTATATATACTTTTATATCTTTAAGTTTTATTTTAAGTTAATAGACTTTTTATTCCATTTTCTTATATTATATTCTTTAATAGTATTTTCTTTAAATTAGTTTCTTCTATATATTATTAAGATCTTTAACTATAATAAGTATAAATTTATCTTAAATAAAGAATTTTATATAAATCTATTATTTTACTTTAAGATTAATTAATATTATTATAGATACTATAAAACTTAATATATTTTAATAATTATTCTTTAGTAATTCTTCTTTAAGTAATTTATTTTATTAATATATAGAATTTAGTTTATATTCTCTATAAGAAGGATTTAGATTTAGATTTAGTTTATCTTTATTATAAGAGGATTTAAGTCTAAAGATCTTTACTATCTTAGATTATTTATTTTAAGAGATTATACTTTAATTTAGTTTAATTTAAGATTTTAATTAATAGTGTTAATCTATTATTAAGAACTTAATAAGAGACTAAGTTAAATAAGTATAAAATAAAAAAAAAAGATAAAAGAATAGTCTAATTTAATATAAAGTTTAATAATAATATACCCTATTCTATTAATCCTATACCCCTATATAACGAAAAACTTATACTACCTTCTTATAATAGCCTAGCTTAGGAATTCTATTAGTTAATATTATACTACTTTAAAAATTTTCTCCTATCCTTCTTACTACCTTTTTTATTACTTACTACTTTCCTCTAATTATCTTTTCCCCGCGGAGGTTCTTATTATTTATACTACCCTAGTATTAGGAAATATCTATTACTATCTACTACTATCTACTATTATCTACTACTATCTATTATCTATTACTATCTAGTATATTAATCCTAGGTATACTTAATTATACTTCTAATAGCGATAATTCTATTATATTATATAAGGAATAACTAGGATAAAAACTAGATAAGAAGAAGGTAAAAACTAAATAAGGATAAATAAAAGCTAATACTAGATTAGGGTATAATTAAGAGGAATAAATAAAATAATAATTAATATCTACCCTAAATTTAAGGAATTTAGAAATGGAATAGGGTAAAATAATTAAAATATAATTAATATAGACTTTAAATTAAAGTATTCCTACTAATATACTATATATATTAATATTAAGACTAATCCTTAAGGATTAAAAGATATAGTATATCTTCTTTTCTTAAGTATTAGAATATATAATCTATATTTATAAGATTAAATAACTATTAATCTAAATAGGATAATTATAGATTTAAAATAAATTAATTATTAATTCTAAATATAATTATTATTTATTCCTATTAATCTAATTCCTATTTTAATAAGGTAAATAAGCTGATCATAATAAGCTTAGAAACTAATTATAATAAGCTTGCTAAGGTAAACTAGATACTTCTATAGAGTTCTAGAGATAAACTAAGTACTTCTAAAGAGTTCTAGACTTATAAAATATATCTCCTAATATTAATCATAAACTACTTACTAATTAATACTAAATTAGATTAGATCCTTAAGATCCTAATCTAACCCTATTAGTCCTAGATATAATCCCTAATTACTCTTATTAAGCTTTGGTATAATTTTACCTTAGAAAATAGGCTAGGATATTCTATATAATTTCTTTCTTAATATATTAGTACCTAAAATAGCTCCCTTAGGTCCTACCCCCTAAAGAGGTAATCTTAAGCTAATTCCCCTAAGTTCTACCCCCTAAAGACGCGATCTTAAGCTAATTCCCTCTTCTCCTAAGCTAATTACCCTATCTTATATACTAAATCCCCTTTAATCTAGGCTAGATACTCTATATACTATATAATACCCTATTTGTCACGGTGTGGATCCCGTGATCTAATCCTGACCCCTGAGTTCTACGAAGTCTGTGCGCTACCCGCGCACGTGATCTATTCTATGTATTTAGCCAACGTTCCCGCTGATCCTGTATAAGCTCCTGGAGCTTTCTCTTGTGAACTCCCGGGCTCTGATAGCCCGTCTGATATTGAACCTCTGATATACCTACCTGCCTGACCTACGGACCCTCTCCAACCTGCCGTATATAACCTGCCGACCCCGCACCCTGACACTATTATATCTAAGAATAGACTATATTATATCTCTAATCTTACTATTAAAGTAATTAATATCTTTATAGAAGAGTATAGATATACTATATTAATTATATATTCTAGATATAATAAGTAAGGTAAAAAAAATATTATATATATCTATTATAATTAAGGATATAAGCTAATAAAAGATAATATTTAGGATAGTCTAGATAATAATATTAATATTAAATAATAATCTCTATCTTAGAAGATAATAACGTTTAGAACTAATTATCTATTCTCTCTTAAGCTCTAATTATAGAAGGATATTAATATCTAAAAGCTTAAATATTAAACTCTTATATATAATTATCTATTAATATCTCCCTTAATCTATTTAATTTATTAATAATAAGAGCTTAATATAAAACTAGAGATAGTTAATCTACTACTTAAATAGTAGATAAAAACTTACTATATTATAGATAGGATTTATAGTAAAGATCTATCTTTTTATCTTATTAACTAAAATATTAATAACGTAATTCACGGGCGAGCTGCGCACACGGGCGAGCTGCGCACCCCACCAATATTATTAATTTGAAACGCATATTTTACCACCAAAACGCCAATTTATTAATAAAATAACCTATTTAGGTCTATCTGGACATGTTTCTCTCCTATGTCCTGGGACCCTACATATCCCACATCCCCGCTGGGCCCGCGTACGTGGCTGTAAAGGTGCTGCGGCTGCTTCTACCGAGGGTGGTATAGCTGGGTTAACGACCTCTGGGGGGTTCTGTAGGGCCTGTAAGGCGTCTCCAACACTAATTCCACCTGGGTTCTCAATCCATCTAGTCGTCCGACGTCGTTTTTGCTTCTTTTTCTCATTTTCTGCCCGTAGAGCGCTATTTTCATGCGCTAAGCATATAGCTGAGTTCATAGCTAATTCACAGCCTTTAACAAGCTGGTTTAGCGCACGATCTATAGGTGTAGGGGGGCTCTATGAGCGCTTTTTAATAAGCGCTTTGATAGATGAAGCTTGTTTTTGTAGCTGTAAGAGGTTCTGAGGCGTTTTGGGTGAGAAAATGCTGCCTGCGCTACCCGGGGGGGTAGGGGTCTTAAGATGGATATTTAGCTTCAAAAGCACCTCAGTAGGGCTATATGGAGATAGCCCGGTCGCTCGGAAGCTATTTTGGATTGTTTTTAGCTTAAATGTATCAGCGCGCGCGCTTGGATAGGCCATAAGAAAGTCGAGTTTATCAATATGGTTAACCCCAAGACGGGTCTTCGATTCAACCAATTGACTATATGCCCGCTTTAGAACCGCAAAACAACCCACATCAAGTGGCTGTAAAAGGTGTGAGGAGTGCGGAGGCATGCAAATTGGTATAATATTATTTGCAGCGCAAATTTCGTCGAATTGGGGTGTTAAATGGCTACCATGTCCATCAAGGACAAGAAGCCGATATCCACCTTGTGAGCGTGATATATCCGGAATCAGGACTTTTTGAAGCCAATGCAGACTAATTTCATCAGACGTCCATCCATTTGGACTATTCTCCAATATCCAATTTTGTGGAAGACCTTCTGCCCATCCTAAATTCAAGGATTTATGCTTGAAGATAATATAGGGCGGAAGCGCATATCCAGCTGCGCTAATACATTCAATCACAGTCACCCATTCACGATTTCCAGGCTGTAAAAGCCCGCGTTTTCCGTGGTAATCCGCACGTGTAATCACTTTCGCACTTGAAGTTTGGCCCATCGCGAAGCCTGTCTCGTCGAAATTATATATATCGGACGGGGTAATACCATATTGGAGTATGGTTCGTTGAACTAGGTCAAACCACGCTTGGATGATGTTTGGATCTTCGTTTTTCGCACGTTCGTAGTTATATCGCTTTGAATACCGAGATGATAGATTTGGGTGCCGTTTAACAAATGTTGTGGTCCAATTAACCCCAACCGTTTGTATAGGGGTCTCACCACGCTTCGCTAGTAATAAATTAGCCATATCGGCTACCATACTAGGACGGGGTGCTGCTCCGCGGGTGTCCATATCCAGTATCCATTTCTCAAGCGAAATTTCTTCGTTTTCGGTCAATTTATGTGAATTTGCGCGTACATCTGCTCGAAATATGGTGCCGTTGAGACGCGTGCGGAGGGTTGATTCGGGTACGTTGAAGCAACGCGCTGCTTGACGAATTGAGCTGAATTCATCATTTTTAATAGCCTTGATAGCTAGTAATATATTGCCCTCTCTCTGTAGTGAATTTCGGGAGGATTCGGTACGAATTGGTGGCATGGTGGGCTGGTGAAGAGAGATGGTCTAATTAATTGACGCGTTTTGGGTAGGGTGCGCAGCTCGCCCGTGAATTACGTTAATTAACGTTAATTTATTTATTATATCTTTCTTATCAACTATATAACTATTTAGGTACTTCTATAAGAGCTTCTAATAGATAATAAATAGTTATTTAGATATTAACTTAACTCTTAGTAGTATATTATTAATCTATTTAGGATATATAAGCTTAGTTATAAGATATTAAAATCTAATTCTTAGATTATTAATATAAATTATATCTATAAGATTAATTAATTTAATATATCTTTATTTAATATTATAAGATTAAATACCCTTAGTAAGATCTTCTATATTATCTAGGTCTTTATTGATAATAAGAAATAGTCTATTTATAATATCATTATCTCTTATATTATAGATATTGACTCTAAATTTAGTCTAAGTTATTTATATATAATATTAATTAATAAGAAGTAAGCGCTTATAAATATAATTAAGGTAGTTTTTCTATATACTAATATAATAGTTTATATTTAGTATATTAATATAAATATTTAGAAGATAGATCTTATTATTAAGAAGATTATCGCTACTACAGTTAAAGATAGTACTCTACTTCTAGGTAAGCTTTTCTTTATATCCTATAATATTATTAAGAAGGAAATCTAGAACAAAATTTACTATCTTAATATAATAATATAATATAAGATAAAGAAGAGATAAACTTATATAGTTTAGATAGATTTAGTTACTAAATTTAACTAATAATAGGAGTAGTTCTAGGGTAAATATAATATTAATAATATATAGACGCCTTTTCTTAACTATATTAGAGATAAATAGCTTTATAATTATATAGAGAACTTCCTTTACTATTTTATATATAGATATCTTTATCTTTAAGAGATATTAACTTTATGGTATAAAGATATCTATTAGCTAATTAAGTAGAATCTCCTTATATCTAAGAATAATCTATTAATTATTTTTAAGAACTATTAGATAGTAATTAAGCGTTAATATTAAACCCTTAATTAGCTATATAAGGCTATAAAAGCTTAATAACTAATATATATTTAAGCCCTTTATTAGATACTTTATTATTATATCTCTACTAAGATAATTAAGTATATAAAAGAATTATATAATTAATATCTTCTAGAAGTAATAAAGAAGCCTTTAATTCTAAAACAATATAACTATAATATAATTCTAATAGCTAATTATCTATATATCTATAAGATAAAGGAATTTAATAATAAAGATAAAAGTTTATTATCTAGATAATTCTATTTATATTAATATTTATATAAGAATAATAATATAATATTAATTAACCTTATTCTACTAATTAATAATCTACTACTAATTTAATAATATAGATAACTATATAGTATAACTACTATCTAGGTTCTATCTACTTAGATAAATTATATATAAGTAACTACTAAATAGATACTATCTATCTATAATTTAGCTATTTAATAGAGTCTATAGTCCTTAGAGGACCCCGTAACTATAGTACTTACCCCTATAATACTTACCCTTATAGTATATATCTTTAATTAATTAATATAATAAGAAGCGTTAAGATTTAAGTATATTACTAAGGGTATAACTAGTAGATAGTGTAGGCGAGAAGATTATAATTAGCTTTATAGATAAGATATAGATAGGCCTCTAGGGGAGGCCCCGCTAGCTTAGGGTAGTTATATCTATAGAAATTATATAGAGGGAGATTATACTTATATAAATTATACTTATATAAGTTAAGGTTAAGATTAAGATATAGTATAGAAGGAAGACCCTAATTATTTAGAGAAGTTAGCTAATTTATTACTAAAAGATTATATAGTATAAGAATAGTATAATCTACCTAAGAAATAACATTTTTAATAACTAAAAAATATAGGTTTTAGTATAGAGATTAGACTTTAAAATTATAGTAGAAAAGGAGATAATATAGAGAAAACTAGTAGAAGAATCTAGTAGAAAAAAAGGGCGTGATTTAGCTAGATATAAAGACGGACTAGGCTATTATAGAAAGGTAGTATACTAATTTTTATTATATAGGGGTATAGGATTAATAGAATAGGGTATATCATTATTAAACTCCTTTAATATAATATAATAAGTCTAGAATAAAAATTTATTTAGGATCTTATTAATAAGAGAAAATTAGACTAAAAAAGAAAAAAAGAAAGAATAAGAGAAACTACTATAATCCTTCTTTATATAGTCTCTAAGAAGATTATATAATATTTCATAAGGGAATCTCCTATAAATAAGTAATATAAACTATATAATATTCCTCTAAACTAACTAGTAATTAGGTTAATCTTATTATAATAAGCTACTTATAATAAGCTTATATTTAGAGATCTAGATACTTCTAGAGAACTCTAGGCTTATAAAAGTATATCTTCTAATATTAATTATAAATTAACTACTTTTTAGTACTAATTTAGGTTTAGCTTATCAGGATCTAATCCTAATTATTTCTATATTAGAAAATAGATAGGTATAATTTATATAATTTATTTCTTAATATTAACGCTCTTATAGTATATATCCTTATATTATTAGATAAGGTAGTGCTCTAGTATAAATCCTTAAAGATATAGTGATTCTATAGAAGATATAGTAATTCTATACTAATATGGTCTCCTCTAGGGTAGGGCCCTAGTAACTAGGAGTCCTAGCCACTAGGTATAAAGGCTTATCAGAAGGCTTCACGAATAAGGGCTCATAAACTATATAAGAGGGAAAAGAGAGGAGACTAGCAGAAATAATCTACTATTATAGATATGGTCTAGAAGAGAGAAGAAGGAAGAAGAGAGAGAAGCCCTAATCTCTAAGAGTCACTAGTTAGTGGCAGTCACCTAACTATAGGCAAACCTCTAATAAATATTATAGCCTAAAGTCCAGAGTAAGTTATAGGTATATAGAGACATCTAAGATACACTTAAGAGCCAGTAAAAAACCACACTCTTTATATTCCCACCTAAAGCTATATGATTGACTATCAGCCTTAGGATAAATCCCCCATAATATCCTCCTCCATCTCTAAACCCGCACCTCTACCTTGAGATGGATTCATAACTGTAGCACTAGGCCATGCTTGCTGGCCTTTCACAACATTATCAACAAATTCATCACTCAAACCTAGCCCATTACTACTTTCTTCCACACCACCAAAGAGGGCTTCAAGTAAATGCCCCTCCCCTTGGAACTGTGCTTGCATCTTGGTCTCACGAGTGACCTCTGGTAGGGAGGACATATCTGCGAACCGTAACATTGTATCCTTAGAATAGAGGTGAGACTGTACTAATGTCGCATCTATAGCATCAGACACAATAAGTGATGCTAGGTTGGCTTCATCAACTCCATTAACGTTCATAGGTGATGGTGATGTGTACGACTGAAGCTCCGCCACAGTCAAGGCTGCAAAAACCTTCTTGGCCTTGATCAATGAATGAGTTGAGTATACATTCACTACCTGCCAAACAAGGCCCGTGTTGTTGTCCTTGTTAAATGCGATTAGTTCGGGAGCACACTAAATGATAAACCGTAAAATGACAAAACATCATCACTCACAAGACGCCAAATGTCCCGAGCAGCATCTACTTCAGCCTCTAGCCTCTTCATATCCCCGCGCTCAAAGGCTTGAGCAAGGCTGATGTAAGGTTTGGCAAGGGATTGGAATGTTTTGATCACATGAGGTGCAGTTATGCTCGGAGGCAAACACAGCTAATAGAAGCAAGGATCAGCGAGGTCGAGATTTCATCATCTCACAGCAGATGCAATAAAGTCACTCACCTTGCCCTTTTCGAGTAAACCTGCCAGAATCCATTTTTTATAGGCCTCGACCATTATCATGCTCACAGAGCCCATGGTTGGCATAGAGATCACAGTGCCCAAGAAATGCGATGCCTTGCGCCAGTCCTTCAGTGCCAAATAAATCATCCCACCATAGAGAAAGTACCGCAGGTAGTCTCTGTACGAAATCTTAGACGAAAGACCGGTGGTCTCATTGATAAACGACAGACTCGACTCCTGCTCTGCACAGAGTATCGAGGATGAGTTGGACGAAGCACGATTCGGCAGCGCTGGGATATGGCGTATATGCTTGTTCAACACTGGCAAAGCACAGGTATAGGCCCTAGCCGCAAGACAGAGCTGGGCTAGAAGTAGGTGGGTTGATGTCAAGACAGCACAGGATGGATCAAGTCGTAAAAGTGCGTCTTTAATCAGTCGAACAGCCAAGAATGGCTATTTGTAGTCAGTCGACCGGATAACAACTAGATGAGCCAGAAAAGCCTTTACCTTTGAGGTAGCTTGGGCAGCTAGTCCCATAAATTCGATCAACTGGAGCCATTCATGACCGACATACCTGACTTGAATACGGTCAAATACTTCTAAGTAGTGCGCCGACTTTGACCATAGTCTTCCGAACGGGAGTAATTCTGTTGGTAGGATCTCATCAGACATTTCCCGTAGGGTGTGGATCTGGAGACGCAGAAGGAACAGGTAAGTGATTGAGTCATTTGAGGGATCGAAATGCTAGATAAAATAAGTCAGTCGATTGGCCTTAAAGCGCCATGGGAAGGGGCAAAGTGGGATCGTGTTCACTCGCATTCAAGAGTTCCTGATCACGAGTAATGGAGCCCAGATCTCTCTTCGATATCAATTGCCGGAGGTATGTAGTATGGTCGCGTAACTGGCGGTCGTATTCCTCATTTGATAGGCTAACTGAATCACGAAGGGTTGCTGACGCCGCGACAAGGTCGCTGACGATAGACATGCTGGCGCGGAACCCGATGCCTACTGTCAGTGGGGCTAAGTCGTGTTAGATGGAGGTGGATAGCTAATGTGGTGATAGGAATCAGCGAAACATCCAATCTGAAAGAAAGAGAAGAGAGACAGGAGATAAATTCGTGTGCTCAAGGATCCATATATGGATTGAGCTTGAGCGAGGAGCAGCTTGGGAGAAGCTATGGTGGAAGTGGAGATGGGAAGCCATGTTCCCCACACCGCTCCGATTGTGCCCCTCGTCTTGACTCATGGATTGGTACCATTTTTTTTATTTTTCTTTTCTTCCACTCCGAATTCTCTCTCCTTCTTTCCCTTTTACCCTCTCAATTTCCTTCTCCCTTGAACATTGAACATCCTACCAAACAGGACAATGTCATTGACCGAGTCTGCTGCGGTGGATGTGGCTCGTAGTGCGTCCCTCGCGTCTCGCAAACTCGCAATCCTCCCCAATGCGGCCCGCAATGAAGCCCTGACGGCACTTCACAAAGCCTTGGATGAGAACCGAGCCACAATTCTTGCAGCCAATGCGAGGGATGTGGAGACTGCTACTCATGCCGCCGACAGCGGTGACCTCAACCATAGTGTTTTGAAACGATTGGATCTGTCTCGGCCCGGCAAGTATGACGATATGTTGGAGGGAATTCTGAGTGTCCGGGACTTGGAAGATCCTGGTGAGCCTATTTCCCACTATCCTTTCATGGCTCCACTTCACCCTCAGAAGAGAATGAATGAGCTCTCTGAAATACTAGAATACAACTAACCGTGCGAGTGGTATACAGTTGGTAAAATCACAATGCGGACTCTACTAGATGAGGGTCTGACTCTAGAAAGAGTCAGCTGTCCTATTGGTGTCCTGCTGATCATCTTTGAGGCTCGCCCAGAGGTTATTGCAAACATCGCTGCCCTGGCCATTAAGTCAGGCAATGCTGCAATCTTGAAAGGTAATCAATTTTGTCCACTTGTAGGAGAGGCGCACCCATCACTGACACACTCCAAATAGGTGGAAAGGAGTCCCTAGAATCATTTGTGGCTATTGCAAATGTTGTGTCTGATGCCATTGCTAGCTCCCCGGTGCCAGTATCTTCAATTCAACTTGTCAAAACGCGGGATGCGGTTTCGTCTCTCCTGGCCCAGGATTCGCTCATTGATCTTGTGATTCCCAGAGGATCCAACGAACTAGTTCGATTTGTGAAGGACAACACCAAGATTCCCGTCCTTGGACACGCCGACGGCCTCTGCTCCGCCTACATACATTCGGATGCCAATATCCACACGGCAGTGAAAGTGATCGTGGACTCAAAAACGGACTACCCAGCGGCTTGCAATGCGTTGGAAACATTACTTTTGCATGAGGATATTTTGGACACCATCTTCCCCGCCGTTGCAACCGCTCTTCTTGACAAAGGGGTCTCTCTCCGATGCGACGAGGCATCTAAAGCGGCTTTGTTGAAGACTTTGCCGGCGGAGAAAAGTACTGGGGTGCAACTAGCTACGGAGGCAGATTATGACACCGAATTCTTGGACTTGGTGTTGGCTGTGAAGACCGTTCCTTCTACGAATTCTCCAACCTCAGCTGTTGAGGCCGCCATCGAACACATCAATTTACATTCGTCCAAGCACACCGAAATCATCTTGACCGAGTCCCAAGAGCTGGCGAACTTGTTCATGAGTGGCATCGACAGCGCTGGAGTTTACTGGAATGCATCTTCCCGGTTTGCCGATGGAATGCGCTATGGGTTTGGGACAGAAGTGGGCATTAGTACCAACAAGATCCACTCTCGGGGCCCCGTCGGGCTCGAGGGCTTGACCATTTATAAATACTTGATCCGGGGCAATGGTCACGCAGCGGGAGACTACCACGATGGCGCGGGTGGACGGAAATACGTCCATTCCAACCTACCCTTTTAGTATCAAGTTAAGCTTTACTCCCACATAGATTCTACCCAAAAGCCATGAATACAACGAATTTTTTTTCTTTTTTGAAACATTTCGCAGTCGTAGAAAAGATGAGGACTAAGCCGGATGCATTTTTCTTTTGCGCCCCCTTCCATTCGTAAATTTCTGATCTCGCCACCCAATCAAAGACATGTTGCCTCTTTAGGTACATCGACTTGGCTCTCCAGCCAGACCTAGCGAGAAATCCAGACACTCCATGATTCCGTGCGATTGGAGATTCGCCGTAAGACAAACGCACAGCAAAACTAGTGCCTGCACCACTATCCTCCCAAAGTCCTTTAGACCTTGAAACCCTTGGAGCGTCTGCGGCCACGGGCCCGCTCGAACTTCCGGCCCTTGCTGGCAACGTAAGGCTTCTGTTGAAATGGCATATCGGTTAGCATATCAAATTCATACGTAGCCAATTCAGTGAGCGGTAGAATAATCGACGCACCTTGTGGGAGTGGGGACCGAAACCGAAGTGCTTAACAGCCTCACGGGCGTTCTTGGGGCCACGCAGGAGCAGAGTGTTAGCACCGGTAGGAGCGCGCAGGGCGAGCTGGTCCAGAGTCAGGACCTCACCACCAGCCTTCTCGATGCGGGCACGGGCGGTAGCGGTGAAGCGCAGAGCAGCGATGGACAGCTTGGGGACGGACAGAAGGCGGTTGTCATCGGTGACGGTACCAATAACAACAACGGTCTTGCCCTTCTGAGTCTCGTTGATGTTCGAGGCGATACGCGAGATCGACACGGGGGGGCGGTTAATGCGCGACATGAAGAGACGACGGAGAACCGCCTTGTTGAAGTTGGACTCGGTGCGGCCTGTCAGAGACCTCAGATCAGTATTGGTTTGAACACACAAATTGCCTCCACACATGCGGCGCTGCAGATGAGCAAAGTTGAGGGATTTCGATGGGGATTCATACGAGCAAGGAAGCGGTAAAGCTTCACGAGCACCTGCAAGTAAACGTTCTCGCTCTTAGGAGCCTTGCGGTGGCTGCTGCGCACATGGTGCCGGTCCAAGTCGATACCTAAAAATTTCCAATATCCGTCAGTCCTGGAGAGATTTGAAAAAGAACAACGACAACAGTAGATGTAATGATGGTTGCATTCACAGCGACGAATTCAAAGGGCTCTGGAATGGTAACACATACCCATGGCTGCTGGTATGAATTGAACACCTGGAGTTAGCTTGCTGTCGCACCCGTATGGAAACTGCAGGAGGTTTTTGGTCTTGGACTTTCGGCTGCGCGGGTGTGTGTGGGTTGAGCCCTACACTAGCCCCGATCAGGAAAGAGACGAGTCACGTGGAAACATGAATTATATAATCCGACCGACACCCGCTGTCACCTGATTGTACCTGGGTGATCCAAATGGCGACTTCTCCGCTTAGCGGTGTCCACCCACATTATCTAGTCTACGTTGTATACTGGAGTACATACATACGTATACATTGCAATAATGATAATAATATGCACTCTTGATTAAGCAGGATATTGTAAGAGACTCAAGCCAAAATGAATGACCAAGCATGGCTTGTTGATATTGATAAACCTGACAAGGGAAATTGTACTCTACCTAGTCTAGATGTACTTGGCGCTATTGACAGCTGAAATAGGCAGAAAAGGAAAACTTTATATACATGGAGTTCCCCCCTCTTTCCGCCCCGGGATGTGAAATGGAAGGGAAGAGAAAAGAGAGGGGATAGGAAGAGGGTATATATGCCAAGTGGTCCCCGAAAAGAAATGAGAACGACGCTCATCTAGCCATATTGCACTAATCCTTATCCCCGAAACTGACGAGGAAATCCCGCGTCAATTCAAAGCTGAGCCAGCTGCTGGCCATGCTGGGTGCGACTTTCAAAAGGTTTGGCCCAATTCCTTTGAAGAGTCCTCGCAAGCCCTCCTGCGCCACAATCACTCGTATGGCATCCCAGATCGATTTATATTGATATCCCATTCCGGACATGGTGTTGATTTGAAAGCGTCGCCGCAGAACGTCACTAGTTTGTATTAGCCTTCAATGTGCATAAGACACAACAAGAGAAGATAAAGACTTTAGTAAAGAACATACAAGGGATATGTGCACGTTTGGGCCACTGCCCCGGAGATTGCACCTGCAAGTAGCTTGCGCCACGAGCTCGGATTCTTCTCTCCGTCTGGTGTCAAATAGGTTCGCACCGATTCGTAGGTCATGAAGTTCAGCCCCACCTATAACCATTAGCAATGGCATCCAAGGAACCCCGGTGGGATACAGAGAAGAGACTCACGTAAGGCGCCACTCCAACAACGGTAGGGGCAATGCCACGGTAGAGGGCAACCGTACCACCCTCATTTTTGTATATTGACACCATAGTGGTGAACATGCCGGGCAGTTTCTGAGTGGGGTCCCGGTTCCCAAGGTCGGCAAACGAAGCAGACTGGATAGAAAGTCGTGTGCGAACAATGTCTAAAGGGTAGGTAAAAGTCACGGACGTAATGCCAGCAGCAGCACCGCATAGGAGGCGGCGAGCCGGTGACATGTCGCCATCAGTAGACTCGGCAAACTGTGACAGGGTCAATCACCAATTCAGATTTTCAACGCAGGGGCGATACTTACTTTCTTGTAGAAATTATAGCTTCCAAATTGTACTGCAGAGTAGGGGATGATACGGATGCAGTTGGTTCCGTTACCGCGCATGAATCCTCGCCAGCCTTCCTCTCGGCCCATTTTCCCCAGAGCCTTCCATATGGAGAGTTTGTATTCTTCACGTCCCACACTTTGTATCTGCAGCAGGATTTTCAAGCGTTCCAGTGGTGATACAATGGTACGGGAGACTGCGCCGGCCACTCCACCGGCCATGAATGCGGCGACAACTGGCTCGGCAAGCTTGTTTCTTGCCTGACCCAGCATTGTTGGCGGTCGAGGAATAGATTCCTAGGTGAGACGAGTGATCAGCTTACAGGGCGTTGACGTCGGGACCTGAGCTCCAACTAACCTTAACCGGAGTTGGGGGTAACTGTAAGCCCTGCAATGCAGGCTTTGTCGCATCATCCACCCCACTGGTTTGAGTCCCATTCTGACGATTAAGGCTCATTTTGGCAGCATATGCTTTGACGACGGCGGGTTCGCAACTTCGAGAATAAAAGACACGCCACCAGCGATATGTTGAGCTTCGCTTCTCTCATGCACTCGAGTTTCCTCAAACACAGTTCTTGTATCCCGGGAGAGGCGAAAATGGAGTTTCGAATGACTGGTCGTCAGATATGAATCCAATAGCCCACCGCAAGAAAGTAAACACCAGTTCTAGATTCAATGTGCTGAGTGCTGGCCATGAAGCTTGTCAGTAATTGTCACTGGCGAATGCTTTATAGGTCCATCCTTCCGTAGACCTAACAATAATTTTTTTTTGGAAGATCCCACTGGCTCGATTGGAGTACTGGAAAGTGTGGGTAGTCTCAAAAGGTGCCGCAAAGACCGCGGTGAGGCTTGTGTCCTCGACGACAAAGGGGTGGAGAGCTGAGATTCTGCCCCGAACGGTTTCGAATCAATCGTACTGGCCGTTGATTTGCGAGAGAGCAGTGAAGGTTGACTTTGTTCTTTAAAAAGAGAGAGTGGAAGCCTCGTAGGAGGTTTCCGGGGTAGAAAGATTTCCCGGAGGGGGTGCGCGAACTAATCTTCAGAATGGTAGAGGGTTGGAGAAGGGTGAAATACAAAACATCATGCCGACTGCCGACATTTACGGTACCTCCCGATGGTGCCACACCTAAGATAGGAATATCAATCGTGATATATTATGAGAGTAAATATTTGATTCTATGATAATTTTCTCTATCAATCTTAATAATTGATCAATATATATACACACATATTAATTTTGACTATATCCCCAGTACACAACGTCATCATTTCGATGAGAAACGACCTGTTTCGCTTTCATCATCGAAACATTCCTGCATACTTGGTCTCTATAGCCCGCCTGTCTACCGCCCAACCTCGCGAATGGATCTCATTCTCTTCCCCTTCATCACCTCTTTTACTCTAGACTTTCATCCTTGTGTTGCTCTTTGCACCATGTCTCGATCAGGAACCACCCTTTATGTCACCGGCTTCGGCCACGGTACCCGAGCCCGCGACCTTGCCTACGAATTCGAACGGTACGTGACGCCCACATCCGCCGCCATGAACCCACGATCTTCGATATCCCTTTCTTCCCCTATACCCCCCTTCAACACCGTTCCCGACGCTACGACGAGCTCCCTGTAAATCATGGAATAAAGCTGCTGTGATTTTGGTAATTGGCTGTGTGTTTACTCCCTGGGAGTTGCTTCTTGGGAAAGCTGCGAAAGGAAGAAGAAGACGCCCTTGGCCACCGGTCATGTGTCATGGCTGCACTCTCGTCTTGATATTCCAACTTACGTACTGATATTTTTTTATTAGATATGGTCGCTTGGTTCGCTGCGATATCCCGGCCCCTCGTACTCCCTCGAGCCGACTGTAAGCTCTATCTCCCTGCTAGTGTTAGCTGCATCTTGGTTCCTAACCTGAGTCCTAGGTTCGCCTTTGTTGAATATGAGAGTCGTCGGGATGCAGATGATGCTTACCACGAAATGCACAACAAGCGTATTGGTCGTGATGATCTGCTGAAGATCGAGGTAAGCTTAGTCGCTCTGTAAGTATGGAGTTGTAGCTTACATTTCCACTAGTGGGCGCGTACTCCGCCCTCTGCGTCGTGGCGGTTCGATTCTGGTCGCGACCCTGCCCGCGACCCTGCCCGTGATTCTGGTCGTGAGCGTCGACGTGACCGTACTCCCCCTCGCCGTGGCCGCTCTCCATCGCCTCGCCGCAGCCGTGGTGGCGACTACTCTCCCCGACGTGACGACCGGTATGAGCGTGACTATGATCGTCATGACCGGGATACCGATCGCCGCGACCGTGATGTTGACCGTCGAGACCGGGATACCGACCGCCGTGATCGTGATCGCGAACGCTCTCGTGACCGTTCCCGTAGCCCCGATGACCGGGACCGCGATGCCAAGGATGACCGCGAACGACGCGATGATGATCGGGAGCGACGTGACGACGAGCGTGAAAACGTCCCAAATGGTGAGGACAGGAAAGGTATGTGGAGCTCTCCCCATCAACGTAAAGGCTGCAGTACAACTCATAATCAACAGTACCCTTGGACCCCGTGCCTGCTGCTCATGATGAGCTTGATACTGCTGAGTAGATCAACTCAGTGCTATGTTTTGGCGAGTCGCACCCCCTCTTCCCATGCCAGGAATTCGTGCCGATCGTCTCGTATTTCTACATGAGTCTCATTTGCCGTTGATCAAATTGAGGAGGGGTGCCACCAGAAAAGTTGGCTCTGGCTCCTCCTGTCGCATATGTCGAGTCATTTCTTCCCTGATTCCCCGATTCCGCCCAAGTTTGATCGTGCGGTTCTTTCTGGCTGGGGTTTTCGTCACGGCCCATTAACTCCGTGTTTGATTTCTTTTTGTGGTTGTTGGTATTTATCCTGGTCAGCAGCTCGGATTCCATCGAAACGAACGACGAGCGATCGTGCTTTAAGTCCTCGCCCGTCTCTATCTCTGTCTCTTCCCCCCCCCCCCCCTCTACTATCGTCCTAGCGTTTTCCTCGATGAATACCGTCCGGCCCCCCGTCTTATTCGCAGATTTAATTCCACAACGATTCTCAATATTCCACGCCCCGCCCTGTTCGACCCGTCGGAGTCTGTTAAGGAAATGTGTTCCTTCCCTCGGATCGCCCTTTGTAGAGTTATTGTATGCATTCAATCCACTTGTAAGGAACTAAAGAAAGACATTAGTCTCCAGCTTTGGTCATGATCTTTCCCACGTTGCAATAGTGGAGACATTGGAACTACATCTTTTTGCCCCTAGTGCAGTATTAAATAAAGAGGAAAATTGTCCTCGGTTTCTATTCCAGCCCAATTGTTGCTGCTTGGCCGCCAGGGAGAATTGCTTAGTTGACGCAATTCGTTCTAGGGAGATGACATGAGACCTTGAAACCTCTAGGCGTTACTGGGGTTGCAGTAGCTTTCTATGTCTCTAATGGCGTACATTCTACAGTTCCTGGTAATCAGAACTCCAACTATAGAATGAATAGTAGTAGGTTATTCTCATAATGACGTAGGAGAGGGGCTCATATGCGGGGATCACCAAGGTTATCTCTTTGATTTGAGAGACTTGTTAGCTTATCACCGCCCTTATCACTATGGAAAGAGCTGCGAACAAAGGTTTTAGCATTGCTATCGATGTGTGTATTTTATTATCTCCTTTCTATCTCTTCTTTCACTTCCAACTTGTTCCTCTGATCTTTAGCTGACTCAACCTCTAGTATGTCATGTCAGTCGCATTAGGAGTAGCAGATACAGAGACCGAGGGCAATACCACGTCAGTCGCGCTCAGAGCCGACGAGAACGTGCTTCGATTAGCTGGCGGAAATGTCATACCGGTCCCGCCCAGGGCCCCTGGCGAGAATATGGGGAATGCCATGTTAGTGACGCTTGGAGTAGCAGGTGGAGATACCGATAGGAAGTCCAGGTCAGTCGCGGTTAGAGTAGGAGATGGACAGGCCGATAGATATGACATGTCAGTCGCGCTCAGAGCCGACGAGAACATGCTTCGATTAGCTGGCGGATTAGCTGGCGGAAATGTCATACCGGTCCCGGTCAGAGTGCCTGGCGAGGATACGGGGAATGTCATGCCGGTCGCGCTTGGAGTAGTGGGTGCAGTGACTAGGCGGACTGGGGTTATCGGGCGTGCGGGCGTGCCATTCCTAGTGCTAGCCACACTTGCTGCTGTCAGAGGGGCGGCAGCGGGAGTAGGTGTTGCTGTAGGAGTACCAACCGCCTGTTGCGACTTTGTGATTTTAACTCTGCCGTTAAGCGCCGATGGCGCCGAGCGCTTGGTCGCTGGTTTCGGAACTGTGTCCCAGGTCACGAGCGTCCCCTTGTCAACCAGCGTCTCATTTTTACCCACATGCTTGAAGATCCCAAGCGATGCCTGCGGCGTCGAAGTCCGCTTTTGAGAAGGCAATGTCGCAGCCGTCGTGCACGCGGGAATGCAGGCCAGGAATATCCATAATTGGACTTATCGCAACCTGTGTGCGGCTTCTGATGTAATAGTCATATAAAGGTCGGAATGATCATACAGGGGTAAGAAGAAAGGAAGAAAGTGGAAGAATAATTTAATTTATAGTCACACCTTATAGGTAGGTCATTAACTAAAGAGAACTGCGGACTCTGCTCGAACTCCTCGATGAGTTCTTCCACACTCACGGCGTCTCGCCCCCTAATCTAAGTAATATCGTGGAAAATTGACGACGATAATCAGATAACCATATTTGAGACAAGGAAGAGCGTATCAATCATAGAACAAGCGTAAGGCAAAGACCGACAGGCAGGGAAGAAAGTCGGTTATTCAGGGGAATGGCCCCGCTTGCGAGAGTTTTTTACCACGCGCGACGCTCGTGCGATGGTCTCGAACTGCGCCTTTGTATCAACTAAGGCGTGGGCTTCTTCGTTTGATATCTTATGTACACGAGTCAAATGCCTCACCATAAAGGACCTTGATTGAATCATAACTCTTGAACAGCCGTTAAAGACGCAGGTCTGGTCCTTTACCCATCGAGTTCTAGATGGCAGCAGCGGAAGATACTGACGTTGTTCGAATGGATCAGTAATATTATGAACGACAAATAGGTGACGGCATATTGATGTCTGCGCCTAAAAGCTCGTGTCGCTCTTGCAGTCGGGATATAGACAGCGAGACGGCCAACGGCCGCTATGAACTTTCGTGACGTGCCGTTCGTAAGAACTCTTGGTGTTATATATTGTTTTTGAATCACAGCCATGCTCACATAGCTTTGGTTCCTATGTATGGTTTCCTATGATATGGTTTCTCAGGCTTTGCTGATTACGAAAGGTTTTCCCACACCCTTCATGGGTGCATTCATGGCGGGACGATTTATCCTCGTGATAACTAGCAGCGAGAGCTTCATCACAGACACGTAGGTGCTGCTTAAGGTCATCGGTGTTGAGAGCAACCTGGCGTCTTCTGGCATTTATATGTATATGGAGAAGGGTCATCTCGAGAATTGCCCCGAACGGAAAACAAGCCGATTGTTGTTTCGAATGACAGGGTCCTTTGGAAGGCTGGCCACACCCGTGCGAATGATTTATTGCTGATGACGTTGATGTGCGCGTACGTCTTAATGAAGCTTTCCGGGCTGAGGTTTTCTGCTATGTCCGCACCAAGTAATAACCGGTCTGCTTCTTCGTCCATTATTGCAGCGTTGGCCGTCGGCTCAGACATAGTTGCCTCGTCTGGCTCGCCATTGTGCGATGGGAACAGAGCAGCCTGTAAATGTTCAAATTCGGTAGCGGACACTTCTGTCTTCCAAATGCTCTTCCAGGGCTGGGTCGAGGCTTATTTCGACAGGAGTCGCTGTTGATGCCAACGTTGAAGGGGGATGTCACGTAGACATCAGCATGGACAGTCCATTGGACAAAAGGGGACCAAAAAGCTGTGCGTAGACGGTAATATATACGTATATTACATAGATTTATTAATGTTTTAATAAATTTCATGGTAATTACATAATGGACAAAAAAAATTTGTCCATGTCCATGTCCATGCTGATGTCTAAACGTCACTGATAAGCACTTGGCGGCCACCAAAGTCCCAAGTCAAGCACCCCTTTGTCAGGCAGTGCTCAAGGTACCCTCTCACCATCCGAGACAGAGTGACGAAGCCAATCCACGTCCGTTTGTTCCAGGTGCCTCTAATAAGACGGCCCTCTCTCACTGCTTCATGGATGAAGGTGGTCAACTTGATTCTGTCCTGTTGCGTAATTTTGAATCCGTCTTTCTCATTCCACGTAAAATGGCCGTAACTGAGAAGGTTTTTGAAGGCCTCCGTGATTGTCGTTTCGTTCGGAGCAGGCTTACCATGACCTTTTGGCTTAACTTTGTCTGTCATAAACGCTAGGTTAGCTAGACGTATGGCGACGAGCGAGAGTAAATTGTTTACCTATGATCGAATGAACGAACCGTATAATCTCGGCACCAGTAAAGGGAATAGTCGGGTCCTTTCCTAACGCGTGCTCGCGGTAGGTCTGGAACCGCCGTACCCATAAATCCTGGTGCATGCGGGTTCCTGGCGCACCGTGCCCGAATTGCAGCTGCTTTAGTCTCCGTTTGGACGAAATGCGGTCTTCCGGTGCATGTGCGATAATTGCATCAATTGATTTCTGTCCGATTCGATTGTTTCTTTTGTCGATACTTGGCTCGAATTCAATCTCAGACGAATTGAAATCGTCCATTGTGGTAAGGAGGGAACTCTACTTGGCAAGTATCAGAGTCAGTCGTCTACTGCGTAGGTGGATTTGTGGCGGAAGGGAATAGGACAAGTGGGATAAGGCGAGCCACCAAGGGTAGATAGGTCGCCACACCTCGATCAAGGGCAGAGATAAGACGTAAAACTTACCAACCAAGTTCGAAAGATCAATAGTTTTGATGTAAAACGAATGACGGGATTGATCACGGAGAAGAGATCGTTGGTGGGGGAGTAATGTCGAAAGAAAATAATCTAGGCAGACTTCAGTGAAATCCTATAAGACCGGGATCGTAGTAAGGCAGAAGGAAGAAGTAGAAGTATGAAAGGAAGAGGAGTGTGGAAGAAAGGTGGAGGTGGATGATGATGATGAGAATGGACTTTGGGTTGGCTCGTGGAGAAGTCACTCTTTCTTTCTTCTGCGTAAAATTGGTAGCAACGACCACATCATGTTGACTCAAGAGCAAGGACTTGCAAATTTGGAAAGTATTAATCAAAAGAAAAAGAGCAGAAAAAGCACAAAGAAGGTTTAATAGGTCATAAAATTTTGGTCAAATCATCTTTGATGGTTTGACCCGGGCGCCTGCGATTGTCGCAGTACGCCCGTAAGTGTGCTTTTTTAAGAGAGAGAAGGGTGGAAGAAGGAAAGAGAAGATGTTAGGGGAGATCCAGATGCTAGAGGGAGTTTGTGGTTAGAGACCAGGATCGCAGTAAGGCAGAAGGAAGAAGTAGTAAGGTAAGGATTCAGACAGACTTTAGTGAAATCCCAGGTTTTCAGTGCAGATGGTAATGCATTACATCGTAGATGGCGGAGATATTTTACTTAGTTTATTAGGTCATGGCAGCCTAAAAGACGCACCACCACTAGGGGACGTTGGCCTGACTAAAGACTCCAGATTCCCGGATGACGCTAACCGCCACGATGTCGAACAAATTTTGAAAATAATGGTTATAATGCGACTGATAGCCTTCATCTTTACTTCTGCATTTTCAAACTTTTATTTGGCCGCGACTATAAATTGCTCGTCCTGATATCCTTTCTTCCTCCTTCCTACATATCTCTCATAACCTGACATTGCAACCAGTAACCAGCATCCCCTAAACTTGAACTGAGCAGACAAACCTAGATCATTGCCTTACCACTTCTTCCTTCCGCATTACTGCTATCCCGGTTGGATAAGCATAGCGGCGAAAACAGGTGGTCCCTTATATATACCTCTACGAGAGGCACGGGGGATGATTTAGACATCGCTGGCCCTAATTAAATTAAATATTGGAACTCTGTTGACTAATAAAGCTTCGTGGACCACTAAAGCTTTCGGAGATCTAGTGCTACTGATTATCTCCTAGCACTCTCAGGAAGGATTAAGAGCGGGACCCTATTAGGGAAAGACTAGATGGCATCTTTAAAAGCGTTACTTAAACGGGAGATTAAGCTTTTATCCCTTTAGGGCTAGTTTTCGTTGGCGAACCACTATCCCTAGAACTTAACTATTAGTAATTTCTGCGACTTTATTACGCTGCCCACGCTGGTCTATAAGCTTAAGTATCCACGTTTGGTATCATCATGGTCATGATTGCAGTCTCGTAGAATTGGATCTATCCGGTCGTTATGTCCGCCTTGCAGATGAAGGAGAAAGGATTCACGATGCAGAAGAGATTACAGGAGTTTCTATGGGTTCTAAGTGATCTGCTATTTCCTTTCATGATGGAGTATCTCCTGGCATTCTATAAATGAGGGAGGGAAGTACATTTCTCCGGCGGATCAAGTACACGCACGGCAAATGCACCTTCGCGAGTTCCAGAGGTGGCACCTTCACTGATTGTGTGGGAAATCCGGGAACGGGCCGATTGGAAGATGATGTTGTGATCAAACTGCTATCCGAAGATCCCAACAACTATCACGATGCTCCTCTCGAAGGTATCCGGCGGATCTTATCCAGGTTCACCGGCCGTGAAATCCCGCGAGGTAAATCGATTGATACCTCTCTAATCCAGAGCATTCGAATGGGCACAATGGTTGCGACCAATGCATTACTAGAGCGCAAAGGAGAAAGGATTGCGCTAGTAGTGAGTAAGGGATTTCGAGATTGTCTTCAGATTGGTAACCAGTCACGCCCTCGGATCTTCGACCTCAATATCAAGCGTCCGGAGGTGCTCTATGAAGAAGTGGTGGAAGTAGACGAGCGCGTTACCCTGGAGGGGATTATGCAGAGGACCCTCAACGCCATATCACAGCCACGTATCCACAAGGGAGCACTTCGTCTGATGCCGGTCTCGTCCGAGGCCTCTCTTCTGAGGCAGTTCGAGTCCTGAAGCGCCCGTCTGAAAACATAGTAAAATCGCAACTACAAGAGGTATATGATCAAGGCATTCGCAGTATCGCAGTGTGCCTAATGCATGGATACACATTTCCAGACCATGAGGTACTCGTGGGCCGTATCGCTGGAGAGATCGGCTTTCATCATGTCAGCCTGAGCCATGAGCTTATGCTCATGATCAAGCTCATCCCGCGGGCCACATCGGCCTGTGCAGATGCATACTTGACCCCCACAATCAAGAGATATATCTCGGGGTTTCAGGCTGGATTTGAAGGGGGACTTGGCAGGGAAAGTGTCAAGAAGCAGAAGGGTGCCTGGGGAGCCCGCTGCGAGTTCATGCAGTCGGATGGCGGATTGGTCGATGTTGACCGGTTCTCCGGCCTACGAGCCATTCTATCGGGCCCAGCGGGTGGAGTTGTGGGCTATGCATTGACGTCTTATGATCACGAGGCGAAAATCCCCATCATCGGGTTTGATATGGGTGGAACCAGTACTGATGTCAGCCGATATGGAGCGGGTCGGTATGAACATGTATTTGAGACAACTACAGCCGGGGTGACCATTCAGTCACCTCAACTGGATATCAATACCGTCGCGGCAGGTGGTGGCTCTAGACTATTCTATCGTAATGGACTTTTTGTTGTTGGCCCAGAATCCGCAGGAGCACACCCAGGCCCAGCGTGCTACCGCAAGAATGGTCCATTAACAGTGACTGATGCTAATCTCTTCCTTGGTAGACTGGTTCCAGACCTTTTCCCCAAAATCTTTGGCACCGGTGAGGATCAGGGGTTGGACGAACAAAAAAGCCGAGAAATGTTCGAACAATTGGCCCAGAATATCAACGAAGAAGTGGCCCGGGGAGGACAAGGAAAAGCAATGACTCCAGATGAAGTTGCCTTCGGCTTTATCAAGGTTGCCAACGAGATAATGACGCGACCCATTCGATCACTAACTGAAGCCAAAGGGCACGATACTTCGAAACATAGACTGGCCACCTTCGGCGGCGCAGGAGGGCAGCATGCCGTGGCGATTGCAGAAAGCCTTGGAATCCTACAAATACTGATCCATCGTCATTCTTCAGTTCTTTCTGCGTATGGGACGGCCCTGGCCGACGTGGTTGACGAGAACCAGGAGCCAGAATCCAAGACTTGGAGCAATGATCCAGGTGTTAGACAGGATCTCATGGATAAGATGAATCAACTAAAGATGAAGTCATCTCACACCCTGCGAGAGCAAGGCTTTGAAGAAGAATTCATTGTATTTGAAGAGTATCTCAATATGCGGTACCGAGGCACGGAATTCGCTCTGATGATCTTGAAGCCCAGCAAAGAAGAGTCCAACCTTCTATTTGGCGGAGACGACTGGGATTTCGGCAAGGCTTTTGTGTATCAACATGGGGAGGAATTTGGATTCACTCTACCGGACCGAGATATCATTGTTGACGACGTACGGGTAAGAGGTATTGGGAAGAGGTTTCAGATATCTGAGAAAACGGTGGACTCACAACTTCGGGAGTCCAAGCCCCAAGATGTGGTGGAGGGGCGAGAATACCGGAAATCCTTGGTGTATTTTGAAGGTGGTCGACATGAAACACCCATCTATAAACTGGGTGAATTACAGATCAATGATCGAGTTAAAGGACCGGCAATCGTTGCCGATGATACTCAGACTATTGTGGTGCCCCCCGGGGCCTCTGCCCTTCTCACCAAGACTCACGTTGTTATTCATATTGGCGAATCCGACGTCAGCCAGCCTCCTATCAGCACTGAGACTGTAGACCCGATTCTCCTCAGTGTCTTCTCCCATCGATTCATGGCCATTGCGGAGCAGGTGGGACGCGCTTTACAGAAGACTAGTGTCAGTACTAATGTTAAGGAAAGACTTGATTACTCATGTGCCTTGTTCGATGCTGGAGGTGGGTTGGTTGCGAATGCACCGCATCTCCCCGTTCACCTTGGAAGTATGTCCACCTGTGTTCGTATGCAGGCTCAACTCTGGCATGGCAAATTAAAACCAGGCGACGTCATCGTATCCAATCATCCCGAGTTTGGCGGCACTCACCTTCCTGATATCACGGTTCTTCAACCCGCTTTTAGTGACGGGAATATTATTTTCTACGTCGCTTCGAGGGCGCATCATGGTAATATCAACTATCCTCTCTACCTACATTGAATCACTTTGGATGAAAACTAACCCTGTATTCCCCCCAGCTGACATAGGTGGCATTCTGCCTGGGTCTATGCCCCCTCACTCCAAGGAGCTCTATCAAGAGGGAGCTACGATCAAGAGCGAGAAACTGGTCTCGGAGGGCATATTCAACAAGGAACGTATCACGGAGCTATTATACCACGAACCGGCCCGATATTCCGATTGTAGTGGTACCCGGTGTCTGGCGGACAACCTGAACGACCTCAAGGCTCAAATTGCTGCTAACAAAAAGGGGATCAATCTGATTAGCACCCTGATTGAGGAATATGGGGAAGAAGTTGTTTTGTTCTACATGCGTCAAATACAAGACAATGCGGAGCTCAGTGTTCGGAATCTACTTAAGGAGATCAGTCACAGATTCGCCGGGCGCGATCTGAGGGCAATTGACTATATGGACGATGGAAGACCTATTCAGTTACAAGTATCAATTGATGCGGAAAAGGGTGAAGCCGTCTTTGACTTTGATGGAACAGGCCCAGAGGTGGACGGTGAGTTAAGAGAAAGAGATACATATAGCTCACGGAAGACTGCTTTCCCCAGCTAATCCTACGCTGGTAGCCAACATCAATGCCCCCGAAGCCGTCACATACTCTGCAATTATCTATTGCCTGCGATGTCTCATATCCGACGACATCCCGCTGAATCAGGGTTGTTTAAAACCAATTGACGTTCGCATTCCCCCGAATAGCCTCTTGTCTCCATCAGAATCTGCTGCAGTTGTTGGAGGGAATGTTTTAACGGTAAGAGAGAGAGGGAGACAGATCAAAACCGAATGCGCTCTTCGTGTAGTAATATCCTCTACAGAGTCAACGAGTGACCGATGTCATCCTGAGATGCTTTCAAGCCTGCGCCGCCTCCCAGGGAGATACCAACAATTTGACCTTTGGATTTGGCGGTAACAGAGCCGGCGAAGCGGAAACAAAGGGATTTGGGTACTACGAGACCATCGCTGGTGGGAGTGGGGCGGGACCTCACTGGGAGGGCACGTCTGGAGTGCATAGCCATATGACCAATACGCGTATTACTGACCCCGAAGTTTTTGAGCGGCGATATCCCGTCCTGCTACGGGAGTTCAGTCTACGAGCCAACTCCGGTGGAAAGGGACAACATCGCGGGGGGGACGGGGTCATCCGAGAAATCGAGTTTCGTATTCCCGTCCAGGTTTCTATCCTCTCCGAACGCAGAGTCTTTCATCCGTACGGGCTGGAGGGGGGTGAAAACGCCAAGTGCGGTCAGAACCTCTGGGTGCGTCTCGTTCAACGGCCTAATGGTGAGTGGGAAGAACGAGTTATCAACCTGGGTGGGAAGAATACTGTCCAGATGCAACCGGGAGAACGTATCATCATCCAGACCCCTGGAGGTGGAGGATGGGGCCGAATCGGTGGTCAGCATCAGCTTCTTCATGAAAAAGATGCCCGTTACGCCTGGCGGGGAGGTTCGATTGCCAACCGAGAAGCCATTCAGGGGGCAAGTATGTGAAATCCGATATAACAGTAGATGTGGAAGGCGCAGCAGCAATCAATGTTTGCTAACTCAAGATATTTTTAACTGCTTCGATGCCTCATCATTGGTCCATGCTCGGGCCTAGATCATCCTAGTACATCCGATAATCTATCACAGATGTTTCTGTGAACTTCTATCTCCACCTAATAAAGTCCTTGGATCTAATGATCATTAAGAATTCAGCCCTTGTCACTGATTGTTCCTACATGAAGATAGATCGACTTGTCAAAGGCCAATCATGCCTCACTCTCCTCCTCGCTGGTAGCCTCAATATTCTGCTTGGAAGGACTGGCGCCTTTGCTTCTCGTCTCTTGATCCTCATCGTCAGATTGGGCTCCATCCCCCGAGTACATCGGTCTGGGCAATGACTCGCCCTGTCCCTTGAGAGCTTCCTCGATATCAGGGAGAATCTTGACCAGGGCAGCGAATTGGGCAATGGGCATAGAGATCCCCTGCGGGAGTCCATATCAGTCTCCGAATATGCTGGAGCATTCACCTCAAGCCCGCGTCCCTGAACGAGAGAAAAACACAGAAATCACTGACCTTCTTGCCCGGAAGCTCCTGGCCATCCTTTTCGTAGTACTCACGCACACTGACCATGGGCTTGCCGCGAAATGAGGAGACGGTTACTCGTCGCATTTTTGAGATCTCCCAGTATTTATCTCCATTCGTATCCACTTTCGAGGTGGCTGTCTCCCCCGTGCCAACCTTGGCCTTCTTAGACTGGAACATGGTTCCTTCGCTCAGACCTTGCGCATCCGATGAGCGCTTGCGAGAAGTCATGATGATGGCGAGTGTGGTTGAGAAAGCGAAAGCAGAAGTCGTGCAGAGAGCGAAGGCGCGTCAATACGCGTCAGGTCACATGGTGATAAGGCGCCTTCCAATCTGGTAGGTCGAAATGATGGAGACTATGAACAGTACAAAGAGTATATTATATATATATATATAAAATGCATAAAATATACAGCTAACCTTGGAATAAAATCGAGGTCTAAATTTTCAGGTACCAACACTTGAAGTTGGAAACTTTGTAAACCACGCGAGGGCATATCCAGCATACCAACCTGATGAAAAACTTCATGAACATCTCCTCTTAAATCTACATTGGCATGGTCATCATTATAGCGTCAAAACCCGTAAGCCTTGCAAAAGGACCGAGAAGACAAATCCCTGTGCCACACTTTCGACCTGAAGACTATCAAAGATTTTCTCCAGGGCTTCTCGGCTAGCAGCAGCACCCATGACACTAGTGAGCGCCTGTGGGATTCCTCGCTGAACAAATAGCCGACGTGCCTTATCCCGTACCTGCTCTTTCTCTTCCTCGGTAGGTGGTGGGGGCCAGGCCTTTAATTCTTCTTCTGTCGGAAGAGCATTCTCACGAAGTTTCTTCAAGTACTCGCCAATCGCATCGTCTGATGTGTGGCTTTCAATCATGGAATCCTGCAACAAGTTGCGGATCGTCTCAAGGGTTGGGCTACCCGGCCGTAGGATATAGGATTTGGCCGCGTTTAACAGGGTGCGTCGGATGTTCCACGCTGAGGACAGAGTGTACAGCTCATTGATAACCGCAAAGATCAGCTCTACTGCAATCTGAGTCTCATCCGCGGTGATCGGCTTTTGCTGTCGACGCATGCTTTGCGAAATGAGATCTGAATCACTGCTCGTCCTCATATCATTGGGAAGTGGCGAAGGTATCGGGCCAGGGACCTCTTTACTTAGCACCCCCTCGACGTGACTATTCGGCTCAGAGGTTGCAAGCGTCGACTCCATGGCCCACGCGTCCTGTTCACCGGTAGTGGAGCTAACGTCATGGTTGATATCACTGGAAGACAACCGAAGACTCTCCTCTCCAACAAATTCCGAAGAGGGGTCTGGCGAGGCCATCGATAAGGGAGGTTCCCCTACCTCGCTAGTTCTCAAGGCAGAGTGATCATTTGCAGCACCCACGGGAATGGTAGGCGCTTGGTCAGCCCCTGAGACACTATTATGGGACGGGGGTCGTCGGTTGGAAGTGTTGGTCCGCTTTCTGCTATGGCCAGTCACCCCAAAAACCCCTGTCACACCATCGAGGACTGCCTTGCCACCCCCAGCCACCCCTTTCGGGGCGTTGGTCAACGCTCCCAATACACCCTTGCCCATATTCTCAAACGCAGCCTGGCTCGGGAAGGAATATCCAGCTTTGGTCACTCCTGTTCCGTTGGTGCCACTCTCCTTTTCTAGGAATCGGCGCATTCGGTCAGTTTCCGTAAGAGACTCATGCTTCGTGGCTTCCTGCAGATATCGCTCTAAATCCCGAGACAGACCGTGTCTAGTCTTACCCTTCCAAGCAGGTAGAGTGGAAAATTGCTCGGAGAAGCCCTGTATTCCGTTCAGTCGAGCCACAGTCTCTAGCATTTCATGCAAAGACTGGAAGTCGCTGTATTTCCGGAACACCATCCATCCGGTCGAACGAGTGGAAGTTGGTTCAACCTGGACCAAGTAGTCCCACGTTGGTCTCGATTTGATGACTCCCTTCTCTCTCCCGGCCGCATCATCGTCTACCATTACCTGAGCTCCATGGAGGCTCACAGGTGGGGCTGGGGCTTCTTCTCGGGGTGAAGTGATTAGGTCTACTTGACCGCTGCTCCCATGGCTATCAGCCGCAGAATGTGGCAACGGGCTGACAGCATCGTTCACACTGGAAAGTGATATGTCTTCATCATGGTCGCTTTGAACCAGGGGTTGTGAAGTTGTGCCCCGCATACCCTGCGAAGCAATCATAGCGCTCAAACGTTTTGCCTCTCGCATGGCCTCCTCTGTTGCCATATCTACCTGATCTCGTGGACTTTCAAGGGCCTGAGATAGAGCTTTGTCTTCAGGTGGCTCGGAGAGTACACTCTTCGCGTCTTCCGAGACCCTGGAGGGATTGACGCCCTGGTTCCGTGCACCTTCGACGCCAGCATCGATTGCATGCATGATCTCAGATTCACCATCCTGGAGCAGGTAGATGATCCAATCGTTTATAAACTCGGGGCGAGAAAGACTGATAATTGTTGACTCTAGTACAACTCTGGCGAAAACCTCCCGAAGAAAATCCCTGACAGGAGAGCACCGGTAGGCTTTAGGGTCGAGGTAATTAGACAAAATGTCGTCTGCTATCATGTTGAGCTTCTTCCGCTGTTGCTCCTTGGACAACACGTTAGCCAGGCTGCTGTCCGGGGCATTCTCAAGGTATTGCTCTACGATCTTTTGAGCTTCCACTGGCGAGGACGCCGCAGAGAACGCAGCAGAAAGTTCGTTCAGGAAAACAATAATTATCGAGGACGAGTTTGTGAGAAATTGTAGGAAGGTATCTTCTGTCCGTTTACGGGACAAGTGGGACGAAATGGTCGTTACGAAATGGGTCAAGGTCCGTCGACAGGATTCGGGAAACACTGCTTCTCCTGGAAGAATCGGCTCATACCAGTATCTCCATCTTTAGTTAGCCAAAGCAGCTACCAACGGGGTTCTAGGGCGTACTTCACGTAGTCCTCCACGACCGCATCAGTGAGCAATCTCAACGCGGCGGCAGTTGCTGGTCGGAAAGTTCCGTATTCAAGATCTGAAGAAGACAGATCTTCCGGTAATGCGACAATATTACCATCGGTTCCCTCATCACTGGTCGCCGAAACCGTGCGGAGAGGCCAGTCTAGCAATCTTTTGGAAACCTCTAGGGCCAGTTCACGCCGCTTCTTCGGCGTTGATAGTAGATACTTGTCGTTTGAATGAGCTGGGCCTTCCCATGACGCATGTAGAATGGCTCCTAGCGCTGCACCGATCAACAAAAGCCCAAGTCGTCCCAAGATTATATACGTTCCGATGCCGAGTAGCCCGAATACGCCGAGGAGCCTTTCGTTGCTAGAGGTTGATAGAAAGTCGAGGGCTAAATCGAGACATTCCTCCACCAGGCCTGTATGAAAGGGGCGTTCCGGTGATGTGCCTTGTATTGTGCGTTCAGGAGAAGCTGTCAGCTCCGGTGCGGTGGGTTTGGACGCAGCCACATCATCGGTGGGGGGACCCATGGTGATTCTAAGACGCTTGTTAGATTTAGGTAGTTGAAGCGAGTATCAAAGTGGTTCACACCTCCATTCCTCTCCCTTTGGACATTTATGGAAAGGAAGGGTGAATGCCAAACAAGCTCTGGATGGTTCCAGGAGATCGCCGATGGAGGAGCGGTGGTCAGTGCGGAGGTTTGCTTGGCTGCAATTGGGCGTTTTCCCCCATACAGTAACACTCTCCATACCTTTTAGAATCAAATGTAGAGATAAACGTATATAGTATTTGAAGGTAATGATAAAAGATATGTATCCATTCATAATTGCCTCAAAGTCATCAAGACAAGTCAGGCATCTAAAGCTAAACAGAATGGAACTTGCTCTCCGCTATCCGAGTGAATCTGGGCATTCAAAGTGCATGAGAATCATGCCAGACGTAAAGAGATTGCGGGATGTGTTCTATTTAGTATGTTCTATCGGCAAGAAAAGGAAATCATCTTGGTAACAACATCATGTCCAGAGATCTTCCTCTTATCGGGCTCGCACATACTTGGTGTGCGAACCCTGAGCCACAATTGTAAGACATCCCTCAGTCCTTTTGGAGATTGTCACGGTTGTAAAAGCAAGAGATTTGCCAACCTTGTTGGCCCGACTTTCAATTTCGAGCCAATCACCATCAGTGGCCGTTGAGAGGTAATTGACATGAATATCTGTGCTGACCCCCGTAGAGTCCAACCCGTAGGAAGCAATGGCCATTCCACCTGCCCAGTCAGTCACGCAGGCTGAGAAAGCACCATGGAGAGTGCGCTTAGAATTGAGCTGGCGAGGACCGACTTGAATTCGAGCTCGGACAACGCCCTTTTCAGCCTCATAGATTTCAATCTCATTTAGAAGGAATTCATAGATGGGACTGTTAGGGCGAGTACGCTCCCACACTTGCTGGACCTGGTGGAGTTCAGTGCTCATGGTTGGAGAAAAAGACGAAAGATGGAGAAACAGAAAAGGAGAAACGGCGAGAGTGAGAGAGGAAAAGGAATTTTCGGGATCGGGTCCGGAGAAAGTCGTGACCGAGTGGAGTCTACATGCGTTTTCTCCGATGTCGGGATTGTCTCGACAACATCTGAGATAAGATGAAGTGATTGACGTCTTCATCTCCCCAATAAGTGAGGTGGCTGGCAATACTTGCAATCAAGGAGATGTCAAATGCGCCTCTACAAATTTAGTAACAATTAAAAAATTTCCCCTACGTCAGATCGTTGAACAATAGCAGAAAAGGACAGGGGCGTCACTTACTCTTGCACACTATAATCAATGCGACCATTGGAATTCAGTGATCGCACTTTGGCATCTTCAAATTTCATCTTTCGCTCCTGTTCATCAGGGTTGATATCGTCAACCTCGCCCGCACGCGTCGAGTCTTTCTTCTGCGTACTGCGACTCTTTTGAAACCCATCGTAGAGTGTCTCAAGGTCGGGGTCAATCAAGGTCTGGAACTGCTCTTCGGAATCCAGTGAGGAATCCAGTGGGGTTCCGGACTGGGTGCGCTTGTGCTCTGATTGACTGCCAGGTGATTTACTGGCAGCAGGAACTTCATCGGCATTCAAGCCCAGATGACGGTTCAACAAGCTACTCGCGACACCGGATGTAAAATTGCTCCAGAGAGAACCCACACTTTGACCCATGCGATCTTTGAGAATCGAAAGGCTTTGGCCTGACGCTGTCCACAGACTTTTCTTTACCGATGGCAGGGGTTGAGGCTTGAGACTTGCCATCGCTGGGGAGACCAACGGCTCGATACGATAGCTCACCGGGTCGGATGGATGAAAGATGTTGTAAAGATCTCGACATTTGGGTGCAGAAGCCATCGCGGAGTTATCAGTCCAATCAGCACAGCGTGAGTCGCGTTTAGGGCCCTTGAATGACCCAAAGGCGTTGGATCCAAGCTCCACGTCCAATGCAATTTTCCGATTCCCTGCGCCCAAGGAGGAATATCCAGCAATGGTTTTCCCTTTCAGCATTTGAAAGAGAGCAATGGGAGACCCGAGGCAAAAGAACTCTTCACATTCAAAATCCAAGGAGCTGGATCTTCCAACTCGTCGATCGGGGGCATCCTCGCTCTCCTCCGCCCTGGCATTGCTTCCCTGGGTGCCATCAACATCACTTGGTTGGTGACATAAAATATCGAATAGAATTGCACTTCCTAGAGAATGGCCGCAGAGGCTGACCGATCCCTTAAAAGAGGGATTGCGCTTCTTATAGAGTTGAAGAATGCGATTGCATTCTTGTTTCACGATGTTGGAAATGTGTTCACAGTATCCACTTTGATAAAGCAGTACATCCATTGCCAGGTCTGAGATAAGATTTCGCACGGCAGGCACACTTTCCAATGTGATATCTGCCAAGCTGGGGTAAGCATCATCCTCGAGCGTGTCTGCATCTGTAAGATCAAGTTCCTTCCGGTTCTGTCGGACCCCGCGATAAGGAAAATCCAGGAGGTGGCGCCAGCACCTAGATAGCCATTAGTATGAAGGATTGGAGGTGACCCAAGGAGAGACAGCATGGCCCTCACTTACACGGGAAGCACCTGAACACGACAGTTGCGATCGCTGTCTCCAAACGCCGAATTTAATGCTTGGAGATCAGGCGAAGCTTTGTAGACCGCCTTGAGCGTCTTCCGAAGGACATTCACGTCATGGATGAAGTTAATACTTTCCAGCCGCAATCCAAGTCGCTGGCCGATACCATGGGTTACCAAGATTAAATGATCGACCTCCCGTTCTCTATCTTCACTATCGACCTCTCTCAGGTCTTCCATCTCCTGTTCTTCCTGTCGACGGGCTTGTTCTTCAAGTTCAGCTGGATTTTGCGGTTCCCCTGCAAGGGATGACATCTGTCGTTCCAGCGTAGACTTGGGCCGCCTTTCCAAAGGGTCGACTTCAATCGCATTTCTCACAGTTTGCGTCTCTGCCGAATCTTGCCCTATATCCTGCGCGAGTTTCATGACTGAGGGGCCAGAACTGGAACCACTGGCCGTCTTTTCGGTGGGCTTTCGTTCTTGGCCCCGAGAGTCTACTGTATCTCTTGCCCGTCTGAGCTCCACTAAGCCTCGCACGACCTTTGTGCCGGGAACACCGCCTAGCGTTTGGTATACGGTCGTGCTGACGCGTGACATAAAATCGTCGGTGTTGATCCAGGCTGTAGAAGCGTCTTGGTAGACAACAATCCTATTCATGTAGGCTCCAAAAAGGCGATACTGGGAATCAGAGGTAGGTCCGGAAGAGGATTCGTTTCCTGTGGTCTGAGGAATTGGCTTGGGTGGCTCTTGGTTGCTTGATGGGCCGAGATCAGGTTGGGAACCATGGGAGTCTATTTCCCCCTCTGGTCGAGTCTGTCCCTCTTTGGTGGCCAGCTCGGATGATCTAGCCTCCACATCTGTCCGCCAAGGGCGTAATTTCAGATAGCCTTCTTCTAATTGGGTTGCAAGATTCTCTTCGCAGGGTTTCAAGCTGGATCCATCTTGAAAAAACCACGTTCCACGACGAACTTCATAGATGGGGCCGATCCAATAAGCTGGACCTAGCTCACGATCTTCCACATCCACATCAAACAGGTAATCCTCATTCACGGGCACCTTCTTTGACACCGAATTGGAGGACTTGGGCGGGGCTTGGGAGTTTCCCTTGGAGTCTTCAATTTCTGACAACCGGAGGTATGTTGTTTCGATAGACTGCGAGTCTTTCAGTGAGAAGGGAATGAACTTCTTGGGTGGGGGTGGCGGTTTATGGTCGGCTTTTTTGGAATCGAGAAGGGCAGGCTTGCGTTTTGGCGAATCCACTGCATAGAACCATCTCACTTTAAGTGGCGGGCAGTCTGAGGGGTAATGACGCAGGCTCAGCCTGTGTCGATGAGTGACCGTGTGGTCTTCCCCCTGCGAGCGCTGTAGAGCATCTGCTCCCGGTCGATCTAATTGGGGTGTGGAGGATTTCGGGGTACTCCATGGAGAAAAAGACCCCAGAAATGATTTCTGGTCGATACCCGCCATGGCCGTCGGCCACGCACGATACAAGAGCTTGAAACGGACCAACGTGAAGGCTTCAGCCGAGGCGTATATTGCATCAATATCCAAACTTTGATGAAAAGAGTTTGCCAGGAAATTAAGTGGAGAGTTGGTAAGATCACATGAAAGCGAAGGAGTTGTTTTGGGTGTTCATGTTCGGTTTCCGCATGATGTAATGTTCCAGGCCCGGATGATCATCCGTGTCCCACTATTGACAGCTAACTACAGTTATGAATATATGTACAGTATAAGCAGAAGATTTCGATCTTTTAAGGGTATGTTCCAATACTAATCTAGAAATATCTTC
This sequence comes from Penicillium sp. IBT 16267x, assembly GCA_028828865.1. NCBI lineage: Eukaryota > Fungi > Ascomycota > Eurotiomycetes > Eurotiales > Aspergillaceae > Penicillium > Penicillium sp. IBT 16267x. Next base: position 4,456,153 of record JAQJZQ010000005.1, on the reverse strand, counting down.
AAACTGATCTTGAATCTGGAAAATATGGACCTCGGGATGAGTGGAGCATAAATCGGGTAAAGTTTTCCCCTATAGGATTATAGGATCATCATGGGTGATTTCGTAGGTGATTTCACAGGTATCTATCTATATTGAGTCTGAAAGCTCACCTGTTTAAACTGTACCTTCGGTTCCTGTTTAAAAAAGCCTCAAACAAGGAAAAAAGAGAAAGAGCAGAAGGAAGACTGTAAAGCGGATTTCAGCTACTACATATAGCATTCGATGATTCATTGATACAACTGGGATCTCCTTAATCAATAATCGACTTAAGATAACTCCAAAAAAGTAGTTCAGTCCATAAATGCCCTTCCAGATAAGAAGATCAGCGCTTTCGTTAGGTCCCTAGAGAAAGGCTAGCCTAAGTTGGTTCCCTCGACCCTCGACGATCGCTCTAGTAAGACGGGAATTATCATGATGCGTTAATGGTGTTTGAAGCAGGATGGGATGAAGACATATCTCACTAGGTTTCCTGGCCATTGAATTTGGTGGAGAAGAAAGGCCCATTGACCTAAGAAATGCAAAAACTATAGAAGAACTGGACGATGAATGAAGTACGGAGTATCGAGATAAAAAAAAATAACCTTGTTACCTAGCAACTTCGACGTCATCCAGGCAGAGCAATTGAAATGGTGGTACATAACATGGAGGCTGAAGTAAACACTTGTAAAATACTTAGGTGGAACATGCACTTCAATGGATCAGGAATGTAGTTACGAAGTATCTGACCGTAACAATACAGCATCAATACTGGTACAACATACGCCATGCGAAGGTGGCTCATCCGACCCCACTCTCTCTCCCCGTGTCTCTTCCGTCTTCCTTTCCCCCTTCTTCTCCTCTCCTTGCTATTCTTCGCATCGAGTATTACTTGATCCTGTGGAAGAGGCCCAATTCCTCTGAAGTGACCACTATCTGGTCTTTTGCACCTTCCCTGATCGGATCGGATTTTCTTTCTTCGTGATCCGCCCTGAACCGCCCCCCGCCAACGTTGGTCTTTTTAAGATGAACGCCCTTAAGCTCCAGAAGTCTGTATCACCTACCAGTTATTACCGTCAAGAAAGCTTTGTTCTCTGACACCTATCTTGTTTTCCAGGCGATTCCCGCAGCTGGACCAGGGTGAGATTTTCTCCCTCCAGGACGCATTCCGCAAGCTGGATATCGACGATCGCGGCTATCTGGACGAAGCTTCAGTGATCAAGGCCACGCAGCAGTCCGAACGACAGCCGTATGATGTGGTGCGCCAGACCTTGAAAGGTGTGGAGCTCGATAGTTCTCGACGCGTAGAGCTCGAGGACTATATCGATGTATGTGGCCATTCCGTTTTTTCCTCTATCGCAACCCCCCCCCCTCCGGTGAATGGTGGGAGCTAACACCGGTCTCAGTTAGTAGCGAGACTCCGTTTGGGGCCAGCCCCCGGCGCTCAAGGCGGATCTAGCCCGGCGGCTGTGATTCAAGGAGCTGGGGCTGGAGCCGGCGCGGGCGCTGGCGGATCCCGTCATGTTTCCAAGGGGAGTGTTGGCGGTAGAATTCATGTCCAAGGCTCATCAGCCAATGTCACACATACAATCAACGAGGACGAGCGGACGGAGTTCACGCGACACATCAATGCAATCCTGGCTGGCGATCCGGATGTTGGCCACCTGCTGCCCTTCCCTACCGACACTTTCGAGATGTTCGATAAGTGCAAGGATGGTTTGGTTCTGGCTAAGTTGATCAATGATAGTGTGCCGGACACTATTGATGAGCGTGTTTTGAACAAGGCAGGGAAGAGGATCAAGGAATTGAATGCCTTCCACATGACTGAGAACAACAATATTGTCATCAACTCTGCCAAGGGTATCGGCTGCTCGGTCGTGAACATTGGAAGTGGAGACATCATTGAGGTTCGTGAGCACTTGATTTTGGGTCTGATCTGGCAGATCATTCGTCGTGGCCTGCTAGGCAAGATTGATATCAAACTCCACCCTGAGCTTTACCGACTCCTGGACGAAGATGAGACTTTGGAGCAGTTCCTACGCCTGCCCCCAGAGCAGATCCTACTCCGTTGGTTCAACTATCATCTTAAGAACGCGAAATGGGACCGAAGGTTAGTTGTCAACAATTTTTGATAGTCGATTCGAGTAAACCACTAATGGCTTCACAATCTAGAGTTTCAAATTTCTCAACCGATGTCAAGGATGGTGAGAATTATACGGTTCTGTTGAACCAACTGGCCCCGGATGTCTGCTCTCGCAGCCCTCTTCAGACCGGAGACTTGCTTCAACGAGCAGAAGAGGTTCTTTCCAATGCCGAGAAGCTGGACTGCCGAAAGTTCCTGACTCCGACCTCCCTTGTGGCCGGTAACCCGAAGCTGAACCTTGCCTTTGTCGCCAATTTGTTCAACACGCATCCAGGCCTGGACCCCATCACGGAAGAGGAGAAGCTTGAAGTGGAAGACTTTGACGCCGAAGGAGAGCGTGAGGCCCGAGTTTTCACACTCTGGCTGAACTCCCTCGATGTGCAGCCATCAGTGAACTCGCTCTTCGACGATCTGCGTGATGGTACCATTCTCCTGCAGGCCTACGACAAGGTCATCCCCGGAAGTGTCAATTGGCGACACGTCAACAAACCCCCGACGTCTGGTGGCGAATTGATGCGTTTCAAGGCTGTAGAGAACACCAACTATTCTATTGAGCTTGGGAAATCAAACGGCTTCTCTCTGGTGGGCGTCCAGGGTGCTGATATTACAGACGGTCAGCGAACGCTCACCCTCGGGTTGGTATGGCAGCTGATGCGTCGGGATATCACCAACACCTTGTCTGCTCTGGCTCAACGGCTTGGCAAGCGTGAGATCACTGATTCAGAGATGATTCGATGGGCCAACGACATGTCTAAGAGCGGCGGCCAGTCTTCCTCGATCCGCAGCTTCAAGGACAAGTCCATTGGAACTGGCCTCTTCCTTCTGGATGTGCTGAACGGCATGAAGAGCAGCTATGTTGACTATGACCTGGTCACTGCTGGTCGGACTGATGAAGAAGCGTACGCCAACGCCAAATTGAGCATCAGTATTGCTAGAAAGATGGGGGCTACAATTTGGCTGGTGCCGGAGGATATCTGCCAAGTGCGCTCTCGCCTGGTCACCACTTTCATCGGTATGTTTAAAATCCTTGTCTATTGCACTGTTATCCCATTCCTTACCATATTTCTTAGGTTCTCTCATGGCCACACACGAGAAGATGTAACGCGCGTGCTTTACTATGGTAGTATTACATATCTATTCCCAAAGGGAATTACTCAGCCTGCATCAGTAACTATTGCAACTACGCTTCTGGCGAATATTATGTTATTTTCCCTCATTGATTCCATATCTTCCAATACGTGTACATCTGCTTTCAAGATTGAATCCAGCGCCCGAGCGGCGTGGTTTGCAACCAAAATGAGCGAGATTTAAATGCTACAATCAACGATCCACAGAATGCTCTTGCTCAAGGGGGCGATAGGTCGGAACCATAATGATGCTCATTTATTATGTGCAAAGATTCTATTTAATTTTGTGTACTCCTTTCTAGTGCTACGCTTTGATTAGGTACGACAGGCATAAGACAATGCCCTTGACAGGGTTAGAGAGGTCTCCCCGGACCACCCATCCATGATCGCCATGAAACAGATCTGGCATGAAGACAAAGTTCGGGCTAGCTGAGCCGCATTCAACTGAGCATGAAGGAAGCGGTGGCCGATCACGCAGGAGAATAGCCTTTGCTAGGTTTACTTTCTGGGTGACCAACGTAAGTAGAAAAGAAGCGAACAGAAGAGAAAAGGTCAATTGAGAATCAGGGAAGTGTAAATGTATCTTAAGAAATGGGGACAAACCTTGACACTAGATTATCAGGTACAAACTGCACAACAGACTGGGTCCAGTAAAGATCCCCAACCAGAAGAAGACGTTGCCCACAAGCCTTCGACCTCGCATCAGGCGGGTTCGGCTCAATGAGACAAGTGGAAGCTGTGACATTTGTAAAATCAACAAGTAACCTCGGAGACGTCGGAAAATACACAGCATAATCAATTCATGCACACATGCTGATAGGAGAAATGTCACTAAACTGGCTGACATGCGAGACAGGTGAAATGTGCTGATCGAGCTGTGATAAACATGGCGCAGTAGGAAGTTGTGCACTGGACGATTCCAGTCGCGGGCAAACTGATCCCATGAGACCGAGTTCCACCAATCGGCATAGAATCCACGGTCAGAAAACATGGTCATCTCTGCTAAAGCATTGAGCTGGGTGGCAGTCAGCTGGCATCCTCAAGGATCTTGGTCAGGGTATACTCACCACACATTCCCAGATTACATAGAATGCCAGGAGATACTCCATCATGAAAGGAAATAACAGATCACTTAGAACCCATGGAAACTCCTGTAATCTCTGCTGCATCGTGAATCCTTTCTCCTTCATCTGCAAGGTGGACATGACGACCGGATAGATCCAATTCTGCGAGACTGCAATCATGACCACGATGATACCAAACGTGGCCGCGGTCTTTTCAGCCACATAGACCCAGTCCACTCGCTCTGTTCGTGGATACTCAAGCTCATAGACCAGCGTGGGCAGCGTGATGAAGTCGCAGAAATTACTAATAGTTAAGTTCCGGGGATAGTGGTTCGCCGACGAAAATTGGCCCCGAAGGCCGTCGGATAAAAGCTCAATCTCCCGTTCAAGTAACGCCTTTAAAGATGCCATCTGGTCTTCCTCCAATCGGGTCCCGCTCTCAATCCTTCCCGAGAGTGCCAGAAGATGATCAGTAGCACTGGATCTCCGAAAGCTTTGGTGGTCCACGGAGCTTTGATGGTCAACAGAGTGCCGATGTTTGATTTGATTAGGGCCAGCGATGTCCAAATCATCCCCCGTGCCTCTCGCAGAGGTATATACAAGGGGCCACCTGTTTTCCCCGCTGTGCTTGTCCAACCGCCGCAACCGGATTGTCAATAATTCCCGCTTTCTATACAGCTCAGATACTGATGGGGGAATTGGTTAGCATTTCTGTGATTCAAGCAGAGAGGCCAGTGAAAACTTACAGTACCCATTGAAGGAAGAGTAAGAATGCTGTTTCATTAGCATCGCCAAACAATGTAAAACCATAAAAACGGTATGTGTCCATGGCCAGTCACGATGATAAGTCCACCAGACAGCGATAGCCAAGTATGCCGTCTGCCAAATCTGCAGCTTTTTCATTAGCCAGCCTCCTTTTGGCTTCCCTGAGTTCCAATCCATGTTCTCATGTCTTACATTTTGAATGAGCCACCCTAGACCGCTCCACCGTAGATATCCCCGGAGAACGGCCCGCTGAAGACCGAGGCAAAAGATTGTCGACCAACACAGAACAAAGTCCGATATGCCTAGAACTAAGACATCCTTGCGGAACATCAGGTGAATAATCTCGTTTTTGCCCCAGAGGGTGCCGTAGACCCGCCAGTTGTTTGCGGCGATCTTGACCAGCAGCAAAGCCACACCAAGCCAAAAGAGGGTGAAGAACCCATGGAATTTGGAGGAATAAAAGCTTGGATTCTGACGGTCAAAGGTACTAAGCTGCCGAGTGAACTCCAAGTCTTGAAACCGAAAGCGATGTCTTTCTGAATCTAGTCCACCAGTGCTCTCGAGATGTAACTTGTGATGGAGAACCTCCTGTAGCAGCTTGGCGTCCTCCGCTGTCAGCAAGTATTGACCTGCTTGATCAGTCTCTTGGAGCTTCACTGAGACGCTTTGTCCGTTTAAAGCTTCATCAAGCTCTAAGTCGCTGGACGTGGACGTGGACGCGAGCTGTTCTTGTAGAAGAAGATCTCCCTGGTCCGACGGTATCATGGTGAAGGGTCACATGGATATGAGGAGGTAAATATCTTCAACTTAGCCCTTGTTATTCTTTCTCTCTCTCTCTCTCTTTCTCTCTCTCTACTCCCTCTATTCCTGTTCGACTTGACAAATGTGCAGACTTCTTGGTCCGGGTGTTTCGGATATTCGGTGGCGAACCGCAGTAACAAGATCGGCCGGAGAAGTGCACTCGCAATGCATGCACTCGATCCGCCGGATAAATGATCAGCCGGATCCGGAGAAAACCATTCGCAATGCATGCACTCGCCCAGGGCGCCCATGACATGAAGCACCTTCCTGAGATGCAATTGTTGTGAATTAATCAAAGTTGTCCAAAGCGAGCACGTGCGGCTTCGCCAACTCGCCGCAGATAGCGGAGACGGTGGACCGCTGACCACCTGACCTGATTTGATTGGGATGGCATGTTTTATATATAGTTGAATAGCCTCAATTTGATAATTTGAATTATATGTGCGTTATTATACCCCTCTAAATCCCTGACAAATCTAGTTCCCGCATTTACAAATCCTGTTCTATAGGAATCTAAACCACATTCTACCTAAGACTTTAGGAGGGATATAATATTCCCGTGGACGAAAAGTTTCCGGATAAACTCGGCCGGCTAGCGTATCGATTAGAGCTACAGCACGCTTTTAAAGATGCACCACCACCAGGGGACGTTGGCCTGACTGAAGACTCCAGATTCCCGGACGACGCTGACCGCCACGGGTGTCGAACAAATTTTGAACATAATGGTTGCACCGTGTCTTGCGCAATCGGCATATCTGGCACTATTGTTGTTTTCTTATACTTAGCTAACGCTAATTTTGAGAAAACATTCCAGCGATAGTAACTGATGCCTACAGCGATTGTGGCCCGTCTCCGCGGATAATCGGCCGTCTCGGAGTTCGATCGTTTCTTGTTCACCTCATAACTGACATCAGTGCCTGCGGCGGGGTCAATATCTTTTTCTGGTGACGCCATTATTCGTAGCGTGCAAGCCTCCAGAACCAATTTTCACACTGATGTCAGGTCTTGGATAGGTATTTCACACTGATGCCAAGTGCTGGATAATTCTTGAGTGATAATGGATTCAAAAAAAGTAACTCCACATGTCATGCGATCTTCGATTGGGAAGAAAGCACCTCTGCACGCGGGGAGGATTGAGATGAATTATATGGGCAAATATCAAAGTTCAAAAGTGGAGCTCAGATTGTTCGGAGGCACTAGCCTTCTCGTAAATAGCTTCCAGGGGAGCCCCAGATCATATAAAATATCAATAAAAAAAACATCTTTGAAGAGCTTGGAGGATGCAATATTCCCGATCTGCGGGGAGAAATTCCCCGTCTGGGCCTAGTGCTCTCCGAGGCCTGAATCCTGTTGAGTTGCATACGGGGATGCGGTCCGTGGCTGATTGGGAATAAGTCAGAAATCCAAATCAAAACAATATCACAATATCACCGAAGAAAAACGGGTTCAGGAAAGAACAAGATAGAGAAAGAGAAAGAGAAAGAGAAAGAGTTTCCCCCACGAAATCGATAACCCTTATCCTTATCCGCACGTGGACGTGGACGCGTCCCAAAACAAACGCGCTTTCTCCTTTTCTTTTTCGTGATGTTTGTAATTCTGGTCTTACTCCATTGAATCTCAAATATGCCGCGCCCTGCTCCTAAGCGAAATCGATCCACCAAGGCTCCCAAGCCTGCAACTGCAGAAACACGCGATGAGAAGGATTCCCACCCCAAATCGCCAGAACGCGGGTCTACGTTAGAGATAGATCCTCGACAGACTCTCCGCAGTCAAACACCCTTAGCGAAAAGCTATGAGCAAGCCATTGAATCATCGCCAACTGGCGACCGGCCTGGTACGGGCAGCCGACCCCCAACTAGATCTCGTGGCTACTCTTCGACGTTATCCTTTGCGGGTCGAAAGGGCGACGCGAGCTCGCGTATCCCAGGTACCCCCGGGTTTGAAAGCTCAGTCTTGAGCAATTTTCGTCGACGCCCCCGCCAACAGAGCATTTTGCAGATGATGCAAGCCGAGGATGGCTCATCCGATCTCGATGACGAAGACTTCCTGGGAGGATTAAGCCCCCAGGACGAATCTACACCTTTAAATCTGCCGCGAGGGAAATCACTACTGTTGAAACCGAATGAACAATCTCCATCGGGGTCGGAATCGGGGTCGCTACGTTCATCTGGCGGATCCCGCAAGCGCAAGCGCGAGGAAATACAAGTACCCCAATCGTCAGTGGAGGAGGCTCCGGGATTTGTCCAGGATTCCCCCAGCGTTACACCAGTTCCTCGCAGACGCTCGTCTCATGGGTCTAAAGAGACACCACAGCCTATACCGTTCCCTGAAGTGTTCAGTCAAACCATGGCACTGCCCGCTAGCAGCAGTCCACCTCCACCGGAGAGTACTCAAGGCTCCATTGCAGCGCCGCGCTCGCCAGCCGCTCTTAACCAGATCTCCGAGAATAAGAAAAGTAAAGACACGGCCCAGTTGGCCACAGCAGCACTCCGGGAAAGGCTGCTTCCCCGTCGACGGCAACCTCGCCGTAAACGCCGAACGGTGGGCGACGCTGCAGCCCTCAGTAACGAAAGCTATGATGAAATGCACATCGCGGCCTCCGGCGACGAGGATGAACTGAGCTATCTGCCGTCAGAAAGAACGCAACGTGCCCCTTCAAGTAAACCCAGACCCCTTGGCAGCAATCGAGCCCAATCAAATGAAAAACCAAAGAAGACCCAGGCCAAATCGGCCCCAACACCCAAGCCGTCCGAGTCACGGGAGCCATCCAGGGGAGATATGGATAAAGAAAATGAATTACTCCTCTCCTCGCCATCATCGTCACCGTTGTCTTCCCCACCCGACTCGGACGCGAGCGATTCCGAGGCTGAGACGGCATCCGGTCGGCGCTACATGAGTGCCGAGTTGCGCGCCGCCGCTAAGAAGTTTGCAGAGGTGGATCAATGGCAAATGGAGTTTGAGGAAATATCTGCGTCCGAGACTCATAGTCCAGGTCGATGATGTTTTGTGGGTCGTGATTGTTCTATATGTAATGAAGCCAATCAGATTCTTTTGAAATCCTTCAAGCGGATATAGCCGCCCATTGATAGATAAAGAGCCCCGCAATCCATGCAACCCGGTAAATACAATCACCTTTTGCCCCGCACAACTTTTTCTCTAGTTTTCTTGACATTCTTCCTCTTGTAAAACTCACCATGGCTTCAGTCGACGCGATTCTTGCCACCAAATACCCAGCCAAGGCTCACGCTCGTCGTGTGGCCGAGTCTCTCCAGGCCCGTCATGGCGAGGCCGGCGTTCTCTACCTGGAGGCGCAAAAAACTCGATTCATCGAGGATAATGACGAGACCATGCCATTTAGGTAAGCTCATCGTTTTTATGATCACGCTGTAACCCCGTCATTGACTATATAGGCAACGTCGCCCATTCTTCTATTTGACGGGATGTCTCCTGCCAGATGCATCTGTGGCCTACGATGTCAAAGCAGACCAGTTGACCCTTTTCATTCCTCCAATTGATGCGGACTCTGTCATCTGGTCCGGTCTCCCTATGTCCCCCGAGGAGGCTGCGAAGCTCTATGATGTTGATCGTGTCCTCTATACCACCGATATCAATGCAACTTTGGCTGCCATTGCGGCCAATCAGGGCGGCCAAGCACCTATTTTCGCCATTGCAGAACAGGTGTCGGAGCACGTCAAGCTCCAGGGATTCTCTACAGCAAACCTCTCCGTCCTGAAAGATGTCATTGGTGATGCCCGTGTGGTGAAGGATGCGTACGAGGTGGCCCTGCTGCGAAGGGCCAACGAGATCTCCGCCAAGGCCCATATCGCTGTCATCAAGGCGGCTCAGGCTGCAACAAATGAGCGTGAGCTGGAGGGTGTCTTCATCAGCACTTGTATTGCCAATGGGTGTCGGGAACAGTCCTACCACCCCATCTTTGCCAGTGGCGAAAGTGGTGCGACGCTACACTATGTCAGCAACGACAAGCCCCTCTTCGATCCAGTAACTCAGCGGCGGAAAAAGAACCTGCTCATCGATGCGGGTGGTGAGTACCAGACTTACTGTGCGGATATCACCCGCGTGATCCCCTTGGACGGCAAGTTCACCCTGGAGACCCGACAGATCTATGACATTGTTCTCGAAATGCAATCGGAGTGCATTGCCGTGTTGAAAGACGGAGTGAAGTGGGATGATGTACACGCTTTGGCGCATCGCATTGCAATCAAAGGTTTGTTGAAGCTCGGCATCCTGCGCGGCTCTGAGGAGGAGCTATTTGAGAAGCGCGTCAGCGTGGCTTTCTTCCCGCACGGCCTGGGTCACTACCTGGGCATGGACACGCATGATACAGGGGGCTATCCCAATTATGAAGACCAGGACAAGATGTTCCGGTACCTCCGTGTGCGCGGCAACCTGCCAGCGGGCTCTGTCATCACCGTTGAGCCTGGGGTAAGATAATCATTGTAGTTTTGAAACAAGGTAATTCATAACCGCTAACCATATTCCCAGATTTACTTCTGTCGATTCATCATCGATCCCGTCCTGGAATCCCCAGAGTTGGGCAAGTATATTGATGCGGATGTTTTGGAACGGTACTGGGCTGTGGGGGGTGTGCGCATCGAGGACAATATCCACATCACTAAAGATGGCTCCGATAACCTGACGTCTGCACCAAAGGTTCTGGCCGAGGTGGAGAGCCTGGCTCAATAAGCTTTAAGTCATGAATGACAATGATAGTAATCATGAAAATAATCTGCATGTATTAATTTTCTCTTTCGACGAAGGATTTGTTGCTTATACTCCTATGATCAATATACTGGATAGATAGCCCCGAAGATCCTCGGATGCCTCCAGATTTAGGCAGTCTTTACCGCAAGATCACACAAGGAAAAAAAGGTTCGTCTAGATGTAGAGCATACACACATGGAGAATCAAATCAATGACTAAATCAATACGCAAAAAGGGGGGGAATCAAGCCCAGTGGCATTGGCTCTTCATATGTGTAGACTTTACTTCTCTCCCCGAAGACGCTTCCTAGCACTACCACGAATATTCGAATCGACCTCAGTGCTTTTTTCATTGCGGTCCATCACAATTGTCAGCACATCGAAGGCGAACTCCGGCACCTCGATACAAAGCTTTTTGAATTGGTCCTCCAGATCATGCCGCAAAATATGACCACGGGAGGCCCAATACGAGGCGATAGGTCTTCTGATTGTGGCATCATCACGTTTGGCGTGCGTGTAGACATAGCGGGCGTAGGCCAACTCGCCACCTGGCGTGCAATTCAATTTGTGGATTTTTTTATGGGCCAGAGTCATCAAAGTAGGTAAGCCCAAATCGTCGGCAAGTTTGTAGATACGCGCATGACTTAGCAATCCACTGTCATCTGCAGATGTCTCGTTTGAGGGTCCAGTGGTCTCAGTTTGCGTCACGGTGTAGTCGCGCGTGTATTGGAACTGTAGGAAGCATCCAAATGCCTCGACGTTTTCGGTGGGGAGTGGAATGCGCCGCTAAGAGAGCACATATAGCATTAGCGACATGGCAAGTGCTATCCTGGTTGTTCTTAGATCCAACTTACTGGACCTGATGTTTGGAACTTGCTGACGAATCCACTAAGGAGGGGCGACTCAAGAAGAAGGCTCTGGTGAGCCGTGAGAACTGTTTCATTCTCCCCTTGGCCGACGATGATTTCGACAATTGGAGAGGTGAGAAAGCTAGACAAGGTAAGCTGGGCCCCTTAAAGTGAGTAGGATTTCCCAACAAAACCTGTCCCATGATGTTATGAAGCTCAAGAGCTAGATATGAGAGACAATCGCGAGGGAAGGGGGATAGGGGAAGGGGATTCTCTTACTCCAAAAACCTTAGGTCAGTATTCTTCTTCTTGGGAGATTCTGCCTGCGCATCCGGTAGAGTGATATCTTCAGAAGCTACTTCAATCCCGGTTGTCGTCTGCTGGGTACCATCCATGTCTACCTCGGTCGGATTGCTGGCATTCCATGGGTTGGCATTCGATTTGGCTTGCGATTGACTCGGAGTAGATGGATGCTCCGAGCCAAGAACTTGGACGTGGGGTGGATCCATGGCCCATGGGTGTTGAAGAGCTATCCCGGAGTTAAGAAAATGGTTATCAAGGTCAGTGACTTATGTCACGGGCGGAGAGAGAAAACAAAACAACATCCATGATCCTGGTGATTCCTATTGCTCACATCACCTTTTCAATCGGAACAAAACAACCCTTAAAATCATCATTTATTTTTTATGTACCATAAAAGGACCTATATGACTTGAAAATTCGATGCTTAAACGTCATACTTTAATATCGATCCGCGACGTGGCATTTCGTGACTACCAGATTCATCATTTTAACATTAAATAGACCATCGACCAAGTGAAAAGTATTCGTTATATGAAAGTCGGAATGATCATGCAGGGGTAAGAAGAAAGGAAGAAGTAAAGTGGAAGAATAATTTAATTTATAGTCACACCTTATAAGTCTAGGTCATTAACTAGCTAGAATTACGGACTCTACTCGAACTCCTCGATAAGTTCTTCCACACTCACGGTGTCTCGCCCCCTAATCTAAGTATATTGTGGAAAAGTAACGACAATAATCAGATAATTAAGACAATATTTAAGACGAGGAATAGCCTATCAACCATAGAATAAGCGTAAGGCAAAGACGGACAGGTAGGGAAGAAAGTCGATTATTCAGGGGAATGGCCCCGTTTACGAGGTACCACGCGCGAGACTTATGTGATGGTCTCGAACTGCGCCCTTATATTAACTGTCGGGGACACCTTATATACACCAGTCAAATGTGATACCATCTTGGACCTTTTTTGAAATGGACCTTTTAAACAGCCATCAAAGACGCAGGTCTGGTCCTTTACCCATCGAGTTCTAGGTAGCAGCAGCGGGAGATACTGACGTTGTTCGAATGGATCAGTAACGTTATGAACGACAAATAGGTGACGGCATATTGGTGTCTACGCGTTAAAGCTCGTGTCACTCTTACAGTTAGGATATAGACAGCGAGACGGCCAACGGCCGCTGTGAACTTTCGTGACGTGCCGTTCGTAAGAACTCTTGGTTTTGTATGTTGTAGTTAAATCACAGCTATGCTCGCACGGCTAACATTTTCCGCTATGTTATCTGCACTGAGTAATAGACGGTCCGCTTCTTCTTCCATTATTACGTCGTTGGCAGCCTATCCATCATCTTTTGATGACGCCCGGTAGCCTATTCATCATCCTTCGACGGAGGCCGGCAGCCTATCTATCTTCTTTCGACGAAGCCCGGCAGCCTATCTATGATCTTTTGATAGACGCCACTGTTAATCGCACTATCGTCAAGGGAAGCTCGATGGCCTTGCCATGCCCGGAAGATGAACTGGCACCAGGTCTTCTTCTTCGTCGCCATCACGTCGATACAGTCTTTGATGTCTTCCCAGGACCCTAGTGTCTTAACTAGAGTAAGGGTTAGATACTATAAAGGTTTTCCCCACTATAGCGTCGGCACCTAGCCTTTCCGATCATCGGTGTTGTAATGCCTAGGTTCATTTCTTAGTTTCTGTTGTTAAACAGCTTGCTCGAAGCACACACTCAAGAGAAGCGAGTGTTATACTGTCTGGTCAGTTCACTTTCAGTGAACTCCCGAGCTTTGTATGCTGTGTCGCTGTAAGGTTGGAATTCGACGAAGCTGAAGTGAAGTTGAAGTAAGGTAATGAGTGATAATTTGATAAAGCCAAAGTGAAGTTAAAGTGAGGTAACGAGATGGTAGTTCTTATAGGTCTGCGATAGTGAGCTCTGTAGCTAACGTTGAAGAAGTAGCTATGCCTTGAGTTAGGCACAGGGGCACAGGGGATGCTGGTTACTGGTTGCAGTAGTAAGGTAGATGAAAGAGGCAATGTCAGGTTATGAGAGATATGTAGGAAGGAGGAAGAAAGGATATCAGGACGAGTAATTTATAGTCGCGGCCAAAAAATATTTTGAAAATGCAGAAGTAAAGATGAAGGCTATCAGTCGCATTGCAACCATTATGTTCAAAATGTAATGCTTCTATCCAATGCAATCGTCGCAGAAAAGAATCATGTAATATCGTAGCTCTCATCGACAGCCCATAAATCTTCGCATAGATTGGAGAAGAATCGTTGAGGGCTACGAGACAGTAGCAGTCGGGATCAAAGAATTGAATTCGCTTTACAAGAAGCGAGACCAAAACAAAAAGGAAAAGGAAAAAATAAAAATAGGTACAAGTCCCATCTCATGGCATTTATGTTCTTCAAATCATATCTTAACGAGGCGAATCATGGTATCTTTAAAGACATGGCGAAAGGTCAATATAAACGTCAAAAAAATATTGGCGGATAAAAATCAAGATGGCCATAACAGGCCATCTGAGGGTAATGGACAGCATAGGAGGGCGTGGGATCAGTCGTATGGATAGACTCTTAGCCCAAGACCCATTCACTGCCCCGCTTGATAAACTTATCAAGCATCATGCCCACATCAGCCAGTGCAAAGCGGCACACATAGAAGCCAAAGAACTCGGCCGCATGACGTGTGCTGAGCTCCAGACCGACGTGGGTTGACGATGAGTGTTTGAGACCGGGATCCTCAACTTGCTGGGCGATTTGATCTAGATCGGTCAGCATGGGAAGGGTTTATAGAATGGGAGAGGGAGCTGGGAAAGTGCACGTACCTATCACTTGAGCAGCATCAAAAAGACGCGCCAAAGCTCCCATGTAGTTGGCATTCGGGCCCGAGAACTCTAGTTGAGTGACGTTGCGCTTTGTATGAGTGGTGGGTGCCGACGTCATGGGAAGAGAGTTGAGGGTCAAATGATCCTTGTTGCTTTCCCGCACGCTCGGGGGAGCGGGGGCGGTTGTACTGATCCCGGAGGTCTTGGCCCGTAGCCGTTTCCAAGTCGGAAGGTACGATTTGTTCGATGTACCCGAGATCCTGGAAGGGGGAGGGTCGGGATGATCCTCTGCTGGCGCATTCGGTCTGAAAAGCGGCATTGACGTCTGAATCCCGACATCGTGACCCAGCTTCTTAGACAGGGTAGTTTGGACATGATCGAGGATACCCTCAAGCGCTTGCATTTCTTCCAACACAGCATCGGCATCGTAGGTGTCTACCTGGGCCAATTTCAACAGCGCCGCGGTCAGGAGGTCACAGTTAGACACCTTGTCCTCCACGGCCTTGATCTTCACATTCTTCACACGCCAGGCATCACGAGGGATAAAGAGTTTCGCGGACAAATAGCCACCATGGGGGTGGGCGAGTGTCTGATACAGACACCGCATAAGCCAGAAGGGACGAAGGAGAAATGACTCTGGACACGGTTCGAGGGGAAGGGGTGCATTGGCTACAAGAGGGTTCGGATAGCCCAAGGCAGTAGGGGAATGGATGTGGCAGTCAAAGAGGTTGAGGCCACCGGTAGGCAATCCGTTTTGTGCGAAATGCGTAGCAGTTGGCGTTGGCATTATAGGAACACTGCCACTCATGATGGCCTTTTGGGTATCCAGTGTTGGGAACGAACCACTCCACGGGGTTGTGGGAGAGCCGGGTGCCGTTTCGGGGTTGGGAACGGATACATTGCGAGATCGAAATGACTTTGAGCTAGACTTGTCCAGGCCATCTGGGGCAGACGGTATCTTTCCCATGGGCCGCCCTGAGGCAGGTAAAAGAGGGAGCCCGGCGTCCTCATCTTCGTGAGTGCGGGCCTTGGCGAGATTGGTATGGTCCGTGATAGACCCAATTGAAGGGTTACGCTTTGAAGGGTACAGGTTGGCTCGAAAACCTGGCGCGAGAGCTTTGAAGAGGTCTGAGGGCGGTTCATCTTTGGGAAGTGGCGGTGGTGGGGGACGACTTGTCAGAGGAGTTGTGAAGGATTCGAGATCAGAGGTGTTAGAGTCGGTACGAGATCGTGCATTGGTTTCGATCTTCAGTTCACCTGAATTCTGCCCCGACAGGCGCCGCGCTCGGACACCTGGGACAGGAGGTGGACCCATTGCGGGAGGCTGGGATAGAGAAGTCCGGTGTGGTAAATTAGGGAAATCGGAGGGGATTGGAGGCAAAGCGGCAGACGGGGGAGAAGATGGGAGCGGGGTTTGCTCTGGTCTCTGATCGGGGGGTAGGATGTCGTCGTCCTCCGTGAGAGTAGACAAGGTAGCCCCAGTGCCCGTGATATTGGACGCGGCTGAGCTTTCCCAGGTTCTTCCAGACATGTTGCTAGAGTCAGATTCTCGAGGGAGCGCCGACTTGGACTGAATACCAAACTCGAAATCATCCATGACATAGCCCTTGGTCATCTCTTCTAAAAGACGCTCTTCTTCCTCCGATTCCTCATCGAGGTAGTCTGAATTTCGTCCCACCGGATTCTCGAGTATGTTTTGTTCCTGAATTCGACGTATTTCCCGGCCACGGTTCATGGCAACCTCCGCCTCGAGCTCCGCTTCGCGGACCCGCTGCTTAGCCAGCTCAATATTTCGGCGCGCATTTGCCACAATATCATCACTTTCCTCCTCCCGGTACTCCATGACCGGCTCCAAACCCTCATCGTATGCAGCCTCCACAGCTGCATCGAGGGCGGCATCAAACTCGGCTTCGGTGTCAGTGCTTATGCGTCGACTTGTGCGCCGTCGTAGATAGACCGAGGACGCCTTGGAGTTCGCAGAGGACGGTGAGGATGCGCCGGACTCGTCAATTGTGTCCAGCCACGAAGTTGATTCATTGGTTTCCTGCAGGGAGGGCTCCAGATATTGTTGATGGTAGGCAGAACTGCCACCTGAGCTCGCGGGAGTAGATCGACCGGACTGTGGGTTCCTCGGCATGGCCACAGACCGTACTTGATCATCAAACACGCCTGGCCTCAAAGATTGGCGGCGAGGAGGGGGTGATTCGGAAGGAAATGGTTTGGCATCTTCTATTGACGCATCGAAACCAAGGCTTGAGTGGTTAGAGCTATGTTGGCTCTGGATACGAGACTCGTCCATTACTGAAGTTTGGAATAATTCGCCGTATGACTCCTGGCTCAAAGGGCGATCTGGAAGAGCCTTGCCATCGCTATCCGGTAGAGGCAAGTCCATGCGCTGGAGTTCTGTGATTCGTATTATATAAGTGTCGCGCTGACACAGTTAGCCTTGAGCACCGGTATGTCCAAAAACGAGGAGGCAAACATACAATCTCCTGGAGTTTAAGTTTTTCTTCGTCTCCGCCATTGCTACGGAGCATCACTAGTTGTAGTAACTGACACGCATCTGTATAAGCTTCCATTGCGCCTTCAAAGTTGGCTGCATTGTCCAAAAGCACGGCCGTGTTCGCCTTCTGCAGTGCTTTAGAGAGCATTGCTTTCTGGGTCTGGCCATGCTGTCGGCCATCCGCCTCCCCTTCCCCATCCGCCAACGAGATGGCCCCTTCACTGGGCCGAGCCACGTGGCCCTGAGAATAGGGCGGTCCAGTTCTGGAATTATATTGTTCATTTGGCGAGGAGCTATTAAATAAGTGACTCGAGGCCGTAAACGAAAGATCGAGGTGGGAGTTCGAGTCGGGGGAAAACATATCTGAGGCTCTCAGCTCGGGTAGTTCCCCCAATGCCGGTCCTCGTTGCGGACTGTGTCCCGACATCGACATCTTGGAGCTTCCTCGACGATGGCCCGTATAGTCCGGTAGACCCTTGCTCGATGCGGTGGACTGCGACCAGCGGTTTACACTCCCCAAGCCTTCCTTAATGGGGCTACTGCCCCACGAACCATCTGGGGGGAGACCTGGAGCGTTCTCTGTCACCACACCTAGTCCTGTCGGAGTAATCGCTCCCGAGGCTTTACCCATTCGATTGCGAGATCCTGGGCGGGAGGACCGAGAAGCTGGGCGATTGGGAGGCGCGGCCGACGGGGGCTCCATCAGAGATCCCGAGGGACGTTTAGGGTGGAACGATTTCGGTTCATCTTCCAGGGCGGAGCGGTGTAGCATTTTTCCAAGGGCGGAGGAGAGGTTTGATTCGATGAGGCACTATATGATTCAGAGGTCGAGACCGGGCATTGAGAAACAGGGACAATTGTAGAGCGATTATCGAGGCGAAATTGTTCAACCACGTTCTTGATATGAAACCGGACAATTCAACCCTTAAAGAAATTCGACTGCAGGACGCATGCTTCGACCACGTTCAAGAGAAGTAGCAGAAAAGAAAAAAGAGAAAAGAGAAAAGGAAATGTCGGGGGATCGGGGGGGGGGGGGGGTTGGTGTGTTTCTGGGATGTCTCCTGTATGCGCCGGATCAACGCATCGTTCCGGAGATAATCTATCGCGAGAGAGATTGAAGGTGACAATTGCACTTAGATGGAGTACATTATCTTTCAATCTCCCTGGCAAGTTTCTAGAAGAGTAGTTCAGGGGCACGGGATTATTGTTCAGGGGTGGTCCGTGTGGGTTGACGCGGGCGGTGGGAAAAGGGGAGTTTGGGATGTGGGGGAAGATAATCGCTATAGTGGTAAGGAGAAGACAAAGAAGAAGCAGAAGACGCAGAAAAAGAAGAAGAAAAAGAAGACGATAAAGCAGAAGAAAAAAGAAAAAGTAAATCCTTCCATCTCTCCTATTCTCTCAGTATCCAAAGAGTAAATACACATCTGTACGGAAGACCGCGGTATGCTATACATCATGAAAGGGAGAAACTCTGCTACTTTGAATCTCTTCTACATCATACTCTCCAAGTATCTGATGTCGGAAATCACAAATCAGCAATCAGAAATCTGATTGATCTGATTGAGTAGTCACACGGTCTACAGATGAAACAGTTTTGATTTGTCCGCTTTTCACGCTTAGAGCCGGGAACCAGAACCACCGAAATTCTTTCAACCAGATGAATCCCTCCATCCCGCTCGGGCGTTTCTTCTCACGCACTCTCTCTCCTTTCGGTTTCCGTCCTTCTGTGCGCAGAATGACCATGGCGTCCAATCCGCGGGATCCGAACACCCTTAGCAACTACAACAACTGGCGCTCCACTCACATCACCGCCAATTTCGATATCTTGTTTGACCAGAAGAAGCTTGTTGGAAATGTCGTCCACCAATTCACCTCCATTACTGATGCTGTGTCGCGGGAGATCATCCTAGACACCAGTCACCTTGACATTGGCTCGGTCAAGGTTGATGGCCAACCGTCTAAGTGGGAGTTTCTTCCCACGCTGGAACCCTTCGGCACCCCACTTAAGATTAGTCTTGAGCAAGGTGTCAAGCTGAATGGAACCATTGAGGTGGATGTAGGTTGCTTTCTCCATTTCCCACCACCAGAAATCCCACCAATGTCCAGACGACAGTCTCTCAATGCCAACTCCAACGTACTGACCGTCTGGTAGATTGCGGTGAAAACCACCGAGAAGTGCACCGCACTTCAATGGTTGACCCCCGCTCAAACCTCCAACAAGAAACATCCATATATGTGTAAGTACCTCATCAGGTAGCGACCTATAGATTCTTCGGAGCTCCCCTTTTGACTGGTCTCCAGTTTCGCAATGTCAGGCCATCCATGCCCGGTCGATTTTCCCCTGTCAGGACACACCAGATGTCAAGAGCACCATGGACGTTAACATCACCTCACCCCTCCCGGTCATGACGAGTGGCCTCCTCACTCAGTCAGATGAGACCTCACAATCGGGTCACAAGCTCTACCGATTCCACCAGTCGGTTCCGATCCCCAGCTATCTGTTCGCGATTGCCAGCGGGTAAGACTCTTCCCGTGATGCTACGGGGCTGATCCTCGCTAAAATTTTCATAAAGAGATGTTTCTCAAGCTTCAATCGGTCCTCGAAGTGTGGTAGCTACCAGCCCGGACAAGCTGGAGGAGTGCAAGTGGGAACTGGAAGCCGACACGGAGAACTTCATTAACACCATCGAGGTATCTTGACCCCCAGATCTTTTATGGACTCGGGATACTGACCTGAAGATAGAAAATCGTGTCCCCTTATGTTTGGGGCCAGTATAACGTGTTGATTCTGCCTCCCAGCTTCCCGTATGGTGGCATGGAGAACCCGATTTTTACTTTTGCGACCCCCAGTATCATTTCGAAGGATCGTCAAAATATCGATGTCATTGCACACGAGCTGGCTCACAGCTGGAGTGGTAATCTGGTGACCAACGCCTCGTGGGAGCATTTCTGGCTGAACGAGGGCTGGACTGTGTATTTGGAGCGACGGGTATGTGTACTTCCCCGTGATGGAGAGCCACCCTGAGTCTAACCAACCCTGCAAATAGATTCTGGCAGCAATGTATGTGTACCAGCGAGGGGCGCACTAGAGCAGTACTAACCATATCGCTCCGATAGCCATGGCGAGGCGTACCGTCATTTCTCGGCCATCATAGGTTGGAAGTCGCTTACAGATTCCGTGGAGCACTTTGGTCATGACCACGAGTTTACCAAGCTAATCACTGATCTCAAGGGCAAGGACCCTGATGATGCCTTCTCGAGCATTCCTTATGAGAAGGGTTTCAACTTCTTGTTCTATCTCGAGAACCTTGTGGGCAAGCCGAAGTTTGACAAGTTCATTCCTCACGTATGTCTTTTCTTACTCGGGTGATCCTAGACTTTTTTCTTTTTTTTTTTTTTTGACATATCTTCTCTAGTACTTCACCACTTTCCAGCGCAAGTCTCTTGATTCGTATGATTTCAAGGCAAGCATTCTGAGTTTCTTCCAGTTGGATGCCGAGGCATCCCAGCTGTTGAACGAACTGGACTGGGATAAGTGGTTCTATTCCCCTGGACTGCCCCCCAAGCCGGAGTTTGATACATCCCTCGTGGATGTTGTATATGCGCTGGCTAAGAAATGGGAGACTCTCCCTGGCTCGTCGTTCGAGCCGCAGGTGAGCGATCTTGAAGGTCTGACAGCCAACCAGATAGTCGTATTCCTTGAACAGATTCTTCGCTGGGAGCAGCCTCTCCGCCCAGAACTTTCCAAGTTGATGGGTGAAGTCTACGGGCTTTCCAAAAGTGAGAACATTGAGGTGTCCAACCTGTATTTCCAGGTTGGTATGAAGGCCGGCGATGAGAGTGTCATTGAGCCAACCACTGAGCTACTAGGCCGGATTGGAAGGATGAAGTTTGTGCGACCTCTGTGAGTTGCCCAGCCACCATAGCTTGTTGGCGATAAGCTGACCGAAATCCCCAGGTACCGCAACCTCCAGAAGATGAACCGCCCAGTTGCTCTTGCAACCTTTGAGAAGTACAAGGACTTCTACCACCCCATCTGCCGTGGCATGGTTGAGAAAGACTTGTTCGGCAAGAAGGAAGACTAGATCATCTGAGCCCTGTCTAAAAAAAAAAGAGAAACCTCGAAAGGCAAAAGAAGACACAAGACAGAAAAGTTCTGACTTAAAAGAATTTCACTTGAATTGGAATACTGTACATGATTTGATTAACCTTGTTTAGAAGGCGGAATTTCAACGTAGTAGAACAAAAGCCCTGAAGGGAAAAGATACATGCCCGAAAGCACTTTTATGTACAGACTCGAGGCCTCTTACTTGCCTCCAGCCATTCTCTTATCCGCAGGTGAATATCCAAAAATACCCGACTCCTGGGTGCTTCCTTTGCTGAGCGCAAAAACCATATCCGCCTCTTGCATCTTTGAAAGCTCCGACAGAACTCGCCGCATATAAGCCACCACCCAGGCAACCTTAGTCCAATCAATATCATTACCATCAGCGCCCACTGAGCTGGCCTTCCACAGGTTCCTCCAGACAGCAGCGCCCAGCACCGCGTCACCCTTAGCCAGCCCCTCGTCATATGCGGCAATGATTCCACGCCATTGGATGAAGAGATCCTTCAGATACTTGTTGCGGATAGAACGGCTCCCCAGATCATGTAGGACGTCCATGCGGTGTTCGGCATTGTGTGAGAAGTGGTCAATGAGGTGGCGGGAGTAGGTCTGGACACTTTCACGAGTAGGGAGTGCACGTAGTCGAACGGTCAGAAGATACATGTGCAGGAAGGTGATTTGCGACCAAGTGGAAAATGTTGGTACAAGGCCAAGCTCTGTTTAAACCCAAAAGTCAGTATTTGTGTATCTTGACAAACTAGATCCAGCTAGCCAGTTGAATCCTGTCTTTGAGCATTACTCACCTCGATACCACCAGCTATCACTAACACCAAGATGCTCCCCCGACTCTGTCGTAGGAACCTCAACCCCCTTTTGAGATGCTTGGGGGACTTGATAGTCTGCCTGGCTCGAGCAGGCTTCAAAAAGCTTCTGGGTCATTCCATACGCGACGTAGGTCTCGGCTGCGGCTCCGGGCCCGGTCGATACATTCCGGATGAGGCCGTTGGGCGCGGGAGGAAGAGTTAAGCGCGATTGATATCCTGCATTCAATGACCTAAGAGACGTGCTTGAAGCGACATGGTAGTTTGCACGCGCTGATGTCGAGAGAGATGCGCGCTGAGACAAAGGTCGCTAAGCTTGATTAGTATTCGAGTCGCGGCGCAGGGAGACATTGGATCATATACCGAGAGGCAAATAGCCTGCGACCTGCGGAGTCCAAAGGCAGACAAGGTCAATCGTGTGGCTGACATTATTTCTTTGATGGATGCGTATGTTGAAAGTCCTCGGCGATCTTTTTTGGATTATCGCGGTGTTTGCACGGTTTGCGTCGGGTGATCCAATCACCGCTCTCGCTTATCCGTGAATACATAGATACGTCTTGGTAGCTAGGGATTATAGATACTATTTTTTAAAAGAAACTTGAATATGAGAAGAATAGAGGGAATGGAATAGACTTGATTATTTCTCCATTTCCATGCTGATCAGTTTCCCTGTATATTGAATGATGTACGACTTGAAAGCCGCTATGATATCCGTGGGACTTAAGCTATGTACAAGCTGCTCGTGTATAGATTTGAGAGTGTATGTTAACTGATCATTTTGTTTATTAGGTTTATATATTTCTTTTTCATGAACTGCATTTGTGGCGTGATCTTGATTCTT
Organism: Penicillium sp. IBT 16267x; assembly: GCA_028828865.1. NCBI lineage: Eukaryota > Fungi > Ascomycota > Eurotiomycetes > Eurotiales > Aspergillaceae > Penicillium > Penicillium sp. IBT 16267x. Next base: position 4,433,271 of record JAQJZQ010000005.1, on the reverse strand, counting down.
GGGTCTCTTGATCAAGTCCCCGATATCTGTGTTTGGGATGGTCCTACTAGCATGAGCCATTGCGATTCCAGGCCGAGGAATTCTTGATTTTCTTGTCCCCTTTTTAATTTCTTGGCTCGGTTTATGGCAGGTACGATAAGACCGGCCAGCGAGAGTTCATCCATCCAGAACGACTCGTTCCGAGCGCTTCTCCACTAGGGGTAAGATCTCAGATAATCGATTGGCATCTCGCATCAAGGCAGGGACATCACCTCGGGTGTTTGCAAGGGTCTGTCATATCGGTCAATTTGGGGTTCTCACGCACTTGATTCCACAGGGTCACCCATACCTGTCTCACTTTCTCGTATTCACACTCTTTCGATTGGTATTCTCGAATCACCTCGCGAGTCTCAAAATCCACATAGACCCGAGTGTCGCGAAGACGAATTAATACATTGTCCAATCTCATGAAGAACCTTGTCAAAAGAAGCAACCTTTCGGGCATCACACGGATCTTGCACGATAGCATGGCGATTCCGTTGTCGGCCAATTCGTCCTCGTAGAGAACCACCTCATCGAAGAACAGGATAGGATCTGGGCGTGTAAGGAGCTCGATAGGTATTGGATCAGAGCTCTCTTCAAATGGTGGGGCAGTGGGGCTCAAAGTGCCCATGTAGTCGGTGCTGTAGGACCAGTCGAAGGGCTTCACTACTTCCTTAATACCTTCATGTGTTTTCTCCCTATTAGTCGCAAGAAGTTAGTGGACATGGAAAATAGACACCCAGCTTCAAGTGTGGTATATTGCAGTGCGATGTAACGGTACCTGCTTTTCTGCCATTCCTTCGAATAAGCCACTTGTAGCATCGACTGCCCGGTCTTGTCGACTCGATCAAGGGCATCGAAAGAATTAAAATTGATACCCCAGCCACTCTTGTCATGCTCAATCATCACATAGTTGTCGCCAAAGATCATTTCAGGGGGCGCAATACCGAGCTTTCTTGTCATCTCCTCGATCGGGTCTGCTTTTAAGATGGGAAGCTTCTGGGTGGAGATACGGAAGCCTTGGATTGAGATCTCCTGTGGGCGTTTAGTGGGATAAACTACCGCATGCCCCGTGGGCGGCACAGCAGGGGGTGATCTGGAATTCATGATTTTTTTCAAACCATGTCGTCATGGGTGAAAGCGATATCAACTAACAATCGCGATATGAAGTTTAGCCCCGCGGGCGGAGAAAGAGGCGGGCCGATGCCGTTGCTGGGGGGATGGCATTGATTACGGGAACCCAAAACACCCGTTCCTCTTCTCTCTTGTCAATCTCCAAATCGACCCTCACATATTCGACAACTACGATCCATGTTTTGTTACTCAGCTTAGAGCTTCTGTGTCCACTTTCTTGGCTCACTCCTTGTTCTTTCTTGCTGTTTTGATTACTACATCCTCATTACAATGGCAACGAAAACATTGGAAGCTCGGTTTGAGCACCTCTCTGTTAAGGACGAGAAGGATCGCACTTATGCCAAAAATAAGGTATGCCAATGTCATGATACTTCCAGGAAATTCAACATGCTGATATTTAAGGCCCCCAAGGGTTCCATCTCGACGGCTGCTTCGTTGTCCGGTCTTGGTTCATCCCAGAGCAATTCAAACCGGGCTCAGTTGCTGAAGCTGGCACTGCAAAACACAAATGAAAATAAAGCCAATGCAATGAACGTCCCACCATCCCCTGGCAAGGGCCAGGGGACAGTGGTGACCCGGAATACCGACGAGAACGGCGATCAGCGCACGTCAACTTCGATGCACGACCAGTCTTCGGTGCCGAGGCAGCTGCATCTTGGAATGTTTGAGATTGGAAAGCCTCTGGGTAAAGGCAAGTTTGGCCGTGTTTATCTCGCCAAAGAACGGTCTTCGGGCTTTGTGTGTGCCCTGAAGGTGCTGCATAAGTCGGAACTCCAACAAGGGGGCGTCCAGAAGCAAGTTCGGCGCGAGATTGAGATTCAGAGTAATCTCCGTCACCCCAATGTCCTCAGACTCTACGGCCATTTCCATGACAGCAAGCGGATTTTCTTGATTCTGGAATTCGCGGGCCGTGGTGAACTATACAAGCACCTTCGAAAAGAGCACCGATTCCCGGAGTGGAAGGCGGCTCAGTACATTGCACAGATGGCGGCAGCGCTGAAGTACTTGCACAAGAAGCATGTAATGCACCGTGATATCAAGCCAGAGAACATCTTGGTCGGTATTCATGGAGAAATCAAGATCAGTGACTTTGGTTGGAGTGTCCACGCTCCCAACAACCGACGGCAGACAATGTGTGGAACGCTTGACTATCTGCCCCCGGAGATGCTGAAGCCAGGCTCCCAAGACAACTTCTATAGCGAAAAGGTGGATCTCTGGAGCTTGGGTGTGTTAACCTACGAGTTCCTGGTCGGCGAGGCACCTTTCGAGGACACGCCTGTCATGACTCAACGACGAATTGCCAGGGCTGATATGTCCGTCCCCTCCTTTGTCAGTCCTGAAGCGAAGGACCTCATTAAGAGGGTAAGATCTTTTTAAGGACCTACCCGTTGCAAGACAGTCAAGCTGACGATGTATAGCTACTTGTGCTTGACCCAGAGAAGCGAATTCCCCTTGATGATATCCAGAGCCACCCCTGGATTGTCAAGCACTGCGTGAAAGACGTAAAGCGGAGCTCTGGCTCCAAGGAAGGCAAAGCATGAATGCACGTGCATGGAATATTGGCTTTAAGCTGCCTTTTGATTTTCTTTTGATTTTGTGCGTTAAACAGACGATGGAGTCCTCAGGCTTCGGGTTTTGGTGTGCATCATTCGGAGTTCGGCGTTCTTTGCTGGAGTATAGCCAAGCTAGGCATTTGCGATATGGGACATGTGTTCTTTTAATCTTGCTTCTTCAGTGCCAATGAAATATGGTACATTCAAAAACTCTATGGTACAGATGGAGGGTGGTATAAAAGCTGGCGTTGTAGACTGCAAGGTAAGAAAAAGGAGAGGTGAAGGGGGTTCGGTATCATCGGTAAATCTCATCAAAGGGTCTCGTGTCTCGGAAACAACTACCCCAGACCTCATCGACCACTTGCTTTGCGTGGGCCTCGTCCCGGCAGGTCGGCCGTGCCCTCACGGAAAGAATCGCTCTTCGCCGGACACACTCTTGGTGTTGTTCAGTGAACTTCCATTGGCCTCTGCGGAAGAACTCTCGCGACCATCTGCATTCACCGCTCAGAGAGCTTGCTCGAATCTAGTAGATCGTTAGCCGATGAAAATATCAGAATAGGATTCGCTATTTAGCATGGTATACATACCTCTGAACAGGCAGCATGTCGTAAATTATCTGTCCAATTCACCTTGAATCGTAAATGGTCGTAAGCGTGGACCATCTCGTGGGCCAGTGTGTCCTCCAAATGTCCTTGATCCTTCATTTCATTGGCACAAAGCAAGATTCCATACTCAGGATCAAAGCCACCTGCTTTCCTATTTGTACAACGACGACAGTAGATATTGTGACTGTGAAGATCGCCTCCTAGTTGCTTGATATTGTCGCTGAGGTAGCGGATGACGGGACCTTTGCGGATAAGTTCTTTTAGTACTTCGGACCATGCAGGAGCTTGAAAGGGAAGGCGCCTTACTGTACTGCAGGAGGAAGTCGCGCTGGTCATCGCAGCGTTTGCAATCATCGGCCTCGTTTCGAAGGTCGCGCGCAACTCGGAACTGTTCAATCCCTTCGGAGGACATCTTGCCGGTCAGAATACGATAGATGTTGCGGAATTGGGTCCATGTGTCATCGCCAGCAACGTAGCCCGTATCGATCTTGCCATTGGATGACGCAGCCGAATCTGGTGACTGGGAATCGGACATGTTGGTTGCGGACACTCTCCATGAGCTTCCGCGGAGCGAAACGAAGATTCACCACAGGGCGGAGGGGTACGGCAGAAACCGGCCATTGCTCTGATGCGAAACGGTTCTTCAAAATCTAGGTTTCTTAATTCTCCCACCAATTTACGAGATACGACAGTTAACTCCATTTTATCCTGTTGATATCAGTCGGCATTCCTTATAGATTGACGGGTTTCAACCATCATGGCCGCTCCGGGTCTTACAATTGTGATCAAACTAGGTGCGGGGATATATAATTTGAAATGACTCGAGGCCGGAATCGGACTGACAGTCCTGCTCTCAAACATAGGAACCAGTTCCATTGTCGACGAGAAAACACATGAGCCTATTCTCTCTATCCTCACAACGATCGTGGAAACGGTAGCTAAGCTGCGCAAAGATGGTCACCGAGTCGTTCTAGTCTCATCAGGTGCAGTCGGGGTTGGCCTGCGAAGGATGGACGTCGACGACAGACCAACCTACCTGCCTCGAATACAGGCACTTGCTGCCGTTGGTCAGTGCCGACTCATGAGTCTTTGGGATAATCTTTTCTCCCATCTTCGCGTCCCTGTGGCTCAGATCCTTCTGACGAGAAATGACATTGCCGATGTGAGCCTTCAAACCTAATTGACTGCTAATATCTCCCATATTAATATCAAGCCTAGAATACCCAATATATCAATGCCCAGAATACGTTTGAGCAACTCTTTGATATGGGTGTGATTCCTATTGTCAACGAAAACGATACCCTGGCCGTTTCTGTAGGCAAACCCCAATTGCTAGATACAAGTGAAAAGACCTATGATCTAACACCATGGTGGATAGGAAATTAAATTTGGCGACAATGATACCCTTTCAGCGATCACAGCGGCCACAGTCAAGGCCGATTACCTGTTCTTGATGACAGATGTTGACTGTCTATACACGGCTAATCCACGCAGTGACCCCAGCGCTCAGCCGATTGAAATTGTCTCTGATATTTCAACGCTAGAAGCTGATGTTTCATCTGCCGGCTCAGCCCTGGGCACTGGAGGTATGAGCACCAAGATTGTGGCTGCAAAGCTGGGAACTAGCGCTGGCGTGACGACTATCATCACTAAGAGCTCAAAGCCCGGAAATGTTCATGAGATTGTGAAGTATCTACAAGCACTTCAAAATAACGGGAACCCCAATGACGCGGCGGCCGTCGCCAATCTACCCAAACCTCCTCTCCACACCCGATTCCTTCCCTCTGATGCCCCCATCCAGTCTCGAACATTCTGGTTACTGCATGGACTTACACCTCATGGTTCTTTGTACATCGACCCAGGTGCCTACGAAGCACTACTCAATAAGGCGAGCCTCCTCCCGGCTGGAGTGCTTGGAGTCGAAGGTCATTTCGGACAACAAGAAGCTGTGCGTCTAATTGTTGTGGATCGGCCTTCCCCCGATGCTCTGAATGGGGACTTCCTCCACCACTCCCAGGAACCCAAGGAAGTGGGTCGCGCCATTGTGAATTATGGAAGCATTGAGATAGCACATATTAAGGGCCACCGGAGTACGCAGATCGAAGCTTTGCTTGGTTACGCGGATAGCGATTATGTAGCACTGCGGGATAATATCTCGTTTCACCCTGAAGATCGGCACAGTCACCCAGTGACTCCAGCATTAACTCCAGCTCTGGAGGAGTGGAAGTCTCCACAGACATCACCATGATCATGGAGAGAAAACGACTATTTAAGATAGTCAGAGGCGCACATTGGCATAGAAGTGCAGATGAGTTTCTTACACATGTGTATGATTGAACTTGCAGCATAAAGTTTCACGTGGGGATACAAAATAAAGAAAGAACACGCCATGATGGGGATATGATACCAGTCAAGGAACATTGGCTTCGACTAATTAGGAAGGCCTAAATGACACATCTGGACAGCGAACAACTTCAGAGTTTAGTAGATGACTGCATGATAATCCTCCATACAGAGCCATAATCAATCCTTCCAGCGCTCCAGCCAATCCTGCATTCTTTTGTCCAACGTTGGCATCGCAGCTGGGGCAGCCTGGGAAAGAGTTAGTATTATCTCATCTCAAATTATTGTTATTGATGATCAAAAACGAACCGTGTTCTCGATACTGTGGGTTGTCCATGTGGCGTATGCTGTATCCGTATAATCCACCGTTGGGGCGGGAAGATACGTGGTAGCAATAGAGAAAGGAAAAGGAGGGTATTGAGGCGTTGCCGACTTGTCTGCGATGGTGGTGCCCGCTCTTTTGGGCATAGGAGCATATTTGGTCCGGCCCGTCTGCTCTCCGTAGGGGATCATATGGGGATCCACAACCAAGCGCTTTCGCAGTTCATGTTGGTCCAGCTCATTGCCTGCAGTGGGTACTGGGGACTGCAGAGCAGACTGTGATGCATTCAAACTTGGGGTGACTTCGGTAGGATCTAGGAGATTGGAGTCGTCCACTAGATATAATGGCATGGGAATGGGTTTCATGAGCTTGACGGCATTTGACACCTTGGCAGAGAAGGTGCCTTTCATGTTGGTTAGGGTGAAGTGAGATGTCAACCCAGACAATTCATTCTTGGTGGTAGAAGGGACAATCTTCAGGAAGCTAGATAGATCAGATTTTGTTATATTTTACTTGTCCCTAAAGGATGTGGAGCATACTATGCATTTGGATCATTTCCTCCCACACTTTGGTCGACCCTAAATGACATCCTGTCCCCGGATGCATAAGAGACATCTTCGATAACTCGCTCCAGTGTTTCCTAAATTCATCAATGTTGTCAGTCTCCATATTAGATCCGGAAAGTCGAGATGGAATAGCCAGGAGTCACCTACGTATTCACCTGTGGACTCGTCTCCCGCACAAAGCCAGAGATCATAACGCGCCGATGCCGCGCCTTCAAGGCCCCAAATAAGACTCACAACATCCTGACTGTCAAAAGTTAGACCACTGATGGTCTGAGCTGCGGCAGCAGCAAAGAGGGATAGCGCAGGACACAGTCGATGAAGCCTCATATTGAAGTGGGAAGATGTGACAAGAGATTCAAAGTGACCAAAGGGTGAAGAAGGAAAGGTGAATCCTCCTCTCCCTCTCCTCTCCCCCCTTTGGTCCATTGGTATGTTAAGTCTCTCATTCCAACCCTTTGATTCTCCACATGTCAATTGATGAATTGATGTGCACTAAGATAAGATAATGGCGATAAGAGTGGTATGGTCCGTGCTATCGTGCACACTTACACTTCTCCTGGAAACTGGAAACCCGATCTTCCGTCCATCAGCCCACCATGTCAAGCCAGGCCAGTTGGAACTCCGTGACGGGGATCGCAACCCTCCTTTTCGATGGCAACTTAGTCGCCATTGCCATCGCGATACTGTTTACCTTTGGTGTTCCCGTTCTTCTGCATATTCTCTTTTTCCAAGCTGTAGCCTCGCCGCCCTCGAGCAACTTCCTGTTGTTAGGCCCGAGCGGATCAGGAAAAACTGCATTTACGACCCTGGTAAGCTTGTGGAACCTCCTAAATCTCGAATTATCTGTTTTTATCCTTCTTTTCACAATATAACTTGCAAGTGCTGACCGCTTCCGTAGCTTGAGGCGAAGTCCTCCCCGGCATCAAAGAAGTCGTATTCCACCCACACCTCTCAGACCTCGAGCTTTGTGTCGGCCAGCCTTCCACCCACTGTTCCGACCGCGTCTAACCGATACCGATCCGTCAATGACCCCTCGTTGAAGGAGGCTGCGCGAAACCCAATTCGCTACCAGGTGAAGGATACCCCGGGCCATGGCAAGCTCCGTGCTTCGCAAGGCATCGCTGCGCTCCAATCCATGGCTGGCTCCAAGGACTTGAAAACCAAGATTCGTGGAGTGCTCTTCATGGTGGACACCGCCGCCATAGTTGACGAAGCCACATTGCGAGACACCGCCACCTATTTGCACGATGTGCTCCTGATTCTTCAGAAGCGGGAGCTGAAGAAGTCTTCCACCAAGCGATCCATGGAGATCCCTGTCTTGGTGGCTGCCAACAAGCAGGACCTGTTCACGGCCCTGCCCCCCGGTACCGTGCGGGAGAAGCTGGAGGCCGAGATCGATCGGATTCGGAAATCCAAGACTAAAGGTCTGATGGATGCGAGCGCAGACACCGGGTTGGAAACGGAAGAGGAAGTTTTGGGCAATGATGATGCACAGGGTGTCTTTAGTTTCAAGGTGCTTGAGGATGAAACAGGAGTCAAGGTGGAGGTGGTGGGTGGTGCCGTCAAAGGCGACTCGGAGGAAGATTTCGGATCTGGTATCCGTCGTTGGGAAGAATGGATTGGCATGTGTCTGTGAATGATATTTATCTGATATGGATGTTCTCGAAAAGGGTCACTTGATATGTTAAGCGGATTGTTGCTCGGTTGTACATATATGGGTACACCTAGTACATACTAGGTATGGTAAAGAGCTCGCTCGGGGACCCTCAAAGGACTCGAAAGTTCTTGACGGGCGCGGATAATAAAAAGATATAGATAATTTCTGATTCTACATGCTATTCAATAGATACTCTCTCTCCGTGTTATGACGATGGAGTCAAATCACAAAGTGGATCCCGGCCTTCCCGGCATCCATTACTTTTAAAAAACCTTGAACTTCTTACACTTTTCAACTTGTCAACCCTCTTTTTCTTTTTCTATCTATCCAGAGAACTTTTCATCTTTGGGTATTCCGTTTCAGTTGATCAAATCTGGAAAGATGGCACCATGTTTGTCCTGGAACCATGATCTTCCCTGATTTCCTATATAACCACGCCAATTCGACTTTCTCCCTGAACTCCAGAGCTACAAAGCATTAAGTGGAAGATGAACCTTAATCAGATGCACGCTAAGAAACCGACCATTCCACCCGAGTTGGCTTTCAACTGATTTGCCGGGTTTGCAGCCAAGAGCGTGGCGGTGCAATGCCATTAGTATTCCCCACCGACGCGCTCTCATCCTGGAGTCTTTTCTCTGCGGTCACCCGACATGACCCATGATAATAATGGGATATCTTCCATCCCCGTGGTGAAGTGGAGGTTGGCTTCCAAGCTCACTGTGTACAAAAAAAAAAAAAAAAAAGTTATCGCGCACAAGAAAAAGTAAGCGATAGGAAGATCTTCTCTCGATCGTGGATGCCAAGATCCCCGGGGCCTCGTTGTCCTCCATCTTGGATTATGCGCCCCGGTTGATTGGCTATATCGATCTGCCAGCGGTGGAGGTCGTGTTTTTGTTTTTGTTTCCCGCCTCTATAGACCCGCCTGCTTGCTTTTTTTATCATTTTCTCAGATTGTGACGTCTGTTCATCCCCGGGGTGCTCTCTTTTTTTTTTTTTTTTTTTTTTTGGGTGTTATTATTTTCCTCCTTTCGATCCTATTATCTCCTCTTTTTGCCCCTGAACTATTCAAATACATTTTCCATTAAGATCTTCTGTTTTTCCTGGCAGCACCTAGGGCCACCAACAAGATGGGCTCCATCAGACCCGAAATCGAAGAGTCGCGCATGCATGGAGGCGGAGATGGAGTATTTGCGACTCAGGAGAAGGGATCTAATCAAAGCTCAATTCTACCGACCCTAGAGAAACACCACCCAACTCGATATGTGTTGGGATTATTTCGCGTGGATAGTGCCGGAGAGAGTGGCCGCTCGGGGATTCATCCCATCCATTTCTTTCGTGTGGTTTTCAAGAGCGTTTGCACCGCTTCGATGATGGTGAATATCCTCTGGCCCTTTGTTCCCGCCGCGATTGTCATGCACTTCGCCCGGCCCGACCTTCATGTTTGGGTCTTCGCCCTCAATTACATCGCCATGGTCCCATCTGCGAACGTCCTTGGATTCGCAGGAGGAGAATTGGCCAAAAAGCTACCCAAAACATTGGGAGTCCTACTGGAGACGGGAATAAGTTGTTCGGTGGAACTCGTGCTGTTTATGGTACTGCTTTACAATGACAAAAAGGGCGAGGGTAACCTCATCCCAGTCATTCAAGCCGCCATTCTCGGATCTATCCTCGCAAACCTACTGCTCTGCCTGGGAACCTGCTTCTTTGTTGGCGGCCTCCGGCGGAATGAGCAAGTGTTCCACGAGGCCGTCAGTGAGGTGGGCACAGGGTTGTTGTTGGTCGCCGGTTTTGGCTTGCTGATTCCCAGCGCTTTCTACTCCGCGCTCAAGTCTGCCACCAATGAGGAGTTTACCCTGGCCATGCTAGAAGATTACACCATGCAGATAAGTCGCGCCACAGCTGTGGTACTCCTCATCGCATTTATTATGTGAGTTTTCAAAGGTCTGCTCATGGGACGACGAGACCCTCATGCTGACTATTGATGGTAGATTTCTTATTTTCAACCTGCACAGCCACAACACAATTTTTGACGACATCTTGGAGACGGATGAGGCCCAAGATGAGGACAGGCATAAAGAATTAAACAGGGCAAAGCTCACCTTTGCAGAGTGCTTGGTAGCAATTGCAATCGCCCTGACCTGTGTTAGCTTGTCAGCAGTGTTCCTGGTGCAAGAGATTGAATACATCGTGGCCCTTGGAGTCTCCGACAATTTTCTGGGATTGATTTTGGTTCCACTGGTCGAGAAGGCTGCCGAGCACCTGACGGCCGTGGACGAAGCCTGGGATAACCAAATCAACTTTGCCCTCTTCCATTGCATGGCCCCCTCCATCCAGACCGCTCTGCTCAATGCGCCATTGGCAGTCATTGTGGGCTGGGGCCTAGGCAAGGATATGAGCCTCAATTTCGAGATCTTCATGGTCATTCTCCTGGTGTTGTCGATTTTGGTCGTTGGCAATTTCTTGCGAGATGGCAAGTCAAACTACTTGGAGGGAGCTCTGTGTGTATTGATTTATGTTATTATTGCAGTCACTACTTGGTATTATCCCAAGGTCGGTGTGACTTCGACCAACCAAGCCTAAAAAAAAGTTCAAGCTGGAGCATCTGGCCTGCATATCTTGTTCATCTCCAGCGATCATGTTGAGCGTTCATATCTACAGTCATATAATTTATATTCGAATTTATATCCACCCATAGAGTTACTATTTTATAACTTCCTCCGTAACGGAATGAATTGCATAATTGACCTAGGTGTATTCTTATGGTGCTAAATATGTAGCTACCCGATAGGGAAAACTGTATACATACACGTGACCATGAATACACCCCAACCTAGGAGACTCCGCGGAGCACAATCTCCTGGAGGGCTCAGTCAATTAACCTGACAACAGGTTCCCAGCACTGTGAAACCCATAAATCATAATCTACAGTCGAGCTTCAACCTCTCAAACCCCGCAGCTTCCCCCTGGTTGGTTGCAAATCCGCCGACTTCTGCACTCCGCCTCGCTGCATTCCGAAACCCAGCCCCACAAACCACGGACACCACGCTTCATGCAGGTTATCAACATAGATGAAATTGTCTCGATACTTAAGGAGCGGGACGTCCTTGTCAAACGAGATGTGATCGAGTCTGCTCTGGAGGACCCCGCCACAGGTCCCGAGAATGCGGAGTGGGTATCGAAACACCTGCGACCGGAAACTCTTCTATCCAAGGAAGAGCTGAGTCTGTACGTCCGATGAGATCAAGCCTCACCAGTTCGGTTTACAGCTAATCAGAAGGGTTAGCTATACCAAGCTTGAAGATTCTGGCGCTGTCCAACCTATCCTTCGTGACCCCAGTCTTGGTGCGACACGGCCCTTTCTTGAGGACGACATACGAAGCACAATTAAATCCCTTGAGGTCTCCACAGCAGCTATACAAAAAAAGTCCCAGACGCTTTCCGCACAATGCGAGACGCTCAAAAAACAAATGCGTCGCCAAGAGGCCTTGGAACAAGATAGAAACCGGGACATCGCACGACTGCGAAAGAAGCATGAAGGTGGGAAACAAACCACTTCAGTTCTGGTAACAACGCCCCGGTTGATGCTGAGAGCAGCTTGCTGAATGCCTACAGGCAAATGATCTTTCCGATGAGCTCGATGCTGGTTTCAGGAGCGAGATAGACAAAGCGGGGGTGGAGAGCAAACGAATTCTATCATTGCTGTCCACCCGGCTGAAACACGACGATAGAATTCTTGGCACTCTAGAGAATCTGATGCCTGAAGTTAAGTCGAATGGAAATGACGCATCCACTGTCAAGCGAGCAGCACACCTTAGTGAGACTCTTGCCGACTACAGCGCAGAGGAGATCCATTATCGCCTGGACCGACTATATCTCGAATCGGTTCAAGCCGGAGAAGCCAGTGACCTGAATTATATACATGAAGCGGAAGGCGAGACCATCTCGGCATTGGAGGAGGAGCTGAAGTCTTTGTATCCCGAGATCGAGATCTTGGCCGAGATGTCCACCAAGCAGCAATTCCACGAGCCCATTCTACGCGAGATACACAATGAACACAGCCAGCTTCGGGTGACCTCACAGCACAAGTTGGAACAGGTGCGGGGTTTTCTGTTTTCCAAGTCTGGCATGACCTCTGCTAATTCACGTCGATAGATCCTCGATGTTTTAATAGACATGACTCTGTCCAAGCAGAGATTGACGGCACAGCTAGCGGACCGGGAGTCTTCATGTGAACTTTTGGAGCAAATTGCAACCCGTTATCAAGCCGAAACAACCAGTCAGCTTGTGGCCCAGCCATCTTCTCGTCGGGAATCTATTAGGCGGCGGTCCTTGCAGCCTGGCATGATCCTCGGGGTTACACGCAACCCCGCTCCAATGCCCGGGCAACCTTCTCTGGAAAACCTGCTGCGTCGCGTTGGGTTATCACCCGAGTTTGTGCTCCACCCGCGGGCAGAGGATGGCGGGGCCCAGGGACTCTACGAGAAGCGAATCCACATGTCCGAGACTATTCGAAATTTCGAGATTGCGGCCGAGTTACCCTTGGTGGCTCATCTGGTTCATTCAGATAGCTCATCCCAGCTGCTGACCTCCTCGTTGCATGGAAATTCCCGGTTTGAAACATCGTTGCGAGATCCTGGACAAGAAGACGCATTGTTGGGCCTGGAATCCGAACTCGCCTCACTTCAAAAGGGGGTGCAGGGGCTTAACCTGAATGTGCTCCATCAGCGGGACAAGACCCAAGTCAAGTTCCTTGAGCGGTGGAGCTAAAAGACCAGCACAGTCATGATGCCTAATAACCTCATGGGGAGGATGCGATGATACCGAATAAGCCTTGCGGCTTTTCGTAGCCTATGGATCGGTCGCCATTGACTCGGGAGGAACCCAAAACCAACCATAGAACCCCAACAACCAACCGCACCTCTGATTCGTCAATCCTAAGAGCGGTGGCTAGTGTGAGTTGGTCTGCGCCACTGCTGTTCCGATAATATTCCATCAATATCCGATCGATTTTGATGTTGGGAGAAGGGCGGAGTAAGATCGCATGGCTACTGCAAGCCATGATTTCATGCATTTGATGCATTTGATGCATTTTTGGAGGCTCTTGTGCCCCTCTCACGTGCCTTGCGATCGGAAGAACAAAAAGGCAGACTCCAGAATTTCACTCTAATCAAATATGTGACAACAGTTTTCCTTATGACGAAATGAAGGGGGGGGGGGGGAAGAGAGTATAGTAAGGTGCACTAACCACCGTCACCTGTGGTTTCCTTGTGCTTTCCCTGCTGACTTGAGCTCTGCACCCCTGTGACCGTGTATCAGCCACAGTCTAACACAGTCCATGTCGAAAAATCAACAACAAAACAAAAAACAAAACAAAACCACATAGCAGCCTTTTGATATGCTTCGTCATAATTATTCGATCCGCTTTCATACATAATGCACCGATTCTGCAAACCTTTTTCTTGTTCGTGACGAAACGACTCTTTTAGCCCAGGCGCATCCTGCTCTACTCTGCGACGATATAAATAAATCACCTGCTTTGAACCCTATGACTGTCACCACATGCCTGTCACCACCTTCATTGTTAATAGCTCTTTGAACCGAGAGGAACCACTCTAGACCTTCTTACCACCTTTGATCATGACTTTGTTCCTCAATCGAATCCAGTGTTCAAACATCCCTTTGTCAGTCGAGGCATTATTCGCTTCGAGTATCCATATCTATAAGTCAGTATTTCGAGCCCATTCCTGTGGGTCACACACATCCGTCGAATATCGAGAAACAAAGGCATGCGTATCATCGAGATCCATTTAAGGAGCTTCCCTCGGAGGCTTCGAACATCTCGTCCACCGCCATCACCACCCAGTCACAGCTCGACGTTCTATTCATCAGATATCGATATCGATATCGATAATCGGCAACGCCAGCGCTCCGACAGTGATTCCACATCAAGCTCTTCCTCATATATGATCGAATGCGCAAGGCTTCGGCCACGTCGAACATATTGGGAAACCGGGAGAGGGGGCATGAATCCACACCCACACTGGAACCGGTTCTCCTCGTGGTTCCACAGAGGCGTCTTACCCACTAGGAGGACGACAAATCTCCCACGAAGAGAGCAGACACATCGGGCTTTTGTTGTCGATCCTCCGGAAGATACAAGAGCCCGTCATCGTCGTCGATCGCCAGTACCGCCTGCCTCGAGAGCACCACTCGTCTCTCGAGCACGGCCTTCTTCATTGAGAATGGATTCCACCTTCGCCCAGTCGCGGGTGCGCCCTCCATCTCGTTCCAGGGACCGAGACGTTCATGAAACCTGTGGAGTCCGTGAAGTACATAGAGAAGCCCCAAGAAGGGAGAATCATCGCTCAGCACCCGCTCCTCGAGTACGGCCCGTGTCGCCTAGAGTGGAATTTTCATTTACTGGCCTGCGAGGGCGCTCTAGATCTAGCTCCAGGGTCCCCCAAGAGACCTCCGAAGTCCGTGAAGCTCGCCCGACAGGACCAGACACTCGACACATTCCACCTCAAAATGTCCGTCCTCCCCGTGAACGAACTCCAGTAGGTGAACGAGAGCCTCGTCGATCAGGGCGCTGGATTTCTCCAGTTCGCCAAGGCAGGATTAGACGTTTAAGCCCTCCCTTAGACCGCCGCCCCGATCCTCAAGTCGCTTCCACGGATGAAGACGCCTCTGTACAACCCGCCGTGCCTCGACCCATCGTACGAGGACCATCGGGGGCCAGAGGAATAGTAACTGGTGAAGAAAGGCGGACAATGCCATCTCGTATACCTTCCCCGATAACGGACAACCTTGGACGCTCAAA
The DNA here is from genome assembly GCA_028828865.1 of Penicillium sp. IBT 16267x. NCBI lineage: Eukaryota > Fungi > Ascomycota > Eurotiomycetes > Eurotiales > Aspergillaceae > Penicillium > Penicillium sp. IBT 16267x. The sequence goes on along the minus strand of JAQJZQ010000005.1, from coordinate 4,418,250 downwards.
AGAGGAGCCGACGCCACGCAGGACTGTCCAACGTAGTCCACAACCACAGCCTCGCCCTGGAGCGATAGAAGAAAGGCGCCCCCGTACGGAACGACCTGAAATAATTCACTACGGGCGTCGCGGACTATCTGACTCGGCGGAACGCTTTGTACATGGGAACCAAGCTGGAGACGCACCGAGGGTACGAGTTCAGGAGACGCCTTCCCGCTTTTCGGAACCGCAAGTCACCAGAGTCTTTAGACGTCGTCGCAACAGACAAGAGCGGTTCATTGATGAACGAGGTCCTCTTGATCGGTGGCGATGAACACATGTTGGGCGTATTTTGGGCATTGTACATTGGGCCTTTTTTGAAGCGGTATCTATCTTATTTTGGTTATGATTGGGATTGGGAGTTTAGGTTAAAAGGGTGGTAACTGGAGAAGGTTAGGAGTTAGGAGTTTAGGAACAAATGAATTGTAATTTCTCGTTCGATTTTCTTTAAATAAGGAGGTAGATACCATGATCGAATCAGTTCGTCATATCGTGGAAGACGTGTGGAGCATTACATACTTCACACTCCCTAATCCAGTAAGACTCCCGGCGTTGACCTTATCTTTCCCTTCTTTCGCCCGGAAATTCCTTCGTTCTTCCACCTTTCCTTCAGATCTCCCTCCTTGCTCCGGAAATGCTCTTGAAAGTCTCAGCTCCGTCTATGAATGATCATACCTAGAGTAAGTCTTGCACGACGCCATTCCTTCGTTTGGGCATGACATGTTGACCGTCAGGCAGCCAGGTCTTATAGGTTCCACAGATCCTCCATCGATCGCATCCCTCCCCAGTGACTACTAGCTTATTGCGCTCGGTTCAATTTCCCCGTCGCGCGTTGATTCTTCGCCTTCATTTGCCGTGACTTGAGATCACCACGCGCTGAAGTGACTGCTACATTACCGTGGGTCATAAAATGAGATATTTATTCGAAGATCCACCGTGTGCCTATAGGTCTAGGTGCGCTATCCAATCAGTGACAACCCCGCTGGAGTGTGTCGGGCAATAAACAAGGACAACGATGGCCGCAGTCATGACACAGACTGAATGCGCCCTGGCCATAAGATCGCCAGGGTCTTTGCTGAATCTGGGCTCCCCAGGCGGTGGAAACGGGCCAGCAGAGCCCCAGACACAACCGGATGGCGTCGCAGCGGTCTTCGAGATGTCCCCAGAGACAGCATTGCAGCTGCTTTGCAACAACCTTGAAAATCTGCAAACCCACTTCGCGGCAATGTCCACAGAACCCAATTCATTCAGCTTCACCCCGGCGGAAAATGAGACTCCGGCCGAGGGAGATTCCCTCCTGCAGGCGGTGGGCCTACATTGTGGAGATTCCGAACACGCGGCGGACAGGACCCGTGAAGAGGCTTTCCAGCTGGCGATGCTGTCCAGGAAGTTTCTTTCGAAAAAGGTGCCTCCGATCCCAATCAGGGATTACTTGGTTCGTCTTCACCAATACTGTCCCATGTCTACAGCGGTATTTCTTGCTACGAGCGTGTATATAACGAAGATGGCTCTGGTGGAGAAGGTTCTTCGGGTGACGCCGAAGAACATGCATCGCCTCGTTCTTGCGGGCCTCCTGGTGGCGACCAAGGCGCTTGAAGATCTCAGCTTCCCCCATAGTCGAGTTTCCAAGGTTGGCGGGGTTAGTGAACAAGAGCTGTCGAAGCTAGAGATCAGCTTTTGCTTTTTGGCCAATTTTGAGCTGCGTGTAGATGCGCAGATGTTGATGGATGAAATCCAGCTGCGGTGCAACCGGGACTCGTCCAATGACGACACTGGTGGTGCTTTATGATGCCTTTGAATATTTCAATACAAATGTACAAGTGTAAATTATTTGCTTCCATAGCGTGAAATCCAGCAGAATTCCTCAATAAATCTCCCAAAATCCCCCAAATTCGTAAGAATCCGGCTGCCTTAACTGAGGCTGAGTAAGCTATGATAGTGTTCGCGGCAAAAAAAACAAATTCGCTGGTCTTTTTCCAAGGTTGTCTTCGTCTTTTCTGTCATTTCCTTTTCATTGACGAAATTTTTGAGTTGAAGCCACAGAGAAAAGAAGCAAAAAAGACGTGAGGACAGGTGTATAGATTGCGGCATTGGTCTCACCGCAAAGAGAACAACAGTTGACGATCAATCTTAGCGTCGCTTCAAGGTTTCCCCGACTCCAAAAAAAAAAGACCAATTCCACCCTTTCCAGTCTACAAACCTCTACGTGGTATTGCTTTTTATTATATTACTTCTTGACTTCCAGATCTTTTCGACTGCTTCGTGTCAGGATACACGATGTCTTCTTAGAGAGATCACCGATAACGAAACAAAAGCGCCATCGACTCCTTTAACCTCGACGGCTCCCCCGAACATCCTTCCCCCTTCTGTACGAACATAGATCTACCATGTCTTCCAAGACGTCTCCATCGGAGACCCTGGGCAGTAGTCCTTCGGGCCAGACCTCCAGCTCCACCCCCACTGGGAATGGCTCAACCCCTCCGAATGCCGACGTCGAGCTCACGAGCATGCGGGCCAATGCGCCTAAGCCTTCAATTCCCCTGGGGGAGGATATCATGCAGTTGGCTCGGATTGGAGAGATTGGCGCTATGCAGAATCTGTTTGCGACTAAGAAAATGACCGCAAACCACAAGGATGCAGAGGGCATTACACCGCTACACGTTTGTTTTCTCCTCTCTCCCGTGAATGCCATGATGACTGGCCCGCTGCATGGGTAATAATGGCCATTTTTCTGACTGTCATATCTCAAATAGTGGGCGGCGATCAACAACCAGTATGCGATGTGCAAGTTCCTCATGGATTCCGGCGCCGATGTGAATGCCAAGGGTGGAGAGTCAGTGGCCACACCCGCCATGTGGGCAGCGCAGCGGTGTCATTACTATATTGTTAATCTCCTGCTTTCATATGGTGCGGATCCACTCTTGACCGACGTGCAAGGCTATAACATCCTCCATCTCGCGACCATTGACGGCAACGCTTTCCTTCTCGTGCTCCTTCTCCACCAAGAGATTCCCGTGGATGTGGTTGACCAGCAAGGCCACACTGGGTTGATGTGGGCGGCATACAAGGGATATCCGGCCTGTGTGGATCTGTTCCTGCGATGGGGTGCCAACGCCAACGCTGTGGACGAAGGCGGGTTGACCCCGCTTCACTGGGCTTTGGTGAAGGGTTCCTTGCCATCCGTGTTGAAGCTACTGGAATATGGCGCGGATCGGTTTGCCAAGACCAGAGATGGCAAGTCGCCCATAACGGTGGCCCAAGAAATGAACACGCTGCGGGTCTGGAACCGCGCCCTGGCCGAGCGTGGTTATGAACCCGATGGCACCCAGAAGCCGGTCCCCATGGGCTTAGCCACTTTTGTCCGGAACAAGAGTCTCATGGCCAAGTTCTTCTTCCTCTGGCCGTTCTTGACTCTTCTCGTTGGGATCTGGATGTTGAGCAATCTGCCAATCCTCCTTGGTTTGCCACTCACCCTAGTCACCTTGTTTGGTATGCAATGGGCGGCACAACAACTTGCCAAGCGCGGGCCCTCCGAGTATCGTATCTTGCAGAAGACGGTATGTGTTTTGGTGATTCTCCAGGCCGACTTGTAGTAATGAACGCTGACATATCTTATTAGCCGTATTTGGCGGGTGTTTTTGCCGCAACCTTGTTCTGGGTGGGCTTCCGTTATGTCTTCCAAATTTTACCTGGTGAGTGTTAATCTCACTGTCGATCGTTGCATGAAGGTGCACAACTGACAGAATATAGCGACTTACTCTTCGCATCCGATCTTGAACATATTGTTTGCCGTCTTCTACTCTTTAACTGCCTTTTTCTATACTATGTCCATGATTGGAGATCCAGGATACGTTCCGAAGATCGGCAGCCGCAACCAACAGAGAGAAATGGTCAAGCAGCTATTTGAGCTGTGGAAATTTGACGAGGAGAACTTCTGTGTTCCCTGCATGTCGAGGAAGCCACTCCGGAGCAAGCATTGTCGACGCTGCGGCCGTTGCGTTGCCAAGCACGACCAGTATGTCACGTATCCAATTCCCCCCCGGTTTATACACTGACTAATTTGTCTCAGTCACTGCCCATGGATTGACAACTGCGTTGGAGCGAATAACCTCCGTCACTTTGTTTTATACATTGTCTGTCTCGAAATTGGCATCATCCTGTTCGTGCAGCTTACCATTGGCTGTGAGTGCTTTTTTGTTATACATGTTGCGCTTAAGCGGACTCAGTGAGCTAACACCAGATAGATATTACCGATTTACCGTCTCCTACCGGTGCCAAATGCAGCATCATTAATGAGACGCTGTGCGATTATGTCTCTCGAGACACTTTTACCCTGGTTCTCGGCATCTGGACCATTCTCCAGTTGGTGTGGGTTACCATGCTGTGCGCTGTACAGCTTGTTCAAGTCTCGCGCAACCAGACGACTTATGAAAACATGAGAGGCCACTCGATTGATCGTTCCCTTCCCAGTTCCCAGGCCTTTGCCTCGGCCATGACTGCCGGGACAACGTCCATGGATGCGGCCGGCCTCTCCGCGGCTGGTCAGGGCCCCAACCCGGCCCTGGCACACTCCCACGCATCCCGGCGAAAGACAGGCTGTATCTCCCAGTGGTCGGCTCTTCTGGGCATTGATACCTTCTTTGCTACGGCCAAGGACGGTCTCCGGGATGGAACACACGCGGGACGGTCTCGCAACCCTTTTTCTCGTGGCGTGACCACCAACTGCCGTGACTTCTGGTGTGACCCCGCTCCGATCTTTGGCAAGCGGGAGAGTGGTACTGCAATGCTGGGAGGTGAAGTTATTAATTATTATGACATGTACGAAACTCCACTCCGCATGCATGCCGGTGGTCGGTCCGGTGAAGGCTACCGCAGTGTAGCGGACGAAGACCCCGAGCGCATGGTTTAAGACCCTTTCTACCCCCATCGCCCACGACCTTATTTCCATTTCTGGACCCGATGTTTGGAGAGCTGCGTTGATGACAAGACTTCCATTCCGATTCACGGGTCTCATGCAGCGACGGTGTTGCATTTGCGTGGCATATCATTTTCCCTGTTCCTTTCTATTTTTCTGCCCCTCCACCCTTCTCTGTTGTTGATCACTATTTTTCCATGTCTCATTTACATTTAGAACCTTTGTACAGTGGACGCTAGATAATGAAACCCCTCCTACTGCTTTGATCCTCCGCTAGCGTCTTGCCCAGATATTGCTCCCCCGCAGGGTCTGTGACGACGTGATAAGATAGAGGGCCCCTGCAGCTAAACGTCTAGGCACAATGCAGACCTCGACGATCCATGCATCTGCAGGGCTTCTGGAACGTTGCCTATTCCTGCACTCAGCTCCGAGCCGAATGGCCCAGCAGTTATCCACTGGAGTCCACCCAGAACCCACCTCGGTAGCGCAGGCGATGGGCCACATAGGTGTCGGCATCGTTTATGACCGCAAGATTCTACCGGGTGACAGATTCCGGAAAGGGCTCCATACGGGGAAACGGGAAGAACACCCGTGTCATCTCTCGAGGATCCAACTGATTCTGGAACTTCTCCGCCTTGCAAGTCTTATGCTTTCGATGTCCTATTACTAGATAATATGCAGAGCAATTATACTTTCAACCAATGCAAGGTATGAGATATATGATACTTCTTAACATCCGATATCGCTGTAACACCGCGGACAATCTCGCTGATCTCATCCACTCACCGTCACAAGTTCTAGGGCGCTGACGTGAACCTGCTTCATGGTATCCTAAGCGACGATCGCATCTCGGTTGCAACCGGACACCGTCTAGGCTCAACTGCACGTTCCAAGGCATTCGCGTACGTGGTGGGGAAGGTCAAACCATTTTCGGTGTATCAGCCCCAATCAATCAAATCAATCAATCCTGAGCCTTTGAAGAGGCGGGTCACTCGGGTAGCCGGAATCAGGTCGGAAAGCTGCGTCCAGCTGCCAGGGACGTGGAAGTCACATCAGCTCCCTATCTCAAATCACGACAAGCGAGTGGGAAACAGGGCCAGAAGTGGACACCTCATCTCTCGCTAGAAACGGGGTTGGTAAGTGATTGGCGGTGGATGATATCCACTCAAACAAACCCAGGTGGGCAATGGATCCCGGACAAGTGGTTTGCACATAAGCTAGGCTCATTCAGTAGAGTCAAGGTACCCGAATGATGAACACGTCAACCACGCCATACGGGATTGTCAGTTTCAGTTCCCCGGGATCGGAACCTGATCAGATAAAAACTGTGAAATTTAAAATCTTTTATCTGATGGCGCCACAGCAAACCCACTGTCCTGATATCCAATCACTTTCTCGTCATACCGTACGCATCTTGTTTCCCTCAACGGTATGAGATTTTATTTTTCTTTTCTCTTGCTTAGAAAATTCCCACGTATGTCGGGTGTGTCCAAATCTACGCCGAAATCCACCAAGACCAGCACGATCAGGGAAAGAATTGAGGATCCGATCAGATTAGAAATATGTTGGAAGCCAAGCCCACTTGGCTTCAATCCCGTGTTTCGCGCGGTTTCCGAGGCCGTGTCCGTCTTGGCTTCGGCAATGGTTTTCTTTCTGTTTTGACCCTGGGATCTTGCAAAGACTTCACTCCGTATTGTGGTACGTACCAGTCCTTTTGTTTTTCTTACGCGTACAAGGATCTAGAACTCAAGAATGGAACATAGGAAATGGGAAAGGCTGGTCAATGGGAGTAAGTACATTGTCATTATAACAGAAAATCAACAATCTAAAACACATCTAATATACTATGCCGAATGAACAGGACATCATGACATCCGTGAAGGAAATTAAACAGTAACAAAACAAAACCAAGGAGCTAGTAACAAAGTGGCGTGTTTTGTATAGTTTTTGGGTTGGGACTGCCCCGCCAATTCCATTACAGCATCGCGCGCAACCGGGTGTCCTGCACCGACGCGCCCGACAGCTGTTCCCCAAACACCGAGTTGACAATCTCACCGCCACGCACCGCCAGGATGGATAGCAAACTGTCACTGAGACCGTGGGTCTTCTCATTGCAACCCTGCAGCCAGATACCCGCATGACGGCTGACCTTGCTGTCATCCAGCTCGACCCGGTAGTCACGGCCGGGGGTCCACACGGCCTGACCGGCAGGTCGCAACCCCCGCACCTGTTCCAGCAGCTGCTCATGTGCATCACGGACATATCCAGTAGCCACCATCAGTGCATCCACCTCCAGCACTTCCTTGCCCTCGTTGTTGTCATCCTTGATCGACTTCACATGCACGCGCATGCGGGAGGCCGGGTTGTGGTGCTCGATGCGGCCAATGGCACGCTCCGATAGGATGCGGTGCTGCCACTGCTTCTCATCGGGGTTCTTGATGCGCTGTAGGTACATGGTGTTGTAGATCTCCTCAATCAGCTCCAGGCGCACCACCGAGTAGTTGGTGGCCTTCTCAATCGCAATGCGCTTGGCGCGCTCCTCCGCGGGCAGCTGGAAGAATTTGTCCACGCGCTCTGGGTTGAAGATCTCATTGACGCTAGAGAGAAAAATAAGTTAGTCGCTGTCCGAGGGAAAAGTAGTGAGACATAAGAATATTAAAAAATAAAAATAAAAAAAAAGCCTGCTGGGGATACATACAAGGGTGAGTCGTCACTGGGACGCAGGGCTGTATCACGGAGGATCAGGGTAGTGTTGGAGTTGGGGTACCGCCGTTGCAGGTCGTGGAAGATCTCGGCCGCACTCTGGCCGCTACCCACGACGGCAATCTTGTAGTTGGCACTGTCGTTCTTGAGCACCGCGGGCAAAGTGGTGCAGTACTTGGACGAGTGCATGATGCGCGGGTCCTGGGGGAAGCCCGGGGGCATCTTGGCCTTACCACCGAGGGCCACGACGACCTTGCGAGCTCTACGGGAGGAGATCTCACCAGTCATGGTGTTGCGCGAGCGAACCACAAAGTACTCCACCACACCATCCGTGGTCTTACCGGGGACCACCTCCACCACCTCCTCGCCGTAGTTCACAACGTTATCAAATCGCTGCGCACACCAGCGCATGTAGTCCTCGAACTCCATGCGAGCGGGCAGAAAAGTTCCCAGATTGGTGAAGTGGATGAGGCGGTTCTTGTGGTGCAGGTAGTTTAGGAAGGTGAAGCTGCTGCGAGGATCCCGCAGGGTGGCCAGGTCCTTGATGAAGGAGATCTGCATACGGGATCCCGGGACCAGCATACCAGAGTGCCAGGCGAATTGTTTCTGGCGCTCCAAAAAGCACACCTTCGGCTTGAAGGAAGCGGGGGTGTTGCGGGTCAAGGTCGGGTCCATAGCATCGTGCAAGGCAATGGCAATGGCGAGGGAGGCAGGACCAAAGCCCACACAGAGCAAATCATGCAGCTCATCAGCACCACTTGGATGCAGCAATGAGCGTGCCGGGGATGACTGTGTGCGTGACTCCATCTTGTTGACGAGAGGCAACTCAGCTTTCCGTGTGATAGGCTCCATTGTTTGGGTTCTTTGGGTGGAGGGGGGGAAGCGGTTCTGTTTTGAAGGAATAGAACAGGAATTGTCCAGGTGGCTCCCAAAAATCAAACCTGGAGCTAAGGAATGGAGCTAAGGAGCTGTGACGAAAGTAAAAACCAAGTGCAGAATGGAGGAGCCGCGGCAGGTTATGTACAGAGCCAGGTACTGTAGCGGGATCTTGGAAGCTCCACTCGGAGATTTCTCTAGGTAGAAAGAATCGGATCAAGGGGAACGAAGCGTTGACGCGCCGTACGATACGTTTCGTAGGGTTCCACCAACAATAAAGAGTACAGAGGAAAGAAAATCAAATATGTACCTCGGAGGCGGATCAGATAAAAAAAAATCACAAAGTGGAGTAATGAGCCACGAGCGGTCTGAGACTTTTGGTTGATTAATTGGGGCGTATTATTCCCAAGGTTCCATTTATCAATCAGTATCAATCAGTATCCACTGGGAATACATAATGGTGATTTCTAGCTTTATATATTCATCGTTTCGGTCTTGATTTACTTAATTTACCTTGTTTTTTTCCCCTCTCTGTCGGTGTCATAATTGCAACCGTTTTAGATCGACCACTCCACTTGGGCCAGGTTCCTTGCACATGGACCATGCAATGCATGGAAAACACCAAAAAACCCCCCCCCCCAAAAAAAAAAGAATAAGCCCAGAAAGTTTCAGAGAAAGAAAATAGAATTTAGCTAGGAAATTCCAAGGGAAATCTATACCCGATGTCGGGTCACAGGTACAGATAACGGACGTTACCCGCGTGATGCGCCTGATGTACCAGTAACCTGCCTCTTGGCAAACGCACTGATCCCGGGTGGAGTGTAAGTGGTGTGGCAGGAAAAGATCCCCGCTGCACGGAATACAATCTAAGAATATTGCTTCTTTCTCGTCTAATTTTCCGGAAACGTGTGGGTCCCAGGGATCCTAGTCAAACCCAGAGAAATAGAAAGCAATGTGGCGCTTGGACATCACCTGCACGAGAGAGAATGATATGAAGTCGATCCGATATATCCTCAATACCATAGGTGAAGATATATGGTAACATGACTTGGAAAATCGAACTTTCAGAAATATCCATACGAGGTACGTCATCGCGGATCCACGAACCGGTCATTTAGTTGCAGGCCCACCTAACTCCGAGCCCGTGGAAATCGGTGAAAGCAGTTCGACGAGGGGGTCATGTAGGGCATCAGAAATAGTCCTATCTAGCTAGGTAAATAGATCCATTTAGGTCATTAATGATATGCTAATTGCTAAATACCCAAAGTTAAAGGTAATACCAAATTTCCCCGAAACGCGTGTTTTAGGGTAGAAATCTTCACTTTTTGGCGCTTGTCTCGGTCGTTTGGTGTTCGATCTGCTACCCGACTACACAATACAAAGGTAATTTCTGCCCATGATTGGGAATCCACTTCACACTTCTCCTCCAACCTCCCCCCTCCACGCCTTTTTGCTTTCCCTTCTTTTCTCTTTTTTCTTGCATTGCGGGTTTTGACATTGCCCCTCCATCCCCCTCACTCTTTCCCCATCACGGACCTCTTGCTGTCGCGACGCGTTGTTCCACTTTACGCGGCTCCTTCCTGCAGAAGACCCTCGGAAGCAACCACTCACAGTCCGTCTAATAAGCGATCTATAAGCAACATTCCATCATGCTCCATTGATCCGTCCCCTAAAAATCATGGATGCATCTGTGCATTTCCCTGTGGATCACGACGCTGTGCGCGCCATTATCGCTTGGCCGGTGGAGACTGTTGGTCAATCATTAGAGTTGGCAGCCTGGTCTTGGGCACGGTTGTTGAGCTCCATCACAACTGACCAATCTCCAGTCTTCCTATTAAATGGATCTCTAATCAAAGTAGATTTATTTGCTGGAGCTATCCGGCCGGCGAACTTAGACGCATTATCGAATCTATCTGAACGTTCTACAAAGCTCACCGCGGTGGTCGTTGGCAACGATCCATCAAACCTGCATTCTTCTTCTGTTCCGCTTTCTCCTTCGCTAACGTGGTTCGTGGACCCGACTACTCAAGCGAGCACGTTGCATTCAACTACAAATATGGATATTGCAGCCGTACATCAGTTGGGCACTCGGCTCTCCCATATTGTGCAAGAGCAGGCCAAGTCAGGCACACAGGTAAAACTGCCTACCATGTCTATCACCAATCCATCTCCCTGCACACTGCCGGGCCCACAACTACTCCATACATTAGCCCTGAGTGGTTCTGATGATTCATATCCCTCCAATCATGCTATCGAGTTCCTGGCCGCAGATGGAAACATTCGCTGCTTGTCATACCATTCTCTAGATCGACTGTCTTCAAACCTGGCGGTCGAGATTGCCCGTGCGGCGGCTACCCGAGCTGATGATACGCGAAGGATGGTGGTTCCCGTGCTCCTACCGCAATCCCTGGAGCTGTACATTACTTGGCTGGCCATCCTGAAGGCAGGCGGTGCCTTTTGCCCATTGAACACTGATGCGCCACCAGAACGGATAGAATTCATTCTACAGGACGTAGCGGCATCGGTGGTGATCACACATGGTGCACTGGTCGCCCGACTGCCCCCAAACGCACCGGTGGCGGTGATCAATACGGATGGGATTGAAGCCAATGAGGCGGATCTCCCTCCGCCAGTCGTCGAGGTGGCACCGTCAGATCTGGCGTACGTCATGTACACATCTGGCTCAACCGGTCGTCCCAAAGGCGTTGGAATTTCACATCTGGCGGCCACTCAATCTTTGCTGGCTCATAATGACTTGATACCCCCATTCAATCGATTTTTACAATTTGCATCCCCTACATTTGATGTCTCTGTGTTTGAGGTGTTTTCCCCCTTCATGCGAGGCGCCACCCTCATCGGCTCTGAGAGGGAGAACATGCTTCTCGATATCTCCCGTGTGATGACGGTGATGGAAGTCGATGCCGCTGAGCTGACTCCCACCGTAGCGGGAGAGCTGCTGCGCACCCGCTCCGCCGCACCCTGCTTAAGAGTTTTGCTCACAATTGGTGAAATGCTCACCAAACATGTGGTAGAGGAGTTTGGACAGTCGGAATCCTCGGACGGGATTCTTCATGGGATGTACGGTCCAACCGAAGCTGCAATCCACTGTACAGCAGCGACAAAATTCCAGTCCAATGCGCGAGTGAACTTGATTGGCAAACCTTTCCAAACCGTGTCTGCCTTTATTGCGGCCTTGCAATCCGAAGACAACTCCACCCCCGAGGAGCTTCAAATACTCCCAATGGGCGAGATTGGTGAGCTTGTTGTGGGCGGCCCGCAACTGGCAGACGGATACATCAATCGCCCAGAAGAAAACGCCAAGGCTTTTATTGACAGCCCGTGGTATGGCAGACTCTATCGCACGGGCGATAAAGCTCGAATGCTGCCCTCGGGCGAGATTGAGTGCTTTGGTCGAATCTCTAGCGGCCAAGTCAAGCTACGTGGTCAGCGAATTGAGCTAGGAGAGATTGAGCATGTCATCCTCAGAGCTCCTGAGGTGCGAAGTGCTGTAGTCATCGTGAGTGGCGGCAGCTTGGCCGCGTTTGTTCTGATCAATGATAAGGGCCTCACCGATCGTGAACTCCGCGACTTCTGTCGCCAGCAGCTACCTCGCTTTATGGTGCCAGGCGAGTTTATTCTGGTCGATCGATTCCCCCAGCTCCCGTCGGGTAAGATTGATCGTAAGGCACTGGAGGCCGATTTCGCTCGTCGTCGCACTGCTATCCAGTCTCTTGATCAGCGGGCCTTTCGAGATGAGCTCGAGGAGACCATCGCATCATGTGTCACCAATGTTCTTGGCAGAAAACTTCCGCCAACTGAAAGTCTGGTAGCAGGTGGTCTTGACTCGCTAGCAGCGATCCGATTGGCTTCACATCTCCTGGATGCCGGTATCCGCCTGGATGTGGCCCATTTGTTGGATGCCGATTGTATCGATGGTGTTTGGCAGCTTGCCCAAGAAATGAAGACCACAAACCCAATCGAAGATACACAGGCCGGTCTTTTCGGAATTCGTGAATTAGTTGTGAGTGCCGGAGCAGCCAGGTTAGAATCTCTAGGGTTAGGTTCGCAGATGATCGACATCCAACCAAGCACCCATATTCAGCAGGCCATGATACTGGAAACGGTTCGACATGCCAAAGCGTACTGCAACTGGGTTGAATTGGAATTTCAACCCGCAGCCAAATCGACCTCTGTTCAGAATGCGTTCGTCAAATTGCTGGAGCAAAATCCGCTCTTGAGATCTGGATTTGTTGAAATCGGTCTAAAAGACCACTCATTTGCCCGCTTCACCTGGAAAGTGTTTGATGAACAGCTTATTCAAAAGCGAGATGTCTTTGAATATGACGTCTCCTTGGTTACAGAAGATGATCTTCTTCATCCTTTTCGGATCCAGTTCAAAGAAGGCCAGGATAGTGTTCGGGTCCTGATTCATATTCATCATGCATTGTACGATGGATGGTCCTGGCAGTTGGTTCTGAAAGATCTCCATTGCATTTTACTTGGGGAGGAAATTTCTTCTCGCCCTGCGTACAATCTGGTGTCAGATTTCTTCATTGAGCACAAACTCAGTGAGAAAGCGAACGAATCATCTCTCTTCTGGCGTGATCAGTTACAAGGGTTCTCTGCTGCCGCGTTTCCCGATTTCCATGGGAAGATGGATGTCGTACCGGGTACAAGGGAGGTCACTCGTGTGCTCGACGTCTCCGTGTCGAAACTTAACGAAGTATCGCAACGTCTGCTCGTGGGCCGGCAGACTATTTTCCAGGCTGCTTTTGCCTCCATTATTTCTTCATATCTTGGGTCCCATGATGTTGTTTTTGGTACTGTTTTCTCGGGTCGCACCTTGCCAGTCAAGGGCATTGAGGCAATCATCGGGCCATGTATTCGTACACTGCCAACACGCATGAATCTCGACAAGATGAAAAATGTATCCGACCTTCTTCTCGCAATCCAGAATATGAACCGCAGATCTCTTGATCATGGCAGCCTTCCTCTTCAAGAAATTAAAAAAGCTTCCGGGATTGAACTCCATCAGAACCTCTTTGAAACTGCCCTGGTTTGGCAAGAAAGTGTCTGGACCAATGATCTTCAGGGTGCGCTATTCCACGAAGTTGACACGGCAGAGTTCCTGGAGTTTGTACTTCTATTGGAATTTGAGCCTAGGGGCGACAAAATTCATGCCAAGGCAACTTACGAACATTCTATCTTCCCGATTAAACAGGCACAAATTCTTCTGGAACAAATTGATTTGGTGGCATCAATTCTCATCGATTGTCCTTCGCTTCCGATTACCGAAGTGGATTGCTATCTTCCCCAGTCAAGCTTGTCAATTTTCAATTCAAATCCTGAGACCCAGAAAAATCGTTCAAGCCTAGTCACTGGAGTTGAGACGATTGCCTTCATTGAACCTACTCGAACGGCAATTGAGATTATGCTTTCTACAGATGAAGCATTCACCTCGCCAGATATCCAAATTATCACATATGGGCAATTGAACTCTCGGGCCAACAACCTTGCCCATTACTTGGTCCAGCAGGGGCTGACAAGGGATAGTTTGGCAGCAATTTACCTCGACAAATCGATTGATTTCTATGTTTCCATGCTTGCAGTCGCTAAAATTGGAGCTGGGTTGCTGCCACTCACTGATCGGACATCTTCACAGACGATAGAATCAATTCGGGCAACTTCGAACGTGCAACCATGGATCATTCGACCATCTACATCCACCAATGATGTATCAGTCTCTTTGCATTCAGTTTCTCAGATCTTCCTCCCTAACTCTTTGAGCGATTACTGTGGTGATAATCTTCTCACGACTCACGACTCCTTCTATATTGTTTGCACTGGCGAAAGACCCACAGATAACGACTTGACGAATCTTGGATATTTTTCTCACAATAACCTGCAAAGCCATATCAACGTGCTGGCAGATTCCTACCCCACTACAGCGGGATCGAAACTTCTTCAAGCTTCTTCACAGCTCAATGGTATGTATGCTCGTTCTAGTATCATACCAGTCTACTAAAATGGTACAGCCTCGATCATTGAATCATTCTTCGCCTGGCACATGGGAATTACACTGTGTGTAGCACCAAATGAAGCTCTGGCAAGAATGCCCTGCTCTATCGTCAAGAAAATGAATATCAGCCATCTTCATTTGACTCCCACATTGGCCTCTCGCCTAACTCCCAAAGATGTTCCAAGTATTCGATTCCTGCTTACATCGGGTGAATCATTGACGGCTAAGGTGCGCCGGGACTGGGCTAGCAATGGACTTCACCATGGTATGTATAGATTCCACAAAACCAGACTGCATTAAATTGGGCCTAATGATAAATAAAGGCTACGATTCTCTCGGCTTGGCTGGTGTTTGTACCATATATTCCAACTTCCAAAGCTCAACTTCTCTTGCAAACATTGGCACACCACTCAGCAACACATCTGTGATGATTATATCAGACAAACCGTCAGGAGCAATGGTTCCACGTGGTGCAGTTGGAGAATTATGCTTCGGAGGAGATCAAGTTGTAAGTTTTGTGAAAACTTTGTCGGCTCTTGAAATACTGATTCTCTGAAAAGGGGCGCGTATTTCCTAATGTCCACGATGTGCTCGGTGGGTGTTTTATTGACCACCCGCAATTTGGCCGATTTTACAGAAGTGGAGAGCATGGCAGACTTCTTCCAGATGGGTCTATTCTGGTGGTTCCCCAGCGTGACCAGGCCCGCTGGAAAGACCAGTCTGCTGCCTTTGAAGAGACTAACAATGCCATTATCTCTTTGGAGTTTGTTGAAGACGCCGTGAGCATGATCATGAGCAACCCTCTCACTAAGCAGCAGCAATTGATAACTACCTGGGTTCCTACGGAGCATTTCAAAGACCTATCTGACTCTGAGAATCTTGCCCTGGTAATAAAGGATTTTTTCAAGGAACTTAGCAAAAAGCTCCCAACGCCTGCAGTTCCTTCTCTTCTTGTTCCAATGGACAAATTGCCTATGACAAAGTTTTACAAGACTGATTATACAAGGATTCGGGAAGATATCGAGGGAATAGGCCTCGACAGACTCGCGACGTTCTCCCGCAATGGCGCTGACGACTTTGATGCCGATTTTACTGATATTGAGAAGACCATTGCAGTAGCCCTGTCAGGAGTGACTGGACTTGACCAACAGAATATCGGCAGGAACACATCGTTTTATAAGCTGGGATTAGACTCCCTAACTGCCATTTCCTTCTCGCGCAAACTACAGGATTTAGGATGTGGAAGACTTGCTGTCTCTACAATCCTGCACCATAGCTCTGTCGCACAGCTGGCCACTGTTGTTCCTGAGATGACCAATGGCCACAAGCCTACACAGCCCATCCTACAAAGCGACTCCACATACATTTTCGATGAGACTTTTGTTGCTGGAATCAAAGATGATTTCCAGAATGAGACCACTTCTGTCCAAGGTGTTTACCCATGCACGCCACTGCAGGAGGCAATGTTGGCAGCCGAGTCTGATACAAGCTCGGCGTACTTCAACCATATCTTGCTTCGCGTGAATACGGATATCATAGCCTTGAAAATCGGATGGAATCAGATGCTGCATCGGCATGATATTCTCCGAACTTGCTTCAGGCCGACCAACGATAAGCAATTCGCGTTTGCACAAGTTGTCCTAGAAAATGCGATCCTACCTTGGTCTTGCGTCGAAACATCTTCCCACGGGTTCACCGAAGGCGTTGTAAAGAGAAAATTGGAGTTTGAACGTCAATCACCTGTCGAAAGCAAGCTCCCCTACTCATTAACTATCTTCACGGAGCTTCCCACGCAAAACACCCATCTCCTGTTGTCAATTCACCATGCCTTGTATGATGGTGAAGGCATAGCAAATTTGTTACAGGAGCTCCAGCTTGCCCTTGCAGGCCAGACACTGCCGAAGACTACGCCCTTCCACAAATTCATCCAATATATGGCCACCGCTAGCTCTGATGGATCTGACGAATTTTGGGATCGCTATCTAGCCGGCGTGACACCGACACTCTTACCCATCCCCGAGGGAGACCAGTGCTCAATGGATTCATCTGCTTCAGAGCAGGTCCATATAAATGTCAACAGCTCTCTCGCCTCCTTCAAACAACAGTGCAAAGAACTCTCTGTGACACCTTTGAATATTTTCCACGCCGCTTGGGCAAGACTACTAGCTTTGTATTCCGACTCTTCCGATGTCTGCTTTGGCAATGTGTTCGGGTGTCGAACTATTCCCCTGGATGGTGTGGATAGCATAGTTGGGCCTTGCTTTAACACACTTCCCATGCGAGTCAAGCTGTCTCCAACTTCAACGAATGCAGATATCATGAAGCTATCCCAGAAAAATAACAGTGATATTTTGCCTCACCAGCTTACCTCTTTGCGTCGCATCCAAAGACGCGCCTTGCATGGGGGCTCCCAACTCTTTGATACTTTGGTCATTCTTCAGCAAAGCAAAATTGACTTGGATCCGCGTTATTGGGAGCTACTTCAAGATGAAGGAAACATGGGTTTCCCTCTTATCTGTGAAATCATTCCTGATGATAAAAGAAACAACATCTCGATATGTCTCCATTTCCATCCATCTTTCCTAACGCAGAATGTGGCGAAGAGCCTCGCACGGGGCTTTTTGGCTCTCGTTGAGCACACGGTGCAATATCCATTGGCACAGGCTTCCGACAAGGGATCAGCAAGCATCACTCGAATATTCGAGACGAGAAAAGTCCAAGAGCACGTTACCACTCAACAATCTTTGAATAAGCTACAGATAACTCGCCCTTTGTCTTATCAAGAAGGGATACTCCGAGACATTGTCTCCGATTTTGCAGGTATTAATACAGAGGCTGTTTCACTGCAAACCACCATTTTTCAACTCGGGCTCGACAGTATTCATGCTGTCCAAATTTCGGGGAGACTTCGCAAATTGGGATACAAGATCTCAGCAGGCGACATCCTTGAGGCAAGTTCCGTTTCGAACTTGGTATAGCTGTTTATAACTGATTTCCAAAAAATAGGCTGCTTCCATTGAGATGATTGCGTCGCTCCTCGAAACCGGCCAGAAAGAAACCCAAAAAGAAGAGTTTGACTTTGCATCTTTTGAGAATCAACATCTTCAGTCCGTTTGTGAGCAGTTTGGGGTATCTTCTAACACAGTGCAGGCTTTGCGACCTTGCACGCCTGTTCAGAATGGAATGTTGGCCCTTTTCACCCATTCTAATGGCAAAACATACTTCAATCGCATGTCCTTAGATTCTTCGAGGCTGTTGAACAAAGCATTATTGAAGGAGGCTTGGACCAAGGTGATGGCACAGCACGAGATGCTACGAACTGGTTTCGTTCAACTGTGTGATCCGCAATACCCATTTGCCATGGTTACCTACAAAGAAGGTATTGAAATCCCATGGAATGAGGTAGCAAAGTCTACTACATATAAGCCCGATGATCAAGGACAACAAATTCTTGACAACCTTTACCGACCTCCGTGGCAAATCACCATTGAGGCTTCTGAAGAAGTAGCCACTGTGTATTTCTCTGCGCTTCATGCTCTTTATGATGCACAATCTCTCCAATCAATCCTTTCCGATGTGATGACAGCATATGAAGGGAAAGCACTGACCGAGACTTCTCCAATTGAGAGCACCCTTGGACCTATTTTGATCGAGAGCCAAACCCAAAATCAATCTGCACAAAGGCTCTGGCAGGAACTGGCTACAGAAGTGCATCCATCCAGGTTTCCAGACTTGAATCCTATCCGCATAGAAAGGAGAGGGCTTTTAAGCAGCTCTATCCGCTCCTCCCAGCCGATCGAGGCCCTTGAGGCTCGTTGTCGTGATGTTGGCGTCACATTGCAAGCAGCTGGGCAAGCAGCATGGGTCCGGCTTCTCGCTGCTTATACAGGTGAACAGAATATCACTTTTGGAACTGTTCTTTCTGGTCGCAATCTATCAGAAGCAGCACAGAATGCAGTGTTCCCATGTCTGGTGACCGTTCCATCTCCTCAGCGTGTCGAAGGGAGCAACCAGGAACTGTTGAACCGCATCTTGAAGAGAAATGCGTCCTTGACTAAGAATCAGTTCACACCACTTGCACAAGTTCAACGCTGGCTTGGGAGTGATGAGCCCCTATTTGACACACTTTTTGTCTATCAGAAGTTCAGTTCGCATTCAAGTGACTCCAAACTCTGGAACGTCATTGACGAGGAGACAAGAATCGATGTATGTTTGCTGATTGGTTGACAATATGACTTAATAGGCAATATACTAACTTGGCCAGTACCCCGTATCCATTGAACTGATTCCACTTTCAACCAGTCTTGAGATCCGCATCAGCTACCGAAACGATATCGTGCCCCAAGAGCAAGCTATGATTCTTTTGAATCAGTATGACAAGCTATTGGAGCAGACACTCTTCTCCCCAGAGTCCAACTCGGATGACTATCTGTTCCTTGAGAACCAGTTTCTCTCTATAACTCCTGCCAAGGAGAAGACCCTACCTACATCGGTATCTTTGTTACATCAATTTGTTGAGGACAACGCTGCCAAAATCCCGGAGAAGACTGCATTTGAGTTTGCATTTGGTGTTGACGTGGACAATCTTCAAATGAAGACCTGGTCTTATCAGCAATTGAATAAGGATGGTAACCGAATCGCTCATTTCCTTCAGAGTAAGGGTGTTAACCCTGGTGGAATGATTGCGATTTGCTTCGACAAATGTCCTGAGGCGTCCATCGCTATACTAGGCATTCTCAAAGCTGGCTGTGCATACTTGGCCATCGATCCTTCTGCTCCTATCTCTCGCAAGCAGTTCATCATGGAAGATTCGAACTCCAAAATTCTGCTTTGCAGTCTGCCGAAGAAGCTGGAACTCCAGGACCTGTCTGGTGTGGACATTCATGCACTGGATGAGCCTGATGTATACCAGAGTTTCCCCACTTTCCCTCCTATGCTTTCACGCAAACTCCAGCCAAATGACACATGTTATTGTCTTTATACCTCAGGGACAACTGGCACGCCAAAGGGCTGTGAAATTACTCATGACAATGCCGTGCAGGCCATGCTGGCGTTTCAAAGGCTGTTCTCGCCGCACTGGGATGAAGATTCTCGCTGGCTACAATTTGCATCCTTTCATTTTGACGTCAGCGTCCTTGAGCAGTACTGGAGCTGGAGTGTTGGAATTTGTGTCACCTCTTGTCCTCGCGATCTTCTATTCGAAGATTTGCCAGGGACGATTCAAAAGCTCCAAATCACACACATTGATCTGACACCCAGCTTGGCAAGATTGGTGCACCCAGATGAGGTTCCTTCCCTCTGTCGAGGAGTATTTATCACTGGCGGAGAAGCCCTGAAGCAAGAAATTCTCGACGCCTGGGGGCATCATGGCGTTATCTACAATGGATACGGTCCAACCGAAGTCACCATCGGATGTACGATGCTTCCCCGGATGCAGGCCAATGATAAGCCCTCAAATATTGGACCCCAGTTTGACAATGTCGGTTCCTATGTTTTCCGTCCAGGAACATCAACACCGGTTTTGCGCGGCGGTCTCGGCGAGCTTTGCGTATCTGGTCCACTTGTGGGAAAGGGGTACTTGAACAGAGCAGAGCTGACGAAGGAACGATTCCAGGATTTGCCTGAGTATGGAGATCGCATCTACCGAACAGGCGATTTGGTCAGAATTCTATATGATGGCAGTTTCCAGTTCCTCGGTCGGATTGATGATCAAGTCAAGTTGCGCGGACAACGACTTGAGATTGGAGAGATCAATGAAGTCATCAAACAAGCAACACCTGAATTGAATGACATTGCTACACTGGTTGTTAAGCACCCCAAGCAGTCCAAAGACCAGCTCGTCTCTTTCGTCAGCAAGGTTGGTGCCGAAAAGAAATCTCGTTCAGTGGAAATGCACACCTCCGATAACATTGGATCATTCCTGTCAACCATCAAGGCGGCCTGTCATGCGCACCTTCCAGGATATATGGTGCCAACACATATTATTCCACTGACCCGATTCCCCCTATCTGCCAATAATAAGGCCGACATGAAGGTCTTGAAGAGCCTTTATCAAGAGCTTTCTCTGGATGAGATTCAAACATTGACTGCGATGGTTGTCAGTCAAACAGTGAAAAATGCATGCGAAGAGGCTATCATTGCTGTGTTGTCAGATTTCATTGGATCCACAGACTTGGTCATCTCGTCGTGGTCAAGTATCTACGAACTGGGCCTTGATTCCATCTCGGTGATTTCCTTTTCTAGGAATCTCAGAGAGGCCGGCTTTCCCCATGCTCAGACATCCTTGATAATGAAGTGTAAGTTCTCCACCTTTTCAACATTCAATAACTATCTGACCCCTCTGGAGATCCCACAATCGCCGCTATGGCCTCGGCTCTACAGGAATCTGCAGGCGAATCCCCTCAAATGAACAATCTTCACCAAAATGCAAAGCAATTCATTCAAGCCTTTGCTCACAAGCATTCTCATCCAATACTTGCAGGGATTGGCATGACTGACCGTGATGTTGAGCAGATTGCACCTTGCACGCCCCTCCAAGAAGGAATAATTTATCACTTCCTGTCGAGCGCTAAACCCATGTATTGCTCTTCATTCAGCTTCGAGTTACACTCTTCCATTGATTTGGATAAACTCAAGGCAAGTTGGGAGCAGGCGCAAAATCAAGTTCAAATGTTGCGGGCACGATTCTCGCCCTCTTCGGATGGTTATGCTCAAGTCATTCTCAAAAGAGATGCGATTCCTTGGTTCCACACGAAGGTGACCTTTGATGGAAGAATTGAGGATTCTCGGCAACGGCAATTTGATCGATGGACTTCTGATCTTCGCGCCCTTTCTGCGAGAGTTTGGGAGGTGGGAGTAATTTCCTCTTCTGAAAGGTCCATGATGTGCCTCAATATGTTTCACGCTCTCTACGATGGGAACAGCTTGGGTCTTCTTCTTGACCTGGTTGCTGATATTTACCACGGTCAATCGAGAACTTTTGAGAAAATCCCAGAATTTCTTGATGTACTACATGTTGGGCCTCTGTGCAAAGATCCTGCAGCTGAATCTTTCTGGAAAAAGCACCTTGCAACTTGTCAGACCCGCCCTCTGTCGAACTCGGATCGAGGCCAAGAAACCTCTTTCGTGCAGACACTCAGAATCGATACCATAAATCATCTGGATCATCTAAGAAAGTCCCTCAACACCACCGACCAAGCCATTCTTCATGCCTGCTGGTTGTTGACGCTTCACCGGCAGTTTGACTTTGTCCCACCACTTGGTATTGTTGCCTCGGGTCGCACGATTGACATTCCTGGAATTGAAAATGTTATTGGGCCTTTGTTCAACACAATCCCAAGCAATGTACAGCTTGTTGGGCTCAAGTCCTGGGCAGAGGCTGCTCAACGGTGTCACGAATACCACGTTTCTACGATGACATTCCAATCTACCGCCCTTCGTGACATTGTGAAATGGCTCGGAAGAATTCCCGATGAGCCTCTCTTTGACTCGCTGTTTGTTTTCCAAAGAGACAATGCTGAAGAGGAGTCATCAGCAAGTAGTCTATGGAGCCCAATCGAGTCGGAGGCCGAGCATGAATATCCGTTGGCGTTTGAAATTGTGCGACATGGCAATAAATATCTCACCTTAACTCTTGCTGCAAAGAGTCATGCTGTGTCTTTGAGGACGACCCAAGAACTGCTCTCGAATTTTGAGCAGATCTTGTCCGAATTTGCACACAACCCCAACCATGAAATGCATTATCTCAATGGAGTTGCGGAGAATTCCCAAGCTCAGATCAACGGAAATACCAAGGTTCAAGAATCCCCCGAGCATCTTGCTAGTGAATTTTCTTTCCAGTGGACTCCACAGGCTTGCAAAATCCGCGATGCCATTGCAAGTCTTTCCGGAGTAGATGCAGCTTCCATCCGAGGAGAAACATCTATTTTTGAGGTTGGCTTGGATAGCATTGATGCTATAAAGCTGTCGTCTAGATTGAGCAAGGTGGGAATCAAGCTTCCTGTGAGCACCATTATGCGCGGCCGCACAGTCAAAGCTTTGGCCAGTCAACATGATGTCTTAATCCATGATGAGCAGAATGGCACATACCCGTTATTGGGTCGAATTGAAGGGTCTCTGACAGAATTTCTTGAGAAAGAAAGACTTTTGCCTCAAGGTGCCTGTCGAGTCCTCCCAGCTACCCCAATTCAAGAAGCTATGGTCGCGGAGATGACTGCATCTGGGTATCAACATTACTACAACCATGAGGTCTTTAAACTAGAGCCGCAGGTCGATCGCACAAAGCTACAGGAGGCTTGGACAACTGTTGTCAAAACTCACTCCATTCTACGCACATCCTTTGTTGAGGTCTGGGATCCCGAGATACCCATTTCTTATGCTCAAATTGTTCATAGTGAGGATACCTTTGACTTCCAAATTGTCCATCTGGATGGATTAGCCGTGGATTCCATTATCAAATCACAGCGCAAGAGAGCCTCTAGCGAACTTGCAAAGTGCCCGCTTCTGACTGTCACAATCGCCTCCGATGGAGATGTCCATTATCTCATTCTGTCTATTGCACATGCTCTCTATGATGGCTGGTCAATCAACCTGCTACATGAGGATGTGGCTAGATCTTACTCTGGAGAAGATTGCACTCGTTTATCTGCTGACTCAATCCTGGAGCAAGTCCTCGCATCCTCGGGGGAACAGGCACTCAAGTTCTGGAGAGCAGCCCTGTCCAACTGTATGCCAGTCCCCTTCCCACCAGGCAATCATTCGGAGGTGGCTTCAACTGTTCTTCACCGTGCAGAGAAGCCTCTATCTGTATCGTCCGAGAAGGCCGATGCCTTTTGCAGGCGCAATGGCATCACCATGCAAGCACTTTTGGTAAGCTGCTGGTCTCTTGTTCTAGCTACATATGTCAAGAGGCTAGATGTTGTCTTTGGCCTTGTTTTCTCTGGTCGCAACGTCGCAAATTCCGAGGGTGTAATGTTCCCAACTATGAATACTGTGGCCATGCGTGTCATTCTACATGGTACCCGTCTGGATCTGGTGAAGTATGTCCAAGAGACATTATTAGAGATCTCTAATTACCAACATTTCCCGCTGCGGCGAGCTAGGCCTGACACCAAGTCACGTCAACTATTCGATACTCTGTTCATCTACCAGAAGAGACCGTCCAAGGCCGAACACACCGGGCAAATTCTCTACAAATCCATTGGAGTTGGTACATCGAATGTTGAGTACCCGGTCTGCGCCGAGGTTGAAAGTGTTGGAAAGAGCCTCGTGGGTCGAGTAGCCTGCCGCGGCAGTGTGCTTGGAGGACAAGAGACCCTGGACTTGCTAGGACATATGGCACATGTCTTGTTATCAATTGTCGATGAACCAGCCCAACAGACCGTTGGTTTTAGGGGAGAGACCATGAACATTTGTGGCTACCTGGTCTCCCGGGAATCCTCTGTTCAAGACGTGGAATCCGGAGCCCTGCCTTGGGAGTCTGGCCCACGGGAATGTTCACTTATCGAGTCAAAGATTCGCAGTGTCCTTGCCGTTGTCTCTGGGGTACCTGAGAACACAATCGATCCGAAGGCCAACATCTTCCAGCTCGGCTTGGACAGTATCAGTGCCATCAAGGTCACTGCACTTCTAAAGAAGCAATCCGTGAAGTTGACTGTCAGCGATATGCTCAAAGCAGGCACGATTGAAAAGATGGCGGCGGCAGTGGACACCAATCATGCAGACCTCACACTAACAGAGATTTCCAAAGCCCTTGAGGAGTCGCTTGGTTATATTCAAACTACCCCACTGCTTCAGTCCTATGGCATTGATCTGGATCAAGTTCAACAAACGATTCCTGCTACCGCTGGACAGACTTACTTCCTGGCAATGCATTCCTTGAACCCCAGTGTGTTCTATCCCAAGTTCTTCTACTTGTCATCAAAGCAACTGAGTCCGGAAATTCTCGACAATGCCTGGTCTCGTCTTACAGAGCAGACTCGGATTCTTCGCACGGCGTTCGTTCCTACCGAAGATGCACGGGTGCCCTATGTCCAAATTGTATTCAAATCGGCTCAAGTCTCTGTGCTTTGGCATGAAGCTCTCGACGATCAGCTTGGCGCCGCAAGTGCTGATCGGGAGTTTGGTTCAGTGCCGGTCGCACTGCATGCCTGTCAAACCAGTAAGGGCACGGCGGTTGCCCTGAAGATTCACCACGCTCTCTATGATGCAATTAGTCTGCCATACATGATGAATGAACTTGCCCAGCTCTGCGTCAACATGCAGGCCCAGTCAAAATCCGAGTCCCCCGACATTTCCCATCTCGTGGCCGTTCAGCACGTTCATTCGCCCGTTGGTGTTCGGCGCCTATTCTGGGAAAAATACCTGGACCAAATTGCAATCCGGGACACTGAAGATCCACGATTGGGTGAGTTTGGCGCGATTCAGCAGCACTACCGACCAGGCCTCGTTTCGAACATGTCTCGGGTTGAGAAGGCGGCGAAGCTTCGGGGCCTCAGTATCCAATCAATTTTCCTGGCAGTTTATGCTCGACTGCATGCCCAAATATTTGGGGATTCTGATGGTCTTGTGGTTGGATTGTATCTCGCCAATCGATCATTCGTCACGGAGGGGCTATCTGAACTTGTTGCTCCTACAGTCAATATCGTTCCACTGCGCCTAGACAACAAAATCCACAGTGGCGACGACTCACTCTTTTCTGCGGCCGGGAAGATCCAGGACGACATCAACTTAATCAGTATGGTTGAGCATTCTTGTGTATCTCTGGTGGAGATTTCTGAATGGACCGGGGTCCGCATCAACACTTGTATCAATTTCCTGCGTCTACCTGATGTGGAAGACTCCACCAGTACTACCGCCAACCAGGTAATCTTCAAGTCTGTCTCATATGAAGAGGTTGGAAATTCCAATGGGGCCAAGCCTTGCAAAGCTGTATCGTCCCTTACCAATGGTAACACTGCAGCGCCCGCTTCCACGCAAGTGATGCGAGCAGCTGTTTCAATGGCGGCTATGAAGAATATATTTCTGGTAAGTGATCTATCCTTCTCTAAAAGTGGTTACCAGCGGACACTCATGCAATTGCGTACAGCCTACGATCGACGTGGAAGCAGCCATCCGAGAGGATCGATTGGACTTTGGACTCTTCGCCCCTGATTCTCGACTGGACCATGATACTGCAATCCAGATGGTTGAGAATATGCAGCAGGACATGAACGCCCTAGCTGAGGAAGCTCAATGATTCCCTGGAAACAGCTACCAGTCTCCTGAAGAGCGAGGGGCTTCGTCGCCCTGACAAAAAAAAATTTTGATTTTGATTTTCTCTTTCTCTTTCTCCTTTCGCCTTTATCATTTCCCTCTCCTTTCCTGTGCATATATTGTTTTTTTGGAGTTTTGGATGTGTTCGCTTTCAATAAATCATAGATCGTCAGTTGCATAGGAACCCGAGGGGCCGTATAACGGGACCCACGGGACGGGACGAGCGGATCCCGACATATGGCCCCCACTAAACATAGAGCATTGTTGATACCAGACTTTATAGATACTCCGTACCAAATTCATGACTTCGATCAAACAGGATTCTTGGGGGCTTAGTAGATCACTTTTGATTCGTGTTACAAGTCCTGAATCGATGAGACTGCGGAATGGCCGAGATCTCGCCTTTTCCTATAGATCATATGAATGGGACTGATGGATCAGATGAGCCATGGCGAAATATCACCAGAAATGGACTAGGCAGATTTTGTTGGACTCATGGGTGCCACTTTACGCAAGGGAGATTTCGCGTGGTTGATGATGATGATGATGATGAGTGGGGGCTTCTTTGGGCACATAGAGTTTTGCCTTCTACTATTGATTGGTTTTTGGTCACCTTTTAATTTGACGGGGTTTGGAGGGGTTTGGGGGACTTTTGGAAGTCTTTGGGGGGCTTTGTTTATCTTTCCTGTTTTATTTATTTTTTTTTTGGGAATTTTCTCTTGGCGAATCGGGGAATCGCATGGACCACAATGGGTTCCTGAGGTGGCGTTGTACAGTTGGGCGCAGGGGCGGAATTCGGTTAACGTGCATAAACAAAAACTCACGGACTCACACAAGCTTCGAGGAATGACAATTCACAGAGATCATTGTGTTTATATCACTGATACCCTGTCCTACAAGACTTTTCCGTGAACCCCAGAACACTTACATAATCCCTTGTTTATGTCACGACGCGTCGCTCCCCGCCGCTAAACCACTTTAGGTATCGGGGATCAACAACGCGGCGCGTTGGACTACTTCATTCATTTATCCTCCAACCTTCCCAGTTGATACATTCCGCAGTCTCCATCCCACTCCTTTGGTATCGTCCTCCTTCGCCAAATTGATCAGTAATCTCGAAGCTTCTCCTCGATATCTCTCAGCATTCTTCGCGCCCCCTCAACCACCCCACGCGTGGGCTGATCGGATCACCACGAATCCCCAAACGAGGGGGATCTACCCCTTACGCTCCCGTTTTTCCTTGAAACACTGGGTGAAGAATCCTGCCTTCGACATTCGCCCTATCAGTATTCCCTCGAGGCTATCGACATCATCGGCGCGGCCCAAGACCCGGATGTCCGTGTGTTCGACCTGAAACATTCCTGCGCGTCTTTCCTGTTGGATTAAACCTGTACGCATCGGGACCACACCTGTGGCGCGTGTTTGTTGCGATTCCCCGCGCGTGATCGGAGGTACAAGCCGACGGAATTCGTTGAACCTAGCAATGCGTGGGTGAATGGCCAGCTGCCTTTCCCACTCTTCGGTTCCAAACTTTGCCACTGTTTCTTTTTTGCGGCTGCGCCTTTCTAGCATTCCAAAGGTCAGAAGAGGGCTGTGTGCCTTATCCTACTGGGCATCCTTTTCCTTGACTCAATATCCCTCCCCTCCCCCCCTCGAAAGGACTCGCAGTATTTTCCCTCCCGTCGCGTCACAAGCGCCGTGGAGGGTTGGGATTCTCTCACTCATCAATTAATTCCTTGAGATATCGAACGCGCTGGACGGTAACAGGTTGAGTCACTGATTTGGAGTGAAGGTGAAGAAGGCCAGAACAGAGTTCGCCATTTCTGAGTTGGATTGACTCTCATTCTGGGATTGTTGTGCGGCACGTTCAGCACAACATTCCCCAATAATGGTTGCGACCTTTTCGCCGCACCGGGACTCGGGCGGCACCCTTCACCTTTCATCGCACTCGGGGATTCATCACGTCGATGCCAGCTCTGCAATTCGCCAGCTTCGGCGCTCATTATCGCGCTCACCTTCGAAGAGTTCCAACTTCTTCCTCAACTCCCGCTCTCACTCGCCCTCAAAAACCACCTCCCCATACGTGTCTTCTCCGCTGTCGCCCTCGAGGCGATCGCAGCACAATTTCTTTCTGTTACCATCTAATCAGCAATCTCCTCTCGCCGTGCCGTATCCCCCCAGCGCAAAAGTTACGCGGCCGGCAATGCGACGGCGAACTTCACCCCGTAGCCCCACCAAACGCGCTTTGACCATGTCAACAGACGGTGGAAACGCGACCCCATCTCAGCCGATCGCCATGCATGCAGGAGAAGAAAATGACTTAACGCTTGATGATCTAGCTGGACCGATGGGAAGTACCACGCCCGAAAGTCCGTGCCATCTAAACATGCCATCATCCACGGTGCAGAGCGAAACAACTGTTGCGCCTCGCTCCACTCTCTCTCGCATTGAAAAGCGACGCAGTGGCACATTTGGTTCGTTCGCCACTGTAAGTCCCCTCAAACGAAGCGACGGTATCATGAACCTGGACCAAGCATCACGAGGGAGTCCCTCGGCAAAGCGACGCAGTGTTCACACACCGAACTTTTCGGCAGACTTCAGCATCTTCGACAACGACCATGGTAGTGCGCCTGCAAGCCCATCTGCCAATGAGGCCTCGCCTCACCCGAATCCAATTCAGCCCTTCAGTCCGTTCGCGACCATCCCAAAACGCTCGTCATCTCTCAGACGATCCACATTACAGCAGCGACAAAGTGATAGACCCCTCTTCGGACGTCCCAGGGGGGTAGGTGAGGCTGAGGCATTACCTGGTACCCCCTTGGCAGTGCGTCCACGGATGTCATTTGATAGCGGCCTATTTGAGGCTGGTCAAGAAAACCTGTTCTCCCCTCGCCCTCCAGCCAGCCCTCTCTTCTCCGGAAACCCTACAATCACTACCACTACCCAACCTACTCGCCCCACTGCTCATCCCCTCTCCCGGACCATTACTCAATCATCCTCTGGCTCAAGTCTCGATGACTCGCCCACCCATGAGGCCGTCCACAAGCCCGAGCGGCCACGACAGCTCTTCAACTTCTCCAAGTCTCTTCCTGCTGGTGCTACTCGGCCTGCACCTGTGCGCCGTATAACGCGAGAAGATTCAAGTGGATCCGGAGAATCATTCGCGACTCCCGATAATTACAAGCTGGTTAAGCCTCTGCCAGCTGCATTTATGTCAACAGGACTGATCTCGAAGAAGAACCGCAACGCAGAGGAGCCGTCGGGCTTCAACAAGAACATGCCTGACACTCCGTGCAAACGACCCGTTAATCTTTTCACCTCCGGGCTGAACGGGTCTTTGAACAAGGCTCCGCCTTTTCAAGAGTCAGAGACTGTGTCACAATCCCCCTTCAATCCTCTGGCCTCAACTGTGCGGCCTAAGCCGGGACCTTTTGCCCGGGGTATGGGTATCTTTGGTAACACCTTCAATCGACCTGAAGCATCCCGTCGAGGAAGCTTCGTCAGCGTGGACGGGGATGATCTTCAGGCTCAGTCTCCATCTTCGCGCCATGACAGCCAGCCATTGGCTGATTCCGATTTCCCTCCAACTCCAACAAAACAAACATTCCTCCCCTCTCGTACCTATCCTCCTGCTACCTCCCAAATTGGGCCTCTGGAGCGTCTTTCGGAATCAAGGGCTTCTGCCAACTCCACACCCTTGCGTGATAGATTTCTCCAGGCTTCACCTCACACCCCTCGCGACCAATTCTTCCCGCCAGACCCAAGTGGCTTGTCGATATCCGTGCCGAATGATGCACAACCACTTCCGTCTGACTTCGGTAGTAGTCTGAATCTACCTGCCACCCCAACTGGTCCTCGGGATTCCCTGCTTGCGAGCAAGCGCCCCAGCCTCCAGCTCAGTGGATTCCACACGCCAGATGTGGACCCTAGTCTGACCATGCGGTTCGACAAGGTCGAGCTTGTCGGTACAGGTGAATTCTCTCAGGTCTACCGAGTAGCTCAGCCCCACGATGCTTCATTCCCATCAATGTTCTCTCTGCCATCAAGTGGCCCTAAGTCCCCGAGCGCTCTCCCTCAACACCAAGTCTGGGCTGTCAAGAAGAGCAAGCAACCCTACCTGGGGCTGAAAGATCGCGAACGTCGTATTCGGGAGGTTGATGTGCTGAAGACATTGGTCAACTGTGACCACATTGTTTCCTTCATGGATAGCTGGGAAGACAATGGCCATCTCTACATACAAACCGAGTTCTGCGAAGAGGGTAGCTTGGATGTTTTCCTAGCTCAGGCTGGTCTCAAGGCCCGACTAGATGATTTCCGTATCTGGAAAATCCTCCTTGAGTTGACCCTAGGATTGAAGCAAATCCACGATGAGGGTTTCATTCACCTCGACTTGAAGCCTGCCAACATCCTCGTGACATTTGAAGGGGTCCTAAAGATTGGAGACTTCGGCATGGCTACACGCTGGCCTGCAGAGGATGGGATCGAAGGCGAGGGCGATCGGGAGTATATTGGCCCTGAAATCCTGATGGGCCGCTTTGATAAGCCCGCGGATATTTTCTCGCTGGGTTTGGTCATCTTTGAAATTGCTGGCAATGTAGAGCTTCCAGATAATGGAGCATCTTGGCAGAAGCTCCGAAATGGGGACATGAGCGACGTCCCCAGTCTGACCTGGAGTTCAGAGACCACCATTTTCCGCGATGCATCCGGAAATCCTGTCTCCGATGGAACTTCTTTTGAAGAGCTCTGCGCGTCTGACTTGGGCGATGATGACTTTGGTGACAGCATCCTCACCAGCCGGAAGCTGACTACGCCTAAGCCGACCCATCTCGCCCGGAGTGGGGAGCTTGTGGACCCGCCTAGCTTCATGGTGGATGCCAACCATCCACAGGCCTTGGATAAGATTGTCCGTTGGATGATTTCCCCCGAGCCACTTGATCGACCTACAGCCGATGATGTTTTAGCCACCTACGGGCTCCAGTTTGTGAACCAGCGTCGCCGTGCCGGAGCCACGGTATTTGAGGGCAACTGGGGTCCCGCTGATGAGATCTTGGCCGAAGATGCCGAAATGATCGATGTGTAATCTATTTCTCCTTTTCTTCCGATGTGCATATGGGGGGTTATTTTGTGTTTTCACGACCTATTTCCTTTGTTTGTTTTCCTTATTTCCGGGTCATGATTCGACTCTTTCGCCCTTCATTTTTCATGCCACGCGCCTCTCGGTCACGACGATTCCCTTGCTTTGTTTTAGCGATCTCTCGAATCCTCGATTCTGGGATCTGCTCCTTTTTTGTGCCCCTCAGCCCTCATGACCTCGTGGAGTTAGCAAAGGGTCCAATACCCTGGAGTTTCAGCGTGGTTTTACCCTTCGTTTCTGCGGCGTTTTCCTGTTCTTTGATTTTCCTTTGTATCCATTTATTGCCTAGCATTATCAGGTGCCATAAATGTACCAGTATCCCAACGCAACTGGGTGTTCTCGCGCGATGGCCTTGGGTCGTATCATCATGACTGCTATTCTGGCGTATTTGTGTTTTCGGTGGATCTGATCTCTTGCATTGAGGTTTGGGATGTTCGCCGGTTGGCAGGGGCATGGTTGATTTAGCTTTAGGACATTCATCTCCTAGTAGGCTTGATCTGGGGCGTTTTGCTCTATGTTTTTTTTTTTTTTTTTGACATGTTGTTTCATGACGAATGATTGCCCACCATGGTTTTGTTGGATTAGCGAGAATCTTCTGTACTTTTGACCAGTTTGATTCCATGTGTGAATAGCCAGAAACCGAGATATTGATGATATCCTCAAACTTATTTCTATATTTTAAACCATGTAGTTTTAGAGCGTGTATATATGACCTGGAATCAAGTCTTGCCAGTCTCAGAGACGGGTTTATATATAGGGGATTATATATATTTACGGCGCAGCCTAATTGCCACCGCCTTCGCACTCAACCTCCGAAGCTCAGCAACCTTCATCTCCAACAGCGTCTTCAACTTCAGTATTCCCCTCTTCTCTCCTAAATCCGCCACTCATAATTCCTGCGCACGATGTGCCGTGTCATTTAAAATCTACCGACTATCCTCTCTGGGAATCGACCGAATCATCATCCATCGAACTCACATCCTCCGCGTGCACCATGGATAACAAAACCTTCGTTTCTGATTCTCTGATCCGCCTGACGGGCGCGTCAGACCCGATCTCTGTGGACTTTGTGCTTGCTGAAGCTGGCTCAGCCAAGTCTGCATCTTCCCTCCAAGACAAGCTGCTTTCTTTCCTCGATGGCAGTCCCGATGAGATTGGCGCATTCTGTAGCCAGCTGTTTACGCGCGCGGGGAAAGCACCACCTACCAGCACCTCGACCGCCCAAAGCACAGCAAGCAAGATATCTACAAAGAAGAAATACAGCATGGTGGATATGGGCGAAGATCTTGATCCTGAACCGGGCCTGGGCCCAGTCAATGTCGAAGCTGAGCGCGACCGACGAAGACGCCGGGAAAAAGCGAGAGAGAGCGATAGAGATCGAGACGAAAGCAAGAAGGACGGTCGATGGGAGACAGACGACAGCCGGAAACGAGACCGCAGCCGCGATGCCGAGAGTCGCGACCGTCCACGATCGAAGAAAGTGCGGAAGAAGGATTCGGACTTTGACGACCGATGGGGTGACGAGGAAATCCCAGAGGATGAAAAGTACTCTGATGCAGATGAGTTTGCAGAATCGCCCTCAAAACGCACAAGGCTCGCAGATGGATCTGCTTCCCCACGCTCTGCATCACCAGCCGACGATATTGATCCACAGACCAAACAAGAGATTGATCGTCAGCGTGATCTTCGCGAAAGAGATGAATTCGCCAAGCGATTGGCCCAGAAAGACAATAGCAAGTCTAAGAAGATCGTGGAGGACCGGACTCGGGATGGCGAAGCTGCACGACGCCGTGCGTTAGCTGATGACGCGGATGCTCGGGCGGCCGTGATGCCCGATTTGCGTCTTCGTTCCCGCCAAGAATACCTGAAGAAGCGTGAAACGGAGCGACTGGCACTGCTGCGACGTCAGGTTGCCGAAGAGGCTGCTGAACTGCGCGAGAACCCCAATCTGACTCGTCGCGAGAAGGAGGAATTTGCGCGCAACAGGGAGGTTCTACGCATTGCCGAGGAGCGGCTACGGATTGACGACCACCGCGATGGCTACATGATGCCGGATGACTATATCACGGAGAAGGGAAAGATTGATCGCAAGAAGAAAGAGGATGCTCTCTACAAGCGATACGTTGAGCGCGACGAGACAGGCCAGGAAAAATTTGTTACAGAGCATGAAGAATGGGAGCTAGAGCAATCGGCCAAGGCCAAGGCGCAAATCAACAAGGCCGAATTCGTCGACGAAGGAGACTATGAGTATGTCTTTGATGATTCACAACAGATCAACTTTGTCATGGATGCCAAGCTCGAGGGGTCAGAAAAGCCATTGACCCAGGAACAACGTCGATTCAAGGAAGAAATTGATGCGGCAGAGAAGAAGGCTTTGACCATGGAGGAGACACGGAAGAGTCTCCCCATCTACCAGTTCCGTGACCAGATCATCCAAGCCGTGCATGACCACCAAGTTTTGATCATCGTCGGTGAAACTGGCTCTGGAAAGACAACGCAAATCCCACAGTACCTTCACGAGGCCGGCTACACCAAGGGCGGCTTGAAGATCGGTTGCACCCAACCTCGTCGTGTGGCTGCCATGAGTGTTGCTGCCCGTGTAGCAGAGGAAATGGGATCGAAGATTGGAAACGAGGTCGGCTATGCCATTCGTTTTGAGGATAACACCAGCGACAAGACCATTCTCAAGTACATGACCGATGGCATGCTTTTGCGAGAACTGTTGACGGAGCCGGACCTGAGTCAGTATTCCGCACTGATGATCGATGAGGCTCACGAGCGAACGGTGCCAACGGATATTGCCTGTGGTCTTCTCAAGGATATTGCTAAAGCACGACCCGACCTGAAACTTCTCATCTCTTCCGCGACAATGGATGCACAAAAATTCCAGAAGTACTTTGATGATGCCCCTATTTTCAACATTCCTGGCCGCCGATACCCCGTTGATGTGCATTACACCTCGCAGCCAGAAGCCAATTATTTGGCGGCCGCCATCACCACGGTCTTCCAAATCCACGTGACACAAGGCGCCGGTGATATCTTGGTATTCTTGACAGGTCAGGAGGAGATTGACGCTGCTGAACAGAGTCTCACAGAGACCGCTCGAAAACTGGGTAGCAAAATCCCGGAAATGATTATATGTCCTATCTACGCCAATCTGCCGTCCGAGCTGCAGAGTAAGATTTTCGAGCCCACGCCCCCCAAGGCGCGCAAGGTGGTTCTGGCGACAAACATTGCTGAGACCAGTTTGACCATCGATGGTATTGTCTACGTGATCGACCCCGGATTTGTCAAGGAAAATGTGTTCAATCCGCGTACTGGCATGGAGAGTTTGGTGGTGACACCGTGCTCTCGGGCCTCTGCGAACCAGCGAGCTGGCCGTGCTGGCCGAGTTGGTCCTGGAAAATGCTTCCGACTTTACACCAAATGGGCATACTACAATGAGTTGGAAGAGAACACCACGCCAGAGATCCAGCGCACAAACCTCAATGGTGTGATTTTGATGCTAAAGTCATTGGGCATTGATCAACTTCTTGACTTTGACTTTATGGACCCTCCACCTGCGGAGACCATCATTCGAGCCTTGGAGCAATTATATGCGCTCGGAGCTCTCAATGACCGTGGAGATTTGACCAAGGTTGGCCGACAGATGGCCGAATTCCCGACGGACCCTATGCTAGCAAAGGCGATTCTCGCGGCGGGCCAGTATGGTTGCGTGGAGGAGGTGCTTTCGATCGTGTCGATGCTGAGCGAGGCCAGCGCCCTGTTCTTCCGTCCGAAAGACAAGAAGATCCATGCCGACAGTGCGCGCAACAGATTCACCATCAAGGACGGTGGTGACCACCTGACGCTGCTCAATATCTGGAACCAATGGGTAGACTCGGACTTTAGTCCGGTATGGGCCAAGGAGAACTTCCTTCAGCAGCGCAGTCTCACTCGGGCACGTGACGTTCGTGATCAGCTCGCCAAGCTCTGTGATCGAGTGGAAGTGACGGTCAGCACCTGTGGCGCCACCAACATTATGCCGATCCAAAAGGCCATCACCTCTGGCTTCTTCCCCAATGCGGCACGTCTACAGCGTGGAGGTGACAGCTACCGCACGATCAAGAACGGGCAGTCCGTGTACCTACATCCATCTAGCACGCTGTTTGAGGTCAACCCACGGTGGGTGATCTACTTTGAGTTGGTCCTTACCAGCAAGGAGTACATGCGCAGCAACATGCCCCTGCAGGCGGAGTGGCTGGTGGAAGTTGCACCACATTACTACAAGAAGAAGGATCTGGAGTCACTGGGATTAGATCGAAAAGTACCCAAAGGGACAGGAGCCACTGGAGAGAAGAGTAGGACATGATGTTGAGTCTACATAGCCATATACAATTTATCCCCAATGTACCACCACGAAATATTCATTTGGAAATATGTATAGAACTCGACGTGATTACACCCAATCACATCGACGACAATTGTGATTTTCGACCGCGGCAAAATCCAGTTTAACCTCGGCCCCGCTTTACTCCAGACTTCCTTTTAAATAACGTCACCTTTCCCTCCTTGCACTCCACTACACGTACACACATACACACATCATGTCGCAATCATTTACCCCGGCCGATGTTGCCGCTCACAATAACGCCGACAAGGGCCTTTACATCATTGTTGACAACAATGTGTACGATGTTACCAACTTCGTGGATGAGCACCCCGGAGGTGCAAAGATCCTGAAGCGCGTCGCGGGTAAGGACGCATCCAAGCAGTTCTGGAAGGTATATATGACATTCAGCTCATTTTTACGCAAATATTTTTGGTCAACGTAGGGGACGACGAGGCTAATACTATTCTCCCCGCAGTACCACAACGAGTCCGTGTTGAAGAAGTACTCGCCGAAGTTGAAGGTTGGAGAGGTCAAAGAGGCCGCCAAGTTGTAATTTGATTGCAACCTTCAATATCACGAAGACATATTGTACCTTTGGGGGAAAGGGCGGGATACTCTGGTTTCTCCACGATCGGGCCATCTACAGAGATTAGCCCACGGCGGAGAACGCCGATCGTTCCCCTTGATCATGTGCTAGCGCTAAGGCATCTCCGTTTATACCCGCGCTTTCTTGATGATATTTTATACTAGATTCATCCCAAGAATATTTGGATGTAGTGAAGAAACTTGATTCTTAACGCCCCCCGCCCCGTGTTTTCCACCGCTGCTTCAAAACTCGGCATCCTTCCGTACAATGGTCAATGGTATCAACATGGTCCATCAAACACACTATTTCAAATAGAGGAACAATAAAAAAGATATACAATGAAAAGAGGATGCAAAGGATGTAGGTCAGATCAAAGAAGGATCATAGAGAGCTGTACTTGTCAAAAGG
This sequence comes from Penicillium sp. IBT 16267x, assembly GCA_028828865.1. Classification (NCBI taxonomy): domain Eukaryota; kingdom Fungi; phylum Ascomycota; class Eurotiomycetes; order Eurotiales; family Aspergillaceae; genus Penicillium; species Penicillium sp. IBT 16267x. Next base: position 4,381,954 of record JAQJZQ010000005.1, on the reverse strand, counting down.
AAGAGGATATATCGAGAAGAATGGAGAATGGTAGTCCAGACTGACGCTCACAAAATTAGAAAGTGAGAAGAACAAGAAGGATCAAGGAGGGATTAGAAACCGCGGAAGGGGTCATCGGGTCGGAAAGAGAGTTCGCTGTCGTCAACAGAGGGAGCATCATAGTCATAGCGGCCTTGACTCCACTGACTGGAGGCCTTACGCACATGTCGTGAGCGAGGCGGAGGCGCACCACGGGGCCGGTTGATCTGTTCCGCATGATTGTCGATGAATGCCTCCATGCGCACAGTGCCCATGTCAAATATGTTGCTCGCCGTCGTGTGGGTAGTGCGACCACTGGCCTCAGATGTACGGCGACTGACGCTGCCGGGGCCGCTTCCAATGCCGGGAGGGAGGCTCGGCGGCGGGACAGGCGAGAAGTACGGCTCAGAGGAACCGATAGTGGTGCCACTATGGGATGAGGGCATGGTGCCCTGGCTAGAAAAACTGCGGATGGCGTGAAGTGCAGGAGGGCGGGGGGCCGTATTGCTGCGCTTGCGGTTGTGGTGATTATGATTAGAGAAGCGTGGGACATGGGGTGCGTCAGCAGCCATCGAATTAGGGCTTTCTAGATCCGCGGCAGGTAGTTCTGGCACCGGGTCTGCGGTACCTGGGAATGAGCGTTTTCCCTTGGGCATGGGCCGTGGGCGACCCTTGGCCACGCGAATAGAGTCGCGGATTGGGTTGCGTCGCAAGCTAGCCTGTGAAGGTATAGAAGATCCGGCCTCCTCTTGCGGTGCCGGTGGGAGCGCAGCTAGATCATGCAGGCCCATTGAAGAGTGGCTGAGGAATGATAACGCGGTTAGCCAGACATAGTGGCGTTCAACGGTCAGTGCTGTAAATTTAAGAGCACGTTGTGGTGTGAGGACTAGAATCGAGCGGTTGAATGGAGTGGGATTTCCAAGGCTCTTGGGCATTGGATTGTCATCCTTGACATCCAACACGGATTGGATAGTGACTAGAATCTAGAAGTCAGTGACCGATCAAATCATGGATATAAGAGGAAAAAGCGAAGCTTACATTTCCGGCCAATCTTCCCCAGCAAGGCAGGTCCACTTGTCGGCTGTTTGCTGCTCCACATGATGGAGCCCTCGTACGGTGCAAGCCAGACCCATCGTTTATGGCGCACTCCACTATTGGTGATACTGGCGGATACCTCATCGGGATTCCGGCCCTCCCAGGCATCCTTGGATTCACCCATACCGAAAGACTTGCGGCGGCGGACGTACTTGAACATCCACTCGCCCACCATGGTTTGAGCAATTGCATCAACGACACTCGTTGGCTGCACACCGCCGGTCGAGTCCCGTCGGTCGTGGTCCCAGTTCATAGAGGGCACCGCTGGGCGATGAGAAGGCCGTTTCCCAGGCGCACGACGCTCACGCGGAACTGTGATATCATCAACCGGAAGAGGCGGCGGATGGTAGGAGGGACTATCGAGTGTGAAGGGAGATGCAGAGCGAGTTGGAGAGGAAAGCGTTTCTGGGCGCTCCGCGAGGCTACTCGGCGACGTCGCGGCCGCCGAGCGAACTCGACGTAACGTGGGTCGTCGCACAACTGTTGTGCGGGCACCACGATCAGAGAATTGCCGACCAGAAGAGCGAGTCGGGCTCGGAGGCCCATCACTACCTGTCAATGGAACGTTGCGCGAGCTGAGACGGATTGGAACCGGGAATGGAGGCGCAATGCTTGAGCCTGCACTACCGCTGTCGAGGCTTGGCTCGCTGGGGCTACGGGCACGGACTTTCTGGTGCGCTGCTGCACCACTAGAGATCATGGCCATTTTTCGCATGCCAGGCTGTCGGCCACTGGAGATTGTAGTACCGGACCGTTGCGTAGCGCGAGACGAGGCACGCCCAATATCAGATGGCCTAGACTCGGGGTCGGATAAATGCTCGTCAATTTCGGGAAGGAACATTTCGTCCAAGCTTGGCCTTGATTTCGCATTGACCAACTTGCCGCGACGGATGGTGTATGAAGCAAATGGGCGGTTGAGAAGCTCGTCGTCTGTAAAGATGTCACGTTCCTCTGCGTCGGGGCCTTCGTCATCGCTCAGCTGTTCAAAGCCCGCGAAGAGGCTGCTAGACCGGAAGGGCCGTCTTAATCCAGATGCAACTTCGCCTGAAAGCGGACCATTGTCATTGTTGCCAGGGTATGCCTGGTAGGCCTGCAGTGGCTCTGAACCTGGGGCGCGTGGGGGTTTCACCGGGCGCTCGTGCGGCAAAGGTCGCTGGGCCCTCTTGGCCGAACGGGGAGGAGGCATAGGCGAGCGGTAGGACTCAGCATTGGACTCTTGAATTTCGGAAGTTGTTGGTAGATCAGGAATGGCAGAGGGCAGTAGATTGGCAGGGAGTTTGACGGGCCGTTGATCGATACGGATTTCTTCAGTCTGAATGGCAATGGACCGGCCCTCTATGACCGGCCTGAAATTGGCTTGAACGGACACATTCTTAGTCTGCGGAGGAAGAACAACACTGTTCCGAGGCGATGACGGTTCCGATCCAGGCGGGTGGATAGCGATCATGGGGACATCTATTTGCGTTGGCATATCACTGGGAGACAGGGTAACCTTCTCGCTCTTCTCCCCGGGCTCCGGGAACAAAGGCAAATCGGTTTGGGTAAATGCTGATGTCATTTGAACAGGCTCCGAGGCCTCTTCAGCTGGATGGACTAGTGACTCCGAGATCTTGGGTGTCCACGGAGGACTGGGAAGATCACCGACCGTTTGGCAAGAAGAGGAGACCATATCAGCTGCAATTGTAGGTGTGGCAGAGTCCTTCATTCCAGGTGCGTCCTTGTCCTCATCCATCTCGTGGCCTGCATCGAATTCTTCGCCCCCAACATGGTCATTATTCTCTGCTGTCGTGGCAGGAGTTTCGGGTGACGGTGGAGGTGAGTATTGAATGCCAATATCACAGTATTCCACAGATTGCCGGTAGTCTGGCAACTTTGTAGGACTACTTTGATCCAGAGCACGATATTCAGCCGCCGTGACCGAGCCAGTGCTTTGTATGGAAAGACCCAGAATTCTTCGGGCTTTTGATGCGATAGAATGAGAGGCTTGTGAAGTGACCGACATCGGTCGTTCCTCCGGAAGGGCTTCGGGTGAGTCTGGAGTCTCCTCTTCAGACGCAGCAAACTCCTCTTCCTCGTCAAAGGCCAATTCCTGGGCCAGGTTGAGGCCCGAATCACCCTTTCCAGGAGCCATACTCAGGACCGAGTATCGGGCATTGTGATAATCGGTTTCATTTTCGCCCTCCTCGGAGGTCACACTAGTCACGCTCGTGCGCCGGCGACCCTGGCTGCTGGATACCATACTGGCCGTGTCGCTTCCCTTGACCTTGGACTTGGTCGAAAGATCATTTTCACTATGTTGAGAATGGAGGGTTCCGGCTTCTTGAGCCGCTGCAACCTCATTAAGCACCGTCTTCAAGCGGCCTTCCACCACATGAATCTTGCGCTCCATATTCCGTCTCTCATTTTCCCATGTCTCTCGATCACGATCCCAAAGCATCTGTGTTCGTTCAACCTCCTCCTCCCGATGGCGGGCCCTTTTTTGTGCATGCTCCAGTTTTCTACGAACGTCGTTGATATTCTCGACTGCATCATCCCGCTCACGAGCCAGTTCTGTAATCGCAGATGACGTTCCACCCTCTAAAAGCTGAATTTGATGTTGCAGGGACCGTGTCTCGCGGGACGACTTAGACACATTCTCGCTGAGTGTCTCACATTCCGTTCGTGATTCATCCAAACTTTGTTCCAATGTATCGATTGCCTTTGTTTTATTTTCCACTTCACGCCGCAAGGAAAGGATTTCGGATACGAGGGACGCGTGAAGGGTGGGTGTAATTCTGCGGGGATCGAACGGCGATAGGGTGGACTCCTCAATGATATCGTCGACATCGCTTTGACCGTCTGGTGAAAATGCCGGTGTTGGTAGGCCTGGTGGGGAAGAGGATGGCGGGGGAGATGAGTCTCGCCGGCGTCGTGCTGGTCGAGATCTCGATCTCGACTTTGACTGAGGTCGGGATGAACTCGATGGAGCGGGAGATGGTTGGGCCATCGAGGCTGGGAGTTGTAGGTCCGTGGCCATCTCGTTGCTCATATAATGGGACACCCCTTTAAAGCATAACCTGGGTTTGTTCGTTTCTCTGTGCTAGCCAGAGCACGACACGCCCGGGTCCCATCAATCGTTTACCGTAATTGGATCATTCGCGTGACAGAGTGGTGTTTCGATGGCAATGTATATAGAAGGTCGTCAATTTGCGCGTGGGTCGCTTAAAAGAGAAAAGAGCGTAAATGGTTCAACGGTGAACACTGTGCCACGACCAGTCAGTCATTGGGTACAACGCGGAGGCGGGACACACGCCTGAGGGCGAGGGGAGCCAATGTGGCCGGGTTTAGTATGCACGGAGGCCCCAAGGTCTACTTACCGATGCAGGTGTCAGGTATCAGAGTTGAAACTAAGGGAAGAGAGAGGAGACAGATCAGATGTCATCCCCTAGAACCAAACTTTGCAAAAGAGGGTCGATCGCGATCGCTCGAGACCGTACTTTGTGACCAAGGTGGGCACGAGTTGGGACTTGGGATTGGAACACGATCTGCCCTCCGGTTTTTGTTTTACAAACGAGGCAACGATCTGAGACGGCCGAGTCAAGGCGTTTACGTAGATTGCAGATTACAAGACTTTTGGATCACAGCCTTGCCAGTGTCGGAACTGTGCCGGAGGCCAGGAGCATAACGGAGTCATATCCAGGGAAAAAAAACATAGGCCCAGGGGTGTTCGTTAGGGGGCATGGGGAAGCTAGAAACCCACCCGATTAGCCAGGATGCAGGTTGCTCCACCTGGAAAGCTGCCAAAGTTAGACCAATCTTCTATGGCAAGCTTTGGAGGAAAGGAAAAACAAACCCAAATAAAAATAAAATAAGAATAAAAATTGGGTTTAACGAAGCTTTGGATGCCACGAGCAATTGAAGTTTCTAGAAAAGCATTTGTAGTACAAAGAAATGAAATGAAAAAGATGTAAAGTTTAAGTGATTAAACCCAGCAATGATGCAGTCTCGGGGCAAAATAAAATAAAAAGGTCAGAATGCACCGGAGGGCACTCGAGGACTGTGATCGCCCGAGTCCACACCAGCTTGGAGGTGTTCGTCGGGGGTGGAAGCCGGATCAAGGGTTCCACTGCGCGTAAGGATGGGTCCAAATAACGCGTTCAGCTTGATGGCTGTGCACAAACAAAGAAATTATCAAGCTCCTGATTTTGGTGGTGATTGAAGCACCCTTAGTGGATAGAAAAAAAATTGGATTTTGATCCATTGCGCTGGTAAACAATTATCACGAAGGCCAATCATGAGAATGCCGGAGCACTAAAGTAGCAGGCGAGGGGAATTCATTGGTCTGGAAACTGGATAAGGAACAGCAGAACCGTTTAGCGTGTTTGGGAATGAATGTTCCCCTTTCCTGGCGTTGGCCCCACTCGAGCGCGAGGTCGGGCTCACGATGATCGTCGAAGGTAATTTCGTGAGCTTTGTGGTGGGTGTTTCAGGATGTGCAAGTTCCATCTGATCTGGTGGTTCGGAGGCAATTGAACTTCGTATTCGACGTGGCAATGCGTACATAGATCTGTTTGTTGAACTGGTTATTTGCCTGGAAGGTACGCAAGTTCCAATGGTGCATGCCAAAAAAAAAAAGGGGGCAAATGGACTCCGTTTCCGCGAGATCCATCCGAGGTCTCCACTGCGCTTCAAGGACCTTTGTTTTGATTTTTCGGTTTTTTTCGTGGGCCACGAATTATCTGGCACGCGATGGCGATGCGGAGGTTGTCCAAATACAGGGTAGGGAATCCTTCCATACCCTGCGCGGAGACTACAGTATGTGCACTGTATCTCCGTTGTTCATCTCTCCTTGACTCTATTCCCGAACGTTGAGCGCGGCTAAATGAAAAAAAATTGACGTTAGCCAATCAGACACGAACGGCTCGTATGGGACCATAATTAATTTGCAATAATGCTTCGAGGCGTCTGGTCTAGACAAGTTTGCTGCATGACACGAGGTGATATCACACTTAGTCCCATTAATAAGTGGGCTGGAACCAACGCGAAATCTTCTTAAAGGAGCAACAATCTCCGTGAACCATCGATGGTGACTCCACCTGGGGGAGGGGAAACAGGTACACGGGGCCGTTGACAGGTCTAATTGTGTCGCGACTCGTCATTCGATCAGGGTCAGTAAGTTTCTTTGACAGAAATGCTAATGCAGAGTTTGGAGGCGCAGAAAGGTGGAGATGAGTGATTGGGAGAGCGCAAGATAGAGAAAGATGGAGAAAGTGAGAAGAACAAGGGAAAAAATGTGCAAACATTCCACAATATCCATTCTCCATACTATATCTGAAATTCTTTGTCTCTTTTTTTTCGTTCCACTAAATACCATAATTATGACCTTAAGTTCAAATCCCATGCAATACGAACCCCATTCTATCATGTCTTTGCGTTCACATTCACGGTTTTCTACGGGAAGAACAATCAGGCTAATCCAATCGCCATGAAATCTTTCCTAACCTCGGTCTATGACTCAGCTAATGATCAGCTTCTTGAATCTCAAGATGCATCAAATTGAAGATGCATCAACCTACAGGGAAAAAAGAAGAAAGTGAGATCTGCGAGCATCCCTGGTTTCACCGCATAAATCCAAATCGCCACCAGAGCGGAGACCCTGAACCCGCAGATCCTCACAATGCTGGACCACCCTCCCCACGTTCTGTTCTTCGATACGTTTGGCACCGTCGTGGAGTGGCGGTCATGTGTCACAAAAGCCCTGAGCGATGCGGCTCAGCAGATACTTGATAATCCAAACAGGGATCTTCCAGCTGATGTCCGCCAGCGCGCCGCTGCACTGAACCAGTCAGATTGGCTTGCTTTCGCCGAGGAGTGGCGTTTATCCTACGGCGTCTTTACCCGCACTTTTGATCCTTCTAAGGAGTTCGTGTCAGTAGATCAACACCATCACCGCGCACTACAGGACCTTCTCAAGCAACGAGGCATCCGAGAGCTATTTGACGAAAGTCAGCTATGGGAGCTCACGTTGTGTTGGCATCGGCTCACCCCATGGCCCGATAGTGTTGCCGGATTGGACTTGTTGAACACAAAGTTCATCACTTCGACTTTATCAAATGGGAATGAGTCATTGCTTAAGGATCTAAAGCAACATGGCTCTTTGCCTTTTACTCAGATCGTTAGCGCCGAGCACTTTGGCGCATACAAACCCTCGCCAATGGTATATTACGGCGCAGCGAATCTCCTTGGCCGTGATTCAACCCAGTGTACCATGGTAGCGGCACATTTGAGTGACTTGAAAGCAGCTAAAGGCTGTGGCTTCCAGACCATCTATGTGGAGCGCGAGTCGGAGGAGGCTTGGTCCAGCGATCGCGTTGCGCAAGCTAAAGAAGAGGGCTTTGTCGACATTTGGGTCGGGTTGAATGAGAATGGATTTTTGGAGGTTGCTCGAAGATTGGGAATTAAAGCAGAATAACGAATTTCATTCAATCTCAGTACAATAATCTAGCATGTTATGAATTTAATCATATATTCGCACGTCGAGATCTTAGTGAGACTGGATGACGCATCTGCTGCCGGATATAAAGCCAACGGATTTATAAGCCTCGCGGCCTGTCGCGGAAGACTTGCTAGAACACAACATAATATAAATTCGGAAGCATTTCAGTTTCCATTGCTTTTGAGAAATTCACAAATGATCAATTAAGAAACGTTCCATCATTTCTACGCACATACTGATTCACGTTACCGGGTTATTGCATTGAGTGTCGTCATGACTGAAAAAGTGAGTCTCGAACGAATCCTTAACAGCATAGTTTCCATAGCCTTGGACTTAATTTAAGCAGGATCCCAAGGCTTATCAGTATGCCGACTCAGATGGTCACTTCCGGCGCAAAGATTCGGCTTTTCGGTCCTGGGTGTCCCGCAATGCATCGGCTGAATTCCCCGCCGAAAAAGGTCGCTACGTGCTTTACATCAACTACGGCTGTCCTTGGGCACATCGCGCCAATCTAGTCTGGACCTTGAAGGGGTTGCAGGATATCATTCAGAAGGTAGTCCTGGACCCGGAGCTGGGTCCGGATGGCTGGTTTTTCTCGGGTCGGTGGGGATCTGCTGAAAAGGATCCCTTATATGGGTTCAAGTTTTTGAAGGAACTGTATTTCAAAGCAGATCCGAAATACGAAGGACGGTATACGGTCCCGACTTTGTGGGACAAGAAGAAGGAGACAATTGTCAACAATGAAAGCAGCGAGATTATCCGGATGTTATACACCGAGTTTGACGACTTTCTACCCGAGACCTTGCGTGAGGTCAATAGTCCAGGTGGCGGATTATATCCTGAGCATTTGAGGAGCGAGATCGATGCGATGAATGCATGGGTATATCCTCAGATCAATAACGGAGTTTATAAGACAGGGTTTGCTGCTAGCCAGGAGTCGTATCTCGAGAATATCTACCCGCTTTTCGAGGCTTTGGATCGCATTGAGGCACATTTGGGCCAAGCGGGACATCAGCCATTCCTTTTTGGCGAGCATATCACCGAGGCTGACATTCGTCTGTACACGACTATTGCCCGATTCGACGTGGCCTACTATCTGATCTTCCGATGCAATTTGAAAATGATCCGACACGATTACCCACTTCTTGACCGCTGGTATCGAAGGCTCTACTATGATGAATCGGAGTTGACTAGGGGAGCATTCAGACAAACGACTTTCTTTGATGCTGTAAGTAGATTGCGAGGTATACGATGATGTATTATTTTGTGCTAACAGCCCTTAGATCAAGTTTGGGTACTGTGTTGCTACGGGACAGAAAGCTGGCAATTCCCAGTTGGTGATTCCTGCTGGACCTGTCCCTGACATCCTACCCCCAGACCAGAGTACATAGGACCCCAACCACTTGAGTAGTCCACGGGTGAAATTGGTTCATTCTTCGTCTCAATTTGACCTGGTATATACAGAAAATTTTCAAAGGAATCTTTCAGATAACTCTCACAACTCCCGTACCTGCCCAATTACCAGATAGTCACCAAGTAGAGGACTAGAAAATAGTTCCCTTGGTCTGCTTAATATTCTTGACATTAATGTCCTTGATCATCATCATAAAGAACAGGGCCAAAGTCATGATAGCAGTACCAGCAATCAGCATGCGCTTCTGTGTAGCCGCATAGGCATACATGATGGCAGTTCGAGTCTCAGAGCCCATGGGGTAGCTCAGCTGCAGAGGAAGACTATCATAGATTTCCTGCCACTGATCAGCGCTGCTCTCAGGAAGCATAGACTGGAGCATGCCAGGCAGCGTATTAGTCCAGATAGCTCCAGAGATACTGCCTCCGACAGAGCCTCCAATGTATCCGAACAGACCCAACAGCGCCAAAAGAGCGGCAACATCATTATGATCAGAAGCCGCCACCAGAGCAATCTGCTGAACAAGGATCATAACACCGCCACCGAGCGCAATGAAGATCTGGCACATGATGATGTACCCCAAGCTGTGGCCCGGGCTGCGGAAATAGATCATCAACCCGACACCGAGCATATACAGCGGAACACCCCACATCAGAACCCATTTGAAACGACCAGTGTACCTGATGAGGGCTCCCACGATAAAAGCTCAATGCCAGAGGTAATGTCGAAGATACTGGAGATGTAACCAGCAGAGGCCACCGAGGTGTAATAGACCACCTGGAGATAGGAGGTGAAGCAGCAGTAGTAGGCAACTTGGTAGGTAAAATCCAGCAGGCAAGCACCGGCAACGGTTCGGTTCTTCAGTAGATGCCAAGGCACAAAGGGCTGGCGGGCACCGAATCTCTCCCAGAAGCCAAAGATGATCAAGAGGGCAAAGCCAACGACAAGCATCGCAATAATATAGTCGGTTGCCCAAGCCTGGCTAGAGGAGGATGCGATCGTGAACGACAGTAGAAAGAGAACAAGGCCTGCACATAGAAGGACCACGTCAACAACTACCAACACACATTAACTTAGAGAATCCGTAAAAAAATGAAAGATCGGGCTTACTGTCAAATTCAATCAAGTAATGCCAAGTACTTTGGCTCCAGGTACGGCCGCTTGGTTTTCTCAACACAAGCCCATTTTTCTGTGCCTTCCGCTTGCCCAGTTGCATCATGACCACCATGGGAACAGCAACAAAAGGAAGAACAATAGCCCATGCACCATATCCCCAGCGCCAATTTTTATCATGAATTGTGTCAGCAGCAGCAGGACCGCCGAATGCCGTGATCATATAGGGAGAAGACGTAAATGCGAAAGCGAGACCACGATTGCGCAGCGAGGATGTATCAGATGTTACCACATCTATGCAGAAGATCATGCCGGTAAATCCAACGGAATAAAATATCTGCATTCGAATTGTAGTTAGCCGCAGGATTCGATCTGGGAAAAGATGTTATGGGTGCCAAGCCTACATTTGCTGCAGCGTAGAGCTCAAAGCTGTTACAAGCTGCCATTAGGACCATGCCCAAGGTCGCAATCATCAGCATGAGCAGGAATCAAACAGTGCGATCCCACAAGTTCAGTATCTTTGCAACAGGAAAGTAGGTGGCACCTTGCATGACGCTGGATACGACACTGATGACGGGCACGGGAGTGGTCTTGAAAAGCACTGGATACATAGGGGTCCAGGTTTGCAGAAAGCGAAGCCTCAAAGGCATTGCTAAAGTACAGGAGCCACATACTGTACATGCTATCAATTAGTATATTGTTCCAACCTTGAAAAGTTCTTGCGATCTCCCTGGGGGACACTAGAATAACTTGCCTAATGTAAACCACAATCAATGAAGACTTTGACCACGATAAAGTCATAGCTTCGGCAATTCTGACACCATCCTGCGCATTCTGATCTGGTACATCGTCAGGGTTTTCAAAGTCGGGCGTATGCTGTTCATCCTGTCTCTCAACCTTTATATTGGTCTCACACTTGGAGACGTTCGCTTCTTTTATAGTAGGGGACTGCGCCATGATAACCAGAGAATTTGAATAAAAAGGAGCTGGCTATTATATATGAGAGTGGGGAGAAATGGGAAAAGGAACAACAGGCAACCCACGCAGAAAGATACTAAACAGATGCTTTAAGTAATGACACCAGAAGACAGAAATTCTTCATACAGGACATTTCTCTTTCCATAGTAATCTTAAGCGAACCAGTGCCAAGGGTTGGCAAAAACCTAACCAACGTATCTAGTATCTCTGAAGTTCCCACTAAGGTCACAAAGGGGTGCGCCTAGTGGTCAAAAGAAACACGAGCAGAAAAAAGAAAACCTTGAAAAGAGCCATAATCTAATCTGATCCGGAACTTTCGCGTCTTAGCAATTAATCCCTCAGCATTGGCATCCTCTGGGTGCGGCCCATGTCCTGGAAATATGTCGCCAAATTTCAAGTAGAAAAAGCGCCAAGGGAGACCGAAGCGCAAGAGCGGGTATTAGAATGCGACCGCAGGGCTCCGGGACAATGCTGATTTGACCTAAGATCTGGCGCCTAGAAATAATTCTCCATCGGAAGCATGGCGCCAAGTAGAGTTTGTCACTGTTACTTCCGACCCGATGGCTGATGATCAGATAAGTTCGTTGAACATGTGACCTACTCTGCATCGTCCACATCAAGTGCTCACCTCTTCGTATTTGCAGTACATATTCCATCTCAGTAATGATTTAAGTACATACGACCATAGGGTGTGGAGAACAGGGCTTCCCGTCCGCTCAGCCGTACTTAAGCCACACGCCGGTTAGTTAGTAGTATGGTGGGTGACCACATGCGAATCCTAACTGTTGTATGTTTTTGTTCCTTATGTTTTCCTCTTCTTTTTAGTCTGTTAGGGAATCTCCCCTTGCCGCCCTACTCTTCAGGCCCTTTAGGCCCTTCACCTGAACGCCCTGAACACCACTATTTTACACCTGAATATCCTGCAGGCCCCTGAGGCGCTGACGTGGCCTTCCCCTCCCATGCTGATTTTTACTCACAGGTACGTTGTTTCGGTCACAACTCTTTGGCCTGTTCTTGGCTACATGGTCTACCAGTCTACAGTGGTGAGAATTTTCAATTACGTTAAATTGATACACTACTTCGGAAATCGATGTCACCACCTAGTATCCAATGAGTCGCGTTAGTGACAGGTCTTAGGCACCGAGACTGTATTGCATTGTAGTCAGAAAGGTCAAAATCTGACCGCTTTTCTACTATTTGACGCTAGTAGTCTTGGCGGACTAAGAAAATTATCAGATATGGTAGAAAGGGTGTGGATGTGCATGTATAACTAATTTTGAAAACTATGTGTCCGCACTGGGTGAAAATCCTGCGGGCCGGCGCGATTACCGCACAGGCAGCCCCACCAAGTATTAGTGATGTATTATTGGGCATGAGTGCAGGCTTTTGAAACACTGGTCTCTTGGCATCTGCACACTGTCTCGCCTGAGCTTTGTTGATTGGCTAATATATGAGATGTAGAACAATTGTGTTGACATGACACGTCTTCTTGTTACCTCTTTGTTTTTGGATTTAGTGGTCGCTGGTCGGCACGACACAGTTTCCTTCGCAGCACGCACGGCCATATTCCCGGCAGAAAGCCGCAAAATAGTTTCACTCCGGGGGATCCGGAAACGGCACCCACATCTGACGTCGGGTCTTAAAAATGCGCTTTAACTAGCTACAGTATCAGGCCAATCAGACCCACTATGAACGAGCTCGGTGACATTATGACTCAAGAATCAGTCATCGCGAGCATTAGATGGCAACGGTCATTAGGAACTACCGATATGGCGTCGCTAGTACGGATTCTTTCAAAAATCAGTCTTTATTCAAAATTGACTTATCATGCCATCCCACCTAGGCCTCTATCCTTAACTAAATTTAACTATCCATATCTTCGGTTCCTTGAGGATGTTTTAAATCGGGCGCTCCAATTCATTGTCAGGATGACAGAAAAGTAGTACAACGTGCATGGTTTATCGCCGAGAAAATTACACGAGTGATTCTTTTTGTCAAGTAGGAATTTTTAAGCTCCTCCTAAATAATGATATGATATTCTTAGATCATAGCGAAGCAGACGAGTCAGTCCGCGGTGTATTTAATCGAACCATGTCCTCGTATAATTTCATTGGTGGAAGCTTATGGAATGGTTTGTATTAAGCCGTAGTGAGAAGAGCGGTAGCGTTGCCATCGTGTCGATGGACACAGATTTGATCAGGCCTCGGATGGTGTACCCTCGATGAATTGAGAGCATTTCCTTTGCCATTATCGTTTGGGTTGATGGAGTTTCGTGATTGTCGAACCAGAGACAATGTCCGATCAAGGGGTGGTTCTTCGACGGGACGAACACCTCACGCGGCTCATCTCTCTGACACTTCTCAAATGGCCGTAGTGGAAGAAGAGTTCTCTGTCTAAGTGCTCACCTACTCTTAGTGGTCGATCTATCACAACATTGACTCCGGAGCCCTTTTAGGAATATGCGGAAAAACCAGCAAATTTTATATCCTGGAAGCCGCTAACTCGCAAGGCTAGATGTACCAGCTTCAGGGACCACATAACTTTTTGGGAGCGGGCCGCAGCCAAAACTTCCACAACATAAGTCGAAAATTTCAGAGAGGGCTCTACTGGCTAGTCCTATTATTGTTGGACGGTAAATTTTTGGAAAGTTTCTTCCAATTTCGTGGAGATGGATTGCGATCTCGACAGAGTCGTTTAACAAACATAGGGGACCTCTTTCTTCATCATAGTTACAGCATCATCACATTCAATTCAATGTAAAACAACTTTACATCCCTCAGCGCTTGAAACAACAATAGTGAGATTTTGTTTTTCTTTTCCGGGTGTCAATGTCGGGGCCTCTGGCGCTTTACTAAGGCCTGGGAATGTCTGAATGAGGCGGACTAATCCATATGATGCCTCCGTGAGTGCAAAGTCTTCTATAATCGGCATTAGTATAAGCTTCAAAAGTTCCGCGAATGCTAGATCTTACTTCCAAGGCATAACCTTGGTCCACCGTGGAAAGGCATAAAAGCAAATCCAATGTTCTTCAGTTCAGGCCCTTCCCACCTTTCTGGACGGAATTCATTTGCATCTTCGCCGTATAATTCTTTATCACGATGCATGTGATAGGCTGAGAACCCAACCCCAGTCCCTTTTGGAATGAGGACAGGGGACTCGCCATCCGTTCCACCACCCTTTGGTAAATAAGTGGTGTTTCGAGCAATTCGGACGTTTACCGGAATTTGGCTGTACAATCGATTTGCTTTCAGATGTCAGTTAGACAAGTTTTTGACTTTTGGTGAGTTATCGAATGCTCACTCTCATTGAGGACACATTTAAGGTAGTTCATCTTGGCGATGTGGGCTCTCGTCAGCTTGACTCCGTCTTTGGTGAAAGACAGCACTTCTTCACGAAGACGCCCCAGTGCGGCCGGGTGACGGACTAGTTGATAACTGCGGCACATGAGCGATTTTTCTTGCAAGCGGTAATTTGCACACTTTACCATGCCCAGGACATTAAACAAGCGGTAGTATCTCTACCCGCCAGCAACACGTTCATAAGTTGATCGCGAACAAGCTTGGGATCCTGCAATTCTTTGAAAAGATCAAGAATAAATGGGTGGCGTTGGACAGCAGCCTCTTCTCCATTTTCCTTCATGTCTGCCAGAGCATAATTGACGTAATGACTAGCATAATTATTGACCAAGGTACAGGCTCGAAGGTATGCAGGGGGGGTATAGATCCAACACCAGTCGGCCAGTCTCATGCGCATCGCTGAGATCAATGATGTATAGTCAAATGTACTGGCGAATTCATCGTGATCACTTTGATTGAGGCTTGTAGAAGGCTCCCCAAAAATCAGGGAGATAGTGGTGGCTAATGTGAAGCGGAAGAAAGCGGGCTGAAGATCAACAACTCCCGTAGAAGAATGCAGACTACCTAAAAAGTCATCGACAGGACCTTCAAAAACCGATGTATCTTGATACTGCATTCGCACGAACTGTCGACGAAGAGTTTCTCGCGAATTCTTCCAGGCTGGGCCATCCTGAGTGAATATACCATGGCCAATCATAGGCGAAAGCGCATTCCGACTGCTGCCAAGTTCCCATTCTATTATGACATACGGTTATAAAAAAAAAAAAAAAAAAAAAACCTCAAAAAAAAAAAACCTCAAAAAAAATTCGAGACTGAGTTTGACTAGAGACGCTTACCATTGAAGTGCGTCTGGAGCATGGCCTCCAGATTCCTGGGATCCATAGTAAAGTAACTAACCTGACCTAGCAATTTGGCTTGAAAAGTTGGGCCAATTTTGTGCTTCTGGAAGTACTGCGCTTGGTAGTCCAGCAGGTTCCCATTTACCAGGGCTTTGTATTGATTCTTGAAAACGTCGATAGCCAACGGCCATTTGTACGGTAGTGTTTTCCGGATGGGCTGGCAGCCATGCATTTGACCGAAGAGCTTGTTGGTCTAGATGTCATGTGAGTCTAAATATCAGCAGAAATGTGTGGGCGTCTGACTTCATTTTGGCGACGCCTTTGGATAAAGAAGAAGGCCCACCACGAAAACACAAGGATCAAAAGGCCAACGCGCCAAGGACTGAGAGAAAAAGCCGAATCATTCATATCGAGTGAGACGTATCGAGGATTTGACTTGGAATTGTATTTGGAAAAAACGGAAGAAAGGATCAAAAAGTATTAGAGCCTGAGATAAACCTTGTAATAAGAACAGAGAGATATTATTTCGTACCAGAAGGACCAACTGATCAGGACATGAACGCACCTCCGTATTAGTATTTCCTGGCACAATTGCGTGTCAAACCCCGCCCGGCGCACTCAGCTGAGAAAATGGGAAAGAGAGGTGTTGAAGCGGCACGTTAGCGCCACGTAAGCGCTTTAGCGCTGCGGTAGCGTTGCTTGAGCGATTTATCTCATTGCGGGCTTTGAGACTAAATGGATAAAATCCCTTATTCCATTGTCATCCCAACAATCCCTTGCTTCCTGAAAGGACAAGCAGCTCCTCAGACTAACCATTGGAGGTAAAAGTTCTGTTGGTGATGGTGGGATCGGCAATTGCTGTTCTTGACCACCCGTTTCGAAACCCGTGACCCACTCAGCTTCATGCGGAATGTGATGAGATGTACCTTAGCGCTCCCTTAGGGCCGCATAGCCTAGCGTTTACCCTTTTCTTATGCTGCTGCTGCTGGTCGCTACTGCTGGTCGCTACTGCTGCTGCTGCTGTAGAGTAATACTAGTATAATCATGGAAAAGTGGGAGGAAAGAATGTAAACCTCGGGTCGGACTGCAGCCTGTTCAAAACATGTTTTTTAACCCTCTCGACAGAGCCCGGTACAGTGAGACGGTCTAGGTGATACTCTCCCGCGCGCCCTTCAGCCTCGAGGGCCAAGTAGCCTGGGGCATAAAGCTCAACATCATCCATCCATTGCTCTCGGTCACATAAGTTCATCGTTGGTGGAAGTTGGTTGGCGGCGTTAGCTTGACAGAGAATATCGATGATCGGTAGGTCCATGTCAAGTCTGATATTCTGCATTAGCTTGTTGGTCTGTATTGGTAAGACGAAGGATACTCACGGTAGATTTTGGTGTCTATAGCCACCCTGAACATGACGGATATTATTAAGACCCATCATTTCAGAAGCGCTGATATATGGCATTCGCATATTGAACGGGCGGATGTGGATGGCATCATTAACAGCTCCATTTATTTCATACTCAACCATTGTCAGACGGCCATTTCTCAGGCCTTCTTCATCAACCAACATATATGGGCCTGCATAACCAAGATAGAGGACGGTGCCAGTATGTGTGAGATAGATACTGCTGAAGTTTGCGGTCTCTAGATCCTGCCATGACGGAAAGTCCTCTATTGAAGGATCGGTGGTGGTTGCTGGATTTAAGATAGCCTCTAAGGGTATGTAATTATCGAGTAGACAGTGCCCAGTCTCGATATCATAGTTATACAGCAAAATGGCGAATTTTACCCATCGCGCCCGATTGGCAGCATGGGCCTCGTCAACAGGGGCGAGGGAAATCAGGCTGTTGGTTTTGCTTGGCTGAAGAGTGTCTGCCAATGCCTCCGCTGGATACCGAAGGCCTTCACTGGGTTCACTCAGGGATCTCGGCCCCTCCGTGCCTGGAAGACCCACAGGCGCACGTGATTGATACGACTAAATACAATAATTAGTTAGTCCAATAAACTTCGGAGATTTGACGGGGTTAGATTCACATCACGGAGTTCCTGTGTAGCCGAAGCCCATTTTTCCACGAGTTGCCGCCGATGGCGTAGCTCGTATTCCCCATCGTTGGAAACACCTGCGTCTGCTGCAGCAACCCAATTTTCCTAACTGCAAGTTAGTACTGACTGAAGGCGTGGCTATCAAAAAATATATTCTTATGAAAACATACCTGTACAAAAAGTAGCCAGCCCTTGACTTCCTCCTTGATCTGGTCCAAAGACAAATCTGTTTCTGGGTGTGGTTTGATGGACCTGGGAATTCCCCCAGGCCAGTGTTGAACGGATCTCGGCATGGCTAAGATGTGTGAGGGGTCTAAGAATGAAGGCTTCGATGATTGAATAAGCGGGTGCTAAGTAGATGAAAAGGCGCTGGTCACACCTGGTATTTTATTTTGATACGTGTGCCGTGTTTTATTACATCCCTGGACGCGGTTTGGATTTTTTTTTGCGTAAATTACAATACACGCACAGATCGATGAGTTATCTGATTCTTGCTAGAGTTATCTGATTATTTTCAAAGTTATCTGATCCGTCGCGCCTGGTTCATGTCCATATCTGAATATGCCATCTTTTCGAATTCCTGCGATTTTCAAGGGTTGGCGCACTTACCGTGAGCTTCAATGTTTGTAAAGATTTCCCATGCTCTCCAACGACCCGCAGTGAGCACACCGACCATTTAACCACGGGTGCAGTTGGAAGTTTCTCGATTTCTCACCCCTTGGCCCTGCCCAGCCCTGTAATTCGTGGAACACTATTGTGAATTGTTCTTCTCACTCTGTCGGGGGTACTGGAGCACGTTAATCTGCATCTGCCCTCTCGTTTATAGAATGGGGTAGAAATGGGCTGGGCAGCATCATATCTTCGGTTCTTCCAGTAGTTCTTCAATTGAAAACATTGGCTGGTTTGGTCTTCTCCGCGATCATTCTAACGTGTCGAGTGCCAGGCACTAGAGGTAAACATACAGGCTCGGTATTTGGCATCGTAGATTGAAGGAGTTTCAGGACCAGTGCGGGTCGAATAAGCTTCTTCGAGCTAATCAACATTTTCAAGTTTAGCCAGGACTGCGCGGGAGTGCCAGAAAGGCAAAGTGAAATCAAGCACGCTTTGGTCTGACAGCCCTACATTCATCAGGGTCATATCTGTCGTTATCTCAATATTAAAGGGGTGCATTACGTGGTCTTGCAGCGACGGGTCATTGACGGACGTTATGTGAAGTCCTGGCATGCTCCCAACGTCCGGCTTGCTGATGCCGAGGTTTGACTCTCGTCTCTCGTTCTCGGACAGCCTCTCCAGTAGGACGCAGTGCCTGTCCAGGTCAAGGAGTGACATATTGAGATGAGTTCTTTCTCGGCCAGTCTCCTAGGATATCTGCGTAATGCCCAACGAATTGTGAGAATCTGCTAGGTATGAGCGAACTGGTAAGTGAGATCTGCTATTCAAGGGGAAACATCTAAGTAGTGGGCTACTTGGTGCTTCCATGAGTCGGAGCGAGCTGAAAATTCTCTTATCCTCAATATTTTTGTTGTATAAAGTCATGTCATATGATGGTTTTATTGCAACATACATTATGCTCAAGTTACTTGAATGTATCCTCACTGTCATCGGCTGCAGACCAGGAGAGATACTTGTTTCGATGGTTCTCAGATCTAGATATATCAGGTGACTTTTCAAAATCAAGGTACCGAGCAAAAAGGATTGGATATCTGGACATACGAATATCCTAGGTATTCAACTATCGTGACTGAAGAACGGATAAGTGTGAATGGGAGAAATGCAATATTTACTAATATCAATTTACAATATTGTTACCGTCTAGACCCAAACCAGACTGGTTTATAGAGAATATTCAGCAGTACTCACGTAAAATGTGCTATTGTGAACCTGGGAAGAGATGCATAGAGATTAATTTGGGGATTTGTCACGAGACATCAGCAAAGCACCGCTTTCATATTATGTGGCTGTGCGGTTCATCTTAATCTTATTCAATCGACATGTTATAGCGAGTTGGGTCGACCTTACACAGCCGTGATTGTTGACCAATATAAGCTACATGATATTTAATTCTCAGGGACCAGACACTATTAAAGCCCCCTTGAGAGATGTCCAGGGTGACCATATGCCACTAATTAGGATATATGATTAGTTGGCAGTTGACAGAACGACTAGCGTTTCTCATCACCATGGTGATGATAATAACAAAGGCAAAGAGGCCTGGGATGCAGGCCAAAATTTCTGCATATGGCCTAATAATTAACGGCTCCATTTTGCACCTAGCTCCTACGCAATCTAATTCGGATGTTTGCTATTTCCTTAAATGATGTACCCGGGTCATATGCATGTTGATGCCACAGTGGCTACATGAGTTGATATGATTGGAATGACAGCTGCGGTCCTATTTTATGCGGCCTTATTTTAAGCTCGCTGCTTCCGCTAAGGTAGCTGGAGAGACGCTAGCAGAAGTTGTCCCTTATCAAAAAATAAATAAACTTGAGAAGAAAGACAAACAAAGAAAGGGTCATATTAATTTGAGTAGAAAAAGAAACCAACCAGGACAGGAAGTGACAAGCTAGACTAGGCAAGCAAAGACCAGGGGTGGATTAAACCAGGGCGAGACAATAGCGGACCGCCGAATGCCATATGGCAACTCCATCTTAACGGCGGAGAAGTACGGGAGGATCCGTGACCCCCCTGGCTCCAGAAAAAGACGAAGGGAATGGAATTGTTCTTCCTTTAGCCCCCTTTCTTTCTCCATCGGGCCTGTCCCACTGAGCCGGTCAGCCTTGGCCATCGCGGGAGAACCAAGACCTTGGAATATGCAACATGAAGAAAGAAAGGGGGCGAAAGTGATCAAGAGAAATGGGTGTAAATCGTTACGATATTGGGGTCCAGCACTAGTTCAGATGACCCAGACGTATGGAGTACGTTAAAGGATTCGTATGAGCCAAGCAATAACTATTAAATCCAACGAGGCTGGGTTCAATCCTAATACCACATAGGGAGTAGGTGCGAATAAAGGAAATTTCCTAGAAAAATCAAAGACAACACAACAGGAAAAAGGAGATCCATTCCGGGACCTTTGAATTTAGTGCACGATGGGTCACATCGTCATCATGCGGGTCCCAGCTGGTCGACTAAGACCGAAAGTCCAGAGCTTGACGAAAGATTCTCCGATGACCCAAGCAGTTCCCCATCGTGGGCGCGATAGCGCATCCCAGTCCTGTAGCCCCGGGACACGGGAGCAGCGTGCCGGACGCTAAGGAAGGCGGACACATTGGCCCCATTGGTAGACCAAGCGGCTCGGAAGAGAAATTAAACTGGGTGGTTCTCCAAACATAGAGGGACTCCACCGTGCACCATCCAAGGCAAGCCTGAGAGTAGATCTATCAACGGTAATTCACGCGCCGTTCCGCGGGTGGATACTTTTCCTACCGTCACCGGTGAAAGAACACAACGTAAAACATAACACAAAACATAAGAATTAAGACTCTCGAGCGACACGAACTGCTTTTGCAGACTATAGGACTTGTTTTATATAAAAATAGAGAATTGATAAGTGTTGGTTGTAAAACAGCAAATTGATTAGAGAGTTGGCAAAACTAACTAATATAGGCCCTTAATTTAGTATGATATTACCCCTGCTAACCGCTCTTATTCTGGTGCGCAAACAACACAAAAACTCTTTCCCGCAATAACACTCCCCACCAGAGTGCTGGTTCCATGGAATCATCCGATCCGTTAAGGTTTGAATTGAGAAAGAAGGAAGAAAGTTCAAGGTTAAGATCAAGAATATACAATTATTAAAAAAAAAAAAAGGGGGGGTGGTCAAGAGAGATTGGAAGAATAATGGTCCCAAGAGTCCTCAAGGGACAAGAGAACTGTGGAAACTAAACCAGTTCGAGCTTGGCTTGAACCTTTCGGTGTGATAGCCATCACCCCCGCCCAACAGACTAGATGCTAGTCTCATGTCATCGAACTTTCCGTAACTTCCTGCGCGAGGGCCCTGGAATATAGGTGAATAATGAAACGGTGGATTGTGGATCCCTAGAGAATTTCTATGGAGTAAAACGTATATGCTTAGGGCCGGCACTTATATTCCCACGTGCTATAAGCCATTTTAATTTTAATCAAGAAGCTCCCGAGCCGGATGGTGCCCTAAGGGGAATAATAGAGGAAAAAGGCACGGACTCGCTTAGCTGGAAGCTCCCGCGGCTCCACCGGGGGAACAAAGCAGCTTCCTGTCATGGTTTGGTGAGGGTTTGGTCCAATCTCCTCTTTCTGGGCCGTTAGCTTCTGGGCCCGGAATCTTTTTACCCACTCGACTTGCCCTGTGCGAGATTTTTCTTTTTGGTTCCCTCTTCCCCCCTTTTTCTTGCTGGTGTTGCCCGGTGGGGTGGTGGGGGGCGGAGAACGAGAGCGAAAGAGGGCTTATAACCTATCTTCCGGCGATATTTTTTTTTCTTTTCTTTTTCCCTTTTCGAATGAATACTTTTCATAAAAACTGACGAAGATCTGACACTCATTCTAGCACGTGAATGCATAAAGATGAG
Organism: Penicillium sp. IBT 16267x; assembly: GCA_028828865.1. Lineage (NCBI taxonomy): Eukaryota > Fungi > Ascomycota > Eurotiomycetes > Eurotiales > Aspergillaceae > Penicillium > Penicillium sp. IBT 16267x. The sequence goes on along the minus strand of JAQJZQ010000005.1, from coordinate 4,360,085 downwards.
TTCTTAAAGACAGATTTGGACATTGGTGTGTGACAGTGGGGGAAACTCGGGAAACTACGAGTCCGTTTCTTAGAGAATATCATTGCTTTAATATACATTCCATCGATCGAACTTTTTAGGAGAAAAATCTGAAATCCAATCCTATAAAATAATGGCGCATACACCAATCATCATATGTATTTTTCCAATTTTCTTTTTTTTTTTTTTTTTTTTTTTTAGTAAGGGATCATTTCCCGCATTGCCATTCTTTTCGCCCCTGTGGAAGAACCCAATCGAATCTAATGATCTCATGAGACTGTCAGAACTTGCCATACATATTATGTTCTATGAAACGTTTGAATGATCTAGTATATAAGTTTATTCTAAAAAATGTGTCTCTCTTCCCGAGACGGTCTTAAAGAACTGGATAGGAAACTCGGCCGACTGGGTATACATAATCTATTTTATTAAATGAGGATCGATTTGATGTCACTAAGGGATTATTTTTGTATGAAATCTGATTTTGGATTTTGATTTTGATTTTGATTTTGATTTTAAATTTTGAAATTGATGTTTATTCTCGTTTTTGATTGATTTATTGATTTAATTTTCTCTAGAGATGCTTTAAACATTAGGTTCCAAAAGGGTTGCTTAACCCCTCCCACACCCAGTTCTCTCTTCTCTCCTCTTCCTCCACTTAGTTCCAGCCACTTTCTACCCGGATCAGACTTCGCACAACTTGGGCCCCCTCTTTTCCCTTTTTCCCCCCTTCACATAACTTCTCTTTCTTTGCGTCATTTGGGAGATCAATTGGGGTCCTTTCTGCTTTGACACCGCCGACACCCCTCTTGGGATTCTCAATACCCCTCTTAACCCCTTCCCGAACCCCTGCTTGACCACTCCCGAAAACCCACTCGTCATGTCGGGGAAAATGACATTGTATAAGTTGGTGGTGCTGGGCGATGGAGGTGTTGGAAAAACAGCTCTCACCATTCAGGTTTGTCTTCACAGCTCCCGACCGTGATCTAGGGGAGAATTCCAAGGGAATGCCGGGAAACTGACATTTGAGTTCACCCGCAGCTATGTCTCAACCACTTTGTCGAAACCTACGATCCCACCATCGAAGACTCCTATCGCAAACAAGTCGTCATTGATCAACAGTCGTGTATGCTCGAGGTGCTGGACACGGCGGGCCAGGAGGAGTACACTGCACTGCGGGATCAGTGGATTCGGGATGGAGAGGGCTTCGTACTGGTCTACAGCATCACATCGCGCGCCTCCTTTTCACGTATCACCAAGTTCTACAACCAGATCAAGATGGTCAAGGAATCATCCAGTTCCGGCTCGCCCTCCGGTCCCAGTTACTTGAGCTCTCCCATGCAAGCGTCCGGAGGACCGTCGCGGCCCGTGCCCGTTATGCTAGTCGGCAACAAGAGCGACAAGGCCGTGGAGCGTGCGGTTTCCGCACAGGAAGGACAAGCACTTGCCAAAGAGCTGGGATGTGAATTCGTCGAGGCTTCCGCGAAGAACTGCATCAACGTCGAGAAGGCCTTCTACGATGTCGTGCGCATGCTGCGCCAACAGCGGCTACAGCAGCCGGGTCGGAATCAGGACCGTCGCCAGCCTGGAGGTCGCGACCGCGATGCTGGCCCTGAATATCCCAAGTCTTTCCGTCCGGATCGGTCTAGACATCGCAGCCGACTCCAGTGCAGCATCCTGTGATCGGCCGGGTCCGTCCGGGGAAAGGAGAGCATTGAACATCCTGCGATAGCGATATTGATGCTCTCGTTTGCTCCTTTTTATTTCTTATTTCTTTTTCCTATTGGTCTTGGGTGCATCTGGAAGGGTGGTTCTGTCTTTTGGTTACGACCTTTGTTCGGCGTCAGGCCTCTTCTCTCGCTTCCTCTCCTCATATATACACAAACACACTCTCACAACCCCATTCTTCGTCTCTCTTGCTTTGCTCGCCATTCCAGAGCTCCTACGGGTGGAGACTAGTGTCTCTTTCGGCTCCCACACACACTTCTCTGCCGATCCCTCTTGGTTTTGGGCCATTGAGGGGGCACCCCGCCACTTGAGCTGCGGGATCCACCGCGCCACGCTGGTTTGCACACCTTCGCCAGCTCCCCCCACCAATTTGCGGGAGGCAATCAGCCATGAGAGTTTACAGCGAAGGATGATTGGGGGTTGTCTTGCATTCCATTGGAGCACCAGACGCCACAAACAACCAAAAAAAAATTCCTTGGCGACGAAGCCAGAAGATCGCAGTCGCGCATTAGCAGGCATTTCGATATGATACCCTACGACTGAGCTTGTTTCTCTTTCTTTTGAATTTTTGTCGGCCATTTAAGCAAGTATATAGACAATACAGATCTTTCTATCTAATGGTCAATCTCATCTAATATGGCAAAATACTGAAAATCTCGAGCCAATTACATTGTCATTGCGAAGGCGATAGCTTCTCGCACTAGCTAGAAATTGCCCAAAAGTAAGGTCCAGTCTCAGCCTCTATTTGCCTCACGAACTATCGGGTCCCACTTCACGCCTCGTGGGCTTTTTTTTTTTTTTTTTTTTTGGATGGGACGTCCCTATACAAAGCGGGTACTTAGTCCCACCGCTAGCTTTCTCGGCTACACATGTACCACTCGGGTACCGTGGTGCGGGGAAAGGACGGGGCCCTCGGGGCCAACTCTCCCCCGCATTTCCAGCTTTCGCTTTAAATGTCCTCTAGGCTTCTAAGGGGGGACAAAGGAGATGGAATGCATCTCCGCGAGCGGATCAAAACCGAAACTTACACCCTGATTCTGAAAAAGCACGTACGGGCACGTACGTGCGATAACAGCCCGGTCCAATCAATCGCAAGTTGATCCATCCCAAACATGACGCCACACCCACAACAGATAGCGCTGGAACAGTCGCTTCGTGATCCGGATGGATTTTGGTCTGGTCCAGCAGAGCGGCTCCACTGGCACCGTAAGCCATCCAGAGCTCTGACGCTCCAATCCAAGACTCTCCCTAGCGGGGTCAAGCATGAACATTGGTCCTGGTTTGCCGATGGTGAGATCTCCACGACCTATAACTGTGTAGATCGTCATGTGCACAATGGTCTTGGAAATCAGGTCGCTATCATTTGGGAGTCACCGGTCACACAGACCACGGAGAGGTTCACCTACAAACAATTACTGGATGAAGTCGAGGTTCTTGCGGGGGTGTTACGCGAGGAGGGGGTCCGCAAAGGCGACGTGGTGATCATCTACAGTACGTAGTACAAGCTCCACCTAGCTTCCCCCAATTGGGAACGCCATGTCTTATCTGCTAAACCATTTAGTGCCCATGATACCCGCGGCGCTCATCGCCGCGCTTGCAATTGCCCGGCTGGGCGCCATCCATGCAGCTGTGTTTGGCGGGTTCGCCGCCCAGTCGCTAGCGCAACGCATTGAGGCTGCACGGCCCCGCGCCATCATGACCGCCTCATGCGGTGTCGAGGGCTCCAAGGGCCCCATTCCATACCGGCCGCTAGTGGAAGGGGCGGTGTCGGCGAGCAAGTTCAAGCCCAGCAAGGTAATCGTGTGGCAGCGAGACCAACTACGCTGGAATTTCCCTGATAAGCTCGGTGGCCAGCGAAACTGGCAGCGACTAGTTAAGAGTGCTCGCATGCGTGGCATCCGAGCCGACCCGGTACCTGTCAAGAGCACAGATGGACTCTATATCATCTACACAAGTGGCACCACCGGATTGCCCAAGGGGGTGCTTCGAGAGGCCGGCGGTCACGCCGTTGGGCTTGAACTATCGATCCGATCTTTGTTTGGAATCAAAGGACCGGGCGATGTGATGTTCTGTGCCTCCGATATTGGTTGGGTGGTTGGACACTCGTACATTCTGTATGCACCGCTGCTGGTCGGCGCAACCACGGTTCTCTTCGAAGGCAAGCCTGTCGGCACGCCTGACGCTGGAATATTCTGGCGCATTATTGAGAAGCATGCGGTCAATACGCTGTTCACGGCACCAACGGCCATGCGGGCCATCCGCAAAGATGATCCGAATGACAAGCTCCTGAAGGAAGTTGGACAGCGTGGCGGGCTAAAGTCTCTGCGAGCGTTATTCCTCGCGGGTGAGCGAAGCGAGCCTAGTATCGTGAGCGCGTATCAGAGTCTTCTGGCACAGTTTGCGGCACCTGGTGCTCTTGTCGTTGATAACTGGTGGTCTTCTGAATCCGGATCGCCCATCACAGGATTGGCACTGAACAGCAGCGCCGCCGTTCCCAGCGCCATAGCTACAGGAGCCGACCGTCCACTTGCCATTCGACCCGGATCTGCAGGTCTTCCGATGCCCGGATTTGACGTACGCGTCGTCGATGATGAAGGTAATGAAGTTCCTCGTGGAACGATGGGAAACATTGCCATGGCTCTGCCACTAGCACCAACAGCATTCACAGGCCTTTTCCAAGATGAAGAGAGATTCTACCACGGATATTTAAAACGGTTTAATGGACGATGGGTAGATACTGGGGATGCAGGACTAATTGACGAAGATGGATACGTGCACATCATGTCCCGATCGGACGATATCATCAATGTAGCCGCGCACCGGTTGAGCACAGGTAAAGATTTCGTCGAGCTCCTCACACCCTAAAGTCAAAGTCAAAACTGATCCTAACCTTTCTGAAAGGCGCCATCGAACAAGCAATCCTATCGCACCCATCCATCAGCGAAGCCAGCATCGTCGGCATCCCAGACCCGCTCAAGGGCCAACTCCCCTTCGCATTCATTCAGCCTCGGCCTGGTACTGATTACCCTGATCCGTTGTCCGTAACACCAACGACGCAGCTCTTCAATGAAATAAACGCGCTGGTGCGCGACCAAATCGGTGCCATCGCCTCGCTGGGCGGCATTATTCAGGGTCGGGGGATGATTCCTAAAACTCGGAGCGGGAAGACGCTACGGCGAGTGCTACGGCAGTTAGTTGAGCATGGTGTCGAGGGGCGATATGATGCGGCAGTCAGTGTGCCGCCGACTGTTGAGGATGCAGAGGTTGTTGAGGTTGCGAGGAAAAGGGTGAAAGAGTATTTTGAAAGGAGGATGAAGGCGAAGCTTTAGTTTAATTTTGAACGGAAGGCGGTTAATTCCACGTGCTATGAAAGATGAAAGAGTTTAAGAATGCATCTAATCTTATCGGAATGTAAACCATGATAAGTACAAATGGACGCGAGACAGCGTACCCCATACAAACTAAAGTAAGTCATTCAAAAGGTAATCAAAAAAAAAACATTATATCCAGGAGGAATTGCTAAAAGATAAAGCGCAGCATCGGCAAACATGAAAGGAAAAACCCCCGAAGGACCATTATGTATTATCTTAATAAGACAAGACATATACACCCAAGAACTTAAAAAGATCCCATACCCAAGGCTATCAAACGCCTGGCATCCAGCGCGCGATGACAAGACCTCCCATCCCACCCTCCCAACAACCCCCACACTCAGCAGATGCGTAGATCACTGAGCGAGCGAGATGGGAAGTAATGCGAACCACAGAACCTCGAGTACTAATTCGCATTCCTAAACTATAAGCTCACGCTTACAGGAGAAGGGCGACGACACCGAAGACGGCGGCCAGACCGGCACCAGCGCCAGCAACGTTAACGGCACCGGCGTTGTAGGCGGGCTGGGAGGTGGTAGCGGGGGAAGCGCCGCTGCCGGAGCCAGCGGTGGTACCAGGGACACCAGTGGCAGCGGCACCGCTGGGGACGTAGGGGGTCGAGGCCAGAGTGGCGGAGGCACTGGGGGAGACGGAGACGACCGGGGTGGAGGACAGAGGGGTAGAAGAAGAGCTGGAGAGGATGTTAGATTGACAGTGCTTCCAATAGATTCCAATTTCTCTTGGCAGGCGTCGATCGGTGTTCGATCTGTGTTCCAGATGGATTGGATGGAGGATGCGCTTACCACTTCTTGCACTCAACCACGGTGGAGGTGAGGAGAGGGCGAGTGACAGTGTAGTGACCACCGGTCATGGTGAGGTGTCCGGGCTATGACGGTTGTTAGATATGTGGGGTGTGAAAATGGGTTGAGATGTATAGACTAATGCGAGCCACATATAGTCGATCTTGTCGGGCGCGATCTCTGCGAAATGACGATCTGGGTGCAACTTACGGTGGAGATGCTGTAGGTGGTACCGCTGTGGACAATGGAGGTAGCCTCGGGGCAGTAGGTGGTGTACTGGGTGACAGTCTCGGTGACAGCCTCAATAGCGGTGGCACCAACGGCCAGGGCCAGAAGAGAAGTGATGGAGAAACGCATGTTGGAATGTGGAGTTGATTCGAGGAATGTTCCTTGAAGTATTGATTCTTGATAAAGAGTGACTGGACTTGAAAAAAAGAATGTAATCGGCCAAGAAGGTCCGGAGAGTGAATCAAGAGAGTGTGAATACTTGCAAAAGGGGAGGGCCCAGGGGCGCGGGATCATTTAATATAAGTCCATGGTCGACTCAGGTACCCGTGCGCTAGCGCCAAATTCACGAAAATTCGGACCCAAAACTCAGTTCCTGAGCAGTAAGAAGAACGGAAAAGGGGGGCGCCCAAGGTCGTGGCAATTATGGGGAAATTAGGTCGACCAGGCAATTATGCGTAAGAACCGAATGAAGGTCAACATCTGATGGGCCCTGCAGGGGATGGACACGAATCAGGGGTCAGGACGTGCTCCGAACACAACCCACAACAACACCCGGCATCCAAACCTGATGGGCACTAGTGGCCTTGAGGATCATTGCTCTTTTAGTGGCTTGTGGAGGGCTTGGAAGATGATCTGGTCCGGTCGAAAAGAAGTCTAGGCCAATGATTGACGGTTTATTGAAGACCAGAATAGAATAGAAGACGGCACCAGCAGTAGATAATAGAACCGATAGAAGCCCCCTGAGAGACAACTCCTCTATAGATAGATCTGACGCATTTCGTGTCATTTGGGGCCCTTTTTGGGGGGTCCTCCGTCTGTGCCGGGTGACATTTTCTGAAAAATCATCTTACGCAAACCGTCCAATAGGTGGGGCTTGGATCGTTTTTCCCCAAAGGAAAAGCATTTTAATTGGTTCCGGACTTAAGTCAATATGAATCAGCTAGACACATCGGGATCAAGGACTGTTCACGGGATATGCGGGGGGGGGGTTATGAAACACGTAGGTAAGGGCCGACATCCGACATAACATCATCATCGCCTCATAGCCTCAATGCTACAGATACTACTCCGTACTATACCATCTGAATTGAGATCATCAAAACAAAAAGCAGTTTTTTTGTTTCCAAGGTTCTTTCCCGTCATTTCACTTACGATCCACTATAGGCCGAGCTTACGAGGCAATCGGCCTTGCTCAGGGAGAACTGCCGGACAGCACGTGCTTTCTGGCTGATAAAGCATTTGAAGCATAGATCTAGAGAAATCTTCATTATTTTGCTATCAATGGGATATGTTCATACATATCGATTGTAGCCTGCTGAGTGCCATGGGATTGCACACGTAGTGGCCTTTCACCTCACCGCTAGACTGATAGCCGAGGCCACTCTGAACTGACCAAGGTAGATGTAATTGATTTCATTGGAAGCTAGCTCTTATGGCTTTATTGGAATATTCGAAAGCCATGCTTGTTGACACATATGGTAGATCTTTTGGAAGCACTTAAGTTCTCATTTCGAAGTCTGTTTCAAACCTTGGAAGGTTGGTGTGGCCAATTCGCTCTTGAGATATATATAACCAGGTACCGCACCCATCCTAAGGTTGCAAATGATGACATAATAGGAATAATTACAGTGCATTGATTTATTTTGTTCTATTTCATTTTAGGTTGATGGCAGTCTAAAAGATGGTGCATCGGATCATCTATTGTCTCTGCGGATGACCGTTAGGGTTGTTCACAGTTCATCTCAAGTGCTTACAGCTGACAGACTGTGCCGACCGTAGAGATAGTCTCATCAGAGCAGGCTGGAATAGAAACAGGACGAGGAATAACAAACAGACAAGTATAAAAAAGAAACAACATTTATTCATATAAACTATTCGTGGCTAGGCTATACGGGAAGGTACGAGCTATGCAACAGCTCTACACAACAATTCCAATCGGATAGTATTGATCCCTCAATGGATGGTGATGGGGCGCGGGATCTCTCAGCAGCGCCCGTCCAGCATCGGCCCAGAAGGCCAACACCGACGAGTGCTGACACAGATAGAACGCCATCTCTTCATTTTGGATTTAGTTGTGTGAGAAAGGGAAGAAGAGAGGAATCGATTCTGCAAAATAAAAAGGCACCACCGTGCACGGACCAGGCGGTGAGCTGGAACGGGTCTAGTGTGGTTTTCCGCTTTCCGCGGGCAACGGGGAAGCTGCGACCGGCACTCCGCAGTATTAAAAGCTACGGCTTCCCTATCGACCATAGCAATTGGATTTTTCTCATCGTCAACATGTCTCTTGCTCGCTGTGGGCGCCTTGCTCGCCTCTCCCTCGGGAGTGTTCGTACCACCGCGATCTCCTCTCGCGCCGTCGCCCCTAGATCCGCCCCTCTCGTGCGGGGAGTAGCATCATTCAACCGAGATGCCCAGCAAAAGGTATAATTTGAGTCCAATGGAAATTTCTGCGGTTGGAATAGTCAGGCTAACACTCTATACAGCTTCTCTCATCCTCCCTGCAGGATTCGGACCCCGCTATTTATAACATCCTGGAGAAGGTACGTCATTGCCTCGAGCTTTATACGGAGCATTAGCTGACACCGGACTGTAGGAAAAAAACCGCCAGAAGCACTTTATCAACTTGATCCCCTCTGAAAACTTCACATCGCAAGCTGTTCTCGATGCCCTTGGCAGTGTGATGCAGAGTATGTAGATCCCATGCCCAACCTCCGGATGGAGACAATCTCTAACCGTATATCAGACAAGTACTCTGAGGGATACCCCGGTGCCCGGTACTATGGTGGAAATGAGCACATTGATGCTTCCGAGCGTTTGTGCCAGCAGCGCGCGCTGGAGACCTTCCGTCTTAACCCGGAAGAGTGGGGTGTGAACGTGCAGCGTATGGTGCCACTGTGACCGTTAATGATGCATAGATTGAGGAGCGCTAACACTATCACAGCCTTATCCGGCTCGCCCGCTAACCTCTACGCCTATTCGGCTTTACTGAACACCCACGACCGCCTCATGGGTCTGGACCTGCCTCACGGTGGCCACCTGTCCCACGGTTACCAGACCCCGACCAAGAAGATTTCTGCCATCTCCAAATACTTCGAGACCCTGCCGTACCGCCTGGACGAGTCTACTGGTCTGATTGATTATGATGCCTTGGAGAAGCAGGCCCAGTTGTACCGTCCTAAGCTGATTGTGGCCGGTGCCTCTGCGTACAGCCGTCTTATTGACTACCCTCGCATGCGCGCGATCGCTGACTCGGTGGGCGCCTACCTGTTGACTGATATGGCCCACATCTCCGGTCTTGTTGCGGCCGACGTGATGCCATCTCCCTTCCCCTACTCTGACGTGGTGACCACCACCACCCACAAGTCTCTGCGCGGTCCCCGTGGTGCTATGATCTTCTACCGCAAGGGTCTGCGTCGCACTGACAAGAAGGGAAACAAGGAGATGTACGATCTGGAGAATCCTATTAATGCCTCCGTCTTCCCCGGCCACCAGGGTGGTCCTCACAACCACACTATTACCGCGCTGGCCGTGGCACTCAAGCAGGCTCAGTCTGCTGACTTCCAGGAGTACCAGAAGGCCGTTCTAGCCAACGCACAGGCGCTGGCTGAGCGACTTGGCGAGTCTACCAGCAATGGTGGTCTAGGATACAACATTGTCTCCGGTGGTACCGACAACCACCTGATCCTGGTTGACTTGAAGAACCGTGGTGTGGATGGTGCCCGTGTCGAGCGGGTTCTGGAGTTGTGTGGTGTGGCTAGCAACAAGAACACCGTGCCCGGCGATAAGTCGGCTCTCAAGCCTGGTGGTCTGCGTATCGGTACCCCAGCCATGACCTCCCGTGGTTTCCAGCCTGAGGACTTCCGCCGGGTCGCTGACATTGTGGACCGCGTTGTCACCTTGACTCAGAAGCTGGACAAGGCTGCCCGTGAGCAAGCACAGTCTCGTGGAGCTAAGAACCCTGGCACTCTTAAAGCATTCTTTGAGTTCTTGGGTGAGGGTGAGGAGGTCTCAGAGATTGTTCTGTTGCGACAAGAGGTGGAGGATTGGGTGGGCACATTCAGCCTGCCTTGGGCCAAGGACCAGTAGATTTCTTTTTTATCACCCATTTCCTTTACTTCATCCATGTATATTCCCCTATGATTCAACACGAATATGATTGATAAGACCATTCAACTTTCAACTTCTGAAATTGTAAACGTTGGCAGAACACCACAAACTCAATCGCTGACGTAGTTTGTCAAGATAACCGATAAGCGCGGATCTTCTCCGACAAGGCTGCGGAGAAACGGGGATCTCCGCTTTGCCCGCGATTGTTTCCTTCACATTCAAATCAATTCGGCTACCAAAATCGTGACCATGACCATGAAGATCAGCCAGGTATGCCCAGGCGATCATACTTGCAATTTGAGTAGGCTCCTGGCTAACCCTCCAGCTCTATGTCTACCCGATTAAATCTCTCCGACCAGCCCCTCTCGACAAGGCCGTCCTTACTTCCGTAGGTCTACAATTCGATCGTCGGTTTATGCTTCTGAAGGTCGAAGGAGGCAAAGATGGCTCTGAAGCAACACTGAAGAACATGCATATCCCTCATTTCCCCGAAATGGGACTTTTCCAGACTGCGGTAGAATTCCCCAAAACCAAAGATGACAGCGGGGAAGTCATGGTTACCTACAATCCTCCAACGCCTCAAGATGTCTCAGATCCAAAGCCACGCGAGATCAAGTACCTGGGGATTCCACTGCGCCCGACTTCGGTCAGAGGAAAAAGAAAATTGCAGGTTATGATGCACAAGAGCCCAACGATTGGATATGACATGGGTGCCGAATATAACGATTGGTTTAGCGAATGTTTCGGGTTTCCGGTTATCCTAGCGTACCTGGGAAGTAATTCCAGAAAAGTACTGGGTACAATGGCCCCGGAAAAACGAAATAAAACGCGGTGGTGGACGATCTGGTACGAAGCCTTGGCGCACAATTGGAGCAGAACCATTCCATTGCTACTGGTCTGGCTCTACATCCTCATCCGGGCTATGGCTATTCCTATCAGCAGGATGGCGGATGATTATCTGACCCCTCAAATGGCTTTGCCGGCTGCCGCCCTCATTCTTACCAGCTGGGTATGGGTCACACATCGCCTATTTGTCAGACTACGCCAAACACGCATCAGCTTTGCCGACTGCGCCCCGTTTTTAGTTATCTCCCAGGCTTCGATCGATAATGTCTCTGCCCGACTCCCGGAGGGAGAGGAAATGGATCATACTAAGTTCCGGCCTAACATTGTTGTGTCGGGCGCCGATTCAGCTTTTGAAGAAGACTTCTGGACTGAGCTTGTTGTGGGACCAACTAAAGCTCGTCTATTGCTGACGGGGAACTGTGTAAGATGTCAGAGCTTGAATGTCGATTATCAGACTGGGAATATGGCCGAGGGTGAAACTGGCATGGTGCTGAAGAAGTTGATGAAAGATCGGCGGGTGGATCGAGGGGCAAAGTTCAGCCCTGTTTTTGGCCGTTATTCGTTCCTGCATTGGACGGGTCACGGGGATATAATTCGGGTAGGTGATGAGGTTGGAGTGGTGGCGCGTAGTAAAGAGCGGACCGTTACAGGTATGAAAGCTCACTTTGCTGTTTGAGTTTGGTTTTGCTGACTTTCTTTCAGATTGGCCTGGTCTCACCAATTAATACTTCACAAGACCATGGGAGTACTGGAACTTTAGAGTCCAATATTAACGTTCAATATAGGTCCTGTATATAACCAAACTTAATTCTAGTGCCGTAGAGAATAATATCCAGGCCATATGAATCCTTCTCGTCTTGAATACTTCACTATATCACTTACACAATCGCCTTGATCTATGTACTGTAGTGACATTGAGATGAGCTAAGCTCTTCACGGCATGTTCCCACTTTCTCCACAGTGAACATTGGAACCAGTAGTAAAGTGCTTATCGGTACTGCCGGATATACACAGCCACAATTACGTCATTTCAAAATTTGGTAATTGCACCGCCACATAGTCACCTGATTTCTACATGGCGGCCTTGATCCATGGGTTAATGAATTGCAAGTGGATTCAATTTCCAATAATAACTTATTGTTCATTTCCGACCTGGGTTTATCCTGTCCTATATTTGCTGTCGTCTTACAACTCTGTCAAAAAGACCAAGAACTTTGATTGTTCCCGCTCGAACTGTGGCTTGACTGGACTAAGCCCCCCAATCAATCGAACACCGCTGCCTGCTCGGAACCTGCTGGATCAGTCTTCCCTCATCCTGTCACACTTTAACTGAAAGCTGCACTCGATTACTCGTGGTGTAACCAGTGTCACACTTTCCCTCCCACGCTCTGCACCCGACCGGTCAGGCGTCAGCTGTCCCGCGAGTTCGGTGCATAAGGCGCCACTAAACCCCGCCGGGGGTAAGTTGCCGCTGCAGGGCGAGGAAAAAAAAGCGCTCCCTTTCGCTTCACCCAACAGTCGCCATGGACTCGGCCAATTTGCGTCGCAAAGACACCACTAAGGGTCCGCCGTTGCGGATTCTCTCTCTTGGTAAGTGTGACGAAATCAGCCCACATACGCAAGCCCGAGGCTGACCGGACAACAGATGGAGGTGGTGTTCGCGGCTACTCCATGCTCATCATACTACAGGAACTCATGTACCGTACCTACGTCGAATGTGAAGGCAAACCTCCTCGTCGTGACCAAATTCCCAAGCCCTGCGAGCATTTCGACTTGATCGTGGGGACCGGCACTGGTGGTTTGATTGCGCTCATGCTCGGACGTCTTCGCCTTGACCTCGAGACCTGCAAAGAAGTCTACGTTCGCATGACCCGCAAAGTGTTTGAAACAGACAAGACCATTGCCGGTATTCCTTACCGATCAACATTATTCAAGGCGTCTAAATTGGAGGAAGCCATCCGAGAATGTGTACGGGAACACACCGTCTTTGAAACCGAGGGGAATGACTCGCCTAGCAATTCCAATCCTCGCGCTTCCATCGCCAGCCTCCCGTACAGCCCGAACTCAGCGCCTCAGCGCTCTCTGAGCCGGGGAAGCTTTAGCACATCGGGTGCCTCATATTCTCAGGCACCAACTTCAAGAGGGTCAACCTTTCTCAACGGGATTCGCTGGGGTAATCCGGAAGCCACGCTCTACGACAACCGAGAAAACCGGACCAAGACGTAAGATACTCTGTCATACTATTTGAAACTCAATGCTAATCTACGTTTCCAGTGCGGTTACTGCGCTCTTCAAGGGCACGCCACGCAACGGACCAGTAGTGTTTTTACGCTCCTACGACTCTCGCCGAGAACCCCCGCCGGAGTTTGACTGCACAATTTGGCAAGCCGGCCGTGCCACTGCAGCTACCGGGCTTGCCTTTAAACCTATTCAGATCGGTCAACATGTCTTCATTGATGAAGGGCCCGGTACCTACAACCCGGCACCACAGGCGCTCGATGAAGCGATTGTCAATGAATGGCCTGGCCGGGAGGTCGGTGTTTTTGTTAGCGTGGGGACGGGGCGTCGACCTTCAGGCACCAATAACCGGCAGCATGAATGGTGGGAAGACTTCTTCGGCGACTCATTGGGCACATTCGCTGAGGCGCGACGCCGACTGATGACGAAGATCGAGGGTTGTGAGGATATCCACCAAGAAATGCTGCGGGACACCCTTGCCAAGCGTCATGTCAGCAAGGACAACTACTACCGTCTCAACGTCGAGGTTGGAGTGGGCGAGTTTGGCATGAACGAGTGGAACCGCCTTGCAGACATCAGCACCAATACACGACGATATTTGGCCAAGCCGGAAGTCAAGAAGATGATTCTGGACGCAGGCGTCAAGTTCGCCAAGATTGACCGCATGAACAAGCGCTTGGCGGACCATGCAGCGGCCGGTGGTGACCGCGATGATCTGTCATTTGACCTGGAGCGGGAGGAGATTTCTGTCTCGCAGCACGCACCCACCTTCTCGGTGCCGCCACCTTCGAATGCCTTTGCTGTGGAGTTACCCGCCGAGCCTGTGGAGATGTATCGGCCGCAGGGATCACCACCCCTCCCTGCCGCCGTGACGGTGACTGCACCTCCGGAAGACGACTCACTCCCCACCCATCCCACTCCTCAAGATGGTTATCTCATTTCCCCGAACCGTCACTCAAGCGCCGAGATCCCCTACCCAACCCATAAAAATGAGTACAGTCGACCATCCTCACAACCCTCTCCCAACCATAGCGGCGAACAAATATTCCATACCGGCATGTCACCCCCCCCAGTTCCACCAAAGACACCCATTCCGTACCCATCGCAGGATGATTCGGGGGGAGTATCGATGCCAGCTCCGCTATTCACACACACTCAAGCTCCGACTTCCGGCATGGTGCGCCCGCCCTACCCAGTTGACGAGCCACCACCAGTCGTGAACCGGCAACGCAAGCCAAGTTATCATGTGCGGTGATTCATTTGCAGTCTTTCCAGGCTCGTTTTTCGTCGTTTTGGTCAATTTTTTCTGGTTTTTATTTTCATTTTATGTGTTTCTCTACTGGATACCCTTCATATGAGACGGAGAATGGCATGGGCCCGAGAGAGGCCGGAAACACGGTGTCTCGGCGCAATAATCGGTAGGCGAGATTTATTATCAGGTCTTATCTAGACGCGGCAATGATGAATGATGACACTTATGATCAGGTGCTCTATTTTATACTGAAGGTGTATATTACATAGTTACCGAGGTAGTATTGAAGCGAATCACACATACAAAGTGATGATAGACCCGAGTTTAAAACAAGGTTATCTACCTAAATAAAGTAGTAATGATCGGCTACTGTTAACCATTTTTCTATTTGACGCACAGCACCTCTTACGTCCGGATTATATCATCGCAGTGTGGCACAGTCCGTCCAATAGATTCAACAGACTTTAAATAGAGCAACGTCTAATCACCACTACCATGTGTCTAGGCAGTACCTGCCAGGTACCGCCGATCGTACGGCAGGTCCGCCCCACTTGATGTACTTAGCAGGTCACTTTGCATTACGATTACGGTTTCCCCACACGGCCCAGCCATCTTTTGTTCCTGTTCCCCTATTCTATTATTTCTTCTATCCTTGTGTTCCTCAATTTTATATTTCTTTCCTCTGCAGCTCTCATACCTCTTCCCTCTTCTCTTCTTTCAAAACTTCACCTTGACCCTTTATTTCGGCGTCAACATTCCAACGCCGATCGCCCCCGCCTTGATTTAGGCTTCCAGAAACATTCCACGATCGCTGCCTGTCCGAACCCAGATCTCACCACAAATTCCAACCGGGCTCGTCTCAATTATTTATTGATTCCGACTCTGTTTCCAGGGTTTCTGGATTTGATTGGATCAAAAACAACAAAAAAGTTAGGCGAGACGCCGACTGCGCAAAGTGCACTGCCTGGATAAAGTGTCTCAGTAGACGCCGAATTACGTCTTCGGACGATTTTGTCCTTGCGACAACTCTCCCACTGCTGGCCAGTGTGGTCTCTTTCCCTCCAACCCTCACCTCAATCACTCTTGTCACCATGGATGCTCATACATTATCGCACGCATCCACCCTCCTCGTTCGGGCTGACTCCACCAGTCGCCCATCCTACTACAAGGCGATCGGCATTTCTCTCGCGGTCGCATCAGGCTTCTTTATCGGTATATCATTCGTTTTGAAGAAAATTGGTCTTCTCAGGGCAAATGTCAAGTACAATGAAGAAGCTGGAGAGGGATATGGCTATCTGAAGAATTTTCTTTGGTGGACTGGCATGACCCTGATGATCATTGGCGAAATCTGCAACTTTGTTGCCTACGCTTTTGTCGACGCCATCCTAGTCACACCTCTAGGTGCCTTGTCTGTGGTGATCACCACGGTCTTATCCGCAATTTTTCTCAAGGAACGACTCAGCTTCGTGGGCAAAGTTGGTTGCTTCTCATGCATTGTTGGGTCAGTGGTGATTGCGCTGAATGCGCCCCAGCAGTCTTCCGTCAGCAACATTCAAGAAATGCAACACTATGTCGTTGCGCCTGGGTTCTTGACATACGGAGGTGTCATCATTGTCGGTTCTATATTCACTGCTCTCTGGGCAGGTCCCCGATATGGCAAGAAGAGTATGTTTGTCTACATCAGCATTTGCAGCATGGTTGGTGGCTTAAGTGTGGTTGCGACCCAGGGTCTGGGATCGGCGATTATAGCCTGGATCGGGGGCGAGCCACAATATAAACAGTGGTTTCTCTGGGTTTTACTCGTCTTTGTTGTTTGCACTTTGCTGACGGAGATCATCTTTCTCAATGTAAGTTTTTGCCGGGTTTGATTTGATTTCAAAAAGCTATACTAACAGATATGCAGAAAGCGCTGAATCTCTTCAATGCAGCCCTCGTCACGCCGACCTACTATGTCATGTTCACCAGTGCCACGATTGTAACTTCCGCCATCCTGTTCCAAGGATTCAAGGGTACTGCCACGGAAATCACAACTGTGATTATGGGATTCCTGCAGATTTGCACCGGTGTAGTCCTTCTCCAGATATCGAAATCTGCCAAGGATGTTCCTGATGCGGCTGTCTTCAAAGGTGACTTGGATCAAATCCGTGAGGTTGTCACACAGGAGGAGCCAGAATCGGAGCCCAGGGCAGACTCGATCCGCGGTGCAGCCTCTATCATTCGCCGCATCTCGACCGCCCGTCGTACCATGGAGTCCGATGAGGCCCGGCGCTTCTTTCACGATAAACATGAGGATTCCCTCAAGCCTCCGGGTGAAAACGAAATCATTGAATGGGATGGCCTCCGCCGGCGGAAGACTGTTCTCGGAGCAGGACCCACGATGTCTCGTGCATCCACCCCTCGATCACCCTCGGTCAGGCAACAGTTCCCACCTCTCGGAATGTCACACTTCCCTGACCCAGAGGATGAGGAGGAACGACCAAGCACCAAGCAAAGTGGACATTCATTCCTCTCTGACATTCGGTCTCGGACGTCAAGTCTGCGTCATCCTCAGCAATGGATTCCATTGAAGGTCCAGGAAGAAAAGAATATCGAGTCACGGGATGCCCCGGTGACTGAGGATGGCAATGCGGTTGACACGGAATACCATGGTGCCGCGGCCCGTCCTTTTGGGCGTGAGCGAAGCGACACCCCTCGATCCATCGCCTGGGCCGATGAGAAAGTCGACGACCCGAGTCTTGAGCCTCCGGTAAACACCGCGCGCCGTCAATTCTCCTTCAACAGCGTGCTGAGCCGCATGAAACCAAATCGTGATCCATCCCCCAAGCGTCCTGCCAGTCCACCCCGGGGTATTCTTCGTCGGACGCACGAACCCACAAATTCAGGCACGGAAGAAGAACGACTTGGTCTCGTGAAGGGTGATTCTCGTACTTTGCAGCCGGAGGAGAGTCTTGGTGAGAAGTTGGAGCGCTGGTCGAGCAGCGAGTCGGATCTCAATGAAGTCCAACCCCAACCATTGCGCGCCAGCCGTCCTCACGGAGACTCTGTGTCGTCTATGTCGACCGCAGCCTTCCCACCGTACGAAGACCACCACCATGCACTCTACTCTGCGCCAGGTGCTTCTTCGTCGAACCCTTACTATCTTCCGCCGACGCGACGGGCAGCGTCGCCAGAACATGTTGAGGAGTATGATGGCTGGCAGCTACCGCCATCCAGTGCTCGCGACCGTAATCGCACCCGGACAAACTCCTCATCCCATGCCCGCGCTCCACCGCCCTCTCAGTCTTCCTTCTCTACGCACCGCCGCCCTAACCCGCTTCCTCCTTTGCCCGACGAGACTGCTATAGGTGTGAGATCCGTCTCGTCTGACTCGTCCGATATAGGTGTTACTTCCATGACCTCGTCTACCGAAGGCCAAGACACTGAAAACACTCGCCCCTATCGGGTGTCTCGCCAAAGCAGTGGCTGGCGTCGGCATATGTCCGAGCTGAGCAGTCACGACGGCGAGCCACATGAGGATGGAGGGGACGGTCGCGGTGGCGCATTTGTCTGATACTTGATTTAGGGCTGGATGCCATCTAAATCTATTCTTTGTACTGCATTTTCAAGGCGTTCACCGGCTTATAATATAAATATGTGGTATCAATTGATACCAGGACTAGTTCCCAACACTTCATGTATGAATATGGATGTCATGATAGATGACGATAATGCATTATGATTGAGTTGAAAAACCTTCGTCTACTACTTGCATATCTGTTTGAATGTGTAGTTTGGTCATAGATATTAATCTCTTCGGAAAACAAGCTTTGTAGCAACAGCATAAATAAAAAGGTATCTTTGAAGCTTATCCAACGCCATCGGTACACTGCAGAAAGCCACCCAACGCTATGCCATGCAATGTCATATGCAACGCCGTGCCGAATGCAATGCAAAAAAGAGAAAAGAAATGTAAACAAAATCGAAGAACGTGTTACAAGAATTTCTTGCAGGTCGGCTACCGACGGCCGAACATCCCAGCAACACTCTGCTGTCCCTTCGGTGCGACATTCAAAACGGCAAACCGGGACTCAGCAAGTCGCTTCCCAGCATTGATACTTTCAAGAGCCCTAAACGATCGGTCGGGTCAGTAATAATATCATCAAGGCCGTCGGCTGATCCATTCAACCGCATAGAATATAGAGTAATCATACCATTCCACACCAACGATCCTAACACCCTTCCACCCTCCCCGAGCAATCTCCTGTTGAAGTTTCCTAGCCGAAAGTCCCCCGCCGGCCCCACGTGTAGCTTCGTTAGATATCGCATTCGGCTGCCCGATAATCACATGCGAGACGGTCTTGCGCGCCATGTGAATAAAGATCTGAGCGCCGTGATCGACAAGGAGGCGTTTAAGTCTGTGGTCCGAGATCAACGGGAGGGTGGAGCCATTGATATACACGGTCGTGCCGACGAATATATTGGACGGTTTCGTGGCAGATACCGGATCTGCATTATTGGACGGACGTAATGGGGGTAGTATGTTGATAACCGGCTTCGCGACCATAACTGCACGTTCCTCTGAGCCTGTCAATCGTGGCGCATGGCTCGTGGTAACTTTTTGTTTCTTCTCGCTTGTTCGCAGTGTCTCGTCATCACCGGGTTTCCGTTTGCCAATTCCCATGAAGCTGCGGATATCTCTAATGCCTAACTGCGACCGCTTCGCTTCTGCGTCGCTGACCCATCTCCACTCCCCGAAACCATTGAGAGACTTGTTCTCCTTCTCATCCGCCTCTTGGTCATCCGTACCCGCTCCACAGGTCCCATCGAATGCGAGCGACCGCGACGAGGGGATACGATCTTCCTCGCGTAGACAGTCTCCGCTCCGAAGCTGTCGCTCCAGTTTCAGCGACCGGGTATCTCGCCATGTAGCTGTGCCAGCGTAGGCGGCCTTGTGTCTCTGGTGACCGGTTGAAGAGGAGTTCCATGCGTCGAATATTTTGCAGTTCTGCGGGGAAGGGGGTCGTTTGCGGGGGAGATTGGTCGGATCGGGCATGACGTCGGGTTGGAGGAGTTCTGAGGTGAGTATTTGGATGTTTCTGGGGGGTTCCGCGAGGTTAAATGTGAGGAGCGGAAGGGATGATGTTGCTTTCATGGGATGAAGATTGCCGTTCAACGTTGGCCGTTGGCCCGGGCGGAGCTGATCCACGGTTCATGCTGTGTTTGGGTTTTGCTACTTTTGGATAGGGTATGCGGTGTCACGTGGGACGTGGACGCTGTGCACATGTATTTGGTCAATGTTCGATTTTGAATTCGGTTTTTATGAGAGTAGATAGATGTGCATAAGAAATATACTTGTTGAGGTTTATTTATCTCGTGGTTATGTTGGTGCAATGGTTGCTGGTAAAAGATAATTCAATATATATTGTCACCAAATCTGGAAGGCATATTTTTACCACCACCTAGGCAGAGAACAGAAACTGGAATTTCAAGGATTAACGGCATGTAAGTAAATAAATTGTTAAGCACAGACAAACTCAAGGACCGAGGTATTGTTGAACGATTTGAAATACTCCAAACTAATATAGTTCCAAAGGCTTGATTGAGAGGTTCTTCCGTGCTATCCATGACGCCAATCAACTTGGAACAGCGTGACCAACCCTACTACTTGCATATGTGAGCAATAAAACAACCAAGGTTTCAGATAGAGTGACATCTATCTCGATGGCAGGTGTCAAATGCTAATCTAACCAAAGCTAAGCCAAATGACCTCGGGACATTGATGAGCTGAATACCACGTGCATGCATTCTGTGCCACTGATCTCAGGTCACATGCCCCTGAGATACAGCATAAGGTTGGGATACATTCCATGGATGGGTTGTACTATGTCCAAAGGTGTTTGATTACTACGTAGTCATAAAGCAAAAACCACATGCCACATGGCTAAAATAGGCAGACTCGTAGGAACTTGGGACGTGTTCTACCAGATGCATTCCACGCCAGTCAGATCTAGGCTACTTGCAGCCTTCGACAGATATTGGCGCCAACACTTAAACCTTGCTACAACACGAGGATGGACTCAGCATCACCTTCCAGAAGCCTGCTGCAATCCGTGACTCCCACTGCATTCTGGAATCCCTACCTTGTACCTGACTGGTCCTGTGCGGCACTAGCACCTACCCGCTGTGCGTAGATAAATGCATTATCTGAAGGAAAAGAAACTCATCCAACGAAAACATGGGGGACGACCGAACTACCCATCATGTTCGAGCAGGTCGCATGTCCGAGCACACCCCAGCCTATCCCAGCATATCCCAGCAGGTTCCAAATTTTTTTCTTCTACGGGAGCCTAGACATCTGGGCACACCTACATGAAACTCAATGCGACTGACGTGCTCTCCAAACCAACTCTATCAAGGGATAGAGATGGCGGGGGAAGCGAAACCAGCACGACCGCCAGTTCATCCAAGCCACGACATTATCCCTAGATAGCAAGATAGCGAGACATTCACCAGTTGAAAGTCAGATCGAAGCAGCGGTGAGCAACCCACCCCCAGCATCCCACCCCCAGACTGCCAGAGACCTGCATGAGCCGGATGGCATGCTTCGAGAATGTGGCGATCGCGCCAAAAAGTAAGCCGGTGCAGGAAAGATCAGTCACCAGAGACATGCACATTCTTTCCAAATGTCAAGAGACGGTATGAAGAGATGGATGATCCGGGAGTTGACCTCGTTTCTTGATCTCAGTTTAATTTATTTTTGTACTTGCAGGAAATCGTAATGTCGTACATGCATATCGTGCTGACGTCGTGCCGATCATTTCTGGGTTTTCTCCAGAGAACCGTATTCCGTACCAACTTCTTCCCATATCACGACATTCACCACATCGTTATTTCCACGATTTTGGATTTTTTTTATTTTATCCGCAGAAAAGTGGGAAATTGGCATTTGCTCCAGAAGCAACGGTGAGCTCCACACCTGGAGTTTCCCCCCGAGAAACCCCCAAGAAACCAGCAAAACAAGGACTGAAAACTACCTGTGCCACGCCTGCACGCAAGGGGGGGAAAGAGCAACTGGCGGTGAAATCCACCATGATCTAGCCCGCTACGTGGTGATGTCGACCGCCAGTCATTGTCCGGTCGGATCGTCGATCGGCGGGCGGTTGCAGCAATAGCGGGGCTCACCACCAATCAAACACCTGAAGTGGGGAACCTTTCTTAGTGTCGTTACACCTTTTGGCCCGGGCCATCCTGGGAAGGAGAAAAAGAAGTTCGGAGGAATGGCCTACCCTGGGTTGGACCACGATTATGAACGTGCAGTCGATCTCACGGGACGCAATGCGAGGTTAAATCAGGTTGCACGGGCTCACGGACGTGGTGCGTTATTATTCGTGTAATCTGTAATCTGTCGTGGCGATTCTACTGAAGAAATCTAGACTTGACCGGCGACTCGATACGGGTACCAAATGCCTTGACGTAGCGTGTGGAGTCCACGAATCATTCGTCTGTACAACACATTTGACCTAGAAACCCATCAGGGAACATCCCTGTTCTATTCTCATCGTGGTTTCTGTCCCACCTAGAGAAGTTCAGGCCGATCCCGGACCTCAACATTTTCCGTTTCTTATCATGATCCGTGAGCAGTATTTCCGTACGGACGACGGAATATGGCTTTAACCTCTTTCCCCCCTGGTGAAACCTGTCATAGCAGACTACAGTCTGCACGGACTTGGCTGCAGGGTAACTCGTCGCTGCAAGGTACGGGACGAACCCCGTCGATCGATAATCCTGAGAAATCATGGTCACAATAAAAGGAACTAAGTGGAGGTGCGCCCCGAGCCGGTAAGTGATGCGAGATGCTCCCGGTGCTATCATTACCCGAGGGTTCCACGACACCAAGGATCGTCACGGCCATTAGTCTCCTTACGTGAGTAATCTCATTTAACTAACGGGGGTGGTTCGGGGAAGATGATCCATCACAAGGCCTTTCATTTCCTTGGTGGAGAACGAGTAAATGGTCATAGTTTTGCTTTTTGATTATTTCCGAAAGCTCCGATCAGCTCTGGAGACTAGCGTATTGAAAGGAAAAAGAAAAGAAAAGAAAAAGAAAAAGAAAAAGAGGAGGAAACAAAAGAGGGGGCTGGGGATGGTCATTTCCCCTATTGACCGAATTGATATATGTGGGTTAGGGATTAGCTCTGGGGTCTACTGTACGCTGCGCAGCGGGTATCGGGCCGTCGATAGCAGGGATCTGGGCCCTTTTTATGGAGTTTATGGAGTTTGGAGGGAACAAGTGGTAC
Source organism: Penicillium sp. IBT 16267x (assembly GCA_028828865.1). NCBI lineage: Eukaryota > Fungi > Ascomycota > Eurotiomycetes > Eurotiales > Aspergillaceae > Penicillium > Penicillium sp. IBT 16267x. Next base: position 4,337,221 of record JAQJZQ010000005.1, on the reverse strand, counting down.
CTGCTTTTTCCGAATCCTCCACTCATACAGTACAGTCTGTCAACTCCCCGTTCATTCGCTTCTTCTGCGCCCCGTTTCTACCCGAGTTTCCCCCGGCCCCAACGCCACTAACCAAGGTCACCACTGTCACTCCGTGGGGGCAAATAATCCCCGTCAGCCAATTTATTTATTCCAGCAACAGGGGAATATCCGCAATACGGAAACATGGAACCAGTACGGGGAAATGCCACATCCCCCCGGGGTTGACATCTGTCAACCCAGAATCCTATAATCCTATGGTCTCTAGATCTATGCAAGGGATAAACACGACTGGCGGTGTATAAATCCCCTTGCTGGGATCTAGAATATCGTCACGGGGCAAGCAATTGCAATCCGGACGTGGGACTGAGAGAACAGACCCTTGATCGACTCAAGCCACCCGTGTTTCGTGGTGCTTTCTGAACCACTGATTCCCCCTCATTTCTTTTCTTTTCTTTTTCTTTTTCTTTTTCTTCTGATTATTTATTATTTATTTTTCTTTTTTTCTCGGTGTGACGCCAGCTCCACCGTTACTCACGGGCCGCCTTATCTCTCATATTTCTTTCCAATGTCGACGATCGACGGGCCGCGCTCTTGATCAGACCCACGTCCGTGTACTCTGGATCGCGCTGGACCTTGCAGAGGGAGATGGACGGAGTATAGCTATATCCGGAGAAATGGCAAATTGAAGTGGAAGTTGCAGGGGTAGCGCAAAAGAAAGTAGAGCAGCGTAGTGTAAGTAGCATAAGCGCTGTTCTGAAACTCGGGTAATCGACCGTGCTTCTGCAGCCGCAGATGTCTTGCACGGGGAAAAGAGGGGAAAGAGCTCCGTCGATCGGAGTCGAGACTCCCGCATTGTTTTCATACCCCGACCTTTACCATGGTTCTCTCTCTTCGCAGTGGGCCGCGGGAGTCAACCATGGATTCAATTCTGGGATCCGATGTGTATATCCCGTTTATTGTATCATTTCCTAAACTATCGTACGGAGTAACGGGGAGGGAGGTCAATGTGATGTATAGTGCGTGGCAGTACTAGTGGGGACGATCAGCGTTTTGCTTGTCACACAGACCAGGATCCTCAGCTCAGTGGGTCCCTTTGCCTCTGGTTTTGGTGGTTTTGGTGGTTTTGGCGTTTTGATGTTTTGATGTTTTTTATTTCTCATTTTTATTTTTATTTTTTTCCTGGTCACCCTGCCTCTCATGTCCCTGCATTTCCTTTTCATTACGGAGCAGAGGTAATTTATTCACTGATTTTCACTAGTTACCGTCCTTGCGTGGTGGCGGTTGACTCGATCGCACCTCCACTTTCTGGTCCCACACGATGATTCGATGCTATTTCTGTTGAGAAAAAAAAGAGACAAAAGCTGGAAAAGGTGGCCGGGTTTTCTGAACATTCTTCTTCCTGTCCCTTACCCAGCCTTCTTAGTCATCCTGCGGCTCGTTGTGCCCTTTCTGCCCTTTCTGCCCCTTCTCCAAACGGTGTGCGTTTGCATATCCTTCTTTATCCTCACTTTGCGACTACTTCTTGCATGCAACCTGCTCTTCATGTATTTCCACGATTAATGACTTTTGATGAACCTTTCCCCTAGTCTCTTTTACTCCTCGAGCTCTCCATTGTTGCGTGATTGCGACCATTGCGAAAAGCTTGGACTTCTTCCCTATTCCCCCAATTACATCTCAGAGCAGAAGGGACATTTCGCCCTTTCCGCGGGAACGCCGTGCAGCCAACAAAAAAGCTCTTTTTGAAAAGGAACGGAAAGGAAAGAAAAAAGCATCAGTGTTTTTTTTTTGTTGTTCTATCTTGTTGGATCTTTCTTCTAGAGCTCGTCGGACTAGCGATTACATTCCTCAGTCCCGACGTCTAACATCTTCCCCTCCCCCTACTTCTCTTTCCAGTGTTCCCCCGGGAAACCGAAAAGCTGGAGCTGCCGTCGATTTCGCAGGTCCACACCCGCGGTCCTGCTGATATCCCCTGGTATAACCATCACGCGGCCGAACGACCGCTGCTATCGGGCGATAAGCTTCCCGCCCTCAGCTTGCCGACGGCTCCTCAAGCCTCATCCCGTGGTTATCAAGACGCCAGCGTGAGCGGCAGCGCTCGTACCAGTCTGTCCGAGGCCTCGGCCGTCCACGATCCCCGGAGTCCTCCCGCCGATCTAGCTACCCAGGGTCGCCTTTCGCTGGATTCGGAGTATTCCATCGTGCCCAACGAGGCCTATTACCCCAGCCCGACTTCGCTCGGCAGCATGAACCAGGCCCCACCCTACATGGACGTTCATTCCCATATGTCTTCCGCTCAATCATATCAGTCGCAGGCGGCCACCGCGGGCGCCATGTCGCATTATCCTTATCATCAACAACCGCCCGTCCTGCAACCCGTCTCCAGTTATGGTCCATCGTACCCGCAGTATGGATATGCCAATGGCGTCACGTCCCCACCCACCGGCCATCCTCCACCAGCCAGCTCAATGGGGGGACAAATGGCGCCTCAGATTTTGCCTCTACCAGGTGGTGAGTGGTTTTGATCACATTGGGCGTGAACGGAGGGAGAAAAGCAGAAACCAGAAAAAAGATGCTAACGATGCTTTAGTAAGCAACCATCAAGTTCCCGGAGGATACGGCAACAGCACCGGAGCACCATTGCAGGGCTATGTGTATGATTCGACTGGACAAGTCGCGCCCCCAGGAGCGAAGCCACGCGTCACAGCGACCCTTTGGGAAGATGAGGGGAGCCTTTGTTACCAGGTGGAAGCGAAAGGTGTCTGCGTTGCGCGGCGAGAGGGTGAGTGAAAACACCGCGATTCGCTTCCAAGGTAAATCTAACCAAATAAACAGACAATCACATGATCAACGGCACCAAACTGTTGAATGTCGCTGGAATGACTCGTGGTCGTCGCGATGGAATCCTCAAAAGTGAAAAGCTGCGCCACGTGGTGAAGATTGGCCCCATGCATTTGAAGGGTGTCTGGTATGTTCAGAAGCTCCCGAACCCCCTAGGCATCCCCACTGACACTCGAATCAGGATTCCCTTTGAGCGAGCGTTGGAATTCGCTAATAAGGAGAAGATCACTGATCTTTTGTACCCATTGTTCGTGCACAACATCGGCGGCCTGCTGTACCACCCAGCAAACCAGAACCGGACGAACATGGTCGTGCAAGAATCCCAGCGACAAAGGATGGAAGGTCCCCCCGCTGGGCCTCAGCGGACCCCAACGGCGCCGCAATCGTCGACCTTGCATCACCATGCGATGCAGACCCCCATGTCTTCCCAAATGTCACAGCCGTCCTCCATGGGCCGCCCCGGGATGGACCGCGCCTTCCCCACGCCCCCAGCCAGCGCATCCAGCCTGATGGGTGTGACCAACCAAGGGAGTTCATACGAATGGGGTGGCCAGCCAATGAACTCGGGAGTGCCGCACACCCAGCCACTTTCGATTGATACTACACTGAGCCACCAGCAGCGCTCGTTGCCGACCACACCAGCTACTACTCCCCCGGGCAACAACATGCACGCCATGCCGCCCTACCAGGGACAGTCTGGCTATGACAGTTCCAAGCCCTACTACTCCGCTCCGCCGCAGTCTCACTCCCAGTATGCCCCGCACACACCGATGACCCAGTCCGGTCTGCCCCAGTACTCGCAATCTCTCCCGGCCGTCAATTATCTGAAGAATGAAATGGCCCCTCCGACCGGTCGCGCCCCAGGCGCCCCCGAGACGGAAACCCAGGAGCTGAAGACTGAGCGCTACTCGCAGAGCAATGGTCCCGAGGATTCTGTTCCGCCGCACGAGCCCGAATACCTGCAGGACCAGGGATCCGCCTATGGTGCCAATCGCGGCTCGTACACCTATTCTACCAACCCGTCGGTTGGATCTCTAACTGGAGAGCACTCGCAACTGACTCCCGAGATGACCGGGTCGCCGCAGCAGAACGGTTCGGGCCGCATGACCCCACGCACTAGCGTGAGCGGACCTCCGCCGCACTGGACTTCCGGATACAACACTCCCCCGCGTCCATCGGCAGCTACCACCCTCTACAATGCCGTTAGTGACACCCGTGGTACCCCTGCAAATGGCGTCTCCGATCCTTACTCCATGGCCTCTATGAATGGACCTCTTGGAGGATCGGGTGGCAAGCGGATGCGTGAGGATGATGAGGTGACCCGCCCCGAGAGTGGCGATGGGTATGAAACCAAGCGCCGCAAGACTATTACCGACACCACTCTGGGTGGTCCTGTCGGTGGTGCCCCTATGTTGCAGCCCATGAAGACCGCTGTGATGGCCGGACGCCGTCGCTAAACAAAAATAAACATCAACAATAACTCGGCCACCCTATTGCTTGTTGTCTCTTTGTCATGTGTTTTAACAACACGCCTTCTCTGCTCTGGCTGGAGTTTTTTTTTTGGGATTTGTTGATAGACTGTGGTGCTTCATGGATAACCGCAGACTCGGGACGTTCACGGGTTGATTTTCTCTGGCTTAGCACACCCCCTCGTGAAGTCCTCCATTGTCCTCACGACTGAGAGCATAGTATGAAACCTATGCTCTCCCATGAATCCTCTGGGGCATGCATTTTTGTTTTTGTTTTTGGTTTATTTTTCACTTGAAGTCCCCTGGTTTTATCTCGGGGACGACGAATTTCCTTTTCAAACCCTCTGAGGTTAATTCCGCAAAGTGATGACACGGGAAACGGAGAATGATGCTTTGCATGGGCCTTCTACAAACCCACCTTGATGACTATGATGACACGAATCTCTTGTAACGAATCTTTTACGTGTGCCATTTTTTCCTACATCGCCTGGTTTATTCTGATTTCTTTTCTCGTTTAAGTGCGTCATTGGTTCTTGCTTTTGGCCTTTCATTTTTCTTTTCTTATTTGGGCAGAAAATGGTCTTCTTTCCTGGCATCCGTGGGTTCATCTTACCCTCCATGGTTATGTTTTAGAGAGACGATATGATGGTAATGAATGATCATGAACTGAACTGATTTTATTCGAGTTGCCTCTGAGCTCTGAGGTTGGCGATACAATGTTTCTGGTTTAACTTATTACAATGGAGCCTAATGAATGATTTATACGGCTTAAATCACGCTGCTGCCTGATCAAAACTTTTGTTCATGCTCACTATGAACCACATCATTTCATCTATTCTAGATCTATAGAAGCATTTAAAGAATCCATCCGTCATATTAGCCATCACAAGTCCGGCCCGGTCATTACACGTTAGCAATGCCAAAACAAAAACAAGGCAAAATGTGCCATGAACCGAGGTGTTATAATCTCTAACCCAAACCTCCATACCTCCAGTACCCAAAAGAACCCACGGACATGCCAAACCATTGAATATGTACCTGACGATCATTGTAAAGAAGCAAAACCGGCCAACCGGCAAAGAAAGAAAGAAAGCAATAAAGAAAGAGAGAAAAAAGCAATCTAGCGTTTGCCAGCCTGTGCAAAGATCTGCTGCCAGATTTCTAGCCATTGCTGCTGCTTATAAGATAGCGGGCGATGCGGATTCTTAAACGTAGTAGCGAGAAGATCCCTCAGACGTGCATTGAGGAATTTGAGCGCGAGCATGGATTTCCAGTCGCGCACCGCGAAACGAATTCTGTTTGCGTCGATGGAGATGACACCAGAGTATAACTAGAGAAGCGTGTCAGTTGAGAACCAAGAACCACACTAGTTGCAAAAGGGCGTGAGATGTGTTTACCTTGAACTCGGCCTCACCACATAGCAGGGCAATTGCGAAATCATCCACGGCACTAGTCTCGTGCGCGTTTAAGTTTCGGTTGCGAGCCTGCATAATGTGGTAATATGAAAGCCACTTGATAGCGGGATCAGCGCGCTTATTCACAGAAGTAGGATGCAAAGTCACGGTTTGGTTGTTCGAGACGTTGCGCCATCCTTTTCCTTCACGGGTGATGAGCTTGGGGTAGAAGCTCCAGGCAACGACGGAGTTGATGACGACGTCGTTCGTGCTGTTGATGTCGTGTTCTTCGGGGATAGTGAAGAATTGACGATTTCGGTTACCCGATCGGGCTCTGTGAGGTTGTTAGGATAGATTGTACAGGTTGACGAAAAACAGAACGGGCTGACACTGACCTGTTCAGCGCTGACTTCTGCGAAGGGTCCAGCGTCAGTAAACCGGCATCGGCAATTGAGACAACGAGCTGCATCTTGATATCCTCGATACCCAGGAGTGTCTGTGGGTTGAGGAAGTTCTTCCGGCAGTATGAAAATTCGTTGGAGCCGGGTGTGCCTCGTGCACGCTTCCAGCCACAATAGGCATTGTACACAGTCAACAGATCCGAGTCGCCTGGCAGAAACGTTAGAAAATAGCGGCAGATGGTGTGAATTATATTCATTCTTACCTCTTTGGAATGAGTTTCGTGCTGCGTCGCGCTGCGAGTTTGAACCCATAGTGTTGACAAATGGTGACTTGGAGGAGAGAATGGCAGCAATGCTGACAGCAGCATCCAGACACTTGAAGAATGCTCCGTGGATAATCAGCTTCCCAAGGAATATATCCAGCGGCAGTTTTGCCAGCTGGCTTCCCAAAGGCGTGAGGCTCTCATTGCTGGTGAGGGCTTTCACTTCTTTCAGAGAGTCGATAGCACGTCGGATGTTCTTGGATGAAGGTGGGTCGAGAGCTTCCAGGAGGGTTTGCTCTACTTCGCCCAATTTACAGATCTTGACTCGCAGAACCAAGTCTTGCAGAGAGAGTCGGAGCATCTCTGGAGTTTGTTGACCAGCCAGCTGTAGGATAGTGTTAATAACCTGGTTGCGATTTGGGAAACTTTGCATTGACTCACCTGTTTGTCGTGCCGGTGTTTGGTAAAGAGGTGGAAGCAGATACCTTCCTGAACACGACCGGCTCGACCACGTCTCTGCTTGGCATTGGCACGGGAAATAAATGACTCGACAAGTCGAGAGAGCTGTCTCCTTTCGTCGAACCTGCAATGGCATGTTAGCATCAACCTTGGTCCAATGGTCCAAGCACTCAGTCGAGACAAACCGCATCATCTTCTCCTTTCCTGTATCAACAACTGCCGTGATATCCGGAATTGTGATACCAGTCTCTGCAATGTTGGTGGCAATGACAATCTTCCTTATGCCTGGAGGGGGCACGTTAAATGCCTTTTCTTGATCTTCACTAGCAATCGAGGAGTGGAGTGCATGAATAATCCATCCCTTTTGAAAAATGGACTCGGCGAGGAGCTCATCATTTAGACGACGAATCTCTGCTAGACCAGGCATAAAGACCAGAATTGCTTTACTGTAGCGGTCCATCTCCGGGGTAGTGGCAATCTTAAGGAGTAGTCTCTTGATCAACTGGTAATCCATGCGGTACTCGTCAAACTTAAGCACGGTTTCCCGTGTTTGTTTAGAGTATCCCTCGAGACTGGCTTGTAAGCCTCCGGTATCACTGTTGGAATCTTCGGCCTCATCGATGTCATCGTCTGGGATAATATTTGCCTCATCTTCAGATAACCGATAGTTGGTCAACTCAACTGCATCCTCCAGATACTTCATTTCCACGGGGAAAGTTCGTCCGGGAATATTGAGAACCGGTACACCTCCAAGGTAGGTGGAGAAACGTTGTGCTTCAAGAGTAGCGGACATCAGAATGAGTTTGAGGTCAGGCCGCTTCAGCATCAACCTGCGCAGAACAACCAGCAAGAAGTCACTGTCAATTGTACGCTCGTGAACCTCGTCCAGAACAACGTGGGTGATGTCCTGGAAGTCATCCGGTCGCTCCAGCATGCGCACAACAACACCGGTGGTTCTAGTCAAGTCAGCTCGGGTTCAAGTGCACAAACAATTATTCGAAGGGACAAAAGAGAACATACGCATAGACAAGTCGAGTAGACGAGCTGATCTTGCTCTCCAGCCTGACCGCGAAACCGACAAGGGATCGGATAGTCCCCACATCATTCTTGCTCTCTCCAAGTTCTTCACTGACTCGGCGAGCAAGCGAGATCGCTGAAATCCGCCGGGGTTCCGTCACATAGACTTTACACGGGCGGCCTTGAAGCATTTCATGCTCGAGGATATAAGATGGAATCTGCGTACTCTTTCCACTTCCAGTCTCACTGCAGATAATGACAACCCGATGTGTGTCCAAAGTGGTCAGAATATCGTCTTTGAAGTTCCAAATTGGAAGGTTCATTCGGCCCGGCATCATCTTGTGGAAAGATGGAGCGGATGCCTTCGCCTGCCATGCCTCCCTTAGTCGCTCATCTTCACCGAGATAGTTGTTCTCCCTAGCATTGCCTTTCATGGGACTAGCCGGCTTGACACCGTTTCCGTTTCTTTTCCCGGAAATTGTCCAAGAGTACAACGTCATCCTCAAATGTGCCTTGATTATTCTGCACAAGGAGCTTCAGATTCTTGACTGTGGATTTGTCCACTTCATCCTCCTGTGTCTTCTTCAGATTCGAGAACTCAGTCCAAAGACCCCTCCAGACTGCAGGTATCCGCAGATAGGCCTTACCTTCTTTGGAACTTTGAGGGAAAAGGATGAATAGTGCAAGAGTCGATACGTATCCCTCCGCTTGCTGGGAATCGGGCGTTGCAAGAGAGTCCATCGAAACAAAAGTTGCGTTTGCATTCGACTTGTGCGTGACTGACTCCACCGCCAATGGGAAAGGAGATTCTTGCGGTTTAGACCAACGAACCTCAACGGCCTTTCTGTTGTGATGACCCGAGGAGGAAAAGTCTTGGTAGACTACCTTACACGACGAATCTCTAGCCTTGCAGGTCTCTTCCAGGACTCGTCGTGGACTTAAGCCCGTTGATTTCCCAAAGTCTCGAAGTGTAATTTTGGCTCCAACTTCAGGTAGTGGAAGGCCCAATATCGACCCCGAGTTTTCAGCTTCGTTCTGGAACATGTCACCCAGCAGACCATCAGCCTCATCCATCTCTTCAAGTGATGGGACAGTCAAATTGGGATCTTCAGGCTCCGGTTCTTGACTCTCTGTGTTGATATCTTTCTTTTTCTCGACTGGTCGTCGTAAAAAGGCTGTGTCTTTCCTAAGATCCTCTAGCTTGTCCTGCCAAATGTACTCGGCTTCTCGACGCTCAAAGAGAACATCGCGCTCGATTTTAGCAATCTTGCGTTGCAACTTGGCAATCTCAGGATCGTCTGACTGGTTGGGCATGGCTCCACGGCCCTTTTTGCCTTTCCCTGGACGATCAAACAATTCTGGTTGAAGACCGTAGAGCTTCGTCTGGAAATCCAGCCATTCCTCAACCATGAAATCAGGATCGATCGAGCTATCCGATTCATATGAGATAGGAGGCACAACCTTTGCAGCCTTCCAGTCTGCTTTAGGATTTTCCTGTTTGTTTCCATTCGAAGGCTTATTGGGAGTAGAAGACCTCGATGGCTCCGATTCTGATGAGGGTCAGCGATTTTTCTTTGTGATCAAACTAGAGGCCTGGGTTTACCGATCATCCATGATGTTACCTCCGCATCTTTCTGCGGGCGAGAATTCGTCTGCGTATATGAAGGGAGATCTTTCTTGGCACTGTGTTTCGCCAACCACTCGAGTGCCTCATCCAGATTCCATACGACATCTCGACTGGTACTCGTAGGTGTTTCCTTAAAGTATAAGAGAATATGCTTGAGTGCTCCTTCCACCCCATCCTCAGTAAACCCGAGCTTCAGAAGAGTCTCCTGCAATGTCCAGAGTTTCATGAGGAGCTCCTCCTCGGAGCCCTCCTGCTTCCCGCTGACATTGCGTCCATTGGATGCAAGATAATCATGATCCTCTAAGCCAGCTAGCTCCAGAATTCTGTCTTGCACCTCGACCGGAAGCCATTCGAGAAGGCCCAAGGTCACTGATTGCTGTCTAAAAACGCGGCGTTCAGTGTCCATCTTGGTAGCTTGGCGAACCGCGTCGCTCCTGCATTTTGACGCATATTTTTCGACCAAAATCTGCAGCTCTGCCTCCTCCAAGTGCTTCTCGAGTTCTTCCGGTGTATAATTTTGTAACGAGGGGTCGGTTTGTGGTACGCCCGCATCGACTGGGCGGTCTTCCTGACTTGCAGGCTGCGATTCGTTTTGCGGGGTAGGTTTAGATTCTGTAGCGGTGGTTGAAGGTGTCTCTGCAGCCTCTGGCTTTGGTTTTGAGGGTACTGAGACTGTTGCAAAGCCCCGCGCCGGATTGGAGGCGGGCTTTTTCTTTTTCTTATTGTTTGGCGGCATTGTAGAATGGGTCTGAACAGACGGGAATACGTATAGTCGAGATTAGCACCTGTATAACTTGCAATTTATAATGTATTCACCAAGATGACTCACAGATAAATAGGGGAGTTGCGGAGTTGTAGAATCAGGAATCTGATAGTTGAGTTGGAGCGGCGGAGAGGCTCTCGGTGATTCTCCCCACACAAAACTCTTATGACAGCATCCGAGCAGCCCACTTTCACCATTCCACCACCTCACCTCACCCTACCCCGAACCCCTCTCCACTCCCCTGTTTGACCTACCCCAATCATGGATGGAGTTCCATGGGACCAGGTCAAGGCTGGGGATCTGGATGTCTTGCGGGTCGCTCTCTTCTCGAGTTCGACCTCGCGAAGGCTCCGGGCCCTGCAAGAACTTCGCGACAAGAGCGGTAATCTTGAACCCGCATGACCACTTTCAAAAAGGCATTGAGGCGCTAATTATGTTTTTGTAGGGTCTGAAATTCCCTCGGAATCTCATCTTGATATCTTAGCGCTTCTTTTCCAAACCTACCCTCTTTACGTCGATCGACCCTCACGTCAGGCCGTTCAACAATGTCTCCGCGCCCTCCTCCGAACCCCGAACGCCGTGGACCACCTCGAATATTTGTCCAAGAGCCTAAAAATTGAGGCAGCTAAATCTGGTCTAGCCCCGGGATCCGCGTTCGTCTTGTTGGAGTGGTGCTGCAATATTTTGCAGCAGGTTAGCGAGAACGAGGCCACGCCCTTGGCTATTGTGCTGGATCTGATCGCCGTGGATGCCAAGGCCCTGGAAAACTGTTTTGCACACATACCGAAGCCGTCGGTGAGGCAATCAGCTCTCAAGGTGACTAGACGTGCATTGCGCGCAACGTTCTCGAACAAGACATGGGGCGAGGACGCTGTGCGCCAGTCAGTCAGCCGACTGGCCGCGGATTCGGCCGCAGGTTACAAGAACGCATTGCTCCTGGGTGTTATCTCAGGAGTATGTGCTCGACTACCAGCGAGGAAATCAGTCCTCGAGGAGTCTAAGAAACCCATCCTGGCCTATTACGTCAAGGAAATCGTAGGCTCGAAGTCTGTTGTGCCTTCTCACGTCGCTGAAGGACTGTCAGACTTCCTAACTTCGTTTGTTACATACGAAGATGTGACCGCTGAATTGGTCCCTCCAATGGAGAAATCCCTGCTGAGATCACCCGAAGTGATCTTGAGTGGTGTGATCCCACCGTTCAGTGCCGCTCTGCCAAAAGAAATCGATATTTCGGAGGTGGTTCAGACTCGCCTGTCTAAGCATTTGTTATCTAGCATGAAGTCAAACAACCCGGTGATCCGACAAGGAGCTTCGGACTCGTTCAAAGCTTTACTCTCTCGATGCCAAACCGAATCTGTGATTTTGAAGATCACAAGTGAAATCGTCGGTCCCTTGAAAACACAAAAGATCACTGCCCCAGAACATCGAGTCGCCTACGCACAAGTTATTTCTGCAATTCCATCTTCGGTAGAAGCCTCGAAAGAAATCGTCCAGGGTTTTGGCCCTGTATTCTCGCGGGAGTCTAATGAACCTGCCCTTGAAGAGGAGCTCAAAGCGTTCGTCAAGCATCTTGCGTTCCTTGTTCAATCTTCTGTCACGGTTGTGGATGACGTTATTAATACTATTGTCAAGGGTATTTCCGACAAGCGAATCCCGTTCCGAAAGACCTGGCAGCTCAATGTGGGAGAAATGCTTTGGAAATCTGATATCGCGGCCCTCAAGAGCGCTGAGATTCAGCCTCTTGTAACCAAATTCCTTGGAAAGATGAAAGACATGTTTGGCGAGGTTGCCTCCAACCCGTTGCCCTCGGCTCAAAGCGGCGCTTTGTCATCTGCGTATATATTCTTGGCCCTCTTCGAGCGTCTTTCGGACATCGATGGCTCAGAGAAGTCTACGTGGGAAGAGAAGGTCTCGCAGTCATTGATCATGGGCGCAAAGCCCTCTTTCCTCCTTAACCCCAAGACCTACTCGAAAATTGGGACCAAGGAAGAGATGCAGTGGCTGGTCAGGGCTCTGGCCGCTGTCACTTCTGGATCCAAGTTTACTGGTGCCGATGAGGCGTCCAAGAACGCTTGGGCCCAATGCTTTATCTACGCCATCACCGGCCCTATTATGACCACCAGCTTCCGAGCGAATGCCGTAGAAACACTATCTGGTGTTTACAGGAGGGACATGGCTTCTATTGGAAGCATTGTTATCAACGCTATTTGGGCCTGGATCCATGCTTTCCGTACCGCAGAGAAGGAGTCTGCTGCTGTCTCCGCTGGTCCCGAAAGCGAGCGTCTATTGTATCAGGTTTTGAAGGCCATATGCCCTCTAGCTGCTAACAAAGAGGGAGTCGAAGGCGCCTCTTCCACCATTGAGACACAACTCATCAAAATTCTGATTCTCAGCCGGCCAGAGTTGATCCCAGGGGCCTCTTGGATTGATCTGTGCTTGAGAACTGGCACAGATCCCGGGAACCTAGTCCGTGCCCACCCTGCAGATTGCATTGAGCAGTTGACAGGTGTCAATGCCGTACGTTATATAAATTCCGAGACAAGTCATTAACAATTCATACTAACCAAGATTACAGGACCCCGTTCAATCGAGTGTGCCACAAATCAACTCTGCTGTGTGGAGCGCCGCGGGTGACCTGGCGTTCGTGGCCCCCGAAGTCATGATCCCACGCCTCGTTGATCAAATACAAGCAGATCTGGATGGCACCCGTCTTTCTCAATTCACTGCTACAGATGCTGCAATTGCCCGCACTCCTGAAGGCACTGCCTTCATTGACATTCTCAGCAGCAAGTCGAAGCAACCTGCTTTTGATAAGAATACCAAAGATTATGACACTTTGAAATGGGAAGCGGAGCTGCGTGCCCAGCTGGCCGAGAAGAAGGGCGCAAAGCCGAAGAAGCTCACGGCCGAAGAACAATCTAAAGTCAAGGCTCAGCTTGCAAAGGAAGCAAAGATCCGCGAGGAGGTGCTTCAGGAAGTCAAGCGGATCGAGCGCGGTGCTGGCCTTATCCGTGGCCTTGCCACTGGGCCCGCCAATGATCCCGAGGGATGGATCAACACAGCCGTCAGCTGTCTACTTTCTCTTGCTCGTGCTGGCGCAGGACTCTTTGTCGGTGATGTGGTGTCCCAGGCATTCGTTGCCTGCTCCAACGAATTGTCGTCGCGCCTGGGCAATCTTCGGCCATTTGTGGGAATTGCCACCCTTCGGGCCATTGGCAACACAAATCTGCCTGCTGACAGGCAATTGGAGCATCTTGGAGAACTTGTAACAAGAATCCTTTACCGCCTGCGGTTCGCATCCGAACAGCGCCCACTTGATACTGCATCTCTCGCCTACGTTCTTCCGATGCTCTTCCTGATTTTGAGCCAGAACGGCATTGAAGAAGTCAAGGGCGACCAAGAAGGCGAGCAAGTTCTGCTTGCGATCGAAATCCTCTCCTTCCACTCCGGTTCTTGTAAGTAGCTTGATCATGATGCCGGTGAACGCGTTGCTAACCCTTCTTTTACAGTCTCTGATGCGCGCCTGCCTCGCAACGAAGTCCTCGAGCATCTTCTTAGCGCCATGCAAAGATACACTCAGCACTATAAGCTAATCAAGGATATATTGTTCAATTTTTGTCGCTGCATCTCCCCCAACATCAGCAAACAGGAACTTCAGACTCTGCTGGAGGGTAGCATTGTTCCCGACACCTCCGTCAGGACATCTGTTCTTCAGGTGATCGACGCCGAGATTGATCTGACTGATCTCGACTTCTCTGAGCACATTTGGTTAGAATGCCATGACAGCGTGGAAGAAAATGTCGAGCTCGCGCAGACGATCTGGGAAGACAACGCGCTTGAAGTGGATGACGAGGCTTTCCCTAAGATCATCAAGTACTTGGACTCCAAGGACGGCCAGCTGCGCGGCGCTGCCGCACGTGCACTTTCCCAAGCGATCGAATCCGACATGAGCAAATTCGGTGGCATCTTTTCTGAACTGCAGGCCAAGTATGCCGAAGATGTCAAGCCCAAGGCCCCCGAAAAGGACGCCTACGGGATGCCCAAGAAGATGGATAACCCAGACAACTGGGAGAGCCGTAGTGGTGTGGCATTGGCTTTCAATGCCATGACCGATTTGTTTGACGGAGAACAGGTTATTGCTCTCCTGCAGTTCCTCATTGAACGTGGTCCCCTGGTTGATAAAAACTCTGCCGTTCGAAGTCAAATGCAGGAGAGTGGAAAATCTGTGATCGCCCAACGAGGTCAGCAAAAGGTTGAAGAGTTGATGAAGCTGCTTGAAACCACATTGGAAACCTCAGACAAAGCAACCCAGACATCTGATCTGCTGAACGAGGCAGTTGTGGTTCTCTATGGATCCCTGGCAAGGCATTTGAAGGCTGATGACCCTCGTCTACAAACCGTTCTGAAGAAGCTTCTTGCGACCCTTCCAACTCCTTCTGAGACTGTCCAGTCTGCTGTCTCGGAGTGTCTGCCACCACTGATCAGACTGTGTGGCCCCAAGGCCTCTGACTATATTCAAGAGATGCTTGATCAACTGCTGAACGTCAAGAACTACGCTACTCAGCGTGGTGCTGCGTACGGTCTTGCAGGCATTGTCAGTGGTAAAGGTATTTCAACACTTCGAGAGTTCCGGATCATGAGCTTGCTCAAAGAAGCTACCGAAAACAAGAGGGAGCCTCACCAGCGACAAGGCGCTTTCCTGGCCTATGAGCTTTTTGCAACCATTATTGCGCGCACATTTGAGCCTTACGTCATCCAGCTTGTTCCCCAGCTGCTTGGAGGCTTCGGCGACCCCAGCATTGATGTCCGTGATGCTTGTCTGGATGCCTCCAAGGCTTGCTTCCAAAACCTCAGTTCTTATGGTGTCAAGAAGATTCTCCCTACTCTGCTTGACGGTTTGGATGATACTCAGTGGCGCAGTCAAAAGGGAGCCTGTGAACTTCTTGGAGCCATGGCCTACCTTGACCCACAACAACTCGCCGCCAGCTTGCCCATTATCATTCCGCCTCTCACCGTGGTTCTCAATGACACACACAAGGAGGTTCGCAACGCCGCAAACCGCAGTCTTCAGCGTTTCGGAGAAGTCATCAGTAACCCTGAAGTCAAGAGCTTGGTTGGTGTGCTTCTCAAGGCTCTGAGTGACCCGACTAAGTACACGGACGAGGCATTGGATTCTTTGATCAAGGTTTCCTTCGTGCATTACCTGGATGCGCCTTCGCTGGCTCTGGTTGTCCGTATCCTTGAGCGTGGTCTTGGTGACCGATCCAACACCAAGCGGAAGGCCGCCCAGATCATTGGTAGCTTGGCCCATCTTACCGAGCGCAAAGATCTTATTTCGCACCTGCCAATCATTGTGGCTGGTCTCAATCTGGCCATTGTCGATCCCGTTCCTACTACTCGTGCCACTGCTTCGAAGGCTCTGGGTTCCCTCATCGAGAAGCTTGGAGAGGATGCTCTGCCCGACCTCATCCCCAATCTCATGAATACCCTCAAGTCAGATACTGGCGCCGGAGACAGACTGGGATCTGCACAGGCCCTCGCAGAGGTTCTCGCGGGTCTGGGTACCACAAGACTCGAGGAGACCCTGCCTACCATTCTCCAGAACGTTTCCAGCTCCAAGGCTGCTGTGCGTGAGGGCTTCATGACTCTCTTCATCTTCTTGCCCGCTTGCTTCGGTAATAGCTTCGCCAACTATCTCAGTAAGATCATTCCTCCCATTCTTGCTGGTTTGGCCGACGATATCGAGTCAATCCGTGAGACCTCTCTTCGGGCTGGTCGTCTGCTGGTCAAGAACTTCTCTACCAAGGCCATTGATCTTCTTCTTCCTGAGTTGGAGCGTGGTCTTGCGGATGACAGCTACCGCATCCGTCTCAGCTCCGTTGAGTTGGTTGGAGATCTTCTCTTCAGTCTTACGGGTATCAGCGGTAAAGCAGAGGCCGACGAAGAGGAGGAAGAGGCCACTCAAGCTGGTCAGTCCCTTCTCGAGGTTCTTGGAGAGGAGCGGAGAGACAAGGTGCTTTCTGCCCTGTTCATCTGTCGCTGCGATACTTCGGGCTTGGTCAAGAGTGCTGCCATGGGTGTGTGGAAGGCTTTGGTCGCCTCTCCCAAGATCCTCAAGGAGATGGTGCCTACTCTTGCTCAGCTCATCATTCGCCGCCTTGGATCCTCGAACATGGAGCAGAAGGTTATTGCCAGCAACGCGCTCGGCGACCTTATCAAGAAGGCTGGCGAATCAGTCCTGTCCACCTTACTGCCTCTGCTTGAGGAAGGTCTCCAGGCTTCGCCTGACGTCGATGTCAAGCAGGGTATCTGTATTGCCCTGCGCGAGCTTATCACCTCCGCCACCCCCGAGGGTCTGGAGGACTTTGAGAAGGTTCTCATCTCTACCGTCCGCGTCGCTCTCGTCGATAACGACGAAGATGTGCGTGAGGCAGCTGCCGAGGCCTTTGATGCCTTGCAACAGATCATGGGCAAGAAGGCCGTGGACCAGGTTCTGCCATACCTTCTTCACTTGTTGAGAAATGATGAGGAGGCTGAGCAGGCCTTGTCCGCGCTGTTAACCCTGCTCACCGAGCAAACTCGCGCGAACATCATTCTTCCCAACCTCATTCCCACCCTTCTTACACCCCCAATTACCGCCTTCAACGCTAGGGCCCTTGCATCTTTGGCCGAGGTTGCGGGTGGAGCCATGACAAGAAGATTGCCCAACATTATCAACGGCCTCATGGATGGTATCATCCAGACTAAGGACGAAGAGCTCCGCTCGGAACTCCGCAGCGCCCTTGACACAGTGTTGGTATCTGTTGATGAATATGATGGCCTGAATGTGGCCATGAACGTGATTTTGGCTCTTGTCAAGCATGATGATCAGCATCGCCGGGCTGAGGCTGCTCTCCACCTCACCAACTTCTTCGCGGAGGCTGATATCGACTTCTCGAGATACTACCAAGATATTATTCGCGTCTTGTTGATCTCATTCGATGATCCGGACAAGGATGTTGTCAAGGCAGCATGGACTGCTCTCAGTGGCCTTATGTCTCACATGCGCAAGGAGGAGATGGAGGTTTTGGCCATTCCTGCTCGCCAAATCTTGCGACAGGTTGGTGTGCCTGGCGCGGATCTTCCTGGATTCAGCCTGCCAAAGGGAATCATGGCTATTCTGCCGATCTTCTTGCAAGGTCTTCTGAACGGCAGCACCGACCAGCGTACTCAATCAGCGCTGGCAATTTCCGACATTATCGACCGTACTAACGCCAATTCCCTCAAGCCTTTCGTTACTCAGATCACTGGTCCTCTGATTCGTGTTGTGTCGGAACGGTCCGTTGACATTAAGTGTAAGTGTTTGATTGCCTATCCTACACAAATGATTGAATACTCATTTGAATCTTTAGGTGCCATTTTCTTCACCCTTAACAGGTTGCTCGAGAAGATTCCGCTTGCTGTCAAGCCTTTCCTGCCCCAGTTGCAGCGTACCTTTGCCCGTGGTCTGGCAGATACTTTTAGTGAAACCCTGCGCAACCGTGCAGCCAAGGGTCTTGGTATTTTGATTACTTTGACCCCTAGGGTTGATCCACTCATCGCTGGTATGTTCTTTGACTATTAACTTCTCCCATTTTATAAACATTGCTAACACACTCCACAGAGCTCATCGCTGGATCCAAGACGACTGATGAGGGTGTGAAGAATGCTATGATGAAGGCCCTCCAGGAGGTTGTCGGCAAGGCCGGTGCCAACATGAGTGAGGCCTCTCGGACATCTATCCTTGCTCTGATCGACGATGAATCCAGTGACCAGACCGATAAGGTCGCCATTACCAACGCGAAGTTGCTTGGCGTCCTTGTCAAGGTTCTTCCGGAGGCCAGTGCGACCACTATGATCAAGAATCGTATTCTCAACGGTCAGCTTTCGCACTCGTCTGTCCTTGGCCTGAACGCTCTTCTGGTGGAGGCTCCTAGCATTCTGCTGGAGCATTTCCCCACTGAGACCCCTTCGACCATCTGCCAGGGTATCGTGAACAAGGATACCTTTATCTCCGATAACAGTGTCCTCGCCGCTGGCAAATTCCTCTTGGCCGATGACGGTAACCACAGCTTCGAGACGCACAAGACCATGTTTGAGGCTCTTGCCCCAGTCATCTCGCCAGGCGCCCCGTCCGATACCCGCCGCTTGGCGCTGGTGGTGATCCGAACCATCAGCCGTCTCCACCCAGAGATGACCCGTGCTCACCTGGCTCTACTGGCACCGCCCATCTTTGCCAGCGTGCGTGACATGGTCATCCCCGTGAAGCTGGCTGCGGAAGCTGCTTTCTTGTCCATCTTCTCCGTGGTGGATTCTGACGATGAGGTCTTTGACAAGTACATCACTGGCCCCGGTGCCTCTCTCCCGCCTGGACCTAAGCGCAGCATGTCCGACTACTTCAAGCGTGTTGCCATGCGTCTTGCCCTTCAGGCCCGTGAGCGTCGCTTGGCTGAAGGAGGTGAAGGTGGACTGGGTCTGTCCAATGACGAGGTGGATGACGAGCAGGAATTGTGGAGTATAGGCAAGGTGGATCTGGGGGAGTCGGCATTTGCTGATGACTAAGTGATGTTATGATGACCCAACTGCCCTGATGGGGTAGGAATTGGATTGAGCGTCTCAAGGTTATCCTTTACATGTGTATAGATATACCATTGGGCTCTTTTATTGTTTATTTTGTTTGTTGAGTTATACGTACAAAAGTTGCTTTGACGATTGCATGGATGTTATGGTATGTGAGTAGACTCGCCATTTATATTAGAATATATGCATGCATCACTGGCACATTGGTGTTCTTGAAACAATTATTCATTTTTTGCTTTATTAGAAATCACAAGAAGTATAGTTTTTGTAATTTATGTTCCTATGTTATTCATAGTCGATCTTGAGATGTCATGTTTGTATAGTGGAGCCTTCTAAATTGAGAAACATTCATATCATGTGACCTTATAAGCACCGAGTATATCACGTGATACACGACTCCAGTGCAAACAATTGACAGGGAAATCACAACCTATAGCGGCAGCATAGTGATAGCATAGCGAGAGAAGAATACAGAAAGATTTCAGACAAAACGGTTATTCTTCTTCTAGGTAAACTTAAACACTTCATACTATTGTTAGTCTTGTTTTCTCCCAACATTATTTATTTTTTCTTTTCAAGATCCGGATTACCCGATTGGGAGTAGGGCTAAGGGTTGCAGCCCTAGTACCCTAGTGTGGCCGAAGCACTCGCTTACCAGGTATTAGCTAATCGGCCCGCCCAACTTCTCACTGCCTGGATTTCCCAGTCGAGTGCCCTACGAACATCATCCGCCAAACGACCGTCGATACGCCGACATCAAGATGTGAGTGCCATCAAATACACTACCTACACGAAAACCCATGCCCTAAGATTTGATTGCCCCGGACTCGCTGTGTCGCCCACTCGAGCAAGGAGAACTGGATCGATCTCGATGAATATGATTGTGTGGCAGAGGCTGACCTCACTTTTTTTTTCTCAGGGTCAACCTTCGCACCCAGAAGCGCCTCGCCGCCTCCGTGGTCGGCTGCGGCAAGCGCAAGATTTGGCTCGACCCCAATGAGATGAACGAGATCTCCAACGCCAACTCCCGTCAGACCATCCGCAAGCTCGTCAGCGATGGCCTCATCATCCGCAAGCCCGTCACCATGCACTCGCGCACCCGCGCTCGTGAGCTCAACCTTGCTCGCCGTGAGGGTCGTCACCGCGGTCTGGGTAAGCGCAAGGGTACCAAGGACGCCCGTATGCCCAGGTATGAAGGAATCCCACTTCCATGGAATTTCGACCCCTCGGAGGGGGGTTGATTTGCCCATCAGGCAACATCCATGCTGATCGTGTTCTTTTTCTATCTTTACAGCCAGGTCCTCTGGATGCGCCGCATGCGTGTTCTCCGTCGCCTGCTCGTCCGCTACCGTGCCGCCGGCAAGATCGACAAGCACCTCTACCACGAGCTGTACCACCTGAGCAAGGGTAACACCTTCAAGCACAAGCGCGCTCTGGTTGAGCACGTAAGTACCACCGGATGAACTTGACTTCCCCCCTGGCAACCGATCTCCGAAATACTATCAGATACCCCCGCCATTTCGCCACTGACCAAGGATATATCCGGCTGACCCATTTTCTTCCTCCATACAGATCCAGAAGGCCAAGGCTGAGCGCCAACGCGAGCGTATCCTCAAGGAGGAGATGGACGCCAAGCGTGCCAAGAACAAGGCTCTCCGCGAGCGTCGGGCAGAGCGCACCGAGGCCAAGCGCACCGCCCTCGAGGCCCAGGAGTAAATCCTCTCAAAATCCCATTCCGTTGTGTGACGTTTTTCTCTCTTTCGGCGATGGTGCGGAGGTTGAAAGCGGTTCCCTTGTGGGTTTGTTCCGGGATTCGGCCCCTGCAAAGTTATTTGTCCCCCCTCGAATTCTAGGTCGGCCTTACTTTTCGACTCTTCCTATGGTCGGACTCTTTTTTCAGTTGACACGCGGGGCTTTCTGGAAAGGGAATGTGGGGGCAATAGGAAGATGCGATGATGATGTGATACTCAAGCTTCTTGTTAATAACGAACGAGAAAGCAAAAGGAAACTACTTTTTCAAAACAAAAAAACTAAAAACTTCCCCGGGTGCTTGTTACGAAATGTGATTCTTTCCTTTGCCTCGTCGGTCTGGCGTTGTAGATTGTATGCAAATCCATTATCTGCTTTACTCAAGTCCTGATCTCATTCTGTGTCCTATTCAAAATTGGATCCTAGATACTTCGGTGAACTCGTATAGACATGGATGTACGTAGTCGGGAGGCACGCATGTGCATCTGGCGATGATCTTCAAGATTGATCTAAATTGCAGAGTAATTACACTCCAGGACTCAAGTTTCACACGCAATCAGAAAAACATTCAATAGTGGCGAGTATATATATACTGTATGTATCCAGGACCAAGACCTGCTTACCAGAAATATATATGTGGTAAAAATGAACTCGACCGGTAGATATCCCAATATATATTCAAGCCAACTGCTTCACCATCTCCACAAAACACATATCCTCAGGCAATGCCAAATGAGGAAACTTATCCCTAGGAAAAGGCGACTCTTCCCCGGTCTTCTGATAGCCACGACGCAAATACCAAGCAATAAGCTCCTGTCGGGTCGACAGCGCATTCAACTCGAATGTAGTCACGCCCCACTCCTGTCGCGAGTATTCTTCCGCGTAAGCAAGAACCCGCCGCCCAATACCGGCCTGCTGGTAATTGTGGTTCACAGCAACCATTGCAAAGCGTGCATGGTCATTGGCGCGCTTGATCATATCGATGGAAGCCACGAGGACTTCGCGACCTTGGTCTTTGGTGAAGGCCAGGAGAATGGCGCAGTCTGGTTTGGCGATTGTTGTTTTCACATCCTCGACTGAGATAGTAAAACTTTCACCCAGGGCCATGTCTGCAGTCCAGTTTTTTCGGCTGTCTTCTGCGCGAAATGCGGATTGCACGAGTTGCTGGATGGATGGTGCATCGGTTGGCGTTGCGATGCGGAAGTGGAGATCAGCCATTGTGGGGTGAGGAAGGTATAATCGGGATGTAGTTTTGGTGTTGGTTCTGGATCAAGTACAGTGAGAGAAGCTGATCTTTATAGTCTTTTCGGTTGCATTGGTCATGGGAATGTAACCCAAGTCAGATGTAGTGGGAAGGGCGTGTCGGACTTAGCGGGATTCTACTATTCCACGTTTAGACCGCGTGCACCAAGGAAGTTGGCGCAACTTGGCGTCCCTTGCTCAACGAATTATAACTGATGTACTATATATAGGGAAAAACTGAGAGTTTGATGATAAGAAATTCCTCAGCTAACGATTCCTCCCTTCAAATGTCTGACCACCAAGTGAGAAGTACGATAAACCACTCCACTTCTTCCCGTTAACATTTCCCGCTCTTTGCTGCTTGCTCTTGCTCCTCCACTTTCAACAACCGTTCCTTGGCATTAATTTTAAAAAGTTATCGAACGCATAACTTGACCTCCACACTCACGATCATCCTCGATTTGACAAACTGGTACAGTTCCAGTCAAATCTTCTGCATCCTGAGATGAAACGATGCAAACACAGTCAGCGACCTCAAACGAAAGATTCTCGAACCAGGCGTCATCAAGTTAAAGTCACTGGCCAGACGCAACGCTGCGTTGTCATTCGAGGGCGAACGATGCAGTTTCTCGAGATTTTCCTCTGTATAAAGGCCTACTAGGCTGTGGACGAAAGCCACAAAAAAGGTCGATAGCCTTCACGATGGTCAGAGCAAAGTTATCCTCCATGAGAACCACCTCATCGGATCGTCTTTGAACAAGATATCCGTTTTCAGGGACGGGCTTGACGGGACTCCAAGTAATTTCATGGAAGTCCTCATCCATGGTATGCCATAATTCGTGTTCAGGAGACCCATAAAAGTCCAATAATCGATCGAGTCGGCCCGGAACCACTCATCATCGCGGTAGCTGCAATACTGCAGAGACAAGTCACCCCAGGAATTCCTTATTGTTGAAGTGCCTTAATTCCTAACTGGGTTTCTCATAGTTGGCTGGTTCAGTGAGTGGAAATAATAGTCGTACCTAAATACCTACTTAGGCATCTGACAGGCGGACACCGCAGGCTGTGCCTAAATCAGGATAAGGCCAAAGAATGTAGAAGTGAGGCATCTGCAGAGCCTCTGCCAAGAAAAGGCTTTGACGGGGATGTGCAGCTGACCACGTCCAATCATAATGATTAGACTTACAGCCCCTCGTAAAATGGGGCGGCAGGATCAACGACACACTCAGTCGATTCTTTTTCATATTCCAGAACGGAGTGTTTTCACCCGAAAATCACCATGTCCTCTACTCTCAACGATGACTGGGTTCACTGTCGGTTAACCATTCAAGTCAGCATGCTGCTACCCGAACTGACAAGACTACAGGTCAATCAGCAAATGCTCTAGCAAATGATGTTCGAACATGGACGACGTCCATCTCAAGGTCCCGGGTGTCCACCATCGATGGTCTCGGATTCAGTGAAAATGTGGATGCCGAGGCGATGACCAGCCTTGAAAGCCTACTCCGCACGGTACAGCAACTGAAGCTGAAAAGATTTCGTGTCGAGGAACTCGAAGAAAGTCAATTGTTTGCTGCCGGGGAGACCTTTGAAGTCTCAAAATGCCACTACGAAGGGTCTGTGGTCGCCATCAAGCGTATTCGACTTGAGAAGGAATCCGAACGTCAACATTTCCAGCGCCGCTTGCAGTCCGTTCTACGAGAGGTCTTGATCATGTGTCATCCACCACTTACGCACCATCCGAATATTCTCAGTCTTTTGGGATATGGATGGTCTGTGGAAAAGCAGCAGCTGTCCCCCTTCCTTTCGGTGGAGTTTGCCACCGGCGGCTCCTTAAGGAGATACTTGAAAGGGTGTCCACAGTCGATCCGGAACAAACTGATACTCATGGGGGACGTTGCAGCAGGACTAATGGCGCTACATAGATGCGGGATCGTGCACGGCGACTTGAAAGCTGACAACGTGGTACTTTTCTCTTCGTTGGATCGTCCGTCTATGTCACTTGCCAAAGTCTCTGATTTTGGGCATTCAATCCTTGTGAGCTCAACACCCGAAAAAAGAGCACAGTATTTTGGAACCAAGCTGTGAGTTTGCTGTCTAGTCTGGAAGACAAATGCTCAAAATCGCAGGTACAATGCACCCGAGGTGGCTGCCCAGAAAGAACAGCTTATTCCAATTGAGCAACTTCATAAATGCGACATCTGGGCATTTGGCCTATGTGCGTGGGAGATACTGGCAGATGGAAATGTATACTTCCAGCGTAGTTGGCAAAACGACCTTGCGTATAAGCGCCCTCCCTCATACACAGCGTCAACTTCGGATGCAAGTTCAAAGCCCCGTGAAGTCTCAGCCGACGAACGCGATCAGAGTGCTTTCGGTCACTTTGACCTTTTTCATCTCAAGGGAATATCACTCCAGTTCTTGGAAAGCATGAATATCCCAGGCATTGGTTTCGAGAAAGGGTTTCTTAGACCTCTATTGAACGGTACACTGGACGTTAATCCAACTAAGCGAATATCAGATTTAAGTCGACTGCCAATAATTGGGTTTTGGAATAAAGCACCAGGGGGGCATTCGCTCCAGGCAAAGCTTGCCACTTACACTTTATCTGGAGACATTCGGTATTCCATCTTCAACAGGGATGGAGGTCCTTACATCATTTGGGAACAGCAGCAACAACTCTTGCAGAGTTTCGAAATCTTGGCTCAGCAGACGGATTCCCAGAAGGATAAAGGGTCTGCTGCATTCCAGACGATGCTTTGCTATGTGAACGCTTTTGGAACATCCATGAACTTGACCAAGGCTACTCAATTTCTTCATAAGACTGAAAAGTCGGGGCATTTGGTGGCCGATATCTTGGGTTCTCGGCTCCTTGATGGTTTCTCTGGAGAGCTCTTCGATTCACCAAGGAAGTATCATGAGTGTCTAGCTCAAGGCTTTCGTGACATGCTGAGCAAGCAATCTTCTACCATGTCTGTGCATATTGGCGAAACTGTCACCGAGTTCGCTGATTACACTAGCTTGCGAAATGCGTTTATCAACGAGGGAGATTTGATCGGGATAGATCAGGACGACATTGCGACAGTTTTTCTCAGGAGGAAGGCTTCTTCTGAGCGTCATAACATTCTGGAAATCGCTATCCAGAAGGGCGATATTGATCTTGTAAACTTGTTATTGCCCAACCTTGGCATGAGGCTAACCGAGATGAAGACAAGAGAGTGTCTCTTGGTACAAGCAGCTCGTAACGGTCACGGTTTCATCGTGAATCGGTTACTAAAGGAAGAAATCACCATCTATCGTGATGACTCAAGCTCTTGCCTCCTACATTGGCTCTTCTGTCTGGAGGACACAAGTTTGTATGAAGTGCAACAGCAGCTTCAAAGCGCGAGTCGTAGAGATGATCTCGAGCCGGCCCTCAACCATGCCATCACCCAAAAGATTACAATCCACCCGCAATGGCCGTTCCAAGTCCATGGTACCCCACTTGCTACTGCAATCGCCTCGGGGAGCATTGCTGCTGTGGAAATTTTATTGGCCTTGAAGGCCGACCCCATGGCTGCGGCCTTTGCGGGCGTCGATAGCGAATCAACTCCACTATTGACACCCATTCACCTCGCTATATCCTACCAGCTCCCAGAAATTGTCCAGCTGCTATGGTATGCAGCATTCGGAGAGCAAATGGACACTGCAAGTCAAATGCACCGCAACCATACCTTGGGTCGATTCCCAATTGCCTGTGCCTTGAGCTTCAGGAGCAATGCCGAACGATTTGCCATGCATGGTAACAGCTATCGACAGTGTCTTCGGAAAGTCATTCAGCTCCTATCAGTTGAAGCATTGGCGCAGCCCTCCCCCGAGGGTAAAAATGCCCTCACCCAGGCAATTGACCTGGAAGATATTGAAACGGTGAATCTTATTTTGGAACGTTACCCCGACATTGCCACGAGAAGGATTACCCAACCAGGGACAAGAAACTTGTTTACATACGCGCTTAATTTTGCGGTGCAAATGGGCTCACTTCGCGAGACCGAGGAGTCGATCCAGATACTGGAATCAATTCTAAAGCTTGACCCAGCCGCAATAAACAGACCAGACAGTTCTTCAACAAAGCCAATACACGCCGCAGCCATGGGTACATCGAATCACGTCTTCAAATTCCTTCTTGAACATGGCTGCACATGCCATGATCTAGATGGTAGAGGGCAGACCCCCTTGTTTTTCTGTCGCAATGCAAGTATGGTCAATCTCCTATTGCAGAAGGGCGCTGATATCAATCATCGCGACCAACGGGGATATACTCCTACCCACGCAGCCGTAAGCCAGGGAACGGAAGAAGTTTTGTACACCCTTATTGAGTCTGGGGCCAATTTAAGCTTCATAAACAACGAAACTGGAGCTCCACTGCATTGCGCCGTCCAAAAAAAGTCTCTTCCAATGGTCGAAAGGCTTTTGAAAGCGGGTGTCGACGTCAACGCAAGAAATACCTACGGTCGAACTCCGCTCCTCATCGCAATGGACACGGGTCGATCCGATTTGGTTTCCTTACTCTTTGAGAATGGCGCGAACCCGTTCATTGAGGACAATATTGGCTCTTCACCTTTCCATATGGCTCTTGCCTGGCCCAACGCCAGCGTGCTGAACAAGTTCCAACTCCACAGCACGCTCCGCGCACTGCCATGGGAGAAAAAGGTAGAAGCTCTACATTTTGCCGCCGAAAGTGGAGAACCCGCGGTGCTGAAGGTTTACTTGCACAAGGCCTTCGGATCAGGGCTTAGTGCTGACAACCCTGTATTTTTCTACCACAAAGATGTTGCGATAGCTCTTCACAAGGCGACATCTGCTTGCCGGGCAGATCTCATTGATGTTATGCTGGCGTATGGGTTTCAAGTCGATGCCTTGGACGCTAATGGCGATACGTCTCTCCTGATAGGGTGTCAAATAGGTCGAGAGGGGCCTCCTATCAACCAATATACCCGCATTAACATCTGTGAAATGCTCCTTGCCAATGGCGCCAGTATCTGCAAGAAAAACGGCCGAGGACTAACTCCTCTAACCATCGCCCAATCTTATAAAGATTACCCGTTAATGACACTATTGCTTGAGCATGCCCTTAGATTAGGTGGCCTTGACCAACCTAAACTAAGGTCCCGCATGTTAGAGTCCATCAAAGACCCTGAAAAAGATAGTCAATATTGCAAGGAATCCCGAGCTCTCATTGATGACGAGATGATTGACCCTGAACTCATTCGGCAGGCGACCACAGAAGAAGAATGGGAATTTGTCATGACATCTATCAGAGGACGATTTATCAACAAAGAGGAACTCCGTCAAGTCTTTCCCCGCCGAAGATGGTCCTATGGTGTGGATAGCTTGGATATGCTATGTTTTCACTCCGTACGACGGGACTGGGAAATAGTTCGCTATCTGTATCAGGTAACTACCCCCGGCAAATACACTGTGCAAAGGGCCAACCAGCCTGGGCTCCGGAATCTACAGCTTGAGTGTTCCGATTGGAGAATCAGTTTGAATCAGACGTTGTGGCCCAAGAAGATGGAAAAGCTATTTAGAACAAATGAAGAAGGCGAGCCGGAGCAGAGAACGCGGAGTGAAAGGTTCATGCAGACATCGAGGGAATATCAAACAAGGAAGTCAGACGATGAGGAAAGGAAATGGGGTTGGAGCTCTGATGAACTCTCTGAGGACTGTTTGTCTTCTGCTGAAGAGTCGGATTCGGAACAGACGAACAACAACTCAGTAATGTAGGACTCTGACTGTGAGGCGGGTCTGTCTGGTACTCATATCATCATTCGAGATACTGCACCTAGCTTAATACCGTGAATCTGGTGTTTAAATAAAAATCCCTTGATATTCATTTCTCATCTCCACTGAAGCATAGCATGAAATCGCCGGCTCTATCTCTTAGCTTGAAGAGCTTCCGCTTGGCTAAGTATCTCTCCTAGATCCCGAATTTGCGTTTGTAGACCCGAACGCGTTTGCTTTCGTCTCTCGTCCTCTCCAACAAGGCAATCAAGTTGATCTTTTGGGAGGCTTCGAACCCATTCAGTACTAAAACAGAAGACCAGTCCAGAAGCTCCCAAAAGGTGACGCTCGACAGCCTGGATGATCAAATTATCAATAAACCGCCATTGTGCCATGTTTTGAAATTCATAGAGATTCAGATATGTCGAAAAGACGTATCGCAGCTTGATGTGAAGCACTTCATTCAGACCCTTTTGCGCTTCTTCCAGCGTTTCCTTGTACTTTCGGTGGCAACTCTTCATGATAATCAGCTCACTGATAATCATACCGAGTTCCTGCTTTGCACGGGCAGTAGCTTGTGTCTTCAGGCCTTCCAACGATTGACGGATCTTCCTACAAATCAAGCTGTCGGGACACACATCCTCCAGCAATTTATCCGAAAACACTTTAATCAGCTCCAAGGCTTCGTGGAAGTAGTCATGAGCAAATATTTTCCAGGATCTGATTTGGGCTTTCCAAAGCATCTCCTCAAGATAGACAGATTGCCAGGGGTGCCATATAGTCAAATGACATTCGTAAATTCGCTCTCGAGATCATATCATGGTTTAGGAAAAATGTCCATCAATTGAAAAATAAAATATAAACAATTCAGTCAAGTTCAAACATTAGTCAACTCTGGCATATCGTAGACCACATCAGGCAGTTCAACCCCAACCGGAGCAGTCAAGATTCCGAACTCAGATGTGTACCCAGATTCCCAGAAACTTTGTCCATAAAACCCTACAACAACCTCATCGTCATTTGGTTTAAGCGTGATGACACTTGATCCTTCATCTTGACCTTCATCTTCTTCGTCATCTTCGTCCTCTTGATCACCATGCAAACAACCCCACTGAGCACCATTGCTCAGAGTCATGCGAATTCCCGACAAACTACCACCCCAACCCCGCCCCTGCGTGCGAACCCGTACTTTGGTGATAGTCTGCCCCTCAGGGAGATCGTGTTTTTCGGACGCATGTCCACCGAAGTTGTGTGGCCCGCCATGCCGATTCCGAGCAGGGCCGCAATTCTCGTGTCGCCCATCGGCATAATGCACAACCGCTCCGTCCATGGTACATCCAACCCGGAGATCAATCGCTGTTGCTCGGTGCAACCGACCGTCTAGGCCACGGTGCTTGAGGAGCATGGCCCATTGGACGTCGTCGTCGTCGGTTTCTTCACCGAGAAGCTCGGATCGAACAGATTGTTTCCGGAGGACCACGTCGCTGCCGGGGATCAGGATGTATGGCTTTTCTTTCAACAATTTCCACGCATCAGCAACAATCCGCTCCTTGCCGTTCATTCCTATAGCAGTGATTTTCAACGGCTCGGTCCGGTCGAATTCTTCATCACTGGTGTTGATGTGGAATGCTGTGTACTGGCCCGTCCAGTCGGTATCCGCGAGTCGAACTTTCGGCTCCCCCTTGCCGTTCTGGATTTTCACCTGCGCAAGGCCGGCCGAGCAAGAAACCTTGATGAGCTCATCGCGAGATTCTTCATCGTCATTCATTTCATCCACTTTGTCAAGATCAAGCTGAATGGTCACGGCAGCGTTCTTGAAGGCCTTTGAAACAGGCATGTCACCAGGGAGTGAAAAGTGTGGAAGGAGCTTGAACTGGAGAACATCGCGTAGATCCCACTTCGCGTCATTCACAATCTTGTCGTTTGTATTGTGCTCGATAAGATTCATTGCCCAGGATTTGCTGTAACCTCTTGCCATAATACCCGTCGTATGATCAGCGCCAAATGCATGGCCGACCTCATGAAGAAAAGCGCCCTGACCGACAAAGCACGCGCCTCGCATAGTGTCGCATTCACCATTATCGTTGCCGACAGTATCCCCGGTAAGCGTCAGGTCCGTCAGACAGGCAGGAACCTCTTCCAGAAAACGGGGCCAAGAGTAGGTAAGGTGGCTACCAAAGACTCCCAGGGAGATCCCATCAGACTTATGACAGCCCAGCGCCGCATGGCCCATGATCATAGACCTTTCCGTGGAGTAGTGAGAATCCAGGATCAGTCCAGCAACGACGGGACGGCATCGTGACTCAAAGGGACCGCCTGATTTGACCAGAGCTGCCTCAAAGTATGCATGAAGGGCATCTCGATTCCGACCATGAGAATTCTGCTGCGCAACCTCGGCATCTCTGATCTCCGCGACAGATTTGTCAGATCGGATTATATGGACCTTTGCAACGGCGGCCATGCGGCCCTGATCTCCAGGTGTCGTTTGATGAACCGTTTGCAATGTCGTATTAGACATCCACTCCTCCTCCAGGCGAAATGAGCGCCTACCCAGTCCCTTTTGCCGGAAGTCTTCGGCTGTAATAGCCTGCCACATGTACGCCGACATGCGGAGCTTGGCAATGGCCGCGTCGAGACTGCTGTGTGCAGTCGAGATGGCCCCATATTTGGCCGGAGGACAATCAATAAGGAGAGGTGAGTCCTTAGCGACAAGGATCGCCAGGTGGAGTGGCGGGAGTTGTAGCAGAGGAACATAGGTCACAGTGATCTCCAGAGAGTCCGAGACTCCCCCGGCATGATGCAACTTGAATTCGATCTTATTGCTTCCCGGCGCCAGCATTACCAGTGCCTTCCATTGTCCTTTGTGCAAGGGCCATTGAGTCACAGGTTGGGACTGATTGAGCGTATCAGCTGACGAAACAGACACGAAATTGGTTTCCTCGGCGTAGTCAAAATCCTGGCATGTACCATCAAACACGACGCATGTCTGGTGTAACACCTCGCCATCTTTCAGATTGACAATTTCAAAGGGCCTTTTGTCCGTGGGAATGGGTTGGACCCGACGTTTCGGCGGGCTCGAGACAGATTCAGGATCCATTGATCGTTTCGCCATGGTCAGTGTTTGTAAGGATATTGGATTATGGTGAGTTAAAGAAGGGAAATCACATCGCTTATATACTACTGAGTTAGTTAGAAAAAGCAAACTTTTGATGGCTTAAGGCATAGGCAGCGACAAGCAGTTCCAGGCATCTTTCTGGTGGCGTCCGGCGGCTACTGTAAACGGCTAGCGTATGTCGCTGCTGCCTATGGAGCTCTAACTATCACAGCTATCTGCCCCACTTCGATAGCGCCCCTAAATTAAATCTTGGACAGCTCGGACAGGAGACCCTGGTTCAGCCGCCAATAGAATAATCACTTTTGGGACACGGGACGGAATATTCTTAAATCCGAATTCGAATTCAAACAAAGGGTTAATCTTCGTGGTAACCTTCCTGGTAAGACGTCCGTTGCAGTATAGTATCAATGCCTTGAAATACTATAAATTTCGAAATTTGGTCGTGAGCTGTTTAGAGCTTGATACTAGTTATAGTTAGGCGGCAAGACTGACTAATCATAGGCATGTAGATGGAAGATCAAAAGCCTTACTGAGTTCTCCAATTCGTTTCCTATTATGAGTCTTGTGAGTCTGTGATAATGTTATTGCACCGAGGACAAGTAGTCACTATGTAATCGCACTTTGGCCCTTGTAAACCGATGTGCTGGTATAACTGATTTCGAATATCGCGACCATTGTATCCACATTTAAGAGTTGGCACCCCATCCCGCCGTCAATCTCCAACCTTGTCCGACTTCTCCAACGCCACGAACAAATCCCACCATATGGTCAACAAATCCAGCATCTCCTCGATTGACTCGCTCCCGTCTTTCCCGCTCTGCCTCAGAATCCCCGCGCTGGAGACCAAGAAGCTGATCCGTATCCAATCCCTGGACCCTTTCCGCGTCCATCCTAGTTAGAGTATTTCCCTGTCCACATCTTTGACTCCACGCCATTCGTTTGACGGCCGGGCCCCAGAATTCTCCCAAAGTGGCTTCGTCTCGACCGCGAGCGTACTCCTTAATCAACCCGGAGTTCATATCATGGTTGATCGAAGAATGCCACCGTGTATGAACCAGCTCGTAACGCTTCTCAAGCAACCAGATGATTGGCCATGTGATGATCCACAGCTGGAGGATCACGAAAATCCACCAGATGTAGCGGTTTGCACGTAGGCGGTTGATCCAATGGGGAGAGTAGATTGTGACTGATTGCTGAGCCACAGTGAAGGTAAAGTCGACTGAGCCGAGGTAATTGAGAGAGCGAATATGTGATGCAAGGACATTGCGCATGGCTTTCCAATCGAAGCCTGTGACCTGGCGATGGAGGGTAAATCTAGACAATGTGGTAAGTCAAAGGCTCTCCAGGGTCGAGGGTACGGTAACATACGATTTAACGGGGGACGGATCATTGCAGAAACGCTCACACCATAATTTCAAATTAGCCTCATTCGATGTAGCGGGTTGTTCGTCAGCACCATCGGCACGAAGGACTGCATCTGAAGCGAGAAGGGCATCGCTGTCCTCGCCACGACTGCGCGAACAACGCGGCGCCTTATAAGTGCGTGACTTGGACCTTCCACCGCGGAAAGCAGGCTTGTAATCCTCGTCATTAAGCACTTCTTCCTCCGTCCATTTCGAAGTTCCTCGTGCGTCCGCCTCCCACCCTGCCAGCATAGTCTCCGCGAGATCAAGTTTGAATTCAAAGTCGGTAACGCTGTTGCTTCCTTTTTTCTTCTTATCATTGCTCGATTCGCTGTGTGAGCCCTTGATCCAAAGTAGCGGTCGCGGAGGCAATTTCATCTGCCGACGAATGGCGTAGAAAAGCTCATCGCTGTTGCGCGAGAGGCTCGGCGCGATGGAGATGGCGCTCTTGTCATCGGCCTTGACGTTGGAGTCGGGAAGAATGTATGCTGAGTCCACCAGTCGGAGATGAAGAGGAAGAGGGGCAACACCCGAAGCAGGGTTAGATGTTGAAACGGGAGGAATGTGGTCAGGTTCGTCAGTGTAAGGGGGTGGCAGGTCATCTTCGATGGTATGGAGCGAATGGGAGGATGCCGCGTCGGGGCGATCGTCCTTGTGGATGCGACCCATGGTTCCGCCGATTCAGAACAGAGAAAGAACAATAATAAAAATTCAACACTAGAGTCGGCTAGAAGGAAGAATCAAGTTGAAAATTATATTTTGGCTTAGGAGTTATTGACACAGAGAGAGGTGAGGAAGGGAAAAAGGGCCTAGGGGATTTTAGGGTCCGGAGTTTTTAGGCTGCAAATCTACGGAGAAGAGCCGCTTCCCCTCGTATCAACGCTAGTCTTGATGAGGTTAGACTGCGGGTATTTATACACATCGCGAAATGTGTCCCAATCGGGATCCCTCTACCATGCACCAACAGAAGGAGTCGTGTAACTTCCTGTCGCTGAGCTTCCTTGACACTGCGAAGGCACTTGGTTCGCACTAGATGCGCCCCAGGAACTCGGCACAGTACCAGCCCGACGATCTCCGGCGGTCAGGAACGCGGCGTAGGACCAAGTCAGATCTCCGGCAGAGGTGGGGACACCATTATCTCTGGTAAACTGCTCTGCCAAAGATCCATTGCTGGGCGTGTACTGCTGCACGATAGATACGAACTCATCCGCGTAGGTTTTGACCGCGCTGGTGAGCGAGGAGTAAGTGGATGAAGAGCTGGAATAATCCCCCGTGACAGCAGAAGAGACGAGGGCCTGGAAGAATGGCAGGCTAGTCTGAGTGACAGCCAGCGATCCTTGCTTATTCCACTGATAGAGGGCGTCATATAATTGCTCAGCAGCAGCCAGAGTGGCCAAATACCAAGGGTTCCCGCCCTGGTAAGTATCCTCCGCGTAGCGTCCGATAGCGACCGCACTACCGGCAGATTTACCGCTGTTGATGTTATAAATCGATCTGAAAGAGTCAACAACCAGCTTGTGGTTGGACAAAGCGCGCGCAGAACACGGCTGGAAAGTCCTATCATCGCATGCTGCTTCAGGGTCGAATGTTTGGATGGAACTGATCAGGGAATTTGCATCCAGGCCCGAGCGCCCGTCGTTCGCCAGGTTCGCGATAACAGATGTGCCATTCCAGAAGTCCTGGAGGAAGCATAGGACTTGGGGAGCTTGCGAATCACATCCAGTGCAAGATTGACCCAAAGACTGGGCGAATGCACTCCCTTCCACCAAGGCCCGATGCTGTGCGGCGATGGTGAAGAAAGAGGAACCTTGGATCTCCTCCCAGAGATCGAATCCAGTTTGGTTCCAGTACTGCGCAACATAATTGAGATCGT
The DNA here is from genome assembly GCA_028828865.1 of Penicillium sp. IBT 16267x. Taxonomy (NCBI): domain Eukaryota; kingdom Fungi; phylum Ascomycota; class Eurotiomycetes; order Eurotiales; family Aspergillaceae; genus Penicillium; species Penicillium sp. IBT 16267x. The sequence goes on along the minus strand of JAQJZQ010000005.1, from coordinate 4,303,229 downwards.
TCTGCACAATGGGCCAAATGTTTGACATGACGACAGACTCCTTCCCAGCCGAGATCAAATGGTTTCCATATGCAATCAGAGCGGTCGCTCGTAGCGCTGGTCCATCGCGCTGAGGGCGCCCCCAATCACCGGTAAATGCTGTAATATCCACGTTGAACTTGGGTTCACCAAGTCCTGAGCCATCAGACAGATCACCCGAAGGGTTGGAGACTGTTTGCAATTTGGCCTGAGCAGAGATATACTGCTGAATGACATCTTCCAACGAGCTATCTCCCGCAATGAACCTGTCAACAAGGACCTTCAAGGTCAGGGCTGCATCCCGGGTCCAGGTATAAAAGTCTAGCAATCGTTAGCTTCCAATAGTTTATGGTTTCTTTTTCCGGGAACTCACAATCGGGGTTCACTTTAGAAGGCGATGCCACCACAATACCAGACGAGGCGCCCGTGACTTTAGACCCATTGGCACCAATATTGTCTTGCACACCTTGGAGAGCGATAGACGATTCTGATTGGATGTAGCCACTCAGGCTGGACTGACGACGCATAGGGTGCAGGGCTGACGAGAGAGCCCCTGGTGCCAGCAGCGCAAGTGTCAGAAAATTGGTAGTCAACATAATGAAGCCCGTGATGTGAAGAAATATGGAATGAACCAATTCGCGGGATCCGCCATCTCCTTATATGCCCAACCTCCAAAGATCATGTCCTTTAAGCCCACATCTTGCCCCACGGGGGGAGACGGGGATTCGCGGCTGTGATTGGTCCGTGACCTGACGATCATTGTGGTTTGTGATGCACCGGGAAATTGCTTCACCACTTAAACCTACCAGCCAGCGGACTCCGGAGGAAATTGAGGGGCGAGGGTTTATCCAATGTAAAATCTTGAGGACAATTAGCGAATGAATGGGCCGATGTTCTCCAGGAATGTTTCAAGGAGTCCACTGTTACATTCGGGAACCCTCATGATCGGCGTCGTTGATCCCGGACCGAGTAAGGACTAGTCCGATAAATGGCCGATGCTCCGCCTGTTTAACGTCATTTCTGGGGAGATATATGCAGGCTATGTCTTCATCTATCGGACTAGATCATTCGTTTAGCGGGACCTCCCTAGAGTTTTGTCGAAATCGGGACACAAGGGTCAACAAGATCGCAATATTATTAAATTAAGGCTTTGACGGGCTGCCTCCTTTCATTATCTCGCAAGCCTCAGACATCAGAGGAAATCACAAGTAAATCTTTTGCTTCCAAGGCCGGCCAGAAATATGTCTTGGCTAATTCCCACGCTGTAAATAGAAGATTCCGAATACCTCCTCCAGCAGCAATGGTGCGCTCATACGCATCCTGGAGCCTATTAAACAAGACCTCCACGGTACCGGCACCCTCGCGCACATGCCCAATCACATGCAATCTCGGTTCAACTTTCCATAGCGTTTGTAGTAGATGAGTAAAGCCAAACGACACATCATGATGAGCAAGGGGTGGGCTGTGAGTAATCAATATATCAATGCCGTCTGGTACTGAGGTAGCCCATACATCTTGACTTCGGGAACATTGAAAGCCCCTGTTACCGTGGCGGGTGAAATAAAGACTTCCATATACTTCAAGGCAACGGCCATTCGCGCAACACACTCTTGCTACCTCATTTCCTAGGTAGGTGATATCGCCCCAATCGAGCTGGGCCCGCTCAGCGGCTCCTCGGTCTGATATGTGAGATTTATCATCATTAGAAACAAGTAATAGCTCATGGTTACCAGCAAGGACGATTTTGATAGGATAAAGCTGGGCTTTTAGCCAGGTGAGCGTTGATTGAAGTTCTCTTAAAGATCCCGATTGGGTGAGATCTCCAGCATGGATCAGAATATCCCCATCTGGAAGCCTGATTTGTTTGTTATGAGTATTGGAGATGTAGACAATAGACACAAGGTTTGTGAGTGGCAAGCTGGAATGGGCTCATGATAACTGTAAAGCTTCCGCGCGAGGAAGATGCAAGGCTGGGCTCAGAAGCCTTACCATGGCCCAGGTCGTTGTAGATTCAGGACTTCGTCGTGGCTTGACATGATGGAAGAGTAGGAGAACCAAGGAGTGAAAAAAGCAAGCTCGTACAGTACCTAGAATGGGGGTCTACGAGGTCTAGAACTGGCTCTGGTTGAAGAGTATATTTTCTTTCACCAAAATGAATTAAGAACCTCTACAGTTAATTTTAGTCTCCGAGATATTACCAAACACTTACCCGTGTACGTATCCGCGTACCGACCTACAGTCAACCATCCAAGGTTTACGGAAAATGTGGTGGTCGCATAGGCTCCTGGATTGGAAACTCCATAAATTGCCCGTAAATCGCCAGAATCCAGGTATATAGAAATTTAAAAAGCTTCATAATTATCTGATGATTCCATAAGATCACCTGACTAAAATTCATATTTGTCATTTAAATCACATAACTAGTAGCTTACTTCTTCAACCACTTGTTAAGAACAGTGCAAACAATACAAACACACGATCGTCATTTCCCCGAGTTTGAGGTTGTGGATTTCTCATTTTTCTCCTATCAAAACCTGTATGTATTTCAGCTGATATCAGATCAGGCTGTGATGTGAATTGACTAGATGCCTTAGTTCTACCCCCCCCAATCAGATCTTGGAAGATCTGCTGCTTCTGTTTTGAAAGGGGCTTCGTGGGGCCTTCTTGCTAGCATCTGAGACATTCCTTACATTGCCTGCGCTGACTCCTTGCATTATTCGGCATCGAGCTTGCTATTAAAGTATTGTTCATCGTCATCGCGTGGAGCCACATAGTGTGCTGATTCGCTGTGCTGATTCGGTATTGGGTACCGGATATTACTGCCAACTTCCAAGTCAGAGTTCACCTGATTGTATAAAATCTAGATCATTTACGATGAGTCCATGTGATCGAATTAATGTATTGCGTGTCTCGTATATAAATTTCCATGGGTTTGTAATGTGGCCCGACCTTCGGAGACTGTACTAAATCAACGTGTATGACATCATTCAGTAGCTTAAAATCGGCATGAACCCCATCGATGGGGTTGATCGAAAGATGACGAGACTAGCCTGAATACACCTCGCAACACACGGAGGTAGTCAAAAAAGTATTTACTCGAACAATCATTCCATACCACAGCTACTGCTTAAAGCCTGCCGTGGCAAATATTCGCTTTTAGATGGTGTCTAACTATCCCTCTTAGTACTCCAAAATGCCATTTGGCTCACTCTCAGTATCCAACGCAGCCATTCCACAGTATGCTCCTCCATACCCTGTGGATGGAAGTAACTACACAAGCGAATCTGTTCTCACTGTTACCTATCAAACATCCGTGCAATGTGTGCGCCATCTTGTGCCCGACATGCTAGAGCTCGAGAACGAGCCACAGGTATCAGTAATGCTTATGCAGCACAGAATGTCCTCATTCGGTCCATACAATGAGTATGTCCACTCAGTCAAAGTCAAATACAAAGGCGACACATTTGACTACTTCCTTTCCCTCATTCTAGACAATGACTCACCAATATTGTGCGGCCGCGAGCAATTCGGCTTCCCTAAGAAGTTAGGGAAGGTGACGTTAGATTTGAAAACTGGATCAACGGTTGTTCACGGCTACGTGGAGAGGCCTGTAGGTCAAAAAGTCATTGAAGTTGATTTCCAGCCTGAACAGAAAGTGAAGGGTACTGTTCAGACGGTGAAGGGTACTGTTCAGACGACGATCCAAGGATTAAACCTGCGAGTTATCCCCTCAGTGGTTTCGGGTAAGAAACCGTCTGTCAAGGAACTGGTGCCAGTCGATATCAGGATGGAGGCACACGAGGTTTGGCAAGGCTCTGGTTCTGTCTGCTTCCCAGAGCCATCAAGGTTCGATCCGATGCATGAAATCACAGTCCTTCGATACGGAGAAGCGACTCTGTTGCGGAATGCATCCCTTGCAATCCACCCACCAACAGAAGTGTACCAGCTATAATCATACTTCGTGAGGGGGATCAAGACAGAACAGGACACTTTGGTAACATGTATAGTAGTTTTGTGCCAAATGATCCATGGAATGGTAGGATCCCGGGGGGGGGGGGGGGGCCTGTATTTTCTGCTCTTTAAACTGCTCTTCATTGATCTAGGGTTGTGGACCCTATGCCCTGCAATAGTGCTGCCGAGTACATGCACCGTAAAAGTATATGCTTTCCAAGCCAACGCTTCTCTTCTTTGGATTGCTAGCCTATCGCTGAGGCATTTCAAGTCCATTCATTACACTGACCACCAGCCGATCTGCACTAATAGGGCAGCCTCGTCGCGAAGTGGATCAGAGGGTATCGATTTTCTTTGCCAGTTCACCGGGTAGGGGACCAGCCTCGCGAGCTTCGAGGTAATCATTGAGTTGTGTGAGATTATTAGGACCAATCACATCTTGATCGGTGCTCTGCAGACCAGAATGGAATAAAAGCTAGCGCACCACAATATTGATACACACTATATAGTTTCTTTTAATTGTTAATCTGATACATACGACCATAGGGTGTGGAGAACAGGGCTTCCCGTCCGCTCAGCCGTACTTAAGCCACATATAGTACGCAGTTAATTCTTAATACGCCCTTAGCTCTAAAATGGCGTCGGATTTGGTCTTAGGGTGAGTGTAGGTGATATGGGTGAGAATTTTAGAGACTAGGGTGATAAAGGTGAGAACGGGGTGAGAGTGGGTGAGAACGGAGTAAGGATTCTTACCTAGATCACCCCGTTCTTACCCACTTTCCCACTTTCCCTATTTCGCCTAACTCTATGCCATAAATATAAGCCTAGGGCGTATAGACGATCTCCTATTTTTTTTCTCTATTATTCTTCCCTTTCTAACACTCTGCCCTTTGAAGAAAATGCCGCCGAAAGACCTCTTAAAAGAAACTTAATGAAAGAGTTACACGTGCTGTATCACGTGGCTTTACCCGTGAGTTAGGCTTCGGCAGGACCCAATTTGGGTCCAAGGTATGGACCTAAGACCTAACCTAATTGGGTTTTGGGTCTAACTTCGAGGACCTAACCTAACTGGGTACCTAAGAAAACCTAACTTTATATAAAAAAGAGGTCTTAGCATATATAATCTAGCTAAGTCATTAAATTAAAATACTATTTTTTATACTTATTCTAGTTTATCTACTAGAATCTTCATGACTTTATTCATAATTAAAGGAAATTTTAAGTAATCTTTATAAAATAGATATTAGAAAGTGTGACACGGCAAGTCTGAAATGGAAACCATTCAGGATCCTATTCACAAGAGAAAACTAGACAAGGGGGAAAAGAAGGAAAGAACAAGAGAAACCACCGCAATCCTCCTTCAAATAGTCCTCAGAGAGATCACATGACCTTTCCATAAGGGGATCTCCGGCAAACGAGCGACAGCAGCCAACGAGCAACATAAACCACATGACGTTTCCTCTAAGCTAACTGGTAACCAGGTCAATCTCATCACAATAACTATATATCTTATATTTAAGGTTTAGAATATACTCTTTAAGTATGTTGAAATATTAATAAAGTAGCTTAAGTAGAAGCGGGTTTTATAGGAAAAGTATATACTTAAATATCTTAAAGCTAGCTAGTTAAAGCTTAATAAGTACTACTTATAGTTAGATAGATAGTATATAAGGGTATATATATGTATCCACGCCCACGAAATTTCGCGAAATCCCACGTGACCCCTAGGATATCTCACATATCTGACCGTACCCACCCCTTTAACCCCCATCCCGCGCGAGATATCTGACCGTAGATCGGACCTGCGAAATCTTGGCAGTAATCCTGAAGCCAGGGATAGCTTCGTACGTGCGCGTACAGGCCTATGACAGTACCTTACCTTCCCGTAGGGCCTCTCTTCGATGAATCAAGGGATAGGCGGTAGAAAGGGTGGTAGAAAGGGAGCTGGTTACTGTGTGAATTCCGCGTCGCGTTCCTATCTTCGTTGTTATTCCTACCTACACGCATCTTATCATCAAGAGAGAGAGAATACTATTTCGAACCTGATAAAAAATGGCTCTATTATCACCTTTAACTCCCTGCTCCTCTCCTCCATCATCATAGACCTAGGAGCTCGCGCAGATTGAGCTCCAGGACCGGTTGAATCTCCATAGTATTAAGGCCCTACACTACATACGAAGCCAGCGGCCTAAGAATACATCAAAGGCTTATGTTAACAAGCATAAGGAATGGCAGGTAAAGGAACACTATACCCCTTCGTCTCTAGCTCGTACGAGAAGCTAAGGGATACCACAGAGCTTCTGCAAAAAGCAGGGCTTCCTAGATGGCGAATTGGTCACAGAGAAGAAGCTTGTCTACTTTCTCGATACTGAGGTCCTTAATCGGCCCCTCCGGTCCTGTTAATATAAGAAAGATCGCACACGGCCAGATGGATTAAAGGTTGAACAAACCCTAGGGACTAATTCTATATATATTAATGCTATTGTGGACCTATGGAAGTTCTAAAAAAGCATTAGGACGAATAGCTTCCCTAACCCCCGTGGATATGCTGTTTCGGCCTTGATGACTGGCCGACTATATAAGGAAAGCGAGCGAAAGCGCGAGCAATATCTTAACCGAGCTGCAGGCACCCTACAGGATGGATATTCTAAGGACAAGATCAAGGACTTCGTACGATACTGTTAGCAAGGATGGCGAACAAAAGATCTCAAGCATCGAAAGCCTCAAGCTCAGGAGTCCTATCTTCGTACAGCCGTGGATTTCCTTTTCAGTCACAATATGCTCCTTCGTGGAGAATCGCGCCGGCGCCTCCAGTTTCCTGACCTATTCACTATCTCCTTGCCTAACGAAGGCCCGACCCCCTATTGGCTAATGATTATGATTATGAATAACGGAAAGACCAATCAGTTTGGCCGCTTACAGTATATAGGGGTAATGCGCCATCAGGATCCACTCCTTTATACGATGAGCCAGGCGGCTTTTTATCTCTTTTATCGCTGGCAGATAGTAGGAGAGTCGCCACCGCAGTTTCGGAGCCGACCACAGTGGTATAATTTCCACTTCTTTAAGGGCTCAGATCGAGAGAAACCTATCTCGTACGAGATCCAGCTAAAATGGGCCAATAAGGTCTACGAGGCAATCAATCTCTCTACCGATAAGAAGACGCATACTGGCCGATCCCAGGGGTCAAAACAGGCTGAGCTAGAAGGCGTGGAAGAGAACCAGATCCGCCGCGCTAGTCAATGGAATCAGGATGCATTAACTAACTGCTATCTAACGCATCTACCACGGAAATTCCTTCGTTTAATGGCTGGTTTCCAGCCTGATGTAATTAGGAACTACTATCTTCCTCGAGCCAAAATTCAACCTCCAGACTCTCTCGTACGAGCTCTCTGGCCATGGATCGATCAGTGGCTTACCTGGTTCTAGTCCAACGAGCCTATAAATAAGCCACCTAGCGAGACTACTAGTCAGGAAACTACTAGTCAGGAACAGGAAGATCGAGATGATATGGCAGCGTAAGGCTTCTTGCAGCTACTTAATCAACTACGGATAATCCTCCTTCAGGACTCGGTTCTCCTATAGGCGCAATTCCCCCGGCATTTAATGTGGGATAACCCTATTTTCGCACGAGAAGACTATACTGCATTTATAGAGCAAATACGGCAGTCCCTTCTTTATACAGAGACCCCTCAGGAGATTCAGCTCCGATAAACCCTTCCAATTATTGCCGATCGCCTTAGTATCCTCCAGAAGGATATACATCAGGCGGTTGATCTTCATGGCTATCAGGCTTATAAGCAGCTTAGGAAGATTGCTCGTCAGCTTCATGATCTCCTTTCTGGCCACGTTACCTTCGCCGTACGAGCTATGGATGCCTCTATTACTAGAGCGCGGACACTAGACTTACCCACACCTTCTTCTTAGCTAGCAGAATGTCTATTAGAGGCGTCATCTTTATAGCCTCCTATAGATGAGCAGCAGCTTCTCCCGCAGGGGATCGATACTCCGTCCTCTTTATCATCCCCCTCTTAATCTCTCTACTCGCTCTCTCGTACGATCCAGACTGTGCCTAAGGTCTAGAGAGAGTGGATATATAGGTTAGGTGCAAATCCATCAGTCCAGTCATTAGAGAGATCGTATAGTGCGACCTGGCGACCTTCCTCTCGCGAAAGGGTCATGTTTTGCCGCCGAAAGGCTATTATCGACGAGATCTACGCTAGACATAGTAAGGGCCTGTCTCTGGATGCAGCTGTTGAGGAGCTAGAGCTTGTACGGTGCAGAGGCAAGCTTTCGCTCTACCAGCTATCTCAGCTTCTCTCAAAAGCTCGTTAGCGACTCTATAGTTAATTGATTTTTGATTTTCTGCCAGCAGTAAGGAGGAGGGGTTGGAATGTAAAAAACGGACCCTTTATAAGGTCAATACAGGAATCTGACCCCCATTCCATGGTTAATGTATTGAGGGCTTGGCGGTTTCGCCATAATAACGCGCGAAATTACGCGGCAAATCTGACCCCCATATATCCTGAATATAATTAGTATTAGTTGACACGGTGAGCGGCGCGCCGGAAACGGCTCCCATTGGCACCGTTCTTCTGCCGCTACCGACCGCCTGCCCTACACCGCTACACCCCTTCCCTTCCGGGTATGGTGTCCTCACCCCGTGCCCCCTTCGGGCCTAGTGCCGTCCATCTATAAAAGACCGCTGCCCCTCCCCTCGACAAGACCACGCACTTTCTCTTCTTTTTCCTCGTCCCCCTTTTCTTCTTTCGCCCCCTCTGCCTCCTGCGCGTCGGAGGGCCTGGCCCCATGCACTGCCCCTTTCATTTCACGCGGATGCCGCGCCATCCGACACTCAGGCCGTACCTGCCCGCGTGGACAGCGAGGCGATCCGGTCGCCCGGGAGCCTGGCTGGAATAGTTGAGCCCTCAGCCATATCGCATGGGTCCAGGACTTATCTAGCGGACGGCATGGCGATTGTCAGTGCTACTCAGTTGTCTTCATCACCCTTCTCTTGAGCCCAACTCGCTCCCAGCAGCTATTCCATTCAACCTATCTCATTCTGTTGATCGCACGCTCCCAAGGTATCGTTTCAGGGATGCTCGACTCGGCACGCCCTTGCCCTCCCAGATCCATCGGGGTTGCATTGCGCAGCCCCGATGTTGCAGATCTGTCTCCTTATGCCGACCAGCCCCTTACACCAGAGCAATCGATTAGCTAGCGCACTCCGCAGGAGACTTCGACCTCTATGCTCGGCTCTGAACACCTTACTCCGCTTCCTCTTCCTCTACCTCCTACCCTTGAAAGGATTGGCCCTGATCCACGAAAGATCTGGATTCGTTGGACTGAAATGAACAAGACTCAGTTCGTTGAGTGGTGGCGCTATACAGCTGGTGCTCACCCACAACCGCCTCTACGCAAAGTGAACTTCGAGGGAAAGTTTACCTCTCAGATCTGGCAACACTTCGACCAAGTGGCACATTATACTACTGGGGCCCTAATGGCACTATGTCGGAGGTGTGGAAAGGCGATTCCACATCCATCTTCGAGCTCTGGTGGCCTGAATTCGTTGAAAAAGCATCGGGAAAGCAAGGCATGCAAAAAGGGTAGGCGAAGCGCCTCAGTTCAGCAGAATATACAACAATCAATGCAGTTTGTGGTATAGTATCTCTTAATCTACTACTTATAGGTGAAGACTAATTGTTTCTTTAGACTTAGGCCGATCGCGCGGTGTCCCAAAGGCCAGTTTTCAATCGTGAGAGATGGGAGCGCCTATAAGTTAATTTTATTGCAAAGTCATAGCTTCCTTTCCAGATCCTTATACACTAAGACCTTATCGATCTGATAAAAGAGGCATCGCTCTTAATAATAATGCCGCCTTTGCTTTCTCCGAGAACTATACGTAATCGGCTATAAGTGATGGTTCGAGAGGATTAGGAAAGGATCCTTTCTCTTCTTCCGCCTAGGGTAAAGCTTTCAATCGCTCTTAACTGCTGGACTTCACCCTTTTAATAAGCATTTATAGCTATCACTGGCTATTCCGTGGATCAGGATTAGAACTACTATAAGATTTTACTAGGATTCCTACCAATATATAGTGAACATACTAGCGCTTATCTTAGTAAGGTGCTATTAGAGCTTCTCTAGTAGTATAGTCTTATTGATCGCGTGATTGCGATAACCACTAATAATGCCTTAAATAATAAAACATTGGTTAAGAAACTCGATGAAGCGATCTAGCACCTTAAGTTACTAGAATATACGTAAATTATCCGAATTCCGTGCCTTACGTATATGATTTAGCTGAGTTTGAAAGATCTCCTTAGCTTAATGAAAGCACACCCGAAGAACGATATTACTACGACGAAATAGTCAGAAGATAAGGATAAGACCGCTCTCCGGAAAGCGAAGAGAGAGCGAGGAATCATCTATACGCTTATAAAGGTAAGAGAGTTTGTTTTATTTCTCTTCTACTATTTATGTTTCTATACTCACTACTCTATAGGTTCGGAGTTTTGTAGTTTTTATCAATGCTAGGCCTTAGCGACGGGGGTCATTTCTAAGTCTCTAGGAGAAAGAACCAAAGCTTACACCAATCCAGGATGTCAAAACTCGCTGGAATTCTATATATCTTATGCTGCAACGTGCAAATCGCCTTTCCTCTACTTTTAAGCGCTACTGTATTGTTCATAGGCAGCCACAGTTCCAGTTAACTTCGGAAGAATGGCGCCAGGTCGAGTATCTGCTTTATATCATAAGACCCTTTTACCTTTGGACGGTCAGCCTTTCGAAAATCAAAGAGACCACTATCTATGGTGTTTTCAAGGTTTATAACCGACTATTTGACCATTCCGAAAAGTCCCAGGCCCGGCTTCGCCGCAAAAAGGTGCCTTAGAAGAAGGCGATGCTTCAAGCTCTTGAGGCTGGGCGGGAGAAGCTCTCGGTCTATTATCAGAAGACTGAGGAAGTACATGGGCACCTCTATGCAATGGGTACGATCCTCGCACCTAACTATAAAAGCCTTTTATAAAGGCAAAGACTGGGTAGGAGATGATGCTGAGTGGCATGATGTGTACGAGAGTTCTTTGCACCGCTATCTCGAGGAGTATTTAAGCCGGCAGCCTGACACCCAGCTACAACAAAAGGGTAAGGCCCTAATGGCTATTAGCTTAGAGTTTAATAGTCTTTTATTAGACGGTGAGAGTGAGGGTGAAGCAGAATCAGCACCTTAGCAGAACGCGAGCTGGGAGGATGAGCTACGAAGCTATCTTTGTGAAGGGCTGAAGCAGAATTTATGTTCAATTCAACTAGGCCACGAACTGTGTACAAAAAGCTTAAAGAGAGAATTATCGAGTAGGTGTTCTGCGTGTTAGGTTGTTATGGTCACGTGACAGACGTGACCTTATACCGGGCACTGGCCCGTGACAGTACCCCCCTCTAGGGTGGTCCTCATCGTGCGTGTTGTAGTAGTATTCGGTCGTCTTCGGGCTTGTAACAAGGTCGAAACGGGGCCGAATCGTCTTTCGAAGGCATCTAATGCGGAGCAATCTCGTACTTCGTCTAACCTCTGCCATGTCTGTTCTGCCCAACCTGTCCATTTCACCAGGGCTTCGTCACGGTATCCTCGACCGATCTTCTTGCGTCTCACGTCTATTATCTCTTCCACTTCGTATTCAAGTTCTCCATCGACCAGTATTGGTGGGGGATGCGAATCGTCCACGATCTGTGATGGGAACGGATCTGAAGCGGCTGGTCTAACCAGCTCCACATGGAATACTGGGTGGACGCCGGTGGGTACCTCTAATCGTACTGTATGAGGTGTAGGGACGTCTAAAACTCGATATTAGGCGTGTAGCCAATCAAGCTTCTTCGATTGTCGTTGTGTGCGTATATTCCGTAAGTTTAGCCACACCCAGTCGCCTTTCTTATAGACTGGTGCGGCCTGTCGTCGCTTATTCGATTGCTCTTCTTGTTGAGCTTGTGCAGAAGCGATTGCGGCCTGAGCCTAATCGGTGGCTTCTCGTAGTCGGTTCACAAACGTTTCGCCCGCGATTCCTGGTCGTGTACGGGGTTCGCGGGGTTCCTCTGTCTCTTCTACTTCGATGGGGTCAATATGGTAACCATGTGTGAAGAAGAAGGGGGATAGTCCTGTTGCGCTAGCGTTACGGTTATTGATCGCTGTGGCGACGATAGGAAGTAGTGTATCCCAATTATCCTGCGTATAGGTTGTGAAGGCACGTAGGATCCGTTCAACTTCTTGGTTTGCGCGCTCTGTTGCGCCATCGGATTACGGGTGGAAAGCGGTCGATAGTCGGCGTTAAATCGACAGCTTCTCGTATACTATTCGCCAGAATGCACCCACAAATTAAGGTCCACGGTCACTTATGATCGCTCGTGGTAGCCCGTGGTGCATATAAAAGTGGGTAAAGAACGCATCTGCCACTTTCTCGGCAGTTATCTCTATCATACTTATAAGGATCACGCTCTTCGTGAGCCGGTCTGTGATCACCATCAAATTCGTTGCACCTGTGTATGCCGTTGGGGGTAACTCCGTGATAAAATCCATAGACAATTCCGCCCATATTCGCTGTGGAATCGGTAGCGGTTTCAGCAGCCTATGCTTTATGTCGCGCCATACCGTACTACGGCCGCAAACTGTACAGTTTCGTAGAAACCGTCGTACATCTCCTGCTGCTCCTGGCCAGAAGAACCTCCGTGATAGTATCGCGTAGGTAGCGTCTCGGCCAGGGTGTGCTGTAACGTGAGAGTCGTGGATCTTCTGTATAATCCCTATGCGTAGCGTCTCACTATCTGGAATCCATATCCGTTGCCGGAAGCAGAGCAGCCCACGTTCGTCTAGGTGGCACTCTGATAGGCTCGTTTTCACATTCGTTTCGGCGGCGATTCGCCGGTCTCCCTTCGCCAGGGCTTCACATATCTTCTGATACTCTAGATCAGTAGATCTCGCGTTCTTCCATTCTTGTTATAGTATAGGCTCCTCGAATAGGGGTATTTCCTTCTCGAAGTCAACCCCCTCTACTGCTGGTAGGTTAGGTCGTCCTGCCTTAATCTGCACCTTTTTCAGTAGGGTTCGGAACCGATTCGATAGCCTTTCGTCCGTAATGTGCTATAGGGTGTCTTGGCTTCGCCGTGATAGCGCGTCAGGTCTCGCGGCAAGCTTCCCAGGGCGATACTTCAGTTCGTAGTTGAACTCTATAAGGATATCCGCCCATCTCATTTGTCGTTCGTTTAGGTGCTGTGCTTTTCCAAAGTATCGTAGGTTTTTATGGTCCGTTACGATGGTGAATCGGGGTACCATCTTCAACTCCGGTCTCCACTCTCGGAGGGCGCGTATAATCGCTAGTAGCTCCTTATCATGGATCTCGTAATTTGACTCTGCTGGCGATAGCTTCTGAGAGAGGTAGGCGCATAGGCGCAGCTGCCCGTCTAGCCCATATTATGATAGGACGGCTCCTATAGCCCATCCTGATGCGTCTGCCTCGACAACTGTTTCCTTATCTTCTTCGAAATGTGCCAGAATCGGGGCGTTAATGAAGAGGTCCTTCAGTTCTTCAAACGCTTATTGGCAGTCGTTATCCCATGTGAACGGGGCGTCTTTCCTCGTTAATCTCGTTAGGGGTGCCGAAAGGTCGGCGAATCGGGGTATAAACGGTCGGTAAAAGTTGGCGAATCCGAGGAAGCTTCGTATATCCCGTACTGATTTCGGTGCTTCCCATTCTCTGATTGCTGTGACCTTCTTCGGGTCAACGTGGATACCCTTACCCGCTTATACGATAAACCCTAAGTATTTCACGGAGTCCTGCTCGAACTCCGATTTTCCAATATCACACTATAGGCCTGCTTCTTACAGTTTCTGTAGCACTTACCCTACTTTCCGTCGGTGATCCTCCAGCGATCCGCTACTGTAGATGATAATATCGTCTACGTAAGCGGACACGAAATCGTCGAGATACTCCTATAGGGTCCTGTTGATATATCTCTGGAAGGTCGCTGGTGCGCCAGTCAGCCCAAACGGGGTGACGTTCCACTCGTATAGGCCGTATCGTGTCCGAAACGCCGTCTTCCATTCTTCTCCTGGTTAGACGCGAATCTTATAGAAAGCAGCGATAATATCCAGCTTAGAAAACCATCTAGCCTGCCCCATATTCCTTAGTGTCTCTCTAATCAGTGGTAGCGGATAACGATCCTTCACTGTTAGTTCGTTTAACCCGCGGTAATCGACGCAGAATCGCACTCCTCCGCTCGGCTTCCTCACTAGTAGGACTGGGGCCGCGGCGGGCGATTTGCTCACTCGTATAAAGTTCTTTCCAAGAAGGTCCGTTAACGTCTTCCGTAGATATAGGAGCTCTTCTTTATTCATGCCGTAGAGGGGACCATATGGGGGTGGTTCCTCGATGCCGTTCTGGTCTCGTTTCAGGGTGATTTTGTGATCGATTCCTGGTCGATTCGGTGGCAATTCATCAGCCAACTGCTGGCTGAAGACGTTCAACCACCGCCAATAGTGTCTTGGCAGCTTGTCCTTAGGGTTATCCTGTTTCCTTGGACGAAGCGCCTTCTCAATGTCGTCTAACGTAACTTTGCTGATTCGTAGTCGATTCGGCTGCTTTTCGTTGTGGATAAAGTCATGCAGCAACTAGGCTGTTAACTTCTTGACTTATATTTTCTTCACGTTGGTTGGTCCGATTGTGCGGTCTGCACGATTCCAGCACCTTGTCCGTTCTCCGTTTCTCGCAAATATGTCGATATACCCTTTCCTTGCTAAGTATCGACCGTTAACATCTCGTAGCCAAGGGTCTCCTAATATCATACTATCCTCCTGCTGAGGAATAATATACGCGAATACTCGTCCTTGCTGGTGGCCGTGGATATCCAGGTCGAAGTGCGTAACCTATATGATTCGGCCCTGATTCGGGACTACTCCGTCTAGGATCCGCGTGGGTATCCTAATACGCGGGAGGTGGAGCGACTGAACTAACGCTTCATTTACGGTTGCGTAACAACGGCATCCGCTATCGACTAGGGCTTATATAAATTGGATTTCATTCACCCTAGCGTCGACTAAAAATGGTAGTGTTTCTCGTTTCAGTAGCTTTTCGACCCCCTTTCGCTCCTATTCGCGACTCGGAACAGGAGTTACTCTTTTCCCGAATCCTCGCTTAAGGAGACTTCGTCGTCCGAAATTGACACACTTGATCCGCGATCACTTATATATCTGGCTTTCTTGCTTTTGACCCTGCGGAGATGCTTCTCTCTTGGTCCTTGGTGTTATGTGGCTGGTAGGGGGCACTTTACAATAAAGTGGCCCTGTCCGCCACAACGAAGGCATCTTCCTTCGTCCCGTCGTCTTTCTATCTCTTCGTGGTCGACCCACTTCGCTTACTTACTCGTTTCGGGCCCTGATCGGTAGTACTTCGCACGGAACTCGGCTTGGTTGACTGTGGTGGTTAGGGTCCAATCCATTAGGTCCTGGTGCTTCGGGGCGTATGCGCGGTGTGGTCTTTCTGGGCCGTTAATGCTGAGGGCGTCCATATCTGTGCTGATTTCATGGAGTCGAGCAATAAGGTCCGAAAACGTAGCGGGAATGCCACGGTTCATCAACGAATTCGTCATGCTTCTGTTTAGAGATCCTAGTAGGATCTGTCTCTTCGCTTCGTCGTGCCACTCGAGGGCACCTGCGTCTGCAAACTCTTTCTCTAACCTCGGTAGAAATTTCGCAAAAGGCATGCTATCCGACTGGCGTATCTGGTGAAGGCGTCTCGCAGCACGTGCTTTGATATTCGGGTCTCCATAAATACCCTCAAGGTAATCCAGTATCGTCTGCGGATCTCCATCGTTTCGTCGTAGTTTCACAAAGGTTCCGGTGTTCTTCCAGGCGAGTTTCTCAAGCCTAGAAAACACGTACATGAACTGATCTTGAGGCGAGCCAATTGCTGCGCCATCCACATGCAGTTTATTCTCTATTGTCACACGCCACGTTGGCCAGTCGGCTGCGTTTCCTCTAAACAGTATTGGGTCCGGCAGTCGTGCCTTCGGACGGTGAACGGGCTCTAATCGTTGGGGTTCCGGGGTCGATTCAGCTGTGGTTCGTGCCGGGGTTGGTTCCCCTATCGTCGTCGTCGTCGTCGCTATATGTGAGGACAGGAGCTCTATCACAGCCTCTAGTCGACGGATTCGTTCGTCTTAAGCGGCGCGCTCTTGGTCGTTTCGCTCATTTTGTTCGCTCTGCGTGGCTTGTGACTGTGCCATCTGCTGCAGCAGCGTCTGCGCCCATGATGGTGGGCTCGTAGACTCCTGGTGTTGCATCTTTACTCAGGGGTCGCGTCGCCGAATCACTCTCGATTCGGGGACGATTCGTCTATGGTTCTAGATTTTTACAATATCCAATTGGAAGCTTTTTGTATGTGAAGGGCTGAAGCAGAATTTATGTTCAATTCAACTAGGCCACGAACTGTGTACAAAAAGCTTAAAGAGAGAATTATCGAGTAGGTGTTCTGCGTGTTAGGTTGTTATGGTCACGTGACAGACGTGACCTTATACCGGGCACTGGCCCGTGACAATCTTGACCTTAGTACGTACTATCTACTTACTCTGATTATTGATAGTGCTAATGCTTCTTATACTAGAAAGCGATTCAACCAACCCATGCCAGTTCTGGCGGGAACATGAACAGCAATTCCTAACACTTACAGCGCTCGCACGAGATGTGTTCTCGATTCCAGCTACGGGCGCAGGTGTCGAGCGCTTGTTTAGCTTAGCCCGGGATATCTACCACTACCGCCGAGGCTCCTTAAATGAGACGATAATTCAGGATCTAATGCTACTACGTTGCATATCAAGGTTTAACGTCGAGCGTGAGTATGATAATCTATCTACAGAGAGTCTAAATCAAGACGAGAGAGCCGAGGCAGATGAAAAAGCAGAGGCGAAGATTCGTCAATATGCCCCTAAGCCTATCAGCGACGGCGAGGATACTGATGAAGCTAAGGTAGCCGATGATGATGATAATGCTAATATACGTGAGGATGGCGATGATTCGGGTGATCTACCGCTAGACATTGACATGGGCGGCCCATGGGCAAAAGCGGGCTGCCCATTGCCCATCCATGGGCGGCCCATCATGGGCAAGCTTTTTTTTGCCCATCCATGGGCAAACCCACTTTGCCCATGGGCGCCCATGGGCTGCCCATCGATGCCTTATTTTGCCTGAATTGGCCTGAATTGGCCTGAATTGGCCTGAATTTTTTGCATAACTTGCTGATTCATCTCTGTTTCTTACCTCTGTTTTGGTCCGAACGCTTACATTTATCTCTCTTCCACCCTTCTACTATGTAATTTTACGAAATATTCTTGTTTTTAGGCCTTTTGCTACCTATTTCATTGGTCGCATAAATGAATTAGATAATTTAATTAAAGATAGAAGGGAATAGTTAAGATAAGAGTGATAGAAGTTGAAAATATATATTTCTGTACGTATGTCTACCACTACTTTCTACTGTAGATTCTTCTTTTATTTTTTATTCATGTAAACTAGGTTATTAAGCTATTATTTTTTATATATATATTCTTTATACCCTCTTCGACCTATATTTCTCTTTTAAACCCCTATACTTTAGAATTAATCGTGTAGTGAAGGGAAAAGGGTCAAACTAAAGACGGACTTAGAGAAAATTATGTCTGCGGAAGGGGGTAGGGAAGGGTTTAGGCCAATAGAAGAGGACTAATAGACCCACATCAGAATAGTTCACCTTCTTTTGATCTATCATATTAGGTTTTATCTTAAGCAGAAGGCCTTCCCCCCTTTAATAATTCCTCTTTACCCTCACTTTATCCCTACTTTTGCGTCTATCGCGTCCAGTATGCCTTTCCCCTCTTCCTCTTTCAACCCATCTATCACTAGTGATAGTATTGACCCTCTTCTATCTGATTTCACACCATTTGACGCCCCCGAAAGCCAGTCTACCGCGCCTAATATTTGCGAACCACCTCCGCCCTCTATTAAACGTGTTGGATCTGACCGAGAAAAAGAGTGGGCGCTTTGGTCTGACATGTCTAAGACTGAGTTTATTCAATGGTGGCTTACAACTCAGTATGGATCAAAACCTAAGGGAGAGCATCCTCATTGGGATAAAAGGGGCTATACATCTGAGTTATGGCACTCCTTTGACCAGGTTGCGCATATTAAAACAGGTCAACCAAAGGCTATATGCAAAGCATGTAGTCAGATAGTGGACCACCCAGTGACACCTAACAAAAAGGGGACTAAGTATGGGACTAATGCGCTTAAAAGGCATATAAAAGGAAAATGCAGAGGGGCAGGCCCAGCAAGTGAACAAAATATCCAGGATTTATGGAAAAAAGCGGTAAGCTAAGATCTAAAGCCTAAGAGAGGGCAAAGTGAGAGCAAAATAATAGTGTTTTACACCTATTTTACTCTTACTTTACCCTTATCTTCTCTTTAAGAAAATACAAAAAATAATAATATTTATTCCTACTTTAGGCTACCAATCTACCTAAACCACACCTATCTTGGTCTGAAGAGGTCTGGAAGCAGCAGCTGTTGACCACGATCACTAGCCTACGGCTACCATTTCAGATTATCGAGAATCAACACTTCCAGGACCTTCTACGTCTCGCGCAAACATCCCCTTCAGTCCTATCCTTTCCTTCAGGCCGAACAATACAGCGTCGTCTCCAGTCTATCGTCCAATCTCGGCAGGAAGATATCCTTATAATGCTTCCAGAAGACGCAAAGCTCTCTATTAGTCTAGACTGCTGGACATCCCCTTTTCAGCAGGCTTTTATGGCTATTACTGGGTATTTCCTTGATCAAAATTGGGAGTACAGAGAGGTATTACTTGGATTTGAACCCCTAGAGGGCACCCACTCTGGAGATAACCTTGCCTCAGTCTTATCTACAATTCTAAAACAACATCAGATTGTTGATAGAATTATGGCTATTACCACTGATAATGCATCAAATAATGACACAATGATCACAAAGATGCAAAAGGACTACCCAGACGCCCGTTTTATCCGAATTCCATGTATGGCGCATGTTATTCAGCTTAGTCTGAACCAGCTGCTTGGTCAGATAAAAGGAAACCCTCTGAATGATACTGTGGATATGGTTTGGACAGAAGAACACAATAAGGCCGCTAGACAGCGGTCTAAGAAGCGGGATATTGCAAACACCTTAAATAAGGCCCGTGATCTTGCGATCTTCATCAATGCAAGCCCACAGAGAAAGGAGAAGTTCAAGGATCTTCAGAAGGCAACCAGAAACCCTCAACTAGTCCTAATCTAGGACGTTCGGACAAGATGGAATTCTACTTATCTAATGCTTGAACGAGCTAGAAGGCTTCGATCTGAGCTAGACAAGTACTGCCGTCTATATGAGATCGACCATATGATGCTGAATTCAGATGAATGGCGACAGATTGACTATCTTCTTTGTCTTACAAAGCCATTCTATATCTATACCACTGCGCTCTCAAAGACTAAAGATGTGACCATTCATAACGTCTTCAGTCTCTATAATGAGCTTTTTAAGCATCTTGAGGTTTCAAAGCGACAATTACAGCGAAAAAGGGTTTGTCTTATCTTTTACTTCTATCTCACTTTCACCTTACTTTCACTTTACCTTTCCTAACCTCTTTAATAGGTCGGATGGAAGCAACAGATGCTTAAAGCCCTTGAATTCAGTGAATCTAAGCTTCGTGAGTACTATGCGAAGACAGATACCAAGGAACTTAGTGATATCTATGCGCATGGGACAATCCTTGCTCCACAGCATAAGCTACAGTTCTTTAAGAGTAAAGACTGGGCTGGAGGATGGGAGGCTTCATATCATCATAGCCTACAAGACCGGATCAAAGGCTATCAATCTGATGATTCGATATCAAGGACTCGGGCCTGGACATATGTCTCTGAGCTTGATAAAGTCCTCGCGTCTGCGTCTAGATCTCACCGGGATCAAGATGAATTAACACAATTTCTTGAAGGAGGTAAGCCTTATAATTCTCTATCTGATTTACCTTATATCTTATACTAACCCTTCACTTCTATTTAGGCTTGGTTAATACGACCCCTACCCAATTCTGGAAGGACCATCAACATGAATTTCCTACCCTAGCACGGGTAGCCCGCGATATCTTTTCTATCCCGGCTACTGGTGCTGGTGTTGAACGCCTGTTTAATTCAGCCCGCGATGTTTGCCACTACCGCAGAGGTCGTCTAAATCCTACCACTATCCAGGATCTTATGCTATATAGCTATACGACTAAGTTTGAGATGGAAGAGGAGCAGCTTCAATTAGCCCAATCTCTAGAAATCCCTGAGGAAGGGGAAACCGAGGAGATTTGCCCTCAGACTGAAGAGATAAACCCTATCAGTGATACTGAGGAAGATGAGCAAGATCTGAGGCAATCTGTGAGGGGTGGGAAGAGACGAAAGAGCGTTGTATCTGAAGATGAGGTTAATCAGATTGATGGTAGTAGTGAGGATGGGGACGATAATGGATTACCTATAATGCAGAGCCAGATACGCGAGTCTGGACGGGCAAGGAAGCGACCAAAGGGGTTCGAAAACTATGAGATTAGGATTAATTAGAAAGTAATTGAATAAATTCTCACTTTTATCTTAATGAAGCCTTACTTCTACTCTGAAACTTCTACTCTAAAATATTACTAGATAAATACTAAAATTACTGCATAATAGGCATTAATTTATCCCACCTTGTATCATGGACATGATGGGCGGCCCATGGGCAGGCTGCCCATGGGCAGCTAGAGTCTGCCCATCCATGGGCAAAAAGGATCTGCCCATGGGTGCCCATGGACCGCCCATGGGCCGCCCATGATGGGCCGCCCATGGGCAATGTCAATGTCTATCTACCGCTGCCGACTGCTGAGATTATTGGCAGTAGCCAACGCCCACATAGAGATCGGAAGCGTCGGAGGGATAATGATGAATATGTATATATAAAGAGAAGTAAATAGAGTAGTATTAAATTACATTGAATTAGTAATTAAATTAAGCAGCAGTGTAGTATACAAAATCCTTAGTCCTCTGTGAATAATTATTGAATACTCATTTTTCTTATAAGATAAATACCCAAAAATACAGGGCCTTTCTACATAAGTTATGCAGGTCACAGGTTTCTCGATGTTTGCACTGTTTACAGTGCAGCTGCAGTTCATCTGCGGCACCGATGGACTGAACCAAGAGGTTGGTACCGCCAAGCCTTGGTGCAACGGGACCACTTTGGCCTGTAGGTCCATTCGATGAACTAGTGCAGCTGTGCAGCTGCACTTTTCAAGGCCTACCCCTAGCCTCTACTAGGCCTAATTAAGTAACTATCTAATATTCTGCCTACCTTATAATCGCTTAATTGTAAGGAACTGCATTTAACTATGAATTCCTAGACTATTAGGCATCAACGCTATGAGTCATGTGACCCCTACATAGATCAAAGCATAAGATTCTCGACAAATTCCGCACTGACGTCTTTCTTCTCCAGGGCAGCCATCGCATCCGATGACTCGAAAGGCTCTACCTCCGTGGAGGTGAACTTCCGGGCAGGGACCTTGCGCTCGAAGAGGACATCCAGCTCAGCGTAGGAACGACCCTTAGGCTCTGGAAGACGGAAGTAACTCCAAGTCAGAGCCAGGAAACAGCTGGCCGCCCAGAAGAAGCCGGTCTTGGCTCCCCAGTTCCAATCTTGTGGGTTCAGCATGCGTGGAGTCAGGATATTCGTAATGATCTGGGTGATGTTGTAAAAGTTTCGAGCCAAAACGGCGGACTTGATACGCAGGCGAGTCGAACTGAGCTCGGAGATGAGGGAATAACAGACGGGACCGACCGTAGCATCATAGCATACAGTGTAGACCAGGAGCATGGCCCCAACACCCCAAGACACACCGGAATCCGAGATACAACCCAGAATACCGGCGATAAGCAGCACAGCTCCCTGCACAGCCTGGCCGCTCAGGTACAAAGTCCGTCGTCCGAACCAACCCATGAGGAACCAGGATGCCATGGTGCCAACAGCACCCAGCGCGTACATGACCAGAGAAATTGTGAAGGCGTTGCTCTGGGCCAGCCCGGCCTGCTCGAAGAAGTAGGTAGAGTAACCTATCAATGTGCTTCCACACAGTGTCTGGATGGCCCAGGACATGCAGACGATTTCCGTGCGACGAAGATTCACGCCCTTGAAGCAGTCCCAGTAGGAGGTGCCTGAGTTTATCTGCTGTTCGAGTTCGTTGGTGCGTTCGATCAAAGAGATGGTCTCATCCAGGTCAAAGTTAGGATCGTTCCGCGAGGTCAGGCGCATGAGAGACTTCCTGGCTTCTTGGATTCGACCTCTGCGGACCAACCACCAGGGGGACTCGGGTGCCAGAAAAACGCCCAGCATGATCGGCAGAGGCCAAATCCACTGACAGGCAAAGGGAATCTTGTATGCCCAATGGCTGTCGATATTCTCCACTCCCTTCATGACGCCCTGTTTGCACAGATGGTGTGTTAGCAGTGACTCTAGGACTTGGGAGGTGGCTTATTGGGGGTAGGATCCTTACCGTAGCAAGAAATTGGCCAATCACCCAGCACAGATTGACATAGGTTGTCAGATACGGGCGCAGGACAACGGGGCAGACCTCCGACGCGTAGGTAGTAGTGAGCGTCTGGAACGCACCCCACGGGATGCCGAGCAAGATCTCTCCTACGAGGAGAACGGGGAGGCTGGGCATGAAGAACGTAATAAACACGAAGCAGGCGACAAGGAACAAACAACCCATAATCGTCTTTCGATAGCCGAATCGGTCGCAGAGCCAACCGTTGACCATTAGGCCGATGATCTCGCCGACGTAGGCTCCGTTCGTCAGGCCGGTTTGCCAGGCAGCCGTTATTTGATACTCGCCTTTCGACTCCACGCCGAAAGCCGTCTTGAACTGCTCGAGGGCAATGAGACTGCCGATTATCACAAGGTCGAATCCTTCCATGACGATGGCTGTTGAAAACAGTATCGACCAGCCTGCGGCCTTGGGGTAGGTTTTGAGAGCCTGCCATAGGCTCATGTTTTTCTCGTTCTGCAAGGCATGATGGGCCTCGCTGGTAGAGATTGCACCGTGGGCCTCCTTCGTCGTGACCCTGCGGGCATCCCCGGCCTCTTCAGATTGGATATCGGTCATCCTCACAGAGAAGGGTGAAAATGACGGGGAAAGGGTGGAAAGGGTGGAAAAGATGGAAAGTGAGAGGCAGAAGCCAATTGAGGTAGACGAGGAGAAAGATGGGGTTCGCCGTCCCTCGCTTTATATAGACTACACCATTTATGATACTATCTTTGGCCATCATTGGCCACCCCTTCTACCGACTGGCGGTGGTACCGACCCACCGCTCACGAGTCACCATTGGCCATCCACATTTTCTACCCCGGATAGACAAGGTGTGCCCCAGATTTCTCCAGATTCTGCAGCATCTTCCCTAGTCTCGCCGGCATTCGCTGATTGAGACCCACTGGCTGCCCTAGGCCAACGGATAGCAGCTTCCGAACTAACTTTGTGTACCTGATATTACCTCATATCGGCCCGACAATCCAATCATACAAGCGCCGAAGACCCCGACAAGGTTCAGCCCAGGAAATATTCTCCTCTTCGCGTGGGAAGCAACCCATGGACTCGGCCCGGCTCTCCCTGAGACATCGGCCCTCCTCTCTGGGATACGTCTGGTGGGGTCACGAAAAAGTTAGCGAGGTTTTACAATGAGCAAACCACGTTTTCATCCCTCTCGCGGAGCCGAAAGTGGGGGAAAACAAGGTTTGGGAGGCCGACTTCCAGTCTCTCAGATATTTGACCGCGTCAACGTGCCGACGATATTACGCGGCACATCACAGGTCTTTCGGGATGAACTTTCCAAGAAACCCATTTCGGCATCCTGTTACTAATTTCCCGCGGAAGGGCTTGACAATGCGGAGCAGGGTCGGAGATCTCGAAATCCGCGCACAAAGCAGTCGTATCTGCTGTGTTAAGCTCATCTCTCCAATATTGCCAAACCCGCGGTGTTATCTCGGGCCGATATAGCATTAATGACTGGTACTTACGGGAATCGTGGCTGTGAGTGAATTGGCTTCTCCAAGAGCCAGGAGGCTATAAATGTGCGCCCATAACGAGTGACAACGGGTGCTTCATCATCTTCACTCTTGCCTTTGGAATCTCTCTATCTTCCAAAATGTCGTCCTCTCAAGATCCCTGGTGGAAGAACGCCACCATTTATCAAATCTATCCCGCGAGTTTCAAAGACTCTAACGGTGATGGCATCGGTGATATCCCGGGCATCATCTCCCAGCTGGACTATATCAAGTCCCTGGGAGTAGATGCCATTTGGGTCTGTCCGTTCTACAACAGCCCTCAACATGATATGGGCTACGATATCTCGGACTATGAATCCGTCTATCCCTCGTACGGCACTCTGGCCGATGTGGAGGCTCTCATCGCATTCTCTCACGAACGAGGCCTGCGTGTGCTCTTCGATCTGGTCATCAACCACACGTCTGATGAGCACGCGTGGTTCAAAGAGTCTCGTTCGTCTAAGGCGAACCCGAAGCGCGACTGGTATATCTGGAGACCTGCCAAGTATGATGGGCAGGGAAACCGCCAACCACCCAACAACTGGCGCAGCATCTTCGGCGGCAGCGCTTGGGAGTGGGACGAAGGGACCCAAGAGTACTATCTCCATCTTTTCTGTCGGGAACAACCAGACGTGAACTGGGAGAACCCGGTCACTCGGGCCGCAGTCTACGAGTCCGCCATGGAATTCTGGCTGCGCAAGGGGGTGGATGGCTTCCGGATCGACACGGTAAACATGTATAGCAAACCGCCTGGCCTCCCAGATGCACCCATCCTCGACAATCGAGAGCCGTGGCAAGAAGCTTCCACCCTCTTCTGCAACGGGCCCCGCATGCACGAGTTCCTCGGGGAAATGAACGAGATCCTCGAAAAGTATGGCGCGATGACTGTCGGCGAGCTGCCCCAGACCCCGGAAGTGGCGGACGTGTTGGCCTATGTCTCCGCTCGCGAGCGCCGGCTGAGCATGGTTTTCCAGTTTGACGTCGTGACTGTTGGCAATGGAATCGTTACGCGGTACGATATCGAGCCTCGAGTCTGGAAGCTGCAAGAACTCCGGCAGGCCGTCCACCAAATCCAGAAGGTCATGGATGGCACAGACGGGTGGACCACTAGCTTTTTGGAGAACCATGACCAGCCGCGATCGATCTCTCGCTTCGGCTGCGACGAGACCCCGGAGTTGTGGAACATCAGTGGGAAGATGCTCTCCATGTTTGTGGCAAGCCTTTCGGGAACTCTCTACGTCTACCAGGGGCAGGAGATCGGGATGGTGAATGCACCGATGTCATGGCCCATTTCCGAGTACAAGGACGTGGAAAGCAGTAATTATTACAAGGATGTCGAACAATGGACGAACGGCGACCCCGAGGCCTTGAAGCGTGCCCATGCCGCCATCCAACACTTGGCTCGTGACCACTCCCGGACGCCCGTACAGTGGAATGATCTGCCGCAGGCGGGCTTCACTGATGGCGATGTGCCGACGTGGATGAGGGTCAATGAAAGTTACAAGAGCATTAACGTGGAGCAGCAGACCAGTGATCCTAACTCGGTGCTTTCCTTCTGGAAAGATGTACTGCGCATCCGCAACAGTCATCCCAAGGTCTTTGCGCACGGCATCTTTACACCTTTGGAGCCTGACCACGAGTCGGTGTTCGCGTATGAGACAACCTCCGCGGACGAGCGACTTATCGCCGTCCTCAACTTCACTAAAGAGACTCAAGCCATAGACATGGTCTCTCGCCTGGGTCTGAAGCAAACGGTGACGCTAGCGAAAAACTACGCCGATGAGCCGTTGGATGTTCTGCGTCCGTTCGAAGGTCGCTTATGATGAGCACCCAATGATCTTAGGTTCCCCAATTATGCTGTGCTGTGGATATAGGTTTTCTTCCCTACTCTTCTGAGTCGACTAGCTAGGTTCGGTGATTCTAGCCAACTAAGCACGCTACGTATACGAGATTGGTGGGCGGGCTCCACTTCACCGGGGATGAATTAAATAGCTCATGACCCGTAGTCACCTGAGACGTTTATTGCTGCATTTTAACTTTTCAGCCCTCTGGAGACCAGACATTAAGCGTAAATGGGGCGACGTAAAGGAGAATCCCGAAAAACAGACCCGATGGGCCTGAAGCCGAAGCCAATATCTCAGGCGTCATACACTAGCTTCTTCTGTCTTCCCCAAGGAGCTCTCAGATTCGACGTATTCGGGCTTTTCTTCCTTTTCTTAAGCAGATTCTTGTCAGCATAAAGCTGCTCGCGAAGGCTGTCGGGAATATTATCATGGGTCTCGAGGACCCCTCCCTGTTTCAAGTATGTTACAAGGGCGTTTATATGGTTATATTCAATCTGTGGTTTTTTCTCCCATGCCGGTCCTGCCCTCAGTATTCGGAACATCATAGAACACGAGATGCGTCCTGCCGGACAGCAGACTAGGATTGTTCGACCTCAACCCGAGCGTCGCCTTCGGCTAGCCTCCTGTTGGTGACCGATAAGTTCCCTCGTTTGTCGCTTTAGACGAAAGACGCCCCGCTATCCTCCCTGTAATAATTCATCGATATCTGGAGTATAAGCTTCTTGGAACCATGGTCCAGATGGGCCCATACCTGCAGCTGGTTCTCTACCGTTGTCCAATCGAAACCAGTGATCTCAAATCTCTTGGTCATTCACAGACTGCGATCGGTGGGAAGTGGCCCGACCGGGGCAACAGTGGCACGGTCAGGGGTACAGTCCATGATTGGCTGAAGAATTATCTAGAAGATCGCTGTCGGGTATTCCGAGTTAACCCGATCTACCATGCAGACACTATTGAGGGGCCTGTAGACGCTGAACCCAGCCTGTCCGTAGCGGTAAAGGATTCCCGCTCAATTGGGCAGAGGACACCATGGACGATAAGTTTTGTTGTTTTCTACATCAAGTCGTGTTCGTCGTGTTCGCAGTCTATATACATGTTCAGAAAGGAATAATCACTCCGCTACTCAATGCCTTCCTCCCAATCCTGGTCTAAGAGCGGCTAAGCCATGTAGCCAGCGCCCGAACATTTTACGCATTTTATGTACTCCGCATCGACTTCGGGATCGGGTTGCGATCGCAGTTGGGCTGCAATATTAGGTTCTACGGGTACATTGTCCAAATGCGCCAGTGCGGCTGGTAAGTCATGCGGGCAAGAAAGCCGGGGGACGTACGGAGTAGAAGGGACCCCGAGACGCGGTCGCACGCCGACTGCTCGTGCAAAAGTGGACTTGTACCCGCTCTGAAACGCACCAGATAAAGGCACAGATAGCGTCGTTGGTGGAGATGAAACCAGACGGGAGGGTCATGGTATTTGTTACCCAAGCTTTCAGGGCTTTCAGCGACGTTGTGGAGAAGGCCACGTACGCCTGGGTGACGTGGGTGGAGGTAATGGTGGTGGTGTATTGTCATTCATACCCTCGGAGGCAGGTTTCATCTCGATTTTGACAAACAGGCTCTCAGCAAGACTGAGCGATTTGGCAATCTAGGCATACCATATCTCTATCGTGACACAACATTGAGTTCATCTTCTGTAGAGCCGTCGTCTTCCTTTGCTCAGATCCCATCTCACTCACCCTAACAATTCCATCTCTCGGACTTCTGGGTATTTTTGCCGGATCGCCTCCAACTTCGCTGTCAAAATAGAAGATTGTAGATCTTGGAATCCAGGCAGCGTTTGAAGAAAGTGAATGTCCTCGATACGAGAGACGGTGCCTTCCCAAAATTCACTGTCTAGATGTAGTACCACATCAGCGATCGTGATAGTGATTTCTAACAACTTCTCGAGTATGCCCAAGCCATGGATGCCTAGAATATCGCGGGGGAGGTCGGCTAGAAATGTTTGCAAATCATTCGAGAGTTTGAGTGGAAAAGAGAGTGAAAGCAAAGGAGATGGTGCCGATGAGGAGAGCAAGAAGTTCGACAACGCGATCTGCCAGGTTAGAGTCCGAAGCCAGTGGCGCGTGACGATGAGGTCGGCTTGTTGAATCAGAGGTAACTCGGCAACCCGGCGATGCCATTCGGCATCTTCCAATTGCTTCTGTTTCTGTTCAATCCAGCCGATGGCGATGGTAGATCGGTCGCCAAGCCAGAAATCCACGAAGTCGCGGTCGACGAGCAGAAAGTTCTCGATGATGCGGTTGAACCCATCTTCGACGTGCCGAGGGATTGACGGGTCGTGCTCGGGCAAGTCACGCAGCGGGAGTAGGCAGGTCGGCTTGTAGCAAGTCAGGGACGTGAACCGCTCGTGCATAAAGCATTCCCAGTACGCGCGATAGTAGCGAGCACGCTCGCGGGCATCCAAACTATTCATGGCATCCACCGAATCGACTTTGAGCAGGTATAAAATTGATATGGCTCGACGAAGGTACAGAAGCCCGAGTTCAGGCCGCCGTAACCCGATGAGACAAATCTCCAGGAACATATCGGTCATGAAATGAACGATGGATGGTTGCGAGTCCAATCCCAGGACATTGTGATACTCGAGGCATTTCGTCAAGATGGATGAAATGCGCTCCCACTCCGCCGGGGCTCGCTCCGCCGAATCTCTCTGGGTCAGATAAAGTGTTACGGCGGCATAGCCATAGGTGAAAGCGGCGGCATCGCGTCTCTCTCCCATTTGAGATACGAGAGAGCGGATTTCCGATTCCTCGATCACTGGATTCATTGGATAGACAAAGGCGTTATACTGGGGCAGGAGCTCAAAGAAGAAGGCTGGGTTCGGATGTGAATTGATCGACCGAGCTATTGACAGTGAAGGCGTGGAGGGTGTCGACGGCCGCCCAAGCTGGCGACAATCGACGATGATTTTACCACGCGTGACAGCATTATTCCTTGAGCGATCCTGCGTTGCAACAGCATACGTGCAGGTTAAGCCAACATGCGTGCACTGCGGGCAATTGGGTTGACCACTGCAACGGATTTTGCGCCGTCGACATTGATCGCAAGCTTGACTGGTCCGCATTTGCTCTGGTATAGACTCCCCGGCCTCCGGAAAATGGAGAAGAGGTGGACACGTCAGTGTCTGGAAACCTAAAGAAGTCGCCGTACGTATGTGCTTGGCCCCACCACCGACGACCTTGGAAGTCCAGTAGCAACCATTATTACTCAGACATAGTTTGCAAATGGGATGAAGGCTCTGTTCAACGAAGCTGTCTAGATATTTCCAACAGAAATCTCCATGAAAACGCTGAGGGAGTGCAAGGCAAACCGGACACCGAAAACGGTCGCTTTGACGACATTTTAAGCCTCCCATTTACCAGCCGCTTAGTCAGTCACCCACGGGTCACATGCACCGGACCGAATCAGAACCTTATCATCAACATACTTTCACCGCTGCCTGTCCCTGGGAAACTCGGGAGACTTGCGAAACTTGGGAAAGGGTGGGCTGATATTACCAACAGCGGTTTAAGTTCACTACGGATACCGCTTGCCGCTAACGATCGACTCTCGTCCTTTTTTCCCTCCTTTTCCTGAATCTCCAAAATCCCACAGGTTTATACGGAGTAGTTGCTGCGTAGGCCAAATTAGAATCACTCTGCTGTAGCCCTCAATTAGTTAACTGCATTCGTTAGCTACATCGCTTAGTCAATATGAGTTCATACCGTAGTTAACTAACTAGGTAGGTTAACACTGCAGTATATTCCGTGGAAGTAACTCGCGGGTGTGACGTAGCCCCATCCCAACAGCGGCCGCGGTGGCCGAGCATTCATTAATATTCACTACCTTAAACTAAGGGCAAAATCCCTTATAATAAAAAAGGTAATTAAAAAATCCGGTTTAAGATGTAAATTTTTATCTCGGTGAGTAGTAGGAAAGGTAATGACTTTTCTAGCAGTAACCGTAGTCGTAACTGGAAAGTTGATCGACCATCCCATGGGTCATTGTGGGGGGATTTGACGACTGCATTTCTGGTACTTCCCCAACATCTTCATCGCTTCGAAGGCATTCCCACCGAATCCTGATACTGTCTTTTGCTCCTACACCCGGCACTACCTCCGATTCTACTGCGAGAACCCCTATCCCTTTTGTCAGAAAAGGCGAAACGAGAGAGAGTATAAATAGCCTCAATATCAAGCCGACTGTAAGTAGTTCGTTGGTTTTTCCCTTATCACCTGGAACCAGCCAGCCATCCTTGACTTGATTCTGACCCCTTGATCTTCTTTTGACTAGGCTTATGCCCCCTGCCCTGACGTGTCACCGCTTAAACCGTCCTTCGCGATCCGCCCCCGACGATGGACTTGCACAATACCCAGCACCGACGAGTCGGGTCCAACGATCCTTTCTCGCACCCCGATGTCTATTACGGTAATGAGGACGCCATCTCGAGGATTCGTGACCGTAGACGGGCATTTTCCACGGTGGGTGTTCCATCCCGGAGGGAGACGAGACTACCCTGGTGGATCGAGCTACATAATTTATTTTCTGATCCCTATCTGCTAGAGCCTTAAATCGTTCAATCAAGAAGATATCCAAGAGCTCCTGGGAGTCCCGACCCGACGAGGCAGTCATGGTGCGCACCCTAGACCCATTTGGCAATTTGGCAATTTGAAGCACAGCTGACAACTCTTTTCGACCGACAGACGAGGTTCCAGGCGAACCCCGCAAATTCCTGATCGATGTCGATCAGACGCTGCACAGTCTTCTCCAGCGAGAGGACACAGACAATAACATGCAAATCACGATCGAGGATCTGGGTGCGAAGGTGCGTGTAATACTGGCGATCCCTGCAAGGGGCGAGCTTGGACCTTGTCCTAACTGTGTTGCGCTAGGTATTTTCTGTCGGAACGGCCGCCTCTTCGGGTTATAATAAATTCGACCTACGGGGCACGTATATGCTCTCCAACCTCCTCCAAGAGCTTACTATTGCCAAAGACTATGGCCGGAAGCACATTATCCTCGACGAAGCCCGGTTGAGCGAGAATCCTGTTGCCCGTCTCTCCCGCCTCATCCACAACTCATTCTGGAATGCCCTCACGCGACGTATCGATGGCTCGAATATCGAGGTTGCGGGCAAAGACCCTAAGGATTGGACCAGTGACCCCCGGCCTCGTATCTACATTCCACCGGGGGCGGAAGAGCAATATGAGTATTATACAAATATCGCCAAAGCTCACCCGGAATTGCGCCTGGATGTGCGGGTACTGGACGCGAACATCACTCCCCAGTACGTGATGAGTCTCAGTTCCAAGCCCGGTCTTCTCGCTCTGGCGATGGAGAAAAAGTACGACGAAAAAACCAAGAAAACAGAATACGCCGGAGTTCCGTTTGTGGTTCCCGGTGGGCGATTCAACGAGCTGTACGGATGGGACAGTTATATGATCTCGTTGGGTTTGTTGGTCAGCGACCGAGTCGACCTAGCCAAGGCCATGGTGGTCAACTTCTGCTTCGAGATCAAACACTACGGAAAGATCCTGAACGCCAACCGATCCTACTACCTAACACGCTCCCAGCCCCCGTTTCTAACCGACATGGCATTGCGGGTGTATGAGCGGATCAAGAACGAGCCGGACGCCATGGAATTTCTGCGGAACGCGACTCTCGCCGCTATCAAAGAATACTATAGCGTTTGGACGGCCGAGCCACGGTATGATCCGGTCTCTGGCCTATCCCGTTACCGCCCAGAGGGATGGGGAGTACCGCCCGAAACTGAGGCGTCGCATTTCACCCATATCCTCGCCCCGTACGCGGAGAAGAATGGCATGTCATTCGAGGAATTTGTGCAGGCTTACAACGAGGGTAGTGTTAAGGAGCCGGAGCTAGACGAGTATTTCCTACATGACCGAGCCGTGCGAGAGTCCGGCCACGACACAACCTACCGCTTAGAGAAGGTCTGTGCTAACCTGGCTACGGTGGATCTGAACTCGCTGTTATACAAGTATGAAGTCGACATTGCACGGGTTATCCGCACCTACTTCTACGATAAGCTGGAAATTCCTCTCGAGTTCCGCACCATAGCGACTAAGGACGTTGCCTACGAGTCATCATCCGTCTGGGACCGGCGCGCGAGGAGAAGAAAGATGAGGATGGACACCTACTTGTGGAACCAAGAAAGAGGAATGTTCTTTGATTACGACACAGTCAAGCAGGAGCGTACGACGTATGAGAGCGCCACAACCTTTTGGGCGATGTGGGCCGGCCTTGCCACTCCGCAACAAGCGTCAGAGCTGGTAAAGAAGGCGCTCCCTAGATTCGAGGTCTTTGGCGGCCTGGTTTCCGGAACAGAAGAGTCTCGCGGTGCCGTTGGCCTTGAGCGACCAAACCGGCAATGGGATTACCCCTACGGATGGGCACCGCAGCAGATGCTGGCCTGGACGGGTCTCATACGGTACGGCTACCAGGAAGAAGCCGAGCGTCTGGTGTACAAATGGCTTTACATGATCACCAAAGCATTCGTGGACTTCAACGGCGTGGTTGTCGAGAAATATGACGTGACGAGACCGATTGACCCGCACCGCGTGGATGCGGAGTATGGCAACCAAGGTGTTGATTTCAAAGGCGCTCCTCGAGAAGGGTAAGTTTATTTTCCTTTTCTTTTCTCTTTCTTATCTTCCATACCATTCTCGGGACTTGAGACTAGTAAACCTTTCTAACACGCCATAAACTGCAGATTCGGCTGGGTCAACGCCAGCTACGTCTTTGGCTTGGAGATCCTCAACGCGCACCAACGGCGCGCCCTGGGCACCATCGCCCCATACGACACATTCAACAAAGCTCTCGCAGTCCAAGACAAAGATGAAGACGATATCATTTGGGTCCCGGTATAGCCTTTCAGATTTATTCATAGATGGGTTACACATTGCATTCGGGCAGAGCCTTGTCTTCATTCAACACTAGCTTTTCTGCGCTTTCCCTCCGGCGTTGCTCTTCAAAATTTTCCTTTGTCACTGTCTCTTCTGTTACGTTTCTCTCTCTAATTCCTTTTTTTTTTCGTCTCTCGTTATTGGTTCTCAAGGATCTTATATTGCTTTGATCGAAAATGGATAGGACGTTGCTCATAGACCTGAGCAAGAATCGAGGTTCACGGTCCTCAATAGGTTATGGATTGCTTTTTTCTTTTCGGACATGTTGTGTCTTCGGTGAGGTTGCGCTGTCTTTCATGAATGATGAGATGCGATCTATACTATAGATGTATAATACCTGATGGTATACCGGGAATACGGAGACTAGGATATATAAGGACAGTCATTACCACACATGTATTTAGTTCTTCGCGTTCAATTACACATTGTTACTTGGAACCTACCAGTTCTAGCTTCACTACCTGCTTCGTACTTAAGACAACCCACCTACTAGGAGAGGTATCCTGAGTCTCTTGTCACTTGACACAGATCCTCAGTATTGTTACGGACCCACTTGGGCCGTGCCTCCCAGGAGCGCCTGGAGCCAACCGATCTTCACTTGGCAGGCCAGAATCGGCCGTCCAATCACAGATGCCGATTCTACGCCATAACAACATGGCAACTACGGAAATCACGTGAGTAGCAACCCTCAGTGATCAGGCAACCAGATCCTGTCCGTTCTATGGAACGGACCTGACCTGGCACAGGAACGGACCTGTCCTGGTACAGGACAGGATGGAAGGGCTAGATATATAAGGACAGTCATTACCACAGATGTATTTAGTTCTTCACGTTCAATCCATACATTGTTACTTGGAACCCCAATGTTACGCGACGCTATCTGGTCACAGTGAGTATCGCTCGTATGGGTTATGCTTACCAAGTGGATGCTCGATCCTTGAGTCGTTGTTCGCAACCGTACCGTTGCCAGGTGACGTTAGGCCTTATACGGGCTCGGGTCTATAGAATAGACTGCGGAGGATGTGCCAGGTAGGGCGCCAAGTCAAGCTATACTTAGGGTCTGAAGTAGACTGCGGCAACATCCTCAATATGGATATCCACATATCCTCTCCGCAAATTGCGGACATGGTATGTCACCCAATATCCGCAATCCTCAATTTTGTGGATATGGTATACCACCTAATATCCTCTGGATATTTGAGGATATCCAGTGGATATCAAATAGGCTAAACATGCCTAGCCTCGTGACTTTTTTAAGTATGTATAATTTATGCGGTTTCCTGCGTATTTTTCATGTAATCATAGTGTAATCATTAATTTTCAAGATTTCAATTTACTAAATATAATTCTATTATCTCCATATAATATCAACTACCTTAAATCAATCTGAAATCCATCAGGTAACCTAGGTTGCTTCCGAATTCGCCCTAACCGTCCCTGCATGCCCTTATCTATTAGCATTCCTAGAAGGTCATCGTCGTCATTAAGAGATTCAGACAATCGTTTCTTTGATCGTTTACGCTGTAGTTGCTTACTTTGATCATTATTCTTCCCATCATCTGAATCATCATCGCAGCTCCCTATCTATTGTGTATCCTCTATGCTAGGCTCTTGGTCCTCCTCTTCGTTATCACTAAGTGGCTTAAGAGTTTTAAGATGGGGCATTGGTTTCCGAGCTTGATCTAATAACGCAGCTTCCCCAACAGAGAGATACTCCTTAATAACCTCTATCTCCTTCTGCTTAACGTCAAAGTTAGTGGCGAATTAATGAAGCATCAGTCCTTAGATGGTACTTAGTTTCAATTGACCGCGACGATAGTGGCAGATATCGCGAGCGTAATTAAATAATCGCTTAACGCCTACACCACTAGCTAGGATTAAGAGAATATCCCGTGCTATCCTCGCAAGAATAGGAAACTCATGCTTATGGTCTTTCTAGAATGCTCTAGGCTTCTGACTCTCAATCCCGCGGGTAAGATACCTCGTAATCTCATCATCTTCAGGCTTTGAGAGCTCATCCTAGGGCTGGTTCTGAGAAGCACAAGCAGCATCAAGGTCACTATAATCATCATCCAGGGCCTCTCTAGTGGTATCTTATAAGACTGTATTATCTGAATCACGGTGAAGTGTCTCTTTGTATCGATGAAACTCTCGCTTCAGAACTCCATGATAGTGATCAACATAGTCAATTTCACCTTGCCAGTCTGATGATGCAAAATATCGAAGTTTCTTTGATAGGCAAAGGATTATCGCGAGTGCATAGATATCACCATATGATTCATAATCGGTCGCAGTGTAGTACTTTAAGAGCTTCCGTTTAGTAGTCTGAAGAGCCTAGAGCATATGCTTCTTCTAGACAATACCTTTATTCTTTAACTTACTCTCAGCTTCATCAAGATAAGAGAAAAGCTTATTATAATACAATATATGTTATATGTAGTAACATCCCTAGTCTTTAATAACATAGTAGTGAAGTCGATCCAATTTGCATGCCACCGCACTCATCACATCTTTTACAACCTCTTGATGTGGGTTGTTTTGCCGTCTTAAAACGCGCGTACGGGAAGTGCGTCGAGGATGCGATGCGGCGAGGTCAGAAACATATTGATAAATTGGACTTTCTTGACTACTTTCCGACCGCTCGAAACGAAGCTTTTAAAGCAGAAACGATCAAAAATAGCTTCTCAGCAACTGGCCTAGTCCCATATGACCCAAATCGAGTAATTTCAAAGCTCAATATTCAGCTCCGGACGCCTACACCACCACCACCATCTCGAGGAAGCCAAAGCAGCGCGTGGGAGCCTCAGACGCCATCAAATTATAAGCAGCTCCAGAAGCAAGCTTCTTCGATTAAAAATCTCTTAAAGAAGCGCTCTAAGAGCCCACCAAGCCCAGTGAATTCCGCTATAGATCAGGTGCTTAAAGCGTGCCAAATCACGATGCAAAAGACAGCTTTTCTAGCTCGTGAAAACGAGCTCTTACGCGCTGGATTAGAGAAAACAGAGCGAAAAAAAGCACGTTCTAAGCTCCAGATATCAGCTCCAGAAGGCCTCTCTATCGCTGAGCTTAGAGAATTAGCTCAAAACGATAGAAATGCTCGATTTGAAGCTCCATCCGACCAGCCAACCGGTCCACCAGAAGCACAAGAACGACGATCTAGGGCGCCACCAAGATGCTCAGAGTGTAATATTCAGGGTCATAAGAGAACGCATTGTCCAAATTTGATTAAATAGCTTAGATATTCAATATTATGTTATTTCGGGTGAATTATGCTAGTTTGAATTGTTGAAAGTTGGTTGGGGTGGCCGGGCCGACCGGTTGGCCGGCTCGCTTGTGAAATACGTTATCACAGGCTACTTCCTTGATCAGGATTGGAATTACTATGAAGTTCTTCTTAGATTTGAGTATCTTTATGGATCTCATACTGGTGAAAATCTAAGTAAGACCGTTATTCAGCTTCTAAATAATCATGGAATCACTAATCGTGTATTATCTATGATAACAGATAATGCAACTAATAACAATACCTTGATGATGAACATCCAAGAGACTATCTAGTCGTAAAGCTAATTAGACACCTTAATCTTCCGAGTTCTATATATTGCGTATGTGATCCAATTAAGCTTAAATGAGCTTCTTGGGAAGCTGAAAGTGACACCACCTAATAAAGAGATTAAACTAGAGTGGTCTGATGAACGAACCCATTCATTTCAGACTAAACGATCTGGCTTAACTCGGTAAATTATAGATACCTTAAAGAAGGTCAGTTCTCTATCTCCCTAAGGCTTCTAAGTTTATTCTAATAAGAGAGTCTAAGATCCGAGGTCTTACGGTCTTTATTAATGCGAGCCCACAACGCCGGGAGGCATTTATGGCTCTATAAACTAAGGAGCCTCGTTTAGTTCCTATTCAGGATGTCCAAACCCGATGGAATTCAACCTTCATAATGCTTAATCGTGCCAAAAGGCTACAACCATTCTATAACCAGTATTATATAGATCATCAGTATCTACTACACGATAATCTTGGACCTAAGCTTCCACTATCAGATCCATATGATCGATATGACGGTCTGATGCAGCTCTGGTGGTTTGATGGCTCTATAAAAGTTCATGCTTCGGATGGACGTACCCACAGATGTTTCATCTCCTCCTTCAGAGAATTAGATCTTCCGAGAAAGCCTGGAAATTAAGAAAGAAAATGCTATCTGCAAGCCAGCAATCAAATAGACCTTCGTCAATTACTATCGGCTCAAGCCGATGGAAGTCTGTGGCAATAACAGTGACCGCCATAGCATGTCTTCAATTCCAAGGCTGGAGATACTCTGGGGTAAGTACGGTAGGTAGTGCAATTTACACAAATTCCCACTATCCATACCGTCGTAGGAGACCTTGATGCAACGCTACTAGTATGCATATGCTCGAGATACATATATAAATATACGTGAAGAGAATTGGATAGGGCGCCTCACAGTGCTTTCTATCGAGGTAGTCTCTATAGTGAATGTGATGGGCAAAAGTACTCTCGTAAGATCCAAATGCTGTATATCTTTCAAGCAGAGGCTTTTCAAACCTACAACGGGGATTCATCATCTAATCAAGGCGTGGCAACGGTTTTGCACTCGTGCGCCACCAGGGCAGTCTATAATTGGAGCAGCGAATAGGCTGCACCAGGCCTTGAAGCTCTGACATAGTTTTGAGGAAGTATATAATTGCTGTGGAATGTACATCGTGCCCGGTATAGGTTATCCCATAAGACTCAAATATGAGTCTGCACAAATCTGAGTGGAAGAGGTCTCCAATTAACTTCTGGCGAGAGGTCGGTGTAAATGAAGTCCATTCATCTATCCATCCGACTGTACTTCAATGCATGTAGTTACAACAGAATTCTTTGTCCAGTCTCGAGATCCTTAGTTTGCTTTTGCAACTTGTGACGCTTTCTTCGAACAGACAATTCCTCCCCGGCAATTTGTTCCAATTGTTCATTGGAAAGGCTGTAGACCCAAGAAGGCGAAAATATTCTCATTGGCGCCTCTGGTCCGGTGACAAGATAAAAATCTGCCGCTTGGATGCACATATTGTCAACGAATATTTTTTATGCGACCTTGTAGTATGACTTCAGAATGTCGTGGACATCCTCACAGTCTGCTTCAAGTTACTCATGTGATGTATTTAAACAAGATCAGAAACTCCGAAAACAGTCTCCCTTTGAGCCATCAGCCATATCCACAGAAAACGAGGACTTCTTGACAGCAGACGAAATACGTTCTTGGCGACTAAATTTCAGATTAATTAATTGCAACTAGCCTCAGGGATAGAGATTTGGTCCTCACCACTTTTGCAAATTGCTATTCAGATAATGATTTTGAGTCATTGGTATTCCCTCTCTTTCAATTCTGAGCAGAAACTCCGTCATTGAAAGGGATTGTCGATACTTCTCGATCAGCTCATCCATCAAAAACGAGAGAAGATTTAAGCTTAGTCTGTGATTGCCACAGGATATCGTCAAGGCCTTGCTCGTAAAATTGTGAATGATGGATATGATATCACAGATGTAGCCTTCGGCCAGAGAAGGCCATTTGGCAGATTGTTTCTTCAATACGCTTGATAGAATAGACGAGCTGAATGTTCCTAGCTCAAATCCACGGGATCCACGATAGAGATTTTCAATCTAAGGGAGAATACCTTGTGCCTTTGAAAACTGTATTTGGACGCAATCATGTAAAATATCCTCAATATCGCCGCGATTTTTTAGCTTCCTGCTAGGTATAGCATTGAGCTCCTCACTCTCCTCCTCTCCATTATCATCTTTGCCAATTTGGGCGCCAACAGAGCTCGGTGGA
This sequence comes from Penicillium sp. IBT 16267x, assembly GCA_028828865.1. NCBI lineage: Eukaryota > Fungi > Ascomycota > Eurotiomycetes > Eurotiales > Aspergillaceae > Penicillium > Penicillium sp. IBT 16267x. The sequence goes on along the minus strand of JAQJZQ010000005.1, from coordinate 4,264,476 downwards.
GAGGCCGCTGAGATGTTTGGTTTATGCTCCGGGTCTTCATCATAACCATGCGATTTAAAGCCGTAGATATGTCCCTGGGTAGAAAAGTCGTCAGAGAACTACGCATTGCGGTTAGCCACCAAAGTTGCCAATATTAAGCTAAGATCTTCGTCGAAAACATCCTGCAATCCGTAATCTGAATGAAAAGCATTTTCGTGATGCGCTGAAATTTGGACACGATTTCGAGCAGATATTTGCTCTGTAGTTCGGGGGACACGCGCTCTTGTCTAAGGCTTTCAAGAGATTTTTTTTACACCCTTTGAGGCGCATAGAGACTTCAGATAGCACCTATAACCCAATTAGACTTGATATGATAGGTTAGTATTTGTATATAAACTCACCGAGGGGAATTCTCGCCGCATATTTGAAGCCAGAAGAGCTTGTAGTCGCAATTTAAGGGCTTCGACGGCATAGTTTTTCTTAGAGAGGCGGTTCCAAGGTGGTGAATTCCTAAAACTCTCTTCTTCGATATCACGAATCTTGGATGAGTCGTGGAGTTCCTATCTTAAAGGTATAGGACAGTATCAATTAGGTAAGGATTAACCGTTTTATCTTATATATGCCTTATAGGATCGCTGCTATACGTAAAGTAAAGGGTTAGTATACTAAGTATTAGATTAAAATATTATAACGTATTTCACGGCCAACCCGATCACACGGTCAACCCGATCACCCCACCAGAAATCGCGTATTCCTACCTACCTACCTCCTTTAACTACCTACCATGCCACCAGTTCGCTCGCAATCCCGGCAGAAATTAGCCAATCAAGAGGGCAAAATCTTATTAGCCCTCTCAGATCTTCAAAATAAACGGGTCAAATCTATACGGTCGGCAGCGAAGCTATACAATATACCCTACACTACCCTATGTACGCGCGCTTCCGGGACATCCTCACGCGTCGATACACGCTGGCATAGTCATAAATTGACTCAATTAGAAGAGGATTCGCTTGTTGAATGGATCTTTTCTATGGATTCGCGTGGAGCAGCGCCTAGGCAGTCTACTGTACGAGAGATGGCCAATATCCTTCTCGAAGCGCGTGGATTAACTCCCCCATTAACTGTTGGCGTTAATTGGGCATCAACCTTTGTTAACCGTCGTGATGAGCTTCGTACACGCTTCTCGACGCGCTACGACTACCAGCGCGCCCTAAACGAAGACCCTAAATCCCTACGTGCGTGGTTTGCGACCGTACAGCGGGTTATCGACGAGAACGGTATACAACCGGAGGATATCTACAACTTTGATGAGACAGGATTTGCAATGGGACTTATATCTACGCAGAAGGTAGTTACACGAGCAGAGTCCTACGGTCGGCGTCGTCTCCTATAGTCAGGAAATCGCGAATGGGTTACTGCGGTCGAAGCAATCTGCGCAGATATCTTTTCGCTACCGCCCTGTATTATCTTTAAGGTTAAGGTTGCTATTGCGGGTTGGTTTGATAACCTACCAAAAGACTGGCGGTTTGAGGTCTCGAATAATGGCTGGACTACCGATGAGATTGGCCTACGTTGGCTACAAAAGCTATTTATCCCATCAACGAATTCGCGCGTACGCGGCCGGTTTCGGCTATTGATTCTTGACGGCCATGGGAGCCACCTTACGCCCCAATTCGACCAAATTTGCGCAGAGAACGATATTATTCCTCTTTGTATGCCTTCGCATTCTTCACATTTACTATAGCCACTTGATGTTGGGTGCTTTGCAGTGCTTAAGCGCGCGTACGGTCGCTTTATAAGCGATCTCGCGCGTAGAGGATATAACCATATCGATAAGTTCGATTTCTTAGATGACTACCAACGCGCACGGCTAGAGGCCTTCCAACAGCCAGCTATTATTCAGAATAGCTTCGCAGCTAGTGGCCTAGTGCCAGTCAATGCAGAAAGAGTGCTTTCGAAGCTTAATATCTCTCTACGCACGCCTACACCACCAAGCAGCCGGCCAAGTAGCAGATCTAGCCAATTCACACCAAAAACACCTAGAACCGTGATTCAGCTACAAAAGCAATCTTCGATGCTTAAAGATCTGCTAAAGCAGCGGTCGAATAGCCCTCCGAGCCCATCAAAAACCATGCTAGATCAGATCATCAAGGGCCACTGCATAGCGCTACACAACACCGCGCTACTAGCCCAAGAAAACGCGAATCTACGCGCAGCGAATGAGAAGATGGTAAAGAAGCGTACTCGGTCGACTAAGCAGATACCCTGCGAAGAAGGTTTAACCGTCGAAGAGGGCCTACAGGTAATTGCGCAGCTAGATTTGCTAGCTGAAGCACCTACGGTAGATTCCCATGCGCAGGGCGAATTGCCTATTCAGCCAGGTCAGCCAGCCAAAAGGGCTCTACCAAAGTGTAGTGGGTGCGGAGAGATTGGGCATAGGATTAACTATTGTAAGAATCGCTAGTTCTAGAAGAATTAAGACGTTTTGGTTAAGATATCCTGATTCAAAATTTTCTAATGGGGGTGGGTGATCGGGTTGGCCGTGGATTACGTTAGGTGTTAAGATCTAAGTAATATCTTTCTAATTGGTTAAGATAATAGGGTTATAAGGTGGCTAGATTTATAGTAAAAATTGGAATGTACATAGACTTTTGACCTTCTATATACTTAGAGTATATAGAGTATGAGCTAACATACATAGATGTTAGATGGCCACAATATCGACCAAGTTTCTCAGATCGTTGGCTGTAAGAGTGGGATTACATACGCATCTACAATATTTTGGTGCCGCCTCAAGCCCTATATCACGCACTTTACGGAGGAGGTCTAAGCCGTAGAGGCTAAGAGTGAGCGCGTAGTGGACTACTAGCTTGGTAGGAAGGATGTCGGAGAGGTAATTTAATTGAAAGCTGTCGGTGCAGAGGGGGGGAGAGCATGCTGATATGCTCCTTTCTGCCTGATATACTCGAGACTTATCTAGGTGCCGTCTTTGTGGATTCCGACTTTGCCTTAACCGTGATCGAAGATTTATTCGAGACTCACACCAAGTCTACTTCTAGGATATGTCCATCGACGATATCTTTGCGAAAAATCATCCGGCTGTGAGATTAAAGATGACCCGAATCGACGGGAGCCGACGGGAGCAAGCCCAACGGGAGCAAGCCAACGGGAGCAACGACTAATTGCATCAAGACTAGTCCACTCCCTACCATCCACCGTGAGCCCGTGCGCACCTTAGGTGCCGTAACCGTATAGAAGTGTTTGGGTAAATATGTTTCACCGTAACGTCGAAACGCAAAACTACATGCTAGTCGGCAGGCCCTACATGTTCTGGAAGAAGTGACGTAGGTCGAGTTCATTGCGCAATACCACTGCGACTACCGTAGTAGCCCAAAGGGCGAGGTAGTGATGGACACAGCAGTTGAGTCATTCCAAATGTCATTTTTTTTCCTTGTATCTGATTTCACATATACTATAAGTCTAAAGAGCCTTGCTAAGAGGATCAGTTTTACAAGCGCCATTCTCGTTTCGACGAATCGCCCTGTGTGTCCGACATACGCAAGCCTAGAGCCTCGCATACCTGCGCGGCGACTCGCTCGCCACTCCAGTAGGCGCCCGTCGTGGTGCCGAGCGCGTTGAAGGGCGAGGTGTGCTCGCCGGCAAACCACACGCCTCTGTCTCTGCCCATCCCCTCTCGCAGGACCTCGATATCCTTGTCGGCTTCCTGGACGCCGACCTGGAAATTGCAGTACGATCCATTCCCGGCCCAGGGGTCATTCTGCCACTCTGTCGCCAGGAATGCATTGGGAACGCACTCCGATTTGGAGGCCGTGTACCCAGGAAGACGGGAGTAGAACGGACGAACAAAGGCGTCGAGAAATGCGTTGTACTCCGGCGAATGTTTCGCAAATTTCTGGATTTGAGAGACGATGTAACCCCCACAGTCACCGTAGGTGTAGAACAGAAGCGTGGGGTGGGCAAAACCTTTGCCCAGCGCTGCGAGAGACAGACACTCTTGGTTCCAGGGGATGTTGGCAGGGCGGACGGAGCTTGGGACGTGGGCTGGGTCTGGCTCGAGGAACTGCGTGAAAGGTGGGTAGCCATGGCTACCCGCGGCTTTGAAATTCGTTGCGTCGGTGTGCCACCAGGCCCGTGGGAAGGTCACGTAGACTTTCTCCAGGCGCCCGTAGGAGATGTTGTCGATGGCGGCGGAGAGCCGTGGCGGGAGTGGCGGGCTGAACATGGACTTGTTCTTCTTCAGCCAGCCAAGCGGACATGTGACAACCACTTGGTCGAAGGCATAGGTCCGATTGGCAGAGGTTGTGATCGCGACAGACGAGGAGTGGACGTCGATGCTGGTTGCGGCCTCACCGAGGTGGATGTCTGCATGTCGGACCGCGGTGGATGCGACAGCGTCGAGGATGGCCTTGAAGGTTGCGGTGACGAAGAGATTGGCTGGGAAGAGCTGTCAGACCAAACTCTTCACGAAATTGAGTGGGAATACCTACTACCGTCGATGCACTGCTCGAGCCGGAAAAACCTCAGGCTCTGGCGCCACACCGGCTCGCCCATGTAGGTGCCCCAGAGCTTGCACGATTCCAGGCAAAGGGCCTTCTCTGCGGAGCTGAAGTCGGTCTGTTCGACCTTCTCGCAGAAGTAATCCAGCAAGCTGCGCTCGGCCGGAATGCTCTGGCCGTGCTTCTCGCTGTACTCGAACGCGTCGTTGATGGTGTCCCAAACGAACTTGGACACCTTCGCCTCCGACTGCGCGTCCAGGAGCGTGCCGGCAGGTGTCCAGGTCGCTTGGCCACCATCCCAGTCCTCCAAATGGGTTTTGGTCCGCTCGGCCAGCTCGATGATGGGATTGGTTCGCGTGCAGTGAATCCAGTTGGCCCCGCTATGGGCATGTCAGCAGGGGGTTCAGTTACCGAAAGGAGGATATACCTACAGATCAACCAGGTGGTCCCCAATCTGCTCTTGGACAAGCTGCTCGCAATGGTCAGAACAATGTGTAGCTTCCTCGTCGTTAAACGCACCCTGCCCCCGAGGCGATCTCTCGCCTCGAATATTGTGACGCGAGCACCGTGCTGGATTAGGAGGTCGGCGCATCGCAGGCCGGCCAGTCCGGCGCCAATGACAGCGACAGGCGGTTTTCGGTCCATTGTGAAGGTGTTTCCAACGGTACAATTCCAACTGGTGCCAGGCACTTTTATGAAGGTGTGAGCTTATCAGTGAGGGCTAGCCTAAAACGTATGATAATCAACACCTATCTCCCCGACATTACCCTAAACTTAGCCATGCGTGGACTTGCTCAATGCGGTAAATTGGCTAAACGTGGATGCAGTGGCTGAAGCTAAGAATCTGGATTACTATTCCTGTGACCGCATGGACCTGCTTGATCAGGCATAGAACAAGAATCTAATATAAGATACCTCACTAGATTTTGACTCTTTTCTAGTAGAAGGCATCTTGCTACAACGCCCAAGCTTGGGTTGTACCACGATGAATCTCGAGTGGACTTGCTGAATTGGTATTCACATGCCTAGCACTATCTAAAACATCTTTTGGTTTAGGTAGGTGAGAAATATCACATTGTTGCTATATCAGTAAAGAATCGTTTAGATCAATTGGTTGCGAATACCCGAAACAACGATAACTGCTCAGTCGGCATAGCCCTGCCCTGTCTGGGATGTTGCTTTGACTTGAAGAGAAGTATCCACAGTACAATACAGATTCCCTCGTACTACTCCGTAGTCCTCCTTTCCTCGTGCCGCTCTGGCGATCTCTGCTTCCTCCTTCCTGAGATCCCTTGATCTCATCAACTCTGCTAATTGCCGTCGCGGAGCCGCACATAATTCTCATATCGAGAACGTGTCCAGCGGCGCGAGGCCTTGCCCCAGAGCATCATCGGAATGGTAGTCATCATGAAAACAAAACTGAGGATGCCGATCTCAATAAACACCCACTGGATGCTTTGCACCGACAGCCAGATTCCTGTATTTCTCTCCGTTAGTAAGGAATGCCGGATGGCGAACTCATGAGAACACATACCGGTGCAGAATGTAAAGATGCAACCAATCGAGTTGTTGATGACGGACACACAGACCATGCCCTCCAAGATGATCTCAGGGTAGGCATCCTGCAGGTAGGCCAGGGAAAGGTCACCGGCGCAGCCCCAGCCAAACCCGATCATGCCGAGACCGATATAGGGCCCGGGCCAGTTCATGCCCTGCTGGGTTCCAATGCCGAACACCATCAGGCCGGCAGACCCAATAAAGGCAGCGGGATACACCAGCCAGAGACGATACTCGGCTTCAAAAATGTTGTTGTTGCGCCGCGCCATCCACTCGGTGAACTTGTCAGAGAACCAGCCACCGTAAATACAGCCGATGATCGCACCGATCAGCGTCGGGATGTTCATCATGGCGGCACCGTTGGGAGTATAGTTCCAAGGTGGCATGACCCAGTTGTCATCCTCGATCGTGAGATAGAAGGTCAGCCACGCATCCTGCGCACCCCATTGCAGCCCCGCGTACCAGACACCGGGGAAGGTGAAGATTCTCAGAATCCGCCACAGATACTGGACGTATTGAATGAGACCGGTCCCTCGCAGCAATGGCGACGGTGTGATAAGAGCGATGCGCTGCCAATAGGAGCTGGGCATCTCGTGGCTACTGTTGTCTTCCACGTCGCTGTCCGAAGTGGCCGCCGCAGATATTTGGTCTTTGCTCCATTTCTCATCGGTCCCAGCCTCCTCCGCCCGCGTTGTGGCGGTCGGGCTGGAATCGGCGACCGGCGATTGTCCATGCAGCGCGGCCTTGCGATCGAACGTCGTCTCCTCCAGGCCGAAATAAAAGACGAAGAGAGTGCCAACGGAAATGATGACGGCCCACCAGCCAACCCAGCGCCAGCCAACGCCGGAGGCGATAAAGCCGGCCAGCAGCGGGCCTAGATAGGTGCCAACGCTCGTGGCCAGCATGTAGAGACCCATGACGGAGCCGCGCTTCTGTTCAAAGAAGATATCGGAGAGCGACAGCTGCGCGGTGGCCTCGGCACATGCCTCGGAGGCGCCGATGAACAGCTGGTTCCACAATGCATCATTGGTGTTCTTGGTGCGAGCCAGCCAGACCGACCCGATCAGGGACCACAGCAGACACACGATATAAACCATGCGGCGGCCATACAGCGAGGGGATAGGCGATATCAGCAGCGTCCCGTAGCCGATGCCAATGAAGAGAATGCCGGCGGAGGTGTTCATCGCCGTCCACGAGATGTCCAGTTGGTCATTCATTCCATACTGGGCTGCCGCCGCGTCGTTGGACGTGGCGGCCGTCAGCCCGACGATAAACAGCACGAGCGCCGCATGCCAGTATTTGCGCGCCGGCGACCAGTTGAGCGGGTCATTGGGCGATTTGGACGGCTCCGGGGTCAGTTTCAGGTGCTCGTCGCCTCTGGTGAAAAGCAGGCGGGTGCCTGCCAAGTCCTCAACCTCGGCGGCCATGGTTTGATGGGAGTGAAATACAGAATCACAGATAGAGAACACTTCGGTTTTCCACCATCACCATTCCACGGAGGGCCAAGTTTATATATCGAGTATAGCAACCATTGTCTCTGCGGTAATTACCATCACGCTGGACGCGCGCCAGGAGCGAGCTTGTTCCTCGATTGAGTTCCGACTCCGTTTCGCGACCACTCAACGCCAAAACCTTATCAGAACGCCAAAAGCTTATCAGAACGCTTAATTGCCCCGGCTTATCGCCCGGCTGGACATGCTGGATTCCTCACTGGCGCGTGTGCGTGATTATCGTTGGTGGCGCTGGCATCTTGCGCGGCAGGTGATAACCAACGATGATAAGCGGGTGTCCCGGTTGGACATGCTGTTTTGGATTGGCGCGAGCCAAACTGAAGGGTGTACTGTTATACTGGTGAGACCAGAAAGCGGGAATATCAACCTACATACCAACAACTACCACTACGAGTCACCACTTACGCAGATGTCCACCTGCCAAGTCAAGATGTCCCAGAGCTTCCCCTTTTCCTCCATGATATCCTCGCGCCGGCAGAGTCCCAGTAATTGTGGCTCTGGCCTGGTGCAGCTGCTGCGCAGCTCCCTCGAGAGCCGCGCGGCAGACTCGCCAGCGCCAGAGCCCCAGCAGAAGGAGGAGGAGAAGGGGAAAAAGCGTGTTATTGTCGTCGGCGCCGGCATCTCCGGCCTGCGAGCGGCCTCAGTCCTCCAGCGCCATGGTGTCGACGTCGTCGTCCTCGAAGCGCGAGACCGCATCGGCGGTCGCATCTGCACGACGCGCAACGGAGGCCAGACGACGTGGGATTTGGGTAGGTGTGCCTTGGGTTAGGACACGCGACTGGGTACTGACCGCGGGGCTTCCGCCGGCCATGGCTACGCTTGACGATGCGTCAGACTCTTCGGTTCCTGGACTTTGTTCCTCCCTTTCCTCTCACCCTATTGTCGAGGCTACTAAACGTCTCTAGGTGCGGCGTGGATGCATGAAACGTCGCAAAACCCCCTTGTCAAGCTTATTCGCACCCTCGGCCTCGAGTACTACTATGACGATGGCACCCCGCTGTATTACACCGCGCAAGGCCGGGCGGGCGCTCAGTTCAAGGCCAAAAAGGTCGCCGACGAGTTCGCCGACTACGTCGACTGGTACTACAAAGCCTATCCCGACGCAGAAGATCGCAGCGTCGATGACTTCATGCGGATGTTTATCAGCCAGCATGAGCTGATCACTGACGACGAGCGCCTGTGGGCGCCGCAGGCGCTGCGCGAGGTCGAGCAGTGGATTGCCACGAGCACGGCCCAGGCGTCGTCCAAGTATCTGAGCTATTTCATCACCGAGCGAAACCTATATATGAAGGGCGGCTACGACCGAATCGTCGACTGGACCGCCGAGCCGCTGCGTGAGAACCCTCTTGCGCTGCAGCTCAACCATCGCGTCACCCGAGTGGGCTGGGACGATGATGTGCATGGCCCAGAGGCCGTACATATCGACTATGAGGATGCTGCCGGCCATACGCACATGCTGACAGGCGATGCTGTCGTCGTGACTGTGCCTCTGGGCGCCCTGCATCATCAGCTCATCACCTTTGAGCCGCAGCTGCCGGACGATATCCACCAGGGGTTTTCCCAGCTGAGCTACGGCGCGCTGGGCAAGGTTTTTTTTGAATTCAGCGAGGTATTCTGGTCTAAAGATAATGACCAGATCATCTATTATCCGTCACCGCCGGAATTAGACGAAGAGGACGCCGACGAGCTCTCAAGCTCGTCCCCTCGCTCGTCCAGCAGCCGCGAGGCGGAAGACGACAACATCCTTAACTACCCAACGGTGACCGTCAACCTGATGCTCGTCGCCGACCGCAAGGAGCTCTGCGTGCAGATCGCCGAGCCCCTGACCCAGCGGATTGAGGCAATGACTGACACAAAGAAGCGGTACAAGTTCTTCGAGCCGCTGTTCAAGCTCATCCGCACCGAGCCCCACAAGGCCCTGCCGCGGCTCGTCAAGATCGAATGTACTCGCTGGACGCAGGACCCGCTCGCCGGTTTTGGCACCTACTCCTCCGAGAAGGTCGGCGACAATCCGCACCTCATCCTCGCGGCCCTCGAGAACCATCGCCAGAGCTGCCTGCAGTTTGCCGGCGAGCATCTGACCCGCGTGGGCAATGGATGCGTCCATGGTGCCTTTGCCACTGGCGAGAAAGCGGCCAAGCGGCTCCTCGAGAAGTTTGGCATTACCTTTGATGGCGGCGATCTGGTCAGTCTGCATGAGTGATACGGAGACGTGTGTACATAGGGTACCAAAAGTATTTAGCATAATGTGAGAGTAAAACCCACCACCCCACTAACTATCCTTTTTAAACACCTATATCTCCACCAAAATGCGCTCATTCAGCACCGAAATTAGTGGAAATCGAGGCGTCAACGGCGAACTATCTAAAAATACACATGCAGCCATAATTTTCTCACGTAAATCAGGCTAAAAAGCAACGTCTATAGCATCTAATTTAGCTGTGAGTGTGGTAACGGTGTATAACGCCATAAAACAGCTTAACATAATAAGATCTTTGTAATTAAAGCCTCGCCCTAGTCGTCCCCCGAAACTTACTCCTACTAAGTGTCGATAGTTTGAGGGAAGCCTAAAATCGCTTTCCCCCTTTTCTCTCGGAATCCCTATTCTCTCGAAATCTAACTACTAATCCTTCCCCTATATCCGCTACCTATAAATACTTACTATCTATTTAATCTTGTTACTATCCTTATATCTTCCCTTCGCTGCTGATTCGCTGTAGAGCGTTTCGACTATAGCGCCTTGTTTATAACCGATCGGGTTTAACTCTAGCTCCGACGTAAGCGCGATTTTCTTAGATAACGGATTTAAAAGTAAATCTAATAGTGATATAGATAGTAAGGAAGCGGGTAATGATAGTAATCCTAACGATAATTTATAAGGGCTAGCTACCTCCTAAATACTATCTAGCTAAAGTAAAGGGCCTAGATATCTCTTAGTTCTAATAGAAGCGGTTTAGGCCGCTAGGGAATGCTAGGTGACGAGTTCGAGGTAAGTGCGAAATCTCGCGTTTCCTCACATTTCCGTGAAATTTGGGGATTACATTACTCTAATGATGTAAGACCATGTTGTCTCAGAAATAGGCCTCTAAAATAGATTCTTAGGGCTTGGATGTAACAGGAAAAGGACAACATGACTTCCGAATTCAATTCCTCTCAAGACCATTAGAGTCTTTACATCATTTTACCGTATCTGAAACACCCAAGAATGGTTTCTAATGGAAATAGGAGCAATATTAGCGGTAGCGACAAACCCTTTTCTTATGTTGGAAGGGTACACTGGTCTGTAAGAGTTAGCAGCTCTTGACAAAGATCCGCAGGAAACATGTTGTCCGTGCAATTCTCGTCGCACGGTACGTTTTGAGGGACAAAAACTTCATACCCAAAACCTGTAGCTGGGTTCTCAATCCTGAAAGAATATTCGGGGGTTTTTGTGCCCGGTGTACAAACACAGAGGAATAAATTGTTGCTTATACCGAATGAAGTGCAAGTTGTTCCTTCGGCGCAATTGTCTTCACCCGGGTACGGCAGGCATGTGTCACATGGTGGGATATCAGTGGAGGTCGAGGTGCTTGTACTCATGCTTGTATTTGCCGTAGTTTTTGAGGTTGTCGGTGTTGGAGTGGGCGTAGTGGAGGTAGTGGGAGTGGTGGACGTAGTGGAGGTAGTAGGAGTAGTGGAGGTAAAACATGCAATGGAATTTCGCTAAAGTACATGCGCAAGATAAGGAATGAAAATATGTCTGTGGAGCAGTTGATCTAATCCCTTTCTGCCGGGGAAATGGTCTCACTCCTAGCAGGCAAATCATAGTTACTGGCGGACAGCCGGAGTGACAAAGTACAACATCAAACCTATCAAGGTACGATTTTCCCGAGATGAGATGATCAAGATGCTGAAACTGCAGGTAATACAGTGATGGGCCCAATGGCGTTCGCGGAGAATCAATTCATGCGTCAACCAAAGCCACCTGCTTGCCCTGCGCGCCCTTGGTTGGGTCGACCTTCAACCCTGACTTGGTCCTCAAAATGGGTCAAGTCATAGGCAAAGAATTCAAAGCCAAGGGAGTCGGTCTTCTTCTGGGACCAACTGTAGATCTGCATCGTTCTCCGCTAGGTATGCTCCTGATACTCGGAGAATAAAGACAATCACTAATAATAAGAAACGCGGGAGGAATATCGAGGCATACTCCGAAGACCCAACCGTGTCCGGTTTACTTGGGGCTGCATTTGTCAGTGGTATCCAGTCAAAGGGAGTGTCTGCCTGCCCTAAGCATTTGGTAGGCAACGAATGCGAAACGAACCGCAAGACATCGAATACTATTATCGATGAGAACACACTGTGGGAGTTAAATTCATATTCCTTTCAAGTACTACTCATGAGGTCTTCCCCGTGGGCCATCATGGCATCGTAGGTTGATCTCAAAATGACAAGACCCGACAGAAAATACTGACAATGGAGATAGATATAACCTTGTGAATGGTGGGTGCTTTTCTGTCGGAGAATGAAGAGCCACTTCAAGGCCTCCGCAAAGAGTGGAGATTCCAGGGTGCCATCGTTTCAGACTTTGAAGGAGTTCATTAAACAATTCCCTCTGTCCTATCAGGCGTTGCACTTGAGCTGCCGAGGCCTGCTCGCTTCAGGGAAGAGCGTCTTCTGAAGGTCATCCAGAAGCGCCAGATGTCAGAATCACACAACAATGACCTGGTCAAAGATGTCATCGTGCTATCAGCCAAAGTTGGCATGAGAGATGAAACCACCATAGAGGAAGACACCCTCAGAGACGAGAGTACAGCGGCACTCGTGAGAGATATTGCGGCAGAGGGAATTGTTCTGCTGAAGAATGATGGGCAACTTCTCCCATATTGCCCTCAAATAAATTCCGGATTGCTATCTTTAGCTCCCTGGCTGCCAATCCCGTTATCCATGGTGGCGGCAGTGCGTCGCTAACTTCGCCGTATGTTATCTCTCCACTCGTCGCGCTCAAAGGGAAGTTCGGGGAAGAGAAGAAACCATTGGCTATCCTCCAGGGGTTCCAATATTTAAAAGGATTCCGTCTGCTCCAATTTCAATGAGGGTAGCGCCGAGTACTGGACAGCCTGGAGTCGACTGTTTTCGGTACAATGGTTGGCTGGTGGGTGGAGACAAGTGCACCACGAGATTTTGGAAACGACACGCACGCTTGTCATCGAATCACGAATCTCAGATCTTCAGCAAAGCACTACAGTCGCATGAGCTTCCTTCTTTGGGCTAAAATGACCGCCCTGTATACATTCGGGGTGACTGCCTGCGGAAAGAGTGTTCTTCGAGTGAATGGCAAAGTTCTTTCACAGCACTCGGGCTTCGACGATTACCGAGTGGAATATGTCGGAGATAAGGGTAGACATGCCATTTTGGGAAAGAGTTGCGCCGGCCTATCCAAAGTTGTCTGCCAGCCCCACTAGCTTCCTTACCTTTCCCCCACCTTCCAATCAACACCCTGGATTTTATTTAAAGGAGTCTTGAAGTACTGAGATTGCGAGTAACTAAAAAAATTTCTGGCTCAATGGCGGATACGTGGGTTGTCGTCGGCGCCTCTCGAGGTATTGGCCTTGAGTTCGTGCGTCAACTACTACAGAACGGTCACCACGTCATCGCAGGGGTCCGCAACTTGTCGAAGGCCGATCAACTTTTCGAGTTAAGATCTCATCACACATCACCAGAGCGCTGTATCATTGAAGAGTGCGACGTTGCAAATGAAGAGAGTATTCACGTGAGTCTGTTTGGAGGCAATCAGCTTACCGGTAAGATACTAAGGATGATAGAAATTTACAAATAAAGTGGGGGAAGCTGCCCGAGGTGGACTAAATGTCAAGAATATTGTACTCAATGCTGGCATCCTTCAATACCCCAACCGTGCAACTGAAATGTGAGTTTATGCTGAATCTCTACTTGGCTGGGTTCAAAGCACTGAATTTTCTCACAGCTCCTTTTCCGACTTTGCTCTTCATTTGCATACCAATACTATCGGACCCATTATCTGTGCCCAGAAACTCGTGAATCTCAGCCCGGAATCACCACCTTCCAAGGTTGTGTTTATTTCCTCAGACTCTGGCTCGACTACCATCTTCCGGGATGATGAAGATGGATTTGGGGCCTACGGCGCAAGCAAGGCCGCACTGAATCAAATGCTTCGTCATATGGCGGCCGAATTAATGCGAAGGGGCGGGAAGTGGAGCAATACATGCATTCTAGCAATGCATCCAGGTGAAGTTCAAACGTACGCCAAACATTTACCAGGCGTTTAATGACAAGTTGATTGACGGTATTACAGAGATATGGCCAACATTAATCTCGGTTGGGAAGTGCAAGGGTCCATCCAGGCCGATGAAAGCGTTACAGGAATGCTCAAGGTCATCGAGCAGAAGGATGAGAGTGGCAGTTTCTGGTGCTGGGATGGAAGAGTAGGTTATCCACCCATTATCTGTGCTTTTAAGTAACTACGAAAATCTCTAACAGTTCATACTTAGCGACACCCCTGGTGATAAGAAGATAGTAACACAAATTCAGCTGATATATTATATCGAATAAGGAAAGTCTATTATTTATAAGAATACGGCTAGACATCAGCATGGACATGGACATGGACAAATTTTTTTTGTCCATGGACAATTTTTTTCTGTCCATTATGTAATTACCATGAAATTTATTAAAAACATTAATAAATCTATGTAATATACGTATATATTACCGTCTATGGACAGCTTTTTGGTCCCCTTTTGTCCAATGGACTGTCCATGCTGATGTCTAAATACGGCCATTAGCTCCATAGCTTATTCGCCTCTCTATAAGCCCTCTAATTTAGTAGACTAAGTATAAGTACCCTTATAGCTACTTATTAATAGCCTATTCTTTTGGTATTATATAAATACTTCCGCCGAACGCGAGACTTTGTCTAAAATTTCCTTAGCTAATATCTAAAAGACTTTCCCTCTTATCTCTAAGGGCTATAGATTAACTCTATACTATTTCTATATTTTAGTTACGTCTCTATTCATTATTAATGAATCTCCTATATTATAGTCTACTATATTTTGTTACGGCGTAGCTGTTACGGCCTTGCCTGAATGTTAGGAAAGGATCTGCATGATTCGCTTAATCAGGGTTTGGTTTTACCCCCTTATGTATATATTTGATGCACTTGAGGAATTGACTGATTCCTCAAGGATTAGTCTCTGTATTAATTCGGAAGACTTTTTGATCACCTTACACGTCTACCTCTTGCTCCTTACCTAGTTTCTATCTTTGTCTTAACAATTCTAATCCTTCTACCCTTAACTACCTAAGGACAAGATGGTTACCACCCGCCGAACCGCATCCACCAGGGCGGAAAGCCCCATAGAGCGGGCCCCCCCCACCGTACCAGAGGATCAAAACCTCGAACGGAATTATGCTGCCGAAGAAAGAGCGGTCCAAGACCGACTCCAGCAGCTGCTGAAGATCAAATCCGATCGAGAGAAAATCGCAGCTCTTGAAGCGGAACTTAGCCAGCAAGGCTACCCCTATACGGCCCCGTTCCGATCCCAATTCGATACGGAACCGGCGCCCAAGAATATGGATATCGAGATCGATGATATCCCGTCCTTCAACATAAGGTTCTCGATCCAAAAGCGTCATGAGTGGCTTATCAACCTCGACTTCGCTTTCCAGGCAGCCCCACGACGCTACCATAACGACAAAACCAAGATCCTAGGAGCTCTACGCTTTATGGATTCCTCTTGTCGTACGAAGTGGTTTGAATTCACTGCCGAAAAGGAGGGTGAAGACTACCGAGAAGCTATCGAAACATGGAGTCTTTTTAAAGACTGGACTTTATCCTTAATTCAAAACGCCACTAGCATCCGCGCTAACGTACGGGATCAAATCGAAAGGGCACATCAGCTACAATCGCAAGACCCTCGCGACTTCCACACCTATCTCCACTCGCTAGAACAGCATCTCGGGCGCGAATCGGAAGAGAATCGCGCACTTAACCTCTTCTCGAAACTCCAAAACAACCTCAAACAGGAGATCCACCGCCACGTGAGACCTCTACCAGCTACTCGAGACGAAATGGTTGAAATTGCAGTCCATTACTGGAATCTTATTAAACCCGCTACGGCCCCGAAACGAGGGTATCCTAGCAACGGATCCTACCAAGAACGAAACCAGGATACCAAACGTTTCAGGCCTAACGGAGACCATCACCAAAACTCTCAGAACCAGCAAGCCAAAACCGTTCCATATCATAACAGGAACACCGATAACCAATCGAAACCTTATCGAAACCCTACCGAAAGAGACGGGAAGACCATGCTCTGCAACATCTGCAAGAGCGATAAGCACTTCGTTAATAACTGCCCCGATCTCCCGAGAGCCATCCAAGCCCTATCAACTAGCCAAAAGGGAAAAGGCAAGGAGTCAGCCTAGACCCTACCAGCCTGACTCCCCCCTTAACGGTAGGGACTGCGGACCGCCTAAGCACCCAAGCCAGAATCAAAGACTCCATCGACGTCCAAGTGGATTTCGACAGCGGGGCCGAAGTCGACTGCGTTAGCTACGAATTCGTCAAAATCCATGGTTTCCAACAAGAAAAACTCACGATTCCCGCCCTAAAAGCGGCCGGAAACCTCTCTATCCCCCAGTATGGCGCATTCCGAATACCAATCACGCTCAGGGACTCCCGAGGGGTCATTCGCTCGTTCGTACGCCTATGCGTAGCAATCGATCGCGACCCCAGCCCAGGAAATAGTCCCGTTCTCTTATCCGTAACCACCCTAATTGACCACCGAATCCACCTCGTTCCGTGGAAGAGAGAATGGTGGTTCGAATCAGCCAAATTCGATATCTGCAGCCCTCATAAATTCGCAAAAGTCTGTCGAAACCAGGCACGAGTCTTTGCTATTGTTAGACTCCCAGAACCAATCCCATTACCTGGAGACGACGAGACACTAGCGGAGGAAGAACGAATCCCACCGGAATTCGAGGGGTTCCGAGACGTCTTCTCCGCCCAGAATTCCAAGATTCTGCCGCCAAGAAAATCAACCGATCATGCAATCGACCTCGTCGACGGATCCGAAGCACCTTACGGACCCATTTACCCTCTCTCTCAAAACGAGCTCAAAGTATTACGCGAGTATATCGATGAGAATATCAAGAATGGTCGAATCAGACCTTCTAAGAGCCCAGCAGGCGCTCCTATCCTCTTCGTTCCAAAAAAGGATGGTGGTTTACGTCTATGCGTCGATTACCGGGGATTAAATCGCGTTTCGGTCAAGAATCGGTACCCATTACCCCTCATTTCGGAGATTCTAGACCGGATCGCAGGAGCAAAATACTTCTCTAAGCTCGACGTACAAGATGCATACTACCGTATCCGAATCAAAGAAGGAGACGAGTGGAAAACGGCCTTCCGTACTCGATATGGCCATTTTGAATATATGGTTATGCCCTTCGGCCTAACAAATGCACCTGCCACCTTCCAAGGCTATATCCACACAGCATTACAGGGTATCCTTGATATCTTCTGTGTTGCCTACCTAGACGACATCCTCATCTTCTCGAAAACGAAGGAAGAACACACCAATCACATTCAATAAGTTCTTACCCGTATGCGTGACGCCCAGCTTTACGCTAAACCTTCAAAATGCGTGTTCTATAAAGACCACGTCGAATTCCTCGGATATATCATCTCTCGCGATGGTGTATCGATGGACCCCCGCCGGGTTTCCACTATCGAATCGTGGCCGATTCCCAAAAGCTACCGCGATATTCAGGTCTTCATTGGATTCTGCAACTTCTATCGTCGATTCATCCAAGACTTCTCCCGCATCGCTAGACCCCTGACTTCGCTTCTCAAGGGCAGTCAAAACGGACGGAAACCTGGAAAACTCGACCTTTCCGGGGACGAATCGGCAGCGTTCCGACATCTGATCGAAGCCTTTAAAACTGCCCCTCTACTCCGACACTTCGACCCTACTAAGCAAATACGACTCGAAACTAACGCCTCGAAATATGGTATGGCTGGGGTATTATCCCAGCCAGACGACCAGAACACCTACCACCCGGTCGCGTTCTGGTCCCGAAAGTTCACCGATACAGAGGTGAACTACGCCATACCTGATCAAGAACTCTTTGCTATTGTCTATTCGTTTAAGCACTGGCGTCACTACCTAGAGGGTAGCCGATATACGATCGAAGTGCTATCAGATCATGCCAATTTACAGGCCTTTATGCGACAACCAAAAATCAATGGCCGACAGGTAAGATGGTGTATGTCCCTTATTCCATTTGACTTCATTATTAAACACCGCTCGGGGAAATCCAATCCTGCAGATGCTCCATCTAGGTTGTTTGAAAGGACTGGGGACGCCCAAGATCCTGACATACTGGGCCAGCTCCATCTGCGGATAGGTAGCGAAACGGTGCCAAAGAGGGCTGGAAGCGCTGCGGCGGTCCAGAGCCTAAGTTTAGATGACCTGATCAGTCATAAATCCCAATTTGAGACTAGGGACGACGGAACTGTCCGGGGGGAACACCCATCTCAACTCCCGTACTGCGGTGAGCATGAATCAAGCGTTTAGGCTGTCTGGGAGGACCTTACGAGGGACCAAAGAATACCCCAGTGTCGATTAGACATGTTGCAGGTTAAAGAGAAACCGCATGTTCTAGAGATATCGGCAAGTGCGAATTTGATGGCAGAAATCAAGAAAATCCAGGATGGAGACCCTAAGACCCAGCGAAGAAAAGCTACAATTATATAAGGATCCAAAGGATTCCAGGGATGGCACCTAAATGATGCCGAAACAGTAATATTCCGTAACCGATTCTATATCCCTGCGGGGGAGAATCTACGTCAGACCCTACTGAAATTATATCATGATGACCCGCTCGCAGGACACTTCGGGAGAAACCGAACGAACGAGCTATTAAAAAGGAAGTTCCACTAGATCAACCTCATAAGAGACGTTGAAGAATACGTTAGATCATATGCTGTCTGCCAAGGCACTGCAACACCAAGACATCGTCCGTATGGAAACCTCGAATCGCTACCGATCCCATACCGGCCCTTCGCCGAATTGACAATGGATTTTATCACGGGATTGCCACCCACGATCTTCAAAAAGCAGCTTATTAATGCTATACTCGTTATCGTGGACCGTTTCACGAAATATACCCTATTCTACCCCGTTTCGACAACGATGAACTCCGCTGAACTAGCCGAGCTATTCCATACAGAAGTTGAATTAAAGTATGGCCCGCCTGATGGTATCGTCTCGGACCGAGGTCCGGTTTTCACAAGCAAATTCTGGTCAAAATTATGCTTCATTTCAAAAACCAAGCTACGTCTTTCGACTGCGTTTCACCCCCAAACCGATGGCCAAACGGAGCGTATAAACCAGGTCATCGAACAGTACCTTCGAAATTTCGTGAATCTCGAACAGCATAACTGGCCTTCCCTATTACAGACTGCGCAATTTGCATATAATAATGCCGTTAGTGCAACAACCGGGATATCACCAAATTACGCACTTCTTGGTTGGAACCCTGATTTCCATATCCGCGCTGAGGACAGCGCTCAGTCAAGGGAGGTCCCCGAAGCCACAGCTAGGGTAGACAAGCTTGCCCAAATCAGAACAAAACTCAAGGAACACTGGCGAAACACGGTCGATTCGCAAACGAAACACTATAATAAAACTCACAAAAAGCTCGAACTGCCAAAGAACAGCTTAGTGGCTCTCTCAACCAAGAATCTCCGGCTTAAAGTTCCATCAAAAAAGCTAGCCCCTCGTTTCATTGGCCCATTTCGAATCATTGACCGAGTGGGGCAACAAGCTTACCGCCTTGCACTTCCGGAAGAATATAGCCGCATCCATAACGTCTTTCATATCTCACTCTTAGAACCATGGCATGAAAGGGCCCGAAACAATACCAAATCAGTATCGGTTCCCCTCGCAGACGATGACCAAGAATGGGAAATCGAAGAAGTCAAGGATGAAGAGATCTTTGATGATGAGACACACTTTCTCGTGAAATGGAAGGACTGGCCCTCTGAATACAACCAATGGATCCCCGAATCAGGAATGGAGAACGCTCAGAAATCGATCCAAGACTACAGGAAAAGGAGAAAGCATAAGACCACGTCATGAAGATCAAATTGAAACTAAAAGCGAGACATGGCACGAGATCTGACCGAAGAAACACTGGAATCCACCCGAATCAAAACCGAAAACAAAGCAAAGAAGGCACCCACAAAAACAGAAATCAGAAGACAGGGAAACGGACCCGAAACCTCAGTGGAAACCACCCGAAATCAGATATCCTCAAGGAGCAATGGACAGGTCGAAACCAGGGAGTTAAAGCGGACCGACTCAGGGCCCTCTGGATCCATATCCCCCGAGTCATCTACGTCCAAAGGAACACCCTAACACGTCCTTGATGCTGACCCTTTCCCTTTATTTACCATCCAACACGTCCCCGCCTACTTCTCTGTTATCCCCCAATTCATATTTAAAGTCGAGGTCGACTTTATGGAGAAGGAGGGAAGTAATTATTACGGCGTAGCTGTTACGGCCTTGCCTGAATGTTAGGAAAGGATCTGCATGATTCGCTTAATCAGGGTTTTACCCCCTTATGTATATATTTGATGCACTTGAGGAATTGACTGATTCCTCAAGGATTAGTCTCTGTATTAATTCGGAAGACTTTTTGATCACCTTACACGTCTACCTCTTGCTCCTTACCTAGTTTCTATCTTTGTCTTAACAAATTACTTCCCTCCTTCTCTATAAAGTCGATCTTAACTTCGAATATAAATTAGGGGATAATAGAGGAATAGGCGGGGACGTATTAGATAGTAAATAAAGGAAAAGGGTTAGTATTAAGGACGTATTAGGGTATTTCTTTATTTAACTATAATATAAGTAAGAAATAATAATAAGAAGGACGTGTTTCTTTATTATAGTTAAACGAAAATATAAATATAAATAATAGCCTTTTCTTAACTCTAACTCTAACTCTCCTCTTCTTTCCTCTTCTATCCTCTTTATTTTAACTACGCTTTAGTCTTATTTTGATTTTAAATCACCTATATATTACTACGCTTTTAGGTCTAAATTACCTATATAGCTCCCTATACTGTCAGGGTGCAGGGCTGGCAGATACGTATTAGGAGCTAGCAGGCTGGCGAGTACGAAGCGGACAGGAAGTTCAGAAGACTTGGTTGTATTGCGGACAGGCTACAGGACAGAAGGTTGACCAAGACGTAGCTTAAGGAGCTACGTCTAAACAGAGATCGGGAATCTAGATAAGTTTATCAATCACGTGACGCGGGAACAGGAGTCCTCTCGTACGAGGACTCACACCGTGACATTACTCCCCTCCTTAGAGCCGAGCTCCGTGAGGCGTAGGTGACGGTAGCCTAGGTAGGTCTAGGCTTTAACGGGTATCTTCGGTGGAAGTTCTTCACAATTTCACCGGCGTTCTCTAGGTACTCGGCGGGTTCTTCGGTGGGACTGTCGTAACCAGCCCATTTCACAGTATACTTCAAGCGAGGCTTCGTACGACCTCGTCGTTCCCAGCGGGAGTCCAGAATATCTTCGACAACCCATTCCTCGATACCTTCGACTTCGATTGGGGGCGGTGGGGGTTGTCTCTGTGTTGGGAGCGGGTCGTCGGCAACTGGGCGAAGCAGATTCACATTAAAGACCGGGTGGATCTTCATTCCAGGCGGAAGCTCTAGGCGGTAGGCGTACGAGCCTATAGATTCTAAGATCTTAAACGGGCCAAGGTTCTTCCAGTCGAGCTTCTTCTGCGGACGTAGGGTCTTAATATTCCGGGCGTCAAGCCAGACTAGTTGTCCGACTCGATAATTCCGGGCAGGCTGGCGGTGGCGGTTTGCGGAGTTCTCGTAACGGGCTTGGGCGGATACCATCTCGTTTCGTACGAAATCTGTGATGTCTTTCATTCGTGTGGCGATCATCTCGGCGTCTAGGGTAGCGGCTGACGGGCTAGGGTCTAGTCGTACGGGTTCAAACCCTAGGATTGGGTGGAATCCAAAGTTGGCGAAGAACGGGGAGATCGAGGTGGTTTCGGATTTGCAGGAATTCGATGCGAATTCGGCTAGCGGTAGCCATTCTGACCAGTCGTCTTGTAGGTACGAGATATACGCTCGTAGGTACTGCTCTAGGATCGCGTTCATACGCTCAGTTTGACCATCAGTCTCAGGGTGATACGCAGTCGATAGTAGATTCGTGATTCGTAGGCGCCGGGTTAGGTGCCTCCAGAGTTCAGACACAAATTGGGGTCCACGATCGGACACGATCGTACGAGGGAGGCCGTGTAATTTCCAGACATACTGGATATATAATCGGGAGACTTCTTCAGCATTGCAGGTTCCGTGGCAAGGAATAAAGTGTCTCATCTTCGTAAGTCGGTCTACAACCACAAGGATAGCATCAAATCCACTACTCTCAGGTAGGTGAGTAATAAAGTCCATTGATATATCCTGCCAGGGTCGTACGGGCACTGGTAGGGGACGGAGGACTCCTTGTCGGGCTTCTCGGGACGGGGTGATTCTTCGGCAGATATAGCAGTTCCGGGTCCATCGGGCAACATGCTGGTAAATCCCAGGCCAGTAGTATTCACGGGAGAGTAGCTCATAAGTCTTCGAGCGTCCGGGGTGTCCAGCGGCAGGGGTTTCATGGCAGAGTCGTACGAGTTCGTCCCTTAGGTTCTCGTCGTTAGGAACATAGAGTCGGCCTCTAAATAAGAGGTATTCTCCACTTCGTACGCATTCGGCGAGTGTGATCTTTGGGTGTCGGGGTTGGTTTCGGTCCAAGCTTTCTAGGATTGACTGTAGGTCTTTGTCTTCCTTATACGCTTTATCAAAGGCATCTTTCAGGGCGATAGGTAGTTCGTACGGGATATCATCGATGAATCGTAAGGACTTTCGGGGTTCTCTAGATCCGTCCTGGGTCGGTTCATGCTCTGGCGGGGTCGATTCAGGTTCAGGTTGTCGTACGGTAGGATTGCACTCTAGCGGAGTCGGTTCGGGTTCGGGTTCGCACTCTAACAGAGTCGGTTCGGGTTCAGGTTGTCGTACGGTAGGGTTGCAGGTCGTCGCACTAATATTTAGGTTATCTTGGATCTGATTATCCAAGTTCTCTCTTTTCAGGATCGTACGACTCTGGTGTCGGAGTCGTTCATCCCCCTCCTTAGGGAGATCTTCTGACCTCCTGGTCAGGGCGTCAGGTTTAATCCCTTGTCGTCCAGGGCGGTAGGTGATCCTGAAATTAAAGCGGGATAGGAATTCGGACCATCGGGCTTGTCGTCGGTTTAGTAGCTTTGTTGTCATAAAGTACTCTAGGTTCCGGTGATCGGTGATAACAGAAATCGGGGACGTTGTGCCCTCTAGCTCTGGCCGCCATTCTTCGAAGCATCGTACGATAGCAAGTAATTCCTTATCGTAAATCTCGTAATTACACTCTGTAAGGGAGTGTTTTTTTGAGAAAAACGCAACAGGGTGTAGGATATTTCGGTCATCGTACTGCGAGATCACTCCGGCAGACACATAGTCAGAAGCATCAGTTTCAAGTATCACATCTTTTGTCCAGTCAAACGGGGCTAGGACAGGAGCAGAGGTAAAAGCGGACTTCAATTTCTCAAACGCTTCCTGGCAGGCGGGGTCCCAGTTAAAGGTAACGCCTTTCTTGGTGAGGTGGACGAGTCGTACGGTAAGCTTTGAGAAATCTCGGATAAAGCGCCGGTAGAAGTTGGCAAACCCCAGGAAGGCTTGTACATCTATAAGGCAGGTTGGGGATTTCCATTCAGTGATCGTACGAATCTTCTCTGGGTCCATGCGGAGGCCGTCTCGTCCAACAATAATTCCTAAGAATTTTGTCTCATACACACAGAATTCACATTTCGATAATTTTGCAAATAGGCCAGCTTCTCGAAGTCGTTGTAGAACTTTCCTCACATGTTCAATATGCTCAGTTCTCGTACGACTATAGATCAGGATATCGTCTAGGTATGCGGTGCAGAACAGGTCCAGGTAATCTCGTAGGGAGTCATTGATAAACCTCTGGAAGGTTGCGGGAGCGCCTGTGAGCCCAAATGGCATCACAAGGGACTCGAAAAGTCCCAGTCTCGTACGAAACGCGGTTAGATACTCTTGACCAGCCTTTACCCGAAGATTGTTAAAGGCTGACACGATATCAACACGCGTAAAGTACTTCATACCCTTTAGGTTATTTAGGGTCTCCTTAGTCAGGGGTAGCGGGTAACGGTCCTTAACTGTGACTGCGTTTAGGGCACGGTAGTCTACACAGAATCGTAGGCCACCTCCAGGTTTGTGAACAAATAGCACAGGTGACGCAGCAGGGGATGAGCTCGGGCGGATAAATCCTTTCTTTAAGTTTTCAGTAATCCAATCTTTCAAGGCTGTAAGCTCCGTACGAGACATCGCATAGAGGGGCCCAAACGGCGGTGTTTTGCCCTCTATCAATCGGATATCGTGGTCGTACGAGCGGTGCGGTGGTAAGCGCTCAGCTTCCTTCGGGGAGAACACGTCGGCATAGTCTCGGAATTCAATAGGCAGGTGATCAGCGGGGTTTTCCTCTTCCGGTTTCTTATTCAGTGCTGCTTCGATATCTTCGATTGTTACGGTAAAGAGTTGGTAGCCTCTTCGGCTCCTAGCGTACGCCGCACAGGCATTCAGGCTCACGGCCTTAATATCTCGGGGTTCTAAACAAGTAGGTCGGTCCAGACGATCATTAGGGCGGGCTTTCGGAGGAACCTTATGTACAGCGTGGATCTTCGGGCTTCGTACAGCAACGTTGCAGTTCTCCTGGCAGTACTTGCTATTGAACTCGACTGTGTGGGCGGCGAACTGGACTCTCGGGTCGTGGATCTTAAGCCAAGGCAATCCTAAGATAATCGGGTAGTGTGCAAGTTGGGTGGCTAGGAATATAGCCTTCTCTTGATGTTCGCCAGTTGTCATTTCCATTCGTACGAAGTGGGTTATCTGTCCACTCTCGGTTTCTCGGCCGTCGAAGCCTTCTAGTCGGATCGGGTATTCCAGGGGTTCTCGTACAAGGCCATGTTCTTCGGCCCATTCAGCGTCAATAAAGCGCTCTCCTTCAGCGCCGCTATCGATCATAGCATATGTTGAGATGTCTTTCTCATTTTGGTTCAGGGTGATTGGTAATATAATCAGGTCAGAGCGTCGGGTTTCTTCATCAATAGTAGTTCCTTGAGTAGCGGTAGTGGATAAGTGGATCACGCGATATGGGTCGGCCTGGTCGCGGTTTAGACCAGGCTCACCCCTTTTGACGATTCGTCGTACGAAGAGCGTCTAGACGGGGGGGAACGGGCACGTCGTTCTGGCGAGGCGGTGTGTTGGCGATCGGGGAGTGTAATAGGTTGGCTTCTTGGGGAAGTTGGTCCTTCGAGATAGGCGGCATGTGCTCGTGTTGGGCGTTGATCAGGGTATGGGCAGTCTCGCACGAGGTGGCCTTTAGCTCCGCAACGGAAGCATTCGCCACGGTCTCGACGAGTTAAGCGGTTCGTTGTTAAATCCATAGGGTCAGGGGTAAAGGCTGGTCTTGGAGTAGGGGAACTATTTCTAGCAGTGCGGAAGTCTGGACGGGTGTACTGGGTAGGAGCCGGGTTGGAGGCTTGTATCTGAGTTGGTAGGGGTCGTACGACAGGGGACCGGGTGGTTCTATCATAGTGCATACGTCGGTTTTCGAGCTTTTGAAGAAAGGCTGCGAACTGGTGGTATTCCCGGGTCGGAGGTTCGTTGTGGAGGAGCATTCCGCGGAGTTCCCGATTGATCGCCTGTTCTAGGAGGGTCGGTAGGGTTTCCTCAGGCATCTCTCCTTCAAGAGCAAGGCGTTGGAATTCAGCAAAGAACTGGCCAAACTCCTTATTGGACTGGCGGAAGCGGAAGAGTTCGTCTCGGGCATTGCTCGTACGATTAGGGTCGCCAAAAGCATTTTCCAGGATATCCAGGATTTTCTGGTAGTCAGATAGGACACACCTCCCATTCTGGATATAGGGTAGGATCTGGGCGTAGGGAATTCCTTCAAGGCGACTTGTCACGTACGACATTCGGCTGGCGGGGGTCGGGAAGCGGTCGAGGTTAATATTTAGCTTTTCCTGAATCTGGGACGTAAATCGGCGGAGGTCCTTACGATCTCCGCTAAATGTACGGGGGTCTGGGAGGCGTTCGGAAAGGAAGGAGGAACGGGTAGTGTGGGAATCAGACGACGGAGACGTTCCCAGTACTGGAGCTGGTGGCACTTCAGTAGATGCTTCAGGGGTCGGGCTCGTACGAGGGGTATTCACAGTTGGGATAGCAATTGTCAAGGCTCGGTCGCGTTCTTGGTGGGCGGACTCTAGTTTGCGGGCATATTCCAGAAGGTCCTTTTGAGCTTGTACCAGTTTGCCCTCTTGATATTCGAAAGCGCCATTCTTCTTTGACAATTCGTCCTTGGTTCGTACGAGTTCTTCCTTGATCTGTGCGATCTCTTGGTTCAAACGGGTGATTTCCTGTTGGGCAGCGTGGTGTTGTTGACGGTGTAGATGGACTAAGTTCCCGACTTCCTTCGGGTACTCGTACGCCTGCTTGCAGTACTCAAACCACATCTGTGGGTTCTCGGCATGGTGATCGGTATATTCCTGAAGGGTCTTAGGCAAGAATGGTGGTAGGGGAGCCTCTATAGGCTCCGGGGGGAGGATCCATGGTTGACAGGCAGTCTAACTCCTAATATAGGGGTGGAAGCTACGTAATGTCAGGGTGCAGGGCTGGCAGATACGTATTAGGAGCTAGCAGGCTGGCGAGTACGAAGCGGACAGGAAGTTCAGAAGACTTGGTTGTATTGCGGACAGGCTACAGGACAGAAGGTTGACCAAGACGTAGCTTAAGGAGCTACGTCTAAACAGAGATCGGGAATCTAGATAAGTTTATCAATCACGTGACGCGGGAACAGGAGTCCTCTCGTACGAGGACTCACACCGTGACATATACTAATATTTAAGAGATTCCTATTATCGCTATAAAGTACTAGTGCTTAATCTACTTCTACTTCTAGTATTAGTATTAGAAGATAGACCTTACTATTCTAGTATTATTCTATTATACTCTTAATGGTATTTCGGCGCTTTTCTACGCCTATTATATAGAGTAGTATATAATTTACTTACGCGTAAGTTTAGTTTCCTTTTAGGGGTACTTTATTAACGTTTTAGATTTAATTTAGATTAATAAGGGTATTGTGAAGGGCTGAAGCAGGATTTATGTTCAATTCAACTAGGCCACGAACTAGGCTTCGGCAAATGGGGCCCCATTTCAAAATTTCAGAACCCACCCCAACCCATTATTTTCCCGGCCCCATTGGGGGCCCCATTGGGGCCCCATGGGCCCAGGTTTTAGCGTGGTTGCCTGATTTTGGCCTGATTTTGGCCTGGTTTCTGCCTGATTTTGCATTTTTTTGCCAAGCTTTTCTGTTTAATTACATCTGTTCTAGTTTGTATATGTATGAAAACCTCCATTTCCCTCTACTTTTACTATACCTATTGTAATTATATGTAATATAGCTTAATATAAGCTTATTATACTATAATACCTTATATAACCTTAAATTTAGGGTAGCTAGTTATGGTATAAAATAGTAATTTTAGAAGTGGTTGATATTCTCTACTGATGGGGGAGATATATATATATAATCCATACAGCTTCACTATACTACTAACTAGGTCTCCACCCCAACCACCCTTAATATATAATTTTAATAAATAATAAGCTATATTATAAGGTATTAAGCCTATATTTAAGCTTATAGACCATATTTTAATCAATTTAGGTTAGGGTTATATAGAAATGTAGATGGGATAAAATGGTGTTCCTGATGCTACGGCGTCCGGGTAAGCCACTATAGCAATAACCAATCATATCAAAGGATACAGACCCATATATGATATCCGACCAATTAGGTTCTAGAAGGTTATATCTTGAAAAATTCTTTCATCACAACTTCTAGGTTCTATATGCCCAGAATGTCTCAATTAGGGTATGGAAACCCTCTCCAGAGTGATCCAATCACTCCTTCTGAGTCAATATCAACAATCTGCCCTAACCAGAGCACCCTATCTACCCTACCTACTGGAATTCTCCAGTTTTCAACGCCTGAATCAGGTAATTTTGCTATCTGGTCCCAATCGAACCATAATGCCTTCCTAAAGTGGTGGAAAACAACCCCAGATGGGTTAAAGGATATCGAACCAGCCCTAAATTGGGCCAAAAAGGGAACCTCGAAGATTTGGTCCCATATTGAACAGCTTGCAGAAGTTCGGACTGGACTACCAAAAGTACGCTGTATAGCATGCAATCTACTGCTTAATCATCCCAATTGGAGTAATAGTGGAAGCTCTATTAATGGGACCTCTACTATTCGTCGGCATATTGAGAAGTTCTGTGATTATAGGGTTATAAGCCCTAGTCAGTGCTTAATTGAGAGTAGCTTTGCCTTTGCTGCAGTAAGCCCTAACTACCTTCTACCCTATCTTTACCCTTCTATCCTATCTTCTATATACTAACCCTATATACCCTAACCTAGGCAATTTAATCATCTCCACATATCTCCTATGAAGCATGGTTTAAGCTGCTTATAACCTTCTTTACCACCCACCACCTACCTTTCAATATCTTGAATAGTCAGCAATTCAAGAATTTCATAGAAGGAACTGCCCAGCTTGCTTCAGTCCCATCTATACCTTCTCCTCGAAGCTTATCTCGTTACCTACGAGATATAAGCTTAAATCAACAAACAAACGCTTTACAGGCCCTTCCAGAAGGTTCTAAGTGTGAAGGGCTACGGCTGAATTGATTCAATTAAACGGTGCCTGCATGCTGTTTATCTAAATCTTAGAGAACTGTAAACAAAGGGGCGGTCAACTATAGTATATAGTGTCCCCCAGGGCGGTAAGGCTACCTTGCTTTCGCGGCAGTATCGGGTGCGATGCCTGCACGGGCAGAGCCCGGGCTTCAATGTGGCCTTAGCCCGTTATAATACCCCCCTCCTTAGGTTCGAACTTATAGACGACCAACCCGCGCTATTTCGGCTGTTAGCAGGGGCCCATCCGTGGTTGAAGCGGCCCCGAAACGTTCCTCGAACCTGTCTAGTGCGCTGCAATCTCTAACAGATGCTAATGGTTCCTATATGCACTGTGAATAGCCTGTCCAGCGAACTAACACTTCTCTCCTTGAGCCTCGACCTACTCTCTTTATACGGGCTGCCAGGATCTCTTCTACCTCGTATTCTAATTCTCCGTCGATATCTAAGGGTGGTGGCTGCGAATCGTCCACGATTTACGAGGGAAGCGGGTCTTTAGCTACGGGCCGAACTAGTTCGACATAGAATACTGGATGAATTCTGGTAGGAATATCTAGCCGTACTATATGGGAAGACGGTGCTTCTAGTACTATGTAGCGTGCATAAAGCTAATCTAGCTTCTTATACGGCCGCATAGATCTCACGTTTCGTAGGTTCAGCCATACCTTATCGCCCGCTTTATATACTGGTGCGGCTTGGCGCGTTCTGTTCGCTTAAAGCTGCTGCTAATCCTATGCGAACGCGATAGACGCTTACGCCCATTTAGTAGCGGATCGGAGTCGATCTACTAGCGCTTCGCCTGCCTCTCCCGGTCCTAATAGCTCTTCTTAGGTTCTTCCGCTCTTAGCCTATATCGGGTCGACATGGTATCCGTGCGTGAAGAAGAATGGAGACACTCCAGTTAACGCTGCGTCTCGGTTATTGATCGCTACTGCTGCTATTAGAAGAAGCTTCATCCAGTCCTCTTATGTATAGTAAGTGAATGCTCTTAAGATCCTCTCGACCTCTTGGTTCGCTCGCTCGGTTGAACCATCTGACTGCGGGTGGAAAGCGGTAGATAATCGGCGCCGAATCTATAGCCTTTCGCATACTCTCTTCCAGAATTCGCTCACGAATTGGGTCCCTCGGTCGCTTATAATAGCTGTTAGTAGGCCATGGTGCATATAGAAATGCACTAAAAAGACCTCGGCTAACGCGTCAGAGGTAATTAAGTCTATGCCGACTAGGATCACGCTCTTCGTTAATCTATCGGTAACGACTAGGCAGTTTCTCACATTGCTCCCTTCTGCAGCTGGGAAACCAGTAATAAAGTCCATTGATATTTCTGCCCAAATACGCTGGGGAACTGGAAGGGGTTTCAATAAACCGTGCTTCGTTTCTCTCCAGATCGTGCTTCTCCCATATACGCCGCAGTTCCGTAGGAACTGTCGTATATCCTTTGCCGCTCCGGGCCAGAACCACTGCCGAGACAGTATCGTATAGGTGGCGTCTCGTCCTAGGTGACCGGTCGTGTAAGAATCGTGCACTTATTAGAGGATCCTCGTTCTTAGATGCTCGGAGCTAGGAACCCATAAACGACCACGAAACCGTAGTAGTCGACGCTCGTCTAGCTCGCATTCTGCTAAGCTCACTTTCGTGTCTATACCAGCAGGTATTCGGCGATGTTCCTTGAATATCGCGGTAGAGAAGGCTCGATAAGTTGCATCGGTCCTTCGGGCATCTTCCTATAACTACTGCATCTTAGGATCGTCGAACATTCGTACTGATGTTTCTAGGTCCAGTTCTTCTTCTTTAGGCTCTCGTTGTGCTCTGCCGGTCCGGACCGTAACGTCGGCGAATAGGGCCCGAAACCTATATAAAACACGCTCGTCGTTAGCGTCTTACGGGATATCCTGTTCCCTTCGCGATAGCGCGTCTAGTCTTACTGCTTACTTCCTAGGCCGATATTATAGTTCGAAATCGAACTCGGCTAGCACGTCTGCCCATCGCATCTGCCGTTCGGATAACTGTCTTAACTTATGGAAGTATCGGAGGTTCTTATGGTCCGTTACGATAGTGAATCGGGGGACCATCTTTAGCTCTAGTCGCCATTCCTTAAATAATAGCTAGGAGTTCCTTATCGTGGATGTCGTAGTTTACCTCCGCCGGTGATAGCTTCTGAGAGAGGTACGCATATAGTGCTAGAACTCCGTCGTCTTATACCTAGGATAATACTACGCCTGTAGCCCAACCTAATGCGTCCGTTTCTACTATCGTCTCCCGTTCTTCCTCGAAATGCGCTAGAATCGGTGCCGAAACGAAGAGGTTTTTCAATTCCTCGAAATTCCGTTGGCAGTTATCATCCTATTTAAAGACTTCGCCTTTCTTAGTCAACCTCGTTAGGGGTGTCGTAAGTTCAGCAAACTAGGGTATAAACGGCCGATAGAAGTTGGCGAACCCGAGAAAGCTTCGAATATCCTTCACGGTCTTAGGTGCCTTCCATGACTTAATCGCTTCGACTTTCTCGGGGTCGACACAGAGACCCTCGCCTGCTTTCATAATATAGCCTAGATACTTCACAGCGTGCTGTTCGAACTCTGACTTCTTAATGTTACATTGAAGTCCGGCTGCTTATAGTTTCGATAGGACTTCGCACACTTTTCGACGGTGATCCGCTATCGAATCGTTAGAGTAGATAATAATATCATCCACGTATGCTGAGACGAAGTCGTCTAGATACTCTCGTAGCATATGATTGATATACCGTTGGAAGGTAGCTGGGGCGCCTGTTAGGCCGAATGGCATCACGTTCCATTCGTAGAGCCCGTATCGTGTGCGAAACGCGGTCTTATACTCATCGCCTGGCTGTACCCGGATCTTGTGGAACGCAGCTATAACGTTAAGCTTTGTGAACCACCGTGCCTTCGACATATTCCGTAGCGTTTCACGGATCAAGGGTAATGGGTATCGGTCTTTAACCGTTAATTCGTTTAGACCTCGGTAGTCGATGCAAAACCTAATGCCACCTCCTGGCTTTCGTACTAGGAGCACTGGCGAAGCGGCTGGTGATCGGCTAACGCGAATGAAGTTTTTATCCAATAGATTAGTGAGCGTTTTACGCAGCACTAGTAGTTCTTCTCGGTTCATCCCGTATAATGGTCCGAACGGGGGTGGAACTTCGTTTCCGTTATCGTCGGTTTTTAGCTTAATTCGATGGTCGGTTCTAGGGCGATTCGGGCATAGTTCGTCCGCTAATCGTTAGCTAAATATATCTAGCTAGGGCTAGTACTACTTAGGTAGCTTCGTTTTAGGGTCTACCGGTTCCTTTGGACGTAGTGCTTTCTTAATATCCGCCATCGAAACCCTACTAATTCGTAACCGGTGATCGTTCGATACGCATTCGTAGATTTACACGCACTCTTAGGCACTCGCCCTCTATACTCGTAGGCGCTTTATATTCTAGGGACTAATCGATAGGTCTCGACGATTCCAGCACCGCGTTTTAGTTCCTTCTTTTGAGAAGATGTCGATATATCCTCTATTCGCGGAACTCTTCCGTTTTATATCCGTTTCCTAGGGTTTTCCTAAGATTAGGTCGTCGACTTACCCTAGAATCACGTACGCGAATACGTCTTTCTGTTTATGACCATATATGTCGAGGTCAAAGCATATAACGTATGTGATTCGGCCCTATTTTTCTACTACGCCGTCTAGTATTAGGGGCTTTAGAAGTCTGATGCGCGGGAGTTTAAGAGAGAGAGAGAGTTTTTCATTAATTATAGCGTAGCTATCGCACCCGCTATCGACGAGGCCCTTAACGAATCGCTCGTTATTTAGGCACGCGTCGATATAGAATAGCGGCTTAGTGCTCTTCTCTAATCTCTTAACTCCTTCGAGCTCTTATTCGCGACTAAGAATAAGAGCTACTCTTTTTCCGATCTAGATAATTCAGACGCCGTAGTGAATTCGGCTTTACTAGACGATTCTACGACCGTAGTAACTTCCTCGCGCTTTCTACTTTTCTTAGTCGAAACGGGACCGTTTCGGTGCGTCTTCTCTAACTTATTAGCATTAAGGTGTCTCTCTGCCTCTAGATATCTCGCTAGTTTTAGGGGGCAGGTTACGATACGGCAGTTAGACCGCCCGTAACGGAAATAGAGTCCCTCTTTAATTCGTCTATCAATCTCCTTTTGTTCGACCCATTTTGCGCGTTTACCGACTAAGTATTGGTCTCTGCCCCGATTCGGGGGCGAATCGTGGGCGACTCGGTTTACTTTCACCGCACTAATAGTCGGCGTCTAATCCATAGGATCGTAGATTTCTTCGACGGTGGTAGTAACTCTTAGGGTACACTTCGGCTGGTTCCACATTACCTAGAACCCTGATAAATCGGCGCTGATACGGTGTAGAGTCTAGACCATATCGGTGAAGGTACTTAGCACACCTCAGTTCACTAAGGCTGAATGCGTCTCTTTATTTAACGCCATGACTAGCGTGTGCATTTTAGAATCATCGGGCCATTAAAGCGCACCGGCATCAGCTAGCTCTCTCTCGAAGCTAGGTAAGAATTTCTCAAACGGCTGGGTCGGCTTTTGCTTTAGTGCATATAAGCGCTGCACGGCTCTCGCTTTAACATTCGGGTCTCCGTAGATCCGTTCTAGATAATGTAATAAGTCGTCTGGTGTTCCGTCCTCGCGTCTCTCTCTTATAAACGTAGAAGTGTTCTTTAACGCCATCTTCTCTAGGCGAGAGTAGATATATGTATATTGGTCCGCGGGGGAACCGAGGCACATTCCATCCACTCTTAGTTTATTCTCGATTAGGATTCGCCAGGAAGGCTATGCGAGAGAAATGGAAGCAATACAATATGGTACGTAGTGTAATATTGGGTAGCGACAAGGAGAAGAAGAGGATCTACGAGAGGTGAAGCCTAAGTGGTGGGATGGAAGGCACTAGTCCCAAAGGGGACATCAACACCCTCCATGCCTGACATACCAGTCAAAGGCAAATCCTCTCCTCGAAAGTTACGTACAACGTCTGCTTCTTTGATTGCCAGCTGATAGCAGCTCCAGCTAGCTTGAAGAGATATCCTGAGGTAGAAAGGCGAGTCTCAGCATGTGGACCTGCCCAGTCAGAGTCTGTAAAACCGTGTAGAAAAGCGGCGTGTTCCGACAGTAGCGAAGCAGGTAGGTAGGATATAACCAGGTCCTTAGACCCGGAGAGATATCTCCATGTCTTCTGTATCGCTGTATTGTGCTGTGGACCCGGATTTCTAGCATATCTTGCAAGCTTAGTCACCGCATAAGCTGTATCAATACGTGTGTTGACCAGCAGCCAGATAAGGCAGCCCACACGCTCTTGAAAAGCTCTGATCTCGAGCGGTGCAGCTTGGAGATCATACTCGGTTAATATGACCTTGTCATCATATGGCTTGGCACATGACTTGATTGAATCATACCCGAAGCGGTGGAGACAAGCTTCCACGTATGCACGCTGACTGAGGTGAATTTTTCCATCAGAGCCACGTAGAATTTGTATGCCCAGGAAGTCTGTGGCAGGACCCTTATCCGTGATATCAAAGTGACGTAATAACATGGTTTTGAACGCTCTGATAGCGTCCTCTGAGGGAGATAGCACCAGTATGTCGTCGACGTACACAAGCAGGAAGACGTCATGCTTAATGAATAAGCAGTGGTCTGATGTGCCCTGTGTGAAGCCCTCGGCGAGCAAAACGTCTCGTATGAGGTTGAACCACTCTCTTGGCGACTGCTTGAGGCCGTACAGAGTCTTCTGTAACAGGCCACACATGTCAGGATGGTCTATGTCGAAGGGCTCAGGAAGCTCCATATGGAGGGCCTCCTTGAGGTGAGCATGTAGAAAGGCAGCTACAATATCCACATGGTGGAGATGCCACCGTCGGTGAGCTGCAACAGCGACGAAGACCTTGAACGTCATGGACTTGGCAACGGAGGCGTAAATATCTCCGAATTCTGTGATTCTCTGCCTGAAGCCTTTGACCACAAGGCGCGCCTTGTACGTGCCATCTGACTTGATCTTGAACACCCATTTTGTAGGTAAAAGCTTCATATGTGCTTTCTTGGGCACCATGCGCCATGTGCCGTTGCGGACATGGTTCTGGAATTCGGTGTGAGCGGCAACCCTCCATTTTCCCTGCTCCGGACAGCTCATGGCTTCTTTCCAGGTAGCAGGTTCAAATCCGCGTCCTGATACGGTGGTTGCAGCGGCAAAAAGTGCAGGAAGATGCTCCATGGTAGTAAGCATATGTACCAGGTCCGAGTCAAGAGGCGCTGACAGCATATGTGCACGTGCAGCAGAAGTCGTATCCGTCAAGTAAGCTTGGAATTTAGAGTCAAGTGGACGATTTGGAGGTCTCCGAGCTCTGCCCGAGCGACGTGGTGGCACGATCTGATCAAGTGGTGTGTTCCCTTCGACCGTATCCTCCGTCGATTCCATATCCTGAACGTCGTCACGAGCGACCGCCTCTTCACTGCTTTGTGCCTCCACCGCAGTATCCCCTGTATCACCCTGAAACTCCCGGTTGCTGTTCGTAAGCCATTTCGGTAGCGTAAAGAAGGGGTCGATGGGTGGAACGGGTTCGAGTGTGATAGCTGGGCCCCTCAGGGGCAGGTATGGAGGAGGTGAGAGACGTGGATTCTCGATGAATTCGAGTGGAACGAATCGCTCGGTGGTAGGTAGGTCGGGTACGGTTTCCTGTATGCTTTCTTGATGAAGAGGTAGTACGTCACCTGACTGTGGGATATCACGAAGAGTATTCTCATTGAAAATCACATGTCGTGAGCGGACAAGAGACCTGGTCTCCACGTCATATAGCGAGTAATTTCCACGCTCGTCATATCCAAGTAGACGTGCCTCGTGCATATGGGGGTGTAGCTTGGTGGGGCGGAGAGATTTATCAAGGAGATACCAGCACTGGCAGCCAAGTGCTCGAAGCGTGGAAATATCAGGTTTTCGGCCGAATAAAGCTTCATATGGTGTGCCCTCGATCTTGCTATGCCAGAGACGGTTACAGGTGTAGTTGACGCCCTGAATAACCTCACCCCAGAGATGCTTAGGTAACTGATGCTCTGTCATGACTGCTATAAGCGGCTCCACGAGCCACCGGTTCTTGATCTCCGGTATGCCGTTGAGCTGCGGGGTGTACGGAGGGGTAGGATCCCATATGATACCCCGCTCAGCTAGATATCTTGCTAGCGGTGCGTGCTCTAGAGCGTTGTCACCACATACCCGACGCACTGTCATGTCAAGCTGTGTGTGGAGAAAGGCTTCAACTTGCTTGTAGCACTCGAGAACCTCATCTCGTGACGTCAACAGATACAGCCAGGTAAAGCGAGAAGCGTCATCTGTGATGGTCAAGAAATAGCGTTGATGACGTATGCTTCTGATGGATATGGGGCCCCAGACGTCTATGTGTAGTAGTTCGCCAGGGGCAGATTTGATACGCTTATTCTTCCCGAATGGAAGAGCATGTCCCTTACCCTTGATACAGGGCACGCAGTGGTCCGGTATGGCAGTTCCGGGCTTCAGAGTGATGCCGTCAGCGTGTTTAACGGTGTTTTTGACTCGACGTTCACCTGCATGCACCATTCTCCGATGGGCGAGCTCGAGAGGTATGGGAGTCGCTCCATCCGTCAATTTTGCAGTGCTATGATATGCGCCTGCGGACGGGGATAGAGACAGAGGCGCCTCTGCAGTCATATACGACAAGACTGCATTCGAGGAGCCAACGTTTAACCAGAAATGGGCACCTTCAAGCTGGGCATATCCCACTGGTTCCAGCGAACCTTTGTGTGTCAATATGGCGTGTGGAATATCGAATTGTACCGTGAATCCCTGACTCAGTAAGCCAGATATAGATATCAGAGACGCTGCAAGAGCGGGGGCATGGTACACCTTATGTAAGGTGATTGACCCCATAGCGGACCCGTCTTTGGCAGTTAGATCCAGCAAAATATCTCCATATCCTTCCGCCCAGAACACGTCACCCGTAGCTGTCTGTATGGGCATGCGCTGGTGTGTGTAATTGACGTACGAAGACCGGTATGGCGTCATATGTGCTGTGGTGCCCGAGTCCAGCATCCACCTGAGCGGGTTTTCAGCTGCGTTGGTGACAGCTGACTGCTCTTGAGGTGTAACTATGGCATTCGTCCACTGATATCCGGTCGTGAGATTGGAGGTTGCTGGCGTAGCGGGGTTTTCCTCGGTTGTGGAAGTTGTAGTAGTGGTAGCAGCAGCACGCTGCTTTGCAGCAGTCGCCTTTTTGACGTCTTTTGGCAGCTTACACTGAGAGGGGAAGTGATCACCGAACTTGCCGTGATGTGTGCACCATATAGAGGCACGATCAGCGTCAGAAATCTTATCTTTCTCGGCGTCAGTGACGTGCTCTGACCCTCCACGACCGCGGCCTCTATCTCCACGTCCTCGGTAGCTACCTCTTGCACCTCGTGAAGCTCCACGACCCCGTGAAGCTGTATCAGTTGTGGTGGAAGTGGTGGATGTGGTGGCAGCAGCTGTATGGTCGAGCTTGAAGAGATTCGAGCTGCAGAAAGCTCGGAGACGTGAATACACGTCATCCATGGTTGTGGAGTCGATATCCGTGTACGTCAGCGACTCTATGAAGCGAGGACCGTTTGGATTAGCTGAAACCGCCACTAAGAACAGTTGAAAAACGATCTCTGGTGGCACGTGCTTGGAGGACGACTCATAAAGACTTTGAGCCGCTTGAAATTTGCTTAGAAACGTTGTACCGGCCTCTCCCTTGTTAAAGCTGACTTTTAACCACTTGTTGAATAAGTGACACTTTGCTCGGAAATCACTTGTGGCGTACTGCTTTTGTAGAGAGGCGAAAACCTCACGGAATCCCTGAACACCTCGAACGTGCTGTTCAGCAGAGTTTGATAGCGACTTCATGAGGCAGGTAGAACCGATACGTGAGAGCATGCGGTAATCGAGTATGTGCTCTGAGATTTCTGCTTTGTATTGTGTGATCTCATCCGCTGTGACCTCATTATATGGGGTGCCGTACGCAAGGTAGACGGCCATACAGAGCTGCTCACCGGTCATGTTCTTGCTTGGAGGGCATAACCGGCCGTCTAGCACATATGGAAGACGCTCGTCGACGGCGTCAAGTCCATTCTTGAGGCCTGTGTACCACTGATCCCAGTCCGCATCTTTTGAGAGCTTGATCTTGCACCAGGTGTCAAAGAGGGTTGAATCCAGGCGTGAATTACGCTTATCCGAAGCGAAGGACATCTTGACTGGGGGCACGGTTTGTGTGTGCGGGAACGGTGGTGGAGACGGTGACGGTGGAGGAGATGGAGTCCTGGTCGGTGCAGGCTCATGTGCTGACGGATCAACGTTCTCAGCAAGGTAATATTGTTCAGCTGTATCAGCTGTATGGTATGGAGACGCACCAGGCAGCTGTTGATATAGCTGCGCTGATGTGGATGGCTCTGTGGAGAGTCGATCCAGTCGATCTGCGAGCTCGTCGTCTGAGGACGAGTCGTGATCTTTGTACGAGACTTGTTCCTTTTTGCGAGGGGAGCGACGTGGCGCGCTCATCAAGTGTCAAATTGTATGGTATCAAGCCGGGGATGCCGAGCTTGAGTGGGGGTTAGAAGAGCAGGCGAGCTCAACCAGGTGTCGATCTGCTTGATCAACACGTGTGAGATGTCGATATCGAGGGCAGCAAGTGCTTCTGCTGCGTCAACCAGAGGGATCGACAAGTTGTAGATCTGTCGGCTGTAACCGACAAAAAAGGAGAATAATGTGCACGAAAAGAGGAAATATCGGGTAAACCCGACGCACAAATCGTGAGAATATTCGACTGCAAGGGGGGTAACTGGGTGCAACGTAGTTGCGATGGGGCGCTGTGGGGAAGCAGCTGCGGAGCGGGTAAACAAGACTCGCGCAGTAAACTTCAGCGACAGCGAGGTCAGAATGGAAGCAACGAGTTACTCGGTAAGAGTGCTCGTAAGCTCCGGGCTCATAACCTATGCGAGAGAAATGGAAGCAATACAATATGGTACGTAGTGTAATATTGGGTAGCGACAAGGAGAAGAAGAGGATCTACGAGAGGTGAAGCCTAAGTGGTGGGATGGAAGGCACTAGTCCCAAAGGGGACATCAACAAAGGCCAATCACTAACTATTCCCGAGAACATCGCTAGGTTCGGCAGCATCGCTCTCGGGCGAGAGGCTACGCTTCGCTCGCTATTATCGCGATTTTCGCTCACTTAGTCGACGTGAGGACCGGCGCTATTGGTCGTCTTAGGTTCGGATCGTATATAATCCGGCATCGATTCGCTAGGCGTACGGTTCTGGGACTATATCGCCTCTTCCATCTGATGGAAACGTTGTTTAACGTTTACCATCATCGCTGTCATCATAGCTTCCATTCGGGCCATGGCTTCGTTCGCTAAGTGAGCCTCATAGGCTCCGCTCGTGGGGGTTCTCGCTCGCTCGTTCGACATCGTTTCGGTGTCGAATCGCTATTATTTCGCTGGTACTCTGTGGGGAAGAGGAAGATTTAGATATATAAAGGGCTACGGCTGAATTGATTCAATTAAACGGTGCCTGCATGCTGTTTATCTAAATCTTAGAGAACTATAAACAAAGGGGCGGTCAACTATAGTATATAGTGTCACTGTGTCCCCCAGGGCGGTAAGGCTACCTTGCTTTCGCGGCAGTATCGGGTGCGATGCCTGCACGGGCAGAGCCCGGGCTTCAATGTGGCCTTGGCCCGTTACACTAAGCTATCAATTGCCCTAGATTACTGGACATCTCCATTCCACCAAGCTTTTATAGCTATCACAGGCTATTTTCTAGACCTAGACTGGAACTATAGAGAGGTCTTACTAGACTTCCGCAAAGCCCAATTTGGGCCCTAGGTCTCGGCCCAAAACCCAACCCATGTTGGGCTTGGGCCTAACCTCTCCGGCCCAGACCCAACCCAAAGCCCAGTCTGGGCCCCCAATAAAGCCCAATAAAGCCCAAATAAGCCCAAATTTTGCATAATTCTGATCATAAAGCTGCTCAGTCATCAAGATGATTTACCCTTTCTTACATCTGTTCTGGTTTGTATAATATACCACTACGCCTTCTTCGCATAAATCTCTAGAAATTTAGAGAAATGACCTTGTAACCCTAAAGAGTATATTGAGCTGATTATAATTTGAATTTCAATTAGAAATTTTATAGGGGGGGTGCTAGATGTGGCCCCCCCTATGAAAATTTCAGGAAATTTTGAGATGAAGTTGTAGAAATATATATTTATTATATAGAGTAAGTAGTGCATCTTTGTAGACTAAAGAAATTCATGATGAAAATTTACTATTTTAGCTAAATAGAATTAATAATATATATAAAAGTTATTCCTCTGAATTATTTAATTAGATTAGCTTACTTAAAAATTAATTAAAAGAAGGTTATAGAGTAGGAAGGCTACTTAAAGATTGAAGTTTTTCTTCTTAGCGTAGTGGGTTGAAATTTTTTGAGGATCTAGAAGATAACTTAGGCTGGGAATTGGGCTATTATTAGGCTAATTAGGTTATTATTAGGTTTTTTCTGGGTTTTCTGGGTTCTCTTACGCTTTTTAGGCTTAATCTATATTAGGTGGATCTATCTAGCTAATTAAATCTAATTCTACCTTTTGTTCCCCCCTTTATAGTTGATGTATTATGTTGACTTAATTACTCCCTCCTTCCCTAGCACCAGAGATAATATTACTTTATAAGTGTCTCCTTAGGCCTTTCTCCCTTACCTCCTAAGTTTACTGTAAAGCTAATTCATTATGTCATAAAGTCAGCACTCTGACTTCGCATCCTCTCTTTATGATGGTGAGATAGATAATCTTAGCTATCTTACATCATCGAACCCCCTAGCCACTCCATCTGGTAGTTAATACGCGCTTAATACCCCCGACCAAGACTTTCTCCGACCGAACCTCCGACTAGTAGTCCCCTCCTCCCTTACACGCGTTGGACCTGACCGGAGGAAGGCCTTTGTTCTCTATGAGAAAATGACACATACTGAATAGGTAGACTGGTGGTTGCAGACTGATTTCGGGAGAAAGACCAATATCAAGTGGAATTCAACCAGATATGCGGAGATCTGGAGCCACTTCCACCAGGTTGCCCATAATATAGATGGTATACTAAAGGTAATATATCAACGGTGTGGAGCTATCCTTAAGCATCCTTACACAGTTAATCCAAAGGCAAAGAGTAAGTTTACATACCATGGTATATCTACTATGCAAAGATATCTAAAGATAACTGGATGCTTGAATGCTAAGCGGGGGAAGGGGACTAAGATCACTAAGTTTCTAAAGATTGGGGTACGTTCTATCTTAGTAGGGTTTTTAGCCGAAATCAGCTCTTATTATACTAACATATTCTGGGTTTTAATACTAGAGAGAACCTATTAACGATACGCCTTTTTCGCAAGCAGGATAGGAAGAAGACCTCCTCCAGTTCCTTAACCTTAATCGGCTTCCACTTCATCTAATTGAGCATCCATCATTCCAGCGTCTGATTTCTCGAGCACGCTGCGCCCCAACACTCCCAATAATCCCCTCTGCCGATACAATCCGTCGCCGACTTAGAAGTATAGTCAAAGACCGGCAAGAAGGCATACTTCGGACACTACCAGTTAGCTCAAAGATATCAATTACGCTTAACTACTGGACGTCTCCTTTCTCGCAGGCGTTTATGGCAATCACAGGCTATTTTATTGATACTAATTAGGTATACCGGGAGGTGTTACTTAGGTTTAAGCCCCTTTATGGTGCACATACAGGCACGAACCTAAGCAGTGTGCTTCTTCAAACTCTAATGGAGCATAATCTTGAAGCCCGAGTCTTTGGGATCATAATAGATAATGCATCTAATAATAAGACGTTGGTTGATTCTCTCCAGCAGTCTCTATCGGATGAGGTTATTATTGCTCGGATTCTATGTCTTGCTCATGTCATTTAGCTCAGTCTTAACCAGCTCCTTAATCGCATTAAGGCAGTTCCACTTAATGACTCAGCGGAGACAAAGTGGACAGAGAAGCAATCTAGGCTAGCCTAGCTTAATGCATAACACCGAGTGCGTGAGATATCCTATACCTTAAATAAGGTCCGCTATCTCGCTATCT
The DNA here is from genome assembly GCA_028828865.1 of Penicillium sp. IBT 16267x. Taxonomy (NCBI): domain Eukaryota; kingdom Fungi; phylum Ascomycota; class Eurotiomycetes; order Eurotiales; family Aspergillaceae; genus Penicillium; species Penicillium sp. IBT 16267x. The sequence goes on along the minus strand of JAQJZQ010000005.1, from coordinate 4,222,847 downwards.
ACGTAAATGCGAGTCCTCAGCGCCGAGAGACATTCTATAATCTCCAGACAACGAATATGAAGCTTATGCCTATCCAAGATGTGAGAACTCGATGGAATTCAACGTTCTTAATGCTTCGCCGGGCAAAGCGTCTACGTGATATCTTTATACCATTTTATGTAGAGTATGATTACGAAGAGATGCTGCTTAATCACGAAGAGTGGCGCTAGGTTAACTACCTTCTTTGCATCACTAAGCCATTCTTTAAGTATATAACTCAATTATCAAAGACTCGTGATATCACTGCGCATTATGTTTTCAAGATTTATAATAAACTCTTTGAACACCTTGAGCGGTCAATGAATCAGCTACGGCGAAAGCGTGTTCCATGGAAGCAACAGATGTTCCGCGCACTAGAAGCTGGTCGGTCAAAGCTTGATGAGTACTACTCCTAAACCGATAGCATCCAAGGGCATATATACGCAGTTAGCACAATGCTCGCCCCGGTGAATAAGTTCAAATTCTTCCTTATAAAGGATTGGGAGCAGAAGTGGCGCGATATATATCGTAACTCCTTTTGACAGGTAGTTATTCCATACCAAGAGCAGCTCTTAGCGCTTAGTCAATCCTTAGATGGATCTCGGTCAGTTGTTTAGTTAAGCTCGGCGCTGGATAAGATGTTAGATAAGAGCGAGGCATAACCAGACGCAGCTACTGATGAAATAACCCAATATCTTGATAGTGGTATATTTTAAAGTCATTCTCTACTATATTATACTAACTGGTTAATAGATATTGTCCAAGTCGGACCTCTTGCATTCTAGAGAGAGCACCAAGCTCGCTTTCCAGCAATCGCTACTCTTGCACGGGATGCACTCTCCTTCCCTGCAACAGGTGCTGGTGTCGAACGACTCTTTAACACTGCTCGGGATATATGCCATTATCGCCGAGGGAGAATGAAATCACAGACGATTGAAGAGCATATGATGTTTCTTTGTACTTCAAGATTTGACATGGAAGAGAAGGAAGCGAAGTATCTTGAGCAATTCTTCTCTCATATTGAGATACAGGCAGTGAAGGAAGAGAAAGATGAGAATCTTGGCGAGGTTCAGGTAGATGCAATTAGTGATACAGAGGAGCAGGATGATGAGGTGAATGATAAGACTAGGCAAGATGAGGTAGGTGAGCCTGAGCTCCCGGCAGCTGAGAATAATACCCAGATACGGGCATCAGGACGGAAGCGAAAGAGTCGAGATGATGATATCTTTGAATATTACTCAAAGTGATAGTATCTTATTAGTTAATTAAGGTAGATTGCATATGATTTTCTTATCCGGGGGCGGCCTAGACTTCCGCAAAGCCCAATTTGGGCCCTAGGTCTCGGCCCAAAACCCAACCCATGTTGGGCTTGGGCCTAACCTCTCCGGCCCAGACCCAACCCAAAGCCCAGTCTGGGCCCCCAATAAAGCCCAATAAAGCCCAAATAAGCCCAAATTTTGCATAATTCTGATCATAAAGCTGCTCAGTCATCAAGATGATTTACCCTTTCTTACATCTGTTCTGGTTTGTATAATGTACCACTACGCCTTCTTCGCATAAATCTCTAGAAATTTAGAGAAATGACCTTGTAACCCTAAAGAGTATATTGAGCTGATTATAATTTGAATTTCAATTAGAAATTTTATAGGGGGGGTGCTAGATGTGGCCCCCCCTATGAAAATTTCAGGAAATTTTGAGATGAAGTTGTAGAAATATATATTTATTATATAGAGTAAGTAGTGCATCTTTATAGACTAAAGAAATTCATGATGAAAATTTACTATTTTAGCTAAATAGAATTAATAATATATATAAAAGTTATTCCTCTGAATTATTTAATTAGATTAGCTTACTTAAAAATCAATTAAAAGAAGGTTATAGAGTAGGAAGGCTACTTAAAGATTGAAGTTTTTCTTCTTAGCGTGGTGGGTTGAAATTTTTTGAGGATCCAGAAGATAACTTGGGCTGGGAATTGGGCTATTATTGGGCTAATTGGGTTATTATTGGGTTTTTACTGGGTTAATTGGGCTATTGCTGGGCTTTTTCTGGGTTTTCTGGGTTCTCTTGGGCTTTTTGGGCTTAATCCATATTAGGTGGATCTATCTAGCCAATTAAATCTAATTCTACCTTTTGTTCCCCCCTTTATAGTTGATGTATCATATTGACTTAATTACTCCCTCCTTCCCTAGCACCAGAGATAATATTACTTTGTAAGTGTCTCCTTAGGCCTTTCTCCCTTACCTCCTAAGTTTACTGCAAAGCTAATTCATTATGTCACAAAGTCAGCACTCTGACTTCGCATCCTCTCTTTATGATGGTGAGATAGATAATCTTAGCTATCTTGCATCATCGAACCCCCTAGCCACTCCATCTGGTAGTCAATACGCGCTTGATACCCCCGACCAAGACTTTCTCCGACCGAACCTCCGACTGGTAGTCCCCTCCTCCCTTACACGCGTTGGACCTGACCGGAGGAAGGCCTTTGTTCTCTATGAGAAAATGACACATACTGAATGGGTAAACTGGTGGTTGCAGACTGATTTCGGGAGAAAGACCAATATCAAGTGGAATTCAACCAGACATGCGGAGATCTGGAGCCACTTCCACCAGGTTGCCCATAATATAGATGGTGCACCAAAGGTAATGTGTCAACGGTGTGGAGCTATCCTTGAGCATCCTTACACAGTCAATCCAAAGGCAAAGAGCAAGTTTACATACCATGGTACATCTACTATGCAAAGACATCTAAAGACAACTGGATGCTTGAATGCTGAGCGGGGGAAGGGGACTGAGATCACTAAGTTTCTAAAGATTGGGGTACGTTCTATCTTAGTAGGGGTTTTAGCCGAAATCAGCTCTTATTATACTAACATATTCTGGGTTTTAATACTAGAGAGAACCTATTAACGATACGCCTTTTTCGCAAGCAGGATGGGAAGAAGACCTCCTCCAGTTCCTTAACCTTAATCGGCTTCCACTTCATCTGATTGAGCATCCATCATTCCAGCGTCTGATTTCTCGAGCACGCTGCGCCCCAACACTCCCAATAATCCCCTCTGCCGATACAATCCGTCGCCGACTTAGAAGTATAGTCAAAGACCGGCAAGAAGGCATACTTCGGACACTACCAGTTGGCTCAAAGATATCAATTGCGCTTGACTGCTGGACGTCTCCTTTCTCGCAGGCGTTTATGGCAATCACAGGCTATTTTATTGATGCTGATTGGGTATACCGGGAGGTGTTGCTTGGGTTTAAGCCCCTTTATGGTGCATATACGGGCACGAACCTAAGCAGTGTGCTTCTTCAAACTCTAATGGAGCATAATCTTGAAGCCCGAGTCTTTGGGATCACAACAGATAATGCATCTAATAATAAGACGTTGGTTGATTCTCTCCAGCAGTCTCTATCGGATGAGGTTATTATTGCTCGGATTCCATGTCTTGCTCATGTCATTCAGCTCAGTCTTAACCAGCTCCTTGATCGCATTAAGGCAGTTCCACTTAATGACTCAGCGGAGACAAAGTGGACAGAGAAGCAATCCAGGCTAGCCCAGCTTAATGCACAACACCGAGTGCGTGAGATATCCTATACCTTAAATAAGGTCCGCTATCTCGCTATCTACGTGAATGCGAGTCCTCAGCGCCGAGAGACATTCTATAATCTCCAGACAACGAATATGAAGCTTGTGCCTATCCAAGATGTGAGAACTCGATGGAATTCAACGTTCTTAATGCTTCGCCGGGCAAAGCGTCTACGTGATATCTTTACACCATTTTGTGTAGAGTATGATTGCGAAGAGATGCTGCTTAATCACGAAGAGTGGCGCCAGGTTGACTACCTTCTTTGCATCACTAAGCCATTCTTTGAGTATACAACTCAATTATCAAAGACTCGTGATATCACTGCGCATTATGTTTTCAAGATTTATAATAAACTCTTTGAACACCTTGAGCGGTCAATGAATCAGCTACGGCGAAAGCGTGTTCCATGGAAGCAACAGATGTTCCGCGCACTAGAAGCTGGTCGGTCAAAGCTTGATGAGTACTACTCCCAAACCGATAGCATCCAAGGGCATATATACGCAGTCAGCACAATGCTCGCCCCGGTGAATAAGTTCAAATTCTTCCTTACAAAGGATTGGGAGCAGAAGTGGCGCGACATATATCGTAACTCCTTTCAACAGGCAGTTATTCCATACCAAGAGCAGCTCTCAGCGCTTAGTCAATCCTTAGATGGATCTCGGTCAGTTGTTCAGTTAAGCTCGGCGCTGGATAAGATGTTAGATGAGAGCGAGGCACAACCAGACGCAGCTACTGATGAAATAACCCAATATCTTGATAGTGGTATGTTTTAAAGTCATTCTCTACTATATTATACTAACTGGTTAATAGATATTGTCCAAGTCGGACCTCTTGCATTCTGGAGAGAGCACCAAGCTCGCTTTCCAGCAATCGCTGCTCTTGCACGGGATGCACTCTCCTTCCCTGCAACAGGTGCTGGTGTCGAACGACTCTTTAACACTGCTCGGGATATATGCCATTATCGCCGAGGGAGAATGAAATCACAGACGATTGAAGAGCATATGATGTTTCTTTGTACTTCAAGATTTGACATGGAAGAGAAGGAAGCGAAGTATCTTGAGCAATTCTTCTCTCATATTGAGATACAGGCAGTGAAGGAAGAGAAAGATGAGAATCTTGGCGAGGTTCAGGTAGATGCAATTAGTGATACAGAGGAGCGGGATGATGAGGTGAATGATAAGACTAGGCAAGATGAGGTAGGTGAGCCTGAGCTCCCGGCAGCTGAGAATAATACCCAGATACGGGCATCAGGACGGAAGCGAAAGAGTCGAGATGATGATATCTTTGAATATTACTCAAAGTGATAGTATCTTATTAGTTAATTAAGGTAGATTGCATATGATTTTCTTATCCGGGGGCGGCCCCCCGACTAAACATACAATTTCCTCTTTATTATAGTTTTCTCATTGTAAAGGAAATACTTAATATTACAGCCAAAAACCGCATAATTTATACAGTCAAGGAAAGTCACGGGTCTTGGCATATATGTTATGTTTGAAGCCCAAGTTGGGGGCCCAGACTGGGTCTGGGCCCGAGGGTTCGGCCCAAAGCCCAGTACTGGGCCGGAGTCCCAGGCCCAAGCCCAACCCAATCCGGGGTTGGGCCCGGGTTGGGCTTGGGCTAAGTTGGGCTTTGCGGAAGTCTAGGGCGGCCCCCCGATTAAACATATAATTTCCTCTTTATTATAGTTTTCTCATTGTAAAGGAAATACTTAATATTACAGCCAAAAACCGCATAATTTATACAGTCAAGGAAAGTCACGGGTCTTTGCATATATGTTATGTTTGAAGCCCAAGTTGGGGGCCCAGACTGGGTCTGGGCCCCAGGGTTCGGCCCAAAGCCCAGTACTGGGCCGGAGTCCCAGGCCCAAGCCCAACCCAATCCAGGGTTGGGCCCGGGTTGGGCTTGGGCTAAGTTGGGCTTTGCGGAAGTCTAGGTCTTACTAGGGTTCGAACCCCTACATGGGGCGCATTCAGGTAAGCCTAACTACCCTAAGGCAATATCAGGCTATTTTCTAGACCTAGACTGGAACTATAGAGAGGTCTTACTAGGGTTCGAACCCCTACATGGGGCGCATTCAGGTAAGCCTAACTACCCTAAGGCAATATCTCTATATCTCTATATCTCTATATCTCTATATCTCTATATATTATATGATATATATATGATATATGATATATATATAATATATGATATATATATACTATAATACTAATATATATATATATCTAGGCTCTAACCTTGCACATATGCTTACCCCAATACTGGCAAAGCATGATATATCGGACCGGATCATGGCTATCACTACAGACAATGCCTCGAATAATGAAACTTTGGTAATATCTCTTTAACAAGCTTACCCAGAGAGCTCAATTACTCGAGTCCCTTGTATGGCACATGTGATCTAGCTATCCCTAAAGCAGCTACTTGGGACGATTAAGGTTAACCCTAATAATGATAATATAGAGCTAGTTTGGTCTGAAGAGCTCTAAAAGCATAGGGAAATCGTCCATCTGACTGGCATTGCTCGTACCCTATAAAAAGTGCGGAATTTAGCGGTCTATATCAATGTAAGCCCATAGAGACGGGATGATTTCTGGGTAGAGCAGTCAAAAGATGGGATGAAAGACCCACTTTACCCAATTCAGGACGTCCGGACTCGATGGAACTCAACCTTTTTGATGCTAGAACGAGCTCTTCGCATCAAACAAGCCCTAGATAGCTACTGCAAGCTAAATTGGGTTAAAATGCGTATCAGATCAGATGAATGGCGCCAAATCACCTATCTTCTGCATATTACAAAGCCTTTCTTTGTGTTTATAACTGCATTATACAAGACAAAGGATATCACTATTTATAGTGTATTCAATATCTATAATGCTTTATTCCAGCATATCGAGTCTTCTATTACTAAGCTTGAGCAAAAGCAGGTAAGTTTTAACCTTATATAACGTTCTTTAACTATATATAGGGTTCTTTAACCATATATAACGTTCTTTGACCTTCTTTAACCTTTTCTAACCTTATATTTTAGCTTTTATGGAAAAAGGACATGCTTTTAGCTCTCCAAGCAGCTGCATCTAAGCTTCGAGAGTATTACTCTCGGACTATAGACCCAGCCCTAGGCAGCATATATGCACATGGGACGATCCTTGCCCCATAATATAAGCTTCAATTCTTTCAATCTGAAGAATGGCAGGATGACGATATTGACTATGCAGAGATGTATAGATCAAGCTTACAAGATCTGATTAGATCTTATCAACAAGATGACCTAATCTCGAGTCCATAAGCACGAAGATATACTGCAATTGAGCTAGCAGTCCAGTCCATGATGCCTGAAAAACCTGGCAAATTCTCCATATAATTAGATGAGCTAAAAGCTTATCTCTAAGCTGGTAGGTTTTGAGTCTAATTTCGAGTCCTAATCCTTTTAGTCTGATCTATATTAACCTAATTAGGGCTAATTAATGAGGAGCCCTCTATCTTCTGGCGTAATAATCAGACCAAATACCCTACACTAGCTCGTATAGCTCGAGATCTCTTCTCTATTCCAGCTACTGGAGCTGGTGTAGAGCGCTTATTCAATACTGCACGTGATATATAGACTGCGCCATAACCCGCAAATGGGTTATAATCTTCAACCCGAACCCACCCCGCACGCGGGTTATGGGTTATAAGCTTGAACCCGAACCCAACCCATTGGTAGACCTGGCTAGGACCCGCGGGTACCCTCCACGACCCTGACCCTCACCTCTCCATGCGGAGGGTCAGGGTCCGAGACCTGGACCCGCGGGGAGGGTCGTACCGAGGCCGACCCTCATGAGGGTTACCCGCGGGGACCCTGAGGGTCGTCAAACATGACAAACAGGTAAAAAACGTGACTGGACGTCAATTGCATAAATTATGTAGAAACAGGCTGTATTCCATTGTAATTGTAAACTAAACCTTCATTACTGTATGGCCTTACAGAAGGATACTACATGTCCACTCCTTAGTGCATACCATAGGTTCATCCTCGAATAGGGGTTTCAATTATGAATGGTTTACATTGCATCTATAGCATAGTGTCTAGTCATGGTTCTAACGAGCCAAGAGTCAAACTATATACCCATCTAGTAGTCTCGACTTCTTCCGTATCCTACCTGATACACGATGCTGCGTATCAGGGAAGGATAATGATGGGTTCTCCTCCGGATCCGCAAATCCATCGGCATCAGAATCTTCCTTATCACCAGAAGTGACCGCAGGCCGCTTTCCAGCGGCGACTGCTAAGAGTGGCGGTGCGTCCGGGGTTACTTACGTAATTGATGTAGCAGCCGGTGTATTAAGACGCATCTCGACATCCTCCTCCTCATCATCACTGATGGCCTCGAAGGTATGTATCTGGATATCAAGTGCTTCTGCCGAAGCTGCTACCTTATGGTCTAAAAGATACTCTTGGAGAATCAGCCGCTGCTCCTCCTTGATATCGAATCTCGTTGTACACATATACAACATGATATCACGAATAGTCTCTGGGTTCAACGACCCCCGGCGGTAGTGGCATACATCCCGAGCAGAGTTAAACAGACGCTCAACTCCAGCACCAGTCGCTGGAATTGACATAATATCACGGGCAATGCTTGTAAGAACAGGGAATTTTCTCTGATGATCTTTCCAGAAGATCCGAACGGATCCTTTGATAGTATCTAATCAGGTGAGGTTAGTTATATGATTCATAAAATAGGCTTACTTACTTACCACTCTGGAGATATTTAGTGAGCTCGTCGTACTACGGAGCAATTGATCGTGGTGAAGAATCGCCGTTAAGGGCCTTCTTAAGCTCCGATTCAGTTATTAATAACTGGCTATTAGACTGTATCATGTCTGATGGTACACGCTGGCTATATCTCTCGAAAAGAGACTGAAGACTCTCGCGGTATTCCTTTCTGTAGTCCTTTCCTATCTCAGGATCCAGGTCCCAATCACTTATTAAAAAGAACTCCATCTTACTCGACGGCGCTAGGATCGTCCTAATTGCATAGAGATTACCTTCGATATCATCTGTCTCGCCGTAGTATTTCTTTAGTTTCTCCTTCGCAGCCTTAAGGGAGGAAAGCATCAGCTGTTTCCAGTGAACTTTCTTTCGACGAAGCTGACGTATTGATCTTTCAAGATGATCAAAGAGCTTATTGTAAATCCTAAAGATAAGGTGGATACTCGAGTCTTTAGTACGATAAACCAGCGTAGTAAGCGTAAAAAAGGGCTAGAGAATGCAAAGTAGATAGTCAATCTATCGCCACCCCTCTATACTTAATGCAAAATGGGTTTGGGTATAGTCCTTGCAGTACTTGTCGAATGTGTCATAAAGTCTTTTCGCCCGCCGGAGCATCAGAAATGTCGAATTCCATCGTGTACGAACATCCTGGATTAGGAGAAGCCTTATCCCAGCGTTATTAGATTGAAGATTCAGGAAGGCTTCTTTACGTTAAGGGCTTCCGTTGATATAAACTGTAAGACCGCGGACCTATAAGGATGATTAGCGTTATTGAATCATGATTCGTAAATAGAAGCTTTAAGCTTACCTTATTTAGAGTATCGGCGATCTTATGTTTCTGCTGGCGCGTACGAAGTGAACGTACACGATCTTTAGACCATTCTGTCTCGGCGTTGTCATTCTTCGGTGAGGCCTTGATTTTACCAAGTAAATCAATTAGACTTAATTAAATAACATATGTAAGGCAGGGCACTTAGACAATCGTAGAATCTGTCTCTAGCTGTAGCGTCTTAGTCGAATCATTCACCGCTGCGATAAGTGTCTTATTATTAGACGCATTATCAGTTATCACCGCCAGTATACGGTCAGCGATCTGGTGCTTCTGTAGGATCTGGAGAATAACCCTACCGAGGTTCACTCCGGTATAAGATCCAGAAATTGGCTCAAACCCGAGGAGAACCTCGCGATACTCCCATTCCTGGTCCAGGAAGTATCCTGTGATAGCCATGAATGCTTGCTGGAATGGAGAAGTCCAACAGTCAAGCGTAATCGACATTTTTGCACTAGGTGGAAGCCGTTGTAGTGTCTCCTGTTGATGTTCTATAACAAAACCCCGAAGGCGGTCGCGAATCACCTTTCTTGATGGAACGCTTAGTGGTGTGGGTGCTAGCCGTGCGTAGGAAAGAAGGTCATGGAATTCTTGATGCTCGACGAATAGGAAGGGTAAATGCGATACAGTGATCAGGTTGAGGATCTTCTGCTCCCATATTTGCTGGGTAAAGGTAGGCGCTGGTCTTCTCTCGGCCTAAATAATAGTGAATTCAGTATTAGTATTGATATTAAATGTAGGCTAGTTTAAACATACCGCGTCACTAAGTAGTTGCTGGATATTACCCTTCTTCGGTATTCGCTGTCGGCACCTTAGCCCATCGAGATGTTTCTGCATCGATGAGGTTCCAGTATGGTTGGTACTTGGATGCTCAAGAATTGTACGGCACCGTTTGCATATAACGCCTGGCTTCCCATCTTTGGCATTTACAACTTATTGAAACCCTTTCTAGCACTCTACACGACGGTTTATATCCCACTTGATCCGCTTCTTCTTACCAAAGTCGGTTTTAAGCCACCACTGAATAAATTCTGCGGTCATTGTAGTTATGAAGACGATGTACTCGTTGATACGGTCTGGTTTAATTCGTGTAAGAGTGTCTGGGGCCTGAGGTGCCACGCGCGATCGATGGGTTAGAAGGTCTAGAAGGTCTGGAACTGATCCAAACTGGCTTTCGGATAGTAGTTGACTCTGGCTTTCGCGTTGGGATAGGGAATCGTCAGGAACAAGGTATTGTAGCGCGTCTAATTGCACACCGTCGAAGCTAGATAATGCGTAGACGTCGGAGAGCTGAGACATGATAGATTTAGTAACCAGAAGACAGTACTATGACTGAGGAGGAAGATAATGAGGAACTTACTGATTAGTTTATACAAAAAGATGCGCGATATTCTTGGGGCATCCGTTCGTCCCTGTTCTACATGCTAGAATTGATCTATCGTCTTTTGTATCCACATAGCTAGATCTGATTGGATAGCATAGTGGATAACCTAATAAATGAACCTCAACGAACCTCAACGAACCTCAAATAGACCCTCGCTTACCCGCAGCGACCCTCAAGGGGACCCTCACTACCCGCAGCGACCCTCAAAGAGACCCTCAAGTTGAGAAAATAGTCTTGATCAGAACGGCCAAGTCCAATAATTGCAACCTTTGAACCGGATTTACGACATACCTAGATCATTTATCCTGAATTCTTGAAGACAAAGTGATAGAAGAAGATATAACAGTTCAAATGATGTAAAAGTGAGGGGATTTGAACGACGTCTTTATAGTTTTCTTGAAAAACAGTGGTTCTACAAATGAAGATACACATGGGTTACAGCATCTGCAATATATATATCTACAACTTTACATGCTGTTTTGTCGACAACCGCCATTGACCACCCACCATATCGATATCATCGAATATTACTTGTAATTTGTAGGTGACCATGCCTACGGTTTACTTTTACATGAATATTTCTTTATAATTCATCATATTGATGGAGTATTCAGTGAAATATCTACAATTGACGGAACAGCTGTAAAAAACAGAGATGAATCATCAATTTTATCCAACCGAAAGAGGTAAGGCGTCGAAAATTTATGCAAATGCGGGTCGTTGAGGGTCGCCGAGGGTCCGCATAGTGAACCTCAACGACCCTCAGGGTAGGTTGAGGGTCGGAAGGTTGGAACCTCCCCTCAAGAGGGGAGGTTCGAGGGTCCGGGGTAGGGACCCATGCGGAGGGTCGTAGCCAGGTCTACCCATTGGGTTGAAAATTATAATTTGAAAACCCATTTACAACCCATTTCAACCCATTTTTGCATAAAATCTAGGTCTTGGCGTACATAATTTAGCTGATTAATCCTCATTAAATACTGTTATCTATACTGGTTTGGGTACCACTATCATCATTACTCTACTTTACTACTTATATGCTGGAAACTTTAAGAAATTTAGTTATATATAGACTTTCTGGTAGTAGTAATTCTAATTTTACATGTTTAAAGGAAGATCTAAGGGTGGTGTTAGGGTAGATAGGTGAAGTAGTGGGAAAAGACTTGAAATGTTGTTAATATATATATTTAAAGTACATGAAGGTTGTGTATCTCTTAGAGGAAGGGAACAAAAGTTTTTTCAGTTTGAAACCATGTCCCTTTTTTAAAGATTTTCTTATATTAAATGATTCACTATAGCTTCTTCTATTCAATTTTAAATTATTAGGTTTATAAACGTTGTGGTTCTACTCCCAGATGAAATTGAAATTTGGGGCAGGTAGTTGATCTGAAAACTTTTGGATCCCAAAAGTTAACGATGGGTTGGGCATAGGTTGTTGATGGGTTTTACATGGGTTTCTCTGGGTTATTGATGGGTTAAAGTGGGGTTCTGCGGGTTATTAATGGGTTATAATGGGTTACGATGGGTTTACGATGGGTTTGCGATGGGTTTTGATGGGTTATGAGTGGGTTCTTACGGGTTCTTGCGGGTTATTGATGGGTTGTCGTGGGTTAGACCCACTAAAGACTCTATCTACTAGCCAATAAGCGCTTAGTAGAGATACTGCAGGAAGAACGAATTACTTAGAAAGTGATCAATCAATCTTTCTCAGGACTTCTTTTACACTTTGCGAAGAGCCAGGAAACTCTTACCATGGGTTGATTTCGCTCTTAAAAATCTCTTTATCTTCTTACTCCTCCCTTATATCATTATGGCTCAAAGTCAACACTCGGATATATTTCCGTCCTCGATCTATGATGATACAGAGAGTATTCAATACCTTACTTCAGGGCACCCACAGCTTTTTACCCCTGACCCGTCTAGTAGTCAGAAAACCTTAGATCCCCTCGAATCTGATTTTCTCCGACCGCAACTACCTCAATCTATTCCCTCGTCGTTCCAACGTGTTGGTCCTAATCGGAGGAAGGGCTACGTTCTCTATAATAACATTATGCATTCTGAGTGGGTGGATTGGTGGCTTGAGACTGATTGTGGAAAGATAAGTAAGATCCGATGGGACGTAGCCCATCAGTCTGAGCATTAGAAGCAGTTTGACCAGGTGGCAGATGCCACTACTGGTCAGCCAAAGGTTATATGTCGGCGCTATGGTATAATCCTTAAGCATCCTTCTTCACTATTACGACCAGGTGGAAAGACTCGATATGGGACTTCTACGTTGATGAAGCACCTACAAACCATTAGGTGTCAGAAGCGGGCAAAGAACAGCAACCAGGGACCAGATATTACGAGGTTTCTACGGGACGCAGTAAGTAATCTTTAACTCTAAAGATAATATACTAACCGAACTTACTAATAGAGATATGAAACATTAACGAACCAAGGGTTCTCTCAAGAAGCTTGGGAAGAGAAGCTCTTGACTTTTCTTACAGTCGCACGTCTCCCATTTCGGCTTATTGAGCATCCTGAATTCCATAGCCTCATCCAAATGGCCCAATCCGCACCGTCCAACCCTGAAATTCCCTCCGCAAAGACTATACGTCGGCGCCTCTAAGCCACAGTGAAGGAACGGCACCAGAGTATCCTACGGAAGCTACCTAAACACGCAAAGATATCAATTGCTCTTAATTACTGGACATCTCCCTTCTCTCAAGCATTCATGGCGATTAGTGGCTATTTTATTGATGAGGATTGGCAATATCGGGAGGTTCTACTTGGATTTGAACCACTTTCTGGTACACATTCTGGTGAAAATCTCAGCGCTGTCCTCCTTGATGTGCTTCTGCAACATAAGATCCAGGATCGAGTACTCGCAATCACTACTGATAATGCATCAAATAATCAAACGTTGGTTAATGTATTACAGCAAGCTTTGCCAGACACAACCACAGTTATTCGAGTTCCATGTCTTGCTCATGTTATCCAGCTAAGCTTAAATGAGCTACTTAGACAAATGAAAGCAGATCCTACGAATGATATAACTGAGACACGGTGGATAAATAAGCGGTCACAATCGGCTCGCGAGACTAGGCAGGCAAGAAAGCGAGAAATTTCAAATACGTTAAGCAAGGTAAGCTAGCTAGCTTCCCTTATTTTTCATTACTTTTACTTAACTTTCTCTAGGTTCGGAACCTTACAATCTATATTAACGCAAGCCCTCAGCGCCGTGATGCGTTTTATAAGCTCCAGCCTGAATCAACAAAGCTTATACCACTCCAAGATATTCGAACACGCTGGAACTCTACATTCCTTATGCTCCGACGTGCTAAACGACTCCGGGCAATATTCAATCCTTTTTGTGAAGAATATGATCGGGGTGATCTTGCACTTAACGCAGAGGAATGGCGCCAGATTGATTATCTTTTATGGATTACCCAGCCATTCTTTGACTTTACTCTTGAGCTTTCTAAAACCAAAGATGCGACTACTCACCATGTCTTTAAGATTTATAATAAACTTTTCGACCACCTTGAGCAGTCAAAGACACAACTCGAACGAAAAAGGATGCCTTGGAAGAAGACAATGTATAAGGCACTTGACGCTGCTTTTATTAAGCTACGTGACTATTATCGTGAGACTGATAATATCCGAGGTGATTTATATGCAATTAGAGCTATGCTTACACCAGTAAATAAGTTCCACTTTTTTTATATAGACGACTGGGATGATAAATAGCGTGAGAGATATCGAAGGAACTTCAAAGAGTACCTTTCTCCATACCAAGAACGTCTTGCATCACGACAAAATTCATCTACCTCTCAAGGGTCTACCAGACTAAAATCACGTCTTGATATTATGCTAGGCGATGGGAGAAGCCAGCCAACCATGCTAAAGGAGGAATTAATACAGTATCTTGATAGTGGTATGTCTTATAATTCTCTCATTTTCTCTTCGATAGCTAATCAAATATAGACATTATTCAGGTATCCCCACTATTATACTGGAAGGATAATGAACGTCGTTTTCCAGCAATTGCATCTCTCGCCCGGGATATTCTTTCAATCCCAGCAACTGGTGCTGGTGTGGAACGACTATTCAATACTGCTCGGGATATCTGTCATTATCGTCGAGGTCGATTGAATAGCTCAACTATCCAGGAGCTTATGATGTTTCTTTGCACATCAAATTTCGATCTCCAGGAGGAAGGTTTCACCTTCCTAAAGGAATTCTTCTCTGTTAATGAGATTGAGGCGGCAAAGGAAGAGAGGGAGGATACCTCTAGTCAATTTGAGCTTAATCCAATTAGTGATACGGAGGAGGACGACACAGTCGTTGAAGATAAGACACAATTAAACGAGATAGAATTAGATGTCACAGGGTTGGATAAGAGTCATGAGACAGGTGAACCCGAGCTACCACTAGCTGGGAATAACACCCAGATACGGGTCTCAGGACGGAAGCGCAAGAGTCGAGAAGATGATCTTTTTCAGTACCACTAGGCTTTTATGATAGCTAATATACATATTTTTCTGCTATTTAACCACGTCTAAACCAAAATGCCCTATATTTTAACGGCGGTTACATAATAAGGTACCGTAGGCATATAGCTATGATTACTCCCTATTACAACTCAATACCCAAAAATACAGGTTAGTACTGCATAAATAATGTAAAGACAAGGACCCACCAAAATGGGTTAGGTTCGGGTTATGTGGGTTCGGGTTGGGTTCAGACCTTCAACCCATAACCCACGTATGGGTTGATAAAACCAACCCGAACCCACCCCAATTGCGGGTTGGGTTGGGTTCGGGTTACCGGTTGGATGGGTTATGGCGCAGCCTAAAGAGAGGTACGTATATAGTGCTAGAACTCCGTCGTCTTATACCTAGGATAATACTGCGCCTATAGCCTAACCTAATGCGTCCGTTTCTACTATCGTCTCCCGTTCTTCCTCGAAATGTGCTAGAATCGGTGCCGAAACGAAGAGGTTTTTCAATTCCTCAAAATTCCATTAGTAGTTATCATCCCATTTAAAGACTTCGTCTTTCTTAGTCAACCTCGTTAGGGGTGTCGCAAGTTCAGCGAACTAGGGTATAAACGGCCGATAGAAGTTAGCGAACCCGAGAAAGCTTCGAATATCCTTCACGGTCTTAGGTACCTTCCATGACTTAATCGCTTCGACTTTCTCGGGGTCGATATAGAGACCCTCGCCTACTTTCACAATATAGCCTAGATACTTCATAGCGTGCTGTTCGAACTCTGACTTCTTAATGTCATATTAAAGTCCGGCTGCTTATAGTTTCGATAGGACTTCGCACACTTTTCGACGGTGATCCGCTATCGAATCGTTAGAGTAGATAATAATATCATCCACGTATGCTGAGACGAAGTCGTCTAGATACTCTCGTAGTACATGATTAATATACCGTTGGAAGGTAGCTAGGGCGCCTATTAGGCCGAATGGCATCACGTTCCATTCGTAGAGCCCGTATCGTGTACGAAACGCGGTCTTATACTCATCGCCTGGCTATACCCGGATCTTATGGAACGCAGCTGTAACGTCAAGCTTTGTGAACCACCGTGCCTTCGATATATTCCGTAGCGTTTCACGGATTAAGGGTAATGGGTATCGGTCTTTAACCGTCAATTCGTTTAGACCTCGGTAGTCGATGCAAAACCTGATGCCACCTCCTGGCTTTCGTACTAGGAGCACTAGCGAAGCGGCTGGTGATCGGCTAACGCGAATGAAGTTTTTATCTAATAGATCAGTGAGCGTTTTACGCAGCACTAGTAGTTCTTCTCGGTTCATCCCGTATAATGGTCCGAACGGGGGTGGAACTTCGTTTCCGTTATCGTCGGTTTTTAGCTTAATTCGATGGTCGGTTCTAGGGCGATTCGGGGACAGTTCGTCCGCTAATCGTTAGCTAAATACATCTAGCTAGGGCTAGTATTACTTAGGTAGCTTCGTTTTAGGGTCTACCGGTTCCTTTAGACGTAGTGCTTTCTTAATATCCGCCATCGAAACCCTACTAATTCGTAACCGGTGATCGTTCGATACGCATTCGTAGATTTACACGCACTCTTAGGCACTCGCCCTCTACACTCGTAGGCGCTTTATATTCTGGGGACCAATCGATAGGTCTCGACGATTCCAGCACCGCGTTTTAGTTCCTTCTTTTAAGAAGATATCGATATATCCTCTATTCGCGGAACTCTTCCGTTTTATATCCGTTTCCTAGGGTTTTCCTAAGATTAGGTCGTCGACTTGCCCTAGAATCACGTACGCGAATACGTCTTTCTGTTCATAACTATATATATCGAGGTCAAAGCATATAACGTATGTGATTCGGCCCTATTTTCCTACTACGCCGTCTAGTATTAGGGGCTTTAGAAGTCTGATGCGCGGGAGTTTAAGAGAGAGAGAGAGTTTTTCATTAATTATAGCGTAGCTATCGCACCCGCTATCGACGAGGCCCTTAACGAATCGCTCGTTATTTAGGCACGCGTCGATATAGAATAGCGGCTTAGTGCTCTTCTCTAATCTCTTAACTCCTTCGAGCTCTTATTCGCGACTAAGAATAAGAGCTACTCTTTTTCCGATCTAGATAATTTAGACGCCGTAGTGAATTCGGCTTCACTAGACGATTCTACGACTATAGTAACTTCCTCGCGCTTTCTGCTTTTCTTAGTCGAAACGGGACCGTTTTAGTGCGTCTTCTCTAACTTATTAGCATTAAGGTATCTCTCTACCTCTAGATATCTCGCTAGTTTTAGGGGGTAGGTTACGATACGGTAGTTAGACCGCCCGTAACGGAAACAGAGTCCCTCTTTAATTCGTCTATTAATCTCCTTTTGTTCGACCCATTTTACGCGTTTACTAACTAAGTATTGGTCTCTACCCTGATTCGGGGGCGAATCGTGGGCGACTTAGTTTACTTTTACCGTACTAATAGTCGGCGTCTAATCCATAGGATCGTAGATTTCTTCAACGGTGGCAGCAACTCTTAGGGTACGCTTCGGCTAGTTCCATATTACCTAGAACCCTAATAAATCGGCGCTAATATAGTATAGAGTCTAGACTATATTAGTGAAGGTGCTTAGCATACCTTAGTTCACTAAGGCTGAATGCGTCTCTTTATTTAACGCCATGACTAGTGTGTGCATTTTGGAATCATCGGGCTATTAAAGCGCACCGGCATTAGCTAGCTCTCTCTCGAAGCTAGGTAAGAATTTCTTAAACGGCTAGGTCGGCTTTTGCTTTAGTGTATATAAGCGCTACACGGCTCTCGCTTTAATATTCGGGTCTCCGTAGATCCGTTCTAGATAATATAATAAGTCGTCTGGTGTTCCGTCCTCGCGTCTCTCTCTTATAAACGTAGAAGTATTCTTTAACGCCATCTTCTCTAGGCGAGAGTAGATATATGTATATTAGTCCGCGGGGGAACCGAGGCATATTCCATCCACTCTTAGTTTATTCTCGATTAGGATTCGCCAGGAAGGCTAATCACTAACTATTCCCGAGAACATCGCTAGGTTCGGTAGTATCGCTCTCGGGCGAGAGGCTACGCTTCGCTCGCTATTATCGCGATTTTCGCTCGCTTAGTTAACGTAAGGACCGGCGCTATTAGTCGTCTTAGGTTCGGATCGTATATAATCCGGCATCGATTCGCTAGGCGTACGGTTCTAGGACTATATCGCCTCTTCTATCTAATGGAAACGTTATTTAACGTTTACCATCATCGCTATCATCATAGCTTCCATTCGGGCTATGGCTTCGTTCGCTAAGTAAGTACTAAGCCTTATAGGCTCCGCTCGTGGGGGTTCTCGCTCGCTCGTTCGACATCGTTTTGGTGTCGAATCGCTGTTGTTTCGCTGGTACTCTATAGGGAAGAGGAAGATTTAGATATATAAAGGGCTACGGCTGAATTAATTTAATTAAACGGTGCCTATATACTGTTTATCTAAATCTTAGAGAACTATAAACAAAGGGGCGGTCAACTATAGTATATAGTGTCCTCCAGGGCGGTAAGGCTACCTTGCTTTCGCGGCAGTATCGGGTGCGATGCCTACACGGGCAGAGCCCGGGCTTCAATGTGGCCTTGGCCCGTTACATAACTAGTTCAAAAATCACTTTATTTAGTCCTAATTAGACCCTATTCCATTAAGGACTATATATAGATACTAAGATGCTTGCTATTTCAGAAAGGAGATTATGGCCTAATAATATTCTACTTTCGCTTAGCTAAGAGGGTCAATGCGGCCGTCGCGCGACGGGGGTGATTTCTTACTTACTCTCACCCTACTTCTCACCCTATCTATTACGTACTTACCCTTCTTACCCCTAGTCACGCGACGCTAAAGCGGCTCTCACTTACTTCTCACCCTAGCGGCACCCACCCGACTACTGGCCGCATTTAAGCCACACGCCGGTTAGTTAGTAGTATGGTGGGTGACCATATGCGAATCCTAACTATTATATGTAGTCTTCTTTTTGAGATTTTTGAAAGAATATAATTACAATTAAGATAGGGATCTTTCCTGCACTAAGCTCACCGCGGCCTTACAAAGTCTGGTACCTTCCATAGAAGACGGCCCCCACAGGGATCTACAGTAGAAGATTATAAGGTGTCGCTTAAAGCACTGAGTCACGCCAAAATAAACGCAATAGTAGACTAAACAGTCCATGTTTTCGGCTCTTACTCGTCTATTAGGGAATATTTCGGGGCTTAGGTAAGGT
Source organism: Penicillium sp. IBT 16267x (assembly GCA_028828865.1). Taxonomy (NCBI): domain Eukaryota; kingdom Fungi; phylum Ascomycota; class Eurotiomycetes; order Eurotiales; family Aspergillaceae; genus Penicillium; species Penicillium sp. IBT 16267x. Next base: position 4,203,545 of record JAQJZQ010000005.1, on the reverse strand, counting down.
TAGGAGAAGAAAGGAGTAAGAGGAAGTCCCACAGTCTGATGATGAAGTCGTAATGACAGACGCAGATGATGAAGAGGAAATCTTACTTCTTTTACTTAGAAACTGCATGAGATAAAAAGTTTCCCTTCACTTATAACCTTCCCTTTACTGGTCCCTTAACGGATAAAGGCTCGTTTGGCTTGATAATGACACGTTGTATGTTTTGAAGCCGTGTCGTAAACTATATGGCACGAATGACTCTTCGTCGCCTAGTCTAAGGCTTACCATAAGGAAGTTAATGCGTGTAGGGTTCGACAAACGGGCGCGAATGACACTTAATTTCTCATCGGAGAAGTTCTGATTCACAATCCACTATCCTAGCTAATCCAGCACTAGGGGAATAAGCGCCGGATCCAATGGCCAGTATTCAAAACCATGCCTTCTAATTTAACCCAAGAAGTTGAAAATCTTGAATCGCTTCTACCGCTCAAAGTTCCATATATAATGGATATGACTTGGAAAATCAGTTTCACTTTCCTTACCTGGCTCGCCATACTCTTTGTGTGACGGATTGTTCGGCTTATGGAAGCGCGACGTTGTCTGTTTTATTAGGTTACTGCATAGCGACATCAGCGATGCCCTGGTGGCTCGCTGTCAGTTGGCCCGCTGTATCGGCTTATAGAATAGTTTATTGGGTGATAATGTCTGGCGGAGCTGCGATATCCAGGACAGCTTCTTGATCGTGCTTCTGACGATCCTATAGAAATGCGTTATTCTGTGATTAAGGAAACGTCTCCTTTAGATCTGATTGAAATTTAAGGTATAAGTGAAGTCAAAGTGAGATCAAAGTAAGGTGAAAGTGAGGTAAAATTAAGGTAGAAGTGAATTAACGGCGTTTCCTTGATTTTTCAAATTTACTGATTAGGGCTAGTGCATTAATATTGGATTTCGGTACCTATTAATTATATTTAGAAGGCTAGCCTTTCTATTTTAACAGAAAGTGATCTTTACCTTTAATTTTCTTCTTTTTCTTTACTTCTTCTAATTTCTAATCGTCCTTATCTTTAAGGGGTGGAAGTAGCATAGAATCACTTTATCTTTGCTTTTAATTCACCTACGGTTCTAGTAGTGAGATATAAATCACATTATAGATTCTGTTATATTTTATTGGTAGAGCAATTCAATATGCTTACTGACCAATTCGATCCAGAATTCTAAAGGGACTAATGAATTTAGGTATAAGCTTCCTTACTGGAACCTTTAGTCGTAGATTCTGAGTTCAAAGTGAAATAAGGTCTCCACGCTTAAAGGTGGTATCCTTATGTCTCTTGTTATACTGTTTCTGGTGTGATTCGATAGCGATTCGCCAAAACGGTCATTGCGCTGCTGAGTCTTCTCGTCAAAACGATCGTCTCGGTCACGATTCTCTTCTTCATGCACTCTATAAGTCCAAAGTTGATTAGCTTAGAATCAGAAATTAAGGAAAGGATTTTACCGTGTAATGAATAGATGGGTGAACCGAAACGCCTCAAGGATGGCCAAGAGTATAGTGAGCCAGGCAAGGAAAACGAAACTGGTTTTCTAAGTTATATCCATCATACATGGAACTTGGAGCGGTAGAAGCGATTCAAGATTTTCAGCTTCTTGAGTTAAATTCAAAGGCATGGTTTTGAAAGTACGGGCCATTGATCTGAAGTTGCGGATGATTTACGAACTACAATCCTACATAAGGGGAGATTTGTCTTATTTGTTTTTGTGGTTTGTCTTAAAGCAGGTGACTATCTGGGGAAGGTATGACTTTGGTGGCCCGTCAACTAACTAGTTGGTTAGTTAGCTTATATGCAAATACGCACCTGCTTTGAGACAAATCCCAAATCAAATAAGGCAAATCTTTCGTCATGTAGGATTGTAGCTTGTAAGTCAACCGCAAATTCACAACCATGTCTCCCAATTCTACCAAGGTTCTCTTGACCTGCTAATGACTCAAACAAGTTGGCAAGCGAAAGCCGAGTTCCTTGCTGGTTGTTTCTGCTGCTGCTGGTGTGCTGTGTGGCGACGATGGGCACTTATGACCGCGGTGGTCCGACCGATTTTTGCACAATAGTTCCCTGATCCCAAGGAACCAAAAGTATCGATTTTGAAGCCAGCAGGTACTGTGATGCTGCCTGGAATCTCCTTGTAAAGGTCTAGCCTGATGTTATCCGGGTTTTCGAACATTTCATTCGCTTTGAAATATTCATTCTCGATCTCCTTGGAAACCTCGACGAACGCCCAATCCATAAGGTTGTTCCTAAGCACTAACGCGCCCGACGTAACCAGGACCTTGCCAAGGATGATCGGCATCTTCTCGACTAAGTTCTGCTGTCGTTCTAGATCCGCGATTATAAGCCGAATCTTTTCCAACATTTGTTGAAGGCCTGCTTTCACCTCGCCCTTTATCTCCTGCTGCTCCACCTTTGTCATCATTGGCGCCTCTTGCCCCGCATGTTGAGAATCACTCTTTAAATGTCTTCGAGCGTTTCATCTTTGTCCATGACTGGTAGATAATGAATGTAGATGGGCTGGGATAGAGGCCGGTCGAAAGTCGCTCCATGTCGATCCAGATCATTGAGGAATGGTTGACCATACTTTTCCGACACAGATGGACGGATCACATGGTAGTTTGTCAAGAAACCCCTATGCACGATTCCATCATGTCTGAGTTCCATCCAACCACCAAGGGTACCAGCGTTGAATGTTAATTTGAGACCAATAGGAAGCCGACTCAGCCTAAATCTCGGACCATCGGGATGCCCAAGAATCTCCCACCGCCAGTCAGTGGCGCTGGGGACATGGTAGCAGCAGAATGGTGCAAGTTCACTCAAAGGCCACAGACTTTAGGGGTAACTATTGGGAAGGCCGTTGGCCATGGAAGGCAAGAATGAACCGATTTTCCGGCCCGGTTGGCAAGTGGATTGGGACGCGTCTAAATTTTTCTCCAAAGTCAACGGTATACTTGCCAATGTCGAGGCCATAGTGATGCAATGTGTCGGAAGTGTGAATACCGACCCGGAGGAGATGTGCCACACTTGTAGCAAGGGGTCTGGCCCCTTCGCTTTCTGCGTGACGGTGGACGGGTTAGAGGAGTGTGCTAATTGTCACTGAGAGAAGGAAGAGCACCGGTGTTCGTTCAACACGAACTCTTTGTGAGGGAAACCAGGGATGACTGTAACCAGGATAAGATTATTGGACTGAGTGCCCATTGCACTATATTATTATTAGTTCAGTTCCCAACCCACGAATCAGTTTTGTCCTGCTTGTAAGTTCCTGATTTCTTTTCATTTTCATCATGAGTAATCTCCTTTGGGAATTTAGAAGAAACCTTGTAAGATGAAAAAAGCAGACTGCCAGGACTGGAGACCGAAGCCTAGATGACATTCCCGCCTGGTTACGTGATCAGGTACCTACTTTGTTATGTGACCTTTGAGACATAAGCAGACAAGACCAAGTCGGGAAATAGAGATATAGCGAGGGAAGGTATAACCGAGTAGCCACGTCAGCTATTCAGGGGGCGTGCAGGCTATCACCCTACCCTTTAATGAACGAACTTGAGTACTGATATGGATAGAAACTGGCACTGGGAGGCTTACACGGAGATTGGGAGCGCAGAAAATCTTCCACCGCTGGCTCACGGCGCGGCCCTGACCCCCGCGGGACCTTGGGCCGCTGTCATGAAGCGGTACCAGTTTAAGGTCGCCGTTCAGGGCCAACGCTTCAAGAGTACGCTCCTTAAGGAGTTGGCCGACAAACCCGCGCGAAATGAGCCGACACTCCGGGCTCACTTCGCAGTTAAATGAACGCCCACTGGCTTCATGGATGAAATCAACGACAGTAAGGCGCGGGTGGAGGGGGGGAGCATTCAGATTGTGGGATCTAGGCAGTTAGTCCCTTGCTTTTGCTGTGAGTCTCACCTTGGTGTATTTGCAATTTGCATCCGAGATGCCACCGGCAAATGTGGCAACTGCCAGTGGCTCGAGCGACCCTGCTCGCTGGATCCGGATGCCCAGCCAGTAGTGAAAAAGGTCAAGCGAAAGGCCAGAAGCCAAGAGGAACTTACTAGTGCCCGGGACGAGATGCTAAGCCTCTTTGCCGAACATGGGACTTTAAGAGAGCGTTGTCGACAACTGAAGGCATCAATCCGAGAGATCAACGGGAAGATCTCGGTCCTACAGGAACAAAAGCTGATCACCGGTATAGCCATGCCATGCGTGCCCAGCGCTATCTCGAGGTCTCTGACAGACCCGATGCACAAGAAATCGACCTTGTTGATTGCCGGCAAACAGTACGGGCTTTTGAGGTTGAATACTGTATGACAGCAAGGTTGCTCTGATGGAAGGCATGTTGGACCGGTGGGAGGCATTTTCTAAGGTTTTCCCCTGAGTTTTTAATGCTTCGTTATCTCCAAATGGCTATCTTCAATTATTGCAAGATCCCTCGGCCTCACTACTTACCTCAAATTATTCTTTACATGCAGCCCCCTCTGATCTATGTAGGTGCGGGATCATGATATTTAAGAGGGTTGCATACTACACTATCTCTGTAGAGGTAGTGGTGAATCTAACACATTGAGCATGGAAATGGCATTTTTTTTAAATAGCGTACCACTTGCTTGATTCTGTTATTGGTAATGCGGTTGGTGGTGGCCCTATACCTGACTATCATCAACCCGTCACCTATCCATCATCCATTATCCCCCATCCACCATCCACCATCCACCATCCATGATCTAATCTCCATCAACAAACCTCTAAAAATGCTTACCTTGTTATCGCGCCGCGCGCAACAGCGGAAGGAGGCACACCGCCAGGCTCGTGGAGAGGCTATCGCCGGCGTGACACAAGTACACAAGCTCCTCAAGTTTAGTAAATGGCATATCCTTCCAACGCAGCACAACATACTTGGCGTCAAGTGTAAGAGTTTCCCAATCAACCAGGATAGTGACGATCAATCACCCTCAGCACCCAGCGACCGTGCATTCTTTCTCCCGAGAACGGTTCCTCCACTTGACCTTACAAGCCCCACGCATGAGCGACAAGCGAGCTACCTTTCCCGATGCTGGGGAGAGGATAAACAGGCAAACAGGTCTACCACTTTGCGATCTCAAACATGTAACTTATGGAGCCGCCTCGGGAGGATGTTTGTGGACTTTCCACGACGGGAAGAGCCTCCTCGGGGAGATGGGTACCAGCGTTCGCTCAGGCAAATCTCCCAGTGGCTCCCAAGGTAAGATATTGAAAGACTGAACATGCGATAATGGGCTAATATATCTGGGTATACTTTTAAAGGGACGGGATTCCTGAAGATTTGATCGCGGAAAAGTTTCATCCTGAAGTCCTATCATCAAAAGACTGCTCCCCAATTTCGGCGTATGTGGCACCAAAACAGTTAACCCCTGCAACCAACACAGCTCCTCATGTCCTCGTCATAATAAGCCTTGAAGAGGAGCCCTCGGATGATCTTTTGCGGGTGGAGTTGTTGACTATTACATCGATCATGATAACGCGATTCGAGGGGGGCCAGTTCCCTGAGTGTATTACTATTCCGGTAAGTGTGTGATCATTGGAATATACATGTTGCTAGAGCTAATCATCGAGTATTCTCTATAGGTACTTGCAATGTCCGTTTTTGGGCACATGAAACTTCGATTCCTGGAGGGGTCATATGCTCAACAACGCCTGGTGATTAGGAAGATTAAATTCTTTGATTTCTCGACTATTGAGCAGGCCAACGATAACATGAACACTGTTCTTGGTATTATGGCTTCTCATCGAGCGGGAGATCCAACGGACCCGACAGTCATAGCCCAAGTCCGTACCATAATTATAATTACACCGCGAAAACTGCTAACCAATGACTAGGAGCCCGAATTGAGCCACAAGAAAGATATCTGGAAGATTTCTTCCATTCGAAACACTTTCAGGAAATTTAATCCGTCATCTGGAGAGGCCAGAACTAGACTTCCTATCCGTGAACGCCCAGGAGCGACTCGCGGGTCTATCCCGAAGTTTGATTAGTATTCTCTACGAAGACAGGACAAAGTGCTATCTGCTGATCTCAAGTGCCCCCAAAGTGCTCCATCATGGAGCATTTCGGGTGCTCTGACACTGTGGGAGGTTAGACGTGTGGAGCAGTTCAGGTGCAGTGGACATTTCCCCTCAACATCTTAAGGATAAGTCCAAGAACCCCAAAGCGTCCACATTCTCCCGAGAAGTCAGACGGAGAAAGAATTGATGCAGTGGCCCATCTTGCGGAAACTTTGTCGGTCCGAGGTACGGCTTCTTCGTCCGTGTATAGATCTCATCAGTGACGAAGGGGCGCACTGCCTCTCGTAAGATGTATTTCTCAGTTGCAGATCCATCTTCTAATGAGCATTTGATCTTCAGGCTAGGCGGTAGACCATTTACGTACTCGGTCAGATGGTGATCTAGGAACGGAGGTCTAGTCTCAATGTGGTGGACCATGTCGATATTATCACCAAGATACCGAAGTAACAAGTTGGAGAAGAAGCCCTTAGTAAAAACATACTCTGAAGTATGAAGAGGGTGCCAACGGTTCATTATAGCCTCACGAACCTGTCCGTCCAGGCTTTCTACCTGCGCCGTCTCGGGCAACGTAGTGGCATATACGTCTGTCCATTCGGCGAAAGGCAAGCGACCGACTGATGATAGCACTGTTAGGACTGAAATGCGGTTGAGCATTCTCTGCGTAGACGCGGGGGCTCTCTTTATATTCAAAAACCCGGCCGCTGTTGCAATTGTCGTACTCAGCTTTTGTGCTAGTTCTGCGAGCGCTGTCTCAGATAGTGACTCGGGCCATGAGGGGTCGCTTTCAAGCATGAAATCGTGCCTTAATTCTGCATATCCTCCAAAATGCTCATCGGAACCCTCTCCTATTTGCATAAATCATTAGAATCGCGATGATGATGATAGGTGTGGAAGTGAGAATATGAATCTGTTAGAATGACTTTCATTCCGTGGGCCTTGGCAACCTCGGCCATGGTGAGTCTCCCAATGCCATTTGTATCCGGCAGGGGAGTTTAACTATGCCAGATTGTATCTTCAAACTTGGAAACAATGATATCCTCGGTTATAGGTACCGGATGGAAGTCAACACCTAGCCATTCGGCTGTGCGCTGTGCAATATCTGCTGGCGATTAGTACCCGAAGCACGAGAGATGCAAGGAATGAGGACGATCATACCGGACTCATCTGCTCCGCTATCTTTGTCAAACTGTACCGTGAAGCTTGATTCGCGACAGAAGATGGCTATCATCATTTCCCAGTCGAGCACCCTCTTCCTTGACCAGGTGAGCGACCATGCCAGCCACTGCAGAGGAATCAATTCCGCCACTGAGATAAATTCCCAATGGTACATCGGCACGAAGACGAATCTTAATGGCTTCCATAAGGCGGTCCCGTACATTATCGATTATCTCTGCTTCCGATCGAGTCTCGGGGGTTCTCTAGAGTCACTGCTTAGAGGCCATGAGCTCACAAGATAGGCGATCATAGCTCCTCACTCACCTTGTCTGGGTACTCAGCATCCCAGTAAACCGCATCCTGAATGGGTTTAAAACCCCTGCTGATAATATAATGCCCAGGAGAAATCTGCTCATGATTAGAAAGGCCAATAAATCTGATGAACGGCCACAAACCGAATAGACCCCCTTGAACATTGCCCCAGAGCCAAATATCCAGCCGCACTCCCTGAGACTTTGAATATCCCACTCGGGTTTCCACCCAAATGAGAGGAAGCACTTCATCTCAGTCGCGACGAGAAGCCGACCGTCGACGATGGTGTAATAAAGCGACTTGACTCCAAACCGATCTCGCGCAGCAATATATACCTTTCTACGGGCATCCCACAAGATGAGGGCAAATTCACCTCGCAGATGCGATAGGAAGGATAGACCGTAGTGTCGATAAAGAGCCAGTATAACCTCGCAGTCGCTTAGGCTTTGGAAATCGTACTCGGCACCTAGCAGGTTTCGATAATATTCATCGTCGTACATTTCACCATTCACGACTGCGTGTACGTCATCAACAATGTCGTGAAAGGGTTGATTACCTCGTGGACTCAGGTCAACGATGGAGAGTCGGATATGCCCGAGATCTGAACAGGGTCACTATTACAAGTACTCTGCGGATGAGTAAAGCACTTACGAACGTTGCCATCCTCGCTATCCCATTGACCACGCGCATCGGGTCCACGGTGCTGAATGGTATCTAGACTCTTGCTGAGCTGTTCATCTAGAGATGACAGAGGTTGTTCCTTTGATGGTGCGGGGGAGCGTTCAAGTGAAAGGACGGCACTAATTCCACACATGGCGGTTGTTGTTTTCCTAGGCTGTGCACAGTGAGATAGTCCAAACGTGATCTGGGCAATTTTCTCCACGAGCTGATTTTTCCAGCCTTAAATGATAAAGAGCCACGGGTTAGACGACTACCTTTTCTCTTCAGTGGCTCCATGTAGATCCCAAGTGAGCGGGGATTAACATTAGTTGTACCAGGGCGGTCCAATAATGTCATCGCAACGTGCAGCTGGGCCCAAGCGATGACTACATTAGTACCACCCCAGTCGGCGCATTTCTTAATAGGTGGAATCCCGACGTTCAAGCGTTCAAAATACTACCCTGGAGATCGTTTGCTATCATTGGTTTATATTATCAACAAGGACTCAGGGGTGAATGCCGCGCCAAGAAATAGAACCCCAATTTTGAGCCTAGTCTTCCTGTAGAAGTGACATCTCAAGAACTTTTCCTATTTTTTTAAAGAATAGGAGAAAGAAATGACCAGAGATAACACAATATGTTGAATCGGAGAGCGGCAAGAAAGAGGAAGAAGATCTACATACGAATAGGCTTCAATAGTCCGCAAAGACACTAGTTCCGATTAGGACATGGATTGGAACGACGCAATTCTATACATAAGAAATTATTCTTCCGCAAGAAACCGAGGAAGTTGTCATTGGCCTATTATCAACACTGTAATTGACCTCTTGCTGATCTACCGAGGAAATTTGACGAAAATTGGGCCGTATCCGGGACATAAAACTTGCTGATTTACCAGGAAAGCAAAAAGATTTTATTCAAAATTTAGACATTATAGAGAGCTACACATATCAAAAGAAATGTGGGCATAAAACCATAAGTGGGGGAATTAGGAACCAAAAAAAGGTACCCTTAAATGAAGAATTTCAATCAGGAGCAGTTGGCTGTCTTTGTCGCAGTCACGGTATGAGTCGAAGTCGTGCTTACAACCTTGGTGGAAGTAGAACTAGCACGCTCTGTGATTGTGACCGACGGACTATTGGTCACCGTGGATGTCTTGATCACGGTGCTTGTAGTTGCGGGAAGAGTGGTAGTGCTCTCAATGGTGGTCGTCTTAGTGGTGGTCTTGGTGGAGGCAGGGAGCGAAAGGGTGCTCTTAACGGTTGTCGTCTTGACGCTCGTGATTGCCGCAGTTTCACCAGGAGCAGTCACTGTTGAGACCTTCTCCACTGCGCTTGTGACGGTGCTGGTGACAGTGGATGCCTTCAGAGTGGTGGTCTTACCCACCGAAGTTGTCTCGACAGTGGTGATGATTGAAGTGACGACTGGGATTGTGGTACTCGAAACCATGGTAGCCAGAGATGTCACAGTTTCTATAATCGTGGAGGCCTTAATCGACGTCGTCATTGTGGTGATTGAAGTAATATAATCCGTTACGGCTGGTAGTGTCGTGGTTGAAGTCTTTGTGACGATATCGACATCGGTGACATAGACAGTCACTACATCAGTCACATCCCGAGGGAGAAGATCACGCTTGATCTTCTTTGTGGCAGCGTCGCAGCCTAGCGTTGTTGTCACAGTCTTGGTGGTTGTCTTTGTGGAAGTGGAAGTAAAAGTTGAAGTTGTTGCCTTCGTACTAATGGTCGTTGTGCCTCCAGTTCCGACGGTCACATATGTAGTGGAAGTTGTTTTTCCAGCCTTGGCGCTCGTAGTTTTCACACTTGTGACCGTCGCAGTATCTGTAATGATCTTAGTGGAAGCCTCAGCAGTGATTGTCGATGTTGTGGTCAGTGTGCTCTTCACTGTTGTCGTGGTGGCTTTTCCAGTGACAGTCACAGTCTCGGTGGTTTTGGACTTATCAGTCGTGGTAAATGTCTTCGCATCGGGTGTAACTGTTGAGCCTACGTCGACTGTCACGACTGAGGTCATTGTGGATGTTTTGGTCGGCTCGCTCACAGTCTCTGTGGTAGTGATAGTTGATTTTGCCGTCGTGGTCGTTGAAACAACATCCGGGGTAATTGTCAGGGTGAAGGTGGACATGAAAATCGAAGTCTGACCAGTCGGTGTGACTGTGGATAGAACATCTGAAGTGGTTGTGGCCATAACGTCGATTGTGCTAGTAACAGTCTCTGTTGAAACAAGGCTTGTTAAAGATGAAGTGACTGTAGAGGTGGCAGTAATCGACGTGGTGGTCGATGTACATGTCGCCGAGATGAAAGTGGGAGTATCTATAGAGTCCCAGTAAGTCATATCAATCCAGTCTGTGGAATCCATGACGCTTTCCAGGGAGTACGATGAATATATATTACTGCTATGACTGGGAATAAAACACCATCTAAGAATATTTATAATTATCCTCATTTCTCTAACATCGGTATCTGAAACCTGGAGTCTTCCAGTCCGTCACATCCTCATAATCATCAGATACCAGCCGAACTTGATTCGCCATGTCGCCCACATTTTGGGAATTGTTATCTCCGTCCAGCAGCTTCCCACCCCCAATTGCGCCCGCATTCCCAGCGCTTCCTTGGAATCCTTCCAGGCGTACACGTTTGGCGTTCATCCATTGCAGGTAGAATCGCAGACATAATGCTAGCACGATCGTAAGAGCGTAGCAAATCATGATAGTGCGGAAGGCTGTTCCATATGTGGGTGCCTCGCTAGTAAGGAAGAACTGAGGGCCCGAAATATTTCCAGCGCAATATGCCATGAAAAGCAGAGCCGTCACTGTCATTTTCTTAGTAACCCCACGGTAATTGGCCTGCACGAGCGACATGGCAAGAGGCATTGCTGCGGACCCAGTGGAAAGCAGGAAATAACCGAAGAGTTGAACGCCCAGAACAACATGAGCACGGGAATAAATAATTGCACTGCCGATAACGCAGGGGAGGACAACAGCTATGATTAGCAGGCAGTTGAGTTGCCGGAATCGACCCGCAAGCCAGCCCGTGCCAATAATGGTAGCAACTGTAATCAGCGAATATGGAATATTGATCAGTGTAGATTGAAGGCTGGTGAAACCGAAAGACACGATGACAAGGTTGGCAAAGTTCTGGGTGCCTCCATTTGGTATCTGAGTCAAGAGCTCCAGACCAAAGATGAGCCACGTTTTCGGGTCCAGAAGGCATTCGACAACCTGATCCCACTTCCAGCCCGTCTCTTCTGTGATTCCTGTTCCCGCAACAAGCACTCTGTTGGTTGCCAGCTTCCGTTCTTCTTCGGTAAGGAATTTGGCTTTTGAAATTGAGTCTGGGAGTAGGATCCACACCATGAAGCCCCATAGGAATGTCAACAGGCCGAGGACAATGAACATCCATCTCCAGGGGCCAATGCTATCATTGATATGGCCCAGTCCGTAAGCGAGAAGACTTGAGACTATGCCACCCATGCTCTGAATGGACCGAGTCAGGATATCTAGGTCAACAATATGGTTCAAGGGTACATACATTTCCAGCAAACCATATCCCTGTTCTGGTAGGGATCTCATCACGGGTGTACCATGTGGACGTTATAAACATGAAGGCGGGTGTAGTTGTCGCTTCGGCAACGCCTAGCAAAAATCGGACTGTGATGAGGCCCCCAAAGTTGCTGCATGCTGCGGTCAGAGCCACGACTACTCCCCAAAGAAGAGTGTTGGCTGTCAAATATTTGCCAATAGGCAGGCGGGCAATCAAGAAAGTCGTCGGATAAGACCAGCCCAAATAACCAAAGTAGAAGACGGAAGAAACCCAGCTATATTGCTGGCCAACCAATCCCTAAAACGATCAGTATGACTGCTTGTGATTCATCTCCAGGAGGCCTACCGTATCATCCTTAAGTCCAAACACGGACGCGCTGGATAAGATCGTTTTATCCATGAAGTTCAACATATAGGTAATGAACATGAGTGGAACTAATCGTCTGTCAATCTTTCGTAAGACGCGTTTTGCCGTGTTGTCATCCGTCGTGTGTTCCACGACGGGACTTGTGCTTGATTCCGCCATGCTTGCCTTCGGGAATTGGCTAGTCAATAGCGAAGGATCTCTGTATTTTGCCTGGATGAGTTCAAAACAGAGATATCCCTTGCTTCTTATTCACGTGTGGACCTTCTTATTCTTATCTTCTCTCACATTCCCATTGGCTCCAGCCCCGCACCACTGAAGTGTTATCGGCAAATTTGGAAATTTCCCATGCCGATCCTTGGATACGGTCTGCTGTACTGAGGTCTAGTCTTGGATAGCTACTGAAAACTCATTCAATATATTCATATGAGCTAACCTAAGGTTAGAAATTCTTTCCGGTGTCGGATATTTCCGACGTGTGCACCTCAACGCACATTCCCCTCAAAGAAACTAGAAGTTGTTCACCATTCTTTGGAGCTAAAACTTGAAAGCCGCAACTCATTTGTTGTATTCCCTGTTTGAAATGTACCTTGGCACGATTTTTTTTGAATGGTGATTCATAATCTCGAAGAAACACACGCAACATGAATGGTCTCTCCATCAGTCCCTTTATAGCGAATCTCCCCAAAGTTGAGCTTCACATTCACATTGAAGGAACTCTCACGCCCTCACTACGCTGGGAGTTAGCACACCGTAACAAAATCGCTCTTGAGTATGCCACGTTTGAAGATCTCAAGGCATCATACGCCGTCACATTCAATCATCGCCCCGAGCTCAATAGACGCCAACCTGGGATCCCAACATTTCTGGAGGCCTATTTGCCGGATGCGAAGCTTTACGCACCGAAAAAGACTTCTACGACCTCGCCATGGCTTACCTTAGTCGTTGCGCTACGATGAACGTGCTCTATGCGGAGCCCTTCTTCGATATTCAGGCGCATACTCGTCGCGGAGTTTCGTCCGCCGCGGTGCTTGATGGATATCTACGGGCACAACATGACGCCGCGGCAAACCTTGGTGTGCACTCACGATGGATCATGTGCTTCTTGCGCGACGAGCCCGTGGAGGAAGGATTGAAGGCCTATGCTGAAGCGAGGCCCTGGGCAGCGGGGGCTGTCGAGGGTGGTAAGGGTTTATTCCACGCCGTTGGGTTAGCCAGTAATGCATATGAGAGGCCGCCGGTGGTTTTTGAGAAAGGATTCGCCCTCGCTCGTGCAGATGGCCTGCATGTCACCATGCACTATGATTTTGGACAAAAGGATACACACTCTCACATGGCCGAGGCGATATTCCATGTATGCGATGGCCATGGAGCAGAGCGGATCGATCACGGGCTTGATGCCGAAGATAAAGAGGAGCTGTGGAAAGGTCTTTTGGATAGAAACATTGGCCTAACTCTATGTCCACATGCATATCACCGCAGAACCGCAACCGAGATTTTATTCCCCAAAATTCGAAGGTTGCTGGAAAGAGGCGTAAAGTTTTGCATAAATAGCGATGATCCTTCACTCATGCATGACGTTTGGATTGATGGCAACATGCAAAAGGTATATACATATGGCGGATTCAGTCAGAGTCAGATGATCCAATTGGTGAGAAACGCCGTGGACATGTGTTGGGCCGAGGACCATATCAAGCAGGCCATATATAAAAAGCTAGATAGGACAGATACATAACTCTGTGTCTCATTTTATTTCAGTAAAAAAGCTGTACAATATTACCAGCTCCATGGTTTATGGAGACCTTCCAAGGTTCAGCTTTGATCTCCTAAGGTTTGCGATAAGTGCTGCCGGCTACCTGTTAGGCATCTATAACGCTTTCCCATATACGTTGTAGCTTTCTTAGGTATTACTCTCATTAGCCAGTACCTTAGTACAAGATAGTGTGCTTACGCCTACCTAAGTACACTGTCAAGCTATTATATGAGAAGGATGTCAATATACCCTGACAAAAAAAATCAACTTCTCTCTCCTTCTTTCATCTCATCTAACCGTTGAGCAAGCACCTGACAAGGCCAGTCACCATCCCCGTTCAATATTTCAACCCGATTAAACCCTTGAGACTCATAGTACTGGATCAATTTGCCGTCACCACCTGCATAGCAATCTACCCGTAGCAATGAGACTCCATCCTCCCTGGCAAGATCACGCGCATGATTCAAAAGGCGTTTGCCAATCTGCTTGCCAGCACATTCTCGATCGGTGACCAATAATCGCACGTAAAGCTCAGGCTCAGAGACAGGTGTCACATAAGGCGACCTCTCTCCAATGGCAAGCGCACCTACGATGACCCCCGAAGCTTCTCCGTTCATAGCTTGGGAGAGTTGGGTTTGGCCCCGAATGGACGTGTCTTTAGGGACCTTGACAGCGAGCCAAATACCATGACCGCTTGTTGCAAACTCTCTGAGTTGTTCCTCGCGTCGAGAATTCTCAGAAAACGGTTTTGTCCCCCATTGCCCAGTCCTGCCATGCGATACCAGCCATTTGACTGCGGTATCTAGGAGGCCGAGGACTGACGGAACGGCGTCTATTGTTCCCCGAACTATATTTAAGTCGTAGACTTCATTTCCAATCGTGCTTTGAAATGTTTTAGTAGACATTTGTGAGAGGCCTTTCGCTTTGCTCTTCATTTGATATTGTCTCCTCCTGATCCACCTCTTCTTGGGTAGGTTGGCGCTTCGAACAAGAGCACTTACTTTGATGCCATTGATCCAAGCAGTTTCGGTTTGAAGAGATATTTTGTCAAGTAATAGACAGATTCAAATTTTTTTGCGATCTTGGGAAAATTGCCACGTGAGATGAAGGTTGCAACATCCAGGAAAGAGAGATGGGCATCCATGATGACGACGTAAATGACATCCCCACCAGGGGTGCAACGGAGGCTTGGCATCACGTAATGGCACAGTGTAACTATACAAACTCGAAGTAAGAAAGCACAAGAATGTGGAGATATAACTGATTTTGAAAACTACTGTAAACTTTGCTGTTCCTGGCTTGTGTTCAAAAGCAGGATAATATGGGCCTGGAGTTAAAATATCAATTCACTATTGACATACCCCATACGGAATACAACAGGCAGATGAAGAGTGAATCCTCACATGTATTTGCGTTACTGTGTGTACGAAGCCGCTGACCCCTGTCGCCAAGACGAACCCCGATTGGTCAAAGCAGGACATCTCTACTGAAATCAGGATGATTGTTGTTCCTGGATTCCGATTGGTCAGGCCCAACTTCTTTTAACGCCAGTGGAAATTAGCTTGGAGATACTCCGGTGTTCCCATGCTCCCATCCCTCTTTAGATGGAGGTGATCTCCGATGGGTCTGAATAGCCGAACTGGTGGAGTCCTTCATATTCATTGGGCATGACGCAGTCCATCAACACCTGATAAGGGAACATGGACGGTGGAATACGCTCATCGAAGACCAGATTGGAATAGTCGGGCATAGGTATCATATCCATCTCATCAAAATAATTGAAATTATTGCCATTGCCATTGCCAGCTTCCCAGTTCGTGGGTTCACGCTGAGTGGTGGGCGAGTTCACGTCGCCCTGTATTGATGAAAGAGCGTGCTGTGCTGCGGCTGGCAAAGTGTTTTGCTTGTCCAAGTTAGAGGACCCGTTTTGCTGGGAGGAGGCGACGAAGGAGACGTGCGAATGGACGATAGGCGACTGCACGTCCTCAAAGCTGTCATCGCATGATTTCTCCACGTCCTGTTGCCATAGCCTCTGCCGCATTACTTCGGTATTCTCCTCGAAACGCTGACCAATGAAGTCGTCTAGGGCACCAAGGCGGGCAAGAAGGTCATGAATGAGAGGGTGGCCGTTGGGTTTGGGCTCTAAATGTTCGCCAGGCCACCCTTCGCCTTCAGTTATGCAATGGTAGAGTTCTTGGAGGGCGTGAACTAGCCAGACTTGTTGTTGTTCGAGCTTCTCGGCATATCTGAGAGCCACGGCAGTGGTTAGTCTTATATCTTGATAGGTAATGTGTTTCAAGGGGCTAGCTCACCCTTGAGGGTACGCTTTCTCGTTGGCCTTCTTTCGCCCCCCAAATACGCAAATGGCATTGTCCGATCGGCAGCGTGAGCATGGCTTAGCTATATCACACTTATCATGTTAGTTACATCAATAATAGTGCTTTATCTGATGTCTTGTGTGACATACCTTAGACTTCTTCAGCCGGCAGCGATCGCAGGCTGTGCACACGCGCTTGCGGACATTTTCCAATTGCGAGTCATCAGATGACGATCTTGATATACGCTCTACCATAGCTTGCACGTATGACAGTGAGAAGATGTGGTAGTATAGGAGACAAGTATACAATTAGTTTGCCTGGAAAAGGAACGATACCGAAGGAAAATATACGGTTGAGGTAGCGTTCCTACTCTCAAGTTATACTCCCAGGTCTGGGCAAAGCTGGTTTGATGGTACCCATTCAACGATCTAACCAGAAGGCGAGCGATTGACTTTGCGCGGGAAAAGGCAGGGGGCTACAGGTTCCACGGGCTCGAAAGAGGTCACCAATAATTCGGTGGAGAGGGGTGGCGGAGGACGCTTTGAGTGTTTTTCTTTTCTGTATACTAAAGCTTTGTACTACAATGCACATCGACTGCCTCTGTGCATAGCGCATGATACATAAGGTCGAGATCGATTCATAAACGGTCTATGCAGGCTCCACTCCTGACCATCCCCGGCCCGGGTTTGAGGGGTTTTGTAGTTCGGAATTTTGCTCAGTATGTGCATAGATTGGTCTATTAGTGGGTCAGTTGCGGAATTTAAACACTAGGGTCTTACGTCAATTCCACTAGCCTAAGGAACATAGCTTCTGTTGGTTTTAGAAGACATTTCTGACTGCTAGGTGGTATCTGAGGCTAATGCCGCTGGACTCTAGTTGATACTAAAAAAGAGTGGCAATAAATGAATCTCGCAAATATTGGTTGTTTCAATGAAAGACACACTAGGACTTTCCGTGAAGGGGCGAAACGAGAAAGAAAAACGGCTCAAACCCACTAATATCTCCATGGGAATACAAGCAAGAAATACAAGTGGCGCATAACTAATGGATCGGATAATTGGAAAATGTCATACTCCGGGTAGATCCGGATCAGAACTTAAGCATCGGGCAGGGACACTTATGTTCAATTCAAGAGTCACAATTATCCAATATGATGTTTATGCATTTGACCCACATCTCTCCGCAGTCAATTGGCTCACAGGCCGTGTATCCGAGCTGCTCAATTTATGAAACGATTATTTCAAGATTATGCAAAATACGCCATGATATCGACTCCGCCACTTTACACATCGTCGAAATCCATGGATTTCTTATCGCTAGGTACTGTACCTATATAGGAGCGCGTCCAGTCATGAAATTCAAATTTTAGCTCGTTGCCAAACATTCTTTTACCTTTTTCTCTTTTTTTTTGAGATATAGTTCAACCCTCTCCTCTCCCTCAAGTTTCTTTTGTTGATTTTTGAAATATATCTTCCATTGGCTTAGCTTCGAACCAGCCTGGTTCAAACAAGCATGGAAGAGAAAACCATATCCGACTCGGTTGAGAAAGCGACCTACGTTCGCGAAGCCGAAAGCCATGAAACCCTGTCCGATGCTCTTCGTAGCGCCGAATTTCCTCCAAAACAGGCCGCCAACTGGGGCCCTGCCGGGGAAGTCATGACTATGCAGGAACGAGATCTCGCCGCAGGCTACAGCAAGCGTGAACTCGGCGTCACCTGGCAAAACTTGACCGTCGACGTCCTTTCAGCAGAAGCCTCCGTCAATGAGAACTTCTTCTCCCAATTCAACCTGTACCAGCTGGCGCGTGACTTCAGACAGAAACCCTCGGTTCGGTCCATTCTACAGAATAGCCATGGCTGTGTGAAGCCAGGTGAAATGCTGCTCGTGCTGGGACGACCGGGCTCTGGCTGTACGACCTTGTTGAACGTCCTCTCGAACCGGAGGGCAGGCTGTCGTTCAGTCACGGGCGATGTCAAATTCGGTACAATGACACCCGAGGAAGCTGTTCAGTACAAAAGTCAGATTGTGATGAATAGCGAGGAGGAGATATTTTTCCCTACGCTCACCGTCGGACAAACTATGGATTTCGCCACACGCCTAAAGACTCCCTTTCATCGCCCTGAAGGGGCTACTCCGGCAGACTGGGCAACTGATTTCAAGCGGTTCCTGATGGAATCGATGAAAATCTCGCACACGGAAGACACCAAGGTCGGAAATGAGTTTGTGCGCGGTGTGTCCGGCGGAGAGCGAAAGCGTGTTTCGATTATCGAGTGTATGGCGACAAGGGGATCAGTGTTTTGTTGGGATAACAGCACTCGAGGCCTGGATGCATCTACTGCACTCGAGTGGGCGAAGGCTTTGCGCGCGATGACCGATATTTTGGGTCTCACCACCATCGTGACACTTTACCAAGCGGGAAATGGTATCTACGATCTTTTCGACAAAGTCCTCGTGTTAGATGAGGGAAAACAGATTTACTACGGTCCTGCTTCCTCGGCGAGACCTTTTATGGAGGAACGAGGCTTTGGATTGACTGATGGTGCCAATGTGGCTGATTATCTGACTGGCGTCACGGTGCCGACTGAGCGGAGGATTCTCCCTGGTTATGAGGGCACATTCCCTACAAACGCAGATGAGCTCCTCGGCATATACCAGAAGTCTGATATCTACCAAAATTCCACGACTGAATATGACTATCCATCCACACCGCTGGCCCAGGAACGGACAAGTGCGTTCCAAGACTCGGTAGCATTTGAGAAGAACACCTCACTGCCCAAAGGCAGTCCCTTGACCACCGCCTTCCCCCACCAGCTCAAGACATGTATCGTCCGCCAATACCAAATTATCTGGGGCGAAAAATCCACCTTCCTCATTCGACAGTTCGTGTCCCTCGCTATGGCTTTGATTGTCGGATCCTGCTTCTACAACTCACCAGATACATCGGCCGGTATTTTCACCAAAGGTGGTGCGGTCTTCTTTTCGCAGGTTTACCAGGTCACCATGGCGATGGCCGAAGTCACCGGCTCCTTCAAAGGGCGGCCAATTTTGACCAAACACAAATCCTTCGGCTACTATCACCCAGCAGCATACGCTATAGCAATCCTAACTGCAGAGTTACCAGTGGTTTTGTTTCAATGTACCATTTTTTCAGTTGTTCTCTACTGGATGGTAGGCCTGAAGGCAACTGCTGCTGCATTCTTTACCTTTTGGATCATCCTTATTGCTATAACCTTGGTAAGTTCAGCTGAGTCCTCTTGTGCCTATATGACCTGTCAAGGAAAGCGGTTTTCGTATATTTGATTCACTACTGACCGAATATCTCAGTGTGTGAACGCACTATTCCGATCAATTGGTGCTGCCTGCAGCAATCTGGAAGTAGCATCCAAGGTGTCTGGCGTTGTTATGAAGGGCTTGGTCATGTATACGGGCTATATGATCCCCAAACCTGACATGAAACACTGGTTCGTTGAACTGTACTATGCGAATCCATTGGCCTATGCTTTTCAAGCAGGACTTACCAATGAGTTCCACGATACCAATATGCCATGTGTTGGTAATAGTCTGATTCCCCACGGTGCTGGCTACAATGACTCCACCTACCAATCTTGTGCCGGTGTATCGGGAGCAGAAAAGGGTGCCACCTATGTGAACGGAGACAACTACCTTGCAGCTCTTCACTACAAGCACTCCCAGCTCTGGCGCAACTTTGGAGTTGTATGGGGGTGGTGGGCCTTCTTTGTCAGCATTACGATTATATCAACATGTATGTGGAAGGCTGGAGGAGCAGGCAGCAGCTCGCTTCTGATTCCACGAGAGAAGGTGAAGCATTTCCAAGGCGCCAAAGACGAGGAAGCCATGTCGTCCATGTCGTCTGATACAAAGGAGCGCCAAGTCAACAATCCCATACCCGCTGATGATGCTCAGAACCAAACCAGCCTTATGCAAAATACCTCGGTGTTTACATGGAAAAATCTTGTATATACCGTCAAGACACCTTCAGGGGACCGTGTTCTTTTGGATAATATCTACGGATGGGGTCAAACCCGGAATGCTTGGCGCTTTGATGGGATCGTCTGGAGCTGGCAAAACAACTTTGTTGGATGTCTTAGCGCAGAGAAAGACAGAAGGAACAATTCAAGGCACTGTCCTGGTTGACGGCCGCGAGCTCCCTATGTCCTTCCAGAGAATGGCAGGATACTGCGAACAACTTGATGTCCACGAAGGTTTCGCCACTGTGAGAGAAGCGCTTGAATTTTCAGCTCTTCTTCGCCAACCTGAGCATGTCCCGAAGGAAGAAAAGATAGCCTATGTGGACACTATCATTGACCTGTTGGAGCTCCACGATCTTGCAGACACATTGATTGGGACTGTTGGCGAGGGGCTTAGCGTTGAACAACGGAAGCGCGTTACTATAGGTGTTGAGCTTGTGTCTAAGCCTAGTATTCTCATCTTCTTAGATGAGCCTACATCAGGCCTTGACGGTCAATCCGCTTATAATACGGTCAGATTTTTGCGTCGTCTAGCTGATTACTATTCACCAACCATCCGCCCAGTTGTTTGCTCAGTTCGATACATTGCTTCTCCTCGCCAAAGGAGGTAAGATGGTTTACTTCGGCGACATTGGCGACAACGCCTGTACAGTCAAGGATTACTTTGCGCAATATGGAGCACCCTGCCCAGTGCGTAGTAACCCTGCGGAGCATATGATCGATGTGGTCACTGGTGGCATTGAAGAGGTGAAGGATAAGGATTGGCACCAAGTCTGGCTAGATTCAGCCGAAAATGCAGCCGCTATGGCGGAACTTGATCATATTGTTGCCGATGCTGCCGCCAAGCCACCAGGAACGGTGGATGACGGTAATGAGTTTGCTACTTCGCTTTGGACCCAAACCAAACTTGTTACAGCGCGTATGAGTGTGTCTCTTCTCAGAAACACGAAATATGTGAATAACAAACTGGAATTGCATATCATTTCTGCCTTGCTCAATGGCTTCTCATTCTGGCGTCTTGGAGAATCGGTTGGTGCACTTCAATTAAAGATGTTTACCATCTTTAATTTCACTTTTGTCGCACCGGGTGTGATCAACCAGCTCCAGCCCCTTTTCATTCAACGCCGTGACATTTACGACGCTCGTGAAAAGAAGTCAAGAATGTATTCTTGGAAGGCCTTTGTTACGGGTCTGATTGTCTCAGAATTTCCCTATCTCTGCTTATGTGCTGTCTCATACTTTGTCTGTTGGTATTATCAGACCAATTTGCCACATGCATCCAAGAACGCTGGAGCAACATTCTTCATCATGTTGATCTACGAGTTTATCTATACCGGCATTGGACAATTCATCGCGGCATATGCACCCAACGCTACTTTTGCAGCTTTAGTGAATCCCCTCATTGTGAACAGCTTGGTGTTGTTCTGTGGTGCCTTCGTTCCTCAACCAGAGCTCAACGCCTTTTGGAAGTTTTGGTTCTACTATTTGAATCCCTTCAACTATGTTGTAGGCGGCATGTTCACTTTTGGTATTTGGGATGCGAAGGTGACATGCACAAGCTCCGAATTTGCTTACTTCGACCCGCCCAACGGAACTTGCAAATATTACCTCGCCAATTACATGGCCGGGGCGGGATCCTCCATCAACTTGATCAACCCGGACGCGACTTCCCAGTGTCAGGTCTGTGAATATACACGTGGAAGTGATTATCTGAAGACCCTCAACATCAACAGCTACTACTACGGTTGGAGAGATGCCGGAATTTGTTGCATCTTCGCCATCAGCGGATACGCCTTGGTCTTTGTCTTAATGAAGCTTCGAACCAAGGCTTCCAAGAAGGCGGAGTAAGCATAAGATATCCGATTGATTCTCGGAAGCTGTTTCTCTCTCTAAGTCATGAACTAGAGCCACTTTTGGTAGCTTCTTTGCTCACCGGAATCTGCAGCGGCGTTTTTTTTTTTTTTTTCAAGATTATTCATTCTATAGATAACTGGCGAAATTTGGCGGAACATACCAGTTTAGAGAAGATCGAAAAGGGATAGAACATACAGCATAGAAATTGATCTTTATTTTCAAATCATGAATCAAAACCAGAAAATCTCATCAGCTAGCCCTCCATCTTGATACCCAAAAGAAGACCTGTTGGTTTTTTTTGCTAAGCAATATTGCCGGTTAATTTCCCCTGCTCAAAGCCTGGGTGGTTACTATCTTAATAAGGCGGACGGTTATAAGGAAGGTTTTTAGGACAGCTTCTAGGGCTCTAACTATGCACGCCTCTACACGCTTAAGCAGAAGTGGGATCCTGAGAACCTCTGCATTGTTCGGACTGGAGTTGGTAGTGAGGATTGGGACGCTGAGGGTTTGTGTCCTAAATAGAGTGGTTGTGCCAATTCTGCAACTGGGGCTTCGTGCCCTTCGCGAAGTGCGGAGGAAAGTTCAATCAAAGCACCCAGAGGGAATCGTAATACTTTCTTATTGAAAGGCTAGAAGATAAGGGCCAGCCCCGACTTGCTTATTTAATATTCAATTCTTTGGATCAAAAGTTATTTCATCGTAAAGAAATAATTAACGACGCTTCTAACCCCTTGATCGATCACTCTGTTTTCGAATTGAGGTTTTAATATTCAGTCAGCCCACTATCGATCTTCAATAACTAATCTGAAAGCATTCATATAAGTACTTTTAGAATGAACGTATAACAGTTCCTCGCGGGATTCCCATACGTCACTATCCGTCGTAGATGTAGAAATCACGTAGGTATATTAATTTCTATCACATTTGATCAAAGTTTTATTAGATTTCCTTCAAGCCACGACAAACAGATAATAAATTCATTCAAGAAGCGATGGTCTCCATAAGCAGCACCTATCTTCGCTTACTCGGCGATTCAACTAGACAAGAGCGTGCTTTACATAAGGCTGGAGATATTCCAGCTCTTCAGAGATTCAGATACAACGTCTGCCTTGAAGGAAAAAAGCCACTTAATGCCTGTCCAGTCGATTTAGCCGGTCTGTTACAAACAGAACTGGCACTTCGAGAGAATGACCAACGGCAAGTGGCCATCAAAGAGAGAATCCGACTTAACCTAAAAGCCTGTGAGAACGATAAAGACAAAGCAAATCTGGTTGAAGATCTACAAGAGGAAATTAATCAGCTCCAAAAGAAGTATTGGATGTTACAACGGCGTTGGTGGGAGGTTCGGTCGTCGTTCCCAGAATGCCCTCTTAGCAGAGGGGTGGATTTTTGGCGCTCGCAGCCGAGGTGGTTCATGCATCAATGGCTTCGAGATGACTGTTCTGGGAGAGGAGGCTGCTGTGGAAGAGATTGTGGATGTTGTGATAAACGCCATAATAGGCCGGGGCGAAACTTGGCTGTCGGACATTGCACAGTAGAATGTCACTGTTGCGAACAGGCCCGGGGATTTGAACTTGATGCAAAGCATAAGTTAAGGATCCAAGACACCCTTACTTTTGATCAAAACTTTAAGAAGAATTCCGTGTACGCGAATCGAATGATTCAAGTTGCAACTTTGGGCCTAAAAGTCGGGGATTTCGATAACCCAGTCGACCTCATTTCTTCCAACATCGCTGGGACTGGTATGCCACCACAATATTCGCTCCCTTTGCATATACGCCCTTATAAGGGTATAATGCGTGACACATCTGTTTGTGACCGTGAAACATTGATAAGGAAAAGCGTCGTTCGATACGAATCCGAGTAACTCAGTCGGCCGATACTCTACTTATAACCTTCAAATGTGTCTGTGATCACTTTCAAATGCTTACTTTCACCTGATATCTTTGCTTTCGTTGCTTAATGTTGCGAGTACTCTGTCTTTTCATTCTGGTATTGCTTGCCTTTGATCCTATCTTATTTTTTACTGCTCAAGTCGACAATACTCGATTCTGGGGGCCTCCTGTGGATATGTGCCTCAGCTCCGAGGGCTGCAACCTGATTAACATGAGATACGTTTCCACTCACCCAAAGATAAACCTCTTTTAAATACTGTAGCAGCAAATAGACACTAAAATGTTACCAGATTCTGGTTCCTATCAAGATTTTAGGTAAATCTATAAATATCGGAGTTAGGTGTGTAAGCTTTACGCTACCGCCTCCCATTTCTATCTAATGTATCCTTGGCTTCGGGCTTCGTTAACCAATTCATAGTGGGTAGCTCTCGTCAGGGTTAAACCATTTACTTAGACACCGAGAATGCGAGTCGCGAATATTACATTGATAAAGTGAAGCTAACCAAAACAGTTTTTACTGAATATCCTCAACATCTACACCGCGCCGAGCGGAGGACGTTGTAGGAGCATTAGCGGCGAAGATAGTAGAGGATAATAGGCAGCTCTTCTTCTATGCTGACCAAATACAGTAGTTTTCGAAGTCATTTCAACCTCACACTCTTTGGACTTGATTCCAGGAAACGAAATCCGAAATACGCTAATCCTGTTTGGGGTCAGCGCTCTGTTTAATCAGGCAGAACAATGGCGGTACTGTAATGATTATATACTGTACCACGTAAAACGACGTATTGTAATATATCCGTAATGATACTGTAAGCGCATAGTTACAGTAGCCGAATGCCCCTAAGCAGATGGGGCCAAATGAGCAGCCAAGATACTACCGTGCTCGAATTTTTCAAATCACAACCTCACAGGAAATGTCCATACATTATTCCTGCCACCCATTTTCTCAGGTCCTGTATAGACTATAGATTATTCTGCAAAGGACTTCCATACCCGCCAAGCACCTCAGTCTCCAAACAATTGAGACTGTCGGCAACAAATACAGTCCTTTATTTTGATTTCCAAGAGCACATCGTCACATTTCACTTCTGAAAGGGTTCACTACAATTTTTTGAAGTGATACAAAGTTCTCGAGTCTCATCTATGAGTCTGTTTCTCGAACTTCCGTTTGAGCTCCGAGCGCTCATCATCGAACATGTGCTCTATTCGCAGGCCAGCCCGCCCGTGACTCCACCTCTCCGCTCAGATGCAGTCAAGTTCAACGATCTTAAATACAAGGCATGGGGCAACAGCCCCAGTGCCTACTATACACAGAAGAGCACGGCCAGCATTTTAAATAGTCTGCCTCTCCTTCTTACAAATCGACAAATTGCAATCGAGACTAGATCGATCCTCGAAAGCAGGAAAGCCGACTATATCCTGGATATTTCAGTCCAGGACGAGGTGGCACTATTCCTCACATGGCTATCAGTGCCGTGTCTCACAACGCGGATATCAACTCTGCACGTGAACGTGCGACTTTTCGGCCCGTTCATCTCGCAACAAGCCGTCCGATGGCAATCAGGCGATGGTGGCCGGCTGGGTTTCCACTGGACCTTTTACGCGGCGCTAGAGCGATTCCTCCGCTACGGTCCTGTGGGGGAGAAAAGGCACAGCCTGAATGTTGAAGATGAGCCCCCCTACTCTCGGCTAGATGTCGAGGAATTCAAGGATCGAGGAATCATGGTCGATACGCTTGTTCTTGACTTCCGGTCTGCCGAGCTAAATCTCTCCTTCCCGCCAGACGATGTCACTTACCGGACGTGGTGTTTTTGGCATACAGGTCGCTATAGGTTCGTCCGAGTTGAAGGCTTGGAGACGTTGTCGTGTTATACGCCGCGACCGGAGTGGCCGCTTCAGTACCTACAGGGCTGGATAAACGGTCTGCTGAATAATGATCTCCATTATGGGCAGCCTCTCTATGATCGCATTGGGACTATCCGGATGCTTGTTGATGGTCAATTACACTGTGAATTTAATATTGCAGAGATGGCGGCTTGTCGACGTTCATCCGATTCGGGTTGAACTTGTCATTGAACAGGGATATCAGAGGATCTGAACTGGGAAAGGGTAAGAAAGAGATTGCAAAGGAGGCACGTCAAAGGCTCGTCCGAACTGCTATCACCGTGCCTTGATATGAACGATGGGCAATTGAGTGGATGATGATCTGAAACGGAGGGCAGCTTGATGTTAGCCTGGCCGCAGCAACACAGATACTATGCTATGAAACTTTCCATTGGAGTCTTGTTGCAGGTGGCATCGTGTGCTTAAGGAGAATTATTAGTTATTGGAGTGTGACTTAGCTAAGCAACTACCCGAGTCAACCAGATTAACCTTTCTCCCGGCCTGCACCTATACGTGATAAAAGAGGACAGTTGCTGTTAATGTGTCCTTGAAAATGTTGGAAAGGAAAAAGACCCCGCATCGGTTGCGTGTATTTCCCAAAGTTTATTAAACGGGGGCAGAATTAATTATCGAACACCTCCTTAGTAACTCTAGTCTTTTTTATGATATGTTATTCTACCTGACTGCTCCTGTCTTTGCAATATATAAGTGAGCGTCTCAGAAATAAGTTTAGGGAGATCATTCAGGGCATGGCAGATACTTCTTCATCAGTCCTTTTTAAGGATTCGCGAACGGCGTGTATTGACGTATCTTGCCCTGGGAAATGGCCTCGTTCCGCGACTTGGGATCAAGGACTCGCCCGGAGAAAAGGCCCCTAGCACTGGCCCAGTCATCGGTCTTAAGGGCCATCTGGACCGCATCCCGCGATTGCAGCATGAAGTCCATGATTTTGGGTGCCTGGCGGTCGCCGAACCAATAGTCAGAAAAGTGGCTGTAATATATAAATTTGCGGAGCCAGCTGTTGTACGAGGGGTACGGGTAGTGCAATATCATCGCCTCTTCACCCGAGGGTGTGAATGTACGGCCAGCGTGGCCGGAGAACGAGTGGGGTCCTCTTGGCTCGACGCCCGGCCCGAGGCGGACTGCACTCTTGCCATTGCCGTAAGCGGCAAAGTTAGCGTTGTGATCTACCCCGTTCACCCAAAAGTACTCGCAGTCTCTAAATGGATCTGAGGTCTCGAAGTCGACTGGAAGCGCCTCGTGGTTGATGAAAGTCACGAGGCCTACCTCAAGGTCTCTAGCCCAGGCAGACGACTCTACTAGAGGCCCATAGAGCAACTCATCCAGGTCGATATGGAGCAGCCACCTGTAGCCACGTTCCATCAGATAAGCGATTGCATGCCTCGTATTGGCCACCTGACGCCGAATGAGGCGGCTTTCTGGCGTCATATTAGGCTCGACCTGTGACCCTTCTAAGAGCGTGATGGGCTTGCCCTCGCATAGGCGCTCAAATAACGGCCGCTCATCTGGGTCATCCATGTATATCACTACATGCTGTACCCAGCGGAGATGATAGTCAAGCCAGGCTGGAAGCGTAGGGCCGGGATGTAGGACCGTGGTCGTTATCGCGATGGCCGTATTAGCTCGTATCATCTCTAAGTCGCTCGCCCCGGATTCTGGGGCACGCGTATAGGATTCATGTTGGATCGATGAGTTCCCATGGCATATGTGGGAAACGGAGAGAAGACAGAGTATTCCCAAAGCTAGGATCCGCAAAAATGCATTGAATCGGTTGCCCATTGTATCACATTTTTCAAAGGAAGGTGCGGACGTAGTTGGAGGTGTGAAGTGGGATAAGATGACTGGTTGATCCAGAAGAGTGAAGAGAATACGTCCAGGATAAGACGGTAGTAATATTGTAGCCTATTCAGCGTCCACCCCATGGTTTTGTATGGTAAACCTAGCAATATCGGAACGACCGGATACTTCCGGTTATAAGCCCTAGGTCTGGCGGCCAGTATGCCGCGTATTGCAATGCTAAAAATAGCCACAAAAGCTCGCAACTTTTCTCACGGCACTCATACGTTACCTTTGCATACACTCAGACCATTCGAATGGCTCCTTGTGTAAGAAACTTGAAATGATGGAATTCTATGAATACATGTCAGGATGAGGAAAAAAAACGTATAGGCTGGTATTGCACCTATTCCCCAAAGACAAGCTTTTTGTCGTCCCGCTCATACTGCGCTAAGCCTAATACGGCCAATGAAAGGCCCCACCATCTTTGCTTGATTTACTGTCAACAAAAGAGGGAAAAGGGTCGCAGCCCATCTGCCTGATGCTCGTAAGGCTCTCAACGTTCTTCATCTTCTATAGTCAATTCACAATCTCAAGTACTCAATTGGCTATGCCCGTACTAGTCAGTACTGTAACGACCACGTTCCGACATGTACTTCTGGTAGGTCACCACAACGACCGTAATTACAGTTCCCGGCCCTAGGCAAAAATATTTGCCGGAACACCCCCTGGCCATACATAGGTGCCAGAAGGAAATCAGGTGACCCCATATATAGAGCAGCGCTTCTTCCTCTTGTTCTCTCCTTCTTTGCTCCATACCACACCAATATTACCAGCTGCCGGTCCTCTTCCATGATAAGCTTCACCTGGTTATGCATGAGACTGAACCGTCCCAGTTCCTGAAATTCGACTACCAAAATGTTCGTTTATCGGGTGGTCCGTCAACTAACCATGCACCTTCCTGAATAGCTCCCCAGTCTTGGTCAAATGAATTTTGGCAATAGCCGAATCTGCGAAAATGCCGTGTTCACTCAACTGTTCGTTCACTATAAACTGTTGTCCAATTAGTATGTAATAAAACCTTTCCAAATGGGTCCTTTGACGTTATGATATCGGATCACGCTGAGCAGACTGATACTATCTGACGCCGCTCGTGGGACATTCCTATCCTTTGCCTATAGTTCGCACTTTTCTGATAACTGCGTCCGGGCAAGAGGGCTCCTATCCGCACTGTGTGGCACCCGCCAATCAGGCTCCCACACACACACTACGGGGACAGAGGGAATATTGGGGTGGATGAACGGCTCATGAGGGGTTGAGGGTTCTTAGTTATTTTTTTTCAAAAAAAAAGCAACGAATAGGAGATTCAGGAGATGCATGCTTTCAGGGCCCCAATTAGAGGGCATAATGTGAGACTGCAGTCTATGTATCACCATGGGACGTAGTATTAGAGGGAAAGCTACATATCTTAATACCTGTGGATATAGATAGCTAGACCATTCACTGATGTGCCTAGCCCTCTACCAGTAAGGGAATTATTTGATAGACGAAAGCGACATCGAGGCAATCAGCATCGGTACTTTTGCCCAATACCTATAGGTAGGTGGGCCACTACATGGTGTGCATATCTGTTTCGCACGGTATACCTGCTTTGGACTAGCATCGTCAAAAGGTATCTCCACTGCGGCTGAAACAAACCGCGTGACCATGACCAATATATGATACGTCCTCTTTTAACAAGCCAATTGGAAATTCCGGCGTACGAATTAGTCCATTATTAGATATATCTCATCATCTATCTCTATGTCGGGCTTCGTCTCATGAAAGGAGCATACAGAGAAATCACACAACGCTACCGAACATAAGCGTAACTTTTCACCAGGCCCACAGTTCCAACCCATAGCTATAGCCAAGTAGTTCAATCGATGTATTTGGGGAGCGTGTTCATGATGCCGTCTTGTGCGATCAGGTCCATAGCAGTTGTGACCTCTTGGAGGAATCTCTTGTCGGTGCGCAAGTCATCGCCGAAAAGATTATCTATCTTGAGTACATCGATTGGGTTGCTGCTCCCTGCACGGGCTTGCAGTTCCTCACGCATTGGATCAACGACTTCAAACTTTTCGCCACTATCGTCCACTCCGTTAATATAACGGAACCAAGCGGCGACGACAAAGCACAGATGACGGAAAGGTCCAGCGACCCAAATGGCTTCGGCAATGGATGGCATAATGAACTGCGGGATCTTGCCCGAGGCGTTTAAACAAAGGCGGGGAAGCTGGTCCATGATTGCAGGATTGGAGAAACGTTCAATAAGGGTGGTGCAGTATGCATCGATGTCGACACCCGGGATCATGGGCAAGAGGGGCTTGACTTCCTGCATTGTCTGCCACACAAAGCGACGGTATACCGGGTTCTCCATGACTTCGTGGACGTATTTGAAACCGGCCAACTGGCCTGCATAACCAATTGCTGAGTGGCCACCATTAAGCAGGCGGAGTTTGTGTTTCTCGAATTGCTCAACCTCATGGACACCCTTGACAAGCTGGATCCCGACCTTCACCTGCTCGAAGGGTGGGCGACCATCAGAGAAGTGGTCCTCAATAACCCACTGTGTGAAGGGTTCAGTGATGACAGGCCATGCGTCTTCGATTCCGAATTTTTCTGCGAGGTCTGATTTATCGGAAGCGTTGGTTTGTGGGGTAATACGGTCGACCATGGCGTTGGGGAAGGCGCCTTGCTCCGCAATCCATTTAGCGACTACGGGGTCTCCACGCAGACGCGCAAAGGATTCAACCATATGGCGTGTGATAGATCCATTCTTCTGCATGTTATCGCATGACATAACGGTGAATGGCTTAAGCCCTTGCTTGTGGCGCCGCGCCAGGGCGGTGTAGAGGTAACCGAAAGTAGTACGCGGAGGATTGGCCGGGTTGAGATCGTAGACAATATCCGGGTGATCACTTTGTAGCTCATGGGTATTTTCGTTATAATAATAGCCGCTTTCGGTGATTGTGAGGGACACAATATGCGTATCAGGGTGGGCCATCTTGGCAATAACAGCTTCAGAATTATCGGGCGCAAATAGGTAAGAATTAATACTTCCCACTACGTGGGCAGCATTTCCCTTTGCCGAACGCTCGATAACTGTGTAGAGATAATCTTGCGATTTTAGCACGTCGCGCATGGCGGCATCGAAGGGTTGCAGGCCAACTCCGCAAATTGCGTAGTCCTTCACGCCATTCTGCATCAATTGATCGACATAGACGGCCAGGTGAGCTCGGTGGAAACCCCCAACACCGACATGAACAATTCCTTCCGTGACGGCATTACCGCGTGGGTAGCTTGGAACTTTTACTTCACCTGCGGCCGCAATCTGAGACAGGTTTTCGCTGTTGAGCTTGAGGGGTGCCATTGAGTAGTGAATGAATTGAATTGAGTTGAATTGAAGATATTTGCATGAGATCCAAGGCGAGCTTCTTCGCAGCTTATGAATGATTTCCCAGGGTCACCGCCCCTTTTTTTTGGAGTGGCAGCTGATGAACAGGAATTTTCCAGGTACAGCATTGCATCACAAGGTCTTAAAATACTAGTCCCTTTGGTGGAGTTCTGAACGGGCCTCGCCTCCTTTGCCCAGGAGCGATCTAGATGCGGGTCAGTTACCAACAGCATATTTTTGAATGTACAGGTATGTAGCTGACGGTAGGAGAAAAAGAAAATAAGGGATCACGAGTTCATACATCCTGAAGGTCATATTAGCGTGCGCGGGGTCCACTTGCCTCTCCTTTTTGGTGACCCTTGCGGTACATTTGTGTACTGTGGAGGAAATGTGGAGACCAAATCCGTCATAAATAGAGAGTAAAGTGTTGGCCGAGATCTGGGAGGACACGTAGTAAGCGGTAATTCGGCCGTATCGCCAAAGTGACAGTACGTGGGACCCACCTTCCCACTCCCCAGCTCCCCTATACATAGCTGGTGGATAGGTATGAATCTGGTGGGAAATGTGAAAGAATGATCTCGAAACGGGTAGAACGAGGTGGTGGATCACAATTGAGACCCTTGATTTTGGCCGGTTTGAGTTGAATTTCATTCTGGAGCACCTAATTCCAAACGCATTTCGAAATGAGCGAGCACCAAATGCTCTCGGCTTGAGCGATACGATATTGCCAAGCCGCTTGCGTCGACCTTGAATCAAGCATAAGAATATTTGACGAACGATCTAGGGCTAGACTTTTAATAAGCGCTTCTAGCGTCTGAAACACAGACAAAAACAGAATTTAGGTCACGGGGAAATAAAGATAAGCTGGGGCAAAATGTATCCTATGGGGTCTGGATCTCATCAAGCAATACCATTATTTGATATTTTTTTACTTTCTATTTTTATCTTTTATTTTCTTCTCAAAGTAAGTTATGGAACACAAGAGAAAAGAAAATAAAAGAAAAGAAATTGAACTACCAAAGAAGGCCTTCGTATAGAAGATGGAAAATAATAAACAAATATAAATGAGAAAAAAAGTATTTTTAGATGACAAGGTGGGTCCGCTTAGGTAATAACCTAATTATGTAACGTATTTCACGGTCGGCCCGGTCACACGGTCGGTCCGGTCACCCCCACCCATATATATCATTTTTAAAAGCATATACTATCACCAAAACGCCAATATATTAATAATAACCTAATTACGCCTATTTGGACAATATGTACATTTATGCCCTATAATCCCACAGTCAGAACACTTAGGTAAGCGTCTTGTTCGCTGCTGTAAAGGTGCTTCGGGCGCTTCTACCGGGGGTAGTATATCCGCTTCAACGACCTCTAGGGATGCGTTTAGGGCCTGTAAGGCCTCTCCAGCACTAATTCCACCTGGATTTTCGACCCATTTACTCTTCTGACCCCTTTTTTGCTTCTTTTTCTCCATTTCTGCACGTAAAAGCTTATTTTCGTGTGCTAGGAAGATGTTGTGATTTATCGATAATTCGTAGCCCTTAATAAGCTGATTGAACATACGATCTGTAGGTGTGGGTGGACTTTCTGAGCGCTTTTTAATAAGCGCTTTAATAGACGAAGCTTGTTTTTGTAGCTGTGAGAGATTTTGTGGCGTTTTAGGCGAGAATATGCTGCTAGCGCTACCTGGGGGGGTAGGGGTCTTTAGACGGATATTAAGCTTTGAAAGTACCTCTTCAGGGCTATATGGAGATAGCCCAGTCGCTCGGAAGCTATTTTGGATGATAATAGGCTTGAATGTATCTGCCCGCGCGCTTGGATATGCCATAAGAAAGTCGAATTTATCAATATGGTTAATCCCGAGGCGCGTCTTCGATTCGACTAATCGACCATATGCTCGCTTTAAAACAGCAAAACAGCCCACATCCAAAGGCTGTAAAAGGTGTGAGGAGTGTGGAGGCATGCAAATTGGTATAATATTATTTGCAGTGCATAGTTCGTCGAATTGAGGTGTTAAATGGCTACCATGTCCGTCGAGGATAAGAAGTCGATATCCACCTTGCGAACGTGATAGATTCGGAATCAAAACCTTTTGAACCCAACGTAGGCTAATTTCGTCTGTAGTCCATCCATTTGCGCTAGCATCGAATATCCAATCTGATGGAAGGTTATGTGCCCATCCTAAGTTTAAGTTCGTATTCTTATTCTTAAAGATGATATAGGGTGGAAGCGCATATCCATCAGAGCAGATACACTCGATCACAGTAACCCATTCACGATTACCAGGTTGTAAAAGAGCACGTTTTCCGTAATATTCCGCCCGTGTGATCACTTTCGCAGTCGCAGTAAGGCCCATTGCGAAGCCTGTTTCGTCGAAATTGTAGATATCGGACGGGGTGATACCATATTGGAGTATGGTCTTTTGCACAAGGTCAAACCACGCTTATATAAGCTGTGGATCTTCATTTTTCGCACGTTCGTAATTAAGTCGTCTTGAATATCGAGATGAGAGGATAGGGTGTCGTTTCACGAAGGTTGTGGTCCAATTTACCCCGACGGTTTGGATAGGTGTCTCACCACGCTTCGCTAGTAGTAAATTGGCCATATCTGCCACCATACTAGGTCGTGGGGCAGATCCACGATCATCCATAGATAATATCCATTTAAGAAGCGATATCTCTTCGTTTTCGGTCAATTTATGACCATTTGCGCGTATATCAGCTTGACTTTTACTCCCCAGTAGCCGGTCGCGTAGAGTGGAGTTCGGTACGCTAAATATGCGTGCAGCTTGGCGGATAGACGTGAATTCGTCGTTTTTGAGAGCTTGGATAGCTAGTAAGATCCTACCCTCCTGCTCAATAGATTTTTGAGCTTTTTGGGTACGTTTTGGTGGCATAGTGGGTAGTTGAAGGTGGTAGGGTAGCACGGAAGACGCGTTTTCTGTTGGGGTGACCGGACCGACCGTGTGACCGGGCCGACCGTGAAATACGTTACATAACAGCAAACATAATTCATATAGAACTCGCGGCTAAGTGTATGCAATCCATGGATATCATCTGTCGATGTTCTCGGCAACTTGTAGATCTCCCGGCATCTTTCCAAAAGTATCGATCAAATCCCCAGATTTGCCGGTGTTAAGCCATGGGTCGCATTTCTCTCCGAGTTTTAGTATGCTCATGGACAAAGGCTTGTCTATCAGTTCACGGAGGCAGGTACTTAAAACTTTGCGGTCATGCAGCACTGCTTTTTTGCTTTCTCAAACAGTGATATTCTTTTCCTCTTCAGGCGCTGATACTTTGTATCGAAACCCGCTCGCTAACAGCGCCCGTCTGGGTTGCAACCTTCTCCTCAACCTGGTCGTTCTGTGGTCGGCCTCTCACACTGGAGAGTGATGCATGAATATGAGCCTCTCCATGATGCTGACAACAGTTGGAAGCATCATATCGGTGACTATTTACACTCGTGGACATCGCTTCCTGGATATGTTCTTTATGGCCATGGGGGCTCAGCCGGCTTTTATGATTATCTTGATGTGGATCGCGAACACATCAAGTCGACCGCTTGCCAAATGAGTGGCAATAATCGCCATTGTGAATATAGTCGGTAACACCTCTAATTTATATTCTCTTAGCTTTTGTGATGAAATAGAATCATCAGTAATGACAGGCAATGCCAAAGATCAGGAAGAGAGGGATTTGGTTAGTAGGGGATTCAAGTAATTGTATTATATTATACTCGATAATGATAGCCTAAGCTTCTTCGGCACGTGAAGTGCCAGTCAGACTTGTTGGGGCTGGCGCAGATTATTCGGCTTTTGCCGTGGTAAAGTTAGAAGAAGGATCCATACATGGCATCGAAGGTGGGTTTGAAAATGCTTTTTCGGAATATCGGCCTAAACTCTAACTTGAATAAGTCTCAATTGGAAATAACTTCATTTTCTCCACTTGCATTATTTAATTCCAGGCCATTTGTAGTGAATCGCAATACTCGGCCTTCTCTCCGGACAAGCTTGGAGAATCTCCGACACTGATAAAGCGTCGAAATACGGCCGCAATGGAGGATGTTTATAACATCCGACATTCTTTTAGGTTCCAGAAGCAGAGTGTATCCCTGCATTCCCAAATGACTACCAAACCTACTGTTCTTCACATTGGTGACGCGATTAAGTACAATCATGATTTCTTTAACAACGAATTTACATCGCGCTTTAATGTCATCCAAGCCACAGAAGCCGACCGTGACGCTTTCATTCAAGCATTGAGATATAAAAAGTGATTTGATATACCATCCGTTTTTAACTTCAGTACGTGCTAGTGTTTACCAGATACGGCGACTTCTCAGCCATATTCCGCCCTCATTTCCAAACAGGAGGTTTCATGGGCCAATGGGACACCGAACTCATCTCCTTACTACCACCTAGTGTACGCACCTTTGCCTCCGCAGGGGCCGGCTTCAACTGGGCGGATGTCGATGTCCTGGGCCAGCATAAGATCTGGTACGCCAATGGCGCCGGTGCTTCAGATGAGGCTGTCTCCGACACAGCGCTGTATATGACTTTGAGTGTATTCCGTAACTTCACTCGCTCGCAGCTAGCCGCACGGACGGCTGATCCGGAGAAGTTCACAGAGACGCATAAACTCATTGCGACCATCTCGCATAACCCCCGTGGCCATGTGCTGGGGGTTGTGGGGTTCGGGAAACTTGCTTTTAAGCACGCATGGCTCTGGGGATGAAGATTCACTATTTCGATATTGTGCGTGCTGATCTGCAGGAGGAGAAAAAGCTGGAGGCGACGTATCATAAATCCTTGGATGATCTTTTGAAGGTGGCAGATTGCGTGACGCTGCATACGCCACTGAACAAGTACACACAAGACTTGATTGATGCGAAGGCTTTGGCTTTGATGAAGCCTGGAAGTCGACTTGTCAATACTGCGAGAGGACAAGTCGTTAATGAGGATGCTTTGATTCAGGCTCTGGAATGCGGACATCTTTCTGCTGCTGCGTTGGATGTGCATTACCATGAGCCGCAGGTGTCCCCACAACTAGCAAATATGCAGAATGTCACACTGACTACGCATATTGGCGGTGGTGCATTGGATACCAGAATCAACTTTGAATTGAATGCCATGAAAAGTATTCTTCAAGTGGTCGGGCCTGGTGGCGAGCTTTTGGGGGAACCTATTACACCTGTGAACCGCACAGCTTTCGAACCGGCAGCATGAATTCATTCTTAGATTGAGTGAAGATACATTAACCCTATCAAATGCAATTGATAGATTTCGGAGCTCAATTGATCATGTGACTTTCAACGATCACTGCGACGCCTGCCAGGCCTTCAAATAGATAGGCAGATTCAACAAGAACTCCGTTCGCTTAGGATTCCATCCCAGAACAGTCTTCGCACGGGAGGCATCCGACTTGCTCACCAAGCTCAAAGCTCCCAAGAACGGGTTTCCATGGGTCCCAGTGTACTCAAGTGGAGCATCCACCCCCAACACCGTCTTGACGTTCTCCATAATTTCCACCACTGAAAGCGTCTCTGTCACAAGATCAAATACAGGCCACGAGCCCAACCGACCGTCAATATTATCAATAGCCGCATGAAAACCAGCAGCGACATCATCAACATGAACGACTCCTGGACAAGCTGCGCGATCAGCAGCCACTTGCACGGGAGAGGCACTCCCCGACTTGGCCGCTTCTGCCAGGGGACCCCACCATGTTTCCCAAATCCAAGACCCACGCCCGTAGATAGTATGAGGTCGCATAATGGCAACATTGAGCTTGTCCCGAGCTGCAAGGATAGCTTGTTCGTGTGCCGGACGCCATGCAACTGGGGTGGCAGGTTTACCCTGGGATAAGACGCTGCCAACTGGGGCAAGGTCGTTGATGCGGGTTTTTTGAGAGCCGTGAACCCACGCGCCCGATGTGTATACAAAACCAAGCTTCGGGCCAATCATTTTCTCCTTCGCCAAAGCTTCTTGGCGGATAGTTGCCGCGTTAATGACCCCGTCGAGGATCTTGCCTGCGGCTTCATAAGCTGAGGAAGCATCCACGACGATGTTGATGGAGTTGTCGATAATGAATGCGCTAAGTGTATTCGGGTTGGTGATGTCATCCTCAACGGGGATTACCTCATTGGATAGTAGCAGCTTTGCTTTCTCGGGTGTTCGGGCAGTTCCCCAGACAGCGTGGGTGCCTGCTTGAAGAAGCGATTTCCCAAGCGTCAGGCCAAGGTAGCCCGAGCCACCGAGAATTAGAACGTTTGGCATAGTTGATTTCTAGGTAATTGTTCGAAGATATGAAGTAGAAGAGGCAAATGTGAGTTCAAGGCAAGAAGTTCAGTTTGATCGATGGTAATCCCCAGTGGCGATCTATGGATCTTATACTTTATTTCCAAGGTTGCTTTCCCTCTGCAATCCATCCTGATATTTTTGTATTTGTCAGTCGGCACAAGCTTCGCACCGAATGTCCCTGTTATCTGAAGATGAGCCATAATATGTTTAGGTGATTTTGACGAACTAGGGAAGCGGTCCATTACCCCTAAAACCTTTTGGGATAGGCTTGTTCATCGTTCACCCAATTTCCCCTAGTATTTGTATGGTATTCGGACTAAATTCGGTTACGGTGTCATAACACGCCAGAGCACGGACAGTAGGCCTTAGAGATCGCTCAACCGATCTACACACCTTCAATCAATCAATCATTGAATTCTATTGGACATGTTCAGTACTAGCCAGTACATCAATTCCTCATCCTGTCAGATTTAAATACGGTTGGGGCGGAGCGGTAGACGACCGGAGATCGACGCAAAGGCCGGGCTTGCTCGTAACTCATCAGGCCGAAAGTCCGGATGGACTATGCACATCACAATGGTCGGCTCTTTGCACCAGACAGACATGCGAAGAATTGTTCCTATCATTCGACTGTTTCATTGAGACCACATTGATTGTGATAAGATTCGAAACCGAAAAGTTGTATTTTGTAAATCGCGATCTATGAATGACACTAGTCCCCTTTAGGATAGCTGAATTCTCAGGCAGAAACAGCTCTTTCATGTGACTTTGAGGCTCCTTCACTGCTCCCGCGACATTCATTTTGTCGCATTCACCACGCTAGGCGCTGCCCTGCGCGATATTCATTCTTTCACCCGCCACATAGATAGACTCCTTATCCTAGTCAAGTCTTTGAGCGATGACCCACTTTTTCCGTCCTTAACCCCGCGACCAGAAGCTTTGTCTTCCGACTCGACTACCTCTACTCCTCACACGCCAGAACATAGCTCCCTACGAGTAGGCTCGCACCAAGAAACCGGCCGCAGACATGGATCTTGCAAACACGCTGATTCGGAGCGTCGTCCGCGCCTTCTATGAGACCCGCCACATTTTGGTAGTGGATGCGCTTTTTCTCCACTCGGTGTATGATACTCTGTTCTTGCGGAATTGAATATGCGGATAGGGATGGTTTGACTGATATATCACAGTCTTCATGCGGAAGATCTTGCGTTCGTGATGGGGATGCAACAGAAAGATCTCCGCAAGCTATGCGCTCGGTTGCGCGAGGACCGCCTAATTGGAGTGTAAGCTGTCTCCAGTGAACTGAGGTTTTACTCCCATCATGAGCTAACCATGTGACTTTTTTGACATACAGAAGCACGCGCGCCGAGATCCGTGATGGGTCAACTCGTCCCGTGAACCGTGAATACTACTATATCCCGCTCCATCCAGTCATCGACGCAATCAAGTACAAAGTCTCTAAATTAACATCTACAATCAAAGCACAGTACACGCCAAGTGAGGAGCGTAAGGAATACATATGTCTCCGCTGTGGTGCAGAGTGGACTGAGCTGGACGTGCTGAGTCTAGTCTCTGACGAAGGCTTCGAGTGCCAGAACTGCGGAGCCATCCTTGAGCGAACAGAAGATGTTAAGGGCGTGGAGGGTATCGATCGCACAGGTCACGAGAAGAACAGCAAGCTAATGGCTCAGCTGGATAATATGCTCAAATTGCTGAAGCAGATCGATTCCGTTGAGATCCCACCTAACGACTTCGATACGGCCTGGGACCATAAAGTCGAGATTGCCCGAAACCAGAATACACACCCTGTTCGTGCCGCGATCGCCGTGGCCCCCAGGCAACAGGACGTCACACGGGCCAACGTCAAAACAGACGCCGCTGCCCTGGAGATCTCTCTCACTTCCACCGAAGAGAAGACCGCCGCCGAGCAGGCGGAGGAAGCTGCCCGCAAAGCGGCTGTCGAGAAACAGAACCAACTCCCTGTCTGGCATACAGAGTCTACTGTCAGTCGTGAAACAATCGGTGATGCCCATGTCAAGAACGAAGCTGGCGTGCCTGTGAAAGCGGAAATGGGAGACGAAGACCAGAAGCCCAGCCTCGATGCACTGGACGACAAGGTGGCCGCATACTACGCCGAGATGGCACGTGAGAAAGCCCTGCAAGCTGAGGAGGACGCCAGCAGCGGTGAAGAAGACTCCGACGACTTCGATGAATTTGAAGATGTTGGCCTTTCCGGCCAGAGTGGTCCAGCCACCCCCGCAACAGCGGCGGGTCCAAACAGTCTTCCTACTCCTTCTTCTGCTGTTGCTGGTATCAAACGTGAGCTTGATACCGCATCAAGTGCTGCCCCGTCTTCTGTTGGAACACCGTCTACTCCAGCTGATGATGAGCCAACTGCTAAGAAGATTAAGGTCACTACTGAGCCTGCTATCAAGCAAGATCCTGTTGTGAAGACTGAGCCGGGTGTCAAAGAAGAAGAGTCGGATGAAGATGAAGATGAGTTTGAGGACGTATGAGACAATGCATAAGCATTATTTGATCCTCATCTCAAGAAAAGCAGATATTACGAGCCATCTTACTCTGACATCGACGCTGGCGTCTATGTTTACTTGTATTAACACTAAGCAATCTGAATAAACTTGATCTAGAAGACTGTCTTCTCCCCATAAACCCCGGGGTGAGGCTTTAACATGTTACTTCAGAACAGGATGTGAGAGTTCCGTGACGTTCGTCCGTCATTGGAGCATCACAGCCCGTGGGCTAGTACAAGAAAAAGTAAAAAGCAACGCCAGGCCCCGCAAACAGAAAAAAGTGCAAATTTCCCAGGTCATAAAATCGTAGCTGAATCTTGTCCTCACAACTCCATGTCATGCTCGCTGAAGCCATGTCATATCTTGTTAAGCAAGAGGGGAAAAAAGGAAAAGAACAAGAAAATCGAGCCGAGTGTATCTTGGCTCGACCTATCTAAGGGGAGCCCGCGAGTCCCATTTCAGAGTCACTAGCCAGCGCGGAGGTGGCTTCCCATTCTTCTGGAGAAGGCATTTCGGATTCTGGGAATCTTGTTAGCTGCGGTCGAGGAGGTGGAGAGTTAATGATGGCCTACCTGAGATAAAATCGTCGGGAACATCGACCGTAATCTGATCGAGCAAGGTGAGGGTGTCTAAAAGAAAACCCAGTATTAGTAAAGTTTCCTTTGAATGAACAGGGTCATTTGTGATACCGTTAGCCCGCTGGATGAAGATTTTATCTTGTTCATTCTCGGGATTGAAATAGTTCTCCAGACAATGAGTAAGGATCGATGTGATGCTGTACACAAGTCTGGACTCAACGCTTGCAATTTGCCCAGTGAGGAATGGATCGTTGATTCTTTGTACGCAGGCTTTGGCTAGCTGCCTGCCAACTTCAATATGCGGGGAACGAGGTTCTTCGGTCATGTTATCCTCGCTATCCAGAGCGAAAAGGAGTCTGTTGGCAATGTCGAGTGTCTGTTGGCGGACCACTTTTTCGGTATCAACAAGCAAGGTTGGAACGAAGTCCGGGATCTTCTGCTGAACGATACTCTTGAACCACTCAGGTCCCAACGAGAGGCGCTCATTGATAGTGCTTTGATTGCAAAGCTGTGCGAAAAAGTCAATGTGGTCAATACCACCACTATTGTTGATGGAGCTCACACCCTTGGCCACGAAATCGATCATGCCAACCACGTCTCCTATCTCAGGTGCATGTTTGCAGTAGACAATGGCCATGCAAAGATATGGAGTACAAAGATCAGCCGGCGATAGCCGCAGACCAAGCTCCAATGATTTGACAATACGATCCAGGAAGTTCGCTTCGGGCTCTGCCGCCACAAGGCTGACAAACATATCCAGAATAGCATCTTGAACGCCAAAATACTCATGTTGGAATAACTGCTTTAAGAACCCGGCGTTGCCATCATCGTCGACCTGCCAGATATACCTACTTTCGGTGTAGGTGAGCGCGTACTTCCCGTTTGATGATATCCGACGAACTTCGTTGTCTGGGATTGGGGGCAGTGAAAAGTCAATACTTCTAAAGAAGACAGAGCAGAGAACCAGCATATTCTTGTAAATGAAACGGCGCCCCTTCTCCAACAGTCTGCTGTAGTTCTGGTAGGAGAATCTCAGTCTCATCTTGTCGTCCTGGTCGAGCCAAATGATTTCGAGACATCGGGCGAAGATGGATTTCTCAAGCAAGATGCCGATGACCTCGGGTCCGCACTCGGCAAGTCTAAGAAAACAGTCGAAGTAATCTTCCCAGCCGCGCGGCGTACCCTGTAGCGCGGGCCATAGACTCTGCAGCATCTCCACAATGTGCTCAACAAGCGGCTGAGCTTGACTCTCCAGACGAACACGGTCGTTCTCATCCATGTCTGGATCTTTCAGGCGCAGCCTTAGTCGCTTGAGAGATCCTATCAGGAGCATAATTCCCTTTTGTCGAGTTTCCTGACTGGAAGTTCTCAAAATAATATTGTGGAATGAAGTGTCCCTGTCGCAGGCCCATTTCAACGTCTGCAAAGCCGCACGTGGATTCCGACTGAGCAATTTGTATAGCTCAGTGTAAATACAGTCTGATCCCAGATATTCTTTGGTTCGCGCGACCAGCTGCTCGAAAGTATCCAGCCCAACGTCCATGGCAAGCACTTCAAGTTCGGATTTGTGGGCATACTCAAGGTTTG
Source organism: Penicillium sp. IBT 16267x (assembly GCA_028828865.1). NCBI lineage: Eukaryota > Fungi > Ascomycota > Eurotiomycetes > Eurotiales > Aspergillaceae > Penicillium > Penicillium sp. IBT 16267x. The sequence goes on along the minus strand of JAQJZQ010000005.1, from coordinate 4,161,508 downwards.
TCTCGCGTAGCCTCTCAAGTAGACGGTGAACGAAGAACGCGTAAGAGGGGTCCAGAAGACAGTAGGTTCGAATAAACAACTCATTGTCCATAGCGATGTGGTTCGCATAATCGATGGGCACGGGGACTTGCACCGGACAATTTTCCTTCAGCGGCTGGTAGCATTCTTTCGATTTCTCCATCATTGATACACGCTGATAGAACAGCATGTAAGCATTCCAGACTTTGTTAATCTGAACTCCACCCATCGAATGCATCGACTCGCCTTGGCCGCCGAAGCATTGGTCCGCAATTGTGGAAGGATCAAATCGGCTGACATCCGAGTCATTGAACTCAACCCATGACGATGTAGAGCCTGCAGAGGGTCTCTCACGAGTGTATGAGTAGTAGTGCCCAGATTCAGCCGTACCAGTGTGGACTAGAACACCGACCAACTCAAAAACATCAGGCTCAGCAAGCATTTCTGGGTCAGATAGATACTCAACCTTGTATGGCGTCATATCAATGCGTTCGGGGAACTGGAACTCATCGTTGATCTTGCTTCGCATCATTGAGACCATATCAAAATCGAATCGTTTCAAGTGAAAGATAAGATTATCAGGTACGTCTTTCAGGCAGGCACGCTTGACAGCATCGACATGACGACCACAGGCAGTGCAAGAGTACTTATTGTCTCCTTGCATGATCTCACCCTCAACATAGGCCTGCAGGCTTTCTTCAAGACTTGCTTTGCCCTTGATGTCACATTGAATAGCAGAAAATGGCTCCAGTCTCTCCGAAATGTGAGAGCACTCCTTAGACTTGATCTGCTGAACCAATTGACCACCGTAGAAGGATCGGAACTTCTTCTTGTCCTTTGAGTCGACAACTTGGGCTTCCCAGCGGTCGAAAAGAAGATTGTAGAACTCATCAACATCCATTTGAACGGTGACATCAATGGCTTCGTTGTCATAAGTCCGGATGCTCTCAACAAAAGACTGCGGATCAATGCTCTTGGTCCAAGTGTTTTGCATCCATGCAAAGAGCCTTTGAGTTTCGTCTAGCAGTCGCTGAGACGAGTCACCATCCACGACCTGCAGTCTGAGCATGAAATCCCGAAATTCCACGTTCATGAATAGTTGCGTCATCAGCGAGTTGAGGTAGCAGGTATTAGACAGGTTCTTTAGACCCGCATATCCCTCTGGAGCTCGAATCATCTTTGATCGATCATAACTGGAGTTCGGGCCGTAAGAAATGTCTCGAGGCACAATGTCTTCCAGCTGTTTCAAGGTTTGGTAAAGGTTCTCGTGCGTTCGCTTGCACAATAGATTGACGATGTTATACAGCTTCTGCCGAGTCAATGTGTGCATCACAGGGATGGACGGGATGACTGGACCTTCAGAAACATCCGACAAGTCTGGGAAAAGATAGTTGTTCAGGATTTTCTCTGCGAGATCAAATGTATCCAGTTCGATATTGGCACGGTCGGCCAATTCAAGGCAGTTCTCCAGCAGGAGAGCAAATCCCAGCACAAAATCGTCGACTATCTCACGTCCAACGAACTCCTCGGTCTGATGACGAAACATAATCTCGGTCCATTCCCGAAGATAATGACTGATAATGACATCTCGAGGGGACTTTTCGGCAACAGAGCGGAAAACCCACAGAGCAACTCTGAAAAACTCGGCAGACTGTGTAGCATAATCCGGTGTTTGTGGAATGGTTTGGACCAACGCATTCCAAATAGTCGCAAGCATGTCGATTCGGGTAGGACTTTCTGAGGAATTTCGAGCCTGCAAATCATCACCAACCAACTTCCCCGATTGCTTCAGCAATTTTGAAGGGTTACAAATCATTTTGATCCTCTCTGCAACATCATTTCGGATGGTCTGTCGGCATTCTTTGAGAAGCAACTCGCGCATCAGCTGATCGAACTTGGCATGTTGTTTGACTGTCTCCCAAAGTTTATAGTCGCGGACTGAGCCTTCAATAAGGAATGCAAACGAATTGCATATCAACTTGTGGAGACCAGGAGCGATCACAGGAGAAACAGGTAGAGAGCGAGCGATTTCAATAAGACTCAGTAGCCGCTGAGCAAAAGGAGCCGGGTCCGAAATCAAAGCCGAGCTGTCATTCTCCGGGTGGTAAACGGCGAGGGCACATAAAAGAGATTCAATTGATTTCGTAGCAAGGGCGAGTCGAAGCTTATTGAGTTTCAGAGACTCCAAAAGTTCATCGGACATCAAAAACGCCACCAACATCGCAATGCTGTGTGAGACGAAGCTTTGCTTAGGTGTCACTTGGGCATCCTCCTCATGAAGACATGACAATAGTGCATTGAATGAATAGAGCGCCAGGAATGGTTTTTGAAGCGGGAAAAGCGTCTGTTCATCACTATCTGCTGACCTGACGAGCCCCAAGACTCGTTCTTGTGGCGGAAAGACAATGAGGAAATCGAATATTTCTCTCGCCAAGTCATCTTTGAGGGACAGGAGCTCATAAATTTCATCGAAATGCTTGAGCACTTCGGAGTCGACTGCTGTGAGATATTGGTGTTTGCTATCACGGGAGACTTCTTGGGCATCCGGTGCCTTACGAAGAATTAGTAGACCAGGGTGAAGCGTCATGTTCTTCACGAGTGCTTCCGGGTCTTTAAGCAGGTCAATACGCTGGCCACCCCAGATAGCCGACAGTTTGGAGAACCCAGTGAGCTGGGTGAATCTTTCCATCAACTCTGCCGCCGTGGAAAGATCCCCAATTTGTAAAGTACTAATAGGAGAGCTGGCACTGCCGTTGAACGATTGCCAAGAGATATCGATTGGGTTGCCTTTCAATGGCCGTTCTGGGAGACGGGGAGGGGTCCCTTTTGGAGGACTGTAGAGCGGGCGAGTTCTCAAGCCGTACAGAAATTGCCGAAGAAAGAGAAGAGAGCGCCTGAACTTGAGCTCATCGGCCCCGATTTCTCCAATCAGGGTTACGCTGTCCATCGAAGCATCATCATTGAGGACGGCGAGTTCGGGGATCTTGAGAGTTGAGGCGGTAGATTTCAATTGGTCAATGCAACGATTGACAATCGCAATGTGAGTGGCTTCTATGGCGGCTCGTGGGGAATTGCGGATAATCTGATGATCTAGGTAAACCTCTATGGCAAATGCTGTAGCCTCAGCCTCAATGGTGCCAGGTAGAGCTGTCAAAATGAAGTTCCAAATCCTCTCCATCCCGGGAACAGTGATAACTTCATCCGCTCCTGCTGGGGGCGGTGGGTGGAAACGGACATCGTAACTGATAGATTGTTGTGCAAATGAGAGAACATCAATGGTGTAATCGCTCGGCGACAACCCTGGTAAATATTCGCGAATGCAGCGCTCTAGAAACGGATTAGATTTGGAACATCTGCCCAAAGCTCTGACAATCATGCTCCAAGCTGCCTTTTGTCCATCATGGCCCAACTTGTTCGACAAGAGAATTCCATTCCAGAAAGCGCTCCCGAGTTCGGGGGTGATTGTATCTGGTGCCATGTCGATGAGGCGGAAAAATATTGCAACACGGGAGATAAGGCCATAGTGTGAGAATCCATTGGTAAAATCGACTTGCTCGTCATTCACTGTGTGGAGGAGATCCTTGATCACAAGACGAGTCAGGTCAAATTCCTCAGCTAGCTTTCTCATCTCTTGCGAGTCGTGCATCGGAACAAGAGCACTGAGCACCTGGATGCTTCCCGCAGTAAATTGGTTCATCTCGGCGATGTCCTGAATACAGCGCTCATACATCTCCATTCTATCATTTGAACTGACACCGGCTTTAATAAACCGCTCAAGGTGCTTGGTACCCAAACTTTGCAGCAACTTTTTGTGTTCAACGGACATATCCTCTGCTGCAGTACTCTCACGAATCAAGCGCACACATAATCGCAAGGGAATTGTATCGACGTAGTCACCACCGGCCTGATCAACAGGTCTTTCAGAGATCCGGCCGAGTAGGCTGTCACAGATATCGATGATGCGAGTATCAAATCGATCCAAGGGTAGCTCTAAGACCTTGGCGCAGATGTAGATCAATGCTGGGGCAGAGCTTGGGTGCATCCAGAAAGTCTTGATAAGCATGGACAAAACTTCGGTGACAATGCGGCTGTCTTGGCTGTCTGTCACGGTTTTCCAGATAATGTCTGTCTCGGAATTGGTGTATGATGATGTCACAATCAAGAAGCCAACAATATTGCTGCTGCGAGTAATCAACTGGGGATGAGAATCGACGCTCACAAGATAATTTACGATCTTGTTGTCCCGGATGAATCGGACCAGATACTGCACAAATGGCAACGCAATTCCTGCAGGATCCGGGGAAACGTACTGCTTCCAAATGGTAATCAAATCCGACTGCATCGACTCCACGCCATGGGCTCGAAGTTCCATGCGGCCTTCCATAATGTATTTCTTCAAGACACGGAATTTCCATCCCCAGGTAATGACAGGAAGTTGATCTTTGGCATCAGCATCATCTGGGATCTCAATTGAGAGGTCCTTTGCCAATTGTTTGACAAATTCACTGTCACGAACACAGAGCAAAGTAAAGCTGCGTTGGATTTGACGCAGTAATTGCTCGGCCAGATCGCTTGTCAGCCACGGTGATTTCTTGGTGATCCATTCTTGAAATTTCTCATTGATCAGGCATATGGTGCCATAGAGCAGTGTAAGGTAAGGGGTGTCGGATGGCGAATCAAGAGGTGATCCTCCGGGTAGGCTCTGCCTGCGTTCCACGGCGCTGTCAATGGTGCTATTCGCGGCATGGAGAAATGGAATCAAAGCGCCGACCCAGTGCGGACACTTCGCGACATTCTGGGTAATCAGAGAGGCGTAGTCTGTCAGCTCCTGGACAACGTCGAGGGCGATTGTCTTTGCCCTGACTCGAGCCAAAACCTCAACAACTTCCACACCATAGATATTTTCCATGGCACGGAAATATGGAATGGGCGTGTATTGCAATAGCCAGGCAAGGGGGTTCAAGTAGGCATGAGCCATGCTGTCCATCATTTCTTGGTCGCCAATCGCATGGCGCAAGGTCATGCAGTCCATGCGAAGCAAGTGAAGCGTGATATGGACGTAATCCACAAGAAACTCTTCGAGGGTTATCAAAACTCCCTTTCCATCATCCATAGGCAGTTCTTGACTGTGAATTCAGAGTTAGCTCGCGGGTCAAAGGCAAATATCAAGGGTTGGGTCTTACTTTCGGCGAAGCAAAGCTTCCATCAATTTCGGTACAAGCTCCCAGAAGTCAAGGTCATCGGTGACAGATACAGGAAGCAAGCAATCCAGGTTGTTTGCACATTCATCCATCCATGCTTTCACAACTGTAAGTACTCTGGCGTCCCGACCATCATCTGTCCTCGTGATCAGTTATGATACCCCAAAGAATCATTCAACCAATCACTCCGGGGCAGACAAGGAGAGCTTACGCTTTTCGACCATATGGATAATTCTTTCTAAGTTTTCGCGAGCTCCCAGCTCCTCGTACAGTTTCGGGAAGACATCAATGAGTGCCAGAGGATCCTCGTCCGAGACCTCGACCACGTCCGAGACGGCATGACCACGCAATGCCTCCTCCAGAGGTCTCCAGCTGGAGGTTTTTGGGTCTTGGTCCATGTCCTCCAGCTCCGCGACCTCGATTTCGGGGCTTTGGGCAGGTGAGGAAGCTATCGAGATCACGTTGGATGGGGTCATGTAGGTGTTGTCAGCGGTTGAGGGCTGCGGGGAGGCGGCAGGCGGATGAGGTTGTTGAGATTGTGTAGAGGAGGGGTTATCAGGTTCGGAAGTCATGTCAATAGTTGGAGACTTTACGTTGATTGTCACTTTGCTCGAGCGAGCCGAATCGGGGGTGACATCCATATCCGAGGCAGGTGCGGCCGGAGGTGTCGCGCCAGCGTCAATGGACAACGACTCTCCCACGCGAGTTCCACTATCAAGACGCGGGCGTTTCCGTGTCGCTTGGGGATCTGGATCTTCCATGAAGTCTCGGTAGGATCGAGAAGAATCGATCAAGGGCGTACCGGGTGGGGGGTAAGAGCTCTCTGGCGGGGGTTCTGCCATGACATTTCCGCCAAACAATGGGAAAATGTAGGCGATGACAAATGAGGGCGCTTAAGAAACGAGCGATCCAAGAACAAGGAAGGCCTCTATATATTAAGAGGGAACCAAGTAAAAGGAAAGTCACGGGTGGTGGGGAGAATTCGAAGCGGCTGATACCAGTCGGTAGCTTTTTTTTTGCGGGCGGGAAGCGCGACGAGGAATCGGTGACGTTGTACTGCGGAGTGCACTTAAGAACCCGATCGACGTTGGATTACTTTCACCCCCAACTTTCATTACTCTATATGATTTTAAGGTGTCTAGCTTGTCTTTATTTGCTATTTCCCAGGTAATGCCTTGATTTTCTTTTAGATATTTACGGAAACTTGACAGCTTATCGCGTAGTTACAGTTTCATGCACAAACACTATATATATCCACACTTCACATGCGGAAGTCACAGGAACCACTACCTATAGAACTAGGTATCAAACGGAAAGGTAAATACTCAAATGTGGATAGCTTCCCCAGAGTGGGGTTTGACCTCTCCACATCACTGTCTGGGCCAGTCGTGCAGGTTGATGTAACCTAGAGACTGACTTCCATTGTTCTATGTCCATGGTTACTTGCCTACCACTCTGTAGTACCAAACAACTGAGATCTCCAGAATTTAGACATTCACCACCACGTCTCAGTAGGTACCTAGTATTTCACCATCCTGTCTTTTTGTTTAATCCGCTGGTGCTACATAGGTGTTATCACCGGGAGTCAGGATATGTTTTAGGCAATATTTTCAAGATTCAGGTATAAAGTGTGGTATATGACATGCTAATGCAACAATTATCGAAGGGTCTGAGATCATCATAGCTTACTCTCCGGTGCCACCCCACCAACAGCACCACTCATAAATGGTCCAATTTCCTCGGCTTTGGGTTCAGTACCAGGGGGAGGCTCCGCACCAAACAGAACCAGTTCACGACCACCTTGAGTGCTCCACCAATTGACACAGCAATAAGCTCGGTCAACATCCATCTCACCGACACTTAAAGCTTCCCAGAAGCGATCAACACAGGCGTGGCGCATAGTCCGGTCTGTAATGGTATTAATCAGCTCTGCGGTGAGGGGAAGCCAATCCTCCAGGTCCTCTATCCGGAGGAAAGACAGCGAGTCGATTAGTGCTAGGGTGAGCACAGCTTGCGCAGAAAGGGGGAGAGCAGTCTCCATATCGGATGATGAGCTATTCCCGGCTGTTGGCGTAATGGGAGTTGTGGGGGCGTTCAGTGCACGATCTCGCACCACTTCAAGTAGGATCGAGGGGAGCATTGGTTGGCTATTAGCCAATGGTGAGGGGGGTGCTGTGACTTGGATGACTGTCTTGAATGCGAGACGGAACTGCCGAGCGGACAGATTTCCTGGGAACACCTATTGGTGATTATCAGACATTGAATCTTGAATAGCCATTAAAACTGAACATACCGCAAATAGATTATCGATATAGAAGGGAAGATGTTTGGCAGCCAGCTCTGAATTGTGGGGGATAGCGAAGACCACGAGCACCACGCTGTGAGCGGCTTCGAAGATTTCCAGAAGAAGACTGTTGGCGCCAGCTGCGAGGTATGGGAATGCAGCAGATAAGAGCAGATCCTCGTTAGCCTGGGGTGATAAGACCATAGGAAAATGCTCAGCAGTGTTCAAGAAGAAAAGATCCAAGCATCGCTCTACGGGTTGGTCAGGGATTTGGCCAAGATCTCCAGGCCTGATGCTGTGTAGGAAATCCTCCGCCAAGTCAGGGTATTGAGAAAGAATATCTATAGCGGCCAGAAAAACGAAGCTCTGCTGTGATGATCCATTTTGGCCTGTGCGAGAGGAGATGAAGCAAAGATTGCGAAGAATATGAAGGGATTGCATAGAAAGGTAAGGGGCGCCTAGAGAAGTGCTTCGTTAGTATCGACTGTACAGACAATTTCCAAGTCAACTTACTGCTGTGGGCGGCGAGAGCGGGGTAGTTGATTGTTCTCCCAAGAACCGCGCGGAGAACAATGACTACCGAATACAAGCAATTCCGAAGGAGCTTCCAGAGTGCCGGAATGGTAGTTTGTAATGACTCTGCATCTAAGAAGTCCTTCTCCTCCGCGACGTCGATTTCAGATAGTTTATTTTGACGCCACTGCACCATCAATGTCCGAACAAAATCGGCCATGTAATCGACCGTCTGCGCAACCAGTTGCGGGTTCTTGGCATTCTCAACAGCATGCGAAATGAGCCGGGACAAAGGCCCCAATGCTGAAACTAACGGGCGAGATGAAATGGTTGAAAAATAACCAAACGTCCTGGAGTCGGCTTTCCACCGGAATTTCTTCCCGGGAGCTTCTACCACGTCCGCATCAATCGCCCCTAAAAAGAATCCACCTTCGAGTCCCTCGGGAGATAAGAAGGCAGATCTAACCATCACAGGCAACAAGCGGCCATAATCGATTTTAGTTCGTTGCAGATCCGCTAAGAGCTCAAACGTGTAGTTCAAGACCATGGTGATGCAATGGCCATCCATTCCTGCTTCAGGATCTAACTCCTCCAGCGCCAATTGGGCTGCTGTTGCCAGTGCCGACTCAAGTTTTGTTCGAATATGCCAGGGGAGACCCTGTCGATTCTGTCCCTCAAATCCCAGGAGTATACCGCCAAGCAGGATCATGTGTCGCCAGCGAGGAGACTTGTCGTCCGCGCCCTGAACCACCGCCTTAACCCATGCTTCACGTTCAATGCTCCGATTCCGCCCATGAGGCATGCGGGGCTCGTCAGTGGCATCATTCTGCAGGACCGCGATAGCGGCGGTGTTAAAGACGCTCAGGAGTTTGCGACATGCGTGTAAATCGACCGGGTGGTTCCATAGAGCAGGCGCGGAGAGGAGTTGCGATGCGAGAAGCGTCAAGTTCAGCGGATTCCCAAGAATAGATAAAAAGCTCGTCGCGGTTGGGAGGAGACTATAGGAACGGAAGCATTAGTTATCGGCGATTCCCGAGGACGTATGGATCGGGCGCCTCTTACCCAGCCGCATCTTCAAAGCTGGAGGTCGCCTGCAGCGACCGCAGCAGACGGGCAAGTGAACGTTCAGTTGCCATGGAGAATAGACCGCAGTTGGGACAGTAATGCCCACAAGGTCTTCTACATGGCCTGGGGGGAGGAAGAAGATGGAGCCAAACCGCGGAGAACCCCAGTCCCAGCCGAGGTCCCGGAGTGGAGCCGCAAACAGTGCAAACAAGCAGCGTCATGCCCGTGGCCCGTGGGCCCGAACATCTTTAAAGATTAATGCAATCACGGCTTCTCCTGTAACACCGGGTCATACCTTTTGTCATGCAGCATCACCAACGGAAGATGATCTAGTCTTCTTTGTTTTCACACAGCTGAGGAGTCGCAGCATCCCGTCTTCATGGCCAGCAACCGGGTCCCAATCAACTACCACACGCCTTCGTTTCCCTCGCTGTACGACCCGCTTCCATCCCATCACAAAGAAGCTTATTATCTTTACTATACGACGGATATTTGGCGTTTTACGCTGTTCTGGACCTTGATTTTCTATGGAGTGACTCACCTTGTAGTCGCTGGGTGCGCTATACTGACTCATTGTCGCAATTGGAGCGTGATATGGCTTGTACCATTGCTGTATGCCTTGGTTGCCAGCTTAGAAGCATTGCTGTCTGGGAGCATCGTTGGCTTATTGTAAGTGATTACCATATACGATATACTCTGCGGACAATTTGCTAATAGCAAACAGACTTGGTTCACTCTATGAATCAGGTAATTTCAGGATGTCAACTTGGGTGCCGATGATCTGGGGCGGAGTCAACGTCATGGTGCTCATTTTGACCAGTTTCCCTATGCAAGGTGGACTCTAAACCTACGATTACGAAGAACATTACGAGTAACGCTTCTTTCATCTGTTCTTGCGGATTCGAACACATCCGTTCTCATTTCTATTATACACACCCAAGAAATTTGTTATGTCGCAACGAGCGCCATCCACCCGTTCCACAGTTTCCACCACAATGCATGATATATGTCCTGTACGCCGACCGAATTACGCCACAGAGTACCCTCCACGGAATTATCGACGTCCAGCATCCGGCATCCCACCTTGGAGACCGGGCAGGCCACCCATTGCGGCGGCCATGTTTTGGAGGTTGAGATTCGGAGGCATCTGCATTCCTTGAGCCATCATTTGTTTTTGGAACTGCGCCATATCCATGTTCATAGGTGGAGCCCCACCCATTCCGGGAAGCATAGGGAACCCAGGCATTGCGCCGTTTGGGGGGCCCGATTGTGGCGGTGGAGGTGGAGGATGCGAAGACATAATTGCAGCTAGGCGACCAGGGTCCATTCCACCCATGACACCCGAAGGCGGACGCTGGGCCGCACCAATACCAGGGAGCAGCCCTGGGGCATCGAGCTGAGGTGCACCAGGACCACCCTGGATTCCTGGAAGAGAAGGTCCACCAGGTCGTCGCTGATCGACTAGACTGTCGGCTTCATCTTGCATTTCTTGCTCCTCTTCCTCGCGCATTTGTCTGCGGCCAAAGCCCCGATTCCATGTCCCTTGGGCCTCTGCAGCCTCCTCACCAATGTGGAATCTATCTTTCATGTAGCTAGTCTCGCCGGGTCGAGCCCGCGACCAGAATCGAGTAAAATTGTCCTTGGATCCAGAAGCAAGAATGTGTCCCAGTGGATGCCAGTCGAGTGACCAGATCGTAGCGCCGTGGGCGTATTGAACGCGGTGAGCCGGGTAGATCACCTGCGGAGGGGTATTGGCAGGGTCCGGGCTGTCATATGGCGCCACGGTAGGGACGACGCCAGCGGGCAAGTTGGGCTCATCGAGTAGATAGTGATGCATAGAACCGTCTTCCGCACCAGTCGAAATCAAATTGCTGTGGATCGGATGCCATGTCAGAGAAGAAACCGGCTTCTCATGGCCACGGAGAATGCAAATATCCCGCATCATTCGCAAATCAAACACTCTCGCCGTCTGATCCCGCGACGACGTAGCAAGGAGGTTGTTGTTGACCCGCGAGAATCGAGTCGCGGTGACTGTGTTTTTGTGACTGTGAAGTGTCGTCAAGCATCGGGCCGTCCTTGGATCCCAGAACTTGACCTGATGATCCTTGGAGCCGGAAACTAGCAAGCCCTTCGTAGGGTGCCAGTCGCAGGATTTCACATCCCAGTTGTGTCCCGTAAGAACAGTATCGCAGGTTCGGGTGGTGAAATCAAAGATCTTGAGGGTCGTGTCGTCAGATGCGGAAAGAAATTTTGTATCGCTCGGGGCCCATGCTAGGTCTCGCACGGCGTCATGGTGAGCATCGTCAATTGTTTCGACGTTGTTGAAGTTCGGGCGCCAGTATTTCACGTCTCCTCGTTGTCCGCCCGAGATCAGCCAGTCTTGGCTATGCGCCCATGCTAGCGACGTCACACCCGCTTGAATTTGATCGTAGTGCGCCTAGCGAACGATTAGTAGCCATACGTCCTATTTGGGATTTGAATATAAACGTACATCCATTACTGTTTCAAAGTTAAACGCCGTGCCGTTCCAGAGCATGAACTCGCCGGTGTGGCCGCCGGTCAACAGCCGCCTGCCCTCTGGAGTCCATCGCACCACCACGATAGGTTTCTTCGATTTTCCGATTGATTGATGAAGGTGTCGCACGGGAATTGTGTCAGCGGGCGAATGGGTTCGACCGACGGGTGGAATCATCTTTGTGGATCAGGTCAGGTCAGTTTTCTTTTTCTTTTTTGCCCTACGACACACGGCACTGAAGGAACAGTTTGCGCAAACTCACATCCACTGCAAAGCTGGGACTGGGTCTTTCCACCTCCATGCGGTTTTCACCTTGGTATCGGGGTCGGCGCGTGCGCATCCATTGTACCATTGAAGAGCCATAATCGGTGACCAGTCCTGTGCGAGGTTTGTTAGTCCGCTGACTCGGCATGAACAAATGCTCTGTGGGGTGAAAGAGAACGGTACATACTTGGCCGACGGGGACCGACGGGGCCTTCAAAGTTCTTGTTATATCTCCCAAATTGGGAGTCGCCCCCATGCTCGTCGATGAAGGCCATTGTGACCAAACCCGGGAGGATCGTTGGAAATTGCAGCCGTTCGAGATCACAGAATCATGACCAGGGAGATGGGCGATTTGACAATTTTAAAAAGTCGAGGGCAGGGATTATCCCTGTGTTATATGGATCAAAGTCGCGTAGCGAATACGTTGGGAGGAAAGTCGTGGAGCTTTGCAGGGTCGGGACTCCTTGGAAGCTCGACCGCCCCCGCTGATTGGTTACATGGATTATCTTGCGCTGCTTGCGCTATGATGCCTTGTTCTCCCCCGCCAAGTTCAACGGTTTTTAATTTTGTATTCTTATTTCCCCTCATCTTGTTATACCAGGAAGCCATAGATTCTCTACTCTTTGAGGGTCCGTTGTCTTTCTGGTTTGTAACTCTTCCGGGTTATCCTCTGCTGGTCTCTTCACTTCGCCATCTTCCGCATTGACCCTGTTCGGGTCCAATTGCGCAATCAACCACAGCACAACAGGACCGAAGGTCAAAGTTCCTAGTTTCTGTCAAAATGGTGTCCCAGACCCAAGCTGTCACCACGGCTCATGAGCACCCAAGCTCTACCATTTCGACCAATGGAGCTACTTCAAGCAAAGCCGATGTCCAAATGCAGTCAAGTGGGCCAAGTCGCAGCAAGTATCGTCATATCGCTGCGTATCACTCGAAGCTGCGGCATTCGAGCCTTAGCAGGGACTCGGATGTGACACCTAGCTTTCTGGGGTTTCGAAATTTGATGGTTCTGGTCCTTGGTAGGAATCGATGATATGAAGTAATACATGCATGTGAACGTGGAAGCTGATTGTGAACAGTGGCTATGAATCTACGGTTGATTATTGAAAACTTCATGAAGGTATGTACTCATGAAGAGGCATTAATAACTGATAAAAAAAACTACGAAAGACGACTGACCATGCTTGTTTTAGTATGGAGTTTTGATTTGTATTAAATGTCACGACTATCGCAAGCAGGACGTTGTCCTCGGGTCAATTCTCTTTGCTTTGGTTCCATGTCATTTGTTTTTGGCCTATGTGATCGAGCTATCTGCAGCTTCTTCTGCGAAGCAAGCCGTGGGCCAACAGAAGAAGACACCTGAAGAGAAGGAGCGCGATCAGCAGGCATTCCGCTCCACTTGGCCGTACACGGCCTTCCTCCACACCGTGAATGCCACATTGTGTCTTGCAGTAACCAGTTTCGTGGTTTATTTCTACATTCATCATCCAGGCATCGGTACCCTGTGTCAGCTCCACGCGATCATCGTGTGGCTGAAAAATTGCTCTTATGCCTTCACTAATCGCGATCTACGTCTCGCGTATCTCAATCCGTCAGCCGATCCTGGCCTTCCAGAGATCTATGCCACATGTCCCTACCCCCGAAATGTCACCATTAAAAACCTCACATACTTCTGGCTTGCTCCTACATTGGTTTACCAGCCTGTCTACCCTCGCAGTGCATCTATTCGTTGGTCATTCGTCGCGAAGCGGCTGGCCGAATTCGTTGGGTTGTCAGTATTCATCTGGCTTCTCTCCGCGCAATACGCTGCGCCTGTTCTGCGGAACTCAATTGATAAAATCGCTGTCATGGACATTGCATCTATCTTGGAACGTGTGATGAAGCTGTCCACCATCTCCTTAATCATTTGGCTTGCTGGTTTCTTTGCCCTTTTCCAAGCCTTACTCAATGCGTTGGCAGAAGTCATGCGTTTCGGAGACCGTGAGTTTTACACCGATTGGTGGAATAGCTCCAGTCTTGGAGGCTACTGGCGGTCGTGGAACCGACCGGTGTATCTTTTTATGAAGAGGCATGTTTTCTCGCCACTGGTGGGTCGTGGATGGAGCCCTCTAGCCGCGAGTGGTATGGTCTTCGCGCTATCCGCCATTCTTCACGAGATGCTAGTGGGGATTCCCACCCACAACTTTATTGGTATGACTCCTATATTTTCGCAAGAAAACCTAAACTGATCCACTCCAGGTGTTGCATTTTTTGGCATGATGTTCCAACTACCCTTAATTGCGCTCACGGCGCCCCTGGAGAAGATGCAAGACCCGTTGGGCAAGACCCTCGGGAATTGTATCTTCTGGGTCAGCTTTTGTCTGGTCGGCCAGCCACTTGGAGCTCTACTGTACTTCTTTGCCTGGCAGGCCAAGTATGGCAGTGTTAGTCGAATGCGTGCCTGATTCTTTTCTTGGGTGGCCCGCGTGTCTTGTTGACGAGATCCTGAGGCTTTGCGTAAAAAGGTCAGAGATTCATGATGCGGACTCAGCTGTGGTATTTTGCATTCCTTGTCAATTTGCTGTTTTATCTTACATATAGTTGTGTATCTACGCCCATCCAAGTATGATTTCGATCTTTTTATCGACCAGAACCGCCCGAGTGAGCGACACTGTATATCACCTCATTTCTTCTGTTACAGTTTCTTATGGGAATATCCCGTCGGTGAGGTAGAGAACCCCTGTGCCGAATCCCGCTCTCGGATCTCGGAGCTTGCAAGGTACGAAAAGGACAGGTCTACCACATCTCACCTGGAATGCATATTGAGTTTCCAACCAATTAAAAATCACAGTATTTTGGCCTTGAAATGCTCTATGTGGATCGTCAACCGCATGATCGAATCAAATAGCAAATTATCGAATCCGTGTGCGGAACGGATGGATTGATTGTGCCGGCGGGAGCCAATTAGCCAGACCCCGTAGACACGCCCCCGCAAAGCTATAAAGGAGCCCCATTTAAGTTCTTCAATTCGAATTCTTTCCGGATACAACAAAAACATTCAAAATGGTTGCTATCACTATCCCCGATAACTACGGGTAAGTCGCCTCAATGGGAATCTATTTCGGTTCCTGGTCGCTCACACTTCTACCAGCGCCGTCATTGGTGTCGCCCTTGGTGCGATCCCTGTCCTGGGCTTCATTCACGGCACCGTTACTGGGTCTCTCCGCAAGCAGGCTAAGGTGCCTTACCCGCACTGTTACGCCTCTATCGAGCAATGCAAGGAGAATGTACGTCTTATCCGAGTGTCCCGCCCCCTCTCCAGCCACTAACTATGGTTTCCCCACAGGCCAAGGCTGAGCAGTTCAACTGCGCCCAGCGCGCTCACGCCAACTTCCTGGAGAACTCCTCGCAGACTATGCTTTTCACCCTCATTGCTGGTCTGAAGTACCCCCAGCTCGCTGCCAGTATTGGTGGTCTGTGGGTGCTCTTCCGTACTCTGTTCATGTACGGATACGTTTACTCTGGTAAGCCTCAGGGCAAGGGCCGCATGATTGGCGCTTTCTTCTGGCTGGCACAGGGTGCTCTTTGGGGTCTGAGTGTGTTCGGTGTTGGCCGTGATTTGCTCTCAATCTAAGTGAATTGTGATCATGTACTGTATATTTAATAGTTTTCCAAAGCATAAGGAGAATGTCTCGCAATTTCAAATGTTATGATTCCAAATTAGCCACAGTTAGTTTCAGGGGACGTACACGTGTGGCTGACAGCTCCACTGTGGCGCACAGGAAAAGTTCCCGCAATGGCAACGAATGCAACGAGGTCGACAGTATGATAAACTCTTTCAATCTGAGCATATTGGGTTGAATGAGACGGTTTTCTCTTTCACGATAAAAACGAATTCTATAATAGGTGACTTCGATTGCACCTCTTCTCCATCTCCTCCGTCCACGCCCACCACTTTATATACCCCGCCGACCCCTCCATCATGTCGTCCAAGTCGCAATTGCCCTTTGGCACCCGTGCCTCCAGCCACCCCAATCCGCTGGCTCGGAAGCTGTTCGAGGTTGCTGAAGCCAAGAAGAGCAACGTGACAGTGTCTGCCGATGTCACCACCACCAAGGAACTCCTGGACCTGGCCGACCGTTAGTGAAACGAAAAGAAATTCCTACTTGCATCCCACTAATTTGGACCATCAAATCTCCAGGTCTCGGACCCTACATCGCCGTGATCAAAACCCACATTGACATCCTGTCCGACTTCGGCCCCGAGACCATCAATGGCCTGAACGCGCTGGCTGAGAAGCACAACTTCCTCATCTTCGAGGACCGCAAATTCATCGACATCGGCAACACCGTCCAGAAGCAGTACCACGGCGGTGCCCTCAAGATCTCTGAGTGGGCCCACATTATCAACTGCGCTGTCCTGCCAGGCGAGGGTATCGTCCAGGCTTTGGCCGAAACTGCACAGGCCAAGGACTTCCCCCACGGCTCTGAGCGCGGTCTTCTCATCCTCGCTGAGATGACCTCCAAGGGCTCCCTGGCTACCGGAGAGTACACCTCTGCCTCGGTAGACTACGCGCGGAAATACCCCAGCTTCGTGCTCGGCTTCGTTTCGACCCGTGCGCTGACCGAGGTCCCCTCGACCGTCACCGCTGCCGACAACGAGGACTTCGTCGTCTTCACCACCGGTGTCAACCTTTCTTCCAAGGGCGACAAGCTCGGACAGCAGTACCAGACCCCACAGTCGGCTATTGGCCGCGGTGCCGACTTTATCATTGCTGGGCGTGGAATCTACGCTGCCCCAGACCCCGTCGAGGCTGCCAAGCAATACCAGCAGCAGGGATGGGAAGCCTATCTGGCTCGTATTGGCGGTACCAGCCAATAAACGATTAAGAAAACTAAAGGAATTTACACCCCAATTTGACAGATGCATGCAATAGCGCTTGTACGTTCCGTTGATACCGCTGCCTCGGAGAGGTTCCGCACTGGCGATACGTCAAAAGTTTAAACGACGGTCAGCTCGTCGTCGGACTCTACTGTATTGCAAGTGTCAGCTATAAGATAGAGTAATGAACCTCAGATGATAAGACAAAGAAACGCCTTATTGGTGATGAGACGCGATGAGATCAGGTAAAGCCCATGCAACCGTCGGCAAAGTCCCGGAACTACATCTGTACACCGAATTCATCCATCAAACTTGTCGAGGCTTTCTCATCTTTCAAGGTTGGCTCTATCAACGCCCGTTCCCCTTTTTGCTCTCAAGCTCGGCAATCCACCCACTCAACCCCTGTTATTCATCCCAGTGAATCAGAAAGCCTCACTATCAACGAATTACTATTTGGCGTTCATGTCCTTTGTGGCGCTGTTTGCCGATCTCTCCTCACACCCCCTCTCGACAGAACCAATGAAGAGCTTCGTGGCCGGTCAACCCCAGATAATCGGGTGCGTATCGCGGGGAGACCCACTAGGGTCACATCTTGATAGCGGGAAGCAGGGAAGAGAAGGCCGGCCATTACATAGATAACACCGAGTTGGAATGTACCTATGACACTATGTGCTACTCGAAGATGCGGAGATGTGCCCTTATTAACATTCCTTGTCCCCTATCTTGTGAGGGGAAACGTGGGATCTTTCCAGCTTTTCTTTCCTCCAAGTATCCTTTTCCCCTTTGCTATATACACCAATACCCCTTCGAAGGCAATTCCTTCATACACTGAATCATGGCGGAGGAAGAAAAGACCATTGGCACCTCCTCGGCTGTGGATGTGGAGATGGCCG
This sequence comes from Penicillium sp. IBT 16267x, assembly GCA_028828865.1. NCBI lineage: Eukaryota > Fungi > Ascomycota > Eurotiomycetes > Eurotiales > Aspergillaceae > Penicillium > Penicillium sp. IBT 16267x. The sequence continues at coordinate 4,143,895 of JAQJZQ010000005.1, read as the reverse complement.
CGGACGTAAAGGAGAAGCATGTCGACCCAACACTGGAGAAGCACGCACACGATGCCGACGAAGCGATGAAGGCTCTTGAAGAGTTTCACGGCGAATCACTCGAATTAGATGAGTCCACCAACCGTCGGCTGTTAAAGATAATTGATTGGCACATGATGCCAATTATGTGCTGTATCTACGGCATGAACTACCTTGACAGTATGTGCTACCAATACAACCCGAATCCACGTCGCCCTGCAGCTGCTAACATAAAAAGAAACTACCTTATCTTACGCGAGTATCATGGGAATCAAGACAGACCTGAATCTAGTCAAAGATGACTATCAGTGGCTATCCAGTCTATTCTACTTTGGTAAATCCATTCCCGCTTTTGGGAATACAGACGGGTCAACTAATTGCGCTAAGGTTATCTTGCATGGGAGTATCCGACCAACCGGCTGCTGCAGCGATTACCCCTCGGAAAATACTCCGCAGCCTGTATCTTGATTTGGGGACTTGTTCTGTGCTGCTTCGCCGCCGTGAATAACTTTTCGGGCGCGATTGCCATTCGATTTTTCCTCGGTGTTTTTGAAGCCGCCGTGACACCTGGCTTTGCATTGCTTACATCTCAAGTTAGTCGACTGGTTCCACTTTGGTATTTATAGGCGATATTAACACGGCTCGATTAGTGGTACACCAAGCAAGAACAAGGTAGCCGTGTGAACATTTGGTTCAGCTTCAACGGTGTTGGCCAGATCCTTGGAGGATTCGTCGCATACGGCGTCGCGGTCGGAGCCGCAAAGCATGGATCGGCGATTGAGCCATGGAAGATCATTTTCCTAGTTACGGGTCTCTTGACCGTCGCTCTGGGACTTGTTTTCCTCTGGATTGTCCCCGACAATCAGTTGAATGCACGATGGCTGAAGAAGGAGGATCGCATCTTGGCTGTCGCTCGGGTGCAGTCAAACCAGCAGGGAATTGGCAACAAGCATTTCAAGATGTACCAAGTCAAGGAAGCGCTTCTGGACCCGATGACATGGGCGTTCTTCTTCTATGCGCTTATCGCCGATATCCCGAACGGTGGTATCACTAACTTTTTTAGTCAAATGGTATGTGAATACCTCCTTCCTATGAGGGGTTGAGCGTGCTAATCGAATGACATAGATTACCAGTTTTGGATACTCCAGCCAGGAGAGTTTGATTCTTGGAGTCCCCGGCGGTGCGGTCGAAGTCATCGCCCTCTTACTGAATGGATACATGGGCTACAAGACCAATAACCGCATCCTGTGCAGTCTGGGTGGTCTCTTCAGTGCCCTCGTTGGCATGATCCTCATCGTGGCCCTCCCTGAGTCCATGAATGTTGGCCGGTTGATCGGATACTACATGACCCAAGCTAGTCCCACGGCGTTCGTTGCTCTGCTGGCGATGATTTCGTCTAACGTGGCTGGATACACGAAGAAGACCACCGTCGCTGCCATGTACCTGATCGGATACTGTACCGGTAACATCATTGGTAAGTGACCATTTCATCCATGACACTAGAAAATCGACCCGGTGGCTAATCTCAAATATTTGTTCCAGGCCCACAAACCTTCCGTCCTAAGGATGCCCCTCGCTATATCCCTGCGGAAATCACTATTATCGTCTGCCTTGGCGTGAGCATGTGCATCATGCTGTTCGTTTACTGGTGGTATGTTAAGGAGAATCGGCGCAAGGAGCAGATTCGGTCGCGACCGGACTATGTGCGGTTGCCGAACCAGGCCTTTTTGGATTTGACTGATGGGGAGAACATGGATTTTGTGTATGCCGTTTGAGCTCTTTGAAGACTGCACGCACTGGCTGGCCATATGTGCAGACCTACCATAATCTTGGATCATCTTGGAGATATGATTTGACGGCATTTATCTTGATTTCAAATCTGACATCTGCGTATCAATAACCTTAGTTTGAATAGAGTTCCAAATACATGCCTGTTGTCTGCACCCCTGAAGGTCATGTCATATTGTACCTACTGTGTTGATGTCCAAAAGTACGTGTTGGGCGAGGAGTGGAAGCGGGTCTCGTAGGCTAGAATTCCACGGTTCACATTTGTACTTACCATGTGGAATTGTTGAGAAAAAGTGGGCGCTGTTGGACCCCGCACCACAGACCTATCAACTACAAGTTGGAAGCCACGACTCCATGATTTAGATTTAATAATAAACTCAGAATTATAGTCAAGTCCCTGTCTCCCCCCCTACTGTGGGAACTAATGCACGAGCTGCGAACTAGCGAGAAAACGAAAACGAATGGTGCGCATTCCACCAGGCACGGTGTGACCTCAAACCCATGATCATGTTCATGATTGTCATATCCATAACTGGATTTTTGCAAACTCTGAGCGAAACACTAAATCAACAGTCCAATCCCCTCTACACACAAGAGTAATTCTTCCCCCTCCTTTTAGTGGGGCGCAATCCCGGGCGGGGCTAATTCTAAGGCCTTCTAGCTCCAGGGCGCTTTGGTTTAAGGGGGTCTGAGTATTTCGTAAGGGTCTGACTGCAGCGCCTGCTGTAACAACCTGTCGCACGGCGAGAACCGGTAGCAGGAATACCCAATAAGCGCCCAGTTTCACGACATACCCGAAAACCTTGCAGATTGGCCACTGCAGGGGCGTCTGGACATGATGATCTAGACCAAATTTGCTTAAAAGTGGAGGTCTTTGAGTGCTAAGAAAAAAAAACCCATGAAAACCCCCACTTTGCCTACTCCACGCTAAAATCAAGAAATAATATGAGGAGCGGTGTAGACATGTAAATAAGATGTTGCGCCATTTTGCATTCTTTCTTATTTCTTTGTGTATATACGTTCAGTTTCATCGCTTTGTTTGCTTTTTTTATTCTATGCTACTTTATTTTCCCCGCCTTGATACATTCGACCTCACCGAGTGAGATGACACCATGAGATCGACCCTGGCATCTGAGCCCTAAATCTTATTTTTGGATCGTCCCGTTGAGAACATGGCGTCCGTCACATGTGGCATTCACATGGGAAGTGCGCCTGCAGGAATGGCAGTCACGCACCTGAATTTAGATCTCATCTCCAAACTCCCATCCGAGCTTGCCATCACCGAGATCACTGAGAGATGCTCCACGGTGGACTTGTCGGAGGCGTCATCTCTGGAGATGGAAACACCAAGGGTAAAAAGGATCGATCCGCCCCGCTCAAGGGCTCCCAAGATCCCAGATTCGCCTACAAATGCAAGCCGATCTCGACCTGTATCTGGGTCTCCGTCGACATCTGCAGCGAACTCCGTCCATCACTCTCGTTCAGCCTCTCGCAGCACAGGTCGATCCCGACCTCCCAGTCGCCATAATTCTTTCCAATCACCGCGACGACCAGTGACCAACGCAGGCATCGTTTCGGTCCCAGCTCGCACGCCACAACGGGAGAAGCGGGAGTCCCTCCTCGCTCTACATCGAGAGTCATGTCGTCTCTTCCAAGACCCACTGTCCTCAATCTGGGCCCCAGAGGAACTACGGACAGTGTCCACAGCCTACCCATCTCGACGTGAACGCCGCACGTCCTCAGAGACAGGTATCTCAGGACCACCATCCCCAATCGCATCATCCTCATCTAGTCGCCGATTTGAGTATGATCACCGCGGGTCTATGAGCTCGACTACCTCACCACCCTTTCTGCAGTCCCGAGACCGGGCCAATACCCTCCCTATTATATCCAGCCATACCCACAGTCCATCCGAATCCTCCATTCACGTCCCGGTGACAGTCATGGAGTGGACCTCAGACTCAACCCGACGAGCGGAATACGAACAAATCGACCGCGCAAGCCGTGGCGTCCGCGGCTTCTGGCGCCGCGTCGCACCCCGCTGGTGCCAAACCCGGAACTCACGCACGCCCTTCTTCGAAGAAGGCAAGACTAGCCGCGAAGGCAGCGTCCGCCGATTCCGCATGGACCTTGCCGACGAAGAAATTGATACAAGCACACAAGACAAGCCACAAGTGCAGATCCTAGACTTTCTCAATAAAAATCCTTCTCGAGATGGCAACAGTCGACGCCTCTGGACAGGTCGTCGATCCAAGACATCTCCCCCCTGAGCTCTTTGTCTGTAGAGCCCCCTCATTACTACTATATATTCGGCTCGGTACGGCCTACAGTACGCCCGCACCGGTGGCGGTGCTTCTTCACCACAACGCGACTTCCATTATCTATGATACTATGATTATCGAATACCCTGATGACCGGATTCCCATTGCATGTTGCATTGTATTGCGTGGCCCTGAATACCCTTCGGATTCATATGCATGATCCCCCTTCTTCCTGGCTTTGTTAATTTTTTTTGAGTCTTGTATAAAGACTCTCGCATACCTTCTTTGGCATTTATTGCATACTGCGTGCGTCGTTCATTGTAATTTCAATGTTGCATCACTTACCCGAGAATGAGATACCCATCTGCTAATTGTGCTGTACATATGCACTATGTACTGGTGTTGCCAGTCGAGATTCAAGGAAATATACGACCTATTTGAGTGAGAACATATTCACTACTGAACTATGTTCATGGACTTGGGCTTGGATATGACTTTAGCGCGTATGAAGACTCTAAATTTAGAATGAACTATAAAAAGTGAATTTAGTGTAGTTGCCAAGTCTTCCGCGCAGCACTTTTCTCCATTCCTCCATTTCTTCTCCACGCACTTGGACATAGATATCTGACCCCCGTACTCCTGATATCCATCTACAGAGACAGTCCTCCGCAGCCCCGTAAAGCTACCAAATTTTCGCACTTCCAACCGAGCTCGGAACTTCATGCGTCATCTACATCTCCAAGACTAGGATTCAGCGAGGAGTATGGATTTATCATGAATGAATCTCCGTTTCCCATCTATGCGCTTCAAATGCTGTATTTATACTCTATAGAACGAGTGGAACAAAACCAATACCCGGAATAGTTTGTGATAAATAGTGGCCAAGGATATCTCGGGAAGAAGCCATCTAGCTGTGTGCTTCTAATTTAGGCGAGGAGAGAAAGGCAAAATGTGCCATATGCCTGCATAATACATAGGCCCACGGCTATTTTTCCCAGAGTGACCTGGGTTTTTCATGTGGCCGGCTCATAAGAATAAAAAAGCCCCCGTTAAATAGCATCACTGCACAGAGAAACTGACCGAAGATCTCAATTTTTCAAAGGGCGTTGTTGTCATGTTGCTAGACATCTTGAAACAAAAGCAGGTTGCAGGGAAGAACGATCCACCGGGTGGATCGCGAATGGCACCCGCATCGTGAGACTTGATCGTGTTTCTGGATCGTGGTTCGCGAGAGTAGATCGGCTAAGCGATGTGGATTCGATGACGAGTGTGTGTCGAAATGAAATCAGCACGCATTGGCAGCGGTTCACACTGAAATGACATTCAAACCTGGACCCTGAATCACATTTTCATGTTCTTGCCGAGGTAGAAGGAGACCTAAGTTTTGGGTCATCGGAGCAATACCCTTTATCTTGACGCAAAATCAAGCCCGCGACGAACCGCTTTCTAAAACGATTCTCTTAGGCGGGAATAGTGGGTACAAATGCCGATTATTTAGTTCTGTCGATCAACGGTTTAACCCCCGAGACGCTCTCGTGGCATTTCAACGCCGCTTCTGGGGAGTAACGGATGTGCTGAAAGTCAAGATCAATAAATAAAAATATAAAAATATAAAAACTCAGGAAGCTATTTATTCATTTAATGAATCCCTTCATTCAAGTCCTCGGACTTTAAATGCAAACGGAGGTCACAGGCGTTGAGACATATATTAGCCGTTCTTTCCTCCGGTAGTAACTCTGGAACTATATTTCTCCCGTTTCACAGCGACCCATTGACTCTGAAAATGCTGTTTGGGTCTTCTCTTCTGTTCCTGGCTCTCCATGCTGGGTACGTCCGAGCGAAGCCTATTGCGCGCAGAGGTGCCCCCCTACTTGATGCTTCATTTGACTATGTGATTGTCGGTGCTGGCACCGGCGGTAGCGTCGTGGCGACGCGCCTAGCGCAACAATCATTCAAAGTCGCATTGGTGGAGGCGGGTGGTTACTATGAGCTTGAATCTTTGGCAGAGGTTCCAGCTGCTGATGTACTTCCGGTGGGATCTGATCCCAGTACCTCGTCCGCCGTGGATTGGGGCTTCGTAGCGAGTGGTCAACCTGGAGCGAATGGGCGGTCGATACATTATGCGCGAGGAAAGTGTTTGGGAGGGTCGTGAGTAATTGCAAGAAGACTTGGAGAGAGGATTGATACTGACTCGACTAGATCTGCTTTGAATTTCATGATCTATCAACGGTACGACTACGACAGGGTTGCTTTTTGTTATGATACTAATTCCTTTCATTCGACAGCCCGACGGTTGAATCAATGGAGCAATGGGCAAGCACTGTTAATGACAGCAGCTACAATTTCGACGCAGTCTTACCTTACTACAAGAAAAGCGCCACATTTACCGCACCGAACATGAACGAGCGCGCAAAGAACGCAACTCCCGAATATAGCATCGAAGGATTCGAGAGTAATGGAGGACCTCTGCAGGTATCCTATGCAAACTACGCACAACCCTTCTCCTCCTGGATGGAACTCGGTATGCACGCTATCGGGATCAACACCACACAAGATTTCAACCTGGGCTCAATAATGGGAGCGCAGTATTGCTCATCGACCATCGATCCTAGCTCCGAGCTCCGCAGCAGCTCACAATCCTCTTTCCTTTCCTCCATCAATCCTTCGACGCTGACAACTCACACCGACACTCTGGCTAAGAAGATTGTTTTCAACGATGACAAAACGGCGACTGGAGTTCAAGTGAAAGGGGCACTTGGGAATACTGTCACCCTTTTTGCGACAAAAGAGGTGATTGTCTCCGCAGGTGTTTTCCAATCACCACAACTCCTCATGGTCTCCGGCGTTGGCCCATCGGATGTCCTGGAGGAGCATGGGATTACAGTTGTAGCGGATCGGCCCGGCGTGGGACAGAACATGTGGGATCACCCGTTTATGGCGCCCACATACCGCGTGCAGGTCCCCACACTGACCAAAGTCGCGACGGACTTGATCTACGCCGCGGGAGAACTCATCGATGGACTACTCGCGAAGAATGGGCAACTGACGAACCCCGTTGCGGACTTTTTAGCTTGGGAGAAGATTCCCGCAAGTCTACGCTCTGGGTGGTCTCAGAGCACAAAAACCGCTTTGGATAAGTTCCCTAGTGATTGGCCAGAAGCTGAAGTGAGAGCAACCAACCGAACATAAGGAGAATTATTACTGACATATAATCTCCAGTATATTTCCGGCGCAGGCTATGTAGGAAACGTTTCCAATCTCTTCTCGGACCAGCCAAAGGACGGGTATGAATATGCTTCGATGTTGGGCGTATTGATTGCGACTTCTTCTAGAGGAAATGTTACGCTTAAGTCTGCGGATACGTCGGACATGCCAATTATCAACCCCAATTGGCTGGGTGATACCGCCGACCAAGAACTTGCTATTGCCATGTTCAAGAGAATGCGACAAGCCTTCCAAAGCAAGGCGATGGCACCAGTGATTATTGGCGACGAGTACTACCCTGGTACTGGGGTGCAATCTGATTCGGAAATCTTGGAGTTTATCAAGAACAATGTCATGCCCTTGTGGCATGCCGCTGCTACCTGCAAGATGGGTACTTCGGATGATGACATGGCGGTTGTTGACTCCCAAGCCCGAGTGTTTGGGGTAGATGGGCTTCGCGTGGTTGATGCTAGCGCCTTTCCATTCCTTCCCCCGGGTCATCCTCAGTCTACAGTTTGTGAGTGTTTTGGATTCGATTTGAGGAACTATGCTCATTTTCTTTTAGATATGCTGGCAGAGAAGATTTCGGAGGCTATTATTCAGGGGCAGTAGGTCTATATGTGACATAATTTTACTTCCGCTTTTGCTACTGTCTCAATACTCAGATCCTTCAGTGACGTAATTAGAATCAGGACAACATTTGATTATAGTTTGGGAAGCACCGCAAATACTCGCCTGAGCCTTTCACCCGTACTGCGCGATTCCCTAAGGAACCGCCCCCGCAGCTTATCAACGTTTGGTTGGAGCCGGCAAGCAAGCCGATCAGAATGACCCACCGTACGCCCTGTCATTGACAGCCCCACCGAGCCAGCTTGATGAAACCCTTTAGTTGGAAGGACTGGCGCTCAATTTCAAAATCACAAACCTCACAATGCGCATCACAAGAGAAACCGATCATGAGCTGAACGACCATGAGCTAAACGACCTCAACACCACCTCCGAGAACCACGATGCAAGTGTCAGCCTTGCATTCCCAGAAGGCGGTCCTGAAGCATGGGCTTCTCTCCTAGGCTCAAGCCTACTCATGTTTCCATCATTCGGATTCCAAATCGCCAGTACGAACTCCAATCGCAAGACAAGAAACTTATATCTAACAAAATGATAGTCGGAACAATTCAGGACTATATCAGCACTCACCAACTATCAGCCTACAGCATCGGAGAGATAGGCTGGATAACAGCAATCCTGAGCTTCCTAACACTATTCCTCGGAGTGCAAGTCGGCCCACTATTCGACCGCCACGGTCCCCGCATACTCCTAATAAGTGGCTCCCTCGCCAGCGTGACATCCTATTTCCTCCTCGCCCAATGCACAAAATACTGGCATTTCATTCTATGTCTCAGTATCCTCGGTGGGATGTCCTCCGCCATTGTGACAACAGTTGGGATCTCCGTGCTAAGTCACTGGTTCTACCGGCGTCGGGCACTTGCATCCGGTCTCTGTATGTCCGGATCATCGGCCGGAGGCGCAATCATGCCTCTTGCCTTGCGTAGTCTATTCGCGAAATATGGATGGACGTGGTCGATTCGTATTATTGCTTTTATTGCACTCGGATGCTATTTGTTAGGAATTGCCTTGGTGAAAGGTAGGTTGCCTGGTGGGAACCAAAGTAAAGCGACGATCGACTTTCGCGCGTTTAGGTCTCCAAAGTTGTGTTTTTTGGCTGTTGCTGTGTTTGCCTTTGAGTTCATTATTTTTGGTTGCGCGGCGCTTTTGCCGACTTATGTCCGGTATACGGGCTTGAATGTGGATGTGCAGTTTTATTCGCTTACTGTGCTGAATTCTATGACTCTCCTGGGCAGAGTGTTGCCTGGTGTCGCTGCGGATCAGGTCGGTCGGTTCAATATTCTGTTGTTTACAGCTGTTGTCACGCTGGTGGTTATGGCCGCAGTGTGGATTCCGTTTGGGTCTCAAGACGAGGCGACACTTTATGGGGTTGTGGCGGTGTTCGGGTTTGGATCTGGAGGTTGGGTCTCACTTGCTCCGGTTTGCGCGGGTCAGTTGTGTCGCACGGAGGATTATGGTCGGTTTTATGGGACCATTTATTGTGTTGCAGCGTTTGGAGTCCTGTTGACAGTGCCAATTGGTGGTCAACTTCTGCAGTCAACAACTCCGCAAGCATTAGTGGGCTTTTACACTGCAGTTCTCTTCGTTGGGCTGGTGAGCGTTGCGATGTCGCGGTGGGCTTTGCTAGATTGGAAGTGGAAGTGGAAGGTGAAGGTGTGAAATCTTCCTGCAAGTATTGTATATACCAGACCAGTCCAGTCTATAAAAGGGTTGCAATTGCAATATTAATATTCTGCAAAAGCTTCAATTCGTCCAAATTTTCAACATTCAAAATCATAATTCCTCGGGACGCCAGGCCGATAAGAAACAATGCAAAAAGCGCCGGGTATATCAAAACAAGACCCCATAATGTTTTTTTCCAGGCAAGCCTTTCTTCCTCCTCAATCACAGAAGATCAAAGTCATCCAGCTTCTCACGGTACCGCATGATATTGCGCTTGATCTTGCTGGAGTCAACCCAGGTGATAAAGTCCTCCACATTGCGGGTAACCAGGTAAGCCGGGTCATTGACGACCTCAGTACCAACACGAACCTGGCCTTGCTCAATAAAGGTGGTAGCCTGTAAACCCAGTCAGAATCCATCCGTATTCAGATCAATATTTCCCATCCAAGTCACACATACAGCCTTAATAGTCTCAACCATTCCAGACCGAACCATCAAAACCGCCAGCCGCCGCCGACAGAATGCCGAAACAGTGACCTCCCGCTCAACACGGGACAAACTCGCACCCTGCTCGCGCGATTGTTTCAAAATACCCATGCGCCACAACTTATCCAACAATTCGGACTCGAGCTTCTTGCGCACGGGGTCACTTTCCGGGTCCAGCTGGGAAAGTTTGTGGGCGAGCGATCGCATGGCTCCGCAAAGGGAGTTGTATTTCTTGTAGTCCATCGGATCTTGGAGGAGATAGCGTTGGATGATCTGGTGTTCGCGGTGATTGCCATCGGACTTGTAGGTGTGGAAGTCGACCTTCCGGAGAAGCCTGTTGAACTTGGTTAGAGTGCTGTCGTGAGGACAAAGGTGCCGGCCGTTATTCCTGTAGTGGGGCTAGACTCACTTTTTCTCGTGATGCTTGAGTTGACGAACCATCTTGGCGGTTGAGTGGCTCCTGTGTTGGAGGGAATTGAGACTGCACGAGAGCTTGAAGCCGTCAAAGAAAATGCGCGATAACAAAAATTGTTATCTAGGCGGTGGGATTTTGCCGCTGTTAAGTCTGGGTCACGTGCATGGGCCCACTTTGGAGTTACATAATACATTTACGGGGAAACGAATGAGACAGTTTAAGCCTTAAGGTGTTCGGTTCGAACGGAAGTCGAGATAAATACAGAAATTGATACTCGTAAATCATGGCAAAAAGTCGAAATCCATGAACGTCAAGACACATGATGAAAATTCCACAAAAAAAAAACAACAAAATGAAATTGTATAGAGAGATCGAACTTGATCATTTTGTATAGCTCTTCAGTCGGGTTGTATATTCAATCTTCTCACTCAGAGCACGAATATTTCGCGCTCCCATGATATCCAGCAAGGATGCTTCCGCCTGCAGATTTTTGACGATCCAAGAAACAAACTCCATGGACGCAAGCGAGTCAATACCCGAGAAGCTGAACCGCTGAGCATCGATCTCAGATGATGGAATTGCAAGTAGAGAGGAAAGTCTCTCAACGATCCCATTCGAAATTACATCCACAGCTTCACTGGAATTGGAGGCGGCAGAAAGACGAGTGGCAATGCTGACAGTCTTCTGGTCACCTACTTCTATGCTCTTCGTCAAATTGGCCGTGCGCATATGTGTGAAAAGAGGGAAGTCAATGTATGATGGCGTCGGGATGTTGTTCTTGCGGCACATTTCCGCTGTCGGAAGTCCAAGGACCAGCTGAGATGGAGAGAGAAGGTCAAGTCCAGTTTCCTTCTTGTGTCGATGGTCAATAAGGAATTCAACTGCTCTGTGCACCTCTTCCTCGCGCAGGAATTCAAACAGAGTGTCCGTGTTCATTCGCATCGAGGTTCGATTCTCCGCTACCCATCCTACACTGGATACGCTGCCAAGATTCATGCTAGACGCATTCATCCCCCGTGTAGTGCGATAGGCAGCCAGTGCATCTTGGAAGGTGTTACCAGCTGCATAGTTTGACTGGCCGCGATTACCAAAGATACCAGCGACTGATGAAAGCATGACAAAAAATTTCAGGTCTATCGGCAGCATTTCATGTAGATTCCAGGAGCCTTGCACCTTCGGGCGGATTGCTGTCTGCCAATCCTCAAATGACATGTTTACAAAAGCACCATCCTAGCATAACATTAATATATTGGTATGAACAAAAATTAGGGGGTTTAAAGATACTTACCCGAAGCACCATAGAGGCCTGAATACATCCCTTAATCGGTGGCAATGAGGCAGTGCATTCTTCAATGACATATCTCAGGCGCTCGGCATCGGCAACATCACAGGTAAAGATATGAGATTGACATCCGAGTCCTTGCAGACTGGCAATCATTGCCTTGACAGGGTCTGTAATGCGCCCAGACCTTGATAGGAATATTAGATGCTTCGCACCACGTGAAGCCATCCACAAGGCCAGACTTCTTCCCAACCCTCCGAGGCCACCCGCGAGAAGGTAAGAGGCCTGGCCGTCGAATTGGTACGGTTCGATCAGATCAGGAAGCACTGGAATTTTATCCGAAAGGTGAGGAACAAAGATGATCTTTCCTTTCCTCTCACTTTTCTGGAGAGCTTGGATGCCACCTGTGATCTGTGCAAAATTCATGACGGTTAAAGGTCGGACCTGCTTGATCTTGCCTTCTGCATACAATCTCAAACCATCACCAACCAGCCGACTGATGAGTTCCGAACGACCTGCCATCAATAGCTCAATATTGACATTGGTCACCGTCACGCATTTTTGCATCGTGGCCAGGTCAATAATAGTATCAGCACGAGTAGTATCGTTTGAAGCCTGAATGAAGTGACCAAAGGGAGCAACGCAAGCCAAAGACTCTTGTAAAGCCTCGCCAGCCAAAGTATTGAACACGATATCAACGCCAATACCATTCGTAGTTCGCATCACAGCCTTTGAAAATCCGAGATCTCTATTGGAGAATATCCGTTCTGCTGGAATTCCATACTCCGATATGAGGAGCTCTCGATCTTCAGCTGTCGACACTGTGGTGTAAATGGAGGCTCCAAGCAAACCTGCATACTGGAGAACAGCCTGCCCTTGAGCCGTGGCGCCATTGTGAATAAGAATCGTGTCCTTCTCACGTAGACGAGCCACCTCTGTGAGACCGTAAATTGCGGTTGCATAGATTGAGGGCAGCCCAGCGGCAATATCAAGTGGGACATTCTCAGGTACCTTGACCACAGACGACTGTTCAACCCGTGCCAAGGTTCGGAAACAGTGAGAACTTCTCCCTGAGGTTGTGAAAACGACATGGTCACCGGAAATGACACTCTTCACGACTAGACCGACATTTACCACGACTCCAGAGGCCTCGTTTGACGTCAAAGCAGCGTCAGACTCGGAATTAAGGCCTATGGCACAGATTATTACTTCGACCTCGGACGGTCCAAGGTCCTGGACATGCTGGTGATCTGGAGCCCAGCATAATTGACGCGGCCTTGATTCGGATGCCGGGAAGTTTAACTCAATTGGCCCACTCACGTCCCCCAGCTGAACTAGCTCAGGATTGGGGCCAGATGAAGGAAGAGCGAGGAAGTTATCAGCTTCATCCCACTCACGAAGGCGGCCAACATGAATGATGTTGTTTTGCAAAAAGTATTCAGCATGTCGTTCACGGGCATCTCTATCCACAAATTGATGAATAGCAATCCGATGGATGCATTTAGTCAAAACTTCCAAAGAATGTTCCGAAATTGCCAACGTCACAATATTAGAGCCATCTGAGTCTCGTTCCCAGCGCACTGTCCGCAGCAGACCCAAGCTTGTATTGGAGAGCGGCTTGTCACGGGGGTCAGGAGTAGCCCACAAGATGTTTTCACATTCTGTGAGCAACCTTCTCACAGCTATATATTCAGTCTCGGTAACCTGCGACAGGAATGATGTGTGCAGGTCAACCAAAGAAATGCAAAGGTTATTCGGGCCACACACGGAACCCAATTCAGATACCCGTACCGAAGTCACATTGGGGAAAGTGCCTTTCAACATATCCTGCAGACGAGAGGCTACAAGTTCTTCTTCGGCAATCCCCGAACTGAGGATGAAAACGTTTGGTCGGGCTTGCGTTTCGATTAAGTGGGCTGTAGATATCAAAATGCTTTGCCAAGTCAAGTCTTCCTCGGTAGAGCTCGGATACTCAATTTCCACACCGGAGAATCCAGATTCATTGAGTAGCCTATTCCACTCAGATGTTGGGATGTACGGGCACCATTTCCGGATAGGCTCGTCGCCAAGCCACCATCCAGGAAGCTGGCCAAAGACAAGAGGGTACCACAGGAAATCCTGTCGGATACCTTCTTGCATGATTAGCTGACCGCCAGGTCGAAGCAAGGATCGGAGGTTTCGTAATGCTGTATGCAAATTCTTTGCTGCATGGATGACATTTCCAGCAAATATCAAATCGTAAGAGCCTTCTTCAAACCCTTGGTCAAATGGATTTTTTTCGATGTTGAGGGGCTGGAATGACATGATGTCGCCCCAGGCCTGGAATCTGCGCTTTGCTTTCTCAAAGAAGCCAGGCGAGATGTCGGTAAAGGTGTATGTCGAGATATTAGCTCGTGTGGCATCTTCCTCTGGTGCAAGCACACTCAAGACTTCCGCTGTGAAGCTGCCAGTGCCACCACCAATCTCCAGAATATTCAACCCTGAATGTTGGTGGCGAAGAAGAGATAGATGGCTCTTCACGTGTCTTGGGAGATTATAAAGATGGAGACCCTCTTTATATACCCCTTCCATCACATTGTCTTGACCGAACATCAGAGTCAAGGGGTCGACCTCTTTCCGAACAACAGCGGCAATGTTGCGACCCATGCGAGCTGTGATTGCACCTTCAGCACTATGGCTCTCGATCTCCTTATATATATGCTGCTTCAGCGTGGGATCTAGAGACACACTTTGAAACTCAGAATATGGAAGATGAATGATCTCATCATTCATAAGCATGTTCTGCCAGTGAATCATCCACTCGTGGAATCTTATCATGTGTGAATCAAGGTTCGTGAGATCCAGCTCGTTGAGATCAACCAAGGCATCAGTGACATAAAGCATAGTCGCCATTTGAAGCCGCTCAACCCAGTACCGATTGGCTTCAGTATCAGTCTCTGAAATTGAGCTGAGGTTATTTGCCGTTTTGGAATCGAGGAAATAAACGTCTGGTTTCCATTGAACAGTAGTGCACAACTTTCGCTCATCATTTTCAATTGATGTTGACTCGAGGGGTGTGAGCTCGATGCCGTCCATTCGAATACGAGGTTGGCCTTCAGCCCCCATCATTCGAATTTGACCTTGCAACTTGTTAGATGCACCATTAGCTACTGATGCATGCCCAAAGAAGTCGTGAAGTGGTGCAGCGCTCAAATCAGATGATACCCACATATCGCGGATATATGTGGGCAGCATAATATTATCAAGGGCTGGCTTGTCACTAAAGTCAATGCTGGCAGCAATCATCATGTGTATCATGCTATCCATGGTGGCCGGGTGGATCAAATGTGAGTGTATGTACTGCTTTGGCATTGACTGAGCAATTTCAGGAACTGTCACCACACCAGTCATCAAGCCAAGTCGACATCCACTATTCTGCACATTGTGAAGGTTTCGGAACAAAGGACCGAAATCAAGTCCAATTTCGCGAAGACTGTCATATGTCTTTGCGAAGGTGACGGGCTTGGTGCACAGATTTTGTGCTATTTCGAATGCCTCCTTCCAGGCTTGGGCTTCTGCGCTCGCTTCACGGCCATCGTCAACCAGGTCAGCAGATAATTGGTATTCCACTGCAATGTATCCATTGCAATGCTCAGTCCATTCATCACTTGATTCATTGAAAGAGCTGATTTGGAAACGACGCCATCTTCTCAAGTCGGATGGTCTGTCTGTAGGGGTCATTGACAGGCTAATCTCGATGCCTTCCTTGGTATCTGGAACGATCAGGGCTCTGTTGATAGAAACTTTTTGTAGTTGAAATCCAGCGATTTTCTTTTCTCCGGCCAATTGTCGCGAGGCCTCAATGGCCATAACAAGATAACCCACACCAGGGTAAATAACATTCTCAGTAACCTTAAATTGGTTAGATTGCACTGATAAAGACAGGATGGAATACATACCACATGGTCCCTTAGCCAAGGGTTCTCATTCAATCGAATAAAATGCCTCCATCTCGGAGAATTTGAATTCCAATCAGAAAGAGGGGCACCAAAAAGGTCGTGACGAGGGAAGTTTCTCGTGCGAAGATTTCTGCTTAGTCGACTCTCATAGAGATTCTTCTCGGTATGCTTAAAGCTGTACGGTGGCAGATCAATGAGGAACCTCGCTGGCCTGTCAAAATATATACAAGATGCAAGGCTGACTTTGTGCACGTCTAGCTGATAGCCGTTAGCAGCCAGAAGTCCGACTGTGCTTAGCAAAGTGTTCAGACTCGAGTCACTGCGTTTAAGAACTGAGTAATATCTGTGCTCGGTATGGGTGCTCTGGGACGCCAGTGTCTCCTTTATGGCGCTCTGCAGGGTAGAGTGAGGCCCAATCTCCACAAGGAAAGGAAGGGATCCAGGAAGATCTAAGTCCAAAGATTTCTCTATCGCTCGAGAGCGCATTGCCTTCAATCCGCTGGTAAACCGAACTGGAGATACCATATTGTCCACCCAGTACTGAGCTGTGAGATTCTCTGACAGAATTTCCTCTCCAGTCACGGTGGAAAACATGTGGACCGAGTGTGGTACAGCCAATCTTCTCCCGAGGGACAAGTCTCCCATCAATTGGAGATATTCTTCAGCGATGAAACTCATGTGGGCGGAATGGTAGGCATTTTTGACGTTGAGCTTCCGTGCGAAAACGCCATCACTGTCCAGCCGTTTCTTGAGGCAATCGACCAAAGCCTCATCTCCGGAGACGGTATTGTTCCTTGGGCTGTTGTAACAGGCAATTATCAACTCGCCGGGAAGCTCTTTGTGGACCCACTCAAGATAGGATTCCAGCTGTGAAGCACTCAAGCCCACGGCCATCATCGCGCCGTTAGCTGCGAGTTGCTTTGAGGAGACATAACCGCGATAGTAGGCAGCTTTCCAGGCTCCTTGCCGGGACAAATTCCCGGCACTGTAAGCAGCAGCTATCTCTCCAGAGGAGTGGCCTATCACGCTGGTCGGAAATATATCCCAGCTAGCCAATAGGTCCACAAGTGCCACCTGCAGTGCGGTACATAATGGGTGCGCAATCTCTGGGAGGCTCACTTTGGAGAGGGTACCTTCAGCCAGAAGCTCATCTATAGAAAAAAGTCAGTTCAAACCATTACAATGAGACGAGTGATAATAGTACCGATGAGTGACCAGGGGCTTCCTAGTCGGCGAATGTATCCTGATGCCTCTTCGAAAGACTGCTGGAACACAGGATAAACCAGGAGCGCCTTTCCCATTGCCTCATACTGTGCACCTTGACCGGTAAAAACGAACTGTATTTCCGGTACATTGAGCGATCGTACTGGCTTGGAGAAGTTTCCTTCGGCAAGATTCCATGAGAGCTCTCTGACTGTGGAGGCCGAGACGAAGCTCTTCCATAGAAATACCGAGCGCCTCTTGGTGAGCGTAAATGAAAGGTCCTCCAATAGATGTTCTGTGTCACTGGGCTGGTCATTCTTCTGGCTCAGATAGCGGGAATAAGTATCCGCAGCTCGCTTAACACCGCCTTCATCGAATGCCGACAGCAAGAATATCTTCGGTGCATCTTGAAGAATAGGGTATGTGCTGATTGGACACAATTCTGTAGATGAACAGGAATCATCCACGAAGGGGGTTTCGGGTGTTCCAATAGAAGTAACGCCACCGTCTTTCTCATCCATAGAATCGGTATTGCTGTCAAGCTCGGTACCCATAGCCTGGGGCGCGGACGGACTGAAAGTTTTTGGAACTGTGGAATTGGTTCTGTGCGTAGCATCAAGGAGGCGACTGTGAAGATAGTGGTAGGCATCGTCAAGGACGCAATGGGCATTGGTTCCTCCAATTCCGAAGGAATTGACCGATATTCTGCGGAGGCCTTCCGAGGGCCATGGAGTAATCTCCTTGGGAAATGCGATATTCCATTCGGCCGCAGGGATTTTAGCGCTTATCTCTTGGATATCGAAATTGGGTGGAATGATTCCCGACTCGAGGATAAGAATGGATTTAATAAGACTGGCCACGCCGGAACCTCCTTCCAGATGCCCAATGGTAGACTTGATGGTTCCAACGTACAGGGGCGTCTCCCGTCGACACTTGAATGCTCTTGCGAGCGCCCCCGCCTCAATCGGATCACCTATGCTGGTTCCAGTCCCATGGGCCTCCACAAACCTAGTCTGTTCCATATCTAGGCCGGCTCTCCAGTACACCTCTCGAATGAGTCTTTCTTGGGCCTCCGCACTGGGGACAGTCAGTCCCGACGTACGGCCATCCTGGTTGACACCAGTTTCACGGATCACGGCCCGGATTGTATCTCCGTCTCGAATGGCAGTGCTCAAGGGTTTCAGGACCACTGTACCCACTCCTTCCCCACGGGCATAGCCCTCCGCACGGGAGTCAAAGCTAAAGCACCGGCCTTGAGTTCCGAGTAGACCGTGATGGCTCATACCGACTGTCTCCACAGGATTCTCCAGGATGCTTACCCCACTAACCAGAGCCTTGGAACAAAGCGCGAATCAGCTGCCCGTCCCCAGTCACGTCATAGACGAAAACTTACCATATTTGTCTCTCGGGCCCGAAGGCTCTGTACAGCCAGATGCAGTGCCACTAGGCTACTGGAGCAAGCTGTGTCGATGGTCATACTGGGACCCTTAAAATCAAAGAACCAGCTGACTCTGTTTGACAAAATTGCATTCACAACACCCGTGGGCTTGTACTTGAGTGCAGTCTCCGGATCGGAATTAAGGATCCCCAGGTAATCATGATTGAATCCGCTGACAAAAACCGAGGTATTGGAGCCAGCAGCGGCAGCCATTGGAATACCGGAGTTTTCCAATGCGTGGTAGACGTTTTCCAGGACCAGACGCTGCTGGGGGTCAAGGGTCATAAGTTCGTTTTTGGTAATATTGAAAAAGGATCCGTCAAAATAAGCAGGATCTTCGGAGAGGAAGTGGCCTCCTTGCACATGAAACTAATTCCCGAACGGTTTATGGTTAGCATGATGATAACAGATGAGTAGGATTTGGGGAATTGGACCCACTGTTCCTCCATGCTCTGGATCTGGATGATAAAACGCGTCTGCATTGAATCTTTCCTTCGGGATAGGCGACCAGGTTGACCGGGCTTGTAGCAGAAGCTCCCACAAAGCTTCAGTGGTTGTAGCTTCTTGAGGAAACCGAGTCGCGAGGCCAATCACGGCAATGGGCTCTACCACATCTGAAGATAAACCACCATTGCCAGTCACAGCGATTAGAGGCCGCATGGTAAGAATATCAATTAAACCAAAAAGAATGAGAGGATAAAATATGAAGACTTTTCCTTTCTGTGAGGGATTGGCTTATGAAAAGGAAAAGGATGAATGAAATGGGGGAAGGAATGAATCAATATATGTAAGGAAAGGGGATTCGCATGGAGCCATGAACTTGGCGACCCCAGTGAACCAACAGTCCATTGTAAAGATAAGCTGTTGGTGGGCGAATTCCAAGTACCACAATCCAAGTACCAAGGTCACGGTGCCCCAATGTACTCGAGCATGATTCTCTGGTGTCTTTGTCGGGGCTCGAGCATACTCGTTTTAAAGCGATGTGGACCTAATAACTTGGACCTGCAGGTCCAACGTTTCCCCCGGATCGTGATATTGAGCCAACCAAAATCGATCAGGCTACAATATCCGGCATCTATGTCTGGCGCTTTGCTGATCCCATTTGCGCCACTACCAACGGCGTTGACTATTTTCTGACCTGCATTGGCTTTAGCTTTGGGATCGTAGTCTTTCTTTGGTCCAGGATCCTTATCTCCGTACTAATCCGTCAATTAGACAGAGTGAATTTTCCAAGGTTGGCCCTGCTCCACTATGAGAAATGTCATTATGTGTTTTGCTTCAAAGGTCTCTGTCACTTTGAATGTTATTATCTTGCCATTTTGAGACCAAAAATGAGCCATTGTAATGCGATGGACCGAAATTGGTGGGGGTAGATATTCATAGGCGCTAGTTCGCATTGTGGAAACAAAGAAATCGACACCGCCACTTCTGAGCCTGGGTTCACAATTGACTCAGCAAATTCTTGTCCGACTAGTCAGACTAGCCGCAACGATGAGAATCCATAAAATTCAAAGTTCCGTAGCCACCAACTAATTACCGCATGATCTACACCGCACCAAGTATATGGCAGGTTTCCAACTTGTTGTTGTTCGAGGCTTGACCCTCTTGGGAAACAGCTTCTCGCAATGTAGATCAGCAATTGCCCTGATTCATCTGATTTCCAGTCCTTGTGTCAAAAAAGCCGAGCTGTTTTCATCGTCTAGTCATGTACGATCCCCAATTCGGTCATCGACGATCGAATTTCTTTGTTTCGGCATGAGATAGACTAGCTCGCGTAGCGCCGAGTGAATACGATCTCAGAAACCATATGGACATGTTACATGATCATGTAGCACATGGGATCGATATCCGCGGTTAAACTTTGACGGCAGCTGTCCCGCAGCCGCGAGAAAACGTGGGTGTCTTAGATTGGCTCATCGTATAGCCAGGAAGCGGGTCGTTGATCAATACATCAAAGAAACGAACAAAGAAACGAACGAGTGGGCCCTGCTGGGTGGGGGCGGGGGATTTTCGGATATGCATCCCCGTCTACTTGTAGTTAGTCTCTATCGGCTCATCGTTGCTGTATAACGCTAATGAGCCTCCAGTTTGGTTACTACAGTTTTAACGCGTTCAATTACTCTGATTGTCTCAAAACTCGGACCCCTGGTGGCGTTGACGTATCGCATTATAGTTTCGGGGAAGCACTTACGAGCCAGTGGCGTTCAAGTTTACCCCAACATGCACCAATAGTTGGCGGTTTTCTCATCCATGAGACCTATTGGTCCCACCTACTGACCCAGCTCGGCGATTGTTCTTGACCATCAAGGTCATTGACCGAGCGGACATGAAAGTAGTGGTCTAGTGACCGGGGAGATATATCCGGTGACTATGGAGACTCACGACGAAGTCGGTGCATCTATACTGATCTATTCTTCCAGAAACAAGTGCTAGCTAGTAGCCGAGCTTGACCAGGGCTGGACTTTTAGGTCAGCCAACGGTAGGATATCTGTCGGTTCTAACGTATCTGAGTAGATTCCGCGTACGCCCCTTATACCCGACTTAGACTACAACTTCATACCGTCAAAAGCCTGAAAATACTGACTGACATTGTATATTGTCTGAGAGGGAAAAGAGAGAAGACCGACAGAAACAATCTCGTATTGTGGATGGATGAAGAGAGAAGAAAGGAAGAAGAGGGAGAAGGAGGCAGTCACATGATCTCTGACATATATGTAACCGAGATTATACCTCTAATTGATCACATCCATCGAGACATCGCCATTGACATTATCAAGTGGATAACAAGTAATTCTTGCTCAGATTTCGAACAATGCATACATTTATACGTACACGTGTGGCGATAGAGAATAAGCTTTCACAAACTGTTCCATTTTCTTGGCCGAGCCTGGCGTATACCTAGTTCATGGACATCAAGTTTACCCCTCCAGCTCTTACCTTTATTCAAGATAGAGAGTATATTCGTATTGTAACGGGATTGAAGTTTGAAATCCATGTGAAATAGATTGGCAATCTTTCCTGCTAATTGTATGCACCATTTTTCTGTAATATCCTCGGCTAAGACAACAAATTGAGAGAATATTGCCATAATAGGACACAGAGTGCAATCCAAGCTGATGCAGTGCGTGATTCTGCTGAATACTGCATGTTAAAAGGGGAAGCTGAAAGATTTCTGTTTGGAATTTTTGTCCAAGCTGCGCTCGATGCCTGTGAGAGATCTTCCCCTCACTGAGTGTCCCTTTTCCTCCTCCTCCCTAAACTCCATTACACTACCTAAGCTTGGTCCTCGCTGCACTTCTCTGTTATGTACAGCTCATATTATTCTATTTAGCGACGATAGATTGGTCGAACAGGGAAGATTCAGGAAGAGAAGAGAAAGAAAGAGAGATGGTCTTTACACAAAGGTATCATCCCACCACAAGCTCTCAACACGTTTCCAGAAGTTCGACCTAATAAAAATATTTACTAGGTACATACTGACCAGACAAAATCCAAGTGCACAAAAATTCTTCTGCAAGATACATCACGCATTCGACGGCGCAATCGATCTCATCGACACAGAAATGAACTCGCCATCGTCCTCGTCGGTGATATTCCACTGCAGGGAATACAAATCTTCATAATCCGCCTTCTTGACATAGTAAAGTGATGTATACTCGCCGCTCTCCGCTTCAACCAGCAGGAAATGGCCATACCAAACAAATTTGTTGGTTACCTCCTGATCACTCGCAGATGAGTTGCTGGTGAAGCCAGTCTGATGGCTAGTGGAGTCTGAACTTGGAATAAAGAGCTCCTGATCTGAGAACGACCTTTTGTTGTTGGTTCTGTTGGCTGGGTTTCCAACCATCGAACCCCCAGATGAGGAAGGGGAGGCTGTGTGCAAAAGTTCGTATCAATGTCTGTTGAGGGTGCGGGGACTTAAGGACGAATTTCTTACAAGTCACTTCAGTGGCATTGGGAGGAATCTTCTTGCCAATGGCTGCGTTGCCTGCTCAATTCGATTCAAGTAAGTACACAACTTGCCTCCATTATTCATGTCTTGGCGACTTACCTTCGCTGTAGTACAGTGGAAGTTCCCCACCGCCTTCACCTTACGCATAAAGACTGTACGACTCCGAGGACAAAGATCGAGACTCAACCTGAGCCGCGGCAGCAAGGGAGATCAAAGCGAGGAAGGAAAAGATCGACACGGCGCGCATTGTGTGGGCGAAGTTCAGCGTGAGGAAGATGTGAAATAGAATGGATGTTTAGAGATAAACCCGGCCAAGCACGAGACGTCGTATAAAATCTCCAAGAACGACTCAGTGCGTATGCAATATTACCTGTAACCATGATTTAAGCCGGGATCATTGACTGCATGTTGATTGGGTCGAAAATGACGGTGTAGAGAAACAGTGCGGCCTCTTCCAATACGCGCTGCTGAAGAACTCGGACCCGATAGTATTACATAGTAAAATTGAAAAATCAGGCAGAGGAAAGGTATGGTTCGCCGACTCAGGTACAGTAGAGATGCTTTAATATTTGTCCCCATTATCTTCTGGAGCCGAAGAACACCTTGTCACTATCGATGATCAGCAACTCAAAAAGGGTCTATACGTTGAACGCTCTATAGGGATCTGCGTTCAATGGCCGTCTTTACCGAATGCACTTTTGGAAGATGACCGAGGCTAAAACAAACATGCTGTTCCAAGATCCCATTAGTAATAGATTTAAAAAAGATGTCTCACCATACTCGGTCATGTAAACTTGATATCTGACTCCAGAGATTTTGAAAACTTGGTTATGAAACTCGGTCCGCGAATGAGAGGACGGGAGATGTCATTGACAAAAAGGAAAGCCGAGGGGGAAAATGGTATATTCACTAACTAATAAGTTCAATCATCACAAACCAATTGGATATCATGTTTGTTCGCCATGCCCAAAACTCCAAAATGTTATCAAAGCATAGCCATTGCACTAGAGATCAACCCCAGAATCATAAGTAAGAAAACAAAACTGAGAAACTAAACAATTAAACAAATGCTAGTTCACCACTACTAGCAACAGGCAGGCCCGGGTTGCTGTGGTCACGAATTGGAGGCGGCCGGTCCATGGGCGCATTCAAAAATGGATTATTAGAAGTCTTGTGCGGGCTTGCTTTCCGAGACAAGTGTTCTTCAAGATCGGAGGCAATAGAGGAGCTGAGTGGCATAGTCGATTCTCCTCCAGCCTGAGCTGCAGCCTTGGAGTGATTACCAGATTCCAGACGGCGATGACTGCTCAAACTGTTTTCACTCCAGAACCGAGGCAGCGGTGAGATGACACCACGATAATCCTGCGCCAAGCTCAGCTGGCTCTGACTCTTGCCGCCTCCTTCAGCCAATGGGAACAGGGTCTGTGGAGGCTGAAGAGTGTGGTACTGCGACATGCGGTTCTCGTCACCGTATTCGGAGATTGAGATTGCAGTCGAATGTGGGCGTTCTTGAATTGATTGACGGAATTCGTCGGTGAATGTTGATACGGAAACAGTGTCTGCGCGACTTCGAATGCTCCGGGCTCGTTCCAAGGCGCGCACGCCGGATGATGTGCGACGACTGGCCTGAGCGGAGAATAGTGGGTTGGAAGAGTTGCGGTTCTTTGCCCGGCTGTGGACGAATGCTTCTAAGGAATCGGCTTCCGAGATAGGTGATTCATCAGGCTCCACTGCACGCAAGGTAACCCGTTTGTAGTTTTCGGGGATGCTAGATGCCATGCTATTCCTCGCTCGAGCGACTGCAGGGGGTCTGGGGAATAGTGGTGCCATGTTCATCATGCTGCTGTCATCGCTCATCAACGAAGCCTTGGTATTCTGCCAGGACATGTGCACAATCCCGTGTCCTGGAGGGCCGAACCCTCCGGCGCCATGCCCAGCGCCGCTGTATCGCACCGGCAATCCGGAAGCGATCGTCGAAATCCCGCTTGACCTCTTAGAATATCTCTTGGACCGAGATGACTGCATAGACTCGCGTTTCATGGCTCTTGGCTGGATTGCCTTCAGGGGCTCACGTCGCGAGCGGTTTGTAGATGGGCGACGGCGCACGGGAGGACTGCTAGTGAATGACATGCGCTGGTTTTGTTTCCTGGTGGGAGACTGAGAAAGCGGTTTGTCTTCTTCGATAATAGAATCTCGCAGAGGAACAAAGGCACGCTTGGGAGAGCGAGGGGGCGGGTTTGGTGAAGGAATGGCACTCATGGATTCTTCTGGTTTATCGAACGATGCCACGTTCCACGCCGGTCCAAGCTCCAACTTGGGAAGATCAGCCGCAGGTGACAACGGATTCATCCAATCATCCGAATTATCATCTCGCGAAGTCCTTCCGATAGCACCAGGCTCGCAGTTTGGCATGTCTGGCCTTGCCGGGCGTGGTGGAGGTGACTTGGTCGGGAATTGACCCTCTTCCTCCACCTTGGGTAACTTACTTCGGCGACGCCAACAACAAAAGAGAATAACCAGGCTCATGATCACCACAACGGGAATGACTACCGAGATGGCAATTACTCCAGCCTTCTTGTGAGAAGAGGTGGCCTGGTTCGAAAATGGATCTTCAGAGCTCGAATGAGTATCTGCTGGTTCAAGAACATCGATGTCAAAATCTTGGGTATCTTCAGTATCTCCCTGGTGCGCCGTTAAAGCCATGCTGAACTTCTGCGGCTTGGCATCCGATGGGACATGACCATATAACGTTTTGTTACCAGGGAAATAAGTAAGCCACGATGATAATTCCTCGGGAAGTTTAACATCGAGTTGTACGGAGGAGTCGGTGACGGTGGTCTGGTTGAACACAAATGTAAAGTCTTCACCAATGGTCGCTTCGCAGCCTTCAACGGTGTCAAGGAAAAGCTTCAGAAAGTCCAAACGCACCATAAGCGCCGCCTGGTCTGAATAGGTATCGGTGACTGTGATAGTGATGTTTTGATTGACTGCATCCTTGGGAGGTGTGCCGCTCAGAGAAATTGAATTGTTGTCCATGGACAACCAGTCAGGTAGAGCGGCATCGACCTTGCTCAGATCCTTGCTAGAGATTGGCGAGCCATCCACCGAAAGTAGATCTTGAAAATTGGGGCTGGTAAATTTGTCACCTCTGGTGAGGTTGAACGTCTGCACCGTTTCGTTGAACGCGAGGATGTGTGGGCCAATCGAGAGCTGGAAGCTCATGTTCGCGGCACTAAAACCAGCAACATCGGAAGCAATGAGCTGGAAAGTGAAGGTCTCGGGTTCGGCTCCTGGAAAAGCCGGGGTGTTGCCCACAAACTTGAGGACTGCAGCATCAAAGCTGATCCATGATGGCAATGGGGCGTTATTAGGCGATGTTCCATAGTATATTGTGGAAGGGTGAGTATTTTGGAACGTGGACAGGTCGAACTCGATTGCGAATGGGCGACCGGGGTGCAAGGAGAGTGTCGCTGGGTATGACACAGGGCCCAGAGTCTCTAGTTGTGGGAGGAGAGGCGTGCCTTTGGTTGGACCTTGATCTGCGGTTACGATAAAGGTAACGTCCATGCTATCAGACTCTGCTCCATTCGAGGCGACTAGCTTGAAAGTCTTAGCGCCCGTATCGTTCGATCCTGGAGTCCCAGATAGTACACGGCTACCATTTTCCACGGAAAGCCATGATGGAGCGTCCGAAAGCGAGTATTTGGTGTCCGAGTCCGAGTTGGCGAAAGTACTGGCAGCAAACACCCACCGAAATGGCTGTGACACTCGGGCGACTGGAGGTAGTTGTGCATTTATGGGATAATTGGCAGTCGGTGCGGCAGCATTTACTGCAGCCACAAAGGCCAGGACAATGACGAGAAAGAGTGCCATGTCCGGTCGAGGTGCCCGAAGCAAACCGGGAACTGTGAATAGATTTGAAGGGACACAGCGAGCACGACCGAGGCCAAAAGTCACCATCTACACACAAAAAAGAGCCCTCGGGTGGCGGATAGAGAATACGGAGTAGATGGAAGGAGATAGAAGCCAAAGATGAGAGGAAACGCCTCCATGATCTCTTGGAAGGATATCAGATCCCTCCCGTGACAAAGGGACTGATAGGGAGCCATTCAAGGTGTGCCCATCCATGAAAGCCATGCCTGGATATGCTAGACGTCACTGAAGTATGCAGCGGAGTGCAAAGTGACAGCCGAGAATGGGGGGAAGCGCGTCGGGGTTCGGGCTCACGTTTCAAGCAGCAAGGGGTGGCTCCTTCAACAGCCAAGGAGCGTAGGGCCCAACCACTCCCATGATTTCTGACCCCTCGTCACATTTCCAAAGGGCCGAAAAGGCAAGGAATCACGAATCAACCGTGCATTTGAGAGTCGCGTAGTGTGCTGCGGATAGCTGCAGGTGGCTTTCATCCATCACGTTCCAAGTCCAGGATCATTCGAATACCTGTACGTCCAGGGGCATAATAGTCAGGGATCTCCTCCTGCTCCTTGAATCCACATCTCCCATACAATGCCCGGGCAGGTTCCCTGGCCTTGTCTACCCACAACTGAATGTACTGGCAGCCCTCCTTCCGTAGGCGCTCCTGAATGTAGGACATGAGCTGCTGCCCTACACCCTGTCGGCGACAGGCTTCTATTACACAGACCTTGTGCAGGAGGGCAAAACCCTTCTGGCGCACGTACACTGCATAAGCAATGAGCTCTGGTCGAGTGCCCTCCCTAGTTTGGGTCGCGTATAGCACTCGCGTGTTGGGCTTTTTTCTCCACAGCTCTTCCCCAAAGCCGAAAGCCTCATTGGTCGGAAATGTCTTTTTTTCGATACGGGTTAATTGCGCAAGGATCTCCAGTGCTTCGTGCCTCTTCAAGGAATGGATGTCCGAGACGGTTATCGTGGGCGGCATTCTTGATCGCGCCGTTGAGATCTCAGCTCATTCCAACGTGTATGGCTTTGATTGGAACGGTCTCTGACGCGCCGCGATTAGGAATTTGATCCGATTGTGATTTATCTAGAGAACGAATTCCCGGGCTTGGTAGAGGCGCAGTGTGGGACTCTGTAGGTTGATCAATGTGATTCCCGCAGGATTTGTTTGGCCAATGTGCTGCCTCAGGCACGCAGGGTTGTGTACTACGAAGAATCGATTATTTAAGAAGATGAAATGAAGAAAGGGAGAAAATGTGGAGAGACGATCTGTTCAATCAATCGTTTTTTGGATTATATACAGAAATTAAATTAGCGCGGACGTTCTAGCCAAGTAACCTATCTTCTGATCTTTTGATCGGAAGTACAACAACACCCAGAGCGACCTTAGCCTGGCCTATTGACCGTTCCAGCCCATGTAGGGCTTGCTATCTTTATGACAATTCGTCTCATAATTCTTCATGTCTATGTATCTATGCATCTATAGGCTCTAAATAACCACTCTGATCGGATCTCGACGTTCTTCATCCCGCTGTCCCCCAACCATACAAGCATTCACAAACAACCCCGTCGCCTCAACATCCGGACGCAAGGACGCTTTGATGAACTCTAGAAACACGCACAGAAGATTAAAAACTCCTGCAGACATAACAGTCCCCTCAAATTCCCTTTGCAACCCATCAAAGTTCACCCACTCAGTCCCCACTCCCTCATGGACATGCCCAAATACATGAACCCGAGGACGCACACGCCACACTTCCCGCAAGAGATGGACACAGCCCAGCTGAAGCCGATCTAAATGTCCTCGGGGTGGACAGTGCGTCACAAGGACATCGACATCCTTTGGGATAGTATTCGCCCAGATGTCCTCGGAGCGTGGGAACTGGAACGCCGGCGTACCATGCCGCGGTGAGTGCGGACTACCGTAGATACGCAGCCGGCGACCGTTGGCACAGACAACAGTCGTTTCTGAGTTTTCTAGGTAGATAATATCACCCCAGTCAAGTATTTGTCGCTCTGCTTGCGCCGTTTCCGTCTTCGAGGATACTGGGTCTTGACACGGATCAAGCAGAAGGTCATGATTACCCGCGACAACAATCTTTGTCGGGTGTGGTTGTGCTTGAAGCCAATTCAAAGCATTCTGCATCTCTTTTAAAGAGCCGGACTGGGTCAAATCTCCGGCATGGATAAGGACGTCCCCGTCTGGGCATATTGGTTGGGTGTTATGCGTGTCGGAGATGCAGATAATCGACACCGGCTTGCTGAGCGGCTGTGCGGGAGTCTTCTCACGCCATGTGTATAGTATTTGTGCGAGTAAAACACACGGTTTGTTCAGGAATTGTTGCCAGAGCCCTGATTGGGGTCGACTAATGAGGGCATCGAGACCGCTGCTCTGCTGGCCGAATATGCCCATGAAGAGAGGGATGTACGTAGCTGGAATAAACTGTCTCAAATCAAACACGTTATAGGGTGCTAATTTACTCCATGTCTGTTCGACTAAAAGAGCCCTAGAGGGTACAGTTGTTCCATTGGGTCTCTATGCCGGTTGACGTTCAGCTTATGAAGTTGCACGCGGAGTTTCCGCCCAAAATCCCCACCAAAGAACCTTGGAAACCTACAAACCACGTCTTCCCGATATCAACACCAACAACCTCTTCGCGTCTCCAGGGACAGGCAAGCGCGATCAAAACAACATGCCTACGGATGCTGATAACAAGCGCCAGGCTGCGCGTGATGTCATTGATATTCTCGAAGATATCTCCAAGATCCTGGTGTGTAGTCTAGTCCATTACTCCACCGCCTGGGAGTGACTCGGCGAGCCTCTGAGACATTCAAATGCTAATTCTTAAACCCAGAACACCAATTTAAGCCGCACAGAGCTATCACTATGCGTATCCCTTATTGAGAATGGTGTCAACCCTGATGCTCTTGCGGTAGGAGACCCCAGCCCGAGGATAACTTGACATCTTATCGGCAGACCAAAGATTGGAATATGGTTTGAACTGACCGTCTTTATTGTGTAGGCCGTGGTTAAAGACCTGCGCAAAGAGTCAGCGACTGTCAATCGGGGCCAGTAGCGCCAGTAGTGGTCTGGTGTGAGCTTTGTACGACTATTACTGTTCTACCTTGCGAAGTCTAGGACAAAAATGTTTGGATGCAGTTTTTGTTTGACTATGGTTTACGGCGTTGAATGGTCTTCATGACCTGATCTGAAAGATACCCTTTTGTTTAATACTGTCCAGGTAATGGAGATCAAATCTTGGAATTGATTAAAGGCCGTATAGGCTACTTTGTCGTTATCATAAGACTAGAACTTGTAATCTCTTGGGAGGTAAATGTAGTACCCCAAGTCTGTTGGCTTGCGATGCTCATAAGTGGAAATGAATGACAATAATGGCTCAGGAATTCGCAAGTCATGAAAATAAAATCAGGGCGAACATAGGCAATATTCAAAGCAATAAACAGATGTTTCTCGGCAATTACTTCGAGGAATCCTCAGTCTTGGTGTCCTTATCCTTGGAGGCCATGTCACCGGACATAGCCTCGGCTGTCGCCTGCTTGAGCTGTTCACTCTCCGGCACTGTGGTCTGTTCCTTGGTCTTGGTTTCCTTCTCGTCATCGCTATCTCCAAGGCTGAATGGATCATTCTCCGCTACGGGGGAAGGCTCAACGGTCGCCAAAGGCTGCCACTTGCTGGACTTGCTACCACTTGAGGCGTTGCGTCTAATATCGATCTCAGTAGGTGGCCCATCCTGGAAAGACACCTTCCGCCTGTCAGGGGAGAGCGACGATGTTTTCTTGAGGTTTGTGTTGGCCAGAGGGCGGGGTGGACGGGGTGGGGGAGCTGGCACGATGTCTGTTAGTCGAACAGAATCCTGCTCAAGTTATTGAGGGTACAAACCTTCACCATCCCTTAGCTCAAGAGCCGAGAAGTCATCCCCCAGCACCTGAGGGTCTGCATCATAGCGCTCCCGATCTCCACTGCGACGGGCCATGTCACCACTTCGTCGCGGGCGCCCATACGGCGCAGGCTGCTCCTGGCTTTGACTGGGTTCCTCATCCAAATCATCTCCGTCTAGTCTCTTCTTGAAATTTGTAACCCATGAATTAACCTTAGATTGCGTTTCCAAGAAACCCTTACGCAGGTTGTCACGGATCACGGGCAAGTCATCTGCGAATGGTCCCACAATCAGCCCTAGTATATTTGTCGGGAAAGTAGGGGAGTTTACCATCAAAAAAGCTGTATTCCTTCTCCTCCGAATCCTCACTTCCTCGTGGTTGGTGATACCGGGGGTCGTTCTGCCATCCTGGCGCCTGACCTCGGCGTCCGGACGAGTTGTAATGTTCGGCCAGTTGGCGCGCATACTGTTCGTCGGATTCTAGTTGGCTCCGAGCAGTAGAGGTGGCAGGTTGAGTAGGGCGAGGGGGCTTCGGAGGAGGAGTCATATCCTCCTGGGCAGTCGGGTCCGTCATGCCTATCCAGTTTAGTTTCTTGTCATATCTGTCCCATAAGATACTCTACGAACCAAGGAGCGCATTGAATGCTCGTTCGACATTCCAATTGCTGGCGGTCAAAACGGCCCTGACTACGCCAGTGTCGACTGTTGGGAAAGCTTCTTTGAGCGTGTTCTCTGCATGTTGTTTCGGGCTCATCGGCCGGGGCGGCTTCGGCGGGGCAGCGGGGGGAGTTTCAGTGGCGGTCTGTTGGGAAGGAGGGTGGTTGACCGTGGTCACACCAGACTCCTGAGGCTCGTCATCGAAGTCGAGTGGTCGCGCAGTGGTAGGCGACTCAGCCCGGGGGCTGTTGAGCGCGGGCACAGCTGCAGGTTTGCTAGGAGTAGACTGCAGATTAAAGTAAGCCTCCATTTCAGAGCTGCAGGTCAGAAGGGCCACATACAGTCTTCTCCTCTTTAGACATTTTGGGTGGTATCTGTGTATCGAAATCAAAAACAAGACTGGGCGATGACAGACGGAAGCAAAAAAAAGGGTTGCCTGTAGGAACAAGAGAAAGGGAGTGCGGCGCAGGCAGGACATAACTGGGGAAGCTCTAACCAAGTGACATGGTGCACGTGATGGTCGCGGGAGCTTTTATAGTCGCATGGAATCTTCTCTGTACATCACCACTACTCTCACCATGACCTCTTAATTGCCACGTCCATAGAATCCTCAGCATGCTGTACTCTTATTCTTACATGGATTATATATGATCTAGAGGCTGGAGCAAGAATCAAGTGTATCTTTGATCTGCATCTGCAGAAAGGAAAGAAACAAAATGGCTTCCGATCAGGATTTCTCGACCTCCTTCATTCCGGCGTTGTATAAGCCAGCAGCACTTCTGCCCATTGCACGTCACAAAGCAAGCCTCCTGTACCTGGTTGAAACATACCCGGTCACCATAGTGGTTGGTCAGACTGGAAGCGGGAAAACAACTCAACTTCCCCAATATCTCGATCAAGCAGGCTGGTGTGAGGATGGAAAAGTTATCGCCGTCACCCAGGTATGTTAAAAGCCAGAGTAATTGGACGATATATCGCTAACTTTTCATAACAGCCTCGACGAGTGGCTGCCACTACGGTGGCCACGCGAGTTGCCGAGGAGATGCGCTGCAAGGTCGGAGAAGAAGTAGGCTATTCAATTCGGTTTGAGGATTTGACCTCTGCTGCAACCAGAGTGAAGTTTCTCACAGATGGAATGCTACTTCGAGAAGCTTTGGTTGATCCTCTATTATCCAGGTACTCGGTGATTATGGTCGATGAGGCCCATGAGAGATCCCTGAGCACCGACGTCCTCCTTGGGGTTCTAAAAAAAATCATAAAGAAACGTCCTGAGCTTCGTGTTATTATCAGCAGTGCAACTTTGCAAGCAGAGGACTTTCTTAAATTTTTTGCCGGGGAAGAATATCAACCCGACGCAGAGCCTGCTGATCTTGGCGGGAAAGTTGGGAGAATTATCAGCATAGAAGGCAGGATGTACCCCGTGGACACATTATTCCTTGAAACCCCAGCGGAAGATTATGTTGAGAGGGCCGTCAAAACAGTGTTCGATATTCACACACAAGAAGCAGAAGGCGATGTGCTTGTTTTCTTGACAGGCAGGGAAGAGATCGACCGGGCAATTCAATTAATATCTGAACGAGCTGCATCTCTTCATGCAAAATCCCCTTCTTTGCTCCCATTACCGCTATATGCTGGTCTTACTACGGAACAGCAAATGTACGTCTTTGAGCCGACCCCGGAAAACACACGAAAGGTCATTGTGTCAACCAATATCGCGGAAGCCTCAGTCACGATTGATGGAATCGTGTATGTTATTGACTGTGGTTTCGCCAAGCTACGGGCTTATAATCCCAGTAGTGGGATTGAAACTCTGACAGCGGTGCCAATTTCTAAGGCCTCCGCTACTCAACGGGCCGGTCGAGCGGGGAGAACAAGACCTGGGAAATGCTTTCGCCTGTACACGCAACAGACCTATGAGCAACTGCCTGAAGCGACTGTTCCTGAAATTCAGCGCGCAAACCTTGCTCCTATCGTCATGCAACTGAAAGCATTGGGCATTGATAATATCGTTCGATTCGACTTTTTGACATCTCCACCCGCAGAATTGGTAATCCGGGCCTTTGAGCTATTGTTTTCCCTTGGTGCAGTTGATGACTATGCCAAACTCACCAAGCCACTGGGTATGCGAATGGCAGAGCTTGCAGTAGACCCGATGATGGCCAAGGTTTTACTTGCTGCTCCTGCATTCAAATGCTTGAGTGAGATTCTTTCTATTGCAGCCATGGTCAGCCTGCAGGGGACTGTCTGGGTGCAACATAGTGACAACAAAAAGGCCGCGGAGAGTCATCGACGCAAATTCGCCGTTGAAGAAGGTGATCACCTCACCTACTTGAACGTATATCAAGCATTCGTGACCAAGGGCAAGAAGGATTCGAAATGGTGTCGTGACAACTTGTTGAACTACCGGGCTCTACTACGGGCAGTCAGTGTCCGTAGCCAGTTGAAACGGTATCTTGAACGCTTCGGCATTCAGATTGATGAAACTCTATCATCCCACCAGCAAACTGTTGATCCAAGCAGAATGCCAGAACAGATTCAGCGGTGCCTCACAACTGGTTACTTTGCCCATGCTGCCAAGATGCAGCCAGATGGCACCTTCAAGACCGCTAGTGGAGGTCTCACTCTCCATGCCCACCCCAGTTCTTTGATGTTTGTGAGTATTATATCCGTGTCAAAATGATGAATATCCTTTTATTGACTTGCGATTTAGAATCGAAAAGCAGATTGGGTGATATTCCATGAGATCATGCAAACAGGCGACAAAACCTA
Organism: Penicillium sp. IBT 16267x; assembly: GCA_028828865.1. NCBI lineage: Eukaryota > Fungi > Ascomycota > Eurotiomycetes > Eurotiales > Aspergillaceae > Penicillium > Penicillium sp. IBT 16267x. Next base: position 4,110,384 of record JAQJZQ010000005.1, on the reverse strand, counting down.
TATTCGTGACATCACAAAGGTCGAGAAAGGCTATCTCTTGGAATATGCACCGGAATATTACCGGGTGACCTAGATTATTCTGTTTATGGGAAGCAAAGAGGTCGAAAGATACCCAGGCGTTGAATCTTAAGAATAGTAGAAATTCCAGGGAAGATTCTTCACACACATGGCTTCTTTTTCAATTCAATATGCTGTAGCATTTGGTCATTGGCACTTGTCTTTATATTTTTCCTTCATTGGTCCTCATTAAGCTTATTGTTGATCGACGTCACGGGGCGGAGAAGCTCCGCTCTTCAACGTCGACCTTACGATTCTGAACTTCCAAGGTTCTCTCTGGTCTCATCTTCACAACACATCCAACCACCCAATATGTCTGGTCATGACCACCACGACCATGGCCATGGTGGGCACTGTCATGGAGAGCACGATCACTCAAATGATATCACCCCGGCGATTCAGTCTCTTCTCTATTCCCAGATTGACTTTGATTCGATCAGCACCCTGAATGGTAAGTACTCGTAGAAATTGCCATAATATGTCTGTCCCAAAATTGTGACTGACTGTTTGTTATCAGAGGCCGCACCCAAGGCCGGAGCTGCGATCGTCCGAAAGACCTGGGCTGAACGACTGAATGACGAGCCCGAACTCGAGAGCGATGCTGATGAGCAGCTCCTTATGTACATTCCGTAAGTCCCTTCTGCCTTTATATGATTCTATACTGAGTTCTCCTGTTATGCGCTTCTTGTTTGTGGAGGTTTTCTGCAATTTGAGAACCCCACTATGCCCCTCATGATCGCCGAAGCATAATCAGAAAAAAAAAAAAAGCAAAAGCAAAAGCTAACTTGAGTCACAACCAGGTTCACCGGTCAAGTCAAAGTACACTCTCTCCTCCTCTATACTGCCCCCACCTCCTCCGCCCCCAAGACCGTCAAGCTGTTCAAGAATCGCGATGACCTTGACTTCTCCATGGCCTCGGAGCTTTCTCCAACACAAAAAATTGAAGTCCCGCAGCCACAAGCTGGGGCCGACGTCTTCGAGCTTCCTCTAAATCGCGCCCACTGGAACACCACCACATCTATCACCCTTTTCTTCGAAGATAACTGGAGTGACGGTGAAGAGGATGTCACCAAGGTAGGATACGTTGGGTTCAAGGGTCAATTTATGGCGCTGAACCGGGAACCTGTAAGCTTCCTGTACGAAGCGGCAGCTAACCCCAGTGACCATGTTGCTATCCCTGGTGTCAATGGCGTCGGAAGTCATGTCATGCCAGGCCAGTGAGCTTCGGGTTTAGATACATGAAGACAAAGGCAGACTTAATAGATGAATCGGGTCTATGTTTCTTGGGAGGCCAATTGAGTGAATTAACGATATCTACATGCCAACAATAATGAATGATGAACAAAATGAAGATGCATTCAAGCAAACCACCAACGCCATGCAATGATCTGACCAAGGTGATGCAGAAGAAGAAGAAGAAGAAGTAGTAGCTATCAGGCAGCCAGCGCGGGTGTCCGGGTCTTCGTTCTGGACTTGGTTGGCTCCGTTGGACCCTCTGCCTCTGCCTCTTCTGGAGTAGGCAAGGTGTTGTCCGGGGCATTAGGCAGCTTCGGCACGACGTTGGGCTGGGTCTCACGCTGCAAGGCCTCCAATTCTTCCTCGACGTCGTCTTCGTCCTGGTTTGTAAGATTGCCCTCGAGCATTTGGCTTATCTCCTAGAGTTGAACCTCCGTCAGCCAGTTCTATGAGTGTGCGGAACAACATTATTCTTACCTCTTGATAAGCGCGTGCTTCCTCTGTCTCTCCCATAAGTCGCTCCACACCCTCGATCCCACCCATCTCCTTGTTGATCGCCTGTAGAACCTCGGTACCCTGCTGCAAGCCAAATAGCACGTCCTTCTGTACGAGCGAAAACTCCACCTGACTGGCTAATTGCTCCAACTGTGCGAGCTGGCCATCAGTCTTATCCAATAGTGACTCTTGGTATTTCTTGCGCCTCAAAGCGAGTAGCGCTCGTCGCCGATCATTCTGCGCCAGGCATTCTTTGGCGATTTCGGTCTCGCGGTCGGTGAGAACAGTGATACGTTTCCGATATTGCTTTAGCTTATCGCGCTGGTTTTTGAGATCAAGGATCGCCCTGAAAACCCCACGAGTCAGTCACTATTTGCCTTAAATCTGCGGTGGAGCAGTATAGGAGGGGTCTCGTGAGGGGTCCTTCTGCTCTCTCCTTTCATCAGGATCGGCGAATCCCAAGTGGAATCATCGAACGGGGGATAGAAGACATGAAAACTCACCGATCCTGAGACGAGATCTTCTGTGAACTGCTAGTATTTCCCATTTCGCATTCTTTTGCAGAGTTGAAAGCAATCGAGTCGCGCGGATGACGTTGGTGTCCACCGCTAAAGGGCCGCCGCTAAACTCCGAATCGTCCGAAATCTTTCCCGCTTTTTTCCCCAAATCTTTTTTTTTCTGGTTATCGCACTCAAAACTACATAACCATGCCTCGGCCTCGTGCGGGCAGACCGACCCTCAGTCAGGGCTTGGACCGTGATGTATGACCATGCTTAATATTTTAGGATTATGTCCCTTTTTCACCTTACTTACGCCCTGTGTAGGTCTACCAGGTCGTGCGCAAAATTATTGACGATCAGCCCGAGACCAGTCGCATTCGTCTTTCTGCCCCAGCAATCTATGAACAGATCAAGAAGTCGAATTCGAGTTTAAACCGGAGGCCGAAAAGGCAATTGGAAGACAGTCTGGAGCGCGTACTGGAAGTTGTTAAAGCCGATCTAGGCGGAGACGACGAGGAGGACTCGGTGGAGGGTGATTTCGAGGGCCTAGAGGAGCCACCTGTGGTGGTAAGCGAATGCTTCAGAATAGGTTTACCGGCTACAAGAGGACTGACAAATGCCATTTAAGGAAGCCAATGGCGTCAACCAGAGCATCATCGGCATGTGGAATACCCCGAAGGCGGCCACTGCCAAAAAGTCCGAGTCGTCAGGCACATCCTCGAAGCGAAAGAAGGAAGGCGGAGAATCAGTTTCTAAGAGACGCAAAGCCGATGCGGCTATCGACCGATCCCCTCCTACACATGTTAGTTTGGCGGACTTGGGTGGCTTGGACGATGTGGTAGAGCAATTAGGTGATATGGTTATCCTGCCCATGACTCGGCCACAGGTTTACATCTCATCAAACGTACAACCGCCGCGTGGAGTTCTGTTACACGGTCCTCCAGGTTGTGGTAAGACTATGATCGCAAACGCATTTGCGGCAGAGCTGGGCGTGCCTTTCATCTCGATCTCTGCTCCATCTATTGTGTCTGGCATGTCGGGTGAATCCGAGAAAGCCCTTCGCGAGCACTTTGACGAGGCTAAGCGGCTCGCTCCTTGTCTGATCTTCATTGACGAGATCGACGCTATTACACCAAAGCGAGAGAGCGCTCAAAGGGAAATGGAGAAGAGAATTGTCGCCCAGCTTCTTACTTGCATGGATGATATTTCTCTCGAAAAGACGGACGGGAAGCCCGTTATTGTTCTTGCGGCTACCAACCGCCCGGATAGTTTGGATGCTGCATTACGTCGTGGTGGTCGCTTCGACAAGGAAATTAATATGACCGTTCCCTCGGAGCCCGTCAGAGAGCAGATTCTTCGGGCCTTGACCCGAAAGATGCAGATGGCGGATGACCTTGATTTTAAAACTTTGGCCAAGAGAACCCCGGGTTTTGTCGGTGCTGATCTTAACGACCTTGTCTCCACTGCAGGCGCTGCGGCCATCAAGCGGTATCTGGATATCCTGAAGTCCAACAGTGGGGAGGAGATGGAAATTGAAGGAGAAGACGAACTCAGCCCCAGGGTCCGAGAACTTCGCCGTCTCATCACACATGCGAGAGAGAACCCCATTGGCGACGAGACAGAAACCGTTCTCGTCTCCAATGCCGACTTTTTCACCGCACTTCCTAAAATCCAACCCTCCTCCAAGCGTGAAGGCTTCGCCACTATCCCCGATACTACTTGGGCCGATATTGGTGCCTTGGGCGGTGTCCGCGATGAGCTGTCCACTGCCATCGTTGAGCCGATCAGAACTCCCGATATTTACGAAAAGGTCGGTATCACTGCGCCCACCGGTGTTCTCCTCTGGGGTCCCCCTGGTTGCGGTAAGACACTGCTGGCCAAGGCCGTGGCCAACGAGTCGCGCGCCAACTTCATCAGCGTCAAGGGTCCTGAGTTGCTGAACAAGTTCGTCGGTGAATCTGAACGTGCCGTGCGCCAGGTGTTTGTCCGCGCCCGCTCTTCTGTTCCTTGTGTTATCTTCTTCGATGAGTTGGATGCCCTCGTCCCTCGCCGTGACGATACTCTTTCCGAGGCCTCGGCCCGTGTCGTCAACACCCTTCTCACTGAGCTCGACGGTCTGGGTACCCGCCAGGGCATCTATGTCATCGCGGCCACCAACCGTCCCGACATTATTGACCCGGCCATGCTCCGTCCCGGCCGTCTTGAGACTCTGCTCTTCGTTAACCTCCCCTCGCCACTTGAGCGTGTCGAGATTCTCCAGACTCTAATTCGGAAACTGCCTATTGAATTCAACGAAGAGCTCCGGAGAATTGCTGAGGAGTGTGAAGGATTCAGTGGTGCAGATCTTGGATCTCTATTACGTCGCGCTGGTTACATGGCCATCAAGCGTCGTGATAGTATTCGGACCGAGGACTTCGTGGCTGCGAAGACTTTCGTTCGGCCCAGTGTTACGGATATGAAGAAGTATGAGAAGCTACGGAGAGAGTGGAGCGGTCACGGTGGTTTGGTTTGAGACCATAACCGTTGAAATGTTCGCTCTTGCAAATTATATCGAGCTGGTTTTGGTTATCTTCTGGGTACACTTTTTTAGACATAGATACCCTGTGAATTTGCAGATATTCACCTTGAGTAAATAAAGCAAACTCCTCCACCTATTCCCGAGGTCATGGACTGACTATTCGTCATATATTCCATGGAACCCTACTCCAAAAGAACTAATAGGTTCAAAAGTGGACCAATGATTTATCTCTAGCCTCTAATATTTGAAATATTTCAAAAGTACTTTTAGGACAGTATGGGCTATACAAAGGAACTATGCACACATACAACAAAAAACGCCATGGATAACATAAATAAGAAAAAAGAAAAAGATATCATGTAGATGAGCCCCCAAGCAAAATTACATCCACAACCGACACGTACCATCAGCACCAGCACTGACACACCACGCCTCACGCGGGTGCCAATCGATGTCCAAGACACCCAACTCTCCGGTAATCTTGTGACCCTTGAGAACCTTAAGCGGAACAATGGTGGCATTGCTAAGCATGTCACCGGTGACACTGCCGTGGAAGATCTGGATAGATCCGTCGTCACTGGCATCCGCGAACAAGGGGTAGCGGCCACCGGGGTGGAACTTGACGGCACGGATAGCCTTGCGGTGGTAGCGAAGGGTCTTGTAAGGGCGGGGCGAGAGGTCGAGATCATGCCAGAGCAGACGACGATCATACGAACCGATAATGATGTTGTCACCGCCGGAAGCAGTCGAAGAGGTAGGATGGATATCGAAGGAAGAGATCCAGCGCGCACCAGGCTGCAAGATCTTGACCAGCAGTTGTCGTGAAAGGTCGTATGCGCGAATGGAGCGCTGGTTCGCCACAAAGAGAATCGGCTTCGAGGGGTGGAAGTGAGCTGTCTGGGGGGGGCCACCACCCTTGAGACGGCGTCGGAAGGGGAATTGAGTAAGGTGTTTGGAGACGGTGTGGATGGAGATGGCCACCGAGGCGGGGGTAGAGGCGCCGGAGCAGACGGTGACGAAGTAGTCACCGCGACGGTGCCAGGAAATAGACTTGGGCACGTAACGAAGAGGGATGACGACGGAAACACCTGCGTCAGCCAGGGCAGATGAGGGCCGAATCCATTGAACGGGCTTGTTAGCCTTCTTGGCCTCAACGGCGTTGAGGGCAGGGGCGGATGCTGCGTAGCCCCAGCCGGCGTCGACGAGCTCGAGACTGGCCTTCTCAATCTCGGGATCGGCAATAGGAGGCACTGCGAGGTAGAGGTCGTCTCCACAGGCGGCGGCAAGGACGATAGCATCCTTACCGGGGCGCCAGCTGACCACATTGACAGCATCCTCATCGCTCAGCTTGATGCTCCAGAGTTGGCGACCAGTCAGGAGTTCCCAAACACGAACGGTACCATCGTCACCACCGGTTGCAAGCCAAATTCCAGTCGGGTCCACGGCAAGCGAGCGAACACGGCCCTTGTGTCCGCGGAAGACTGTCGCACAGGTTGTGGGGAAGGGCTTGAGCTCTTCAGGGCTAGGAAGCTTGGGAAGAAGACTTTCGGGATCGATGTTCAGCTTGCTGCGACGCACTCTGGGTGCAAGGTACAGATCCAAGCAACGTTCGAACTTCTCCTTAATAAAGTTCTCAAAGCCAGGAACCCGACGGAGAGAACCATAGTCACTGGGCAGGAATTCCTTCTCACGATCTTCGGGGTCAGTCTGCTCCCACTCCTTGCGCTCTTTCTTATCGGGCAGATACTCCGGGGGCGGGTGATAACTCTCCTCATAACCAGGCGGCGGGAGTTTGGGTGCAGGGATGTGCATGATGTGATCCTTTCGCTCGACCTCGTCGGCCCAGAGATCGAAGTTGACCACGGTATCATCCTTCTCCTCGCGCTCCTCCGGTGGCCTGTAAGGGAGAATGCGGCCCTCACGGATAGCCTTCACAATCTTCATCACACGCTTAGCCTCATGTTTGGATGGCACGAATCGGCGCTTAGGTTCCGGGGCAGCGCTAAGGGGCATAATCTCCTGCTTGCCAGAGAAGTACTCTACCAGAGGCTCATATTGATCATAGCCCTCGCTGGTGATCTCGTTCATTTGCACCTTCTTCAACAGCTCTAACTCCTGCTGACTCAAGTTCAATGGCTTGCCAGTGGATGGATCAGTAAGACCGGTCCAACCCTTGGGGATCTCAATGCTGTCCAACAATGCATCCAGCGCTTCACCCTTGGCTGGGCGCATAATCTTCTTTCCATTGATGTCGTAACCGATGTGAGGGTACTGGTCGTAAAATGTCAGAGGAATGTCACCAATGGTGTTGGCATTTTCTTCTGCCTCCGAATAGTCCGAGTTGTCGTCAGGAATGATTTCGTCGTATAGGTAGCGGTCGTTTCCATTGGCGTCCTTCACGATACGAACATTGGGGTCGTCGGCATTGGAGCGTTTGACAGTCTTTTTCAGCTTCTGCTCATCTTCGTCATCGGATGGGATCTCGTCGCTGTCCAATTCCTCTTCCTCATCTTCATCTTCATCACTGAAGTCGTCAATCAGCTCGATTTCGGAATCGCTCTCGTCTTCACTCTCCGAAAGGTCGTTGTCATTGTCTGAGAGGGCGCCATCGAGATTCTCTGCGCTCAGTTCATCACCAGAGAAAACTCCTGCTTCCTCCTCCACATCGCGAGTAACCGCCTTGCGCTTCTTTGAGGCGTTTCGGGCGACCATGATTGCCGTGTGGGCTTGGATACTTTGATTCCCGCGATTTTTTTTTCTTTTCTTTTCTGTCGACTCCGCTCACCGCCCACATGACTGCCCCCAATCTTATCGCGGATTGACGATCGCTGTTTCAAAGCTCAATTAATCTCTTAATAGTTTTGGTTCTGGTGCTGGAATGTCAAGTTGAACCACTGTCATGACTGACGTAGTAGCATCTGCTCCTAATGGCGACTCAGCCATAAGTGCCGAACCAAAACGACATGCGGCTTGTGATGAGTGCAGTAAGTTTCAAGAAACAACTCGCTATTAGAGTAGCGCTGATCAGAGACTATTTAAACAGGGAAACGAAAATTGAAATGCTCTGGAGATCTGACTGGCTGCTCCCGTTGCTTGAAACAGTCTATTCGATGTCATTACTCTATACAGAAGCCTATGGGCCGCCCACCCAAGAAGAAAACCCGCGCAGACGACGAGACACTCGACTTCTCCACCCAATCCAATAATAGCTTCTGGCCCAGTGCAGACAACACAGCATCAAACTCCTTTCTTATAGCTCCGGACCCCATCGCTGCAATCGATGCACAACATCTATGTCCCCAACTCTTCTGGCAATCACATAGTCTCTCGCCTTCATCACAGCCTGCGCCGCCAGATCTACCGGCTGGAGATGAAGACCATAATCATAGCCTTCAGCGAGACAGGATGAAGAATCCCAACCTCCCCATTCCCACATCTTCAAGCCCTTGGCCAGACTTTTCCACTGTTTCTGAGTCATCAGCCATGCCATTTGCAGTCCCAACAAGCTTCTCCGATATACCTTCCCTCCCACTCACCCCGCAATCGCTATGCTCCGACTCCGCACCGCGTCAATGTACATGTCTATCCTATCTCTATCTCTGTCTCAGCCATATATCCTCTATTGCCTCCTTCCCAGTCAACGATCATACCCTCTGCTCTCTCTACATCGCGGCCCGAACGGCGCGGGACGTCATTCGCTGCGAAGCTTGTCCCACAAATTTCTCAACAGGCGTCCAGAACGTCATGTTCACCGGTACCCTATTGACAGTCGTCGCAGATGCCTGGCTGCGAGTGTACCATAGCGATCCTGTCGAACTAGGCATGCAGTCCGCCCCGCCAGAATATGTCTCCCGCGTGCTGCAAAGCGAGGATCCAGCACAGCTATGGAGTAGCTGGCTGCGACAGATAGTGCGTCGAGCTGTCATTGGTGGTCCCTATGATCCGAATGTTGGGAGCCGGTGCTCTGGTCAACCGCCCCTACTCGCTCTAATTAGTGAGGTTGAGAATCGGCAACGCCGCTGGCATGAGCCTGGCGGCCATCCATTATCACAACATAATCCTTTCCAGTCCGTAAATGGTAATATGGCTGAGGAACAACCTACTGATGAAAAAGAGCTGCTTTGTATGCGGGTTGTCGGTAGTGCGCGTGCGGTCATTTCGAAATTTAACTTCGAGCCCCATGAATATCCTAAAGGCTCGGTTCTGGAGGGGTCGAAGCAAGAGAGCGGATAATCATTCTTGGATAAGCATTTGAACATGGGGTTCGATCTTTTTATTGGAGGCATGCGAGTTACTCTCGTGTGAATTTCGTCCATCTTCTGAAGTCACTTTACATATAGATCCCTCTAGTAGATCAATCCACAACACAAAGATTGGAACGCCCTGGAAACCCTCTGATACATTCTGCAATTACCTAGAACCTTGGAACCGGTGAAATCATCGATCATTGCATTACATGTATAATTTTTTGGTATCGAAAATGACAAATACGTTAGAAACTAGCTAAGTCCAGATGGACTCGATATGCCCACACCTGTAAAATGACGCCAAGGCCGTGAAAACCAGATGAAAAGAAGAAAAGTAAAATATTAACTCGACAAGGTGGCTGGGATCACTCCTCGTCCTCGTCGTCCACAACGTAGCGGTTCTTCTTTCGGGCTGGCGGCGTTCCAGTACGAGGTGTCTCTGTCTTGCGGGCAGGTTTGGCCGGGGCGACCTCGTCATCTATCTCACCTTCAGCGTCCATATCCTCGTCTTCCAACTCCTCTTCCTCCTCATCGTCAACCTCCTCGATTTCCTCATCACTTCCAACCAGGAACCCGTCGTCCTCATCATACTCGTCCTCACGGGAACGGGCACCACGACCGTAGTCCTCTTCATCATCGGAGTAGATCTCACCGCGGCGGTTGGGGCGGCGAGGCTTAGCACGAGCTCGTGTAGCCAGGCCATCATCTTCAAGACCACCAACGCTGAGGCCGCTTGGCCCGGAGCGAGGAGCAGGTGCACGGCGGCCACGGTCTGCTTCACGATCCGCAATCTGTTGGCGACGACGCTCAGCGCGCATGGCCTCCCTCTCCATGTGTTCCGCCTTTCGCTGGGCCAGTTCAGGATCCTCAATAGTATCAATAACAGGTGCCGAACCATCGGCGGTCTTCTTGTTACCACGGGTGGCTGCGGCCAACGATGCCTGAAGTTTGAGGACTGCGTCGTCTGTCTCCATTGTTGTCGGTAGAACCGTGAGGCCGTGTGTGACATGGGAAGTCAATCGGAAGAGCGAAGCAGTTTCCACTGCGGCGCCAAGGTAGACATGTGAGTCCAGCTTGGTATCATACTCGCCGGACTTGGTGAGGGGAGCGAGGGGTTTGGATGCAATGCGGTATTGCTCAAGAGGGGCGTGTGCAAGCTGAAGGGTCAAAGAACCATCTTCCCATCGGATAATGCGGGCGTTTGACTGCAGGAGGGATCCATCCTTAGGATCTTTGCGCCAACAGAGTGATGTAGCAGCGGTGGCATAGGGAGGCGCAACGTAGGTTTCTGGGTTGAACTCTTCCGCCTCGGTCGAGAGGAAGTCCGGAACTCGCATGGTGTAGACCTGTCGACGATGATTAGATTAGACAGATCCCAGGATTCAATCCCTAATTTTAATGTACCTCTCCATCATTGGTCGCTGGTACTGGCGCCCGCGCAAGGCCCACGTCCATGATGTTGACTGTCTCGGCGTAATCATCCTCATCGGGAGCCTCGTCCATGCGGTCCTCGCGACGGTCGTAGCGGTTCTCGTCGTCGCCGGAATCCAGCTGCTCGTCCTCCAAGGTGCGGTGAGGCCGACTAAAGTGGTATTTAGTTTTCTTGCGCAATCTGTTGGTTTGAGAGTGTTCCATACTCATTCTCTACTCCATTGTCGTCTCCATCCGAGCCGAAGAGATCTGCATCGTCGTCCTCATCCAGATTATCATTTCCTGCTCCATAGGGGCTCTTGTTCTCATCGCCGGAGTCATGAGCGTCGCTGTGAGCAGGACTTTGCACGCCGTTGCTGCGGCCGGGGCGGCGGACAGCTTCCTCGTCAGAAGAGGACATCTTTGGGAAGAAGATCGGTACCAATTGAAGGATGCAAAAATCAGAAGCTACTGAGAGGAGTAATATACAAAAGAAAAGAGGAAAGAGGAAAGGAAAAAAGGTGATTGGGAGCTCATTCACTTTCGACGATTCCCATCATTCACTGTATCTCGGACTCTGGACGGATCAACACGATGATCCGCGGCCGGACCCAAAGGAGTTAAGTGGAACCCATGGGATTCATTCGGGCATCTTTCACCGTTCTTGACCTTCAATCGTGTCTCAGTGTGCAATTGATTGGATTTGAATATAGAAAGACACGACCAAAGTCTACGAAAATGGCAACTTTCTTCCAAAGCGTGTAAGTCTATGGTTGATGAGGTTCAAATCAAGGAAATATGGTTTCCCCTTGAAAGTGAATCTCATGCTCTCTCATGTTCCCCCTCATATACATTCTACTCGAGTTGCGGCGCCACATCACAAACAGGCACATTCCAGTTCCTCTCCAAAGTTTATTGTTAACACTGGTCCATTTCTTGATGCTTTCTCCCTCCTCCAACCCCCCCTTGTTATTTTCCTTATTGGACCCCTCCATTGCCCCCTGGCACCCAGCTGACCCAGCCCCGGGCCTATTGCTAATGTATTCTCCTTTTCGCAGTCGCCAAGGGTTTGGCAGGGGAGGAAACAACAAGAACCAACCCCCCAAGAATCCCACGCAAGCACCGCAAGACCCTCGTTCTAGCACTATGTCCAACTCGCCCTCGTTGTCCAACAGCTTAACTATTGATAACCTCGCCGCAAATGATTCCGATGCCCCTAAGTACTTCTTCCAGGAGAAGTACGCCCCGCTAAACGTCAGGGGTAACTTCTTGACACTATGTGCTTGCCCTAAGAATGTCGAGCTGGGCGAATGGCTGGCTCACCAGAGTAAGCAATTCCTCCACGGTCAAGAAATCTTGCGGATCGGTGCTGATGCGATGGTCCACTAGTTGTTGAACAATATCGCTTGCTCCACGGCATGCTCCAGGTTATTCAGGAGGTGAACGGCGTGACTGGAACTCCTATTTGCAATGAGGGTACATGCCCGACAATGTCTGCTGGACGGTATGTTGGACACTGCGGGGTAGTGAAGAAATCCGGGGTTGGCAGAACTGATACACGTCTTATAGATTGACCTACACCTGGCTCGTCGACGGTCGTGCCGCCAAGATCTCGGCCCCTAAGTTCATCAACCGTGTTGAGAAGTGGATTGTCAGCAAGATCCATGACCCGGTCATGTTCCCCACCGAGAAAGTGAACGGTACCCCCGAAACCTCCGCCATCAGGGATGCAGCGACTGCCTCAACCAACCCCACCACAGAAGGTGCCAGCCCCGCAACAACTGGCAACGGCGCTGATGAATGGATCGGCAAGTCAAGCGGATTCCCCCAGACCTTCTATAAGGACTGCCAGGGCATCATGAAGCAGATGTTCCGCTGCTACGCGCATCTGTACCACGCTCACTGGTTGAACCCGTTCTGGCATATCAACAAGCACGACATCTTGAACATGTGCTTTGTGCACTTTGTGACCGTGGCCAAGTACTACCAGCTGGTGTCGGACAAGGAGATGGAGCCTATGCAGCCCTTGATCGACCTTTTCATCAAGCAGCAGCGGGTTCCTCCGGAGGCGCTCAATGGCGGCCATTGGGCGCAGGCCTCGACCTAGATGACTCGAGAGCGCGCATTTTCCAATTTTTTTTTTCTACACTTGACGACCAAGACATGTTCTTCAACCAGGCGTTGGACCGCACTGTTTATTTTAGTGTTCTTTTTGTTTGCGACAGGATGGCAAATTGGAAAGAATCTGCCAACGATACGACCCGGATCTGGGGCTTTGAGCATTTAGCATGCGTGAAAATTTTATGATGATCTTGCATATCTTCAGTTCCCGCATCAGCCAGCCCAGGTGGAATATTTTTGTCATGAAGCCCGCAGATGCAGGTCATCTAGACTGCTATCTGGTTACACAGCATACTCGGCGGAGAGCAATTTGAAATAGGAGATTCAGTAGAACATATGAGTTTCCTGCGTCTCAACTTCAATTAAGTGTAAGGCGTCCAGCTGTTTCGTAAGTCGTGCCACCTCGCTCCGATTCGATCAAGAGGCGGATGGCATGCGCATGTATTGATATCCGATTAACGCCTTCGCCATGGCTGTATTGTGAGCAGAATCCATCGTCAACGGGTCGTCATAATCGTTTCGTTGAGATACTTCATCAAAGATAAACTCCCTCCTGCCCCGCATTCGCATTCGAGCCCTGGTCATCAAATGTAGTCCCAGCAGTCCCATTTGACACCGGCGCAACCGTCTCTTCAGAAGATACCTGCGCCTCCCCATTCAAATCCTTCTCCTCCCCCTTCTCCTCAATCCAAGTCTGCCCCCGCCTTTCCACCTCAACCTTTAGCAGTGAAATCCGCTCATTCATCGACGTAATCACCCCCTCATTCTCCAAAACATACCCCTCTAGCTCCTTCTTTTCTTCTTCTGAGTCCTGTGATTCTGCAAGGAATAGTCTAAGCTCGTCGTTGGAGCGGCGCAGGTGTGCGATCGAGTTGCGGAGCTCGGAGACTTTGCTGTAGACTGCGCCGAGGGGGAGATCGGCGATAGCTTCGGCGAAGGCGTCAGGGTTTATGGCGCGTGTTACAACGGACATTTTGATGATTTGTAGGATCGGATGAATAGTTTGGGTTGGATATGTGTTGAGGTTGGGAGGGAAAGTTGAGTAGCTTTTGGTTATATCTACGTACCGGATTTCCTATGCCACTTCTTGGCATTCCCCCTCCTCCGTTTTAGAGCTCAGAATTTGCCGCTTCTTGCTCACTCAGCAGAACTGAGTATGCCCCTGAGTGACCTGATCTGCTCAGTGATCCTCATCTGAGCAGAACCTGAGCGTCGGGTGAGCAGTCCACGAATCAACCTCAATAAAATGCATTACGCTAGTCTGGATCACGTGCCACCTTCACTCACTATATTACCCCCATTCTTCCATCAACAAAGCACTGGCATCCTCACTATGACCATTCATAGTGGTAATCTTACAACGTAAAACGTCACAATGGAGCCTGCTACTTGATCAACCAACCAGTGATACGGTCCGTACTACATGCTCCTAGGAAAATAAATAGTTAGCTCAATGACATTAGATGCTCACTGTCAGACATTGCTTTATATCTCGAAGTAACCAAATATACATAGTATCTGCCTATTCCTAGAAACAGATGCATTTCTTGAAAATACATAAAGGAAGATCAAGGAAAGAGTGAATGATTGTCACGAGTCAGGTTGGGAGGAATCATGTGCATTCGACGAAGAGTGCTCAACTGAGAAGAAGGAGAAAGGTGGGAGCCGGCAGTAACAACAATCACCATCTCTCTTGTTTCGTTGAATGCTACGCAGCAGTTGTTTTCTTTCCTTCTCCTTTCGATTCGTAGCAACCAGGACGGAATATACCCCGTCATGTGAAGATGGCGATCATGTTTGGCTTTTTGGACACTCGAGCCAAGTTATTGAGCATGGAGAGACTAGAATATATACAAAAGAGAGGCTGGGTCCCCAGCTCAACTGTCAGAAGTGTGGTGACAGCGAGGACGATGAGTCAGGCAAAAAGATCTTGAGATCTAGATAGCTCGCTTGTTGACGGCCCTCCGTCTCCATGGTTATCGATGATGAAAACTGCTATCTAAGCGCTTTGGGTATCATCCTGTCATATAGATAGTTGATTGATAGATCATAAGTTCCAGAGGTGCCATTTTGTAACTTCCTCGTCAATTTAAAAGGGGCTCCTTTTAGCGTGCTCTCCGAGTCCTCATCAGCCAACCACGAAACCTCCACTTCAAAATCCGGAATCCAATCAAAATCCATAAGAGGCTTCAGCGTATCCTTCTCTGTCTTCACCACCATCTCTGGCGGAATCTCTGGCGCCACCCTGTCCCAATATTGCGTGAAATCATATTGAAACCGGACACGTAGCTTACGCAGGCCTTTCATCGTACCGATTACCTCCCATATCTTGCCCGGTCCTAGATCCTTTCCTTCCTTGAAATTCATATACCTATCACCATGATATTCCCAGAAGCTTCCAAGGTCATGGATATTGACCAGAACATCCAGAGACCTTATTGCGCTGAATCGCTGAGGTAAGATCCTATTCTGGAGGGCGGCTGGAAGGGTCTGGGCTGAATGACTCCCGTCCTCTAATTTAAATGTATTTTTCGGCGTAGAATGTGTCTATGGCCTCGGAATATCTGGTATCATTTAGTCTCGGAAGACAGCGCTTGATGAACCGTCGTATACGTACATCTTTCGGCATGTCTGAAGAATTCCGAATCGCTTCGTCGGGTAATTCATACTGACTTTATCTGTAGACTTGGCCTGGTCCCACAAGACACCAAAGTTTCGGTTCCCTTCCCCTGTACTCCTAATAACAATAGTCTGGCCCCCGAGAACATAATAATATATGCGATATCGGACATCTCGGGGCAAAATGCTGAAAACCAAACACTGCTCCTTGTTCTGGATTGCATCCTTCTGAATCTCGTCGGATAGTGACTCATCGGACATAGAAAGCGTGAGCGCACGCCTGCGTGGCAATGGGAGGCTGTGTGAGCGACCAGCTTTTCTGGTGCTTGTCCCGCAGTAGACACTCCTCCATCTAGGCCATCCGAAAGCCCAATGGGTAGCACAGAGACAAGGAAGGCATATAAGACAACCACAAAGTGCACAACAGAACTCTAGGCTAGACTCCTCTTCCATGACATCAAAGTTTGATATGCAAAGTGAGGACCTGGGAGCGATCGTTTTAGGCGCGATTTTCTGAATCTCTTCTGTTGCCCGGGTACCAGAAGCTACACGTGACGTGGGGGCTAGCTTTCGGAAGGATTCTCGTCCGGACGATCAGCATTGATGATCTACTAATCTCTGTTTTTGTGATCGTATAGCTACGAAAATAGTGCGGGTTTACCTCAGGTGGGTCTGCTTGATTTAGCTACCGCCGCTTTTACACAGCTCCGATTCAAACACTTTACTATCACTATCTATTTCATTCATATATGCCCAATTATAGAACCGCGTGTGAATTTTGAGTCGATTACTAGTATCTACAGGAATTTAGAGAGTGAAAAAGCGATGGATTTTCTAGCGAAAGTAATGAGTGAGAACCGCTCAGGTTCGAATCTAGCTTTCCTTCAAGATCAGCGTGTTTATTTTTCTAGATATCTATGACCAAAAATGACATTGTTGAATAAGGTTGAGGACTCTATTCAGCAGACACGGTGCTCAAGCTGGAAGCTCAAAATGTGAACTAATGCTAAATCAGGACTCGGAGGTTTCAAGGACCAGAAATAATTTTCTTCATGACCTGCCTTTGTGCCGTTTATACATAGTCTAAATCCATCATTCTTTGTGATTATGTCCTGATCTCTTGTCCTGTTTCAGCACAAAGGCCAGCACAAAGACTCGAACCTGAAACATCTCAAAGATATCTTTGTTCTTCTGTCCTTGAACAATGCCCTCCTGTTCTTTTTATGCGCCAACCTTTCTTGATTCCTCGACTTTGATAATGCAAAGCCACCAGGAAAAATCTTTGTTCTGGTATAATGCCTCTTATTTCTATACAAAGCCAGCTTTCAGCGCAGTTTGGAACGAGTCACTGAGCGAATCTATCCCTTGTGGACAAGCCCATTAACATATAAAGCCGGGCTTTCCCGGCAAGGTAGGACGTGCCATCATTCAATTCATAAAGTAAAGGCCTTTGACACCTGTGAAGCAATCTATACTCTCCAAGATTTACTTCAACTACCATGCCGTGTTGCACTCAACCTCGCATCAATTGGGAAAATAAGGTTCAGCCGCTGGTAGGCTGTGCCCTTCCCGAGCTCCCAGTTCCTGTGCTTAACAAGAGTCTTGCAGCTAAAGTGCAAGAAGCCTCTCGTCACCCTTGGGGACTGATTGATCATCATTTATATCTAGCAGCCATTGAGCGAGGCAGGGATTACCCTAACCGGCTTGATGCTTGCATGCTTTGGGAAGGCGAGAGATTCCGCAACGTTTGTCTCGATGAGCTCCATGATATTAATGCATCCATCCGTTTCTCGACAAATACCCACCTCATTACTTTTATGAATATGCCCATGTTGCCGTTGTATCCTTTAGCCCCATTGACCGAACAGAAACTCGTCCTAGGATTTGACCTCCAGCGACAGCACCTCCTGGGATATTTCTTCGAATCTGCCCCGGATGACCTTACTGACCTATGCTATGTATGGCACCAAGGCCAACTAGTTATTGACATCCACACTGACCGTTTCCTGGAGATATACCAGTACACCATCAGAAGTCACTTAGAGATCTGCGGAGTGGGCATGCTTCGGTATTTTCGGGAAAGCAAGCGTGAGCTCCCCACCGGCATGGACTTGGTTGTGACGATCCAGTTCGCACAATTCCTCCATGACTTTGCCGAAGTAGTGTGGGGGGACAACAGTGCCGACTTTCGAAATCAGCATGCAGACTCTGAGGAGTATCTTCGGACTCTCCTGTCCAAGGCCTCATGGGAATCCTGGTTCGCAGTGCGGGACGGATTAACACTCCAGCGGTACCGACAAAAGAAAATGGACAAAATGAGCCAGTTGGCTTCGTGTGATTTGTTATTCGACCGTTCCTCCACCGTGCCAAGCATCCCGTCTGCTCCGCCACTTCCGATGACCTCAAGCTTGATTTCGAGCCCACCGACGACTCCCGTTCTGCAGAATATGATTCCAGTGTTGGAGCAGTTGCGGGAAGTTCAGACACAGATGCTTCAAGCATTCTTTGCGTTGATGTATGTCTTTGCGCTAATCTCCTAGGAGCGGCTTCAATATGGTCTGATTCGAAACTGGGGTGGATCCCAGCCAAGCCAATAGAGCGGGTGGGGGCTGTAACGTGTTATTATTAGTATTGGTATTATGATCGGTGATCTGTATAGCAAGAAAAGTGTAAAATAAAATTATCTGTACTATGAAAGCATTGAAACTCACTAGTTCCGACCACGTAGCCATGCAGGACAATGTAGTTCTCACCATACGTAGCCCTAGAGATCCACTAAACTCGGATCGTACTCGCATGTGTACCAAAGCAAGGCGTCCATGCAATCCATGGATCAGAGCTCCAGAAAGGCAGCTAAAAGGCCAGGATTTTGCACCGCCACTTATAGATGCCAATCAGAATCTCCGAAAACCCGCTTTCTGTGGCGCGACGTGGCTCATGGGGGTTCAATTGGTCCGCAATGTCCACCATGCGCGGGGAGCTGCGCGCTGAGTCTTGGCAGCATCATAAATGCAGTTGCTGATCTCCAACAGTGATTGGGTTTAGGCGATTCCGAGTGGAGATGATCCCTAAGTAGTGGGGACTTAAGGATTTATCGACAAACCCCTGCTAATCTCTACAATGTCCTAGGTACTGGGTACCGATCTGCATCCCCAATCTCGCTTCTTTCTCCCTTCTTTTCTTTTTTGTGACTTTGTTATTTCCTTTATGTCCGTTTTTTTGCGCTTTTTACGTTTACAAACTTTCAGCCCTGCAGCCCTA
Source organism: Penicillium sp. IBT 16267x (assembly GCA_028828865.1). Classification (NCBI taxonomy): domain Eukaryota; kingdom Fungi; phylum Ascomycota; class Eurotiomycetes; order Eurotiales; family Aspergillaceae; genus Penicillium; species Penicillium sp. IBT 16267x. The sequence continues at coordinate 4,091,920 of JAQJZQ010000005.1, read as the reverse complement.
CAGTTGGCCAAGACTGAGAAGTCTCTCTGCCTAATCTGACATTCCTCGGTTCTCCTTTCCCTTCAATTGCGACACTTGAAAAGCCTCCCCTCTTTCCCCCGTGCGACAAACTGTCCACAGCTCCTTTCTTTTCTTCACCCCCTTAGCTCTGTGTAATCTCGGTGTCTCCCGTGAATCGCATTTATTGCCAATGGCAGACTCAAATACACTCCCCGTGAATGGTAGGTTCGGATCAAAACAATTACCCGCGAACGCGCGCCCAGCGTATGAGGAAGCTGCAGAAAACTGCCGGAAGCTGTGCGCAAAGGGATCGGTGCTGACTGGAATCTCACAGGGGCCATCCACGGCGAGACAGCACCAATTACGCGCAGCGACAATGACCGTTTCGAACTGATATCCGGCCCGCTGATCAACCTGAAGAACATGCACTATGAGTCCAACCCGACGTGGCATGGAAGTGTGTTAATTGTCACCAAGCCGGGTCAGGACCAGCCTCAGCTCCACTTGCGCCAGTTGGCTCCTCGCTCATCGGAAGGGCAGCACCAGTCCCCAACAAATCTGACAGTTGATGGTCTCAAGCTCTATCAAGATCTCCACAAGGCATTTTGGCGATTCTCGTTGGATGTGCCGGTCGAGTATTATGAGGCGAGCTGGGAATATGAGATCCCGGGATTGTACAACGAGTCTGGGGATAAGGTTAACAGCCCCTGGACCTTTGTGGTGCCTGCGGAAGACCAGTCTATGCGCATCATGTTCCACTCGTGCAATGGCTTCTCTGTCGGTACCGACATGGAGGCCTGGAAGGGACCTAACCTGTGGAACGATGTCCTGCGGGTCCACGGGGAGAAGCCATTCCATGTCATGGTGGGTGGTGGTGACCAGATCTATAACGACGGTATTCGTGTGGATGGTCCTCTGAAGCTGTGGACTGCCATCAACAACCCACACAAGCGCCGCACTCATGATTTCAATGAAAAGATGCGCGCGGAGTGCGACGAATACTACTATGCCAACTACGTCCGCTGGTACAACACTGAGCCTTTCCGCGCTGCCAATGGTCGCATCCCTCAAGTCAACATCTGGGATGACCATGACATCATTGATGGCTTCGGTTCGTACACTGATCATTTCATGAAGTGTGCTGTGTTCCGTGGTATTGGTGGAGTCGCATTCAAGTACTATTGCTTGTTCCAGCATCACGTGGCTCCTCCCAAGTCCACTTTCACCACCGATGCGCCCCAGACTATGCACGCCGTGAATGGCACTTCCGGTGTCGACCCGCGCCAGCTGGAGAATACCTTTGTGCTCGAGAACCAGCCTGAGGACGACAGCTGGATTGTGGGCAAGCGACCCGGTCCTTACGTGGAGGAGCGCAGCCGCAGTCTGTACATGCGTTTCGGAAAGCGCATTGCTTTTGTCGCCTTGGATGCGCGGACCGAGCGCACCCGTCACCAGGTGAACTACCCGGATACCTACGACCTCATCTTCCAGCGGTTGCAGCAGGAGATTGGCGCTGCCGATGGCGAGATCAAACATCTGGTTGTTCTGCTGGGTGTTCCTATCGCATACCCTCGTCTGGCGTGGCTTGAGAACATCCTCACGTCTCCTGTCATTGCTCCGATTCGCCTCCTGAACAAGCGTTTCGGCGTGGCGGGTGGTCTCTTCAATGAATTTGATGGACAAGTTGACTTGCTGGACGACTTGGATGATCACTACACTGCTCGCCAACACAAGCGTGAGCGAAAGATACTAATTGAGCGTTTGCAGGAGCTTGCTCGTGCCAATTCGGTGCGAGTAACCATCCTCGGCGGTGACGTCCACCTGGCTGCGATCGGTCGCTTCTACTCTCACCCCAAGTTGAACTTGGCCGGCGAGAATGATCACCGCTACATTGTCAATGTCATCAGCAGTGCCATCACCAACAAGCCACCCCCCAAGACCGTGGCTAACCTCTTAGCCCGCCGCAACAAGATTCATCATCTGGGCCGTACCTGTGACGAGACTTTGATGTCTATGTTTGACAAGCAGCCCGGTGGCCATGAAAAGAGTGCCTCCTGGAACAAGGTGACTATGCCATCGCGTAACTTTGCCTGTCTGACCGAGGTGGTCGCTCCCGCTGCCAACGGTACGCCCGTGGAGGTTGAGAGCGCTAAGCTTGCGCAGCTTCCCAAGGACGGTCATTCACCCCTTCACAAGGGTGAAGTGAATGCTGGAACAACTCACTCGGCCGCCGATGGGTACAGCTGTAACAGTTCCATGTACGGAGGCTTGGATGTTGCTATTCGTGTGGAGATTGATCCCCACGACCTACAGGGAACCACCGAAGGCTATGGATTTAGCAGTAAGTTTCTGTTTCCCCCTCTCTTTAATTTGCATCGAACATCTTCTAATCTTGGGTTTTAGTTCCCCCTCTTTTGGCCACTGCGGAACCTCCTTCGTCGCGCCACAGTCTTCGCTCTCGTATCTCCCGTCATGATATGCGCCATGATGCTCTACAAGATGAGGCAGCTGGACGTCCGTCGACTGCCCACTAATCGTCGACTGCCCAGTAATTTTCAAGCGCATATCATTATTTAATTATTCCCTATCCTGCTGCTTTTGTGATACCTCTTTATGTCATGGTTATGGTTCTGATGCATTGATTTGCCCACATTCTACATTTAACCCCTCTTCTTAAACAAAGATAAATGCCAGATCATTCATCTCTTCAATAATATCCTAATGCCCGTGATAAGACTAATACAGGTTGAAAGCCGCCTTTCGAGGTATATTGCTCGCCGGGTTGATGTTTGCGATCATATCGTTGATAGCATGAGGAGATGTAAGGGGAACCTTAGGATCCGTGTGATATCCGAACGATATGCTCAGATGAACTGTATATTCTATTGGCTCAAGAAAAGTCCTCGTTGAACTCCATGTAAGCGTGCCGATCCGAGCTTGAGCGCGTTCGGTTGCCTGATCTGGTCTAGCAGCCTACTTCCCCATGTTAATGTGCGCGCTGTCTCAATTGCGTCGTATCTCGTTACTCTTTGCGGTCTAGAACGCCTTTCTTATATCTCATGATTCTCACACCAGCTCCACTGGGTTTTAGGTCGGACTTTGATTGCTTAAGAGGCGGATCCCATGGAGCACATGATGTGATTGGCCCAGCCTGTAAACAAAGAAGGGTGAGGGTGATAAGAAGTGCAGGGGCGTTCCCTGACGAAATAGACCTCGTGCCAATCACTACATCCCCCTCCCGCCAAGTCTCCCAATTTGTATATCGGATCCTAGTGCGGAGAGATACTGAGAAGCTCAGCTTATCAGCCGATGCAGCCTATAGAGTATGGAGTAAAGTTCGGCTTGTTTGCATTCCAGAGGTGGCGCACTCGGTGCGACCATTGCTTTCTCCGCAATTTGGATAAGATGCAATATAATGCATGGGGTTATCTCTCTCTGCAGGGTATAATGCAAGTACTTTATTTCGCTTTTTCATCCGATCTTATAATCCTGAGACCTCGCCTTGTGGAGTACGTCACGACTGTCGCTGCGACAAGTTGCATCGAACCCCATTATTTTGACTCTGCGCTCCTGAGCTCGCAAATACATGATGGCTGATAAAATCACTGAGAAAATTGATTTCCCACTCGATGTCCATGGTGTTGACCATGAAGCTGGCGAGATCGCCAGTGTGCATGAGCAGGCGGAACTTGAAGGCTTAGGATACAAGCAGGAGATGCGTCGGAATCGATCGGTCGTCACACTGCTCTTCCAGACGCTGGCCATCGCCGCGATTCCCTATGGCGAGGGTAGTCCCCTTATAAGTGCCATCTATGGTGGTGGACCACTGTCCATCTTTGTGGGATGGATTGTAGTTTGCGTCCTTGATCAGTGCATTGCCATGTCACTGGCGGAACTGGCCTCGCGATATCCTACCTCTGCAGGACCGTACTACTGGTCGTTTCAGATTGCCAAGTCCTCCAAAACCACCATCTCTTTTATCAATGCCTGGATCTGGGTCATTGGGAACTGGACGATCACCTTATCAGTCAACTTTGGTTTCGCTTCTTTGCTCTCCGCGACAGTCTCCATGTACCATCCCGACTGGAGTGCCAATAGCTGGCAGCTACTATTGATCTTCTACGCCATCTGCCTAGGCTCACTAGTCATCTGTACATTCGCTAATCGCTACCTACCCCAAGTCGACATCGCCTGCGCCACCTGGACAGCTCTCACTATTCTGGTCATCCTCATCGCAGTCTCCGTCAAAGCCGATGTAGGCCGACACAGCGCCTCATGGGCACTATCACACTATGACAAGAGCTTCGCAGGCTGGGGCAATTTCACCTTCTTCATCGGTCTCCTCCCCCCAGCCTACACCTTCTCCGCCATCGGCATGATCTCCTCCATGGCCGAAGAATGCGCCCACCCAGCCGTCAAAGTGCCTCGCGCCATCTCTCTCAGCGTCCCCGTCGGCGGCATAGCCGGCCTCTTCTTCATCATTCCCCTCTGTGTGACATTACCCCCATTAGAAGACATCATCAATGCCCCAGGCGCCCAAGCCCTCCCCTACATCCTCCACCAGGTAATGGGCTCCCCAGGCGGTGGTCTAGGCCTCGTCTTCCTAGTTCTGGTAATCACCCTCTTCTGTTCAATAAGTATAACCGTCGCCGCCTCCCGCTGCACCTGGGCCGTCTCACGCGACAACGCCCTCCCACTCTCCCGCCTCTGGGCCCACGTCGACCCGAAGCTCGGCGTCCCCGTCTGGTCTCTCATCCTCCTAACCGGAATCCAAATGCTTCTCGGCCTCATCAACCTCGGCAGTTCTAGCGCGTTCACTGCATTCGTTTCTGTAGGCGTCATCGCCTTAGCAACTGCGTATGCCATCCCTATTTCCCTGAGCTTGTTAAATGGCCGTGAAGAGGTTAATAAGGCACCATGGAATTGTGGGATGATCGCCGGGTCCTTTTTCAATGTGCTTGCCCTGGCTTGGATTGCTTTTGAGTTGGTTTTGTTTAGTATGCCGACGGCTTTACCTGTTACGTCTATTTCGATGAATTATGCGTCTGTTGTCTTTGTGGGGTTTATGGCTATCTCTGCCGTTTGGTATGGGGCTTATGCTCGAAAACGTGAGTTTATATTCTTATTTAATCTTGTAGACTTGGATCATACTGATGGCTTTATAGATTATAAGGGGCCGCCTGCGTCGGATGCTTTGGATGATTGAGGCGATGTTATATTTATTGTTTTGTTACTTTTATCTCTTATTACAGCCTTCTAGGTATTCAGATCTCAAGTCCAATCGCTAGATCGATCGCCTGTCCAATCTTGGGGTACTTGCATGCTATCACGCTGCAGTCCCCTATTCCAAATGTAGAAGTGCCTACACCAACCAAACCGACGTGTCCATTCCTGTACCAGCGGTGACGGCAGTCGTTCACACGGGGTAGCCACTAGATGGATTTGGCTAGTGTCTACGTTCTTTTGCTCTGCTCTCAAAATTGAGGTTATAATCACTTATCTAATGGTGGAAACTTTAGATCCTGAAATAACCCACCATGCTCATTCCAAACCCATGCTTTACATCTAACTGGATACTTCACTGTACTGTAAACCGTGGACGGTAAACTGATCTCCTGGGGAGGATTACAGCTACAAGAGCTCTGGTACCAACAGTCAGGTACATATACTCGGAGAATTGCTGTGTATGGGAGATTTGTGCTAATGTAAAGCTTAGGGTAACCACTACTGCTCCCGCGATTATGGTTTCGGTGCTTCTCATTCGAACAGCTACCACTATTCTGACTGGAGAGTGAATCTTGAGAGCCTTATTTGGAGATACATAAACTAATGTTGGCAATGTTAGGAACGTTTCTTAATGGAAGTATTTACTACAACAGTGGAAGAGGGAGCTCGGTTCCAGCTCTAGCTCGAGCAAGAAATAGATCTTCAAGATTGGTTCGAGCTGTTTTTAAGTACCTAGCTTTACGCATCTCGCTATAACATAACGGGTTTATGAATCAACTAAGAATTCCCAAGATTATTGATTTCGCTCGTAATAGATTATCTTTATTGGATTTTGCAACATTAAGGTAGCTCTCATAACCCAGAACTCCATCGTATAGCTAGCAATAATAACTAGACTCTATTCAATTTATGCCGATAGTCCTTCAGAAAGTAGTCCTTCAGAAAGTTGGCCTTTCTCGCACTCGGTTTCATCCTCTACCCGTCTTCGACGAGGTATACCTTCATTGGGTAACGGGCGTATCGGCGGAGGAAGAGCTTGATCACTGGGTCTCCGCCGACGAACGATCTGGTAGCCCCTATCCAGCTCGATCTCGATAGCTTCACGGACCTTCAATGCACTAACAGCAGGCCAGACGCCTCGCTCGCCTTTAAGAGTCCATTCTGCGACTTGCGCTCGGGTAGGTTGGTAGAAGAGGCGGCCCAGATCTGAAAAGGACAAATCCGGAACAAGAGTCAGATTTGGGCCGGGAATGGTTTCGTCAATTAAGAGGCGACTGAGTGAGCCTGGGAGAAGGCCAAGGTAATCTAGTTGTCGGAGACGGTGGCGCAGCTCGACTAGGATCAGTCGCATGAGTGATCGGGAAAGGTTATTCCAACCGGTTTGCCGTCGGTCGAGGAGGTTGAGCTCGGATCGTAGGAATGGGATTAAGTATGGACGGGCTTGGGAGACGATGAAGTGATTCACGTTGAAGAGCTCGGCAATTCGGGCGAGGGGTGATTCGCCTTCATTATAGTGGACGTGTCGCCATGGTTGAAAGACAGCATCTTGTGCATGCGGCCAAGGTATGATGGTACCGGTCTCGTCTTTGCAGTAGATTGTCACAGGCGAAGAACGTCTAGAGAATGATGAGGCATTGGAGGCAGCAGCAGCAGACCAGATCAACTATTTGAATGTCAGACGAGGGGAATTCGTTTCAAGAAAGGTGACCTACCACGTTCGGAGCCGTCAGGTAATTAAGCAGGTTCGGTGTGCCTGTCTTACCTGCCGTAGCCACCGTGATGTTCAAGATGCGCTTCGACCGAGCATACGCCTCTTCAAAGGTCAAATCTCCGACATTGGCTCGCACACATTCCTCAAGTAGCTCCATATCGAACAAGTGACCCGTTTGAAGGAATCGCTTCAGCCGCCGGAAGCACGTCCGAAACCAACCTTCAGCTTTACTAGCGGATGAGCCATTGGTATGACATTTCCACCGCCGATCAAAAGCAGACATATCTATCGAATCTCCCTCGAGCAACCCAAGCAGCTCACTCTCCGGGTGGATGCCCACCAGAGCTGCAATCATAGCACCCGTAGCGGTACCTGTAATTATTCGAGGCAAAAGCCCTTGCAAATGCAATGCCTTCACAACACCCAAATGGCACAATCCAAACGCCGATCCGCCTTGCAACAGCAGAGTCGTACGTCCAAAGGCTTGTCGCGTATCATGCAGCAGCTCTAGCTTCGCCTGCGACGTGAACCCATTGGCATGCCCGGGCACCGGCTGGAGCGAGGTAACGTACTGTATAGACAGCGCAACCTGCGTAGTATAGTCATCAATCAAAAGCTTCGTGCCCGCGTACGCATGCGTGTATAGTCTCGTGGACGTAATGTTGCCCAAGTTGCGCACGAGCCCCGATCGAAGGAGGTTAACCAGCGTCGGGATATTCTCACTTTCTCGCGCGAGCATCAGCGCTTCCAGTCGCCCCAAAATCAATCGGTGGTCATAATGTCTACTGATATTGTTCTGGCGCCTGTGATTGGGAGATTAGCGGGGAATGTAGTTGAGTTGTAGATGTGTCCTCCGTACCAAAGGTCCTTATTGAGAAGCTCGTCCAGGTCAAACGCCGCGGCTTCCCACTGCTCGTAACTCGTCGCTGTTTTGAGTGTATGCAAGAGTTGGGATCGAGGGGATCTGGAGTTCCACCATGACAGGAACTTCTGTGAGCAATTTGTCAGTTCGAGGCCTGCTCCGGCTGGAGCTCGGGAAGCAGCTAATCTTCCCCGCGCCAACATAGAGGGACTACATACTTGTTTCCAGAACTGCGCAACATCCAGCATCATACCGAATATTGCTGTTATGAAACTCCACATGTTGAGCCACCAAGACCCCATGTCGTGTGGTGGGGAGGTCCAGATTATTGGGGGGGGAGAATGGTCGGCGGAACTGGGGCTTTCACATGCTATGGCGTCACGCGCATATAAAGACGAACCGCGACGAATGTTGACGAAAAAGCACTAGAACATTTCAGTAATTCATAAACAGCCACAATTGGGCGTGGAAGGGCTAGACTGGCAACGTTGAATGTTTGCGCGTTGAATGTTTGCGGGGAGGAAGATGGAGGATCTAAGACTTGATCGGACCGAAGTCCTAGGAGTAATCGGGGGTACAAAGTCCAGGCCCAGGCTCCAGATTACATCCACTTAATCCAAAGTACAAGTACATCAGCCCTGGAAGAATCTACTATCATTCAATAACATGGAAAATCATGAATTTGCAAGTCGTTTGATTTTTGTCATTCCGCTTTTTGCTTCCTATATGCAAGAGGGCGAAATTGAAAAAAGAAGCTCTCCCGGACACCCGAACCCATCAAGCGTCATTCTTTACTCCTCAATAATGTTGCCCCGCTCAGACACGTACAGACCGTCCAAGAACTGTAAAACTATTAGTATATGCAGATCGGATGAAAGGTTGAGAATTAGCATCACGTACCTTACGGATATCCTTGTTACGGACACGGCAGATCTGCTGGATGTCGGCGGCGCTCTGGGAGACACCCTCGAGGGAGTTTCCGGACAGCTGGAGCTCATCCTTGACGTTGGCGGAGGGGACAATGTCGACACCGGGCTGGGCAGTCACGCGGCGAACGTACTTCTCACCGAGGAAGTTACTGAAAAAAATAGTCAGTTTGAATGTCCTTCTCTAGCTTTTTTCTTTGTCGGACCTCTCATAGATGAGAGGTATCAAGGTTGAACATACCGGATCTCAATGTCGAGGCAGCCGGTCTCGGGGTTCTTCTCGATGTTCACGTTGATGGGGAAATGGGCGTAGACGTAACGCATCTTGTAGAGGAAACCGCGGGTAACACCGATGATCAGGTTGTTGATGAGGGTGCGGACGGTGCGGAGGGTAGCAACACCCTTGCGGACACCGTGGTGCAGCTCGATCGAGATCACATTGGGCTCGGGGCGACCGAAGGTGACGGCGATGTGGGAGAGGTCCTTGACGAGCTTGCCACGGGGACCCTCAACGGTCACAACGCGCGAACGAATGTGAACAGTCACTGTAGGAGAGAAGTTGTATCAGCCAGAGGTTCAATTTTTCCCTTGATGTGCGCAATTCCATATGTGATTTCGTTCGGTGCGTGTTGAAGCCCCGGAACAAGATCCAGAATTTTTCCTCCAGTGTCGTTGCTGTTGCTGGGCATCTGCCTTAAGTGGTAGATCATCGTCGAGCATTCCTCCTACTCATTGGACATGAACAGGTATCGCGCCCGCCTCCCACATTTTCCTCCACATCATAATCCTCCTTGAAACCTCGAAAAAGAAAAAAGTCGCATGCTCACCATTGTCCGGAATGGGCAGCCGTTCCTCGGAGTGAATGTACCGCATCTTGACTGCGTGGGTGGTGTTGGCCGAGGGGGTGAATTGTCGATGTCGGGAGGATCAAAATTCGGGTTGGAGTTGTTGGTGGAGCGAAATTGTATGTCACGGGGTTGTGCGTCGCTTAACCACAAATCTGGTTTAGCGTAGGGTTGCTTATCTACTTAGTCATCTCGTATGCTTATCTTCACATGACCTTCAGCTATCGGCTTATCTAATATTTATGCCAATCTACTGTAGACTTGGATCTCTCATCTTAACCTTGATTTCCTCCTTAGTTGGGTTGCCCGTCATTAAACTCACTGCCTTACAGATGTACCATTCTAACTTGGTTATAAGCCGAAATGAATTATCATTCTCTGAACATTCACAGTGCCCTGGCCTCGATAATCTCCGACAACCGCTTGTAGCTCTGGAGAGCAGCCTCTCGACTAGCTGACATGGGATAAAAGCATGAAATTCAACATTTAAAGGTCATTCCTTTTTTTATGAACAGTATGAATAGTCAAATATATTGAACAACTATTGCAAATATGACATGAGCTATACCTGTGAATATCAAGCTGGGCGAGCTAAATGTCCAGATGTCTACGCATGACTGGTCGGATGTACTACAACTCGTGCACCGTGAGGGCATCAACAGTCACACCGAGTCTCTAGACTACCTTATCTCCGCGGCCGGGCCTTCTACAAGTACTTAGGTAGATATTCAATCAAAAAAAAGCGGGTAAATCCCTTGTGTAGTAGGTATCACTGAAATTATCGCTTTTCCACCAGAGTTGCCAGACCCGGTCACAAATTCCACATCAATTATATACAGGTACAAGATTTGAAAACAACGCCGACCCATGATCAAATGCACTCAGGGGACTAACCATCCTCTTACATGTGCTGCTTCGGTGGGCCCCGCGAAACATCCGCAACCCATTTGCCGCCATACTCCCGCAACCTCGACGCCAGATCATCGCTTTGATCCATAGCAGCGATATCATCACCTCCGCCGATACTCTTGCCATTGACAAGGATATTAGGCACAGTGCCACGGCCCGTGGTCTCTTTCAGGAGAGCCTGGATTTCCTTTCCAATGGGGTGCTTGTCGAGCTCCACGACGAACGGCGCCGGCGAGATGGTGTAGCCGTCTAATAGGATGTGCTTGGCTTTCATGCTGTAGGGGCAGTAGGATTTCGAGAATATGATGACTGGTAAACGAGGTTTGTTAGCTTGTGAATCTTGGTGATAGTCGGTAGTAGACCGAGGGGCAAGACGACCGGAGCTTTGGTTCAACATACTAGGTGCCCGCTTGAGAATGTCATTCAGCTCAGTCTTCGCGTCCAATTTTGGCTCCTCTTCTTCTGGCTTCTTGGTATCAGACTCGGAGTCCGACGCAGATTCCGATCCCGATCCTGAGCCCTGATCGGTCGACAAAGAGTCCTGAGAGACCTTCTTGGGGACAGTCATCTTCGTCCGCCCAGCAATAGAAATCTCCTCCAGATCTTCACCGACGTTCGCGACCGGGACAGCCGGCTTCTCTGCACTTTCGGCTTGCCCGACAACAGGTTTAGCCACCGCATCCTGCGTCTTCTCAAGTTTCGCATCCTCCTTTGCCCTCATCGCTTCGAGAGTTGATTTGTAGAATTTCTGGTTTTGTATACTGCTTCCTTCGCCCTGGATTCCAAATACCCTGTTAGCATTGATGCCGTACGGACAGGATCCCAGATCAGGACGATCCCCGGGGTCAACATACCGAGTAATAGAACATCAGGATGATGATCGCGATCACCGCGATCGCGAGCAGTCTTGTCCGCCGTGGGGCAGGCATCATCGATCGATACTTTCTGTAAGTGTATCGATATTGATGGTTTGCTTGGATTGAAGTAAAGTAGGAGTTCCAGGCGCGATGGAAGAGCCGAACACGAACAACGTGACGGGTACGGGTTCGCGCGCTAAGAAGTAGGAAATCCGCCGATCTGGGTTCCGCACCAGTGACAATCTTGCCCCCCTTTCTAATGTAGAAGAAATCAGACCAAATATCGATGGAATGCTTGAAATGCTGTCCGAAGTAGTATGCTGTCGTGTGAAATGTGTCAAATATGGGACTCAAGAGAGGAGTGGGGTTTTTTCTTATAAGGGGTTGATGGTCACCCCTGAATGCGGGACTCGGCGGATGAGCCCGATGCTTTCCAGGAGGTAAGTACGAGGCTCTATGAGATCCGGCGTTGGATGATGATTCATGGGTATTAAATTAACAGAGCTAGGTAACGTGGGTATTTTGCTAAATCACAGGGTCTTTTGGGTCTGGAGAACATCTCCACATGTGAAATCAATAGACGGGGCGTACATCAGCCACTATTAGGTTTAGGGTTGGGTATGTTGTATGTGTATGTGGAGGGGTGACAAGGATAGTAATGAATAGGAGGCATAACAAGGTACAAATCCTCAGAGCCAGCTGGGGGTATAAAAAGGAAGGGGATAGAGATGGGTCTGATGGTCCACCAGGACCAATCATTGCGTAGAGCGAAACGCAAAATGGCAGAAAGTGCCGGGTTGAAAAACCAGCGGGCGATAAAACAAAAAATCCAGCCTGTTCATTCATCATCAGGTCTGGATGGAAAGACCAGGTCGGGCGGCATGAGTGGTTGCCCGGCGCTTGCCCTGGACAATAGTCGTCCAGTCTTCCCACTCTTTGGCAATCTCCGTGAGGACACTGCCCATCACGCCGGCTGAAGCCATAAGACCATGGCCTTCGCCTTCAAGAATCCGCACCTCGCAGCGCCGCATGGTCTTGCCCAGCCAATTGACATTCTCCACGGGCACGCGAGTATCCTTGCTGCCGTGATGGATCACCACAGATCGGGTTATGTCAACATAGCGGAAGCCGATGGTTTGACGGCGTTCCAGACAAATCAAAAGATCGACCGCCGGGTTGGCGTTTGCGGTGGCAAGTTCCCAGATCTTGTGGGTGAGCCGGGTATCATAGTCTTGCTGTCTTTCACGTTCCTCCTCGGGGGATTTTGCGCGAGAACCAAGGGTTGCGTCACTCTTTCTATACGATGCATGGGAAATATTAGATGGCTTCACACCACCCAATGGCGCCGGGTTCTCTTTCTGGGATTGGGCCTCGGCTATATCTTGCGCAACAGAGTCTGTATCGGCGACGGGTGTTTCTTTAACAGCCTTGCGTTTGACTCGCTTGGGAGATTTGGGAAGACTGGTGGTGATGCTCGCACTAGTGGCGCTCATAAAACTGGTGTTGGCCACCTTGAGGAGAGATGTCGGGAGAGCACGGAGGATGCGTTGCGAGTAAGGGACTGCGTTAGTTGGGGCCGGCTCCTTTTGGGAGCCGATGCTGGAGAGTTGAGATGGAGGAATCCAAGGGGCAAGAAGATGGATGCGCCCACGAATGTGCTGTGGGATTCGGAGGGCTGTAGCCAGGGCATAGATTGCTCCAGCAGAGTGAGCCAGAATGGAGAATTTAGTCACTCGTATATAGTTACAAACAATAGCAACGTCATCTGTATATTTCATTAATACAAAGCACTTGTAGCTGGATATTGGAACAACTTACCAGGCCAGCTGAGGGGGTTGCTCGGTTCGTCAAGTTGGTGTGCTCCACTCTCACCAACGCCAGGGCGGTCCAGAGTTACCAGTCTCAGGTTGAGAGTCCGAGCCAATTCATCATAGAATGCCGGAAGATAGCGGGTGAGACCCATTCCCAGACAACACAGAACGACATGACCTTTGGGGTCGCCTACCTCAGAAAATGCGATAATACGACCTGTGGCAGGATGTACTACCTTCTGAGTCAGCTTCGGAGAAAAGGTGTAGTCTTCGACTGCAAGATCAATTGAATCAGCACTAGATGGTCGTTCGTGAGTGGTCGAGGTGCGACCAGTAATGCTTGGGCCTGAAGGTGATCGACGATGGCCTGGGGTAGGTGAAACGGGCTCCAGAGATGTCCTGTATCGTGCTTTTTCGTGATCGAACTTATCAGACGATGACTTCGGCATCTGAGGCGCAAAGTTGGTAGGCTTCGATGCCAATGGGACTCCAGTTTTTCCAGTTCGACTTTTACCGGTCATGACGGAAGGCGACGGTGCGCTATCATTCAAGACAGAACGTTCAACCTTCGCTGACCCGTTCGGAGTTCCGTTCGGGGTCCCTCGGTTTTTATCAAATTGACTAGTGCTGCGTGGAGGTTTCGACTGCTTCACTGGGGTCCTTGTGGATTTCCCAGGGCTGTCGTCTACTTCCAACTCTGTCTTGATCTTCTGTTGCTGGTCTTTCAACTCCTGGATCCTCCGGGTCACCTGCTCGGCATCATTACTCGTGCCTGGTAGTCCGTTCTCTGCGGTCGACTCTTTGCTAGCAGTGGAGGGGTATCGACTATGACGAGCAGATCTTCGCCTCCCTGAGGATTGACTATGTCGGTGTCGAAGAGAGGAGTCGCGAGTGGGTATAATTCTACCGCTTCCAATTCCCCCGGGGTTGCTATGGTTGTCCGGTGTGTTCTGAACCGAGGGATGCTCTTTGTAGGGAGGTGTGCTCGTCCCAAGACGATCGCTCGACCCCTTGGGCCCCGCCTCCTCGGCGACATCCGCCATTGAATGCAAAGAAAGTAGACTAGCGCGACTGCGAGGCATGTGTCGCAACCCGTCGTTGAGGCTGGTAGTCTTCCGCAAACGTTCGAGCGGAGTGTCCTTGTCGCCAGATAGATCCCGCGATGATGATTTCTTGAGCAATCCGAAGGTGCCTTTCAAACTTTTGGTCCGACTCCCCGAGCTATTAGAGGCGACGCTAACCGCGGTGGAGAGACGGCGACCGGGCTCCGTACTGATCGTGCCGAACACGCCTTCTTCCGGAACCCTTACCGACGAATAGGAGTCCCTCGATGCGGGTCGGGCAGGTGAATCGGTTTGTTTACTGAAAGGCTTGAATCTGGGCGATTTAGGAGATTTAGGTGACGGGGGCGCTCTGGCCATGCGAATGACGGGTGACAGCGCAGCATCATCTGGATGCAAGAATGGACTGTCAGCGGGCTCTGGTTCCTCGAGATGAGTGCCGAAGCTCAATCCAAATCCATTCTGCTGGGACGGAGGGATAGTGAAACACGGTGCCGTGTGTGGCACCTCGGGCAAGCCAGGATCGGAGGAATCCTTCGAGTCGATACGGGGCACGTTGTCGAAATGCGAGTTCAGGGGCACGGAGATGGTGGAGAGGGACGAGATCAACGATGAGATGACCTCAGGCGACGTTGGATCGACTGAATTTCCTCCCTGGCCGCGTGAAGGGAGTGACTTGCGACGGCGCCGGCGGCTTAACAGGGCCGACTCAGCGGGTTTGAGCGTCGCGCTATCGTTAAGCTGCATGGCGATTTTCAATAGTTCAAAGGAGGGGGGTTATTGAGGATTCCCCAGGGATTAACGAGATATGCAGGGTATCGATAGATCACCGCGCATGATCTACTGCACTAGAATATAGAGGTTTTGCGCGCGCCGCGGGCCCTTGCAAAATAAAATAAAAATCCCCCCTTACTGCGTCGGAGTAGACGTGGGGCGGGATAGCTGATAAGACCAAATCTTGGAGGTAAGGATTGAGAAACGATCAGGGGGGACCGATAGAATAGAACCAAAAAAGAAAAAAGGGAGTGTGGTTGGGAAAGAAAGAAAGAATGATAGGAGAATAGAAGTTGGAATCCAAATAATAATGATATACGGGATATTCGGATTGGAGATGGAGAAGTTTTTAGCGTTCGCGCATTTCCAGCTCCACACTGGTTAGATGGATCCCAATTTCCCACTCGTTTGTGTACAAATCCCATTTAGGTATGGATAATCGTGATCGGACCATATCTCGAATTCAAACTTATGGACGTGCGATAGATGGACTATATTTCTAGATGCATAGAACCACTGAAGGTATGTGTCAAAGGACCTCCAGTGCTAGAATTCCACGTGGCATACGAGTACATTAGTGCCTATATTCTAGAAGATTGGGCAAGACCCCTTTAGCATGCCAAGCAATTTGCGCGATCTCGGAGATTGGCATGCACTAAAGTCCAACCAAATTCAGGGCCAATCTGATTTCTTCAGGCATGTATGAGATAAGCTTATACTGAGTCTGGGTTGATTCATTCGTTTTTAAATGCCTAGATAGGACTATGTAAATAAGCTAAAAATAAATTATGGCTCGAATTTGAAACAAATCTCGGTCTGTATGTATGTAGAATGCCGGTACGAGGCGTCAGATATATATCCACATGTCAGAATCTATTCTCCTCAGCATTGAACCTGGGGAGTTCCAAAGTTGTTGACGGTTAGAATATCAGAAATCTTTCCACGCATCAGTTACATTCACAGAAGTGTTATAATATATTAAAAACTAATCTCCTAATACATGTATAGAACAGGACAGCGGAAATCAAGCTTCACAGCAAAACAACGGAACCTTGGAAGTATATGGCTGACCGCCCGCGGGGATACGGCAATAACTCACCGTGGGAGCCCGAGCTTGGTGTTATCGCATTTGTTGTCTCCTTACGAAGTACTCAAACCGGAACTCTCCAATCCGATCGACAAACCACTTTCTCAATCAGCGACCGGCATTGCAAAAATCCCCGACCGAAATATCGCTGATCTGGAAATGTGGTGACCGAGCTCATACATCCAGCCCGTTGTGCGCAATGGACGCATACCCCGAAGACTACGTCAACCACAACCTCCCTCTAATCCTGCTGTCAGGACTTGAGGGCGGCGTGGAAGATGAGAATGGGATCTCTGTGGACTATCCTCTCCTTGCTGAGACTGGACCTAAGATCTTCTCTGATTTCCCCCGCTGAGCGGGGCCGTTGCGGAGGAGCTGCGGAGCGCACTGTTGGAAGAGGATGGCTCCCAGAAGCCCTGGAGATCGACTGCCAGCCCGAATGGGACTGCCCCTCACATAAACTACAAGATAAAGAGTATCGGTCGTGTAAGTTCCCTTCGCTTTTTTTTGTTTTGAGAAGCCTCCTGCTCACGTATTATCAGTCTTATCAACTGCCTCCGCGGAAAGCAACCCCTCCCCAAAGTTCACCACCTACAAGTCCCACCCGCGACCCAGATAGCAACCCTGGAGCCTCCAGCACGCCATATGTACTTCACTCTCCAATCTCACCGTTGTCTCCGGGCTCTCCCACCTTCCCAGATGGACTTCTCACTCCGCTTTGGGTGACAAAACATCAAGACCTCGTTCCGGCCGCAGTGATCAACTTTTTTCCTTTCTCCCTTGATCCGAACATGAATTCTCTCCGAGATAATCAATTGAAAATCGAGATCAATAGTTTGAAAAAGGAGTGGGCAACCTCGGGGGTCAAAACAAGGTTTGTGGTGGTACTGATCTCGGAGGAGGGCGACGGGGGTCTGATGGGGGAAATCGATGACCGTGTGGCGGCAATCCGACGATCTACAAACCTAGACCAGAAGTCTATCTTTATAATCCCGCCGGATGCCACATCGTCGGAGCTGAAGGAGTTTGCAACATCATTGTTCTTGCTATTGCAGCCTTCGGTGGTGGAATACTATCGGGACTTGTCAAAGCATGCCCGGCGCAAGCGGAACAGGGGCAACATTCCTCCTCCAACGGCACCTCCCACAAGTGGCACATCCCAGACACTATCTTTCCAGGGCTGGAACGTGCGATATGAATTCAAGCTTGGCATATTTGCTGAGTTTCGTCAAGAGATGGATGCTGCATGTCGAAACTATGAAAGTGCATATGATACACTGTTTGGACAAGAGGTTTTTGAGAACATTGCAGGCTGGGATCCTCGATTTAACGATGCACGTCTATTGGGTGACGCCCTTGCCATCCGTATTATCCGCTGTCTGCTATGGACAAACCAGACCACCGCCGCAACACGTTTCTGGGTCGATCATAGACTTCGCGTCCAAGACATTGTTAATCGGAGGGGCAAAGGCAGTAAGAATTACGGATGGGAGGCCTGGGAAGCACGGTGGTCCATGGTCATGGCCCAGCTCATACGCCGCGCAGAAACTTCCCTAATAACACCGGAGGCTTCTACCGATAAATCGTTGGACATGCCTTCAATATACATGGCGCCTGAGAAGGCTATTCCTGTGGGAGAACGAGTCAGCCCCTGGGAGCATTTGCACCATGAGGGATATTGGTTATACCGTTCAGCAAAGCACACAATGCGCCGACGAGCTTTGGCGGAGCGTATCCCCGAGGAAGATCGGCTAGCCCCCGGTCAATCACCTGCCTCTCAGATCGCCAATAAATCATACCTATATGATACATACCTCGCCCCGGAAACACATCTTGAATCCCCCAAACCAGGACAAACAGGTTTCGATCATTCCCTCCTGATTCTGAGTACACTAGAAGGTGCTCTAGGTGAATTCTCCAAGCGGGGCCAAGTTCGAAAGGTGGAACACCTTAGCCTGGAAATTGCTGAAGAATATATGCGAACTGGCTCCTGGGCCGAGGCATACAGCGTTTTGCAACCCCTGTGGCCAACCCTGACCTGGCGTCAGTCAGGATGGTGGCACCTGATGGAAAGCTTTGGATCCGCGTTGAGAGAGTCTGCTCTTAAGTTACAGGAGTATGAGACGGTCCTACGAGTGGACTGGGAGCTTCTTAATAAGGGTAGGCTGTTATGATAAAGTCGCACTGTTGTGGGCCTAAGCACTAATTGATTCATAGTCTTCCCATCAAGGTCTACTTTGCACTATGACATTCATAAGAGCCTCGACGATGTTTCAGTTGAGAAGCCTAAACCGTCTGTCGTTCTCCGGGCAGAGGATGTCATGACTAGCTGTGAGTTGATTTTTGCAGGTAATTCAAATGTATTGAAAACTGACATTTTGTATCTACCCAGTGACTGCATCTTTAGTTTTTGAAAAGTCCGAAGGTAACGTTGGTGAGCCTCTTCCGGCTCAACTCCTGATCACATCCTGTGCCCAGCAATCGTCATCCCCCATCAAGCTTTCAGAAGTGAAGCTTGTGTTTGAAGGATGCCTTCGCCCTGTCAAGCTTCAATCCAACCAAAATAAAGACTCCGACACCACTACCTCGTCCTGCATCTCATCGATATCTCTTCGGGAACCCAGCACCCAAGACGACTCGACTCTCCAATCCCCAACCGGTGTTTTGTCCACTCTGGTTGGCGTCGCTGATTTGACAATTGGTCCTTCCCAAGCTAAAGTATTCAACCTTACATGCATCCCTCGTGAAGCTGGAGAGGCCCAGGTCGCTTCGATAGCGATGCTTGTGGAAGAGGAAAATTTCGATCTTACCTATGTGATTACGGAGCACAGCACCTGGGAGTCTTACTGGTGGCAACAAACCAAGAAAGGTGCATCTCGCAGAAGGATCGGGAAAGACCGCGATGTTGGGAAATGCAAGATTATGCCCAAACCGCCCAAGATCCGCATCTCTATTCCGAATCTCAAAAACACATACTATACTCACGAACGGGTGGCGCTGCGCATCAGCATTCACAACGAGGAAGATGAAGCTGCTGATGTTTCAGCCGAGATCAGGTTGTTTGGGCCCGCAGATTCCACTACGAAGTTAAAATGGCTCGATGAGGACGAAGTTTCCGACCCTGAAGAATCAGGAACGAGTTCTCCGACTGAGGGCCCATCTCATTTCCTCAAAAGAACCGTTGGACCGATGGAACGTGCTTCGGACAAAGATCTTATTGTTGTCTTGGAGGACACCGAAGAGGCCGCAAAACACACCCTTGAGATTTCCGCAGTTTACCATCTCGTCTCCGATGTACAAACACCCATAATGAAGACGATCACCGTTGAATTGCCGTTTATTCGGCCCTTTGAGGCCAATTACGATTTCTTACCTCACGTTCACTCCCAACCTTGGCCTGACTTTTTCTCGGTCGGTGATGAATTGGTTGGTGACGACGCCAGGGTAACACCAGGTGGCTTATTGCAGAGGTGGTGCCTCAATTCTAAATTGGTTTCCTTTGCCCTTGAGCCCCTCGTCATCGATCAGATATCCCTGAAACTTCTGACCTTGACTGGTGGTGCCGTTTGCAATGTCGAGTCTGAGACTCTAGTCAGCCCAGAAACTCCGCAAATTGCAGTGGAGGAACTGCGCGAGTCCAATTTCTTCCTTGACATACAGAAACTCACGTTGGGTGACCGCCGACCGTCCGCACTCAACTTTACATTAGAAATTGTCTGGCACCGTGCGTCCACTGACCCTGAGAATGAAGGCGATACTACAATGACTATTCTTGAAGTACCTCGTTTTGTGGTTCCAATGGGCGAACCTCGGGTGCTTGCCTCAGCAACCCCTTCCAATGCTCTGTCCGGTCTCATCCACCTAGAGTATACCCTCGAGAACCCATCCACGCATTTCCTCACCTTCAATTTGATGATGGAAGCCAGTGAACACTTCGCCTTCAGTGGTCCGAAGACGGTGGTGATCCAGCTGGTCCCACTAAGCCGCCATACTGTCCGGTACAATATTCTGGCCGCGAAACGTGGTCTGTGGATTCAGCCCCAGCTGGTGATCGTGGATACCTACTTCAATAAGACCCTCCGTGTTCTTCCCACTGGTGAGATGCGCCCGGACAAGAAAGGGCCCTTGGTGTGGGTCGACGCAGACGACTAAAGTAGAGCACCAGTGAATCGATTCTTGTATGCGTGAAATATTTCTAAACATCATGAGAAATGTCCTTAGGGTATCTATATCTTGCATCCCGCATTCTTTTCACATCATAAGTCATCCCAGTTCGTCTTTAATCCTTAAAGAAGAGGCATCGTCACCCGATTCGTATAATCCACATTTTCCTTGACACTCTCAATCTGCTCATGACAAGTCCCAAAAATCCGATCCCACAGCCGAGTCTGCTTCCCATAATTATGACTCTTCCTCCACCCATACCGATGATGAAGATCATGATCTTCAATAACTAGCTCAGCATCAAACACCTCCAACAGCCAATTCACCGTCGACGGAGCACCACCGTTTTTTCACCGCCCTAGAAAACTTTTCTTAAATAATAGTTACCATGATATCACATGACCTAATTCACCCACCGCCTACCTTTCTCCGCGGAGGTAATCCTGCTTACATCACTAGTACCTAGACCACCACCTCTACATACGTTAGGACTTACACCCGCCCTACTATAAGCCGGCACTACCCGTAATTACCAGTATAGAGGTGCTTCTTGATCTTAACCTTGATTCTAACCGCCTGAATCCCCCAAATCCTGCTCCACCGCGGAGTCTGAGTCCCCCTAAGGGGTCATGCCCGCGGTAAGGTAGGTCGCCCGGCAGGAAGTGGGCGGGGATCACATTAGTGTATGATACGGCAGTCAGAATACTCGGATTTAGAGCTCTATAATGCTGTTAAAATCATGTAATTTAGTAACTATATAAACTAGATTAATAAGCGGTAAGCGAGGATTTGGCAGAATAAGGGAAACAGAGGCGGGAAATATTTTCCATAAAAGGCGGTGTATAGATTAGGGCAGGAAAATGTAAACAAAGGCAGATATCTTCCCTAATGGGAAGGCGGTATAGAGATTATTGCTGAACTTGAAGTTTCAGGCCAAGCGGTGTGTCTAACTAATTAAGTTAGTTAGTTAATACTAGGGGTGTGTCTCTATTAAACTCCTAAAAAAATAACCTCCAAAATATAAAAACATACAACAGTAAGTGTATGTTGGTGCTCACCTAGCGCCTACAATACGAGCGTGGGCGGCTCGCCGCTCTATTCAGCCCTCTTCAGGGCAATCCAGGTACCTCTTCACCCACCTGAATATTCCTCACCTTAAAATTCAGCGTTTACAGCAAAAGGCGCTTTCTTGAAATTTTGAGGGGAATCACTGCAGTTATCCTTTCCTTTACATCCTTCCTTTACTACAAATGAGGATGACACGGTGAATGGGAGGCCAGAAATGGCGGCTTTTGACGCCGGTGTCGTTGAGAGGTGCCATTGTTGTTACAATTCAAGTTACTTCATATGTAGACTTTCTCTGCTGTTTTACTATAGAAAACACGCGTAGGGGTGGTGGGTGGTGATGAGAAGGAAGGAGAGAGGTTGTCGTGAGTGGGAGACGATGCTCTCATGGGAGCCTGAGGCCTTAGGTACTCAAATCAATCGGTCATGTTTACCATAATCTTCCCATATATTCTCAAGGTTGTAATATGAAAATTTTAAATCATGCACACGCCGAACGCGGATTGAAAGAGAAAATGGATTCAAGTATATACTTGGAATCTATATAAAGAGATATGTATATGAAGGGATTGACTTTTCTCTAGGGCTCCTGTAGTCCATTTGAGAGCAAAGGAACGTATAATCAATCACTCGTCGAGGGGAGTGATACCCAGTCACATAACGTAGCTTCAAGTTTACAGAACCTAGGCCAGTTTGCAAACTTTCAGGATACTCTGCAATGTGTCGTCGTTTGCCTTGAAAAGGTCTCCCATACTGGCAATTTCAGATGCCTTCATTCCAGCTCTAGTCTTGGCGACATCTGAAAGTCCTTTGCCGCTGCCTTCAGCCTTTGCAATTGCGCCAATTCCAAGAGCGGCGCCGATCACGTTCACGATAGCCGACTTCGGGTCCCGCACTGTGTCGTAGATGGCAAAGCCAGCGTTAGCAGCCTCACCTGCCATGGCGATACTGCGGGCAAGTGTGGCCATTCCAGCGGCAGCAGCGACTTCTTCACCCACGAAAGGAACAACCTTGATTGTCAAGTTAGCTACTGTTCTCTTTCCCACATGCATTATCGGTAACGACGGGAGCAAATATCCACTTACAACAAGAACAACGCTAACAATCATCAAGATGAAGTTCTTCTTTTTCTCCTCAGCCTCCTCCTTCTCCGCTTCTTTCTCTTCCTCACCCAGCTTTTTGGCCTTTGCCATTGAGTCAATCGCCTGCATGATACTGAACACGGCAGTGCTGTACACTTGGGAAGGATCGTTGAGGTCGCCGCCGACCCATTGACCCAGCATAATATCATAGACTGTCGCTTGCATATCATCAAGGAGTGTTGGAATGTGGGGCAAAGCCTTGGTCACGATATCCTTCGGGTTCGGCACGACCATTGAACCGTTCTTGATGGGAAAGTTTTTGAAATAGTATGTGTACTCACTGGGGCCACGTCCACCAGCAGGTTCGTAATGTTGGACTCGAGTATAATCTCCAAACACGACATAGTCAGCTGAGATTCCTTCGTCTTCTAGCTTCTTGTTCCACCCGTCCTCGTCAGTGAGTTTCCATGTGATGTCCGTGTTCTCGGGCAACCAAGTATCCCTCCCAAAACTGGCATCACATCCAGCATATGTATCACCGTCGAAACTGCAGCTGAAGTCTGTTGAAGTTTTTTTTTCGTGTCAGTATTTGTCCTATATCATGTATGATTGTATACTGAAGGGCTGGTCTTACATTTTTCGCCTTCTCCAAATTTTGGCGCCATACCCGTAACCCCACCCGATGCTCCGCCATCATCGGTCATCATGAGCTCGGTCTCAAGGACTGTTGGAACAAGGTTGTCCATGTACGTAACATAGTAGCCAAAAAGTTCATCATATCCGCTGTTGACATTAGTGTAGTTATCATATGCCGTCTGCAGCATCGTGGTGAGTGTCTGGAGTGTGATGCCAGCGAGGCAATCTAATCGCATATCTCCCGATGCCGCAGAAAGCTCATCAAGGGTGCTGAAGGTTTGGCTATAGTCGCAATCCGGATAATCAAGGTCAAAGGCAGGGTCTACCTCTTCACCTGAGCCACCCTCGGTATAGGTCGCATTCAGATCGATAGCCCAGTCAGATGTTCCGCCAAAGTTGTATCCATCATAATAATCCCTGTACTCGAGGTAACTCTCTCGTGATAGCCATGATACCCAATTTCCCTCGTAGATTAGGACATCGCCGTGGGATTTGTACTGCTGAATGGTCATATTTCCATATATATCCTGGTTTTCGGCTTCAACGAGAATGTTGTAGATCTCATAGTTAGCAAGGTAACCGGGGCTGAGGTAATGAAGAATGTTAGTATACATATTCGGCGCGAACGACGATATAGGATACATACGTTTTAGTGCACTCTCCTGCTAAAGCACCTGACTTAGGGCCGGTAAAATGACAATCAGGTCCACTACAGGTCGGGTCCTCCATCTTGAAGCTGCGCCCGTAGAGTGGGAGGCCTGCCACGACCTTCTTTGACGGAACACCTGCCTTGGTGATCATAGAAAGCGACCAAAATATTTCGGTTTGATTGATCTGACTGCGTAGACACCCGCCAGTGGGACATCCAGAACTTTGACAAAATTTTTAGACAGATATTTTATAGAAGGAACAAGATCTGGGCCACTTACTCGGCATTTTTGCTGTCGTAATCCCATTGACCGTGAATGTCATACGTCATGTAGACGATGTAGTCCTTAGGAATGATCAGTATTTTGTCCTCAATTAACTGTCAAAGCCGATACTCATTCAAGACTTACCACAATTTCGGAAATTTCCTTGATAGGAAAGTTTCTCAAGTACCAGTAAGAGGCAGGCGCGGCAATCGAGAGACTCTTGCTAGACGGCAGCTGGGCCCGGACTAGTTTGATAAACTCGAGATAATTCGCTCCTGAGTCTTTGCTGTCAGGCGGAATGCCAGGGATGTCTTGAGCCTATTTGAAAGTTAATGTCGTGGTTCAATACTAGTATATAATTGAAGGAATCGAAGGCTCTTACGCCAGGGTATTCCCAGTCAAAGTCGACACCATCGAGGTCATTGTCAGTGATGAATTTGACAACATTTGTGGCCAAAGTAGTCCTACCAGTGATACATGTCAGTGATATGTGGTTGGTTTCATAGCTTATTAGGCCTAGCCTAGGTACTAGTAGGAACTAGAAAAGCCTAGAGCAAGGTGTTAGGAAAACTCACTGGCGATTGCCATCCTTGACGCCATTGCGAAGGACCTGGTACTTGTATGCAGTGGTAGAAAACCCCCAGCCACCAAAGCTGACAATGCGCTTGACTGAGTCGATATCCTTGAATTCGTCGAACTGTTCTTTGTAATTGCCAACATCCACTTCCCAAGAATTGGTAATATTTGCGAATGCCCAGTGAACATGCGAGTAGTAGTCGAGGTGTTCAATCTGTGAAACGTTCATCTTCAAGCATGAGCGATCCTGTTCGAAATTCTCATAGTATGCAATACGTAGAGGTGTCTCAGGGCCTTCTTTATTATTGATGATCTGAGTACCACAGTTCGAGATACATCCGTTGGTTCCATTCTTGGAGGTTCCAGGCGCTCTAAATATCTCGATTAGACATCAACATGAAAAAGGGCAAGAGGTATCTCGGGGGCTCTTACCCTGTTGAGGAATTAGCCTGTTCACAGAACTCAACAGTGACACCACATTGGCCCCATTTGTCACAGCAGGCATTGAGAGGGCAAGGGTTCAGGTTAGTCCAGTTGGTGTACGGCATGCCCGTAGGCTCCACAGTTCCTTTAACCTATCATCCATGAGATTTAGTGGGCTGCTAAGGTATTATAGCCTATTGCATTAAAATGGGACGAGCTCACCTGGGGACCGCAAACCGCGTCGTCCGTTGAAGCTGGGAAGGGAGGAGTGCCATCACTCAAACAGATATTTGCACCATCCTGCATGAGGGCACATCCTGCCCATCCCCACGTCTGGTTATTATACTTTTCAATCGTGCCTCTCTTCATCTTATTGGCATCTTCGATATCCGAGCAGAAGTCATTCTTCTGGACGGTGTAGACATGGCAGGATCCATCAGGGTTCTTCTTGGGAGAAAAGTCTGGCGGGGATCCCGTAGAACAGCAGATATAGTCACCCTTCAGAATGTTGTTGCAGAAGTCATCACCAGAGGTGTAGGTGAAGCCATCACCCGTGTTGTCTGTCTTGAGAACATCCTGCGTGATACCACAACGCTGGGCAAGATTGTAGCATCCGTCACCAGCGTTAGCTTGAATGTACTTACAAGTACTTCCCAGGGTACTAGAAACGAGGGACGATAGCACCAGAGCAGGAAGCAGCGACATGGTACTCGGTGGGGTGGGTGCAAGTTGGATTTCGGCATACCAATGGAAGTAACATGGCCTCTTATAGTTTCCTTACCGTGGACTTGCTCGAGAATACCACCACGTCTATGGATTTTGAATCACATCGCTAATTGCTAGCTTCACGCTACGAATGCTCCAAAAGTCAATGCGCCGAAACGGCCCCAACTGCCCTGAATGTGTACTCTCGGTACTCCGTACATCCGGCTCGAATATCAAAAAAAAACAGGAGGTACTGCGAAGTAGTGCAAAGGATTCATCCGTTCTTTCCGCTCGCTTGTCTAAATATGGTTGACTGAAACTTGTCTCTTGGCGATACTAACACGATCTGGCTATTTATACTCCCTTTCGAAGCTTAGCTTCCCTGCCCTCAAGGCTGAGGACCCACAGGGGGCCAGGTACCAAAGGATCTTCAGGGTCGTGCGAAGCTAGAGAACTCTGAATTTTCTACCTTATTTAGTCTTAGCGTTTGGTTTTTTTGGATTGAGCGCCCAAATTAAAAAATTTGCTTCGCATCTTTGTGTTTGGCCCCCTGTGGATCCTTCATTATACAAGCGGCACATACGGAGTACTCCGTAGACCCTAGAGACTCAAATATGTGTTGAAATGAGAAAAACAATGCAGCCTACTTCATCTCTACGCAGAAATTTTCACTGCCCATCTGACCCCCCGGGGCCGCAAATACGAAACAATGGGGCCAAGCTAAATTTAACTAAGCCCCGCCAAGTGGATATTCTTCTTGGCAACACGGACCAACAATGTAACCTACATCTACCTATGGATCTAATGGTATCTCAAAATACTCCCGAGGCGAAGCCCGGAGCCTGGTAGGACGATTAAGGAGTGGGATATCTAGCGCGAGTCGGTCTACTTCCGTATTTATAAGACCTAACACCTTCTTTATCAACTTGGTTCTCGTTTTTCGAATCTTCTCTCGGACTCTTGGTGCAGATTGTGCCCACCACCTGCAAGGATGAGGCTTTCTATCATCCCTTTTTATGTTTACCTTCTTATTTCGGGGGTCGCCTGCAATAAGTTTTCTGGTGCTTACGAGGTATTCTATCGCCAGTCCCACCAATGAGCACGTTGTGCTCGTCTGCTTTTGATACCTATGATATGGACTGATTCGGTGGTTTAGACTACTTTACTCTGGTATGCTTACCGCATGGACATTGTTGCCAACGGTGTTGCCGACCGCACTATCCTAAAAGGCTCTGACGCGAAAGCTACCGGTCCTCATGGAAGCTTTTACTTTCATGAGTTTCTCCAGGCTATTCAAAAACTTGGTTCAAACACTGTGGAGTGGACTGGTACCACCGGTATTGGCGATACATTGGACCCGTCAGTCAAAGATGCAGTGCTGGCTATTCAGAATGCCGACCCTAAATATCCCAATGTGGAGGACCCCCACAAACTATTTCCCGGTGTCTTCGATGGTGAAACAGCAGAGACTAAACCAAACTTTGTGAATCTCTATCAAAAAGTATTCGACCTCATTCAAGCAAACCGCAAAAAGATCACGAGCAGTGGAGTCTCGAGCGACTTTACGAAAGATGATTTTGATACGGCCGTTTCGCGGGCTCAAGATGCGGGTGAAGGAATGCACCAAGGCCGAATTGCGGATGCGGACTACACAGAAATTGAAAAGGTGAATCAGATGATGATACAAAGAAATTTTCCCGTGGTAAGTTTTTCGTTTTATGCAAGGTAGAAGGGTAGCTAACTCTATATCTTCAGTCGCTGGTAACCGAGAAAATGTCAGCCTTGGACGGGCAGATGACATGGGAACAGGCCAATTCAGAAGCAAGTATCGAAGCGGCTGAAAAACAGTATCCTGG
Organism: Penicillium sp. IBT 16267x; assembly: GCA_028828865.1. Taxonomy (NCBI): domain Eukaryota; kingdom Fungi; phylum Ascomycota; class Eurotiomycetes; order Eurotiales; family Aspergillaceae; genus Penicillium; species Penicillium sp. IBT 16267x. The sequence continues at coordinate 4,064,430 of JAQJZQ010000005.1, read as the reverse complement.
TAAGGGCGGTGCAAAGTTAAAGGCATGCTTCCAGGCCTGGTCTAAAAACACTGCTGGGAGCATTAAAGACCAAAAAAGTGAGGCGAACCATCGGGCGGCCCTGAAATTTGCCCAAACGTGTGACAGCCGGATTCATGGCGATGAAAACTGCTGATTTATTCATCATTTTCATGTTGAAATTTCCATTCTGTGCCCTATTCACGGAGTATACCATGTTTTGGGATTACCTGTTTGTACCTAGCGTTTATTCTATCATCTTGTATTCGTTTTTTATTTGGTAGAGTTGAATCATATTTTTTTTTTGATGGGTACTATTGAGATGATAAACCCTCGTTGGGGCTATTACACTTCGATGTGCAAAGGCGGAACATGATGGCTGGATGCATTTTCGACGATATATGTTCGGATATCATGTTCCTCTCAAAACTGTCTTTCAGCTCCTGCTTCAAGGATTCCGAGGAATCCCTTTGGATCGCCTCACCAGAAGAAGCCTTGCGATCGCATTCATCGGCAAAGTCGTACAGCGCATTGGCTTTCTCCTCGTCAGACAAGGAGACAATTTGCACGGATGCGTCGCCTAGCAGCCCAAAGAAACCAGTCTGTGCAGCTTCTCGGAAGCTAGCATGGATAATAACAACACGCATAATAACCCACCAGCTGGGTATCTGTTCGAAAACATCAAACCTCTCTTCTTTCTGGTCGACCATCATGGCAACCCAGTCGCCCATAATTGAGGGACGACCAATTACCAGGCGACTTTTCCACGCAAGAGAGGCCAATGCACTACCAGAGCTGTTTTGGTAAATTGATTCGTAATAAGGGGTCCAATTAAGATGCGCAGAATCTCGCTTAGTGTCTACCCAGAAATCGTCGGCAATCCCATTAGTTGTGGTAGAGACAAAGACAGCATCGTGTGGTAAATCCTTATAGGTATCTCTCGTAAGGATACCCCCTGATTCTTTGGCAACGTTGCGTGACTCCTGGCAGACGCGGGTGATGACGGGTGGAAGCCCATTCAGTTTCGCTGTGGGAGTGACTTTGCAGGGATAGGACCCATCGGCATTAGGCTCATCAAGATAAATGCCGTCATCGGTCGGCAAATCCGTGTCCCATACGCGACATGGGATGCATAAGCGCCATATCTGAAGTCGCAGCTCTGTCGGCAGCCTAGGAAAGAGATGAAAGGAATTCTCGGCCATGAGGAGACTCTGACAGTGTAAAATTTGGATTCGACTCTAGGCTATCTTGGAAAGCCTGCCAGCAATAGTGGGGGGTTGACGGAAATAGGCACGGATGCCAGTGGTCGAAGTCTTCCCCTTCGCGGTGAGTTCAGATGAGGTGGTAACAATTATCGTAGCGAGATGGATAGGGAAACCTTGGAACCTTGTATAGATGAAAAGTCAATTATAGTTCGTGCACGGTTGTTCCGAGGATTATCCCGCAGAGGCATCGAAATTCTTGGGCAGGGCATGCCGTAGTGGGGGAATCTTTTGCCACTCCACTCCCGAGGTCTGCAGCCCATTCAATCCCTCCCAGCCTCGCCCCCCACTTAGGATCCTCCGCCTTGGATGGCATTAAAACACCGGACAATGCCAAGAGTAATGGACAAAATACGAGACCGGCACGCACGGAGTTCTGTATCGCACTTTTCATTGAACGCCACATCACGTTAACATAACGACCTGCAAAACTGTCGAGTCATCTTAGCGAAACCTGCTGACTTGTCGGTTGCCTTGTGAATCACTGAGAAGCTACAATCATCTCTGCCTAAACTTTATGTTTCTTCTTTAATGAGGGCACACGTCTATCTATATCCCAGAACCCTGATATTATCCCCTCTGACTTATCTCTCTCTGAAACTGGGAAATGTTGAACTGGTGGGCTGTGATCCCACTGCTCATATCAGTTACAGCTGGCTGGCTAGGCTATCAAATTAAGCCGGAGAGTTCCGCCCCTCAAATTCCACCCACAATGCCCCAGGACGCGCTCCAGGAACTGCTCCAAGAAGTGAGCAGCGACTGGACTACCCCTCAAGATCGGTTTCCAGGAGAGCCGCAGTTCTGGACATATTATTCGTCTGGTCCTGGCGTGACAGTCAATGAATGGCCCTCCCAAGGCGGAATCTATACGCTTGATGTCTCTAGCCGAGTGGAGATAGAATTCCTGGAATTGGACCCATTTAACAATACAAGGCGTCCAACAAATTCCGATCCCGACTGGCAACAAAAGGAGAATGCACATTGCGATCGTAGTAAGTGATAACAAACAATGCCTTTATTAGAACGCTGTATATTTCTAACTCCTGACAGTGCGACATCTTGGCCCGACATGGTGGCCAACCGAATTGGCATGGCTTGAAAGTGGAATTTCCGGCATGCTTGATGAAAGGTCTAACATTTATGTTCGGGTCGGTTGGACTCCGGATGGTGGGGCGTGGGTTTGGAAGACAACAAAAGAGGGCGCTAGTGAGAAAGGTGGAGCAATGCTACAAAATGCCCGTACCATGGAGGAGCGTTGCTTGGTGATTGAAAGGCTAGGAGGAACTTTCTACGCCGACCCGAAAGATTGCCCTTTTCTTGACCTTCCTTGACGGGCGGTTGTTTGATTTTCGGTCAGCTTCCATCAAAGACGTATTACTACTCTGTTCAGACTGACTATCCGGATGACTATCTCTCCAGCTGGTCATCATGGGCAGGACTTACGACATCTACCACGAGAAAAGCGACATCAACAACCACTGCCGCTCCTACTCCAACCGAATCGTGGTCTATTGCCATTTACAGTGAGGGACTGTAGTGGTGACTACTATGTAGTTTCAGGTTACAACGAAGACACCACCCATAACACGTGCTTGGTCATTAACGACTTAACCACAACTTCGTCAGACACTGATGTCTCTTGCGGATGGTATACCGATGGGGGTTTCTCTTATACCTCATGTGATAAGGGAACCCTGACCAAGCCTCTGTCGTGGCGAACCACTGGCCCTAATGGTGCAATCTGCACCGCTTACAACACAATAACGGGTACGAAGATGCTTACACGACATGGGATGAGTGCCACAACTACTCCTCCTCAAATTTTGATACTGAAGAGTGGATCGCATTGAAGTGTGGTTCGTAGAAAGAAAAAGTGTGTGGGAGGAAGATAGAGCTCATGGAACCTTGGACTTGGAAAGGGAAATTGAATGTGCCTGATTGCCAGCTATTGGCATCTGGATAGTTGAAATTAATTGTTGTATGGAACTTTGGAAGCTTCTTTTCTTTACGAGTGTAGTGGAAACACCACATTGATTCGGCTTGCCGTATTCCTATCTCAAGGAACGCGTAGGCTTAATTTCCGCACGTTGACTAGGCCATTATTTGCTTTTCTTCGTAGAATAAAGAAGCCAAAGAATTATGGATACCAAGCACACTCACATTGAGGGCTTTCATCCCAAAGTACGATTGAGAGATGTATGGAAATAGACAGCTTAAGGCTCAACTCGAAACAACTAAAGGTAGGTAGGCTCATCTTCAGGCGCTATAGAGAAACATGACCTGCACCTTCTCACTTTCCCTTGTTTATACATCCCAGAAACACTGCTTGCAGAATAAAACGAATAGTCTCTCGAATGATAATGTATTTTGATATCCCCGGTACGGAAGCCACCGTTATTGCAGCGCTGTCGGTAATGTATGCAAGATCAAATCCAATCCATCAGCAAAACCGCAAGCAAGACCGATTTCCTCCTGTTTGATCCGTTCATCCCTTGCCTCCTCACTTCATTTCCTTTTGGGAGGGGACCGATGTTTTAGGGGTTGTCATTCATTGTCGCTATCGTTGGCTAATGCCTGGAGAATGCTCATGGCTTCCTCAACGTCATCGAGATCATAAGGCTTGAGCTGATATGACAACATGAATTGGGTCCAGCCGCCATAGGACTTGACAATGGCTCGCTCGGCCGGTGTCAGAGGTGGTTCTGCTCATATTAGAACCATGTCATGACATGCAGTTCGTGGGGAAGTAGACATACGAAGTGAATCCGTGATAGGCATCTTGCCTCGTGATAGATGTGTGTATGGTGGTGATTAGAGGACTCAGTGAGTTAAGGTTATAACTGAAGGCTGAATGGCTTGGAGCGAGCTTTAGAGATGGGGGAGATGAAAGTAGAAGAAGTGAATGATGGCGGGGGGGAAACAGTGAACAGTGAGATTGGGGAAACCGCCCGTGGTTGGAACCGTAGGAGGAAGTCACTTACTAACCGCCAACATAGCATGGATCTACGTAACTTAGTATATATAATATACTCCTTAAGCTTATCCTAGAAGTGAATATACACAGAGAGATGAGAAAATACATGTGAACGTGGCTTGATTAAATGCTGCGGTACGACCCCTACTCACGAGGGCAAGTTTTGGCGACGCTGAGGCCTCATATGGTGTGGTCAGCCAATCAAAGTATAAAAATGATATTGAGATCCTCATATCTAATAGAGGTCAACATGTTGACAGTGATCTGTCCTAAATGAGCTGGTCATTTATAGAAACTGCAATGTTATGACACAGCTTGAAAGAAAGAAGAAGCAATTCCATGTACAAGAAAATGGAAAGGTATTGAAACATTTTATACTATACACAGGCTATGTCACATGGGCGAAGCGAAGACAAAATGCCAGAAGAAAAACTCCTATGAAATCGAACAAGAAAACGAAGCCCAACTTCCAGGTCCTAATGGGACCAATACAGAACAGCAGGGGAAAACCATCATGCAACGACTTGGCTTCAAAACATCTACCTTGAGGTGATCTCCTCGGCCGCGGCCTCCTTCGAAGCAACCTCCTTCTTATTCGCAATCTTCAAGTTTGAGATAGCGGCCTCCAACGCCTCAACACCCTCCTTCCGGAATCGAGTCACCTTCCGCACGTTCAGCGCGGTGAGCTGATTCAAGTTCTGGATACCACGCTCACGCTGGCGCAGCAAGGTGCGAGCAGTCATGGCAAAGCGCATATCCTTGGGTCCATCGACGAGTTCTAGGATGGCGCTGGGGGCTTGGTCGTGAGGCTTGCGCTCGGGTTCTTCTCTGTTACGCTTGGGGCGGTTGTAGTATTCATATTTCTGCTTCGGCTCGACACGGAGCACGCGGGTGTAGCCACCGGGGCGATCGGCGTAACGTTCACGAAGAGGACCGAAGAGTTTAGGAAGAATTTCGTGAGGTTTCTATTGTGTGCATTAGTGCATTGTTTCCCGGGAGAAGAGACGGAAGGTATCCAAGAAAAGAAGGAAAATCACGTACATAGAAAATCTCCAATGCCCGTCTCCGGCTGGCCTCAGAGTTCTTCTTGCCCAAAGTGATCAACTTGTCCGCCAATCGCTGAGCCTCCTTGGCCTTGGCCCATGTCGTTGTGATTGATTCGTTCTCGAAGAGTGAGGTGACCAGGTTGCGCAGCAATGCCTGTCGATGCGAAGACTTGCGACCTAGGTGTCGGTATTTTCCTCCACCACCGGCCATGGTTGCGAGGGTTGGGAGGGAGATAGAAGGGGAGAAGAGAAAGCGAAAATCCAATTGAGAGATGAGACTCAATTAAGGTACGTCGGGTTCAAACTGGTTGGGGGGCTCTCTTGCAGTGTTTGTAGGGGAGGTTCGGGACAAAAGATTCGAGTTCGGCCGGCCAATCGGAGAGCTGCCACCGCCTTGGCCGACTTCAACTTTTCCGCGTCCACGAGATAACACAGCCTAGATTGCCTGCTGATTTGCATTTCTTACATAAACAACCTATCGATAACGTAATTCACAAGCGAGCGAGCCACCCGGTCGGCCGAGCCACCCCAACCAAAACGCGTTAATTAATTAGACCTTCCTTCTTCAACCAACCACCATGCCACCAACTCGCTCTCAAAATCGTCAAAAATTGACAGAACAAGAGGGACGTATTCTGCTTGCTATCCAGGCTACTAAAAAGCAGGAAAAACTATCAATCCGTGAGGCAGCACGCATATACGATATCCCCAGAACAACGCTCCAGCACCGGCTTGCCGGACGTGAAAACCGCGTCGAATTACGCGCAAATTCGTTCAAATTGACTGAAATTGAGGAGGATTCGCTTAAGAAATGGGTAATATCTATGGATATACGTGGAGCAGCACCACGTCCTTCTATGGTGCAAGAAATGGCTAATCTTTTACTCGCGACGCGCGGAACGACCCCGATCCAGACCGTCGGTATAAACTGGGTTACGAACTATATTAAACGACACCCAGAGCTCGATACAAGGTTCTCAAGACGCTATAATTATAAGCGGGCAAAATGCGAGGACCCCAAAATCATCAAGGAATGGTTCGATCTAGTTCAAAAGACGATCCTTAAGTATGGGATCCAGCAAGATGATATCTATAACTTTGATGAGACGGGCTTCGCGATGGGCTTAACCGCGACCGCAAAAGTCGTTACGAGAGCAGAATATTATGGTCGACGCTCTCTTTTACAGCCTGGAAATCGTGAATGGGTGACCTCGATTGAGTGTACGGGCGCGTCTGGATATAGCCTTCCTCCGATGATTATCTTTAAGGGTAAAATGCTTGTTGGAGGCTGGGCTGATATGCTCCCGGATGACTGGCGATTCGAAGTTAGTCCGAATGGATGGACCTCGGACGAAATTGGACTTCGCTGGCTTGAAAAGGTCTTTATTCCATCAACTTCCTCGAGATCAAAGGGGATATATCGACTTCTGGTTCTTGACGGTCATGGAAGCCATTTGACTCCAAAATTCGACGAAATTTGCTCTCAAAATCATGTGATTCCAATTTGCATGCCACCGCACTCATCACATCTTTTACAACCTCTTGATGTAGGTTGTTTTGCGGTCTTAAAGCGCGCGTACGGGAAGTGCGTCGAGGATGTGATGCGGCGTGGTCGGAACCATATCGATAAATTTGACTTTCTTGACGCTTTTCCGACCGCTCGAATCGAAGCTTTCAAAGCAGAAACCATCAAAAATAGCTTCTCGGCAACTGGCTTAGTCCCATATGACCCAAATCGAGTGATTTCAAAGCTCAATATTCAACTCCGTACGCCTACACCACCACCATCTCAAGGAAGCCAAAGCAGCGCGTGGGAGCCTAGGACACCATCGAATTACGAGCAGCTCCAGAAGCAAGCCTCTTCGATTAAAAAGCTCTTAAAAAAGCGCTCTAAGAGCCCACCAAGCCCGGTGAATTCCGCTATAAATCAGGTGCTTAAAGCGTGCCAAATCACGATGCAAAAGACGGCTTTTCTAGCTCGAGAAAACGAGCTTTTACGCGCTGGATATGAGAAAATTGAGCGAAAAAAGCACGTTCTAAGCTCCAGATAGCAGCTCCAGAAGGCCTCTCTGTCGCTGAGCTCAGAGAATTAGCTCAAAATGATGGAAATGCTCGATTTGAACCTCCATCCGACCAGCCAACCGGTCAACCAGACGCACAAGAACGACGATTCAGGGCGCCACCAAAATGCTCAGAATGCGGTATTCAGGGTCATAAGAGAACGCATTGTCCAAATTTGATTGAATAGCTTAGATATTCAATATTACGTTATTTCGGGTGAATTATACTAGTTTGAATTATTGAGGGTTGATGGGGTGGCTCGGCCGACCGGGTGGCTCGCTCGCTTGTGAATTACGTTATCTCAATTCTCAGGTTCTCAAACTAGATCTGGTGGTTCAATCTCTCTCAGAGACCACTTACAAAACCCAAACACGCCTGCATCGCAATGGGGTTTCTCGCCGGCTTCGTACGTCGAATCCTCCGCATACCCTACAAAAATAAGATACTGATGTTCTTTTGTCTGAATAGTGCAGCGGGTTTGCCCTTACAAGTTCCGTTCTGTTCATCACAATTACAATCCACCGCACCAACCGTTTGGAACAGCGTCGGGCGATCCGCGAACAAGTCGACCAGATAAACTGGATCGCCGCCTCTGCCGGCGCATATGACCGTCGCTTTGCTCCACAAGATATCCCACGACAACTGGAGGACCGCCTACACAAGCATGATGAACAGATTACCATGAAGGAAGTTTTGAAGCATCGGTGGAACCAAGAAGTGGAGAAGATGGCTCGGAAAGCGCATGAGACTCGGTGGGAGGACGTACGAGACACCGCAGTCGGTGGATGGAAGTCTGCTACAAACCTTTTCAAGAAAGAGTGATTAAATTACCTTTAGGTTGGACGTTTAAGATGAGGACGGTTGTACCTTCTGTTGTTGATGTATTATTGTTTGAGTTTGCATGGCTAGCCCTGGCGTTCGGATACCCCTTGTCATTATATTGGAATTGAAGTCTTTGACGCAGTGACTTGCGAATATAGTACATGAATTAATATGACCGGATGAGCGTCCAGCGCTGATTCGTAACGGCATTATGCGCCAGCTTTGGCGAAAGACCTCGAGCTTGCTTGATCATCTCGTCTTACATGGCCGTGTGAGTAGAGAAAGCTTCGTCTGTAGTCACGCTTTCTGTATCGCTCCAGATATCTTTGCTTTCCCGCTCCACGGTGCGCATTGCTTGAGAGACCTCCTCGAGCTTGGCAACTACGTCCAGCACTCCTTGGTTGACGCGGTCAAAATAGCGATCATTCGCCTCTCGCCGCTTGCGCGCAAGATTAATATCTTTCTCCGTCTCCTCGTCAAGCGTATGGTGCAAGAAACGCTCTCCGGTAGAATGTTGCTCGGTCGATGGAGCATCAGTACCGTCCGCCGCACCATGGCGTCGAGTGGCGCTATCTCCATCTGCGGTATTGCGACTGGAATCGACGAGTTCGTCGTCTGCTTCACTGCGCGCCCAGGCTTGAGCCAGTTTCAATTGTTTCATGCGCAAGTCCTCTAATGCTTCAGCGTGTTTCTCGCCGAAGACGTGCTCGCTTGTTACTGCGCTCAATTCGACCTCGGATAAAGCACTTTGCATCTCCTGCCAGATGGCATCTGACCCGTCGACATCGTTCTTTGAGGGACGCTTGGAGCTGAAGGGGGAAGGTAAGCCGCGGTTTTCCGCGTTGGCACGATCGCTGCGGCGGGACTGGTTCCGATCGAGGGGCGGGGGTTGACTGCCGGCTGGTGTTGCCAATGTTGGGGCTGGTGGTACTGAAAGAGAGATATTGGAGGCGTTGTGGGATGGAGGGCCCTGAAATAAGACTGGTGGGGGTAGCCGCTGTGGGCCTGAGGATGATTTCTTCAAGTTATCCATCGTGTGGGCTTTTATGTAGATATGCGCAGCTTCTAAGGTTGTAATTATTGGAGTTGGAGAAGCTCCATAACAAGCGGATCTAATGATAACGGGGCTTATCGGGCTTATCGTAAATGATCACATAATCATATGCGATCAACGGGCGGGGGTTACCAAGATCAGGTGACTCGCTTAGGGCAAGCGCACAAAGTCACGAGGAAATGCGTTCCAAGCAAGCGAGTCGCTGGCGTTCTAAGGCAATTCCGAAACCTTCGACTTTTCGACACCCCACGACCCAAGCCCCTTTGGCGACAACACCCATTTTCAGTCGGTACGTACACCGTTGTTGATACCCCCCGCCCACTACAGGATAGTCTTTGGAAGTTGTTTCTGTGTGAAAAAGGCGAGATCCTCTCAACCATCTCGTCCTGCGCACACAAAAATCGTCCAGACCCTCAATCCTCAACCTTCATCCACACCCAACGCCTCCCACACACGAACCATCCCCCGAACACGTGCGGAAACGACAGCATTAGAATAATCGATTTACTAACGTCGATTTCCTCGTCTTAGTTGACCGTCAAGAATAATCCGACAATATGGGTAAAGGAAAGCCCAGAGGTCTCAACGCCGCCCGCAAGCTCGAGGCTCACCGCAAGGATCAGCGCTGGGCTGATCTCGGCTTCAAGAAGCGCCTTCTCGGAACCGCCTACAAGTCCTCTCCCTTCGGTGGTGCTTCCCACGCCAAGGGTATCGTCCTTGAGAAGGTCGGTGTTGAGGCCAAGCAGCCCAACTCCGCTATTCGCAAGTGTGTCAAGGTCCAGCTGATCAAGAACGGCAAGAAGGTCGCTGCTTTCGGTGGGTTACTTCTGTCCAGTGTTTGATATTTGGTGCTCTGGTATATGCAATTCGAGCCATGGCTCGAGCCGCATCTACTACCACTACACATTCACTTAAAGCAGGCGCTAACATAATAAACTCTTCGATAGTCCCCAATGACGGTTGCTTGAACTTCATCGATGAGAACGACGAGGTCCTCCTTGCCGGTTTCGGTCGCAAGGGTAAGGCAAAGGGTGATATTCCCGGTGTCCGTTTCAAGGTCGTTAAGGTCTCCGGTGTCGGTCTGCTCGCTCTCTGGAAGGAGAAGAAGGAGAAGCCCCGCTCTTAAACGAGTCAAAAAGCAAAATGCAGGGGTGGAGGAGTAGGATCGGTATCGGACAGAAAGCCCGTCTCATCAGCGCCTGGATTTCATGAGAATTTTTTTTTTGGGAAATACAACCCGGTCGGGCTTTCGTCTGGGATTACGTGTGCGAATTACCATGATTTGATACAATTCCAAAAAACAATGGCGCTATGATCTTCATCTGCAGGGGTCTCCAGACCCTTCTCCATCTTCATACATTCTAGACCTGCTCGTAGGAAAGTAAGCCCTATCCAAGTGGGTCATGGAATTCGACATCTTTAGCCCGGAGATACCTCAGATACATTCAACCTCGGAAAAGTTTAGCCTTAAGGATAAGTTCAGCTTTGACCTTTGAAGACACGACGGTTCGAATGTTGCAAAGTCGATCAGGCTACTCTGTACTGAACATCTGAATACCTATTTCACACTCGGCCATTTTACTGAATCTGAAGTAATTGCATGCGTACAAGAGCCCAGTGGCTGACCATTGGCCGGCGGGCAGAAGATATGCATGTCTGAATTCTTTCGCTAGCTTGGCAACATTTGAACCTTGATCCACGGTGTCTGGAAACTAGAGGCTGGGTATATTATGAGCTTAAAGTATTGTATGATAGTATATATCGGTAACCTTGTACGCAATGTATATGTAACAAAAAGCGCTCTAAGACCTGGGGATTCAAGAAGAGAGAACAGGGTCATGCTCAAATGAAACTTTTTTACATAGACCCATTGCTCAGCCATTTATATCTACCTCGATTTGATAACTTGAACTCCCCACCATACATATGCAGTGCTCATCTCTCCAGCATTGGTGTAGCTAGTATCAATACCCACAATCGTGGATGTGACATCCCGAGGCCTGCTGAATACCATGGACCTGGGCAGGGCAGTGTTGAGGTAGACTATAGAAAACCCTAGGCATGACCGTATAGACCAAGAAGTGACCACCTGGGAAAGGCATTATAAGAACCTCTAGGGCTTGGAAGTCTGTTCTTCCACGCTCTACCCTTGAAAAGCTAACAAGCCAATTCATACCTAGATAGTCTGACTTCAGGAATGATATTGCCTGATCTTCATTTCACATTGAATTTTAGCCCTTTTTATCTATCTTACGGCCACCGTAGGGAAGACCAGAAGACCGTAGAACACCCACGTAATAATCATCGCACATAAATCCTCGGGTATCGTTTTCAGTATTCGCCCTACTTTTTCATGCCTGTGAACTATTTCCAGCTCTCTAAAAGCTGATATCCTCTTTCCGGTAGTGATCAGACACAATACGGTAGAGGTATGACGGGGCATGGCCACCTCTGTGATAAGAAAAGCATATATTAGTAAATGGACATGGAAGGCAAAATGGCACTTTCAAGAAAGACTTACAAGTTGGTGATGTAAAGATCAACCAGCTCAGCCGGGACATAGTCGTAAATCGGGTTCTGAACATCGATCTTCTCGACAAGGTCGGCATCTTCGAAAGGCAAAACCTTGCTGGCATCGCCATACTCAATGAGGGAGTCGAAGTCGAATGGATAGACGGGACTCAATTTATAGACACCACTGACAACAACCACGGGGGTTTGGTGAACCTTGGCAGCGCGGGCAATGACACGGGTGCCGGCAGCAGCGACAAGACCACCATTAGCAAGGACGGAGTGGGTACCCAGAATGACCTTGTTGACACGGGACATGAGCGCAAAGACAGCGGAGTCAGGAATAAGAATCACAGTGATGCCGAGAGCGACCAGCGGCTTTTGGAAGGATTCGAAGCTGAGGTTCTCGTCATCACCGGTGCTATTGCCACTAACAGTAGCGTGGGTGGAATCGTGATTGTTTGGGAATGACTCGGCATGGATTACTGTGAACTTGCGCTTGGCGGCAGCTTTGACCAGGAACTTCTGTACTGTTGTGGAGGAGGTGTGTGTGAGGATGATCTCGTTGGAGTGAATGTGTTCCAACGCATAAGCGGCAATCTGGTCATCTACTTGACCCAGCTCATCAATGATCTCGTTGATACCTTCCAGAACCTCAGCTCGGACGTCCTTGCTGAGGCCGTGGCCAGGCACTCGTCCAATCGGCGATTGAGTGCCGGGAGTGCTGGGAAGGGAGTGTTCGGGCTCCGGGTGGGAAAGCAGACTAAACATCGAGGTCAAAGGAGGACGCACAGACCGATCGGAGCCATCTGGCCTGAGACCGAGCATATCGCGATCCAAGGGCAGTGACGGATCTATTTAGGGTTAATGAGTCATGATTTCTTCAAGGGCGAAGCATTACAACGAAAGAGCTCAGACTGACCGTCATAGGCACGAGGAGTTTGACACTGGCTTTCCGAACCAGCTTCGCTGAGTGTGAACTCAGCATCGCGATCATCTTCAGCTTCGTCACGGATGAGGCCGAGGACTCGTCGCACAATGTTGCCCACCACCATCTCCCGCGGCTGCGCAGCCATGAGACGTCTACCCACACTTTGCACACGCTCAATGAGCTTCACAGATTCGGATGTTCGGCAGGCCGATATCACTCGCAGAAGGAGGTAGGCGGTTGCAGTCGCGCATGATCGAGAATGGCGGATTTGACGACGCTTGAGCAGTCTGGCAATAGAAAAAAAAAAGACCAATAGTTAGCATTAGATCGTTGACCAAAGAGAGCAAGGCTAGCGCACGAGACTAGATTTTCAATAGAGGTATCTATCGGGTTCGTCTTGAGCGATTTCAAGAAAGACGACAGGCCCGGCGTCAGGGCTAAGGCCGTTGACGGCATTTCAGGAAGTGGGATGTGTGAATGTCGGAGATCTGTATTCATAGAGTCAGAGTTCGGGTCTGGGTCAAAATAGCTCGAGTGGTCCACATACACTGTTGTCTTGTCTTTCCTTCCCTTGAACTTTGCTTATCTTTTTCTTGTAGGAGTGGAGGGGATCTCGAGAATCACAAGGGAATGCAAAGTGGGCAAAAGAACCGATTTTCTGCCGTTGCATCCTTTGTCCGCTTCCCCACACTTAGGCTGTCCCTTCCTCTCTCCTTTTCATCGCGTCGTGTCTTTTTGGCTGGTTTGGCTTTGATCTAGATCTTTTCACCTTTCCTCTTTGGTTTTTGCTGCACTTCGAATCCTCTACCTGCTTTTTTACCGGTAGAATATCCGACTGGAGTCCGCGCGGAATTACATCCGAGGCAAACGGGTGACTGGCGCATTGAGGTCCGTAGAACATATAAGCTGCCCAGATTACGCCTCCTTGCGATGCCCCTCTCTTCCCCTTAAAGACTCTTCGACCCCAAGATACCCTTCATGGCCCATGACATGTGACTTTGCCAGCTTCGCTCATTTTTGCCATCTTTAGATCCCACGCGCCCGTGTCTCCCGTGGGCTTCGTTAGTGGAAGATGAACTCGCTGAACATCCTATCCTCGCGAGTCATTGGCCAGTCTTCCAGCTCTACGCGCCCACGATCGCACTCCCAGAGCGAAAAACGGCGCGAAGCTCCGCCTACGGATCTTGCCAAATCTCGATCCTATAGCGAAGATAACTTTCGCTCTAGCCTTGTCTCCGAAAAGGGTTATGACGGCAGCGCATCATTCGCGGACGGTGTCGGAGAAGACACGCCACAGTCGTTTGACGAGACAACGTCCTTATTACATGGCCCCCAACACGATGACGCCTTCGCCGTGACTAAAAGCACCTGGCGACTTTTCCCAAAGCGCATCTTCGATGCGATCACCGAAACCATCCGGTTCATTCTATCTACGCTTGCTGCACCTGGTGTATATATTGCTCAATGCTTCCAAAACGACGACGGACGCTATTCGTTTCTTGCCCCGGTAAGGAAAATATGGAGAACGTCTGCCGAATCCAGGATCCGGCCGGTTAAAGCGACATCTCGGGTAGAAAATCGGCGACGGAGTGGCTCCACCCGCAAGTTGAAACCTCAAGGGTCTCGAGACTCAATACGATCCACAACATCCGAATCAGATACAGAACGAAGGGGCATCAAGGAACTTACGAGTGCGAAGACTCGACCGCATAAAACCGACCACAACCAAGAGCATGGTGCAGATGAAAGCACACCGCGTCGGTCTATACGGATCAAGCTCAATAACGAGGAAACACTCAATAGGCAGCGACAACGACGAACAAAAAGCGCCGATCTAGGCACACCGATGCCAGAGGGTGTAAACCGGGTTCAAGGGGCCGTCAACTTGGACAATCTGAAGTCTCCCTTGTCATCATCCGTGCACCGCATAACGAAATACCCACACTCTCCAAACCCGCCGCGACCTCTTCTCCCCCAACGACTGCCTTCATATACAGCCGCTCCGCGAAATGCCAGGCTCCCACAAAAGACCTTGGTGTTGGACCTCGATGAGACCCTGATTCATTCGCTTGCTAAGGGCGGTCGTATGTCCAGCGGCCACATGGTTGAAGTCAAGCTTTACATGCCTATGACCACCGCCTTAGCCCCTGGGGGCCCGCAAACTACTCTGGGTCCTCAACATCCCATACTATACTATGTGCATAAGCGGCCACATTGCGATGATTTCCTGCGCAAGATTTCCAAATGGTACAAGCTTGTGATCTTCACAGCCAGTGTCCAAGAGTATGCCGACCCCGTCATCGACTGGCTCGAGTCGGAAAGGAAGTACTTCCAGGCGCGTTACTACCGACAGCACTGCACACTGCGCAATGGCGCCTACATCAAAGATCTTAGCTCTGTGGAACCGGATCTGAGCAAAGTGATGATCTTGGACAACAGCCCAATGAGCTATATCTTTCACGAGGGTATGCTGAGAACCATTGGCTATATTTTTGAGACTCTAACTGACATTTATAATTCAGATAACGCGATCCCTATCGAGGGTTGGATCAATGACCCCACGGATAACGGTCTGCTGCACCTAATCCCCATGCTGGAGGCATTGCAATATGTCACTGATGTTCGGGCATTGCTGGCTCTTCGCCGTGGCGAAGTCGAGGCGTAGCCACTTTTCGCACTTGTAACTATGGAATGCGCATGTAGGTGTAAAGGGAGTTTGCTGTTCGTTAGAAGCGAAGTCAATTCAACATGAAGAAAAAACCAACGCAAAAAAATATTGGCTCTATGGAGGACATAAGGACGATGAATGAAGCTATACCATTGCAGCACACTTTATAATAGCATCGAGTATATTCTTAATGGTGAATGGATGAACGTACATACCCACTCCTAAAAGTTCCCTTGTTTCCTTCCTATTTAATTAGGGTATATTTTTCTTTCAATAAATGTATTCATTTATCTCGGCATGAGATTGTGACGCGGTTTATACAATGACTCGGCTGTTAACACCGGACTCAAGTCTCATGATATCATGGCCTCGGGTCTTTAGATGCAGGTAATTTTTGTTGCAGAAGACCATCTTGGACACCTTCCCGACATTCGCTCCTCTTCAACCCTGAAATTTAAGGGTGACATATTATTGGGGGTCCGTGGTTGTCTTTCATAGAATCTGGGGGTATAGATTCCAGCAAACAAGAGGTCCTCAAATATCTAGTGGTAGCTGGCGGGCGCACTCCCACATGAAAAGTTCAAGGAATGCCAATGTGGTTGGGAAATTCATCCAGAAAGTCCCAGGACAAAAGAATGTGGCAATTTTTCCATTTGCCGAGGTGGTGCATAGCAAAAATATGGCCAATGATGCATTCGCACGTTCAGACCTTGGGCCGAAGGGCATAAGACTTGACTGGAAGAAGCTTGAACTGCTTAGGGAATCCAGTCTGGATCTCAGACTTGATGACATGCATCCCAGCAGCAGCAAACAGTTGCTTGAATTTCCCATCCGTCCTTGTCACACTGCTGTCCAAGTCGTCGTACATATCCTGATTCTGTGCATCGGTCGACAAGTTCTCCTTCACAACCATGACACCATTTTCCGTCAACGCATCGCGACATCTCACGATGTACTCAATTAATTGCGCATCAGTGCAATGTCCAACACACCACTGGGTCCAGATCAAATCGTATTTCTTCTGTGGGTACCAGTTCTCCAGACCGACGGTGTAGATATCACCCACAACACCATCTTGTTTGAGCTTGCTCTCAGCCATAACCTTCGCGAATTTCTCCACCGGCTCGACAGCGTCCACGACTTCACAGACATGGCTAAGAAAACCTTCTGTTACACGTCCAACACCGGCTCCACAGTCCACACCTTGGCGTAATTTTCCACTCTGGGGGAGAGCAGGAATTATTCGACGAACCTTCGTCAAAAAGTTCTTCGATCCTTGCAGCTCGATGCGTGTATACCAGGGATAAGTTCCAAGCATGCCTAGCATCTCGGCTGAGGTGCTGGGAACACTGTTCCAATACTTGATGGAAGCGGCGTGATTGATTTTGGAGTCCGCAGACTCAGGCACAGGGGCAGGTGCTCCAGTTGAGCTCCCACTGGTCTCATTCAAAGACATAACGGAAATACTGAGAGGAGTATCTTGAGAAGCGCGTGGGAAGTGGGGGTGAAGCTCCAGACAATTTTTATGCTCACAAATGATGATTATCTAATGATTTAGAGTGTCTCACGTGACTATGATGTATATCTTGGTGGCATACCAGCCTCATCGTGACAACTTCCTTCAAGTTTGAAAGAAAACCTTATTATTTCGATTTACCAAAAGTTGAAAAATGGGAATTTTTCGCAGAGTATCATTGAGGTGGCTTTGGCCGTTCAGAAGGTCAAAATTACAGTCAAAAGATCGAAACAGCGTAAGCCTCTGAGCCGCTGACCTTGTGGCCAACATAGGATGAAAAGTTCCACCCCATTGATACCTAAACAGGTGCAGCCAGTAACTATGATGGAATCAGCAGAAGGTGGACTAAAGCTACTATATGATGGGGCTTCACCAATAGCCGAGTACGAGAACTGTCACTCTCTAACAACGAGGCTAAGCTAATTATCGCCAGTATTGTTGCCGTTCATGGACTCCATGGACACAGAGAAAAGTCATGGACAGCAGATGATGGAACTAATTGGCTACAAAGTCTTCTACCAGGGGACTTACCCAATTGCAGGATCTTTAGTTGGGGCTACAGTGCGTCATCTGATCCTAATCATGAAAAACAGCCTCTTCAGAGCATATCCGAGAAATTGGTGTTGGATTTGTATAAAATGAGAGAGTCGACCATGGTATGTTCAAAAGCACGAGTTTTAAATGACTAGATATGACCATGAACTTATGAATGACATGCAGACACAAACATGTCCGATCATCTTTATGGCTCATAGCCTAGGCGGCACTCTGGTCAAGAGTGTAAGCGCGCCCGCTTCTGACAAAATTGACAAAAAATCTAACAAACTTGTAGGCCTTGATATTCTCTGACCTGAAACAGGAAGATGCCTCTAGCCATCTTGACATAATCAGTGCTTCAACACGCGGAGTGTTCTTCATGGATACAATCGAGCTGGGGATAAGCACTAATGGAATGGAAAAGGTCTTGCACAGCATCGAAGGCACAGATCAAGAGAAAAGTGACAGTTATAAAGAAGCCAAGTGGTTGCTATCTATATTGAACCAATACGCGTCACACAGTGCTAAGTATCGCAAAGTTTATGTTTCGCCTCGACGGGGCCAGAAGGCGATTCAGAATACAGAGACGGAGGTAAGAAGTCACGCCTATCGTCGATGACTTAGCTAACAGTGTATGCTAAACTAGGATAGATTTTTATCACAACCAAATTCTTCATATATTGTGATTGATGCAGATCATAATAGCATCAATAAGTTCAAGTCTCCAGATGATGCTGGTTACTTGAAGATTAAGGCGGAACTCCTCGACATACTTGAAGTATCAAGTCCAAGTACCAGACACATCTCTTGGGAGAAATAACGAAGATATTTGGGGTTCGATATAATCAAGAGAGCCATTAGAGTTCTAAAGAGTGTTTTTTTTACTATCGTAATCAATAATTAGATTTCATATTCCAAGATCCAAGGCAGGAATGTAGTCCTCCCGGCTCACCTCCCGACTCAGATCCAAGTCACACAGCCCAAGTGATGCAGATGCAGATCATGAAGTTACTTCTTCACCATGGCGCAGACCCATAAGCCACGTTTCTCAAGTACATAAAGATCAAGACATGAGGATTTTCCCTTAGATTACGGAGAAGCAGACCAAGAACGACCAACACGAAGCGCCACTGTTTCCGTACAATATAGACTGACGCGCTCCGTGTCAAGCTTTTATTGGATTGACCATCACTGGACCTTGAAGTTCGTGCCGGATGTGGTTGCACATTGCTTTCAGCTGCATCCAAAAGTTATTCTGTGAAGGAGACTACAATTGAAGGCAGGCAAACCAAAGAAAGTAACCAAGACTATGCTCCAAGACCTTATCGCGCGCGGTGCAGATGTGATGGCACAAAACAACAATCGTAGAACAATTTTCATCACCTCAACAGGATCAAGCATGAGCAGGATGGATTCGGCACTTCCTTCGAAATGACATTGCCAAGAATCCAGGCCTTCTTCATATTTGCGATGAAGCCGGCGATACACCTCTACGCTACGCGTCTAAATTCGAGAACTACATACGTCGAGTTCCTCTTTGAAGTTGGATTTGATTGCGTTAAACCAGATTCAAATGGCGACACAGTCCTGCATCACCTAGCTGGGCAGCTCAACCGTCTCAAATAGAAGAAATGCTTGAACGCTGGCGTCGATATCAACACACATAATAACCAAGGCGACACACCCCTTTTTAAGTACGTGCGGGAAAATATCAACAAAGGGTGCATGTAGGGTATCTACATTTTGAGCCTTGGTTTGACCCAGGAGATAAGCAGTCTACCGATCCCAATTATTTTTTCTTCCAAGGGGAAGGTGCTGATTACTTGACGATAACAATGAAGGATATTCGCTATCATTTACTGGCCGGCATCAGGCCCGACAAGACATTTGGTGGGAAAGTAAGAAAGGGGCTATGAAGATCTCGGCGAATCGGTTCGGATTTTTGATACGGTTGGGCCTCGATCCTACGGTAGTGGATGCGCAGCTACGCACGAGCTTGGATGTTGCAGCTGCTTGTGGCAATGAGCATGTTTGAAGATCTTTGAACGATGGCCGATGGAATAAATGGTACATGATCTCGTTACAACCTTGGGAGAGTTTTAAATTTTTTTTTGGTCCAGTGATGCGATATATATATTTACCATTGAGGTCATCTTCAATCATAACCAACGGGCACATAATGAACCGTTTATCCTGCCTAATATTGTCTCAAGCGACGTATATTAGATGACTATAAAGACACCCATTGAACCGTGCCACGGTTCAAGGTGACACGGAAATCAGTGTATGTGACCATAACGTGGTAGTTGAGAACGCATCTACGATTTCGAAATTGAAGCCGGGCTGTTGTACCGACGTCTATCAAGTCAGGAAGGTTCATAGAGCCAAAAATGCGGATCCCCATATCAAGAACAGCCCGGGTGGTCTAGTGGTATGATTCGCGCTTAGGGCAGTAACTCTAAGCACTCCTGCGCGAGGTCCCGTGTTCGATCCACGGCTCGGGCCTGTTATCTTTTTTTGATTTTCTGATTTGCTTCTCTTTTTGACTGATGGTTTTTTTATTAAATTCTCCACCTTACATCGGCTGCCGGCAAAACCTTAATCCAACCAATTATCATGGGATATACTCTTCCCTAGGTGGAGTCGATGACTCATACATTTTGATTGGCTCGTATGTCCAGGGTCACGCGACACGAGGCTCTATTTGACCCATTTTGTACAGGACAACTCACGAATCTAGTATAAGAGGCGCATTTGACAAGGCAAACGTGTCGCTTTAATGGAAGGAAAGGACTCCCACTGCGTCAATGCCAGTGCTACAGGCCCGCTGGGCAGCGACAAAAGCAAGAACCAATCGCAGTGAAATGAAATTTGGCATGTTTATTTCTACGGAGCCAAAACCAGATTATTCTAAGCCCCAACCTCCACCACCTGGACTGTTGACCTGCATAATCTCCCCAGCTTCCAGAAAAAGCGCTGCTTTCCCACTCAATGATATCTTCTCAAGTGCCGTTCAATCATCGTTCCACATGAGTACATGGTTCTTTCCAACTTGTCCAGACTGACCTCCGTTCATGCCATACGGCGCAAAGACACGACGATCACTGAGAATGCTGAATTTCAGCGGGACCCGAGCTTCAGTTTCACGCACTGCACCATTCCCGCCTCTGTATTGAGGAGATCGCAGCACCCATATATTCCAGATGTCAACCACCCATAACTCTGCCTCGCAAGCTCGACGTCCATGTCAACGGAGTATAATCTGATCTACCCGTAAGTTCAAGTTGAATTCTATAGTATCCACTTAACAAGCTTCTAGATAAGATTATACGTCTTGTTATCCCTAGATCGGTTAGATGTTGACTCATTATTGCTCATCATTACTACTAAATCGACATATTCAATATGCGTCCACATCCATTTCATTATTTCTTGTTCGCCATAATTAAAGATGTCCACCCTTTCTGACCCGACTTTCACAAACTATACCAACGAGCAGGCACAGAAGTACGCCGACCTTCGTGGTACCTATACAGACCCACTATTCAACACTATCATTGACCACCATGTGATAAGCTCGTTCAAATCACAGTCAAATTTCGCGTTCGGCCATATCCAGAGTACCCAACTCCTCTTAAATTCCATTGCGAATGCTCCCGCTCCTGTGAATTGAATCCCGCATCCGTGGCACGACTCAAAATTTCCCTTGCAGGACCTGGCTTCATTTTGATATTTGCCGTCCACAACGCCCAACACCACTTCATGTTAACTCCCATTCTGTTCAAATGCGCGTCTTCCCACGAGTAACCGCCATCGCCCGACACCATAACACGCTTAACAGGCCCATCTGCGCCCTGTGGAAGGGCATATCCTCTCACTTCCACAAAGCCTGTGGAAGACGATGCCACTGTTTCACCATCACCAGGAACTGCAATAACAGAGTTGATCGGTATATCATACATTGGTGGTGTGAGATCCCAGTACTTCTCGGCAGATTCATTGTTGATTGCTTCTGGGGGAAGAACTTTATAATCACGTTGTTGGTAGAAGTTGGGTGACTCGTGATCCTGGATTGTAATACGGTCAAGCCACTTCACCCATCGAACACCAACTACACCAGGAAGAACAACCCGAACCGGGTACCCGTGGTTTTCCGAAAGAGGATTATCATTCACCTAAGCGAGGCTGTGAGCATGAATTCTATGAAAAAGGGTTTGTCAGGCGGGGGGGGGGGGGGGGGAACTGCATTGCCAACCTCCAGTGCTAGAATAGCATCTCTATCAGCTTGCAAGATATCCCGTAAAGGAACGCTGGTTTCGTAATAATCGTCGTCTTGACAGCTTTGTTGGTAGCACGCAAAAGCCGCGTGAATCCTCCGATCCGGATCAGCGGACTCCACGTTCAAACCAGCACGGAAAAGGATATCTCGAAGACGGGGTCCTTTCCACTTGCAGTTCATGACCGCTGCGTCGCCCCAGTCAATACCTTGAACTTCTTTCAGGAGTGTCCGCATCGTGTGGCGCCGGTTACCGGCACACTCGAGTGCACATATAACCTCGTGTTGATCAAATTCAGCGCGCAGCTGCTCCACAGTGAGCATCAGCGGATTAGTGACAAGGCCATTGACATAGACGGAGTGCCTTTCATCAGATAAATGGGGGATTGGACCGTGGTTACGATCGTAACTTATATCCTGCGGAGTGAAAAAGCTATAATTTAAGGTCAATTTTAGTTCGAACGCGGTAGGAAGGAGCTCCGATAGAGGTTTATGACGCGCTAAGTGTGGTTGCTGGTATGTCCAGGATTCATACGTACTAATCAATCAAGGTCCCTACTGGGGGCTCCCTGTTGAGGGGCTCTTGTATAAGGTTTTCACCACCCTCGTCCGTGTCTGAATAGGCCATTTTGGATGTTAGGGTTTTGTAAACTGGCTGGCGGTAAAAATTCACAATTCTTTTTGGGTTCAGAAGCTATTGAATCTCACGTCAGTAGGTATTGACGATGACGTCATTGGGGGTCATACTTCAGGGCTTTAGGGCATCTGCGTCGAAAAGTAACTGTCTATTTTGGAAGCGGTCTGGATAGCGGTGTTTGGAAAATTTGATATTTCTCACGAGAATTTAGGGCTCTCGTCAAAAAAATAAGGGGTTAGCAGCGCAAGCAGGTACGAGTCGGGCGTAAAATAGACAAGCGACAAACAGGAAACGTTGAGATTTGCATATTTAAACACCCACTCAGCGACTACAATCCTTACAAGAAAAGATATCCGGCATAGTACAGTACATACAGTGATGGCAACAAAACTATTATACCAAGCAGTATAGAGAAGAGATATTTAGTCACATCGAATAAGAAACGCGCGTGGAAGTTAAGTGTGCACCGAAACCCCTAATAGAGCAGCTAAAAGTACCACTTTTTAACGGAATGTATTAGCTAGCGTGTTTGAAATTAGGGTTCGGGAATTAACGTGGAAGAGTGTGGAGGTAAATCTGATTTCGAATACTACTGTACTTTCCAAGGTTCGTTATCCTGTTCTCTAACACAATAAAATTGAAAAATCTCTATATATTCAATCCCAAATACTTCTAATTAAGAACAGTAGTTTGGCTGCTGCACCCGTCCCTTCAGGAACCCAGCATCAATGAATCCCTCATAGTTCCAATAATCACCCTTATCACCCTGCCCGGAAACAGTGGCATTGCTCAAGAACTTCGAAGTCCAGTACGAGCTTCCACGGGTACATTGCGCGAAAGCCGAAATGCCAGCCTTGAGGTTCCGTTCCCTCAGAGCCAACTCATTGCTACCACCAGTCTCCATAGCCCACTCACCCACAAATGTGGGAAATTTCCCATCACCAGCACTCACCTTGGCATCAGCACAGATGAAAGTCGGCAGGTTCTCCGAAGTCGAATTATCATACTGATAATAGTAGTGGTGCAAGTAGTCGAACACGATATTCTCGTCCTTGTGGAAACGCGGCGACCAGAATGTCTCGGGCTTGAAACTACCCTGGATCATAACAGGGATTAGCGGGTTTACGGTCTTCACATGCTCCACGACCTCGTTGAAGTATTTCAGCAACCACACGGCACCGTGATCCGACAATGCAGCGGGGGTTCCAAAGTCTGAGAAGTTATGGTTATCGGCCGGCTCGTTGATGGGCTCGATACTGTAGGCCTCTGGGTGACCGGAGTTCTGTACGAAGTCGATAACAGCATCGACGGCCTTCATCGACCAGTCGAACGCTGTCTGATTCCACCACCAGCCCCAGTGCCCCGTCGCCTCACCGATATCAAGGCCATTGGTGCCACCGGGCAGGGAGTGAATATCGACGACGACGTGCATGTTGTGTTTTTCGATCGCGTAGGTAGCAATCCGGTGGAGGTGCTCTTGCTGCTTTCCGTGGTAGAATTGGGAGCCTGGCAGGTCGATCCACGCAGCGTATGTAGTTGGAATGCGCAGGAAGGTCACACCTCCAGCAGCTAGCTTGTCGATATCACTTGTTGTAATGTAGGTTTCGTAGCGGTGCTCGAAGACTCTTGGGCACTCGGCTCCCAGGTGCTCACAGAGACCCCATTCTCCTAGATCACAGAGCTCTGTGGCGCCAGCGCATTCCTTGGCCCACCAGAATGTATCGATTGTAGATTCCTGCTCGAGCCAGCCGCCTAGGTTCACACCATTGGCATGGAAAGTGCGCCAATCGATGTAGCTGTGCTTGTTGGCGGTGGAGGTTCGTTCAGTAGGGTGAGCTGCAACTTGGGCTGTGTAGAGGCCCAGCAGACTGAGGAGGGAGGCGTGAGTACGCATAATATATTCAAATGCAATACCTTCGCAACCAAAATCACCTCCGGAACAGAGCTGGTCAATTGCCTTTTATAAACTACTCACGAGCCGTTTTTCTTCTTCCGGCCCCAAGACATGCCGGGATATTTTCCCCATATTCCCCGCAATTGTGGAGACATGGTTGTGCCTGGCTCGGATAACCCTGAAGAATGACCTCAACTCAGGATAGGCGAAGCGATTCTCAGTACCAACATGGAATCTGACCGGCGGAGATCTTCTGGTGGATAATTTATGGTAGTGGTGATTCGTTCGGACATTCCAGGACGGGATCCGATCGCCAGCGGTGCCCAGCGTTTTTACCGAGGAGGATCGGGAAGTTCCGAGCGGGAATCTTTATTTAGCCATTATGTTCCCCAGTGGATTGTTTTGCAAGGAATTCTGTGTCAAATGTATTACCCCAGAAATATTGAGATGTGCATGTGATTATCTTGCATGGGAGGCCTAAGGTTGACCAATGCAAGACGGGCCGTTCCATCTGGACTATGATTCGTTCTTACTTATCTCCGCGTAGGCTGTGACCGAGGTCTGGAACAATGATGCCTAGTCAGCAGTGTTCCAAGTTGATAGATAATATTTTTTTTGGGTCCGAGAGCAGGGGTTTGGGTCGAGTGATTCTATGAGTTTCCATGAGATTCTCAGCATTTGGTTAGCTTTCCCGTACCCAGACTAGGTTCCCATAATTCCCAGTCAACAAACGAACAGACCGTCAGCAAGTATCCCAGCGCCATTTCAGCGGCGATACCGTTGTGAGCTGTGATTTGCTTCCTCCGGGTGAGACCTGGCCGAATTGGGTCAAGCGGGTTATCCCCCAATCATCGATCGTGATCTGTGGCCCAGACCACACCTTATCCTTGGCATAGATATTGCTTTCTGTGTAGGGAGCCGCAAGCATCCGATCACTAGGATCGTAATTGAAAACGTGAAGGTGAACAGGATTCACCTACTATCTAGATAAAGGGGATGAAATGAAAGTGAATATATCGAGATACATGATAAATAAACATAGAAGCCACGGTTTAAGAAAGCATATGTACTGAAACAATACATGACGTGTCGCAAAAGGGATATCCACGTCAGTACAAATCACACCATGTTCTCCGCCCCCAAAATGTTGGTCCCTGTTCCCCCTTTCTTTCCCTTTCTCTCTACTTCATCCTGTTCCTTTTTTCCCTTTCTTTTTCAATTTTCCTCCTCCCCTTTCTCCACCCAAACCAACAATTAATTAGATTTTTCGCCACTCCGTAATTCGTGTTCGGGCTACTATTTGTGGGCCCAACAAGACACGGTCGCGCATCTCGTCGACGTCCACTCCTTCCCCCTTTCTACCGCCAACCTTTGACCGCTATCTACACCCTCCCAAAAAAACATTCCTTTTTTTTTAATTACCAATAAAAACAATATCCAAACACGATACAAATGATCTCTGTCGAGTGAATTAACTGGAACCCTATTTATGGTCGGACTTGATTACCAACCTTCGCATGGCATGTTTCGTCTGCTGCCCTGGCCCTCTGCGATCGGAGGGAACAAGATGATGTCGGAAGATGTCAAGATGTTGACCCCCAGTTGTGTCAATGCCTTCGTCCCTCAGCTCAAGCGGAAGCGCTCCGATGACTCTGCGAAGGGGGCACCTGCTCCCACGAAGATCCGAACCGATGATTCAATCAAGACCCCGTCGCTCCCGGTCGTACCTTCAAATTCTGTCGCTTCCTCAAATGGGCCATCGTCCATGGCCACACCCACGCGTCCACCAGCGCAGGCCGCCGGTCGCATCACGGATGTGGATCGTCTCCGCGACACCATCACCGCCCAGCTAAGTCTGGAGGTGCTGTTGAAGCACAATGAACTGCGTCTTATCGACCAGGAAATCGCCAAATGTCAAGTCTCACTCGAACAGTTACGCCGCTGTGCTGAGATCCCGTATCCGGGATCCAGCGTTGCGGGTATCTCGGCCGACGTGAGTTTAGGCACGGGCGCATCGGTGCTGCCTGGAAATGGCTCCGTACCTATGTCGCCTGCGCCCTGGGGTGTCACGGAAGGCCCGTATTCGCGTCACTACGCGAGATGGCTCTTGCCCGACCCCCGGTTTGATGGTGAGGTCGACTCTGGTTTGTCAGCAGGTTCTGCTCTTCCTGTCGAGGGCCGGTCTACTCGGGGGAACCCGGTAGACTTCAGCTCGCTGGCTGGGAAATCGCGCCCTTCACGGAGCTCGGGCGCTCCCAAGTTGCAGTCGCTGCCTAGTGGATATCCAGTCGTCAAGGAGAAGTCGGGCCCGATGATCATGCGACGCAAGTCGGATGGCGTCTTTGTCAAGCTTACCTGTCTGGATTGTCAACGCGTCGACTTCTCCAGTACGCAAGGCTTTATCAATCACTGTCGTATCGCACACAACCGGAACTTCGCCAGTCACGATGCCGCTGCTATGGCGTCGGGCGAGCCTGTGGAGTTGGATGAGTCTGGTGCCATCATCGGTGGCCGGACTGAGTCCACTACCAGCGCTGCTGCCTCGGGATACGTTCATCCGTTGATTCATTCTTCCGACCTACCCACTCCGACTAAGGAGTCGGTGACTCCCCAAAAATTGTCTGCGATGAGCAACCCTGCGGTTGCGACTCCTCCGGCAACCATTCAACGGAAGGTTGATCCGCATCGCCAGGCTGAGCCTGCCAAGACCAACAACCCCTCGTTCCTTGCCTCGCCTGCGACTCCTCATCTCTCTGCTTTGATGAAATCGCGCGGACTGGGTTTGAACATGGACAAGTTGGTTGAAGAAGCCAAGACTCCTGTTGATCTGAGTGGTCTCTCCGACGATGACTCCGATGAGGACGAGTCGGCTCCATCTTCTGCGAGGACCCCTCAGGATTCTGATTCCCAGCAAGGTCCTCATGCAGCACGCCATCCTATGCGTATGCCCACTGCCCAAGATGCGACCGACCAATCTGGCCGGAAGGCTCTCCATCTTCCCGAAATGACTCCGAGTCGGCCTCAGTCTCATGCGCCGTATCTCTCTGATCTTGCGTCACTGTCCACTTCCGCTCCACCGTCTGCGATGGATACTCCTCGAGATCCCATGGATCATCCAGCCCATCTTAGCCCCACCACTATGGAGTCTAACCAGGCCCCTAGCTTGGTCAGTGATGATGAAGATGACTATGAAGTGGCCTTTGACTCCGACAGCCCCAGCTCGTCTGAGGCTGAAGACAATGATGAAGAGTTCCGACACATTGAAGTGCAAGACGACGAGCGCACCAGTGCCCCGTCTGCTCCTGCAGAGCCCAAGCCCGGTCCCTCTTTGGCGAACCCGATTTCGCAACCTGCGCCCCCGCTTCCCAAACAAATGAAGCAGAGCCGCCCCGCGCTGCCTTCATTTGACCGTGCCAGGGACGACCAGTTCAAACCCAGGCGTGATATCACCAAACCGGTAAACTTCACACGACCCGACTTCCGCTCTCCCAGCGAGGATCCATCTAAGACGAACCGGGACAATGGGCGCAACCCTTCCCCCCCTTTCAGCAGATAAATGTCGTCAACCCTGTCATCGTGGACCTGATTTCTACCCGTCACATTTCGACTGACCTTACCCTGTATCGCTCCTACTCCTCTCTTCCTTTCTGCGCCAAGTGTATGTTGATCGGAAGATCAGCATACTCTTGGTTGTTTCTGTACCGCCTTATGGCGGTGTTATCTCTATCTCTGTCTGTTTTAATGTTCCGTCCACCGGACGAACTTCGCGTTTCAGCCCACGGGCCATATTGATGATGGCCGATGGTGAGACGGGTGATGACTTTCTTCATGATGCTGTATTTGATATTTTAATGAAACCTTTTGACGGCCTTGGTTTTGTATATAAGGAAAATTGACCAAAACACGATCCAGCGTAGAGATTGATAGAAATCGTCTCTGTATTGTATTTCATTCAATTGAGCTGTGAATGTGCCTATCTGTAGATACTTAGATATGGGACTACCCCAGAATCCCCAGTCCAGCCCACTTAGCCATTATATTAAATCCTGATCTGCCGATTAACGTTCACTATGCGCTGGCTCTTATCGATAACGAAATCGCGGAGAACCGTCGCGACTATCTCGCGACCGCCTCACCAACTACAATCATTCAAATATCAACGACAAACCTCATACCATAAACCCGATCGTAATCCTCACAAAACGAACATGGCCTCTAAAACTCTCAGCTCCTCTCAACCAAAGTTGAAACAAGAGACCACAGACACGACCAAAGATTCAATCGCGCTGAGCGACGATGCAGAATCCTTCCACCCAGACAACATTACACTATCTACATTCCGCAACCTCCTCAGCTACTACCCTAAAACGGTCGAACAGGTCCACCGAAACAAGCTCATACTAAAGCTCCAATCCAAGCCGAATAAGGGCGCAAAAGGCAAAACGGACACCAAGGCCAACGCAACGGCTCCACAGAACACGGAGCTGGGTCCCTCCCAGCGAGCACATATTGACGCCGAGATCGAGAAGTTCGTTAACCTTGATCAGTGGCGGTATGAAGGTATGCCCGAAATCATTGCGGAACGGAAGGTTTCGAACGAGGAGGTGATGAATAAGGAGGATCTCATTACTGTCATGGAGTGGAAGACGTGAGTTTTCTCTTATTCCTTCGATTTTATATCTCCGTCTATCATCCATGAACAAAGTGGATGCGAGTATATACAAGGAAAGAACCGCCACTCACACCATCCCAGAACACACGGCACACCCAGACCAATGCTAATGGGCATGATAAAATCCAACCAAAGCAACCTGATACTAAAATGCACATTGGCTGCTATATCGGCCCTGCCAACCGCAAACCCCATCCTTGATGCGGAGAATGCATTCCCAAAAACTAGCATGGATGCACTACAGCCCCTCCGCGGTGTTGGTGTAGCAACCGCCTCACTTGTCCTATCTATCGCGACAGGGCGTAGTGACTATGCGCAGCAGATTCCCTTCTACAGTGACGATATGTTTCTCTGGCTCGTTGTAAAGGATTATCCAAACCCGAACCCGACGAAATCGAGCTCAAAGCGGAAGGTGGATTCGAAGTTCATGCGCCCGAATGGGGAGTTGAATGTTAGGTACACATTGAATGAGTATCGGGCGTTGTGGGATGCTTGTGCGGAATTGCGGATGCGGCTTAATAAGGGCGAGAGCGATGATGAAGAAATTGTTTCGCAAAATGATATTGAGAAGGTTGCATATGTTTTGCGCAATATTGATGTCTCGGGGTTCTATGCTCAGGGTCCTGATGCTGTCGTTGCTGATGTGCAGAAGGGGGTGGAGGAAGTTTCTAGGGAGGCTAATAAGAAGCGGAAACGAGAGGAGACCTCTGAGTCGAAAGTTGTGAGAGCGACTAGGAGTAAGAAGAAGGCTGAGTGATGGGATGAAAGGGGTTTGCCTAGTTAAGAGCTTGTGTATATGTATTGCTTGTATAGCGATTCGCATTTTCCATCAGTCCCTAATCGGGAAGGTTATTTAATAATCACTTCAAAACTAGAACCCTCAATAACATTGATGAGATATGCCAATGAGGGCATATCTGGATGAAACAGATGGTTAATTAAATGGCAGGGTAGTAGCAACACAGTCTATATGTTCAAGTCTTTCATTTAGTAGATTCTATCTAGACACATTTTAACGTAATGTACTTAATCTAATAACGGTATGCTCTTTACAGTCCCTTGGCCTGCTTGGCTTCGGCAAGAGCCTCCTTCAGCGCCGCCAAGGCCTTGTCAATATCACCACGGTTGGCGTCAGTAACACTGACACCCATGTGACCGAAGCGAATGTAACGGGTAGCAATTTCCTTGTGCAGACCAGCCGCGAAGATAACACCACGCTTCAGCAGACCGGGGAGCACATCGGGAGGAGTCAGACCGTCGGGCAGGTACATGGCAGTCATGCCGTGAGCCTGGGCATCTGGGTTAGGAGCCAGCTGCTTCAAACCCAGCTGGGCAATAGCAGCCTTGATGCTGTCGGACACCTTAGTATGGATAGCAAAGCGCTCGGCCATAGGGCGGGCAGTGATCTGGCTAAGGGTAGTGTGCAGAGCGTGGATGAGCTGAGTGGGAGGGGTAGCGAAGTACGAGGGCTTGTTGTTCTCGTAGTTACGCATAATAGGCAGCCAGTTGGCAATAGAAGCATAGTAAGAACCGGGAGGGGTCTGGCGGGTGGTGGCACGCTGGATGGCGCGGCCGGATGTCATGACGATGCTCAGACCGGGAGGGCAGCCGATAGCCTTCTGGCTAGCAGTGAGGACAACATCGAGGTCCCACTCGTCGAACGCGATCTCCTCCGATCCCACACTGCACACACCATCCACAATCACCAAGGTCTCGGGGCTCACCCGGCGGACGAGCTGAGCGACACCTTTGGCGTCACTCAGGACACCGGTGGAGGTGTCGACGTGGGTGAGGGTGATGAGCTTGTAGGGCTTCTGCTTCAAGGCCTGCTCGACCTGTTCTAGAGAAGGCCGCTCGCCGATGGGGACACGGAGCTGGGTGACCTGGGCACCGTACGTTTGCAAGCATTGCTCGAAGGAGTCACCGAAGTAGCCAGTGTTCAGGACAAGGGCGTTGTCACCCCGCTCGATCAGGTTGGCAGAGACAAAATCCCAGCCGAGGGTACCACTTCCTGAGATAATGAAGGGCTGCGCGGAGGGGTCGGTGGACTGGAACAGCTTGCGCGTCATAGTCAAGGTCTCGCCGAAGACCTTGACGAAGCCAGGAGCCACATGGCTCTCACTATGGAACAAAAGAATGTTAGTCCAACAGCACCATATGAGTCAATAGAAATCGGGTCACCGGAAGTACTCACGCATAGTGGGCCATCGACTGCAACACAGCATCGTCGAATTCGATGGGGCCCGGGATGAGCAGAGTATTGTGAGGGGCTTGAGCAGACATAGTGGGCGTTAAGGGAGTAGAGGGGGAGTCGGGAATGGTGCGATCGAGGGGTTTATATTCGGTGTCGTCCGGGGGTAGGGAGCTTCTTTCGGTCGAGAAAGGAGTGTTCAAATTCGGCAATGGCAAGCGCTGGTCCAGGTGTCTGGCGATCAGGCTTAAACGTTGCTGCGTGGAGGACGCCAGCTTTTCCGATTGCGGCGGGGCAGCCGCGGGGTACGTCCTTGGGTTGGTAGTGATTGGATTGGAAGTCTGTGAATTCCCGAGGGAAAGCAAGTTCGGGATTCGCCGCCGATTGGTGTTTTGGGCGGTTGGGATTGGCTGAGATCAGACACAAGGTTTAAGTATACCAGCCTGTATTCGCAGCAAGGTCAAGCCGAGCTAGATTTAGAATTGTATTCAATTGAGTGGTTAGGGGGAAATAAGGATCCGGGGAGGGGTTATTTAAGGACAAGTGTTTCCTCCAAACCCTAACAAAAATTCTGTTTGAAGGCGTTGCGGCGGAGTCTGGCGGCCGGACCCAACCGCTTCACTCTTGAGGAATGCCCGCGTCTACGCTGTAGACTCTGTTATATATTCCGCGAAGGAAAGAGAAGTCTAGAGTACGCTAGCGTTCAATAGGATCGAGTTTCTTGTCATTATTAGCTTCTTTTTTCAAGTAGGTATACTATGTCGATGGGGTTACATGTTTCGGTCGATTCTGTACGGGGTTTCGACATACATACTGCATACAATACACATGTACTTTCGAATCAACCAAGATAGAGCAAGAGTACCCCAAGCACCAGCAAATTCTCTATTATAGACCGTCAGATACCTTCCAATCATCATAATATCTCCATCCTAATTATTTTCGTCTGGTTAATGCAGTCTCTTGTTTGCGCAGTAGTTCACTGTCCTAGCAATCCCCCGACCACATCACGGCGATCTCCGCAAAACTTTGGAGAATTCGGCGTCTTTATATCTCTACTGGACTAGTCAAGCCGACAACAAACAAGAGACTCGGTCAGATGAATCAATGTTTCTTCGGAAGGAAGAAGCGAGTCTTGTCGGACAGCCTCCGGCCTCCACTTACGATAAACTGATAACAGCCTAACCGGATTCAGGCCCTAGGGTATAGGGCCTGACTGGCTTCCCCGCGAAGCTCCAGACCGTCTGCCTGACACGCGCATCTTGACCTTGCGCGATTGGAGACGCTTTGAGCTTTTCTCTCTTGCCCCACCATTCCAGCATGACCGCCCGCCTGGTCCTGATTATCGGTGACCTGTTCATCCCCGACCGAGCCCCTGTGAGTACCCTATAAGCTCCATGACGTCTCCCAATCGACCGCATAGCTAATCCCATCTTCTATAGGATCTCCCGGCCAAGGTACATCCCGTCCAATCGAATGGACCTCCCGCTCACCACTAACACTGATCCCAGTTCCGGAAACTACTCACCCCCGGGAAAATCGGCCAGATCCTATGCCTGGGAAACCTGACCGACCGCGACACCTATGAGTTCCTTCGCCAGGTAGCTCCGGACCTGCAAATGGTCAAGGGAGACTATGATGTCGACTCTCCTAACCTACCGCTCTCGAAAATCGTCAATCATGGCAGTCTGCGCGTAGGCTTTACCCACGGCCACACAGTCATCCCTCCGGGCGACGCCGATGCTTTGTTGATTGCGGCTCGACAGATGGATGTGGATGTTTTGCTCTGGGGTGGCACACATCGGTTTGAGGCATTCGAGATGGAAGGCCGCTTCTTCATCAACCCCGGCAGTGCGACTGGTGCAATGAGCTCAGGGTACTGGCCGGAGGGCGAAGAGCCCACGCCGAGCTTCTGTCTGATGGACGTAAGTGATGATCCTTTGATTGTATCACCGTGGGAATACAATAAACTAAGCAAAAACGAAACAGATCCAAGGCGATGTTCTGGTGCTGTACGTCTACCAACTCAAGACCGATGCTAATGGCGTCGAGAACGTATCGGTCGAGAAAGTTTCCTATCGCAAGAACCATGCCCCAGTCCCAGTCTCTGCCCCAGCCTCGTGAATGGCTTTCACATATCAGTCTCATCCTCCATCTTCTTGACTCGTGTATATAGTCTCCATGTTTCCCGACCCTCCTGTTTGTTCTTCAGCGTGGATTCCATGCTTTCTCAATCCGACTCTTTGATACCTTGAGCTAGTGTAATTGACTCCATCCACACATAAATAATATCCAGGTAGATGTTATCCATGTACATTTGGAAATTCTTCTATCAACCATTACTATCCTTGGGTTTCTTCGCTGCCATTATTGTGAAGTCTTAATCCCAAGTGGCTTCATTAAATTATTTGTCCGCATGTGCGACAGAAATTCCAGAGTGCATCCAATCACTGAACATTACCATACATCTTGAAAGAGTCCATTCAGTTGAAATGCGTCAATTCTTTGAGGGAGTATGGTTGATAGAAACAAAGCCACCCTATTCACGGCCAACCGCGCTAGTCCCGAAACAGCAAGCCTCAGTGATTTCCAAATGAATAATGCCATCGCGCCTCTCCGCCCCGCAAAGATCCTCCGTGAATGGATCTGGCCTCACACCTCCCTTGATTTTATTTAATTTATAGGGTTTCCCACATAACCTCTATCTCTACGACTCCAGATTCTCCCCCGGGTCTCTCCCGCGATTTTCGTCGTTCAGCCACTCGGCGCTGAATAGCTCCCCTCTACTCCAACATCGTTCCTCGCCTAGCTTTTCAAGCTACCACCCCACTCCCAGACACAATGGCGACCGAAGGACCTGAACCGACCGAGGTTATGGAGGAGCAGATCCCCCACGAGGAGGGCGGCGAAGAGGAGGTGCGTATTGCGATACTCGAACTCCGTGCGATGAGCTTGCTCCAACGCAAGCCAGCTCTGATCCGAACATGGCTGACATGAGACTGTGTCATACAGGAGGAAATTGCGGCCATGAAGAGGCGCGTTGCCGAGATGGAATCAGAGGCGTCGAAACTGCGTGAGATGCAGGCTACAATTGACCAGCAATCTTCGGACTTGGCAGAGAACAAAGAGGATATTGACGCACGGAGTATTTTCGTTGGCAACGTGGACTACGGCGCTTCCCCCGAGGAGATCCAGGCACACTTCCAGACCTGTGGCTCCATCAACCGGGTGACCATCTTGCTGGACAAATTCTCCGGCTCACCTAAGGGGTACGGTTGATATTCTACCCACCTGTCGCAAACTTTCTAGGGAACCCGACTGACGGTTGATTATAGCTACGCCTACGTGGAGTTCGCTGAGCCCAGTCTCGTCGCCCAAGCTTTGGTTTTGAACGAGAGTGTGTTCCGTGGTCGTAACCTCAAGGTGAGCTTCATACCGCCATACCCGGCTATACGAACCCCTGTGCACTGTGCTTACTTTGATATTCAACAGGTGACCCCCAAGCGGACTAACTTGCCGGGCATGACTCGCGGTCGTGGCCGAGGACGTGGTGGGCGCGGTCGTGGACCCTTCAGAGGCTTCCGTGGAG
Organism: Penicillium sp. IBT 16267x; assembly: GCA_028828865.1. Classification (NCBI taxonomy): domain Eukaryota; kingdom Fungi; phylum Ascomycota; class Eurotiomycetes; order Eurotiales; family Aspergillaceae; genus Penicillium; species Penicillium sp. IBT 16267x. The sequence continues at coordinate 4,029,792 of JAQJZQ010000005.1, read as the reverse complement.
GCTACCGGGGCCGGGGACGTGGCTTCGCGCCATACTAAGCGCGTGGCTTTCAGCTCATGGTTTCTTTTCACTCTCCAAGAGTCCACATCTTTGCCATCCGGTAAAGATAGACCGGGAGTAACCCCCACTCCGAACGTCCCGCACGATTAGGTCCAAGTCGAGTAAAGATATGAAATTGGCTTTCTGGCGGGATCAGGAGTGGGATTGGAGTTGGGGTTCTTTATTATTTTAAACGGACATGTACAATAACTGGACAATCCAACGAGAGGATTAAATTGAGAGACTCTCGGCGAATTGTGGAATGGATATTTTGTCAGCGTCAGAATTGACCATCAAGTAACCTTTTTTTAGACCTTAGATATGGAGGTTAATCTTGGCTTGGACCATACATAAATAAAGTCGCTGCCTAGTTCGCCCTGAATCGCGCGCTAACAAAAATGCCCAGTTATCAGCTAATGACTTCCCTCTTACATAGCGGGAAAGTACCTGGTACCACATAACTAATCATCTCTCATCGCCACCCTTGCCCGCTTTACAGTCAGAAGATTACGTACTCTAGATACAATCTCTACCTCTACTTGAACCATGTTAGCCAATATAGTCATACTAAATGAAGGTACACAAATTTATTTTTTTTTAAAAAAAGACGCAAGTCTAGTCTATAGGCGATCTCCCGTGCTCAGCCCCAAGAAGTAAAAAAAAAAAAAATACGTAGCGGGAGTACTTACGCCATACAATCCCGCGAATGAATTACGCCCAACCCTTCCCTCTCCTCTTCCCTTCTCCTCCTCCAAAATCTCCATTCCACACACCTTTCTCCACAACCCACTTTCTGTCACCTCGCCCGTGATCTTGAGTCTGGTGGATTGGCCGACTACGCCGCGATTCCGCCCCTCCCTGGATGCGTGCGCCGTATTCATTCTAGGCTTGATTGATCGGCCTCTTCGAACCGGTGTGCTGTGAAAAGCAACCAGGGCCACCATGGCATCCAATCTGCCACCGTACGTCTTAAGATCTCCTCTCTTTCCTACCTGATGCTCTCGAACATCAGAGACCTGAAGGAAATTCAAATCTTTTCATTTTACTTTTTCAATGCTAATCTACCAACGTTACAGCCAGCCAAATCTCCGAGTCACGAGTAAGATTGCCTTGTTGCTCATCCGCGAAGGCGGGACATTGCGGGGCTTGGACCTGAATCTGAACACTAACATTCTTTGATCATCGCAGTCATCGCGGCGGACGGTCTCTACAAACGCGATGTTTTCCGTATGTGATCCCCCCTTTGATGGCTGGTTCGGCCCCAAGCGGGGTCAACTGACGTCTTGTCTAGGATTCCCCGATCCATTCGCCGTGGCTACGGTTGGGGGCGAACAGACCCATACGACTTCTGTGATCAAGAAGACCTTGAATCCTTACTGGAATGAACCCTTCGACTTGTACGTGATGCTGCCCCACTTGGTCGGGAGATCGAGGAGACGTTATTAACGGCTCGATTGTGGATATAGGAGAGTCAACGAGGACAGCATTCTGGCGATCCAGATTTTTGACCAAAAGAAGTTCAAAAAGAAGGACCAAGGTTTCCTTGGTGTCATCAATGTTCGGATCGGAGATGTCATTGATCTTTCCATGGGTGGTGATGGTACGTGATGGTGGGACTGGGATCAAGCCGCGATTGGGACTAACACTCACCTTCCTTACAGAAATGCTCACTCGCGACCTCAAAAAATCTAACGATAACCTTATTGTCCATGGAAAACTGATCATTAACCTATCTACCAACCTCACCGCCACACAACAGGCCCAGCAGAATGGCGGTGCTCATCGCCCACCGAACGCACAATCCTCCACCTCGAGTGGCCTCGTCCCACAAGTTGCATCACCGATACCCCCACCGTCGGGTGGCCCCAGTGCTGCGGACGGATTGCCCGCTGCGATGTCCAATGCGTCGCTCAGCAACCGTACGCCCTCGACCGGTGGACTTGCTCCCTCTCCTGTCCCTACCGGCGCTCCACCTAGTGTCAATGCGGCATCTCGCACCAACCTGAGCTCTTTCGAGGATAGCCAGGGCCGGCTGCCCGCGGGCTGGGAACGAAGAGAAGATGGCTTGGGACGGACCTACTATGTGGATCACAATACGCGAACTACCACATGGTCGCGTCCTGCTGCTAACTACACCGAATCTGCCCATCGTAGCCAGCGCGAAGCCAACATGCAGCTGGAACGTCGGGCCCACCAGAGCCGAATGTTGCCGGAAGATCGCACTGGCACTAGCTCTCCGAACTTGCCAGATCCTCAGCCGCAAACACCTCCACCCCCGGTAGGAGCTCCATCGGCCGCTCCACCAGGATCCCAGGCAAATGCTGTATCGATGATGGCAACGGGAGCTACCACTGCAGGAACTGGTGAGCTTCCACCAGGATGGGAACAGCGACACACCCCTGAGGGGCGGTCATATTTTGTTGATCACAATACCCGCACCACAACCTGGGTTGATCCTCGTCGCCAACAGTACATTCGCATGTATGGCCAGAACCAGAATCAGGGCGGAAATAATACCACCATCCAGCAACAGCCCGTTTCACAACTGGGTCCCCTGCCTAGTGGATGGGAAATGCGACTCACAAACACTGCTCGTGTGTACTTTGTGGACCACAATACCAAGACCACTACTTGGGACGATCCTCGTCTACCTTCGTCTTTGGATCAGGGCGTGCCACAGTACAAGCGTGACTTCCGCCGCAAGCTGATCTACTTCCGCTCGCAGCCCGCCCTGCGGATCATGTCAGGCCAATGCCACGTCAAGGTCCGTCGTAATAATATATTCGAGGATTCTTACGCGGAGATCATGCGACAGAGCGCGTCTGATCTGAAGAAGCGCTTGATGATCAAGTTCGATGGCGAGGACGGTCTGGACTACGGTGGTCTTTCTCGGTACGTTCAACATAAATCATCTGTCAGTGTTCAAAGCTAACGGTTAACAGTGAATTCTTCTTCCTCCTTTCTCACGAAATGTTCAATCCTTTCTACTGTCTGTTCGAATACTCCGCCCACGATAATTATACCCTGCAGATTAATCCCCACTCTGGCGTCAACCCCGAACATCTCAATTACTTCAAGTTCATCGGCCGAGTGGTTGGCTTGGCCATTTTCCATCGTCGTTTCCTAGACTCTTTCTTCATCGGAGCATTTTACAAGATGATGCTTCGGAAGAAGGTCACTCTTCAAGATATGGAGGGTGTCGACGAAGATTTACATCGTAATCTAGCATGGACTTTGTAAGATTGACCAACAACCTACCCCTATCTATGCTCCTAAGCTAACAACCTGCTAGGGATAATGACATCGAAGGAATCGTGGAGCTTACATTTTCTGTTGATGATGAGAAATTTGGCGAGCGTCGCACTATTGATTTGATACCCGGTGGCCGGGATATCCCCGTCACTAACGAGAACAAGCCACAGTATATCGAGTAAGTTATTTTACCTGTGGATGTGTTGTGCTCGCGCTGATTTTTGTAGGTTGGTCACCGAGTGGAAGATTGTCAAGCGTGTGGAAGAACAGTTCAACGCCTTCATGTCTGGCTTCAACGAGCTCATCCCGCCGGATCTTGTTAATGTGTTTGATGAGCGTGAACTAGAGCTGCTTATTGGTGGTATCGCTGATATCGACGTGGATGACTGGAAGAAGCACACAGATTACCGTGGTTACCAGGAGCAGGATGAGGTTATCCAGAACTTCTGGAAGATTGTCCGCACCTGGGATGCGGAGCAGAAGTCGCGTCTTCTCCAATTCACTACTGGAACTTCGCGTATTCCTGTGAATGGTTTCAAGGATCTTCAAGGTTCCGATGGACCCAGACGATTCACTATTGAGAAGTCTGGTGATCCTAATGCCCTCCCCAAGTCTCACACCTGGTATGTTGTACAATACCTCCAACCATCTACAGCTACTAACAGATCGCCAGCTTCAACCGTCTGGATCTCCCACCTTACAAGACCCACGACGCCCTTGAGCACAAGATGTCCATTGCAGTGGAGGAAACCCTTGGATTTGGACAGGAATAGATGCCCGTCGTCCTCTGCCACAAAATGCAGAGAATCCCATGGAATCCGTTGCTCTCATCTAGGCTCTAGTAACTCACTCACACCTAAACACCTCATGTCACTTTCCCATCACGCCCACTTCCACATTCACCTCTCGTTTCATACCTCAATTGTCCATGTCTATTGTAGCGGTGGTGCTGCCCATCCAGAACTTATCTCGTTGTATTCAATCGTTGCTTCCCGGCTCCCGGATGCCCCTCCAGGCACTTGATCATGCAGACCAAATCCATTTGTCATTTTGGTCCTATCGCTTGCTTTGTTTGTTTCTGTGATTCGGTGGCGCTTTTAGCTTGTATATAGGTATCTGTATTATCGGGTGTTCACGTCAAGCTGAATGTATTCTCGTTTTTGACGGGACTTCCTGTCTTGGTCCCAATTTCGTACTTATTCGATAACGCCTTAATGCCGATTCATCCTTATACCAACCTTCCTTGGCAGGGCGTGATCAGGCCGGCTATGCGAACCACTAATGCAAAGGCGGGGATCATCATGAAGAAACCACGATATGGTTCGTCGGAACCATGTTGCCCCGCACGAAATATACGTCAATGGCGCTTCTAGTTTGCTAGGCAATCATATCGGCACGTTGTTCCCGATTTTGATTTATTTTTAGAAGCTACAATGTTTCAGAATTGTGATTGAGCTGCGTAAATGCGATTGTTTGCGTTTTTTCCCCCCCGGCTTTTCCCCCCGGCTTTTCATCCGTGAGCACAAGTATGTGGGTGAATATACTAAGCCCGCCTTTCTCGGGATTTAAAGTAGATTGGGTTGCTTGAGTGCCGAGTGCCGGGTGGAGCTAGCTTGGTATATATGTTTGGATAGCGGATAGTAATCTGAAGAATATAGTGAAGACCAACCTTGGGAGTTGGTAAGGTAGCCCCGGCATACTTACTTTATTCTCTCTATAATTAGATGATTAGGTTACTCGATGATTAATAAATACAGTCTTAAATTCCTAAACTCTTGCAACCTTCCTCGACAGACTCCTCTCCTGCATATAGGGAAGCTTGTCGGTAGTGATATTTAAACATGCAGTGAAAAAATCATTTGATTTGTATTAAGGCATTAACAGTACAGGAAAGACCTAAGCAAACTGAGGTTAATATCATGGCAGCATCCCCTTTTCTTCGAGAAGCCCCCGTCAGCGCCAGCAGACTGTATTACTGCAGTCAAAGTGAAGACATAGAATCTTACGAATTAGAACTTGGAAAGTGACAAGTGTAGGTGTCTGCCGCATGATCAGGCCTTGGAACCTAGCCTCTCTGTTGATAGATCCTAGATCGTTGTCGATTTTCCATATAGATAGCTCACCCCATGATTCCCAACGATGGACACCTATATAATGGACCCAAGCTATTTACTCATAATCAACTACAAGTCTAGTTATAAAGAGGCGGGTAAAATATTGGCCATTTCATGCACAGTTTAGGTCGTGGTGCCGCTCCTCGAATACCCATAGAGATCACCCACAGTGGGGAGAATGGAAGAGTCGAGCACCGGTGGCGATCGGGCGATGTTCAAGTACCTATGGAGCCATAAACGAGTAAAATGAATGAACTATTTGGGGCGTAGCATCGGGCTCCTTGTGCTACAAGACAGAGCGACGTTCATTTGTGTAGCTCCTTTTGAATCCACTCGTCCATTTCAAGTTCTTTGGCAGAACTTCGTTTCTCTGGCTCCCATTGCAGCATTTTTCGTACTAAGCGAAGGAACTGCTCCTTATCCTCTCCCTCGAGACTAGTCTCCCTTTGTTCCAGCGAGGTGCGCTCTTCCATCGAAAATCCAGCATGGAGTTCACCTAAGATCGGAGAAAGTCAATTATTGCCGCTTTACTTAAGTAATATGGAAGATGTATTACCTTCTGATGAAAAGAACTTTTGTGTTAGATTCCCCCGCGCAAGCAAGCTTGTTGGTGGCGGACCAAGAAGCCGTATCATGTCAGCCAAATGAGCCCGACTCCGATATGTCTGGAATTCCGGGCCCTGGCCACCAAACAAGGACTCACCCTCGAAAATATTCCAAATCTGACGGTGTAAGTCCATGAACAATTTAGTAGGAACATCAGTCTTCTTACCACGCATCCAACATTCCATATATCAACACTGTATGTCCACGGAACTTCCAAAATCACTTCTGGTGCTCGGTAGATATCGGGCTGAATGTCTTCTAAGTGCTTTTCATCACCCAGCACAGCCGAACCAAAATCGCAGAGGATAGGCGCACCAAGCTGCTTAGGCATTCTGAGTTCGCAAGACGTATAAATTGTCCTTCCATCAAGCTCCTTTCTAGGGCAAGGGTCTTGAAGTTCAGCCTCTTCAAAATCGCGGAAAACAGAATCATCGGCGATGCCAAACATGATATTATCTGCTTTAATGTCTAATAAGTCGATAAGCAGAGATCCAATTCAGACTTCTGGGAAACCAGGAGAAATATACCGGTATGGATGATCTTGCATTCTGTATGCAAATAGTCTAAAGCAAGAAATAGACGGTGAAGTGTAACCGCCAAGACTGGTGTAGGTAGTCTTTGTACTGGGTTACGATGAAGAAAAGCGAGCACACTCTCCCATAGTGGAGGATGCACAAGGCATCGATGTTGGTCTTCGGGTCCAGTAACATCAAAAGAGTCCAGCAACGATCGGACATACTTGCGACCGGGATGGTTACGGTGAGCTCCTTCTATACGTTTGTATATGTTAAGCTCATCGTCCAGTTGTTGCCCCAGTGATGTAGATTTGATGAACATTTTGACGGTAACATAACGCCGGTATCTGTGTTTTAGATTAGGGAACACGAACTATATGAAGATTTCATGGGGCTATACTGTCCGTAATATGGAGTATGTAAGCTAGTTAGATCACATGATCTTAGTAAGCACACAGAATAACTGCGCGCACAGAGATAGAAGAATGGGACAGACAGGCATATATTCGACTGGATATCTATTGGTCCAACTTCCACCGCCCTGATTACGTGTTCGGACATATACTCCATGTCACGTGCGAGCCACACGGTTGAGCTAGCTCCAAACCCCAGCTTTCCCACAACTTGGTACCGATCTTTAAGGATTTCCCCTATCCGGGTAGGATAATAACGACCAGCGACATAGCCTGGAATGGTTTCCTCCTCGATTGCCTGACTGGTGGGTATCCGAATAAAATTCGGATTGGTGAAGTTGAGAGGCGTCCATCTCCGTCCGAGCCGAGGCAAGGACTGTAAAAGAGACTTCATTATTTCTGCGACATGGAGGAGATAGATTCGTTGCAGGGTATGATAGAATTATCGACATCTGCAGCACAGGGGCGGAAGGTGGGAATCCAAGACGTTAATGGTGTTAGGATGGCATGAGGATGGCCAGCTCCTGACATCGGAGCTTAAGGTCGACAGGTCAGGTGATCATCTTCCACGCTCGAGGCTTTGGTCATTAGTGCTCGAATAAAGCCTGTTGGGAGCCGAGCTCGCACCCATCACATCTATATAGATGGGTTGGGAACTATGAAGAAGGGTGATACTCGCGAGTATTCAACGCGCGCGCTACCCCCAGGGCTTGAGGAGAATTTAGGGCCTTATACCCGTCTTTGGAAGTGACTCTCTTTCATAAGCCACCTTGGAATGTGTTGACATGCTATTGAAACAATTGGACAGGTGCTAGGTCGATACCAGCTATTTCGGTTTTGTGAAACATGCGTCTTGGAGGCAAACACAAGTCGCACTGTCATGGACTTCAAGAGGCCATTTTCGGCATACAGGGTTGAAGATCGAACATATCTCAGGATGTTATTAGATCCTAGCTAGGGACGAGTTTCTCACGAACACTCACACCGTAGCCTACTCATTAAACCAAGGGTCATCCAGGATCTGTCTCGCCAATGCTCTTGCCGACGGTTCAAAACACAACAACCTTCCAATGATTTTTCCAAGCCTCACTATATCCTCTCTTGTGAGATCAGGGATCTGGCGACCATCAAAATACACTTCTTCCAGCCATTCTTGCAAGTTGGGTCCGGGGCTTTCCGCGGTCACGCCGTCCCCTTTATTCATCGTATCCCATATCTTTTGCCATCGTTTAGGTAGATCGTCACTTGCCATCTCGTGCATTTGACTAATGAGAATTGGGGGTGTTATTAAGAAGGTGTCAAAAGGTGGCTGGCCTATGAAAAGTTCGAAGAGCTGTCATGGTTATCAGTTCAGTCGTGTATAGCGTTTAGACTTATATCATTTCACGCACCATGCAGCCCATACTCCACAAGTCAACATAATGATCAATTTTATCCTAGAATATAACTTCGGGTGCTCGAACAGGCAAAGGTATATATAGCGTGTGAGGAACAGCAGGACATAAAAATGATTCTCCGAAGTCAATTATTTTGATTAACTGAGCCGAGTTCCAAAGGCGGGTTCGATCTGAGGTAGGCTTCACAATATATTCCGGCACGCCCAGCTCATGGTCTTTCCCATCGCGCCTTTGGACACGACCTATTTCAGGTTTTCCCAAAATCTCAAAAAAAGCCTCCTCGGTTATCTTGTCGAAGCAAGGCATAGTGAAGGCCAAATTGCGAGTGTGCAAATCTATTTTAGGTAAGAATTATCCGGATTTTTCCCAAATGAGAAGAATTACAGTACCTCCATATCCAATATTTCGTTGGTGCAAATCATGAAGCCCGGCAAGACTTTGCTTAGCAATGATTTTGACAAGCCTTCCGGGGAGTCTCCCACCGGAGAAGTGTGCCTTAATTACGTCCGGAATGTTTGGCCCCAGAAGTTCATAAACGAGGCATTTATGAAATCCATTTGGACCCGTTAGATCGAAATCATCGAGCAACTACACCATATGCGTCAGACTCGGTTGATAAGATGCCAGTTCCTTCAGAGTTTGGAGCTCTCGTGTCTCCCTATCATCATGCTTTTCTGCAGTAGAAATCTTCACAGCAACGTAAGTCTCTGTCCTGCAAGGGTAAATTATTCAATTAGCTAGGACTACCGTGCGTTACATTTATATGTATAACCTTTGATCTCTCACGGCCCAAACTGTCGAGTAGCCACCCGATCCATGCAACTCCTTATACCTTCCAGCTTTAAGGCATTCTCCTAAGGTGACTGGGTGGTAACCGCCCTGTCGGTAGCGGTGAAGTGGCTCCGCATCAATAGGGCAAATATAAGTGGGCTGGTCCATCAGACTCTTGTCGGCATAGGTAGACATGGACTTGAGGAAAATGTAAGGAATTCTCGAGGGAACAATACGTCTCGGTGCAACGCAGACGATGTTCATCACGCTGAACCGATATCGTCGGTGCGGATTATGTTAATATCGTCAGGAGTCCTACGCGCCGTGAGGCAGACGACGTGGCAACAATAGCCAATCACATGATCTGAAAAGCAGCCTCAAACGTATTTCGGATTTATTCTCCAGGAATGTAGTCGCAAGAGGTTTAAGGTACAACTGAGTTCGAAAACTACTGTACATGCATGGATGTTCACACATTCACACTGACGTGGGGGCCGGGGGGTGGATCGCGGTGCGACTACGGCAAATACTCACCCGCATTACAACGGGAAAGGGGTACTTCAGGTTCACCCACACCACCCACACCTATTTCAGCTGGCCGCCTGCAGTATGGTCCGGTTCTTGCGGCAGTTGAGACCCTCTTCGCCAGCGTCACTGCATGTGCGATTCCGTTGCTCCTTCCAGCGAAATATATCCGACATGGGAAGCGGACCTAACACAATTTCGCCACGTCCCTTGCCCGACGGCTTATCACGAGGAACATGTTCGAAAAGGCCGACCACACGTTAGTAGCTTCATCTACTTTTAAAGTGTAATGACCTAGCGAGGCATTGTTGTGGCTGACTCTGCACTGTAGACCACGATCCTTATGCTTCCACGGGTGGAAGATGGCTTAATCGGGACGAGCTTGAACGAAGCTCTCGCTATATTCGGTTTGACTTCTCTGCGCTTTGTGATAGGGCTATCCGTGTATACCCGGGAGCAACCAAGGTTGTCAAGCACGAAAAGAGAGAAGGTGGTTTCAATAGAGTCTTTCTTTTCGCAATGGACAATGGCTCTTGTGTTGTGGCAAGGTTACCGACTGGTATTGCTGGCCCACCAAGGTTAACCACCAATTCTGAGGTCACAACGATGACATATCGTAAGCTTGACGCACATACCCTGACTTCTTGAAGATACAGCTGCGATGCTCATTTATTGTATAGTACAGACCAAGGTATCGCTTCCGATACCAAAAATCCTGGACTGGAGTGATGATCCGTCAAATCCAATCGGCGCAGAGTATATCATCCAGGAGCATGTGACGGGTGTTCAGCTACACCAACGGTGGCCTACAATGAACTCGGAACAACATATGCTGTGTACAAAGGTGCTTTCATTGGCGATGAAAAATATGGCTTCCCTGGACTTCCCAGCCTATGGTAGTCTATACTTCTCAGATGCGCCGATAGACACGAACGTGAAAGTCCCCTTCGAGCAGGGCTTCTGTATTGGACCACATTGCAGTCCGATTTTCTGGAACCGGAATCCGGGAGAACCTGAACTTTACGGGGGTCCAAGTCCCAATTGCGGTCCTTGTTAGTTTCAAATTATCTATCCCCCTTTCAATAACAGATCTAACGCAGGGATCGTATCATTAGGGAAAGACCTTAGAAGTTATTGTCTTGGCTTGATAGAGACCGGCTTCTCCCGTTTACCGAAAGAAGAAGCCATCACTCAAGAGCTTCTGCCTCATCAAGGATCAATTCGAGATCACATCTGTCTATTGAAAATCAGCCAAGAAGTAATGCAGAGGTTGATCGAAGATAAGCGTGTTCAGGACGCTGCTACTCCAGCTCTCCTTCACCCGGATTTTCACGTGAGGAATATCTTTGTGTCAGCCGAGGACCCGACTGTCATTACTGGCCTGATTGACTGGCAATTAACAAGCATTGAGCCTGCATTTATATGCCAACGAGACACCTGATTTCGCCGCGCTTCCCGAGGAGCTGGAGGAAGACACGTTCGTGAACGGACAAAGCGAACAGAATATTTTTGGCGGCAAGGAACGAGACTGGAAAGACGCATCGGTCTGCTATCAGACATACGATGTGTGTATGAAGGGACTCGCTCCCAAATTACGCCCTGCAAGATTACTTGACCCGTCTTTGTTTCGACTCTTCCATTACTGTCATACGAGATGGAGGGACAGTGCCTCAGCAGTCCGCCAAGAGTTAGTTGAGCTTTCAGCTCGTTGGACAGAACTGGGGCTGCAGGGCTCTTGCCCATACTCTCCAACTGAAGAGGAAATGAAAAAAGCATGCTAGAGACTATGAGGATTTTGAGACCGTCCAAAAGCTCAAGTTGTGGCTCCGGCGCTCCCTGCACACAAACTCCGACGGGTGGGTTCCGAATGATGTATGGGACGCTACGAGAGATGCCCACCGCGCAGCGTATGACGAATGGATTCAAACAGCCAGAGAGTCTGAGTCGCATGGCGAGGGCCTGACAGTAGCAAAAGCGAACAAACTGTGGCCATTTGATGCTAGATAACGGATAGGATAATTCAATAAAGAATTTCATATAGAACAAAAGAACCAATACGGAGAACGAATAATGCTGGCCAATAGCTTTGACCACATTATGAGGATTGAGCGACTCCTTTGTCGGGAATCTTCAAGAATTCTTGTCACTAAGGGCTGGCTAAAATTTCAAGAACGCCAACCCTCGGTAGCATTTTCTTCCCAGGATTACGGTACCAGGGCACGGAAGAAGATTGCTGGAAGCTTAAAGTAATTTATTCATGATTCCACTAGTCACCTATAGGGCTATGTGATTAATTGAAAAGTTTATGACTGACTCCGGTGATCTACAAAATGTCTTACGCATAGACCAAGTTTCGGGTGAACCATTGCCGTAGTGAGCAAGGTGCAGTGATCGAACCCATCAAAGATCGCCTCCCGAGACTGTATTGTACTGTAAAGGGGGGTTCGGAGAGGGGCCCACAGATCATTGTTCAGCTGATGTCAATTCTCCTCACAGGACCCTGTATTTATTCTTTTCACATAGCCCCTGTTTGAATTTGCGGAGTGTTATTTCTCATTTGCTATCTATCTCCATAGTAAAGTCACGCGACAAGATGGTTCTTTTAGAGGAGAAGCCTTGGGGCTATCGATGGCGGTCATCAACACCATTTGTTCTAGTTTGCATTGCTATCTCGCAGTTCGCAGGTGAGTTTTCAGAGATTGGAGGGAAAACAAACGAAGTGAAGATAGGAAAAGTACAAGAGATAAGAAAAACACAACTCTTACCTGATTCTGTTTCCAGAAACCTTCCTTTATGGCTTTGTCGTTCCTATTCTTCCTTATATTCTCCAAACTCGCAACCATGTCGACTTCTCTGATGTCCAACGATTGACCTACTTGATTTTGACCACTTATGGAGCCGTGTCAATCATTGCTTCCGTGTTCATCGGCCAATTGGCTGATCGTGCGGGGAGCCGCAAGATGCCTTTGGTTCTCTCATTGGCACTCACCTTTGCAGGAACTTTGTTTCTAGCAGCCTCTACCAACCGTATGTCAAGCCTCTGTCCGAGTGTGGGCTCTATGCCAATAAACTCATCTAATCATTTCGGCAGTTGCTGGTATTTTCATTGGCCGGATTTTGCAGTCCATTGGTGGAACCGCAGCCTGGATTGTCGGACTGGCCACCCTAAGAGACTCAAGCAGCGGAGACAAGATTGGAAGATCATTTGGCATGGTGCGCAGCTGCATGAGTATGGGTGCCTTGTCTGGTCCCGCGATCGGGGGTATTCTTCTCGAGTTAACTGGCTATTGGATTACCTGGGGAAGCGTGTTGTTCGTCTTATTTGTGGATATTATGATGCGACTCATGATGCTGGACCAGCCAAAGGAAAAGAGTGCCTCCATGACTGACGATGACACCGCTGCAAGCTCCAGTGCCCAATCAGACGGAACAAGCGAACATTCAGCCCTTCTCCCTGATTCTTCTAGTTCATCTTACGATTCAACGGACCGACGCCGAAAGGAAACCACACAAACCAAGCCAACGGCATCTTTCTATAAAATAGTTCTCTTGCACCCTCGAGTTATTGTCGGCATTATGTGTTCTTTGGCTTACTCTGCTATTATCGCCAGCTACGCCACAACCATCCCCACTCACGTGAAAGTCGCCTTCGACTGGGGAAGTGGGCCAGCCGGTCTGCTTTTTGTTGCACTACAAGCTCCGATAATGGTGGCCAGTCCAATCTACGGCTGGGTGCGAGACAAAGTCGGTACCAAGATACCTGCAAGCATTGGCTTCTTTCTGATGGGCCCATTGATTTGGTTTGTCGGGGCAGCCGACCAAGAGCAATTCCCATGGGGTCAGTCTCTGAAGACTGCCAAGGCTACCTACATCGCTGCCATGATTGCGATTGGATTCACAACCAATTTGATGAGTAATGTTGCTACAATTGAGATTACTTGTGAGTTAACTTGAAATACGCTGTTCGCAACGTGAAACTGACCTATTCCTTCCTAAACTAAGGCGTGGTGGATGACTTTGAAGCGAAGCAACCTGGCATCCTTGGACGGAATGGCGGGTATTCACATACCTACTCGCTTGCAACCATGATTTATTCCTTAGGGCTGCTCATCGGTACGCTCTTGTCGGGATCTCTGACAAATGCCGTGGGATACTACTATATGAACTGCATCTTGGGTAAGTTGAAATTTCTTTTTCCATACATCGCTCATCAGGCTAACTGATTCTAGCTGGTATCTGTATCATTATGTCGTTTTTGTCATTTACGTGTCTGGGTGGCAAATCGACCCTCAAAAGGAGCAGCAGTGAGCAAGAGAGCGAAGATTAGACAACAATGCCTGCCACATTTGAACGACAGTATACGCCTCGGGCTGCTTCTATGGCCTGCTTATTAGACAATATGATATCACCGTGACTACCAAGAGTTAACCTTTGGGCTTCTTCATGGTCGTATGTTTTGGAGCGTCTCGTATATGTTGCCATAATGATATGTTTGATCTAATGTCATGATATAAATGCGGATTTTAACAATCGCATGTACATATTTGAACCAGTTGCACGCCTTCAGAATCTAGGCATTCACTTGCCAGCTCAGCCTGAAAATAATTGGTCTATTAGTCAATTGACTTGAAATATTTACTGGTGAATTACTCAGAATCATCAGTCTTCTGCACCAGCTCGGTAACCGAGGCCCCCGATGACCAGCACTGATGTGCTTTTGCAATTCCATCTCAAGCCTAATGGAAAGGGCCATGTATATGGCGTATCTGTCGGCGGTTCGAGTCACCCAGTTGCGAGGAGTGAGTGCTACAATGTACAAAAGGAATCGCCCTAAATGTCAGGAACCTCGTTTGCAATTATGGAACAGATTGAATACTTTCTTTTGTGGGATTTTGATATCAAGGATTATGTGCATATGTATCATCAGTTTATTAGATCCGCGTGTCATGTAATTTCAATTTCTACTGACTCATTTCTACCTTTCTCTACCGATTTGCCTGCATTGAATGGACTTCTACAGAGCCCATTAATCAGGAAAGCTACAACATGGGAGTAAGTGACCTCAACATTTCAAGGGAAAGCAGCAACGAGGGGCGGGTTGTAGAAACAGGTAAACATGCCACACTGACAGGTTTTGGCCTTGTCTATTTATTTGTCACTGCTCCACTAGGATTCTCCACTACCGAGTAGTTCCGAGTTTTCGCCATCGATCGATCGACTAAGAACTCCACGGATTGAGGGAAAGGAGGACATTGACGGGTATCAATCTGTCAGGTCAGCTGACCTGTATGCACCATATCCCTCCACTTAGAGCAGCTTAGACTTCTTGCTTCCTCATACCATATGTTACTACCACATACGTTCTGTACACTTCCACGTAGAGGACGTACGAGTGGATCTCATACAACGTATGGGGAATGGTGTGTGAACATGTGGTATGAGGAAGGAAGAAGTCTATGTAAGACTCGGCCCGGCCCGCGTGGGTCGATTTGAACGAATCAGGTGTCTTCTCGCCCCGCAAGTGGACGAATCAGCCTGCCGCTGGCACACACGCTGAACTGTGTCGAGGTACATCTGCCGCCACTGCTCTGTGTGTAGCAGGGGCGGGAACACGCCGTCAGCCGGTCTAGAGGATGGCAGGGCGTTAAGAATAGCAGGGATATCGAGGTATTTAACTGACGTATGCTGTGGGATCCGGATCGCACTGTGCCTCCCACGCCTCTCAGGGTCTTCGTCGTCCCATTCGAGATAGGTCATCCATTTGTACTGGCGGAGACGGCGGCGCTTCTCTTCTTCAGATGCTAGACCTCTCGCTTCGATTTCATTAACGCAATCTTGGAGAAACGTTTGGTTTGCGGCGGCCATTCTGCTACGGAAGCGGGAGATGGCAAGGCGCATGGTTTCCTCTGCGTTTGTGTCTGTGTCTGTGCCTGAGGCTGGGGCTGGGGCTGGGGCTGAGCCTGAGCCTGCCATTGCTGTTGTCGAGGACAGCTTTGTGTTATTTGCTTCGGTCATTGTTGGTCGTCCTTCTTTTATTTTTGTTGTTCTTTTCTTTTTCTTTTTTGTGAAGTGAGGAGAAGCGGAAAAGTGAGAGTGAGAAATTGGGACACTGGGGCTATTGAATAGGCCAAAAGTTGGTTGGAGTGGGCCTGCCGGTTCGTCATTGGTGCCTGGCGGAGACCCTCCAGTAGGCCCGGACACCTTAGGATATATAGTATATGCGATAAGTTATAACTTAATATTTCAACAACCCGGGCTTCTTTTATATTCTCCTTAAAGAGAGATATTCTTTAGAATATTCGTAATACATCCCCGGAGATTTATCAGTTCTATGGCGGACAACAATATATATATTGAGCTAAATAGTCAAACCATAGCGTATTTGGTGACTTGCCAAGAAGTGTCACTATACCTCGGAACGTGTCGTGTCCGGAATGAATAGCGACTCGGAGCAATCTTAAATATTCAGGACAGTCCGAAATAGAGTACGAAGTCTGTCAGGATGAATGTAGTCAGGGAGGATCTCTGGCCACGGAAAGAGGATGAGGCGAGAAATAACAAGACTGAAAATCTCATAATGTATTCTAAAGACCTCAATCGTAAGGCCATACAGGCTGATCAAGGTGTGTAACGGACCAAGCTTGTGGCTCCCCCCAGGAGGCTGGGTATAGCTTGTTAGAATTCACAAAATGGAAGTCCCGCCAAATATCCTTTAGCGAATACCCCATAGACATGAATTCGTAGAGTCGGTAGAATATTGCCGCTATGTGATTTTTGAGTTGGCCATTGTAACCATCTTCATCATAATCATCTTCATTAGGTCTTGATGAAGACCAGTCAGGATCGATCGCCAAAAGATGTCCATAAAGCTGATCTGGGTCGTATGTGCCGCAAGATAAACGATCTCCATCTGTTATGAAGAAGAACACATTCTTCATAACACCGGGTTTTAGGTCACCTCTCTCACGACGACTTAGAAATTCCCTAGGTCTTATTTTAGAAATATAAGTTGACGTAGATCGGACTAACTCACTGCTTTAAATATCCTATTTCCGCCTTTTCCGTCTCAACTGGGATAAATTGAGCGGATTTGAAATCGTGTGTCTTCATACCCGTTAAAATAGAAAGACATCTCAAAAACGCCCTTAAAGATTTCCATGAGCGTATCCCATCTAGCCATACCCTTAGGATAATAGAAAACATAACCCCAGCTCTTATCGTCTGTTCGATCGATGATCTTTTGTACCCACTCTCGCGGCATGTGTGGTGGCGGTTTTTGCTGTCGCTTTACTTCATTTGCCTTGAAAGCCTCTCGTTGTTTTTGATAGAATATTTCATCCACCTCTTGAACGGCACGTAGCTCAGTTGATGTCAAAACAGCCTCTCGGGCCTGATTTCTCTTGGTGTAAAGGTCGGGACGCTTCCGCCGCCAAGAGAATCGATCACCCTGGTCGAGGATTCCGATAATGCGGAAGTTATCACGAATAAGACGACATTCCGGGTATTTCAGGGAGTGAGGATCCTCACTAGCCTTTCGAAACAAGTCTTCAACCGACATTCCCAGGTGTTTGTTGGCGTTAGCTTGCATCTCGTCTAGGGGCGGCCATTCCATCAGCAGGTGTTTTTCCTCTAATGAGATATCTCCTGGGGACTGAATTGCTTTGTCCCAGAGAGGCTCTAAATGAGCAAATTCTTCTAGGGTTGTTGCCATCACCGATAAATAAGGTCACTTTGCTGAAGTTTTTTTTTTGGGGCACATTCGGAAGGGGCGACGGTCTTTATGTGCTGCGTCTGGCTCTTCCCGTATTAAGGCGCAGCATACTGTATTGCAAATTACGGTAATCAAACCAATATAATACGGTATCCTTATAAATTTGCAGTCCGCCTCACGGCCCAATTTTACTTTAACATTGGAGAGCCAATGATTAAAGAAAGAACCGTGCTATATGCATTTTTAGTTGCATAAGTGATTTAGGACATAATGCCAGATACTTGGGTACTCACTTTAAATGTCACTATAAAAGATATCCGGGGTTTTCCTAAACCTAAGCGATGGTTCATGTATTGTAGCCGCCGTTAACTTGAAAGCCACTAATTGACTGCATAGCCTAAAGATATGTGACTTGATCAATAACTTGAACCCTTGGAAACATCCTAATCCAGACCCCAACCGCACTACCTACTAGTGGACCGGCGTGAACTTGCCAAGACGTGGTACCTCTGAACGTGTCCGTCTGTTTGGGCTAGATCTAACTTTCAGGGCGAATCTCTCATCCGCCCACTCTTCTATCCTACCATTTCTCTTTCCCAACTCAAGAAAAGTACTGAACTCTGCCCTTCTCTTACTTATCCATACTCTCATTATTCGATCTCTCCAGACTCCAATCTAACGAATCTGAGTTTTCACCCCCCCCCCCCCCCCCCCCCCAAAAATCACGTGCCTTGGTCGACAGTGTGCTCACACGAACATGTCAAGCTCAGACGAAATATCATCATCATCATCATCATCATCAAGCTCAGATGATTATGATTTTGATCAATGCAAGGCCGCCATAGAGGGCAAGCAGGTTCCGAAAACACTCGAGTCGGTGTGGCATCACCGCGCGACAATTCGTGGGATTCGTTTGTCGCTGGAATTCGCAACGAGCGCGGCAGTCACCGACCTGTGCTCTGGTAATGAAGATCGAGCTTCAGAATTCTCTCGAGCTCGAAATGCAAGGCTGATCATGAGTAACATGATGCCGGACCTCCAAAATCCGTCTCATCAACCGTACTGCATCTGGTACCCGGACTTTGCGGAAGAAGACACCTATCGCGAAATTGCTCGCCAATATCCATCCATGCGTTATCAGGTTGGCCGAGCCTGTGCAGCAGCCGGGTACACAAACCTTTACAAAGAGTTAGACCTTCTCCCTGACATTTCCATTGCCGAAGAAGCTCGAGAAAGCGGACAAGGCTCTGAGATATATCAATCAATTATGTCAGCGGCACAAAGATATGCGGTCATGAATGACTTTACCCGATCTATTGACATGGATACCCCACGAACACCTGCATTCTTAAATGGCGATATGAAGCCCCGGTGGTCTTTGGACCAGCGCTTTCCGCCTCCTAAAGATCTGCCGAATACCTCCGCAGATGATATCGATATTGAAGAGGACGGCTTCATCGGTATCGAGGAGATTGAAATCGATCAAGCTCGTTACCACCTGGGTCCAGAGCAAGCAAAATTACTTTGGACCCCTCTCCCACTTGACATTCCCATCTTCGAAAAGGGTGTTCTCACACAGATGGCCGCATATGAAGGAAATGTAGATCGATATGTTCGACTGATGCACCCACGAAGACTCAGAACGGATGACGAGTTTTACTCTACCCTCCGCGGAATTTATCACAATACAATGTTTGCAAGATGGTGGGCCGATCAGATTGAAACCAATCCCCAAAGAATCATTCGCCCCGGTTCTACCCCAGATGACAACAACAAGCGCGATTGTGACCTGATACGGACTGCCATCAATGCTCGCCGGATCATGATCAACGATATCTCTGGCCTGACCGATGACCCCAACCACCGCCCTTGGATGATATGGTGGCCTTTAAAGCCTCACCATAATACGCTCATGGAGTTGGCAATAAAGTGCCCATCTATGAAGCCGCAGATTGCCATCACCTGCATCTTATCTGACGATCAGGCGCTTTATGAACAACTCAACCCCAGGCCACGCCCAAATCTGCTGCAAATGGCGTATCGAAGTGAAAATCCATTCTATCTTGAAGATTTGAAGAAGCGTGAAGCAGAACAGGGCATGGAGTTTGAATATCTGGGACCAATGGAAGGGATAGGCGCGAGTCTAGAGCTTGATTTGGAGCCAACCACTGATGTGGTCTTCGATAGAATCTACCCCGGTGCCATGAATGATGACTATGGGTACGAGGGTGTTTATGGAAGCATACAGGCTTGGCCGGGCATGGTAGAGAGATATGTGTGGCTGTCAACTGAGACAGTCCGCTTGATCGAGGAAGAATGTGACGGTGTTTATCAGGGTTCTGATACCGATCTTCTTTACATTGAACCAGACAACGAGTCCAAATGCTCAAAATAGGTCAGCATCAACCGAATTTACCATAGTCACTAAGCGTCGATGGGGGTGATATGTGAAGGTTGTACATTTTCTATGCACTTTTACTTTTTACTTACAGCTCTGCATTGCCGAAAAAATGGAAAATATGCTGCATTTTCATTCCACTAAATACCTGCGTAAGAGGATCTTGCATATATGAAAGCTTCCTCTCGTAAACTAGCTCCCAAAATACTGGCATCACGGAAGAATTTGCAATAGTGGACTTTCCTCTTCCTGCCATTCCATTCAGCCAAAATACAAGTTTGCCCTGCAGAGAATTCAACTTATCTTGAAGTATCCACATGGGAATGGCTTTGTACAGGTAATGTTCAACAGGATGAGTGTCATGTTAGTTGTCGGGTATAAACAGTCCGACAATCAATACTAGACGTCTAGGTAAAGAAGAACGTTTTACTTCGAAAATTAGTTAGATGAATTCAAACCTGTATTGTGCACTATCAATAGAAATCAAATAAAGCGACGACACGGGAGATGAGTAGTCTTGATGTAGATTCACAGGCCCTGAATTCAAAATGAAAGAGAGATTTGAAACGGAAGCTGGCAGAATACCGAACTGTCCAACCAAGAACTAGCGTACATCACAACCAAGCTCCGAGATAGAATGATCTAAGCAAGACATTTCTGCACAATTTTCTGTACAATAGCGTCATTCTTCTGGAACGAAGGGCTAAAGGCCTTGAGGGTGTCAGCCGACATAGCTTTCCGCGCCTGCGTAGCCTTGGAGAAAGCATTTTTGGTTCCCTTGCCAACAACACCGGCGGAGCTTCCCATTAAGAAACCCAGAATTGCGAATGGAGCTGAACTGGGATCGTTCACAACCTCAGCGATTGTAACGGCCGCATTACTGACTTCGCCAATGACTGCCGGGAGGTAGGCAGCTCAAGTGGTTGGGCCTGTCGATGCTGGCGAGATGCGGAGGATTTCAGCCTGCAACAGAATCTCTGTATGAGGCTGCTGAGGCTGTTGAGGCTGTTGCAGCGGGGGCGTGGGTTGTGCCTCTTAACATGCTATCCAGACCACCTTTGAACCTGGTCCAAGGTCCGTGCGGAGGATGAGACTGCTGCTCGTCCTGGCGTGGAATAGTTGACTGCAGCTGGGCTGCAACCTCTGCATCGTGACCAGTCAGATTCACTAAGGACGGACCCTCGTCCCCAGAGCATTCCTCGTTCAATAGATCAAATTGAATGTTAGGAAGTTGGCCGGATAGACGGGAAGGTGATTCAGCCACCTCATCGAAGAATTCTTCAGCAGGGCCAACACGTTGACGCTTTCTACTTCCAGTTGTTGGAGGGGTCATCAGGTTACCCTGATTACCCTGGTTTTTGTCGGAGGATTTGCTAAACTTTTATCAGTAAGGCTTCTTTTTTGGGGGAAATGAGTTACAACTCACTCTGCCATGTTGTTCACGTTAGAGACTGGTCATTGGCGCATCATCTTCTCTAGATGCCTCTTTCGAGTGCATCCTCGTAGTGTACGGCGACAAAATCATCGCCTGCTCCATGATAAAGCCTAAAAGCGTAGCAATTTTGGCATAACCGGTCTCCTTATCCTTCTCAGTACCGGACCCCTTACCAGAAATCTCCACATGCCAGGAATATTTTCCTTCTTCGTTGATCCGCACAAACCGCCATTCCTTCCCATTTGTAACCACACCATAAACAGTGGCGCTTCGGCCGGGCTTGAGTCGTCTGTCTTGGTGTACACAGCCTAGAGCCAATACATAGATTAGAAGTTGCATAAGAGAAAAATGCGATTTCGAAGACAGTTACCCATATAGCCTAAGGCTTGCCCATCACCAACCCCAGGTACCCTAGCCTTTGCCTCAACGACAATGAGATTAATAGCCTTTCGGGCCCATCCCAATTACCATACCAAAGGGTATAGTCGCTTGTGCCACGGAACCGTTGATCTTTTCCTTTAACTGTGACCATATTTGACTCAAGGCTGGTCTCCATCTGGAGACTGCTGTTCGTCCTGGCGTGGAAGAGTTGACTGCAGCTGGGCTGCAATCTCTGCATCGTGACCTGTAAGATCGACTAAGGACGGATCCTCGGCCCCATAGCATTCCTCGTTTGATTGAGTGGTTTCGTTCAATAGATCAAATTGAATGTCAGGAAGATGGCCAGATAGACGGGAAGTAGGTGATTCAGTCACATCATCGAAGAAATCTTGAGCAGGGCCAACACGTTGACGCTTTCTGCTTCCGGTCGTTGGAGGGGTCATCAGGTTACCCTGGTTACCCTGGTTTTTGTAAGAGGATTTGCTAAACTTTTGTCAGTGAGGCTTCTTTTTTGGGGGAAATGAGTTATAACTCACTCTGGCATATTGTTCACGTAACAAAAGTCAGCACTTAAAAGGAAGGGGAAGTCAAGTGTAAGCAGCTGAGGTGGAAGAGATGAGGCGAGTGTAAGCAGCTGAAGTGGAAGAGATGAGGCGAGTGTAAGTGGAAGAGATGAGGGTGGAGGAAGGAAAGAGGAGAGAGAAGAAAGAATCCCTGATAAATATAAGGGCACTAGTGAAGTGAATGAGGTGAGAGCGAGAACGTGTGGGATTTATAGCATAAAAAACGTAAACAACCAAAGTAGGCCTTGGTTCGTCTAGGTTGTCCCTGGTATAACCCCGGGGCCTGGTAACACTATCTGTTGAAGCAACATTTTATAGCCATATTATTGTACTTTCTAGTCCTAAGTAAATAAATCTTCTCACGCTCCATTTTATTCCCCCATCATCATCTTCTCTTTTTCTTTCTCGAACCCAACTCTGTGTGGTCAAATATCTCAACCTCCTCCGTTTACCTTCTTCTTTCTCAAACCAACTCTGTGTGGTCAAATATCTCAATCTCCCCGTTTACCCCCTCCGTCTACCCCCGTGAAACCTCCAAGATGACGAAAAAGAAAAACCAGAAGAGTAAACAGAACAGTGTTGAAAACCAGGTCAACCTTATCTGGAGGCAGTTCGGGGCAGATACGCGACGCTTGGAGATTGATCCTTCAAAGGCAGAATGCCTAGTACCGATGCTTTAAACAGCACTACAGCGACAGAAGGAGATCCTCAACCCTGCTCCCGTCGAGTAATTTACCTGGAAGGCCGTCGGAGATCTAACTGGTGCCGAAATTGACGAGGCGTTCGGGATTGAAGAAGCATCACCTGAATGCGACAACCGACAGCCCTGGCCTCCTCGCAATATGATCCCGAGGGACATATCAGCAGACTGCTGTAAGCCTTTCTCTTCATCATAATTATATTGTGTGCCTTGATAGTGTTATGGACTGTAAAACTAATAGTGAAAAATGTCCCTGATCCAACGAGTGCAGAAGTACATGGCACACTCATCACCAAATGAGGCTGCTGCCCAGGTTCTAATCGACCTTATCTCGTCCTCCACAGGGACCTTGGACCAGGTTCAGAAGTGGTCTGGATAGCATGTTGAGAGGCACCACCCACCCCCCGCCTCCACAGCCTCAGCAGGCTCGTACGGATATTCTGTTGCAGGCAGAAAACTCTCCGCAATCTCGCCAGCATCGAGAGGCCCAACCACTTGAGCTTCCTGCCTCCCAGGCTGCCAATCCAAGTACACCTCGACCAGAGCAACTGCCTCGGCAGGCCCGCGGAAACGCCCAACAGGGCTTAGCTGCCCGATCGTCTCGAGCGGCCCGTAACCATTCAGAACATGCCTCTCAACAGGCAACACTGTAATGTTATCCCCAAATTCTACTCCAAGACAATCGATAATACGTGAATAGGTACGCACGGGGACCCGAGCAGATGGAACTAGGCGAGAATCGGAATATTCCACCTATTAAAACTGGGACTGCAGTCTTGCGGCCAGGTCGATGGGCCACTTTCATGCTGAAGACCGAGTTTACGGTCGCAGTTGTGAGTACTACCTTTAAATCTGAGCTTATCCGAGCACTGCGAGGGCTACCTGCGCAGCAAGAGCTTGTTATCCGGTGGGGAAGACACGTTATTTTGACTGGACATGCACTCTTCCAGCGAATCTCCAGTGAGTTGGCCAATGTGGAAGCGGCGACAATTCAAGTGGTTGGCCAAGTCCAATACGGGCTTAACCAGTGCAAGCACTGCCAACGGAACGAGGGGCCCTTTGCCCACTGCGTCAAAGTAGATGGCAACGACGCCTGTGGTAATTGTCACTATCAGAGAAACGGGCATCGGCGTAGCTTTTCGGCTGTTGTGGCACCAGATCGCCGTCGGAAGAGGATCACCGTCCCTTTCGCTGAGTTCAACCACCTCGTGGAACAAATGCGGGCTGTGTTGGCTCGGGCCAAAGTTTTGAAGGGAGAAGTGCGAGGCATTGAAGATAAATGCGCCGGGGCCGCTGAGTGGAACCCTGAGGCTGATAGCGAGCCTAATCACCCCAATCTTGCTAATCGAATGCAAGATTACTTCCGATTCCTCAGATTTGTTTTGGCGACCTTCGCACACGGTTGCGCACAGTGAATAATAACACTGAGTCCATTGAAGACGAGCTTCGGCAGCTTATTTGAGATATGGAGAACCTCATGAGCTAGATTGTCAAGTGATATGGGCAGTTTCAAATTCAGATTTATTCAGTATGGTAGGTTATATGCTAGATTATTTGGCAGGTTATATGGTAGGTTATATGGTAGGTTATATGGTAGGTTATATGGTAGGTTATATGGTAGGTTATATGGTAGGTTATATGGTAGGTTATATGGTAGGTTCTATGGTAGGTTCTATGGTAGGTTAAAATAAAATAAATTATATTTTTATTTTAAAGGTTTTAGTTAATTTAATCCAATTTTTAGGTCTATGGTAGGTTATATGGCAGGTTAAACTGCCACTATTTTGCTGATTTGAGCCTTCAACATCGTCGATTTTAACTGCTGTTTACTATAGCAGTCAAAATAGGGAAGTTGCTGCTCATATAAGCGCTAGATATTGACTGATTTCTCTCGGTATGGGTAATTCCAGTATTCTAAACTTTCTGCCGGCTCAAAAATTCAGACCAAAACCAAAAAAACGCAAAACGAGCTTCTGTCCATAATTGCTTGCCGTAGGTAGTAGATAACCTGTCGGCTTTTCACGTCGAAGCGCGGGGTTCGTTCGATTCCCCGTATCGG
This sequence comes from Penicillium sp. IBT 16267x, assembly GCA_028828865.1. Classification (NCBI taxonomy): domain Eukaryota; kingdom Fungi; phylum Ascomycota; class Eurotiomycetes; order Eurotiales; family Aspergillaceae; genus Penicillium; species Penicillium sp. IBT 16267x. The sequence goes on along the minus strand of JAQJZQ010000005.1, from coordinate 4,004,913 downwards.
AGGTTTTTGCCTGCTTTGCATCTCGAGAATTTCCATGGCCAGAAGATGAAGTTTTTATTAACCGCCATTTGCTTAGGTTCATCTCAATTGATGGTTTGTTTGATATATAAGAATGGTATTAAGAGTAGGAATTCTACTTCTCCGTGTTAACCAAAAAGCTCGCTAAATCCAACCCCAAAATGATGGCATCATGCAATTCCCATAACAGTCTTAAGATTACGAAGCGACAGTGGCTTGATTAGATAGTCGTTGATCCCTACTGTCAGGGCTTGCTGATGCATGGCATCAGAAGCTACACCAGTGGCAGCCATAATGCATGAAGGGTTGAGGCCTTTCTCCTTTTCGTATTGGCGGATCTTTCTAGTTGAAACAAGACCATCCATGACGGGCATTGAGATGCCTTGCTGATGTTAGTGGACATGTCCATTCAGCAATGTTGGAAGACATACCCATCAGAACAAAATCGTAAGGCCTGCTGGATGCCATATACTTTTCCAGTGCTATGAGTCCGTTGGAAGCTGTTTCATAACTACAGCCGATCTTGCGTAGGAAAGTTTCCATAATCTGTTAAAGAAGAGTTAGCATTTCAAATGATAATTTCATATTAGCGTCTCTTTTCTTTTCGCACCTTAACGTTGATCTCATTATCATCCACAATAAGAATATGCACTGACCTTGGCTCATTTGATGTAGGGGGATCAATAGGAGGGAAAAATGCAGTGACTACCTTAACAGATGCCTTGGGTGTTGTGTCACCCTCTTCTAGCTCGATCTTAGTCGTAGAAATAAAGGCTGGAACCGACTGCTTAGGTTCTAAGCCAACCGAGGGCGGCGTCGGTTGATCGGCCAGCTGGAGTTGAGATTTATGAGATTCCAAAATGCCGTGAACTGCACGATAAATTTCCCGTGGTCCAAACCTGTGGAAATTTTAGCTTGCGAGTATGGGAAATTGCTGAAGTGAAACTTACGGTTGAGACACCTGGATAGAATTGGACCCTGCAGTATTTTGCCAGGCAGAATTCTTCTTCCTAAGTATAATAAAGAACTTGACCCCATGATCTGAGGCTACTTTCTCCAGCGACAAGGTACCATCTGTAGCTGCTTGCAGCGTAGCTTCCTCAATGACAGCAATGTCACCCTGCACCTTGTCAAGAGCTTCCACCAAGGAAACACCTCAACCAAATCGGGACATGAAAACATCAGCCAGGTTACTCTGTATTGAAAGTTTTCGCTTTGCCTCGGCGGTCAGCAATCCAGTTGGCACTTCTGTCAAATCAGGATATCCGTTAAAATCGATCAAACAAGCGCGAAGATGTGGCGTAGATGGTTGCTTGGTGAATGGTCGAGATCCATCAATACTGCTAGATTCTGTAACACCCTGGACCGGAATGTACACATCCACTTGTGTCCCGGTACCTAGCTCGCTTTTCACGGTGATGTTACCGCCAAGCGAAGTTACAAGAAGGCGAACGATACTGAGCCCAAGCCCCATCCCCTCAGTCAGAGGATCCTCTTGGGTAAAAGCAGAAAACAATTTGTGCTGCAAAAATTCCGACGTAATTCCGCTACCCGTATCGGTAACCGAAAGATGTGTGAGAATGGACTGTGAATCTGGTTGGCTTTTGGATTGAGAGAGGGATACTTCGATGAATCCGGTGCTGGTCCACTTGATTGAATTGCCGAGGAGATTCATCACTATTCTTCGCCATGCATCGGGTTGGGATCGAATATTCCAAGCAAGAGATTGCTCAACGCGCACAATGACTGACATTTTGTCGGGATCACTGCCATTGATGGCTTTATTGGACGAGGGATTGATCGCAGTGACCGGCGCGGAAGCAGATGCCCTTTGACCAGTATATAGAATATCGGTAGCCTCCTCGATCAGTTCCCCGAGATCAAAACCAGAGACTAGACTAGAGACCACGGGTGGCATCTGCTGCTCTTTTCGGCGCTTATTTCTAAATCCAACTTGCTCAAATTGTGATACCGCCAACCAGCCTTGTTCGGCGAAAGTTCTCCATCATGGCACCATGCCATGTCCAAGGGGGCACTTGTGCATCAGATCGAAATCCTTGAAGGTCAACTTGCTGCCGCTCTGGGAAATAATGGTTCCGACCCACTTCTTTTCCCTCTTAATGTGGCTCTTCTTCATTTAGACGGTGATAAAGACGGAGTCAAGCCGTGGCTTCAGAAAGTCCTCGCGATAATTGCCGACATTGCATGGATTTGAAGTTGGACGGCGGGATTTCAGATCAATAATAATGAGACGGAAACAGGCTTGGAGTAAACAAATAATCAATTCAGGATATTCTCAACATAAACGTTACAAGGTTAATCAGAAGTCTAATTGCAATGCCAAGCTGCCTCTAATCATTCTTTCCTCATGCTTCGTGAATCATCGGACTCAGAATCCCAATCATCATCACCAGCATAACTCCCCACATCAGGCAGAATAACAATCCACAACATCTTATTCACCTTCTGTGCCTCTTTCACCTGCCTTCTGCCATGCTTCTCATCCCTCCGATCCCTCTTATCCACCTTCTCCACCAAATCCTCATACTTCTCCTCCGCATCCCGCAAATCCTTCTTCAAGTCTCTCAAATCCTTCTTCAGCTCCCTGCGCATCTTCTCATTCCCCCGCTGCGCAGGACCCAAGCTTTGAATCTGAACCATAATATCATCAATCTCCCCCTTCAGGTCATCAATCTCGTCCTCAATCTCTTCCTGCTTCCTCTCAATCTTCCCCATCTTCCGATCAGACTTACAACATTTCTTATCCATCTTAGCCTGCTTCTTCCCCAACTTCCGCAGCTGTTTCTGTTCCGCCCGTTGCGCTGAAAACGCCCCCACCTTCTTCACCCAGTTATCCGGTGACACGGGTGCATTTACATTCTCGAACGAAAGACGCATAACTCGATCTCCGAGTACACTCATGCGCTGCGCGATAGGATTCTCATCTGGTGTCTGTGCATCCATAAGGCCTCGGTATTGATGACGCGCGAAGACCGCACTGTCATTGGGCATGCCGATCTGTGAGAGCATTTTATCGGTCTTTCTAATCTGCACATGGAGGCCCTTAGGTTTGAAAATCGTCTCGTTCGCTGTCTTCATGTAGCTTTTGGTGCGAGCGATGGATACTCCGGCTGTTGCGAGCCCGGCACCAACGTTGAGTCCCAAGCCGACCATCTGGGCTGTTCCCAAAGGGACGAGGCCGATGATCGTTCCAACGGTATTTGTGGCTTGCAGGGCTGGGTTCCCGAGGAACGCTTCGTTGAGGCCGTCGATGAAGGCTAGGAGCTCGGATGGGCTTAGGGGGATTTGTTGCTCTAGTTCTGGGACCCGGACCCGGACGAAGGGGCTCATGTAGGATCCGCCAAATACTTTTGTTATCTCTGTGCTGAGTTAGCGCTGGATTGGTTTGTGTTTCTGTTGAGCAGATTCTTACGAGGAATAACGCATGGTTTCAGTCCCTGGATGGGTGGTCGTTGAAGTGGTGGTTGTGGTTGAGGATAATATTGACTTTGTTGCTGGGGACGGGCTGGTGGGATGTATTGTTGATACGGGAAATCCTGGTACTTCTGCTGGTACTGCTGATACTGCCCATTCTCATATTGGTCTTGATACTTCTGGTACTGCCCATTGTGATACTGGTCCTGGTACTTCTGGTACTGCGAATCCTGATACTGGTCCTGGTACTTCTGGTACTGTCCATTTTGGTACTGGTCCTGATATCTTTGATATTGTCCGCTCTGATACTGATTCTGGTACTTGTTCTGGTATCGGTCCTGGTAGGTGTTGGGTGGTGTATACTGCGCAGGCCCATTCCATTGTGGTGGTGGATATGAGGGCTGATGCTGGTATTGCACAGGCTGAGCGCAATTCTGCTGCATGTACTCCGCCTGCTGGGGCATTGATCGGGCCGATTCTTGTTGGGCGGGTTGGTCAACCGAGTCCGTCGCCCATGGAGTATAAGCTGGAGGTGGCGCAGGTTTGGCCTCCACCTGGTCTGGATGGTTTTTCGAGTCCTTAGAATCAACACCCATTGCTATGATAGATAGGAAACAGGAATGAGAATGAGCAGCACCCCTTGGGAGGTTGAGGAAGATATGTGTCTCTCAAACTTCCCTTTTCGGCGGCTAAAGTCTTTAAATATCGTTTCGTGTCCATTGTAAGCATCAACCATTGCCTATCTTGGACAATTCTGTGATTAGAGCCCCCACTCGGTGTCATGATCCACGCTGCACCACCATTTGATTGGCCACTCCACGACCCACCCTCGCGAATTGCACCCAAAGAAGTTAGGCGTGGATTTGAAAGTCTCGAATTCGCAATGGGTTCCCTTTTGACATTCTATTATGTGGCTGTGCCAAGGCTATGCCACCGCATAGTATGCAGCTCTATTCTTCAGCCAAACTGCTATCTTGCGGTCTGCATTTATGTACAGTAATTGACTAAAATTCAATTCGATCTCCCTTCTAGGTTGATTCCAGGCAGCTATTGATATGCCGAGCAACCAGTAGGTTTGGTCGAGATGCTGACGTCAGATTGACCACTATGCATAGAATCCCTCCATTTCCTCTTTGCTTTGTTTCTAATACTGTCTTAGTCATTTCCTTCGTCTGGGACTTCCTCTAAATGGCTTTGTATTTGTATTGCTCGCAAACCCATCGAGTCGCAGTCATGAATGAGATAAGACCTTGGAAGTTCACAGTATAGTAAGATCGCTCGAGCAGTCAACTGATATCTCTGCATTATGCATCTAGGGATTCCAAGGCTATAGAGGAGAAAGATGGATATTACCTGGGTGCCAGATCGCGTGTTCGATAGGGAAAACTCGGCCATATGATCATATTGGCGGTGCTTCGTAGAAGTTGTATGAGCAGTTGAGATGATATGCGGTTTCAAACGTTTGTTTCTAGACTAGATTTTTTACATTCAATTGAATTTCATAGAATTTGTCAATGTTTTTCATTTTTGATCAGATAGTAGCGAAATACATTGGAACGGTGATCATCCATCACAGGCTAATAAACGTCATATCCCATGGGAATTAATACTTGGTCGTCGTCAAACTCTCCGACACATGCCAGCCTGCAGATTTGTTGTTCAAAGGGGATTGGTCTGAGTATTACACACAATGGCAGTGGGCAGGAACCAAAATGAGCCAGAGAGAGAGAGAGAGCGAGATACTGGAGCGAAAGCCGCGTCACACCTTGGGGGCGGCGAGTGATGCCGAAATTGAGATATATTGGGTCATTTGGAGCCCTCGACGTTCCAGGTTCGGTTGCGTTGCAGCTTATCAAGCTCGCGTTCCAGCCTATCAAGTTCGCGTTCCAGCCTATCAATCCGCCTGGTCAAACTCCAACACTTCATGGTCATCAGTTGCCTTCCAGAATACTGATGTGGATTAAAGACTTACGTAGAATTGAAAACATGTAACGGAGACTCCAAGGAGGATTGAGGTCCATGACAGCGACGTCACTTTGGGCTCAATGCCAACCATTTCGAGGTATGGTGAGGTGTTCGTATCTTGATTTGGCTCTTCGGGATCATCAGCTCCATTCGAGAATGACAGCAGTGAGGTCATACCTTGCAGTGCAAAGAGAGGACAGTGATTCCAATTACGGGGAATGAGAATTGTGACTCGTGAGTGGCACCGGCTTGGAGGTGTGAGTGGGTAGAGATGGTAAGAAGCAAACTTGCAATGTTGGAAGGACCAGTCTACATAACTTCAAGGTTCGATGAGCCAACTTCCCATCATATTTATTGACGATTGAGCCGGAATCGATGTTTGGTTCATTTTATTTCATGCCAAGATGCCAGGTCTATGGTGACGAAACTTAAGGCGCCTGTATTGAAACAGAACAATGTACAGTATATATATTGTCGGCTGGCAGTCAGGAGTACCTTTCAACGCCGATGATAAATCCATGGAAACTCTTGTCCCTTCTCATCGACAACTTCAATTCTCCCCGCGATCAACTTTATTCTCCAAATATTCTTTCCATCTCTCGCTTTATTGATTCCAAGGTTTCAAGGTGCCATTTGGATCTGCAAATCAACAAGGATTATCTAAGCCGCACGCTAAGCCCAGTGGGCCAACCAGAACCCGCAGCGCCCACGCGGTGATGCCACTCACCCAAAACAATCAGTCTTGCCCGGTCCTCATTTGGTCATTCAGTGTGACCCGAAACAACAGCTGTGAGTACCTCTACGGACAGTTCATCTAGAACTCCATCCCTGCACTTCCGTGGATTGCCCAGGTGGCAATTGCCCAACTCCCCGCATTGCACGGAGAACGCGCCACACCAGCTCTCCTCAACCTTGAAGTCGCGCGCAACGAGTGCCAAGATACTTTAAACCGCAATATGAAGGGATCTGTGACTGACAAGATGACCGTACTTAGCGCTTGAACATCACCACCCACACATTACCACTATAATGGCTGTTGACGGCTCCGCACCTGCGTCGGTATGTAGAACCATTGCGACATACTTGGTTCACTCGCATTGGATTCAATGATCGCCAAATGTGCCAGCTCGTGGCTAATACTCTTATCGCCAGCCCGTTCCCATCCCGGAGCTGACCAAGATCACCTCCAAGGTAAGTCGCATTCTGAATTCGATCCCAAGGGGATCTCATGGCCAATTACTAATGTTCCACGTAGGCTTGCGATGCGGCGTTGAAGGACACTACTGAATACAAGCACGCCAACGTCGGCGAATGGAACTCCCAGATCATTGTAAGTAAATCTAACTGCAATTGTTCGCGCACACCTCTAACCACAAAGCGACCAGAACACCGTCCTCAAGGCTCTTATCGCCGCCACTGCCCCCTCCGACTCCTCCATTCCAGCTCCTTACCGCTTCACCGTGAACAGCACCATTGTGCAACAGGGCGTGATCGACAAGTCCGCTGCCGCCGAGGGCGCACAGAGCAACGCTGGCAAGCGCGGAATGCACTCCGCGTCCGGAGCTTTCTGGGACGTTAACCGTGATGGTATGTGGACGTTCAAGTACCCCGGTGCTGAGGAACGGGGGCTCGACGTTGTGGTCAGCGTGACTTGGTTTGCGGTTATCTAAATGAATAAAGTTCCTGGGGCTCTCTTTGTGTCTTAAGATTGATAAATTGAAGGATCAAATACTATATCCTTGTTTTACCCTTTGTTTTTCTGGTTATGCAGTTTATATGAGCCTTTTTTTCGTGGACGATTTGCAGTGCGTCTTCTATTCCTTTTCGGTTGAGCGATGGGGGTATATTATTGTTACCAATATCAGGTTCTTTGCTCTGACTGCTACGATGACGTGTAGAACATCCAAATGTGTATTCTTTCCACGGGGAAGATTCACTTAGGGATGAACGAATCTAGGACATGAGTTAATTTCATAATGAAATCGATTGAAAGTGTATAAAGAATACACTTGGAGGACTTGTCCTCAGGTAATGGTATCTCGATAGATCGTGAACGGAAAGAGAACATCAAAGAACAAAAGATCGACCCACGCCTTCCAGCCCAACTTACGCCATGCTATGAATATTGAAATATGGAAACCTTGAAACCCCTTTGATCAACGGAAAGGCCCTCATCGGGGTTCGGAGTAATCGTTCAGCGCAACGCATACTGAGCCACGGTGGTGGCCACTGTACTGGCGAATGATGCTACCAGAGCTCAGTTCCCATAGGCGAGCATAGTGGTCACTCGATACAGTGACGAGGTATGCGGAATCAGCGGAGAAAGCACAGTCCCAAACCCAACGCTGGTGGTTGGCGAGAGTGGTCTCCAGGAAAAGGGTGCCATTTGCCGGGTCCATGGGTGGGCCATCGGGCTGAGGGGTGAAAGTTTGCTGAGGGGTTTCCGTACGTGGAACGTTATCTGAGATTCGGAGCAATTCGCGGTCTTGCATGGGGGGATCGAAGATACGCAGTAAATCGCGTGCTTGGTTCATCAACTCGGCCCCCTGCTGCGCCTGAACCGCTTCCGCAGTGGGCTCGTTTTGGTCTTCCATTGTGGCCTTCTGGGCTTGCTTCTCATTCCATTCCTTAATGGCAACTTTGGCAGGCGCGTATTCCGGGTCCAGGTTCCACACCTTGGCGGTGTGATCGGCAGAGCATGTTGCCAGGTGCTTGACATCTGGAGACAGAAGGACGCGAGTGAGGTAATCTTTGTGGGCTTGGAATGTGCAGATAGGGATGATTCGAGTTGACTCTTCAGTCTGGACCATGCGCCAGATGTAGACATTACCCTATAGGCGGATGATATATTAGCGCATTCCACGAGACAGAGCTGGAGAAATGGTGGTACCTTTTTGTTTCCCGCACAGAGTAATGATCCATCACTGGCAACGCTTACACTGAGAACGGCGGTATCATCCTCTGGAATCAACTGGTGTGTGCAGACACTCTCGCCTAGATCCCAAACGCGGACCATACCAGCACGATCACCACTGATCAGCTCCCCCTGGTTGGGGTGAATGACGACGTCATTGACGGCAGCTCGGTGGACATAGTTGCGTTGCAGACTACCGGTACGAGTGTCCCAAACCTTCACAGTTCCATCCTCAGAGCTGGTGACCATCCATTTCCCTTCGCAGTGGAATGCGACTCCCGTGATGTTACCTGTGTGACCTTCAAAGGTCATCACCGGGTTGGGGTTAGTGGACTTGATGTCGAAGAGCTTGACATTATTGTGACCGGCAGCGGCAAGGAATCTCTTGTCAGGGGTGATGCACAGGCGATTGACCTGCGAGTCCGGGTGCTGAATAGTTCGTGAACAAATGCCGGATAGGGCTTCCCAGAAGCTGATCCGGAACAAGATTAGCTTTTGATATTATTCAGGGATTGGCATTGACAAATGGCCAGCATGCCAGAAATGAAGATTAGTATATGGAGAGCTTCCAGCTTACCGGATGGTATGATCATACCCCGCTGCAATGCGCCATTACTCATTAGTCCAGACTCGACTCGGAATGCGGGGAGCTTGGGGACTCACCTGTGCAGAGGATAACACTCATATTCTGGTGAATCCTGTAGATTTTTCGATGAAAAGCCCTGAATGTAAGACAGGCTACTGGGATAGGTGGTCGGCTTGAATAGGTCACTGGGGGCAAGACACGATTTCTGGAAGCACCCTTGGAATCGGAAGGCGGAGTTGGAGCTGCAACCAAAGGCTCACGCGGAGCCTGAAAGGTCTGGGTTTCTGCCTTGTAAGTCATGTGATTGGGAAGGCGGTCAGAGTTAGAGAGAGTTCACGTGTGATTGTGCTTTGGAGCTTTAACAAATGAGCATCGAGAGATATGGAGGCGGTGATGGCGATAAGAAAAGATAAGAGTGATGGTGAAGGAGAGAGGAGATGGAGCAAGGGGAGATCGGTTTTTTGACTGGCAGAAACTGACCGTAAACAAAAAAAGTTGGCCTGCATTGCACTCACTTGAGGAACAACCTCATTCACTCGTCAAGCCCTAGCCCTGGTTTCCTTTTGTTCCTTAACTGGGGTTAAACTGCAGAAAGCGGCAGGGGGATTGTAATTCACTCAAAACGTGGCTTGGTGGTTAAAATTTACTCACTCATGCCCTACTACTAATTCACCATGAATCTCTCTCCCTCTCTTCCTCTTCTTCTTCTACCACCCTCCTCCTGATTCGTTTCCTGCCTTTTCGTTTATTTTTTGCCAATCAGCTTTGCCAATTCGTTCAACCTTAATCTTTGTTGTGAAATCACTGTTCTTGATTATCTCAATATGAACGGAACCATGAAGCGTTGTGCATCCCCTGTATTTGAGAGCAACAGCTCTACCGATGTTGATCTGGAGCTTATGCACTCCAATGAAAGTGAATCTCAGCAGTCATCATTATTCGGAAGCCGTTCCCCATCGACTGTCAGTGATAATGACATTGGCCATGTTGACGGCATTGACGTCGACAACGGCCTCGACTTGAGCATTGACATCCCCTTGGACTTTGATCCACTCGAGGGCTTTAAATTGACTGCCGCTGAGCTTCAAGGCACTCATGGTGCTTTTGATCAGATGACAAGCGCCCCCGACATTTTCACCAAGCGGCACACCTGCAACAAGAGAACCATCGACCTCACATTCGCGGAAGGTGGCCAGCAGGGTTCAGAAGCTCTCCTAGCTTCAAAGAAACGGGCTCTCTATGTAAAACATGCACCCTCAACTGTGGTTGAAGCTCCCGCGATAATAAAGCCGTCTGCTTCCGTTTCATCCCTTGTCATGCCTACAGTCTCAGGCGCGGGCCAGACCCCCGCGATCTTGAATTCGTCTCCTCCCATTTCGTCTCACACCATGTCTACAGTCCCAGGCGTGGCCCGAACTCCGGCGACCATGAAGCCGTCTCCTCCCATCTCCTCATATGCCATGCCAGCAGTGTCATCTTCCACCCCGGCTAGCATTTCTTCCATGGACAAGTTCGAAATTGGCCCATCTCATATGGTGCAGCACTTGACCAATGAGGTGACTTCGCGTTACCCACCCAAGGCCGATACTCTGTCGCCTTACCAGCCCGTTGGATACAACCCTTCGACTCCATCAATGCATCCGAACGTGGTCCATCTCAGCAACGAAACACTGAACTACCGCCTTACTCAAGCCAGACAACGAGCAGCTGCTGTCACAGTCGATCGCAACAAGCTCCAGAAGGGTTTGCTCCAGTATACCCAAATTGATCCCATTACCGGTTTGCTGGGTATCGACAAAATGAAAACCGAAATGGCAACCATGCGTCGGCTTTTGACACGTGCAAAGAACAAAGAAGCCACTGAGATTGAGATCTGGAGAACCAGCTTTGCAATGCTTGCCGACGAATACAGCAAACTTGCGCAACAACATGATAATCTGCGACGTCGGTATGAACCGTCTGGTCCCTTTAATGCGACACCTACCTACCCACCCGCTCTCCACCAGCAAGCAGCACACACCGACCCGCCTGTTCTCCACCAGCCAGAATCCACCAATCTACCCACTTCCCGATATCCAACAACATCTAACAGCCCACCGACTTCCTATCACCCAGTGGTCGACCTGACCACTGACACAGAACCCGTGAGTGCCCAAGGAACCCGCTCACCAGGAACCCATTCCCAGGGAAACAACTCTTCTCAAGCAAACAAGTCTCTGCCCAAGAATAACTCGCTAACGGACTTTCACCATCAATTCAGGAATAAGAAAATGGACTGGCTTCATAACTCTGAGACCACCAGTGCTGCGAAGGCACGCGTTTTTGAGGAGATGAACTCACCTATCGAAGGCCGTCTCGCCAAGGTCTCTTTTGCTGAGTGCTCCCACATTGTAGAAGCGAACAATGGGGTTCGGCTCGCCCTAGGGGGCCAATTTAAGAAGACGGTGACGTCCGAGGAGGTTTATGAGCCAAGCGATGAAGACCTTGCCCGTATGATGGAAGATGAGTTGCTCAGATAGTTATCTTTAGTTTGAGTGTTCTTACCGTATTCAGATATTCATTTCTCTGCGCTTTTTTTTCTTTCTCTTTGCGTCTTATTTACCACGGATGATGAGTATCTTGACTTGGTGCTATGTCCTTTACGAGCGTTTATATTCTTCTCTTCCGAGGAACTTGGTGCATTGGGAGCCCAACCTCTTAAGTTGCCTGCGTACCACTTCTTTCTACCTCTGTTCCTTCCCTCTTTCTCCTTCTTCGCTCAACCTCCACCACCCCGGAGAAGATTGGAGGTTTTCTTTGTGGCCTATGAAGTGAACAGAAACGCGACAGGATGTCTTCTCACCAAAATCGCGGAAAAAGGACCTCTTACCCGAGTGCTCTCATGTCGTGGTACATCAAATTATCCACTGGGCACCTTTCAGCTTGGCACTCCTTCGATTGACCACCAACAAGAACGGTAGGTTGCTGACCTTACCGAGGAGCTTGGTGCATTTGAAGCCCAACCTCTAGTTTGCCTGTGTATCAATTCTTCCCGTGCAACAATCTTTCGGTCTTAATGCTCTACCTCCTTTGCCTCTCTCGTGCATCAAGCCTCCTACGCCAATGCGACGAAACCCTCACAATCGAAACCTCCCTTACGCGAAAACAAGCCACTAGCAGGAGCTTTGAATAGATCATGGCATCCGATAAAGATCTAGAGTATTCCCGGCATAGATTTTATTCCTCTTGGCGAACCACTCCAGACTGACATCTCCTAGATTTCTACTCCCGAATCAGCTATGTTCCAAACCCTAAACCCCCAATCCATGTTGATTGCCATTAGCAGGTACTGCTATATGGCTCGGCAAAATGTAATTTTGATGAAAGAGTAGGTAGCGACCTAGGCAATACTAACATGAGTATGTTAGTATTCCACAAATCTTATGCCCAACCATTTTTTTCAAAAGTAGCCGAGCACCTATATGCCAGCGTAGTGGTTTTTCATTCTTTATGCTTAAGATTTTCTTACCCTCCCATGATTCCAAGAAGGCGTGATTCACTATGTTTACTACAATCCCATAGATAATACATACTGTGGCATCCAAGCTGATCCCAAATAAATACTCAAGACCGTACATTTGCCCGTGTATGTAAGTTGAAGATCTCAATTACAAAGCTATTGATTTTGTGTGAGTGCTCCATGAATATGGTATATTTTGTCTTATAGGTTCATTCGCTCAGTCTGGACTTGCCAACTCAAGAATTCACGTTATGATCCAAACCCCAAATGCTGGCTAGACACTCGAGCGTCAGTTTGGTGGATCCATTCACTTCTAACCTGAGTAAACCCGAAGATTGACCTTATTTACCTTTTCCGTTTCTTCACGTCTCCATACGATGGTATTCACGACAAGACTCAATAGAAGTGCAATCATACCCGAACTTCACGACTCTTGGAGAGCCCAGGCTACTTCACCCATGGCCACAGATGCCGAAGGGCAACTATGCCGGCTGGTAAGACTCGGAGGCTCATTGATCTATCTCCAATCTTTTAGACTACCTTTTAGACTGAACATTGAACCCACAGAGATCAGTACCCCCGTGAACACTGCGATGAACACCGTCGAGCCCCCTTTGACCAAAGATGAATTCGAGACAGCCTTCTCCTTTCGAAAGAGAGTCCGTGAATCCGATAGAGCCTGCGCTAGCATGACAGTGGAAAACTACAATGCCACCATTGATCCGTACCGTGCCACAACCCTTCACCCTGCCTGGCCACATCCACTCAAACTTCAATTCGACCCTAACCTTGTCAGAGACATTGAGCCGATGGAGTCCGACATCGCCAAGCAGCTCTGGATCGGTGGCCTCCATGATCAAGGCCTTGTTACTGTCGCTATTGTCTCAGCAGAGCGATACTCCAATCAGCCACCTCAGAAGCTTCTTACAATCAGGTTTCTAGGACAGATTGTTCGTCCCGATGCTCTGAACCCTGTCATGCTCAGAATACAAAAGATCCTTGACAATATCGGCTGTGGAGACGTTCATGTTGACATCTACAACCCTCGGCTCCGCTGGGATCCTTTATTCTACGACGTCCCATCCAGTTATCCGGCATACCAGGCTTGGAACGAACGCAAAGAATGGATCCGTGGTGTGGTTCAGCCTCATCTTGGCGGTGCGCCGGTTAAATTTGCTAGTGTGGGATGGCATCAAAAAGCATGTATTTCATGTGTTGTTATCCTGGTGCGTCGTTCGACCGAATTACACTGGGCTGATTTGCGCAAGGAGATCTTGGCTGGATTTTCGAAAGATCTGGAAATTGAGGTCGAGTTCATACCGCGCTGGGATGCATGAGACTAAATACGAACGTGACTAGCATTATGGCGCCCTTCTTCTTTTGTTGGAGTTCTTAGGGTGTTTTTACCGGGATTGTGGGGAATGGGATTTATGCGGCCAAGTATCGAAGGACAATATGCAGTCTAGGGTTTCTTTGCCTAGCAATCGTTCACAAGTTCGGATACATCTGGGGGGCTCAAGATAAGAGAAGGTCGGAAAATTTAGTATTCTTAGCGATTGAGTTTTATTACACTTCTCACTGAATCAAAAATTGGTTGGAAGGCGCAGTGCTTCCATGGGTTGAACCTTGAAATATTGTTCTCTCGAGCCAGTAGCGTAGCCCTACGATTATAATTTGATTTTTTAATTCGGACGGGTAACTCTAATGTATTGAATAATTCTAAATGGTGGATATGTATACATACTATGATTTGATCTGTATGAATCATGACGAACTGTATCATGAATGAAAATCACAGAATGAAAAAAATGAACCTGACCAGGTAAAGAAATCGTCCACATCGTAGATCGACAAAAAAATAACCACAACCAGAGTGACAATAACTGGCCAAACGTACAAGAAAAATCCCCCAAATTTATGTCCAATGGCAATTGCCAATTATTACTCCGTAGTAATAGCATGTGGTTCAACATGTGGCTGAACATGCGCATCCACATGGTCCCCACTACTTTGCGGAGACTTCTCCCGCAGTACAATTCCATCCTGCTTAAGCTTCTTCCGCGCCTTCCGGCCGCCACAACAAGCCGCACAGCAGTCACCAAATTGAATAATGAATCCAAACAGACTAAACGCCGAAGCGATCCACATGAAAGCAAACATTTGCTTGCCAATGTGGGCCTTGATGTTCAAACTGGGATCCGCATTTTCGAAAACGTTGGCGAAAATGATGAACATGACTGTCGCAACGACGGATCCCACAACGGTCAGCAGCGCCGTGAAAAAGGTGATGAAGAGGAATGGCAAAGAGCGCAGGAAAATAAAAGTGCGACGGCGGTGGGGCGCACGGCCCGGGTCTCCGTTAGTGCCGATGGAATTGCCGACCAGGTATTTGATCGCTTGTGGCGGCCGGGAGGAGACCGCTAGAGGGCTGACGAAAATCATGACAAAGTTCAAGACTGTAGCCGCTAGGAAAATGCCGAACATCCATCGCGATGCGAGGCGCGCGAGCTTGAGTGGGCTGGTAATGTCGGACGGCAGCGCAACTAGGCAGCAATTAATTAGTTTTGGAGCTCAATTATTGATCCATGGGGGGTTTCAAGACAAGACAAGACAAGACATACTACTCGCGCCCGACAATAGCTCATTGATAATGATCTGGACTGGGTTAAAGGCGTACAGGGTCTCCGGCGTGGAGCAATGTGTGATTCCCTCATTGTCGTACCCCTCGCAAAAGTTCCACAGGCCGACCTGGTAGAAATCGTGCAGACCAATAGACCGAGCGATAGAGTTGATCAAGACGGCATTGGGGACCGAGACGGGGATAATGTTGGAAAGGTCGAGGTAAAGAAAGTAAGTGTCACGTAGAACGGGCTTGTTGGAGAGATTTCCGATCTCCACCAAAAGGCAGAAGATAAAGGCGATTAGGTAGAACAAGGAGCGAATTCCACGATGCCAGTGGACTGTCGATTGGCGGCGTCGGGCGATAGGCTGATTGGGCTGAGCCCGAGCACTGCGGAAGAACGGCAGCCTACGCCTGGCATGGGGAGCTTCTGTCCCCTCAGTCATGACAGATTGAGATGGGGGAGAAGGAAAATATGTGGAGGTGGAAGTTTAGAAGTGGAATGGGTTCAAAGCTGAGTGCCAGATTGGGGGAGCTGCGAGGCACCAAAGATGACGTTTTGTTGGCACAGTTGGCAAGAGTGAATATTTTTTAACTTTAGGGGCGTCTCGACAAAATCCGATTCGCGTCCAATTCCGTATGATCGTCAGTGGAGGCACACTAGCTTGTCTAGCCGTGCCGATCATGCAAAGCCGACTCGGACCAAGGGGCTTTGCTTTTTTTAGTCGTGCCGAGAATAGGGGATAGTGTCGCTTTTTGTTTTGCGCAAGATTATTCCTGAGGGTTTAATATATGGCTTGTGCGACATGATTCGTCCTCGTGTAGCTTCAATATCAGGCAACAGTACAGTGGAAAGTTTACCCGGATGATACTTTAAAACGGATCATCGATTAAATCTATTATTGGATAATCGAGCTAGCAACTGTGGCAGGAAACGTCATCTCGGTCAATTCGGTACTGGCGACTCCACTGTCTCTCCACCAGGTCCCACTTAAACCCTGGCCTATTTCTTGGCAAATCAGAACTTAAGAAAAAGGGTTTCGTGGCTTAAGCCTTTGGGGTACATAATGTTTAATCTCCCTTCTTCCTTCCCCGGAGTCTTGCTATACTCAACCAACACACACCATGCGTTGGTCACTAGCGCTCGCCCTCCTCGCTGGAGTGGCCTGGGCCGAAGATACCACATCTAGCTCATCTGAATCCTCGGAATCCTCTGATTCAACCACCACCACCACCTCGTCCCTGGCCCTGAGCGATGCGACCACGGTAACGAACCCCAGTGCCGCCGTAGCCGCCGTACCCACGGGTAGCTACGAGGTTTATGGCACGACCATCACCCTCGCCGATGGGGATCAGCTCACCTCCACCATCACTCAGAACTCTTCTGCGACGACAACTGGCAATGGCACCGTTGTTACAACCACCCACAACTCCGTCACAGTCCTGGTCGGAGGTGCTGGGACCACCACCCTGGGCAATTCCAGTATGAATGCAACGGCGACCACGTCAAGCACTTCGACTGCCGTCGCCACCAATACCCGACCATGCAACAGCTACGCCGAGTTCTGCGGGCGCAGCTACTCCAACATCACCATGGTCGCCGCCCACAACAGCCCGTTCGTGCGCAAGGGCAATGCCGCCGCCAACCAAGATTACACTGTGAAATATCAACTAGACGATGGAGTTCGCATGCGTAAGGACCAGCCCAATCATTCTTATCATTTGGAAATTCTCAATTAACCTTCCACCAGTGCAATTCCAGGTCCACAACCAGAATGGTACAATGGAACTTTGCCATACCTCTTGCTCGATGCTCGATGTCGGCACCTTGGAGGCCTATCTCACTACAGTTACCGAATGGATCCGCAACAACCCCTACGATGTCGTAACCATTCTAATAGGTAACTACGACTACGTCTCGCCTAGCCTCTTCGTGGACCCAATTCAATCATCCGGTCTATACGATTATGTCTACACGCCGGCAAAGATTCCAATGGCCCTGGACGACTGGCCCACTCTCTCCGAGATGATCATCACCGGCAAGCGCGCTGTCATCTTCATGGACTACCAGGCCAACCAAACGGCCTACCCGTGGCTGATGGACGAGTTCTCCCAGATCTGGGAGACGCCCTTCTCGCCCACCAGTCAGGAATTCCCTTGCACTCAGCAGCGCCCACCAGGTATCACCGTGGCGCAGGCTAAGAATCGCATGTACATGGCCAACCACAACTTGAATATTCAGTTGAATCTGGGTGCCATTGATCTGCTTATTCCCAACTCTGCTGTGCTTAACGAGACCAATGCGGTTAGTGGCTATGGTAGTCTTGGTAATATGGCGAGGAACTGCTCTGGTAAGCTTTCACTCTGACCCCGCGACTATCGCATGATTCTTAACATTTTTTGTAGCCATATGGGACCGTCCCCCGAACTTCCTTCTTGTCGATTACTACAACGACGGTAACTTCAACGGCTCCGTGTTTGAGGTCGCCGCGGAGATGAACAATGTCACCTACAACAACCAGTCCTGCTGTGGGACGAAATCTGCTGCCGTCCCCAGCATGTCTGCTGTCACTGTCTCGACGATGGTGCTGGTGGCAGCTGGTGTGCAGTTCTTCCTGTCCGCGTTCTGATCTGAGATGACTTTACGATTTTGTTATGGCTACCCCTTTTGTCTTTCCGGCATCCGCCATCATCGGCGCTTGGTACTTAATACTTGGATATTGGCACGTTTAGATCGTGTATATATGAAACCTTAGACTAGCATTCGCGATAAAATCATTCATATAGCCAACTCCATATCGAGGCTGTGCATTCGAGTCTATACATTTATTTCACAAATGTCAAAGCAGCAAGACAAAGCGCATCAACCCCCGACCTCATCGTCGGCTGAATGACCGGAGCAAAAAGCGCCGAGTGATTCCCCGCAATCTCCTCAGTCGGATTCTCCTGGCCATGCACCCTATCCCAAAGCTCCGCATCAATCCCCCCAAGAAACCAAAACCCACACGGAATTCCCCTGCAAGCCCCAAGCGTCGAAAAGTCCTCACTAACATTCGACCTCGGCGTATCAGCATCGAACTCCCCAAAATGCCCCCCAAACACCTCAGCCAACCTCCCCGCCACCTCCCGATCATTATCTGTCGGCGGAAACCTACGCGTAGGCACAAAAACCGGGGGCTTGGGCGACCCACTAGCCATGCACTCCGCCTCCACAATCCTCTTCACAGCCGCAATAATCTTCTGCCTAGTCTCCAGCTTCACAGTCCTGAAATCCAATCCTATCTCCGCCCGATCTGCGATAATATTCTCCGTCTGCCCCGCCTGCAAACTGCCCACCGTAACAACGCCCAGATCACTCGGATCAACCTCCCGACTCACAATCCCCTGCAACCTGACCACAATATGCGCGGCCAGCAATGCCGGATCAACAGTCTGGTGCGGGAGTGATCCATGCCCTCCACGCCCAAACACAGTAATCTTCATACTATCCGCCGCAGCCATAATAGTCCCAGGCCGAGATCCCACACTCCCAGCCCTTAGGCGCATAACATGCTGCCCAAAACAGTAATCGGGTATCGGGACTTTATCGTAGAGCCCATCGTCAACCATCGCTTGCGCACCTCCGCCGCGCTCTTCATTCGGCTGGAAGAGAACAAGTACTGTCCCGCTCCATTCGGCCCGTGTATTCGCCAGCGTCTCTGCCGCGGCGAGGAGACATGTGATATGCATATCGTGGCCGCAGGCGTGCATGACGGGTTTCTCGATGCCGTCTGCGTCGCGCATCGTTACCGTGCTTGCGTAGGGGAGGTTGGTGAGTTCTTTCACGGGGAGAGCGTCCATATCTGCGCGAAGCAGGACCGTTTTTCCCGGGCCATTTTTGAGGACGCCGACTAGGCCATGACCGCCTATGTTTGTGTGGATCTCATAGCAGTTGAGGTTTGAGAGGTGGGATGCTATCTTTTTGGATGTTGCTTCCTCTTGGAGGGAGAGTTCCGGGTTGGCGTGGAAGTGTTTGTAGAGGTCTTCGTATGGGGTTAGATCTAGGGCGTGGCTCTTCAGAATTGAAGATGGGGTAGCCATTTTGAGAGTTGCAATTGACCAATTGGTGGAAGTTTTGATTATTGGTGAGGTGGAAATGCTTGGTTTTCGTTCCCCGCGCTCCGCATGAGTCAATTCGTGGTGGGGTCGTGCCGCTCTCCAATTTACCCCAACACGGTGCTGCTTTGGGAAGTGTATCCTCCAGGCTTCTTATCTAAAGATAGACGATTGCAAAATAGGCAACGGCGATATCAAGAAAGATATGAGGGAAATTTCTAAATTCAGTGTATGAAGTCGAATAAGTGTTACCCATGAGCTATGATTTGTTCAACTCTGCTTATTAAGGGAGACGCAAAGCTCTATGGATATGAGAGAGGATAATTGCTATGTACCTAGGTCTGCGCGATATCTATTTGTCTGCGTGCTTGTAAGATTCCAAAGTGCTCTGGCGTAGTACGGATGCGTATATAGGGCATTGTGAAGGTGCGAGAATTTGTGGGGCTTGAGGCAGTAGTGCATATATATTTCAGCAAATACATAAGTCCTTAAATCCGACTTGTGCCGTTCGTGCATCTGTGCATGCCTACTACATAAAGTTGGCAGTATAGTTACACCGCAGATGGTGTCTGGCCCTGGCGATCAAACTAACTGTCTCTTGGCGTGGCCAGCGATGTGGTGCCCTGAACCCAGGCATCAAACCAATGCAGAAATGTCTTAGTACCAGTATGCTATGAGAAAAGAGCGATTTTATGGTATCAACGCCTGCATTTTCCATATCAGAGTTCACAGACACTAAGAAGTCGGTCATCAGATGGCCTCGGCCATGTATGATTACTCAGCCCTGGGTACCCTAAGAATTCAGCACACTTAGGTTCTGAAAAAAAGCCCGGAAATTGATTGGAAAAAGTGTAGAGAACAAGGAATTTCGAATATTATACTTTGATGGATCTTTGATGTCGGCCCGGATTGAAAGCGCGGCAGTCAGTACCCCTGTACCCCTGTTCTTGATGCCGTCTAGAGATCCGCAGCTTCAACAAATGACGTACTCTCATCAACAACACGGGGCCAGGGAAGTGTCCACCCGCAATCGAATTTAATTGGTGGGATCATAGAACAGGCGAGTCATACATCCCTGCCTAGCCTTGATCTGTCAATTCGATGTTTAGTGAAATGGGTGGCCCCGGGTCCCCCACTCACGCAACCTTGTGAAAAAAAGTACATGTGGGAGGCCCGGGAGCCATATCGAAACTCAGTTTCATCATCTAATCTCTATAGATCATTCATAGACTAAAGGTCTCGTCATTCATGAGAAGAATGGCAGAAAAGTGTCTAGATATGATGACGTACACACCGCGGGTTCAGATATCAAATTACCAGATTGGGAAGGGGGGAGGCATGACTCGTTAAGGGGAGGGGGCTAGAT
The DNA here is from genome assembly GCA_028828865.1 of Penicillium sp. IBT 16267x. Lineage (NCBI taxonomy): Eukaryota > Fungi > Ascomycota > Eurotiomycetes > Eurotiales > Aspergillaceae > Penicillium > Penicillium sp. IBT 16267x. Next base: position 3,984,415 of record JAQJZQ010000005.1, on the reverse strand, counting down.
TGTACAGGGGCCAGTCCTAATCTATATAAGTCCCCGATTCCTGCAACTTTGTGAACGGCCATCGTTTCCCTTTTCTTTCGCCCATGGCCCAGTGGACCGCATATCGATTCACCCCATGATCTGCAAATATGGCAGGCCCAACAATCAACACCCCGTCGTCCTTGGTCGATTCATCCTTCCATTTCAATCCCCTCTGGACGAGGCCAACAAATAGCCTGCATCTCACGCCCCAATCCCAATCCAACCCTCCACCCATCCACCGTCGACACTATACAAAAACAAACATGCCGCGTCCCGAGGCCCCCTCCGAGAGAGAAAAACAGCTCGAACGAAACCGCATTGCCGCGAACAAATGTCGCGAAAAAAGAAAGCAAGAGCACGCGAGAATGCAAAACGCCCTGGACATCGAAGCAGCCCGGCACAAAAACCTCCAAGCAGAAGTGGGGTTCCTCAAGGAAGAGATCTGGTATCTGAAAAACGAACTCTTTGTTCACGCCAAATGCGACGATCGGTTTATCAATTCCCAACTTGACGAGATGGCTAGCCGTGTTACACACGGAGCCGGCGACCCGTTTCGATGTCCTTCGCCTTCGTTTTCGGTTAGTACGCGGTCGGACCAGTCAGTAGTGTATCATGGGACGACGTCAAAGACAGCAATGGATAGAGAGAAGGCACGAGAATTCTATGGCGGTGGATTATTTGATAGTTTTGTTGATGTACCGAACATGTGAAGTTAATATGGATGATATGTAATAGTGGCTGGTTCCAAAGCACATATTAAGATCTATTTGATGTCATTCAGTATACAAAGTACCTGTCTTGGTTGCAAGGGGAATTGACCCCCTGATGGGCGAGTGTTATTATTCGTTCGCGGGTACGCATTGTTTATTGTTTTTTATTCATCACAAACCCGGGTAAAAGTGCCGACCAGTAGGATCTTAGAGAGCATTGTCAATTCCAAGTTCTGTTGAGTCCTTCTCAGAACCTGGTGTTCGAGATCTGCCGATCTGCTGGTGAGCAACCATACGGCCTGAGCGGATATTATAACCGGAAATTCCTTTACCTATGTGGATACTTTATAGATCAAGGTATTTGTCTAGACTTAAATTCTATTAATGTGGGTGATTTGTCCTAGTCCTGGTCCACTGTGGTCAATTGATTGGCGGATAAGCCAGCCGCTTCCAAGGTAAAGAAAAACGACGATCGTGCGGGGATAATCTTACGCAGCCTGCATACAGTATACAAAGAGTGGAGAACTTGATTACACGGGTAACTGCTTTGTTTGTGCCTTGATACTGATCTTCTACCAGATCGGTCCTCGAGAATCGCCGCTGATGTCACACCATGTACCGAGTAGATTGAACGATCCAGCTTGAAAAACGGCTGAGACTTCCGCAGGGCACTGTTGACGTTGGGCCAGGTTTGACGTTCTGATTGAGACCACGGAGATCCTTCCCGGTTCGGAATAACTGAATTTATTCAATCGAGGCTATAGATAACGAGGCGAGCCCGTTAGCACTGGCGCTAGTAAAGGCCGAACCCTAAATTCCCTTCCGCTAATATCCATATATTGTGGCATTAATATAGACCATTCATTTAAAGAACATGTTTATCTCTAAAGGCACGTGGACATTTACCCGTGGCGCGCGACCGCTAACTGGCTTTTAGAGTTATCTCGTGACGGATCTTGCAGATGACCACACCCTTGAAAGCGGAAAGGTGAAGATCAGTGCACTTGGTACTTTGTGGCAAAGTCATGGTGAAATATCTCCCCGACTCATTTAAAGATGAATTATAATTCTCAAGTTCCAGTAGCGAGATGTGATTCAAGTTGGCGTGATTCACGCGATCTGAAACAAGGAAACATCCTAGTCAATAAGATCTGCAACCTTCGAATTAGGGCCACTAATATATATCAGCACGTATCCAAAGGGTCCAGTTGACCGACCATGTACTAATATCACGATTACTTTAACAGAAAATAGATCCTTGCGATTCATGGCTACATCCTATTGGTCCTAATCAAGAGTCTGATAGGGACGGTGAACACATACATACTAGTAAAGCCGCACTCTGTAGCAGCCCCTCATTCGTTTCTTATCATCCCTATCAATATTCATCATAGCCGATAAATCATCGAAGGGCTGTATCGCATGCGGATGGACACCCGAACAACAAGAAAAATGCTTTTATTCGAGCCATATCAAGCTCTTCTACGGTGCAAATAGACAAGGCGTTTAATCGATTAGATCCGATGTGATCATGAAAGAACGCCCTGACGAAGGGTCAAAGACCGAAGCGGACACGCTGAATTACCTCGCAAAATATCACAATATTCCAGCTCCAAAAACGTTACGTGACCGGGTAGACAGCGACGGTAGATACTTTGTGCTTCAGGGACGAATCCCAGGACAAACGCTCGAGCAGGGCTGGCCTTCATTATCGGAATCATTAATCAGCCATTTCAGACAAGGTGATTGACTCAGCAACGATCTATCACCTCGACATCCATACAAAGTGTTGGTCAAGGTCCTTGTTACCCACGTTTATTTTTCCCTGGTCACGAGCCTCACGGACCGTTTTACTCTGATCTCGAACTATGAGAGGCTCTAAGGAAGCATGACACTCCTCTTCCAGCAGCCCGTCGCCATTTCACAGGTGCAAAGTAGCCCCGAATCTGAGTGGGAGTATCTACACGTACCTGCGGGAACGATTGCGGTCAATCTCGCCGACGTACTCCAATTTTGGACGAATGGGTACCTTAAGCCTGGTTTCTATCGGGTGATTGCTCCACGGGAGGATCAGGCCCATGTTGACCGACTGGCTTTGTTCTATATTATGCGACTATCGGACAAGCTACTTTGGAAGGCGCTTGATAACCCTTTCTTGGAAAAGGTCGGCTACGGGAAAAAGACTATTGAGAACGACATGGACATCTCCAGGCATGATCTCTGGAGAAAAAAGGGCATGAGTCGGACGGGGCGGAACTATAACAAGTGATTGCAATTCTACGAATACTTTCCCATGGATGATACGTGTTCAATTGGTATTACAGTACACATTTCTCAGCTTGCTGCATATGGCGTTGTCAATCTATTGCCCGATTGGCTTAGCTTTGTTAAGCACTTTCGATCATTTCAGATCTAATCTCAGCCACAATGCCGGAACCTGTGAAAACATCTTGACAAATGCAGGGCAATCAAAATAAATCTGACAATATCAGCATATACCTCTTTCTTTCTTTTTGATTGTATTGTAAAACCGAAGAGACGCGTCGCAGCTGTGTTGTCATGCGGCGAATGTGCATAGTACTAATACGCTTTCGTGCTGCACTATTTCATTAGCTTCAAGTTTCTAGTGCGCACTATTTTTAGGGTAAAGTGGGGACTAGTGCATTGGCGCCATTTCTGGAGTAGAAATATCGATCAACTCAATATGTTTCTAAACGCACACACTCATGCCACAGATCCTAGTCCTATCTTAATAGAATCCTCAGCTTTAAACATTTTATGTGATAAACACACCCAGAAGAACAATCAATCTAGATGGTGACGCCCGATGACGCCATGAGTTGCAAGTAGATATCACGTGATGTTGTTTTCAGACGGACGATCTGCTGCAGTGACCCCGCGCTCCCCTGATCTATGTGCACCTAGTAATCATTTGATCCCGATCTTTCGAAATTTTTTAATTGAATCCACCTGTCATAATGGGTATCCTTGGTCACCACAATCTCGCCCCTGTGGCCGAGCCAATCGCCATATTCGGCCAATTTGTTGCGAACGAGCCACAGACATTAGTCCTGAGAGAAAAAGTACTCACCGTCTCTGGCGATAGCTTTGAAATCAAATCGGCCAATGGTGAGACACTGCTGAAAGTGCACGGTGCCTGGGTATCGCTTTCTGGTCGCAAGAAGGTCGAGGACGCCCATGGCAATCACCTGTTTGATATTGTCAAGGAGCATTTGCATCTCCACACGACCTTTGCGATCGAAGATATCCACGGCAAAAAGGTTTGTGAGGTGAAGAGCAATCTCACATGTACGTATCATTTTTGGGATCATTAGGAGGCCAGGTATGATATACACGTTACTAACTGCAACTAGTGGTCGGCTCCAAAGCCACCGCCACTTTCACCGATGTCAACGACAAGGCGAGGACTTTCAATATGCAAGGAAGCTGGTTTGATCACAGTGCCGATATTGTTGATCATAAGACTGGCCAAACAGTGGCTCGTATTGACCGGAAACTGCTTAGCGGCCGTGACTTAGTGTTTGGCCAGCAGACCTATGCCGTCGTTGTGGCACCTGGTGTGGACGCAGCACTGATCGCTGCCATGTGTATATGTTTCGATGAAAAGAACAATGAGGAACGCGGCGAGTAGTTACACTGGGTTTACATAAGGCAGCATTTGATTGGGGAAGCAATTTAGCTGGGCCAGGTTTCTTATCATGTCCCAGAGCGGCTGTTGAAGTAGCCATTCAAGCATTTACGCGCTATAATTGATGGAAATAATTTGGATTCATTCTGTAATACGAATACTGAACAACTGAATGATTGAAGCTTCAAGTTAGGCTTGGCTGCAAATGTAACTTTCTCAAGCAAGGCCATATTTCATCTCAATTAAAGTCGTGGAAAGGCACAGCTCAGAAAATGCAGTCCAAATTATGGCCGGTATCGAACATTGACAATACCTCACGCTCTATAACCTCTAATTATATCCGCAGAGTACTCCAGGAGCAGTCTTCGAAATTTGTTCAGCAAAATGGCGACCAATGCAAGTGTCTTGCTTGACTAGCTTTGAGATGATGAGCAGGTAAAAGATGATTGCAAGTAGCTGAGAGTCTTGTGACTCTTGTGAGGGCTACTGCCTAGACTAGATATCCCAGGTGTTTATATAATTTCTGTAGAAAAATACTAAAGCCTTAAATTTAAGTAGTACGTAAAATCAATACATTGAAGCAATACTAAATCACCATGGACTGTATTCAAGATTCTTCTGAGCGTGGGTATACTTCCAAACCAAAACCTCAGGCCGCAATCACATGACCCCGCACCGCAATCATCACCAAATCCAAATCCAAATCCCACTGCCGATCAGCCCAATTGAACCACACTCCCTCAATTCCTCCTCTCTTCCGCGAAATAAGGCACCACCGCAAACTCCAACCAAAGCGAGGTCTTCATCCCTCGCTAATCACCACCCAAAATGGTCGACATTGTCCCGCTGAGCTCCTACCCCTCCTACATCGACCTTCTCCCCTCAATCCAAACCTGCAACATCACCAACCTTCCCGAGAACTATTTTCTGAAATACTACCTCTACCACGCCCTGACATGGCCCCAGCTGAGCTTTGTGGCGATCGTCCGGCCGAAGGGCGGGTACAAGACTGGAACTGGAAGAGGTGCTGCAGGCGATGTCTCAGGACAGTACCCTAAGGTTGTGGGGTATGTGCTTGCGAAGATGGAGGAGGAGCCTACGGACGGAAAGCAGCACGGACATATTACCAGTTTGAGTGTTATGCGGACGCACCGGAGATTGGGAATTGCGGAGCGCCTGATGCGCATGAGCCGTAAGTTTTTTCCTGACTTCTTTTTCTTTGCTTAGGCATTTTGGTGGCATGAGAATAGTTATACGGATTAGGCTATATGGAAAGTATGAGGTCGCTAATACACTTGGTGTTTGTAGAAAGAGCCATGGCTGAATCCCACCGCGCAAACTACGTCTCGTTGCACGTTCGTGTCTCCAACACAGCTGCGCTGCGCCTATACCGTGATACTCTGGGCTTTGAGGTTGAGAAGGTCGAGGACAAGTACTACGCTGATGGCGAGAATGCGTATGCTATGCGTCTGGACCTGTCGGGCCAGTGGATGGACTGGAAGGCCATTGAGGCGCGGGACCGGGAGAACGAGAAGAACGATGATGACGCACAGGATGAGGGTGAGGAGGTTGGTGAGCTAGGCAAGAAGGACGATGCCAAGGACCAGGAGCGGATGGTCAAGGTTAAGATCGGACGTGCGTTGGGAGTTGGTGACTTGGTGGAGAAGAATGAGTCGCAGCAATCATAATCATAATCTTGATCGGATTATTCGTTTGTTGCTGATAGGCTCTTTGCAAGGTCTATATAGTCTTTCATGGGTCAACGCTACGCATGTCTGCAGCCTTGGAATGGATACATGAGGTGAGAAGACCTCGGGATGAATGATTAGAACATATCTAAATGTGTGCACTCATGTCTGTACTTCGAATTGCAAGGATGTACATATGCCCAAAATGCTCGAAATACAATGTGGAAACCATTCCAAATGCAAGGGAATCGTAACGTCATTGGGCTAGCTCGAGAAGCTGCCTTTCCAAATCGTACTCGCCAATATTTACCGCTACAAAAAAGTGAACACCAAACCTTAGTCCTTCGCCTTTTTCTTCGAAGATGACTTCTTTTCAGATTCTTCGTCTCGAGATGCTGATGCAGAGTCACTTTGTTGCTGCTGCTTCTTAGAGATTCGTGGCTTCAGCTTGTCCCTTAGTCTTGTATGTGGGGCCGATTTGCCTTTGCGATCAGAAGGCTCACTCGGAAACCCCTGCATACTAGCCTGAGAAGAAGAAGGCGTATTCGAGCCAGGAGTGCTGGTACCAGAACTAGTATCAGCACGCATAGGCGGAATCCTTGGAGCAGGATAAGAAGTCTGAACAACAGGTGCCGTTTGGGCACGAGGGGGAGCTTGCTGTGTCTCGTTGAGGGCAAGATTATCCATGCGCCCAGTCAAGGCACCCTCATCCTTCGTTTTACCACTGTCCATAGACCAATGATGCCTTCCATTACCAAAACCATGGCCATGACGTCCATGATTCTTATGAGCTCGTCTTAGACTGTGATGCTCTTCTCGCGCTCGGCGAACCACTTCCCGGAAAGCCTTCTTGGTGGCACGGTGTTCCTCTTTGAAGGCGCGCCGTTCGGCAGCCTGGCGTTGTTGCTGCTCAGGTGAGTCCCATCGACCCCAGTCGCTACTATCGGGATTGGGGGTTTGTTGATTCGGGTTCTTCGCTCCAGGGCGCCAATTTGGTCGGCCAGAAAACCTGGCTTCGCGGCGAGACGCTTGAAGAACGTTGAGCTGATGGCGAAGATCAGCCGCAGCGTCATACAGAGTGCGATCATGTCGGTCGTTCAAAGATTGGAGCTGGGTGCGGACCGTGGCTAGGTCGGAGGCATCGAGATCGGAAGTGGTAGATAGGGAATCGAGAGAGCTAAGGGATGATTCGGATGATGCAGAGCTGATAGATAGGCGGCGCGTTTTTTCAGCGAGCTGTGTGTCTTTGGCATCATCTTGGCTGTGACTTTGACTTTGACTGTGATTGTGACTGTGGCTTTGACTTTGACTTTGACCTTGATTTTCAGTTTGAGATTGGGGTTGGCTTTGACTTTGGTTTTGGGTAGTAGTTGTGGCCATGACTGTGGGTTGTACCGGAAGTTCGTTTGATGATGGTCGCACCAGAGGTTCAGGTGGTGAGGGTTGGATTGGGGGAATTGGCGTACTATACAGAGTACCATTTGTCTGAACAGGGGGCCAAGTAGGCTGAGGAGGATAACCAGTCGGTTGATATGCATCTGGCTTTCGACCAAACCGGGCCTGCTCTTCGACCCATCGACCATGTGCTAAAGCGTGTTCTTCGACCTGCCGGCCATAGTGCATAGCCTGTGCGCTAATCTGATCACCATAATGTTGCGCCTGCTCTGCAAAGCGCTCGCCATATTTCTGTGCTTGGGCCGTAATATTAGAGAACCAGCCAAATGCACCCTTGGATGTACCAGAGTTTCCATTATGAGGTTGAGAATATGCCCAATTGTTCCATTGCCAAGGCGCGACGCCTGGAGGCAGATGTGGCGGGGGGTAGTGTCCATGCAGCTGGTTATTCACCCCGTGACCCGGAAATTGGGGAACACCATAAGGGGCACCATACGGCATAGTACCAGGCGGAAGTCCGTATGGAGCAGCGGGGGCATAGGGCCAAGCTGTTGGCGACTGCGACTGGGCATAATGCCCTGGCACAGGGGACGACGTGTTTGAGCTCCATGGAGACTGCCCTTCTGTAGAAGCTGGGGCTCCATTGCCCTGTGTCGCCTTGGTTGCCGCGGGGTAACAATGGGGACATAGTGCTGACGAAGGAGCTGCATCCGGCTCTCCAATATAAACAAAGGCAATGTTGGTGGAGCGAGGCTCGAAAAAACATTGATTCCATTCATCAACAACTGCTCTAATACGAGCTTGTCGCTGTTCATCTGTCTCCTGAGGCCTATCCTTGCGGTCCCGCTGAATTTCCGCTCGTAACTGGCGGGGAAGATGTTGCGAGGAAGCAGCTAAACCTAATTCGGGTGGGAACAGGTAGCGCAGAAAGGTGTCCCAATCCTGTTGGGGTATCTCGTTCTTGCGGGGTGCCCAGCAGCGGGGTCGCCGGGGAAAGTCCTTTGCTTGGCTGCGGGGGTATATTGTCATGTGGTGGTGCAGAATGCTCCGACTGTCGTCCAGTACGAGTGGAGGCCTCTCCTCGAAGTAAGCAACGGCGGAAGTGAAATGGATTGGCACCACGGCGGGCGACGTTGACGGAGGCAGCTCCGCAATCCGGGAGCTACCGGCCCCTTCTGACTCTGCAGCATTTCCGCGTAAAGGAGCTGAGTTCCGCTGGGAGGTATTGTTGCCATTATTCGCCGGCGGGACTAATGGGTCGACGGCAGAGTACGGCGGTGGGGCCTCCTCCTGGTCCATTTTGAGACCTTTTTCGCAATCGCTGCGTAACAGACGGTGGGTATGGAGTGAAGGAATCACACTAGTGGTCTCCGAAATATCACGGGTATCTGGCAGCCCGTCACAGCTCGCCAGACATGTTGCGATAGGGTAATAAGGTTACCAATTCGAAGGCAGCAGGATTATGACACCTAGGAAGTTTGTGAACGGATAAAGCTTGGCATGGGAACTAGCCTCCGCGATCTTCTTACGCTGCATGTGATCAGCCCCTGCGCCGTATCAGAAGCCTTGAACTCTGTGTTGTGAAAGATGATAACTGGAGAGAAGGTCGGTAATGTTGGAAAGGCGGCGTACGATAAGATAATCACGGGGTCCGCGGATTGCGACAGAACTCCACCGAAACTATATAAACCTTGAAATGGGATTGGTAAAAAATATGGTCTGGAATGATTAAGATCGTGGGAGCAGAACCAACGAAATTTTTATGAATTAAATTCATGATCATGTGCTGGAATAGCGGGGGAGTCCATCCTACATAATTAGCCATAGGGCTGAGTCCACTCGATCGACAATGACGATTCACATTAATTATTCGCCAGAAACTCTAGAAGACCCGCTCTACCCACTATTTTCCTTGCTGCCAGCCCGGCATTCTGCGCACGATACGTATGTACAACCATGAGAAAATTAATAGGACAAGAAAGAGCCGAAATCTAGTCCCACGCGTCTCCCCATCCATCATCCTCATCTTCATCCTTCGGCTTGGTATCGATCTTCTTGGCCGCTGCAGCTATGACGCGCGGCTTGGGAGTGGCTTTGGTGGTTGTCGCATTGGAAGAACCCGCCTTGCCGAGACCCTTAAGAAGGGGTTTCTTAGTTTTAGCTTGGCTCTTAGCGGCCAGCCATCCTGCAAAGTCAGGCTCACCACCGTCATCGTAGGGCACAGCAGGAGATTTGTTTGCTGAAGGATCAGGCGATGAAGGGCTAGGGGAGGCCACGGCAGCAGTGAATGGGTCTACATCTTTTTCGTCATCGTCCATAGCACCCCAGGCATCGAAGACATCATCTCCTTCCTCTTCTACCGGGGGTTCATAGACAGTTGCAGGAGGGCGGTCGGACATAGACCGGCCTAGCGGCTGGGCAGTGGGTCGTAAGGGTTGTTTGGGCAACTCGAGCTGCGTGGAGGGAGATGATTTGGCGGGGCGGGGAACAGATGCAGAACGGGTAGTGTCGGGTTCGGCAGGGCTGGCGACGCCGGCGGTTGGTTCAATCTCGCCATTGGCAGTTGCGATCTTGTTAGTAAATGATGAAATTGCCCATCCGGCCCAAGACTTGTCATTCGAGTTACCGGGTCGAGGATCGGGCTTGGTGGGTTCTGCTTCTGTGGGTGCGGTGGGTGGAAGCACTGTGTCTGCCATTGTGCTGCCAAATTTGCGGACCCGTTGGATGTAGAGATCGAGGGTTTTGTTTGCTTGGTCCCGAATAAGCCTAGTGACGGATTAGCACAAGAAGCAACAAGTATTAAAGTCCTCTTGACTCACTTCTCCTTGTCTAGTAAGGCTGGGCAGATCGCAGGCAGAATTTTCCCAGCACAATCTTCCTCACTGAAGACATCTATCGTTGCACCGAACGCAAGCAAGCCCGCAACACGGGCGTGCGCGAAGGGGTCACGAATAGACCTGGTAAATGCAGCAATAAGAACCTTGGACCGGGTCTAGAGCAATGTTAGAAAACAAATAATTAAGCCGTGCTTACGGAAACGTACACTTTGTCCCAAATTTTTTGCAATCCGTCCAAGGCAGATAGTAGTGTTTGTTCGAATACCAGGTTGCTCATCATTAGCAGTACGAGCCAAGAATTTGAGCAATTCTCCATTGACCACTCGATCACTGAGTTTATTGATGACTGATAGCACAGCCTTGACAGTCTGCTCTCGTACCACCGGGGCAACATCGGTAAATCCGGAGGTCTAATGACATTAGCGATCTTCTTTAGAAATGGGTGCATATAACTTACCATCTGGGGGAAGATCTTGTCATTGACAACCTTCTGGGGAAGGTTATCAATCATCAAAGGCAAATTGTCCAACAAGCACACACGGAGTGCTCGATCGGGATTGCCAAATAAGCGCACAACAACAGGAGTCAACTTAGCATTGAACTCGTCTGCCGAGAGCTTGGAACCAATCTTCAAGGTAGCACTAAGAACCTTTGGTCCACCACCGCCAAATTCAACGGACTTAAGTAACTCAGGGAGAACTTTCATCTTGAAAAAGTCCTCGGGAAAGTCATCGGATAGATTATCAAGTTCACTACTGATAATTAGCAGCTGAAGTTATCGTTTCAACCAGAAAAAAACTTACTTAATGAATTCTTCCCTCTCGGCATCAGTCTTGAGACCCAGACTCTCTATATCCTCCGTCAACCGAATCAACGAGGTCTGGAAGAACCCGCCATGTTTTTTCCCCTGTTCAACAAAATGACCCGGGCTCAATCGAAGTTTCGGGTTTGCAGTACAAAGACGTTTGTAGCTTTGGTGCATGCTCGGGGGGATATTTGTTGTCTTGCCGATCTGATCGCCACCCGAAAATTGACCATTAAAGACCTCGAAAATCAAGACTCCCAAGCCATAGGCATCAACTGCTGCCAATGGATGGCGCTTGATGACTTCCCAGCCGCCTTTGACCACTTCCGGGGGGGTGTATCGAGCTGCATCGGGTACAATGCTTCCATACGTCTGTTTCTGATTAGTATAACAAAAACATATTTCGTCGGCTTGTCCCATACTCACATATATAATGGCATCATCTTCCTTCATCGAGCTCAGAATATCAAATCCACCTAGCTTCCACTCGCCGCTTTCGCTTGTGTAGACCGAAGACGCGCGAACAGCACCATGGACGGAGGATGCATCTTCATTGATGAACTTGAGCGTAGACTAGTGAAGCAGAGCAAGTCAGCAGGAGTTCTTCATAACTATATTGACGAATGGTACCTACAGAGACAGTATATAAACCCCATTTTGCAGTCTCCTCACTCAAACTCCGCCGCTTGACCTGCCACGAAAGCGGTACTACTCGTTCGGTAACGATATAAAGAGTTGACTCAGTCTAACGACAACGTTAGCACCTAAAATCCAACATGCAACCAAGCCGATCTAGCACAGCCAGCAGCAAGCCGATATACCTCGATCGTGTCCAAAACCTTAATCACACCCGGATGGCGCAAGGTCCTCGATTTTCGCACCGCATTCTTCGCCAGGGGAAGACGCGACTTATTTGCCACAATATCGAAAGTGAAGACGCTGCACGCTGAGCTGTCATCCTATTTCCACCAAGAAGGGAGTCGTCAGCCTTAGGGTCCGAGGTTATGTTTCGGGGTGAACAGAGAACCACCCTACCCGTTTCGTACCGTTGTGCAAAGTCCAGATCGAGTCGCCAATGTCCACTCTATCGCCGAGAGAGAAAGGGAGCGAGCTGCCTTTTGCTATCGCCGATGCGACGGCGGATTTGAGGAAATCCATGGCCGTGCGGCTGCGGGTTGATGGCTGCTCGGTGATTGCGGTGTTGTTTTAGAGGCCCCGGGGGCTTTTGCGGCTCAATGGCCAAGGGCTATGACTCGAGAATAAAGGTAGAGGGGCGTAAAGAGTGGCTTTAAAATGCAGCGAAGGGGTTTAGATCCGGAGACACTGTGACAGGGAGGTTATGGGATTATGTGGTTGAGCTGGAAAGCTGGATGCGGGCCCCGCCTTATCGGCCTGAGCTGGCCTTTGATTAAATTCGCCGGGTCCACCTTGGTTTGTTTCTCTGAAGCTTTCTCAAGCTCCTTCACCACCTTGCACCACATGATGTCCACATTCTCTCTTGTCACTACCTAACCCTTTACTTATTTCCTAATCGCGCAAGACTTCCACGAATACCAGGAAACATCTCGGTACGTTAGCCCTCAGTCTCTACTCCAAGCACCCACAACAAGCGACTTCGTCGCGTCTCCAGTGATGACCACCTGGTAAAAGGTCAGACTTTACAAAGAACCGACAGATCAAACCATCCCATTCAAACTGAAGGTACTCTCATCTTTTTCAAACCACTCCATACTCTTCAGCTTTTCCGTAACGCATCGACCTGGTTGAGCTCATTCCACTTGGACCCAACTCATACGCAATGATCCACTACCTGCTTGAATTTTGCAACCTACCGTCGTCGCGTGGTAATTTCCAGGCTTATGCTTGGTTCACAAATTCGAACTTTATACTTCAACCCTCAACTCTTCGGTGAACGCACATACATGGCCGAAAGGCAGAAGGTCGAGTCAAAAGTCTATGGCTTCCTCATTGAGGCGCCGCGGGCTCTTTCTTCCTATCTGTCTCTTGAGATCGAGAAGAAGAGAGGACTGCGGTGGGTCTTGGGAGTTCCATGTATACAAACATACATCCCCCATATTATACATGGGGGTATGTTGGGCCGTTTTCTGGGGTTCCTAAGTCTGCTTTGCTTCCATGAAGACTGATAGGAACCAATGGCTACGGTCTATATGTGGGATATGTGGGTCTTCGGACTCTTTCATTGCGCGAAGAGTGACAGGTTTTGGTATGAGGGACGAGTTAGACGCCGCTGGAAGTAGGAGATAAGTGGGCATTTGATCGGTCATTGCGAGCTGTGGTTCTTGTTGGGGCACGGTGGGCTTGATCTTTGTTGATGTGGGGAGGTTGAGTGTTTGGATTGGGTAGAAATTGCGAGTAGCACCGCGGTGGATGGGGTGGGTTTGTCTGGGACTTGAATGATGACTCTTGAAAACTGAAAAGACCTGAGGAGATGTGCTTGCTCTGAAGATTCTGCTTGAATTGATATGAAGTCTTACTAACTTCTGCAACAGATTTTGTCCGGCAAGATTAGTTTCGAACATCAGCTGGGTTCTCACTAGATTTAACGTTGTGCCAAACAGACAATCATTATGGTTCAGACTACATGTTTAAACAACCAACAATCATTATGGTTCAGACTACATGTTTAAACAACCAACAATCATTATGGTTCAGACTACATGTTTAAACAACCAAATATAATTTGATATAATCATTTCATTGGCATCCCGGAGGAGCACTAGCAATCACTTGGAGACTACCCACCGTCAGTACATACCACGCCTACTACTGCCCGTAATCAGCTTGGAATTCCGACCACCGTCCTATCCGTTGCTGAAACGGCCCGTCACACCTCTCACACTTCTTATGCCGATCCACTGGAGGCAGGAAACCTCACCTCGAGAGCATCCAGGCATACACAATATCAACAACCAGAAAAAAATAAAAAGGGAACAAGGGGTAAAAAGGAAGCAAAGACGGGAAAGAAATGCAAATCTTGACAGGGCCCCCTTCAGCTGCCAGTCCTGCCATAAGGAACAGCTGACAATGAGGAGGGTCTGTAATGGTTCGTAAGATGTCAACAGCAGTGGCTGTATGCTGCGCAATACAGTAATATTTCACCAGCAAGTATACCACTGAGCCCACGGCTCTGGGGGTTAAGTAGACAAGATAGATAGGACCACTCATTGAATCTGGAAACGCACATCAGCAAGTACCATCAGTGTACGAGAAAGGCAGCTCCTCATTACCTGTTAAATCCCATGGATGTGTGCATCATCGCTTGGCACACCGGTGTGAGTATAACAGCTCACAGAAAGGACGAAAGCCAAGATACAGGTGGCCGGGGTAATATGCCAACCGAAGATTGACAACGGTGCAGATGTTCATCGCCAAGTCAGAAGGGCGGCGACCAATATTGACATTGAAGGCAGAAGCTTCGAGATTAAATCAAAGTATGTAGTTCATTTGCCTTCATCGGTCGCCTCAGCGGAGTGAGTTCCAGATCCAGAGGTGGCGGGGGTGTTGGGGGCCATCTGAGGGGGTATCTGAGGAACTTGGTTGAAGTTATTGTTAGGGGCGCGATGCTGGTTCGGAGGAAAATGGTGTGCCTGGTGTGGGCTGGAGGAAAAGTGCGGTTGTTGGGGGTAGCCACCACGACCAGGAGGCGCTGGGACGAAACAATCAGATAAAGTGATATATCTCAATGTGAAAAGAAAAAAAGATACTAACCGTGTCCCGGCTGTTGACCTCCGTATCCAGGCTGACCAGGAGACATAAACATCATTTGCTGAGGTGGCTGGCCGGACTGCGAGTTCTGATGCATCATCATAGGAGCGCCACGGCTTGGGCTGGGGTAACCGCTATGAGGCTGAGGCGGTGCGTGCTGTGGGTAGGCGTGGCCTGGAGATGGAGAATACATCTGCATCTGAGGGGTATAGGGGGACATGCCCTGGGGTACACCCATATAAGGACCGTTGGACGGTTGTTGCACCATCATGGGGGCCCCCATCTGGGGATTTACAAATTGCGGACCGTGACCACCTTGATAATGTCTCAAATGAGCAGGCTGCGGACCTCCATAGAATTGCGGCATCGGCTGTCCAAATGCAAGCTGTGCCGGGGGAGCCATAGGAGAGGGATATCCCATGTGGCTCTGTTGCATGCGAGGGGAGGGGAAGACTTGGGATGAGGATGCAGAAAGCTGCATACGGTGATGATCATCCATGTGAGGGCCGTGAGGGTGATGGGTGTGCGGCCCATTCGGAGGTCCAGAAGAGGGTGGCATGCCAGGGTTACCCTGTTGGAACTGGAACGACATCTGGTGCTGCTGAGGAAGGTGAGGGTTGTTGGAAGCAGACCGACCCTGAGGCGAGGCGGAGGGCACCCCCGAGTTCTTGAACATCTGATCATAAGTCTTTTCCTCATTGCCCTCAGGGGCATCCCATGTTGGCAGAGTCTTGTAGGGGGGGGGGGATACCACCATTGAAGATGACAACCCTCTCTGCCGACTCAGCACTCTCTTTCTTCATGCGTTTGATGGGATTGAATTGATCATCAATAGATGGCCGATCAGAGATGGGGAGAGGCTTCCGGACTCCGAAAAATGTAGAGGGAGTGGTTGCCCGTGACAAAGAGCGATTTCGTGAGAAGGGGCGTGGGCTAGCAGCAGGGCCCCCCGAAGGAGCACCGCCGGGAGTAAAGGTGTTAGCAGCCGGGTTGGGCTTAAACTCCATGGCGCGGACATTGAACTTCGCCGCGGCGGAAGTCTGGGTTTGGGTCTGGGTCTGGGCCTTTCCAGGGCTCATAACTCGAGGCTGCTCGCTGGCCGGGCCAGTAGGGGGTCCACGAGCATCCTGTATAGGTAGCGGGGTAGGAACAGGGCCCATAGCAGCAGCTCCCTTCCGTTGCTGCAGGTTATCGGCCAGCCGGTGACTGAGCATACCAGTAGCGGGACGACCAGGCTGCATAGGCTGCTGAGGGAATCGACCGCCTGGTCCGGCAAGTGGCCCAGTGGGTAGATACCCTTGGCGACCCCGAGGGAAATTCTGACGATCAGAAGGCGCTGCAGGAGGGGCAGAACCAGTGGGTGCAACAGGACGACTTGCAGGCTTCTGTTCGGCAGCCTGGGCAACAGCTTTCGTGGGCGATTTAGCATCCCCAGAAGTCTGGACTCGATTAATGATAGCTTCTTGTCTATGCGGATCCTTGGCCAAAATTGGCACCAAATCCTTCGGCACAGGGGTCGAAAGCTTGAAGTTCTTTGAGAACTTCATCAGCTCGTTCAATTTGACCGTTCGATCATAGGATGCTTGGTTACGCCGACGTTCTTGCATCTTCAACTTTTCGCTATTAGCAAACTGACGGAAATGGTCAAGCACCTCTGTTTCCACGTTCGCAGTGGCGTTCTCAGCGACTGGTCGCTTCACAGCAGCGGGGATGGGAGCAAGTGTGGAAGCAGGGGCATTGCCCGAGGTCGTCTTTTGTTCGGCTTCAGCAACGGGCTTGATAGGCGCCGGCGTCTGTTGTTTCTCTGCCGGGGCAGGCTCTTGGGTCGGAACCTGAACTGCCGCGGGAGTAGGGGCAGGTGCCGGTTGCTTGGCCGGGGGAGCGGGAACCCCGGGTTGTCTGCGGGCCGGGGGTGTGTATCTGTTCGGCTGTCCTGAAACGAGAGACTGGAAAGCCTTGTTATCGCGGTGAACACCACTGTATTTGGCCTCCTCGTCATCGTCGTCACCCGTGGCTGGGGCCACGAGACCTCTCTCCTCACGCATGTGGGCGTTGTCGGTATCAGTGCCTTCGATCTCGCGCGCAATACGAGCCGCCTCTGCCTGCTTCTGGCGGAAGGCAGGATCCGAACGGTCAATGGTAGTTGTGTATATATTTTCGTCGTAGCTGGTCTTGGCACCGAAGAGTCGTTCATTCGTCTCAAATTGATCCCAATTAGACGAATCGCCCGTGGTGCTCTCCAGCGACATGTGAACATCCATCTCAGTCGGTTCCCAGCGCTTCAATGTACGCTCCCGCATCGCGAGATTGCCAGAGATGTCACTGTCAGTTCTGAATCCACTTGTTCCTGTAGATAACATGTCAGCATCGTACCATGCCTGATCAGGCTGTCATATTCCTTACCATTTGACTCCTTGACTGACACCTCCGCAGGAACGACATTTGGCACCGAGATATCTGCAACATCTCTGATATCAAATGACATAGCATGGTCAATTCCAGTCCCTAGATAGGGGCTGGCCACATCGCTTGCACCGTTCGTCTTGGGCTGATTCTCGTCCGCACGTTGCACCATCTTAAGAGAAAACGACGAATCACTAGACTCTAGGGTCGAAGATGAGAAGATACCCGTGAATTTATCCCCGTTCTTTGCGGTAATGGTCGTGCGGAGGCCCTGCAGCAGCTGTGTCAGTACCAATCGTGCATTTATCACAATTGAGGAGCCGCCTTACAATGAAACTAGCAAATAAGAAAACAAGACGGTCATGAGCATGATTGTCAGGAGTGTTCGACTCCTTCTGGTTCGGACGGGGAGAGCCCGACTGTCGAGCCATATTTCCGTTGGATGAGGAGTGCGAGGAACGTTGCGTGATGGGGTTGGTTCCTTGAGTCCAGGCCTTGTGCGAATTTGTGCGCCTAAGGGTAGAGCATGCTTCAGTCAGTAGGTGCAACAGTCAATCATGGAACGAAAAAAAGACAGCAGAGTGAATGTTGCCCTCGATCCCGGGGTCCGCAATTGGCTCTCGATGGCACACAATGCCTGGCCTGTACCTCAGCTCTCAACGAGAGGGCACGTGCATGGACGCAGTGACCTAGAGGCCCGAGTGGACAGGATGAAAATGAAGGCCACGGCACCATGTCGCCGGTCTTCAGTAGCAGGTGAAAGCAGGGAAATGTGGTGTGGTTGGTACTAGTGGAGCGAGTGGATGTGGGGGTGGATGGGAGTTCGAAAGGGAGGGACGTACCGTTGACCACCATCCCCAGGACTGCCAGACTGTCGGCGACCGTCCCCCTTGGTGCTGGCGCTTGGCCTCAGCGAAGGTCTGCCAGAGTTCTGTGCGTTGACAGCATTGCCAGATGAGCTGCTAGCAGCTGGCACGGAGTTGAGAGTAGAAGCCATTGATTGACTCGGATGGTCAAGTCAGGGCAGGCTTGCGGTCGTGGAACTTCACACGGAAGGTCCGCGAGGATGAGGCACGGAGCGGAGCCACTCTCACACCGCCTGCACAAACAAGACGTGTTTGGAAGGAGGGGAAAGAAAGTAGAAACACAACCACAACCGCACAGACACTCAGATAGAGGAATCCAATGGCAAGGGAAATATTAGAGACAAGAGGAAGGGGAGAAGATGGAGATTCAAAAATGGGGATTTGTTTGGGGGAAGCAGGTCAGGTGCGAAGAGTTGGTAAGGTACGGTACTGGTGCGACCCTGATTGACAGCGGGATCGCTTTTCTATGGGGTTGACAAGAAATGGGTCTCTATTATGGAGATGCCCTGATGTATTGCTTTTAGTTTACTTTGCTCTTACTAGGCTCATCAGAGTAATGATTTCCTATCACTGTTAAGATCTATCAAATTCTACCAAATTTGAATCTACTGTTTCACTCCAATTTACCACTGGTATATCTATTGTTTTTCTCTTTGCTAGATATATATTTTTGGGCTCCAACCCTGCTCCGGTCCAGTTGTCAACCGCGGTACTGTACGTATTACCAATACGCAGTAACTTACAGTCTCAACATTTGAATAACTAACTGCACCACCATATTGGTTTCTATAGGGATTAATTGTCCGATCGCACGATCTGATCTGTAGCAATCTCGATCCACTAGTTTCATTTGCTGGAGGTCTTAGTGAAGAAAAAAAAAAAAAATTATAATCGATATTACACACATCATCGTAGGAATCTGTACCAAAACAAAGCCAATGAGGGATCTGCAGGGAACACAACATTTTGATACATGTGCATTGTAGATATCTTTTGTGTGAAAAAGTGACTCGCTTATCCTCGACTGCCCAACCATATCTCTCCGAATGAACATGCATAGTCGATCCGACAATGATTTATGTTGGGAGTGGGAGAGGCGCCCGGCGGTAGGACGGTGATGCCCAATGGGTTGCGTGGATTGCCTGGACGAAGACAAGGAAAACCAGAGATATCATTATAGAAATAAGGGAGGGGAGAGAGATTCTATTTTCATCAGTCAGGACCCCAAATATTCAAAAAATTCCAAAAGATGCAAGCCAACAAGTGGATAAGTGCGGGAGTTGCCGAGTACAAGCCGCGGTGATACAGATCCAATAGATCCATGCAATCCTGCAAGATGATACTTTAGTACATGTAGTTATACTAAGAGTTTAGTGTAGGATAGGGTTCCATAGTTAAGGGAGTCCGTGCTCTTTGTCTTAATATCACATGTGTGGAATCATGTAATAATACACCGTATTTACCTGTCAGTTTGGACAAAATGCGGCAACTGATCACGTCGATCTGCCCAGTGGCTGTTTGTACGCGGTATTCGGGAGGCTGGGTCTGGTGCCTTGTTTGCTTGGCATCCCAACTCTCTCTCTTTCGCCCCCCATCGTCGCTTATCAATGTCAACACACCCTCGGGCTCTCTGGAGACCCTACTGAGAATCATCTTTCTTTAACATTTCCTGAGAGACAGATCGACCTCATGGCGTCAACTTCTGGTCGCAGCTCGTCGGCCTCTGGCCGTTCCCAATCGGCAAAGGGCGTGGTAAGTATCGGGTTCGTGTGGGATCTTCCCCAAAGTCCACAATAAAGCTAACAGTGCCTTTCTTCTCGCGGTAGCCCGATAAACAAATTTCTCAAATTGAAAAGAGCGTGACCCACCTGCTTGTCGCAACAAAACAACTACTTGAGACTTTGACCCAGTGGTCTCGAAAACAAGCCTCTGAAACGGACGTGTCCGATGTGTATGTGCGCCTGGGTTATGAGTTCAATCTGGCTTGTCGTGCTTTCAATGCCATCGGTGTCGAGACTTCCGATCTAGGTCCGGTTCCAGACGTTTTGCGCACAATTTTGGAGGACACATTAAGCCAGGATGCCTCTTCACAAAGCCTCGACCGGTATCTACCCCAAATTCGCGACATTATCATCAACTTGCTCCATGGCTTGAAAAAGAAGCAGGCGCGTCTCCGGTCACGGCATCAGCGGGAGGATGGGCGAGGACTCCCTGCGAGACAAGCCAGTGCGGGGAGCATTTCTAGCAGCAATTCCACCGTAGGCCAACTTTACGATGAAGCAGCGGCTTCTACCATGCCCCAGTCAAACATTCAATCCCCAAAACGCTCAGCCCGTCGTTATGGCAGCAATGGCTCTCTGGAAGAAGTTCAGGCGACCCGTCGTACATCACCCCCGATACCAGGAGACCCACGCACTTACTCAGAACGGGACGCATCGAGACGGGAGGCTCAACAAATGCTAAGCCAGCCATCCCCGGGGGGAGAATCAATTTCCCAAAACGCCCCGCCTTCAGCCCCCCCAGACTTCCCGGCCCCGCCGCCACCTCCCAAGGAAGACGACGCGCTAGGTGCTTTGCAGCGAAGCGGGGAACTAGAGCGACGGGCCTCCCGGCGGTTCTCCGCATACCAAATCCAGAAGCATTTGGGAACTTCATCCAATGGGGTCCCGGTTCTGCCTACTCAGAATTCTCCCATTCCTAATCGCGGACGGGATGTTCGCGAATCTCTCAATGCGGTCCGTCTGCGAGGATCATACGCTCACTCCCGTCAGCGGTCCTCGAATCGTCTACAAGAGACTGCCAAGACTGCCCAGCCCCAGACAGGAGTCGGTATTCCTCAGGCGGTAGAGGAGGAACGCAGCGAACCATCTAGCCAAGTAGGCGAAGAGCCAGAGAACGACAAAACCCCTCAACCCCTGGATCAAAAGCCCGAACCGCCCGCTAAAGACCATGCTGAGGTTCTACGGGACCAGGACGCTCCCCCTAGCTTCCCGCGGCCACCACAGGGACCTTCGCTCGGTGAAGCCTTTGACCCCGAGAAGACTCTTGCTCCTGTCACAGGCACACGCCCAGAAACGCCAAAGATAGCCCGTCTAGACCCAGCTGACATTGCCACCCCTCCTTCGGTTGCCCAGTACGTGGCGGAGCAGCCGTCTCCAGGCAAAGAGTTAACTCTCTTCTTGCAGTACAAAAGCAAGATTAAGAAGTACGTGCTGCCAGACGGCATCGCAGATCTTACCATTGGACGCCTTCAGTTAGCATTCATCGAGAAGTTCGCGTGGAATACTCACAACAATGGTGCCGATTTACCTGAGATTTACATCCAGGATCCGATTTCTGGGATCCGACATGAATTGGAAGATTTGGCCGACGTCAAGGACCGATCGGTCCTGGTGTTGAATATGGACAGCTTAGATGAGGTCAAGAAGCATTTCGATGAGGGTTTTGGAGGCGTTCGCACCTTAGTGGAAAGTGTGAAGGAGGCACTCGCTGGCCAAGGCACCGTCATCCAGTTAGTCCAAGCCCGCCAGCTCGAAGCGGCCAAGGAAATGGCCCGTTTGGCTGCTGCTCCCCCAGCACCTGCGCCCGTGACTGCAAGCGCTGGCGGCTCCCCTAAGGCTTCGATATCTGCAAGTGGAAGCCAAATCGCTGAACTGCAAAGCCTGCGTCGCGACCTGGCCGTCTTGCGCCAAACCTACTCTAACTTTACATCGGATGTCACCAGTTCTATGAGCGCAGTCCGTGCCAAGGCAAGTCAGGTCAAGGCCGCTGCTGAGAATGTCGCTGTTCCCACCTATGAGGGCGATGCTGGCCGTGCACGGGTCCAGACTGGTAAGAAGGAGCTTGGTGACGAATCGGAACGCCTTGTTGCACGCGTGGATGACCTGCAGGATCTGGTGGAGGATCTTCGGAAGGATGTGGTTACACGAGGTGTCCGACCTCTCCCAAGACAGTTGGAGGGTGTTAGTCGTGATATCAGCAACGTCATGAAGGAGATCAAAAAGATGCAGGACTTCCTTGGACGCGAAAAGCCCATTTGGACCAAGATCTGGGAGAAAGAGCTGCAGTTGGTTTGCGAAGAGCGGGATCAGCTTACCATGCAAGAAGATCTTGCTGCTGATCTGCAAGACGATCTTGAAAAGGCGGCCCAGACTTTCGCTTTGGTGGAACAGGCAACTAAGGAACAGGCCATGGAGAAGGCCAACGGTGGCGGTGTCGCTGGTGCAGGTTCTTTGCGGGCCCCTTCGCGTACTCTTGGAATTGACCCTACGGTCGATCCCATGAAGGCCAAGGACGGCGTTTTGGGTGAGGTTCGTGCGCTACAGCCCAACCATGAAAGTCGTCTCGAAGCTATTGAGCGAGCCGAGAAGGCTCGCAAGAAGGAGCTTGAGACTCGACGTATTGGGCTGTTCCAGAAGGAACTTGGTACCTTTGTCCAAGAGGGCAAGCTGAAGAAGAGTGGTGGTGTTGAGGAGGCCGAACGACTTCGAACTGCGAAGGATGATCGCATTCGAAAGGAAGTTTGGGACCGGCAGCAGGCTCGCAATGCGGAGATGGAGAAGGCCGAGGCTGAAGCTGCGGCGGCGGCGGCCACAGCTTCCGAAGAAAAACCCGAAGAAGAGGCGGACTCAAGTGAGCCGGCGCCGGAGGAAGATAGGGTAGAGTCCCCGAAGAATGACGATGAGGCCCTGGCAGGAGAGGAGGCTAGTCCCAATGAGTCCGCAGAGCCCGAGCAAGCGCATGAACCTGGATCCATCTAGACGAGCTGCTTGGTGCTCACCTTTTCGATTTGACGTTTCTCCTTGTTTTTTCCATGCGTTTTGTCATGAAGGATCCCATGTCGTTGCATTTTCCGATTATACCTGTGGCGTGTTTTTCTATACCATGTGTCCTTGCATTGCCTGTCATTTACTGACGATACCCTACCACATATGTGGTCTGTTTCCCTTGTTCATTCGCGAAGCATGGAGTTTGTGCCAGGTAGTTCACTCAATTGTTGAGCATATGAGTTTATCTCAATGCAATTCATTAGTCTTAATTCCTTACATGGAAATAATCTTTCCCACTAGCTCCCACTAATCAGAAGTGGAGGGCATAAACAATAGAGCTTAGACCCAAAACGAACCCAGCCATCCCAGTTTCTCACCGTATTTAGACTCGAAAACGCCACTCTTTTGTCCTTTCGTAGTCCATAATCTTCATGATTGACTGTGCCTTTCATCCTAAATCTGCTTCATCTCTCGCCAAGCCACATATTGGGCCCGCATCAGCCATCAGCCCCGTCTAAAACACAGGACCAATCCGAAACACGGGTGCCCCAGCCATTCTGTACGACGCTATGTTCAACTTCTTTATCGTCAGGATCCCATCGTGACGCAACACCTGCTGACTATAGGAATAGCGTCCAGATCTCGACCCTGATTGTCTTGCGCCGTTGTCGTTGCCCAATCTTGGCTAGTGATTGTATTCGATTTTCCACTGTGGGCTCGGTTTGGTCCCAATGCAACTCTTACCGACAATTGCTTTCTTGCTCTTGAATGCAGGATCTACCTGCTCGGCAACAGAATATGCAAATTCTCCATTGGAGATTAAAAATCAGAGCAGCCCAGCCTCTACATATTCCGACAATGATATCCTCCGCCACATCACCGAAATCGAATCCCGACTGGCCAACACACCCATCCACAGACTGAAGAAGATGAGTGCCGACGAAGGGGAGAAATTCTTTTTTGATTACTGGAGTTTTGGACCCGAGTCTCAAAGCCAATTATCAGAACGAGAGGTAGAACAGACTCAACATAATGATACCTCGGGCATTGATGACCTCCCGTCGACTTTCTTTTATCCCAGGTCATATCCATTCCAACCATCGCTTCCATTCGAAGCGAATCCCCGAAACCTTCTAGACTCTAGGGATTTCAAATGTCCGACTGGAACGCGTGCGTGTACCTCGATTGGGCGATCCGATCGGTGTTGCGGTACTGGGGATACATGTGAGCATGTCACTGATACAGGATCGGGAGATGTGGGGTGTTGCCCCACTGGGGAGACGTGCTCCGATGTAGTAGGAGCGTGCCCGGGCAATGAAACAACCTGTTCTGAGGCTCTGGGAGGAGGTTGCTGTATACCTGGATATGAATGTGTTACAGGCGGCTGTACGTATTGACTACTCTTGTCTTCTTAGGATGATTCACTGTTTGGTGGAACATTGAGATAAATAGGCATTGGCTGACAATCTTTTTCATAGGCGTATTTATCTCTGTTGTTACGGTGACCATCCACTCGACAATGACGCTGTCTACAAAGACATACTCGACCGTTCCGCAGAGCAGCCTTTCCTCGTCGCAGTCCACCAGCAACACTGTAACTACTGACAATCTCGTGCCACCAGCGCGACCGACGCGTATTTCGACTACTACACAAGGAACAACAACTCATGTTAGTGTTTGTCCGACAGGGTTCTATGCGTGCTCTGCTGTTTATCAAGGTGGTTGCTGCCAAACTGGACGAGACTGTGACACGACTTCGTGCCCTACAACGAGCTTGACCACGTTCACATCAGATGGCGTGACAATCGTCGAGCCTGTCACGACAGCAAGCGGAAAGTCCGGCAGTGGAAGTACGCGGAAGTGTGCTACAGGTTGGTTCAGCTGTGCCGATACGGTCGGTGGTGGGTGTTGTCCGTCCGGGTATACCTGTGGATCGAGTTGTACGGCTGCGGCGTCAAAGACAACGGTTGCTAAGGAAGAAGCGACCAGCCGAGGAAGTAAGGTGACAATTTCATGGGGATTAATAGGAATGAGTCTCCTTGCGTGGTGGAAGTGTTGAGAAATACAACGTACGAATAACGAAGTTAATAATGGAAATGACATGGAGAATCGAACACCCCACGGGGACCCGTTAGTAATAGCCGGCAGTTCGTTCCTGCGGTGAAAGCTCTCCGAATTCACCTCCTAATCTCGCCGACACCGGTCGGCGCTGCTCCGCTCGTATCTCTCTCTCTTTTTCCGTGTCTTTTCCTTTTCGTGATATTTGTGTCCATCGCTTGGTAAGTAACAATGTATGATATATATTAATTTTTATTTATTTCTGTATTATCTCTGAACCGCCATTCTGATTACTCCTCGCAGTTTAACCGCCCATCATGTCCGACAAGCCGCAGCAGCCCCTCCCCTTCATTTACCAGTTCGCCGCCGGTGCGGTGGCTGGTGTGTCTGAGGTATGATTCCCTTGATACTGCAGAAAAACAATCGCAATCAATATCAGTTCCTTGATGCTGGTTTCTTTGCTGTGAGATCCACGCTAATGTGTCTCCCCGCACGGACAGATCCTGGTTATGTACGATGCTCCAATCGCCCCCATCTTGCGGGTGCACAATGCCCCCTTCGCAAGGGGCATATCGCGTTTTCCTTCATAAAGAACCTCCGATTTAACAATGCACGCTCTATAGGTACCCATTGGATGTGGTCAAGACTCGAGTGTAAGGATGCGTTCTCGATTGGAATGAGTTGCCGGATGCAGCACACGACACTAACCTCTCCACTTCAGGCAGCTCCAGAGCGGTGCCGCCACCGCTGGCGCCGAGCATTATAATGGCATGGTCGACTGCTTCCGCAAGATTATCAAGCAGGAGGGGTGAGTTTGATAAAAATCTACATTGCGTTTGTACGATTGTCTCCGAGACCAGACCTAACCCGAAATGATCCCCGCAGCTTCAAGACCCTGTACCGTGGTATCTCCGCGCCCATTCTGATGGAGGCTCCCAAGCGTGCGACCAAGTTCGCCGCCAATGACAGCTGGGGTGCCTTCTACCGCGATTTGTTCAAGGTAGAGAAGCAGACCCAGAGTCTGGCTGTTCTGACCGGTGCCACCGCTGGTGCCACCGAGTCTTTTGTTGTTGTTCCCTTCGAGCTCGTCAAGATTCGTCTGCAGGACAAGGCCTCCGCCGGCAAGTACAACGGTATGCTTGATGTAGTGAAGAAGATTGTGCAGACCGAGGGCCCATTGGCCATGTACAACGGCCTCGAGTCGACCCTGTGGCGTCACATCCTCTGGAACGCCGGTTACTTCGGCTGTATTTTCCAGGTCCGCGCCCAGCTGCCCGCCCCCGAGCCCGGCAACAAGAGCCAGCAGACCCGTAACGACCTGATTGCCGGTAGTATCGGTGGTATCGCTGGTACTCTTCTCAACACCCCCATGGACGTCGTCAAGTCCCGCATCCAGAACACCACCAAGGTTCCCGGCCAGACTCCCAAGTACAACTGGGCCTGGCCTGCTGTTGGCACGGTCATGAAGGAGGAGGGCTTCGGCGCTCTGTACAAGGGCTTCACCCCTAAGGTGCTGCGTCTCGGACCTGGTGGTGGTATCCTGCTTGTCGTCTTCACCAGTGTGACGGACTTCTTCCGCAAGATGCGCGGCGAGTAAGCACATAACGTGTCAGCCTCTTATCATAAAAATATGCACCTCTTTTCTTGCGGTCAAATCATTTGCCTCATCAGTGAAGGCTTGGTCTCTACCTGGTCAAACTTCAACCGCCGAGGGCATTTTGACTAACCCATGGTCCCCATATACCCTGCTTTGCGAACCGCTCAATTTATCAAACCCCCCTGAAGTTGATAGACCGTGTCGAGCTTGTTACTTTATTTTCGTTTGTCTCACTGTATCACAAAGCAGAATAGAGTATGTAACTGCCAGATGGATATAGAGAAACCCGCATTCGAATCGAGCTTTTTTGACTTCATATTTCAGATTGCATCAAACCCCCCAGTATATTCTTGTAAATAACAGTATTCATGAAACATACCCTGAAACTCCCAGCCTCAGTCATTAAAGATACGAACATCCCCCAGGAAGTCTCGCGGATTCTTCTCAATGCTTCTCTTATGAAGCTCCGCAACCAATCGAAACCCAAAGAAACACAACAAAAAGATGATAATCACAAACGTGGCCGACACCATTGCACAACAATTCTGACTGCTCCTCCTCCGCTCCCGAAGCTCTTGTCGGCGATCACATTCCTCACAGTGGAGGTGTACTAGCTCCTCATTTTGAGTGGCAAGATGAATGGCGGGTGTACCGTTGGAGGAATGAATATGATGTTCGTGTCCTTGATGCTCAATATCGACATTCTCATCTGCAACGGGGACGCGGGAATACTATGTCATATTTGTGAGTACGATCTTCCGATACTGCGTATGTCACTAGCAGTAGGCACTGAATCTGCGATGAAATCGTATCCACTTACCCCGGTCATATGGTTTGAAGGACGTTGCTCGTACAAGTCTTCATACGCTGGAGCCGCCTCCTGAGGAGTCGATAGACCGCCCATTATGATCGTTGATGAATGAAAGTTAACCTCAAGTGATGTAGTAGATGGATATATCAAGAAATGAGTAATAACCAGATATCTCTGGAGGCTCCTGGTGTATGTAGGAGGCAAATGGCTATGGCATGATGATGAGACTCAGGATTGCGTACGGCTAGCTAGCTGTGGCTGAGTGCCATAAAGGCTATTCAATGACTGTTTCCATTTCAGGCAGCCATAATAAGGCTCCGTTCTGATTGGATCCGAGTTTCCTGCCGTGGTTGGGTCACGGGATCCGTGCGTCGGCTTGTCATAACCCTTCGCCATTCAGAATATACTCATAGATTGCCCTACTTGGATTTCTATAGTGCTCTACCAATTAGAGTATCACCTTGGGTTTTTTTTTTTTAGCATTATGAGGATAAAAATAAAAGATTCTGTGGATAATTTCGCTTAACTAGCTTATGGGGACTAAAGCGGTTGAAAAGTTAAAAATGTGTATTCACAGCAACTCTCATATCGTCTCAATTTATGTTGAGATCAGAGTAGCATTCACATTGGAACGGAAATCACGACTACTGAATCCAGCCTTAAATGTGAACTGGCCAGTAGGAATACGCCAGTCCTGAGCAACAACGTCCCAGTAACTAACATCTCTGCGCATCAACTCAAAAGTAATAGTCTTCTTCTGGCCAGCACGAAGCCAGACCTTGTCGAATCCACGAAGCTGGCTCGGTGGTGTACCAGCAGGGGTCGAGGAAGGATACTCGACATACAGCTGTGGCACAGTATATCCGCTCATGTCTCCGGTGTTAGAAACCTCCGCCTGCAATGTGTATACGGTATCCCACAGAGCAGGGTTACCGCCAGGCTGGACAGGACGCTTCTCAGGAAGAGCAGTAAGATTACCCGCGGCCTTAGTCTTCGCCTTGAGGTTTTGTAGGTCGAACGTGGTGTAACTCAGACCAAAGCCGAACTCGTACCGCACGGGGATATCATGCGCATCGAAGTACCGGTAGCCAACTTCGAGTTCCTCGTCGAACCAACTCTGCCAGTCGTATGTGCCGTTGGTCTTCACGTCCGTGGTCAATGGGGCGTTATAGTCAGACTCGTTGTAAGCAATTACATAAGGCAACTTGGCAGATGGGTTCACGTCGCCGTAGAGAACATCTGCGATTGCATTTCCCGTCTCCTCACCAGCGTAGTGCTGGGCGAGGATGGCCGTGACATTCTCGTTGTCAGCAAATGGCATGGTATTGATGCCACCCGAGTTTGTGATGACGATGGTGTTGTTGCAGAATTTGGCCACGGCCTCCACGACGGCGTTGGCATTCCAGTCCAGCTCCAGGTAACTGCGGTCTTCACCCTCTGAGGAATATGATTTCAGGAAGACAAGGCAGGCATCGGGATGCTGAGGGATGGCCAGGGATGCCAGACCGGTATCGACGATTTGGGTGTTGTTCAAGTAAGATTGGACCAATGTACCGTCTTTGCGGGCTCGAGCAGAGATCGCTTCTAGGGGAGTGGATAGGTAGCTGAACCGACAGGCACCGGAGCTTCCTGAGTTGGCGAGGACACCGAACTCAAAGTCCCCTAGGGTGTCTGGTCCTTGGGTCAGAGGACCAGCATCGTTTCCTGCGATTATAATGTTGCGAGGCTTGCGAAGCGGCAATGCGTTCTTTTCATTCTTCAGGAGAACTGTCGAGGCAGCACCGTGAGCACGGATCAAAGCACTGTGGTTACCGCGCACATCCCGGTTACTTGTGCCGGTGAATTGCCAGTCATAGAGCCAAGTGTCTGGAGCCGAGTCCACGTTGAGCGGACCGACCGAGGCGTCCACGCTCGGGTAGTTTCGATCTTGGTTAAGCCAGAAGTAGGGCGTCATGATACGGACTATCATGTCATCCATGCGGTCCATATCAACAGTGCCGTTTTTCAGCGCCGAAGTGAGGTTCTTTCCGAAGTAGGATCCTTCAGTCCAAAGCTCACCATACTCAGTGAACCCGCCCGGCATGGTCATATCCATTCCACTCTCAATAGATGCCACTCCGCTGTGAGTGGCTCCCCAGTCAGACATGACGTATCCCTGGAAACCAAGCTCAGTCTTCAACAGATGGTTAAGAACGTATGAGTTCTGGCAAGAGTGAGAGCCATTCACACGGTTGTAGGAGCACATGGCGCTAGCAACACGAGCCCGAACCGCATTAGCAAACGGCCACATATAGATTTCGTGCATAGTGCGGTCATCCAGGTTCGAGGAAACCGAGTCCTGGATGTAAGTGGTCGCGTTGGCATCGGGGGCGTATGTGGGGTTGCGCTGTGTCTCTTGCTCGTAGGCAATAAAGTGCTTTGCGTTGGCCTGGACGCCGGCATCTTGCATACCATTGATGGTCTCTTCCATGCAGACACCCGTGAGATAAGGGTCGGCGGCGAAGCCCTCCCAGGTACGGCCATTATAGGGACTGCGGCCCAATGGTCCACCGATGGGACCCAGAATGACGTGAGAACCCTTCCCTTTGTGCTCTTTCGCCAATGCATTACCTCTCTCGTAGAGTAGCTTTCGGTCCCAGCTAGCGGCGGCAGAGACGCCGCTCACGAAGACACTGGAATAGCTGCCTTCTTCGACACATTGTGGTCCATTCTGTAGGCAGAGACCAGTGAAGTTGAGACGTGGGATGGGGAGGATGTTTCCAACACAGGGACCAGGTTGACCCGTTGCCATCCAAGCCTTCTCTTCCGCTGTGAGCTTCTTCACCCACTGCTGTGCCTTGTGTAAAGCCGTGTCCCAGCCACCGGTACCATTGATCTTCGCTGTGTCATGTTAGTAAGAAATGTAATCATCGTGTCTTGGAAGTACGTTATTACTTACGTGAAGGGAAAACAGGAGCGGAGTGGCCATCAACGCCCAGAATAGTAGTGTACAGTGGCTGAACATAGCTGAATGCAGTACCCGGGTGGTTAACAGGAGGAGTCTGGCAGACATCGGACCCTAAAGATGGAACCGATAATAGAAGCCAAGCTCCGAGAAGAGTGTTTGGATATATCATCGTGACAAGTGAAACTCCCCGGCCTTGATCTAGTAGAGCATACCAGAATAATCAGACCCGAACCCGGGCATGGCTTCAATCTTAAATATGTTGGTCAATCCTGCCCAACATTCTACACATTCCACCCTAGATGGCTCATAGTCCCACTCGTGGGGGGAAGGACCCACCGTCATCCGGAGAAACAGGACCTCGTGCCAATAAAAACTCTACAACCACTGATGGGCCACATCATTTTCAGGAAAGAGATCGACAAGCCAAGCACCTGCCGTGTTTGGGTGAGATGCGAAAGTATAAACAGATAATCACGGTTTGCCGAGTTCAAAAGAAAAGCCATCACCCGTTTACCTTGGCTTCGGTATGCCGAATAACCTGTCTGAACTATAGATGAAAGTTTCTGTGGTCAATCTACGCTTGGCCTCAAGATCCGTATGAGGGCTCGTTGACTTCTGGGGAAGTAAACTCACGCTAATAACCCGAACAATCCGAACGGACACAGCCAATGGTGTAATGTTGGGGTATGCTGCCGATGACGTTAAGTCCCAAATACCTGAATTCCACTCCGGGTCAACTTCGGCTAAATCCCTGTCTGAACGACCGATCCATCCCGCCATGTTAACGGTGTAGCTGTTCTCCAAATTTGACGATCAAAGATCTTTCTCTAGTGCTCTGAGCATTCAATCCCAATGTTTGGATCATGCAGATTCAACAGTATACATGTACATGAGGATAACTTCCCAACAGAGAGCTCGGAAAGACCCCGAGATTTATCCAAGGCCCTTTCCCCACAACCCCACGGAGACCGACTTTCCCAGGTCGGGGTTCGGCAACTATTTGACCCCTCGGGATACAAGCCATTTCCCGTCTCTTGAACACCGCATTGACCCCTTCGAAATCATGACTAGATAGATATATGGTTATAGTCGGCATATATTGCCCATGATATCTGCGAAGCGATTTATCAATAAGATTGTATCCTCAGATGCACAGCCTAGAGTTGGGCACACTTGTAATTGCAGAGCTGCTTACAGGTATAGTGCCTCATTGAGAGTCGGCAGCAACACATCCGATAATTCTCCGCACATATCCACAGCAATTGCTTACTTGACCCCCGGAACAGGTTACTTCGGCATCTAGCGGAACAGCGGACCGCTTAAACGACCATTCTCTGACAATTGCTGGCTGGCAACCCACCTTGTTTGGGGCAATGATCATCACCATGTGGGGTAGTATGATGTATGTGGTAGATTCGCTTCAGGATAGTACCAAGTCCTCCACAGGGGGTCTAACTCCTTTTTCGGTGTTGAGGGGAATATCTTGCAATGAGAGACAAAATGCCCATAGTTCCATTTCTAGTAACATAGTAAATAGATGGCAGAAGACAAAAACCGCTTGCTTCCTAGCGTGGACCTCAGACATTGTACATAGGCAGTCTAATGGGTACCTTCTCGGGTATGTCTTCGGGCGTCTCCCTCTTGTCCGGTGTTGGAGAGAGCCTCGGAAAGAGTCTACTCCAATATTGCCATATAAGGCCCGTTGCAATGGTCGTTGGAATAGCGAACGCCCAGTATATCCAGAATTTGTCGGAGACCCCCCAACCCGCACCAGTGTCGTAAGTAAAGAATGACATACTGAAAATAGCAGAGATGAAGGTCGGTGGGAGGAAAGTGAGAGTCACAAATGCGAGAGTCTTCATAGTAGCGCTGTCCAAACGTGCGGCATGGCTAATTTGAACTGTAACGCCAGCATCATATTGCGCGACCTCGTTGAACTTGAGTTGAATCTCGTTCTGCAGTCTCTTTTGGTTCGATATTGACCGATGCCGGATGCTTTCAATATGACTTTGAAAAAACGACAAGCGACTGGAAATATCCTCGAAGGGGGTATCTTTTGGAGTCTGCGGTGCGTACTGCGTTCTCCGTGCGTGTATGTACATTTCGTGTTGCCGGATTATATGGCCCACATTTTGTACAGCCACATCTAGCGACTCGGTAACATGGATTGCATGGCGTGCGATGTCGTGTAGTCGCCGGTATTCAGGCTCAGGCCTTTTCCCTAAAGACCTGTTCTCCTGCCCGTTCTCTTTCTCTTTCTCTTTCTCCAACTGTTTGTCTAGTTCTTCTCTGTCGGCGTCTTTCTCGATTTCTCGAACATGGCAGCGAATTGACCAAACAGCGACTTCTTGGAGACGAGTGACCTCTTGTAGTATATCCGAATAAACCCAAAATGGATCATTAAGCTTTCGCGGGTCTGGGTTCAATAGCGGAGTCGAAATATCCTCGGTTGGGCCAAGAAGGAGAATACCCATCTGGTTTGTTGATCGGAGCCACCGTGTGGAAACATTGAGCTTGGACCAATGATACTTCAGGGTTTCGGGCAAGTGCTTCACCTCAAAAAAAGCCCATGTATCTAAATCGTCTTACTATTTTTCCTTGGGTGAAATAATCAAGCAAACTCACTGAAACCGGTGACGTTGCCTGAATCACGAGTGGCCTCACATCCAAAATACCCATTCGCATTATTGAGATGCTCCGAATGCCATACCTGGGGCATAAAAAAGGAGCTCACAAATTCCTCACGATGTTGGTGTTGGTGTGATTCACATTCTTCAGATATGCGCGCAATTCTGATAAAATTAGTCGATTCCTCGGGGAAGCGATCTGGAACCCACATACATAATGAACACTTTAGTATCCGACGAGATTATCCGGGGCGCCTTGTCTGGGCTTTCCGCGTATAGGTCATCAAGGCTGACGTTGGTTGTGGACTGCCATCCGCCTATAGCTACTGTTACCACTCAAGTGCTACAGACAAGCAAAAAGGAGGGACAAATTACCTTCGTTCCACTGCATAACAGATACATATATATTCTGACATTTTGCACGGCCTATTTCACCCATGGTAACACTTGAGAGTTTTCAAGAAAGTAAGGGGTGTCCTGGGCGGTTTTCTTGGCAGCGCTTATGACCAAAGGTCCTATTTGTCTTGCTATAGGGTGGCTGGGAAGGCAATTCCGACAGACCGACTTTTCCTGACTACCCCTCAGTCCTGCCATTTTGATTTGTTGGGTTTTTTGACACGTCAGTGCGCCGGGTGCATGCATATTCGAGGAGAGATCAGCATGTGAGACTGATTGGATTTTGCGGCGCGCGAGCATCGCCGGCCTTAGGCGGGGCATCGGTCTAAATGTCCCAGCCCCCACCCAGGCGGTGCCCGAGTGCTGACACCTGGGCATCAATTAATGGATAACCAATTTTTGAGCCTCTTGATGCCCGGGTAAGTCTCTCGAAGATGAATCATGAATTTTCTTAATGCCTCCATTTTGTTAGAATAAGCTTATTCTGCTATACACTTTGGTGACACCTGTACGACCGTGATGACCCTATATGTAAATATGTAAACTAAGTTTGATATTGGTTTGAGTCGAATGCACATCTGCACCGGAGCGACTGTGCGGTATTCGACTATGAATCTCATGTGATCCACATGAGTATTCCTGGTTTTTTTTTTTTAATATGATCTTAACTTTACTGTGATGGATCTTATGACCTGCTTCTTATAGCTTTCTTCTTGGCACTTGTTATACTGTAGTTGGTTACTAGTGGCATATAGAGCAACGGAGATGCGCAAATGGCCCGGCAAAACGGCAATGGGAATTATCATAGAGCTCAATCAGAGAAGACGGGATTTTGATCAGAATCAACGTGGATGACGGGGAAACGGAAAGGTGGCTATTGGGCTATATTGCAGAGTTTGTAGCCAGCTATAAGGTTAGTACTAAGCCAAAATCTCAGGACTGGCTGAGATAACGTTGGTGTATCCTCTTTTCCACTTTTAGTTCTGAGAACTCGACAGAAGGCCCATCGATTCCCGGTCTCAGCCGGGCATTTCCCTTTAACCGATATCTCGCTCTAACCTGATCGGGACTAGATCCCTACTATCATCTTTCTCTCCAGTTTTGAACCCTAATGGGATCAAAGATCTTGGACTGTGGATCTTTATATTTAATTGTGGTAGATAGCATGACACGCCGGGGTGGTTGTGGGTCCCACTTATGTAGGTGATCAACCACGTGGTGATTGAAGGTCATACCGGGCCGAGCCATTCTGTGACTTAATTTTACTCTCTGAGATCGGGAATTGGCTGGAGGTTTTGACACGAATGCGTCGAGCTCAGTTCAAACCAAAGGAGTAACTTCAATTGGTCGAGGCCTGACTCACATTGTTATATGGCTGTTTTCAGATGCCATCCAGTAATGGTGCTGTTTGTCATGCTGGGCAACGCCCGGCTGCTCTTCCATGTGATACCAACTGATAAATCCCATGATCTCTTCGTCTGTTCTTAGTGTTCATTGAAGGTACGAAGTTGAAGTTGGGTCATGAATCCGTAACCCAGCGCGGAAACTATGACGCAATCAGCACTACTGGGGATGCTTTCATATCAAGTCAACGACCACGGATTCAAGGAAGAGATATTTCGTGCGAAAAGATTGACTTGATGGTATGAAAGCCAGTTGTCATTGATGTCTCTCTCCCGACGTCATGTCATCCCATAATACTTTACTTCGGAAGAAGGTACCATAGAAAACCGGGGTCAATCCTTCCGAGATCTCATACGGCACTTCGACAGAAGATGATCAGGTCATAAGCTCACGGACTTGCAATTGTCGGTGGGAATCCAGCTACAGTTGGGGCATAACCCTGGATATTGCCACAAACCCTTTGTCCCGGGGCTTTCTTGTAGCCGAGACAAACAGGCACTTCCTATAAAAGCAAGACCGGATTGACACCGAAAGCAAGACCGGATTGACATTGATCTAATGAGTTCGAACATAATTCTACTGTTCATAATATAACACACAAATACATTTATAACACCATTTTACTCCAAGTAATTAATTGAACCGAGGCCACTAAACCCCAATTTCCCCGCACTTGCGGGGCTTGCCGACAGAAACCGAGCTCCACATTACCAAGGATCAGCAGTGCTCCTGAGAAAACATTCACACACCTCCATCCCCTCCAAAATGGCCGAACGGGCGCTAAAGCGTAGGAAGCCTACGCCAGGAATGGCCCAAAATCCGGCCGTTCTAACCACAATCCCTCTCGACAATTTATTGACCGAGATCCACCGGCTCCTCGGTCCCACCTGGGCCTTGCCACCCTACGACAACCTATTACCGGCATATCTTAAGCCCCCGTCTTCGCGGCTGCAGATTGATGATATCAATTACCTTGTAAGGAAAGGCGCGTTTGACGTTCCACAAGGCGTACTTGGTCAGGAGATCTTTAAATCATATATTCGGCATGTGCATCCCCACATGCCATTTTTGGATCTGGACCTCTTTTCAAATGCTATCTTCAATACACATTCTACTCAAGATGAGGAGGGGGGGATTAGTCTCCTGCTCTTCCAGGCGGTTATGTTTGCCGGTGTATTCTTTGTTGATTTGAGACACCTTTACGCTGCTGGATTTCTCTCCAGACGGAGTGCACTGGAAGCACTATTTCAAAGAGCCCGGGTAAGATACCAATCTCCCTCCATCTCATAGTATCTTACTACTAACACACTGCTTTTAGGCCCTCCATGACTTCGACTGCGAAGAAGATGAGTTCGCGGTCCTCCAAAGCCTCCTTCTCATGACCTACTGGTACGAAAACCCAGACCGAAACAAAGACGGCCGATACTGGATCAGTATCTGCGTCTCACTCGCAAACAAAATAGGCCTCTACCCTGATGAATCAGATACCGAAACTGCCGAGGGGCGATTCAGAAATCTTCTATGGTGGAGCATGTTCACCCGCGACAGAATGATCGCACTCCCTATGCAAGAGGCGCCCCTGATCAAAAACGAGGCATACCTCTCCCTGCGGGTCCCCACAGCGGAAGAACTAGGAATATTCCCTCCACGATCTCCATTCAGCAACGACTACGCCAGTGCCTGTTATCAGGACAACGAAAGCAGTCTCGCACTCATCTTCATCGAAAAAATCAAACTGTGTCGCTGTATCAGAGATGATATGTTTTCATGGGATGCGCGAAGACCAGATCTCGGGTCCAGGGGTATCAAAGCGCGAAGAGAAAGTTTGACTCTGTCGAAACTGGATTTGGATGACTGGCTCGAAGGATTACCAGATGAAATTGCCTTCCGGCCGAAGCCGTTCCTAACGCCCAATGACGCGGATCTGATATTCCATGTCCATTGCGCATGGTTGCAGATGGTTTACTGTGAGGTTCACAGCACGCTTCATCGGCAATTGGAGTTCTTCGCTGAGCATGGAGATACATCCCGTCGGGCACTCTCGCCGGATTCCCCGGGGTGTCCGGTTCTACGAGGTGCTGTGGAAATGACCACCGTTATCGAAGATCTATGCCAGAAGCACCTCATATGTTACTTACCCACCAGCAGTGTCGCTATGGTTCTCCGGGCGGGTATCATTCACATTCAGCAGATGTGTTCTGATGATGCCCAGATGGAGCGTACAGGCCTGAAGGGTCTGTTGCAGTGCATCCGTGCACTACAGCAACTTAGCAAGGTTTATGGTTGTGCACTTTTCCTTACATCTATACTGGGAGGTCATGGAAATGAGCCATTGGGTTCTTCTCCACGAGATCTTTTGAAGAGTTTGGATATGGATACGCTGGATCGGCTTACTTCGGGGTATCATGAATCTACGGCGTCGATGGTCAGGATCAGAGAGCCGTATGACGTGGATGTTATTGCTCAGTTAAGGACTACACGAGAGAGCATTTGTTATTGAGTGCCTGGGCCAAGATATTGACGGATCATGTTGAAAGACTTCAGCCCTGAGCACCATGGACTGAGTTATGGTGACACTCACTTAAAAGCGTGATATAGACCAAATTGAGAAAAGCCATTCATGACTGTTAAAGCGATTATGCGCAGACATAAGTACGTTATTGATCAAAATTTCCATAGAGGGTATAGCTATAATTGCTACTTGGATTACCAAACCTACCAACCAAAATGCAAGACAACAACGGGCGGGCAAAAGCCACGAGGAGGGGAATATTAGGGCCAGAATGAAAGACACACCAGCCAAAAAAAAGCATCGCGGTCTCTGTTAAAGAAGAATGGAAAATGGAAATATGGAGCCCGAATAACAGTTCAAAGGTCAAGAAATTCACGTGGTAAGACTAATGACAAATGTAATCGACGTGTAAAATAGAATAAGTCCAAAGGAAATCGGGGGGTATCGATGGGATAATGAAATCAATAAACCAAAAAAGAAGATCAGTCTGAGAAAGACAGAACTAAAAAGCAAGAATCATGAAGACATGAGGGATCGAGGCTCCAGCTGTGGGTTATGAAAGAAACCATGGCGAACATTCTATAACCAGTGGTCATGTACCTTGCCATCATTACCCGATCCGCCAACGAAAGAAAAGGGAAATCAAAGACGAACACACGATAGAAATGGACGGTAAAAGCGTAGTCACAGTAAATGCGTTAAGCAAGATAAACGAAACAGGAAAATCAAAAAGTACTCCTCAAGAGCCATAGCTCTCTCACTCCTTGTACGCCCACTAATCGGGACCTCCGTTAGACGCCGTGTATGCAACTTGTCACCACAATATGATCGAAATGAGGTAAATCTGCAACTCAGTTCATCTCCATTGCATATTCGTCCTCTTCCTTGAAGCTCATTCCAGCATGACCAGAAGTGCTCCAGTACTGAGCTTGGCCACCGTTGGTGCTGCTGGCACCGCTGTGGTATGAGGGGCTCAGATTAGGGGGAGTCAGTCCGTCACCACCCTGCATAGCATCACCGGCGAGGTTGGTGTGCTTTGGAACTCGCAGGCCGCTCCCGGGACCTCGGGTGTAGCTAAAGGAAGTGGGGTCGTTGTTCTCCAAGGCATCGAGGATCTCAGTGCGCATGCGCTTCTCCTCCTCGGTGGGTTCAAATGGCCAAGTGCCACCAAGGCTACTGATCATCTCGGCGAGTTCAGCTTCCTGTTGGTATTTGACGTTCAAGGCCCACATGAGATCGCGCATCCAGCTGACAGCTCCGTTCAGGATATCTCCTTTGTTGGGTCCCTTCTCCTTCTCTTCAATAGGGAGACCCATAGTAATATTACCGGGTGTGGCGCGGCGTCCATTGCCCCCAGCAAGAAGGGAGGTTGCAGCGTTCCCACCGGCACCCGCCATGGAAAGGGCGCTGTTGTTTACGAGCTGCTTGCGGACCTTGTCATCCTCCAGTCGGTGCTGTGGTACCAAGTGGGAGAGGTCCTGAATGCGTTCATTGATGTTGTCGCGACGGCGGCGCTCGACCAGGTTGTGAGAGGCACGGCGACGACGGCGCTTGGCTTCTTGTGATTCAAGATCTTGGGCACTGCCGGGCATGTGGTTATCGACCTTGGCAGGCAGGGAGGCATGCTTGCCGGATTTGAGAATCTCCGAAATCCCGGCATGGTGATGTTGAGAAGGCGAGGAAATCGGTGAGTCAACATAAGAATGTGCGCTGGTCGGGGTTCCATCCCATTGGTTCGACAAGGTCTTCTGGTGTCGAGGCTGCAGGCCGCCTGTACGAATTGGCTGACCGGGGAAACTGCCAGACTCCGGAGTTCCCAAGTTCAAGGATCCAAGGGCAGGGGTCTTCGGGGTCATGGGGCTCCGGGCATCCGAGGGGGCCCGGTCCATGCTCTGCAAGCCGGGGCGGCTCTTGGCGTAGTTCTGGTCAAAGGAACCTGCGTGCATATGGGGGTTTTGTTGATTCATCCGAAATTGTTCGTAGTTGAAGCTGTTTTGGACAAAAGGGCTGGCCATTGGGGCATTGTCCGGGGTACTGGAGTAGAGATGTGACATCTGGCTTTGGTGGCTCATGGCGATGCCTCCTGTAGATTGGTCCTGCATGTAATTCATGTCATTGCGCTGGTGGCCATTTGGCGCGCTGATTTCCAAGTCCAAAAGTTCATCGGTATCAATTCCGGAGTTACCGAAGTTGAAGCTGGAGGACATGTTCTGTTGCGAGCCATAGGAATAAGGCATAAAGCCGCCTTGTTGCATGGACAAGTCCGAGGGGTCTACGGCCTCATTGGGATTTCTATACTGGTTGCCCATGGAGTAGCCGGAGTGAGACATCATGAAAGGATTGCTGTGATCGTCAGATTCGTGTTTGATGAAAAGACTTGCTTCTGCCATTTTTCCTGGACACCAAGGGGTTTGTATGAAGATTGTGGGGCAGCGCGGGGTCGGCGAAGTGGGAGAAAAAGTCGTCGCGCCGGA
Source organism: Penicillium sp. IBT 16267x (assembly GCA_028828865.1). NCBI lineage: Eukaryota > Fungi > Ascomycota > Eurotiomycetes > Eurotiales > Aspergillaceae > Penicillium > Penicillium sp. IBT 16267x. The sequence continues at coordinate 3,944,720 of JAQJZQ010000005.1, read as the reverse complement.
TTACTGACCCTCTCTAGATAGATGAAAACGGACAGCACAGAGGCGACTGTCACAACAATCAATGGGTGGGGATCAAAAATCTGGAAAATCTATTTATACGGAATGTTAGCTTCGGATGGTTTCACCCCGCAGAAAGGGGGGCAGGATAAGTCGGCAAGGCGCGCGAGGCAAATACTCGGGGTCACCAGACTAATGATGAATATGATATCGCAATAATTACCTTTCTCAACCAGATGTGCAAGGTAAATTGATCCCTGGAGTCGCGATGTCGGAGAACTCCGACAAACTTTGTCTGGTCGCGTAGGTGGGATGGATGAGTCGACGGGTTCGGGGAACAATTGTCCGGGGTATTGCAGATCGGAGGGGTCCCAGGCCGAATAGACCGGGAATGAAAGTCGAAGACAAAAGAGTATCAAAGACCCTGTAAGACCCGAAAATCTTCAATGAGCTAATGATACCAGGGGAAGAAAAGGATAATGGGCAGCGTGTTCAAAGGGGAGGAACAAGGGTAAGAAAAAAAAAGGGGCGGGAAGTAGGTAGATAAGCGCGGGCAAAATATGCAGCCAGATATCGAACAGAGTTATGAGACCAGGTCTTGCGCTATACTCAAGCGAATCAAGTCCCGTCTTTTCTCTGTCAATTCTGTGCAGCTAGGCAATAAGATGAAAAATAACAAGCAAAGAAACATGCGAAACAAGTAGAACGCGGAGAGCGGGGAAAGACAAGAAACAAGCGGTGGAGAGAGAGAGAGAGCGGTGAGTCAGTGGCAATCTGGGGAGAAATATCGCGAAATGTAGATGCCACAGACCCACGCTCGGATTGCAATACAATACGAAGCCCACGTCATCTCACACTCTGTTGGTAGGTGGAATGGGAAGATAATCGAAGATGGAATGAAATAAAATAGAATAAGGCCTTACCTGATCAACCAGAAAACTTTGGAAGAAGGAGTATCTCGAGTTGAGGATGTTGTCTGCAGGAAGAGATGTCAGTAAGAGGGAAGATCATAAAAGAAGACAGCTCCCATGTCAATAACCGCAGAGCCCCCTACACGTGGCCCCTGGCCCATGGTCCACTGGGTGAGGTTCTGGGCAGGCAGCAATGCAGGAACGACCGGGGTGCACCACGGCATACCCAAGGCCGAAGGGGTATAAGGAGCCTAGAAGGCAACGTACCTGCGTTGAGACGATGGAAGTATGTCTTGATCCACTTGTAGGGCTTTGCGAATCATGGGGCACAGGAATGGGGCGCAGGATACGAGAAACCAGTGATGGAGTGACAACACAGCAGCCGTAGATGCAGAAGGGAAAAGCACTTGCAGAAAGATCGAGGAGATGGAGACTTTAAGAACTCAAGCCCCTACCTAGCGCTCTCATTTGATACATTACAGCATCGGTCATGCAGCCCATCGATCGGTGGGAATCGATGAGGCTTGCCGGACGTCGGCATCGGACATACGGTGCCTTGGTTTTTTTTAATTATTTTGGATTTTATAATTCTAATAATTACTGTTTCTGTAAAAGGTGTGGAAGGTAAAAGTGTAAAGGAGGGGTGTGCATGAGGTGTGGCAACAGTAAACCCCCGAGCCTCTTGTTTTTTGGGTTTCAAAGTTTTTGGTATTTTGGGATTATGATAGACTTAATCTCTACAGAAAAAAGACGGAAACTGAGACGAAGGGGGGAAGGGTGATACAGCCGGATGTAGTTAACGGCTTCTATCCCATGATGCCGTAGATGTTTGTCACCTGTATTGGCGTCATGACTCAGAAAACCAAAAAGATTATAAATAAACAAGCTTAGACCTTGATTACACAGGAGAAGAATGTATCAGATGGACATGGGTTACAGCAAAAAAACATAGTAAGTTTGGGCAAACACCAGAACCAGTGAGGTCTGAAGGAAACCCTAATCCATCAAAAGGATGTGCATTAGTGTCCCCGTGGAAACCAGTTCCAAAGTAGAAACATGAACCAAGGTAGAGGTGGGGGGGTTAGAAAGAAGGGTGGGAGTAGAGATCCCCCAATAAGACCATGTGGATATGATAAGGGGACGATCTTTAGGTATGCAGAAGTGGATTGATAATCTGGTACAGAACCAAATCCATAAATCCATAAATTCATTTAATCCCTAGGGGAAGGAGTGCCGGAGATGGACCAAGCTCGAACATGAGACCCGGAGAATATAACCTCTAGAACAGACTCCAGAGGGTGAAATACAAAAACCAACAGTGCTCAAGGCGTCGGATTTCACCTTCGTAATTTCACGTAAGCTCCATCAACTCTATCCTGTGCGTGATGTGTGTGTAAATGTCGTGCAGACCGGTGGCGATCATACTGCGAGGATCGGAGCGTGGACCGTGCCCTTCCTCTCCGCGAAGCTCCGAGCCTTGATGCTTTTACTTTGTTAGGGGTCCGTGTGTTCAGGCTCCAGCGCAACCTGATAACAGTTCTATGGCCTTCCGGTGTGGTACTGGCGTATGCGCACTTTGTCGAGGCACGATCTCAAGAATGTGGCGGCGACACACGATTGGAGGGGTTGGAATGTGTCTGAGATGACCGACCAATAATGTTTGGGAAAGGACCACCTTCATGGATCGAACCTGTTTTGGTCCCCTCTTTTGGAGACTGAGCCACATCGCGAAACTTTTCCATGCGCATCATAAGAATGTGTCTAAGCCACCCCACCTCGGGGAGGAGAAGGGGGGAAAAATTAATGGACTCGATGTAAATCCCGATCACCCAGTCTTGTATAGTCAATACGGGATGATCTCCGTGCGTTGATGCACGGATAGAAAGGAGATCATGATGGGGTCGTGGATCTTCTTACTACGTCCCGTCCCGTCAAGGTTCGGAGAGTATCGCTGAGTATCCACGGTTGACGCAAGGAGGCATCTACTACTTATTTGGGGGTTTCCGGGCTGAAACCCGATATCTAGTGTCTATCTCGCATAATCGTTCCTTCTACGCAGTAGCATGTATGCATATAGTGCACAGAGCCCTGGCATGACGTCGTTAACGGTCCATGCCGTACCGATTCATGCGCGTCGGGCATAATACGGAGGAATTATGGAAAGCGATGCAAAATCAAAAAAAGGAAAGAAGAAATGGATTCCAAACGGGAGAAAAGGCCAGACCAACCGGAATGAAGCTAGTGGGAAGCCAATGTTACCCAAGGTCGTTCAAGGATTATAGGGCAATATCTCCATTCGGCTCTCGGATAATTCGTTATGGTGGTACATGCGGGTAGCGACGTTAGAGGTAAAGGGTATGCAACCTCATATCGACTAACATTTCCAGGGAGTGCTTCCGATACGACTGCGGGACGATGGGAGCCGCCGCTATAAAGAGCTCGATGAATTTCTGCAGACTAGTATAGTCCCCCATTCGGGCGATCTCCAACAGGGTGTGCACTAACCAGAGGGATCGACATAGATTATTACTCGCCAACATCATGGAGGGTACCCAGATTGTTGGGTCACTGATAATCAAATGCATTAATTACCATGGTCAGCTCAATATGGGATCATACATACTTTGTATTATTTTTTGAATAGATTTATTTGATGACATATGTTTACTACGGAAATCCGGTTATGGCATACCGCATCAGGCCCCCCCTCCCAATATTTAGTCTGACTTTCCAAATACCGAACATTCTCTCAATAGATAGTGTATGTACTAGTTCCAACCTAGGTTTTTGCTTTTGGCGAAGTTAGAAGAAGAAGTAAAACGAGTGGAGGAAACAATAACGAGTGGAGAGGAACTTGCGGAGACGATGGTCCGTGCCCTTCTTTGGGGTCAGTGACCTCGGATCTTCCCAACTTCCCTTTCCCCCCTTCCACACCATTATCTGGCCAAGGTATGTACCATCTATACACTAAAACCCTAGCTCCGAAACATGTGTATCATCTGACAGCTTCTTCGTTCAGCACTGATCTGGGCTGGTCGCATCGGTAGCTCTACGCCATCTCGTCATCCGGCTTGATCGACCTTCGACTTTCTACCCCCCCTCTCGAATAGTGCAGCGCTTCCTGATCCAATCATCGCTCGGCTCCATCGCCGTGATTGTCTTCCCCTCTTGAAGTTGAAATCGTACCCGGGAAGGTTCAACGTCTCTCCACTTGGCGAGTCCACCGTGTTGACGTACTCTCTCTTCAAATCCCGCCTGTGCCGCGTTGGATTATTCCACTCGCATATTTACCCCTCTGCTAGCAAAGGCCAGCAATAGTGCGTGTCTGTCCCGGATAGTGTGGAAGATCTAGCGATCTGGTGCGTCTCAGAGACAAGGCAAGAATCCACTATTTGGTAGTGTGTGGATCATCCGTAAGGTTTTCGATCGCCTTGCTCATTCTCAGCGGTGTCGCACACACTTTCCAATCGGCGACTGTTGTCGTCATCCTGTAGGGCTCGGTTCAACTCTGATCACAGCCGTGCT